>OU452212.1:3716828-5149073 GCA_911728435.2 Apoderus coryli
ATCTTTACCGTCAAATTCCAAAAAAAGCAAAACTATGTGCAAAAAATATAAAAATGAAGTCGAAGAAAACTCTACCAAAGTGGAGAAAAGAGACCCCAATATATACAACAGGATCATATAATGAAGATAATAATAACTTGGAACAAATTGAAAACAGAGTTTACGGTAAAAGCCCTTTGGAAGTTTTTTCCTTGTACTTCAGAGACGAAGTTTGGGAAAAAATAATATCTTATACAAGAAAATATGCTCACGACAATAATCGGCATTCATTTGATATTGATAAAACAAGCCTAAAGCGATTTTTCGGCATACCCATTTTTTTGGGATACCATACGTTACCAGCTACAAAACTCTATTGGTCAAAAGACAACAAAGCAAGAAGAAGATGCCGACAGTGTAAAAACAACACAATATACATGTGTGCTAAATGTAAGGTGCATCTTCACACAAACTGTTTTGAAATATTTCACACTAAGTAGTAGTAGTATCTGTTTACCGTAAATCCCAATGTTGCGTATACGCAACATTTTTTTGTAAGAAAACTAAAAACTTGTATTTTTTTTTAACTTGATAAACAGTTATTTGGACATAGGTTTAATAATAAAATAAACTAAAATCACCGAAATTGTTTGATTTTCCAAGCTTGGGAATTAATGGGTTAAAATGTAGCCATAAATCATTTTTATCGAACCCATGAATAAAACTTTTAGGAAATTAAATAGTTTACCCACACTATTCCATGTCGTATGGTGTGAATAACACCCTGTATATTACATTTAAAATACAACACGAATATGTACGATAGGTGGTACCGTGGCCTCGCTGATAGAGCCTTCGCTTCGTATTTGGAAGGTTGGGGGTCGATCCCAGCTTTGGTAATACTTTTTTTTCTTCTAATTTCTGAATAAAGTAGTTAGTTTGTTACGTTAGTTTATTGGAAATAATGCAAACAATACAATTATAATTATTATTATTAAAATTCTGTTTTGGTTTGCTGCTGGTTTGTTTGTCATATATTTTTTATTATATTATATCTGGTCGGGAAAGTTTTGGGGCGACACAACGGATTTTTTATAGATAGTTTATGGATAGTTTAGTTGACTGTTGATTTTATGTTTAGAGTATATAGAGAATTGATGGTTTTAGAGTACAGAAACGGTACTTCTATTCGATCCGTGAAGACGGAAGGAGGTATTTTGTTTTCCTAGTTATGTTATTCTAAATTAAATATTTATTTGAAAGTCATCTTGCGTTTTTCTTACATACGTATAAAATCAATAATAGAACTCTTTAGGAGGTGCATTTTTTTAATTTTCAAGATAGATAGGTATAGATAGATTATGTATTTTTTTTAGATTTTCAAAAAATTAATTTCAGGAAAGCGCACAAACTAAAATTTAAAGCATTTTTATGCAGTCCTTCATTTCATGAGCCCTGACTCCTAAAAATGACCTCAGTTCAAAAGTTTATTATATTTATATATCTATATATAATAATAATATTAAATATATAAATTTGGAAGCACGTTCTAGGTGAAACAAAATTTGGTGAAAAAATCCGCTAGGTCAATGTCTCGCTTGAGTTCGTCGGAAATTTAATTTTAAAATGGCGAGCTGTTAAAGTTAGGTTAAATAACTATCAAGATGACATCATTATATTATTATTTGTTTACTAATCATTTGTGTCAGTGTAGACTAAAGGCGGGTTTGGCCAACTAATAATGGATAATGTATAAAGAATACTGCTTAATACATAGTGTACAATAGATAATCCAGATCAAAATATAGGTGTTTGTTTGTTTGTTTTTATGCATAAGGCGAAAAGTGACAGTCTTTTAGGTCCGAAATATCATTTATATTTACGGACACAAATTCATTTTATAATTATCCATTATGAATTATTAGTTGGCTAAACCCGGCTGGCTGCTATGGGGAGTTTTTCAAATTAGTTTTGCCTTTTGGGTGTAACTAGTGGTATGTATAAAAAATATTTCTCAGCATAATCGTAGAAAAACATATTTTGTTTTGATATATTTCCTTTTAAAGCAATAAATCTAAAATTGTGTTTATTATTTATAAAGACAAAGCATAAAATTAAATTCGTTCTATTTTGAACTGCATAAAAGCCTAAAACAGTTTTGGATGGTAACGCGTGCCTAATTATAAGAAACTCTGTATTTTTGGTTTATTGAAAATTTAACATATTTCTTGTGCCTAAAATTCTTATCGTTTTTAACAAAAACTGTAGCTACTGTCAATTTTTTCTTATAGGATTTTCTTTAATTTGACATAAATTAGGAACCAGTTTTTACTTACATTGTACTTCATCCGAAGGTTTCCCAATCAATTTTTCATTATTTACCGGCAAAAGATAATGCAGTGAGTTATTCACATTTGTGTAAAACATTTCTCGAAACTCTTCAAATTCTTCGTTAGTAAAACAGTTACAGTGTAAAATACAAGATAATATCACAAGAATAGTAAGTAATTTAGCGTTCATTTTAAAATGAATGAGATAAGTATTTTTCCAACCAAACTGCAGAGTGCCGTAAGTTACTGCCAAGTGAATTATGTTCATAGACATGGAAAAATAAATGATAAATTACATAAGTACTTTAGGTAAACTTATCGACTATCTTTACACCAGGCAAAATTATAATTGTTGTAACTGTAGCGGATAGAGAATTACCTATTTACAGTGCGAGGAACTACAAACGTATATGACCAAAGAAAACAAAACGGATCTTATTTTTAAATTCTCATTCATCATTTATAAAAAGTTTTGCTAAAAAAAACATAGAGGATTTTGTGGCGTCATTGAAAGAGCGGGCGCTTCGGATGCGGAAAGTTCTGAGTTCGAATCCCAGCTCTGGCAATACTTATTATAATATTATTGATTATATCATATCGTGTGGGAAAGTTTTGTCATGTAAAAACAGCATAGGAATCACGCTTCATATATATAGATGCAGCACAGGTTTAATGTCAAATAAGAGTATACGACAATGCTTGGCGAGTGTGTTATGTACCTATATGTAGATTAAGTATAATTATTTTGATTCTCTCTATCACACAGTCGCTAATTTCTAGTGCTATGCTTTTTATTTACTTTTCGGAAAACTTAAAGCATAGTTGTTTGTTTATCTATGCTTACGGGCACTTCCTGTTACCAAGAATGAGGTGCCGGTTCTAGAAGACGTGGAAGGCTCGATTACTGGAACTGGCTTAATCTCTCTTGGACTGATCACTTGAGGTGGAGGTGGAGATGGAGCGCTCTGGTTGTCCTGGTTCCCTTCATCATCAGACATCTCTGGCACTTTTTCAAGTTGTCTAGATATGAAGTCGTGCTCTTGAAAAATATCTGGATTAAAAGGATGAATTCCAGTTTTCCTACATCCATTGACTGCAGTTTCAAGGGTAGCAGCACGAAGGTACGCTCCTCCTAACAAAACTGATAGATACTTGTAGTTTCCAAACAATTCTGTTTGTATTAGAGGCCATCCAATTTTCTATAGCCTTTACGGTTATACATTCTTAGAAACTAATTTTCCTACGTAGCCAGAAATAAATTAAATATATTTCAATAAAAAAATAAGGCTCGTAAATTCGTCCCCGGACGAATTTGGGAAACTCAAGGTGGACTGATTTAGGAGTTAGTTATAATAAAAATGGCGCCTGCTCCTGACCAAATGCCTGCGAATACCCGGCTGTGATAACTGCTTTACGCTTTATTCATATACTGATTTATAAATATCAATGGATAAATCATGAAAAACTTACCATGAGGAGTAAATATAATTGTTTAAACTGGATTTGATACTGTATCGCACTGTTATAATATTTAATTTTCAAGTTTCAGTAGGAAATAGATAAAATAAAAAACCCTATCAAGGTCACTCTCGTCAACAGAATGGATTATTTATGTATTTATTGTCATTACATGTCATTACCAAAAAAAGTTTACACAAGTCATATCAAATATTAAAATATTACATAACACAACACAAAAACACAGAAATGTATATAACTTAATCAAAACAGAAAGTCAATGCTGAGGAATTCATCAATGGAGTAAAAAGCCTGGTGAATTAAGTAGTTTTTAAATCTATTTTTGAACATTGCAAGGCTCAGTGTTTTCAAACTATCTGGCAAATGATTATAGCATGTGGGACCATAATAATTCACAGAATTTCAGCTTCTACCCAACCTCATATATTCAGGAAGAATGTCATTTTTGTTTCTGGTATTGTGGTTGTAAACTTCATCATGCCGTATGTACATATTGTAATTATTTTTCACATACATAATTGAATTGTAGATATAGAGACACGGGAGTGTAATTATTTTACATTCTTTAAATTTAGGTCTGACATCCTCTCTAAACTTTAAATCTGTCATTATTCGAACCACTCGTCTTTGGATTGCGAATACCCGACTAGCATGACAAGAGTGTCCCCAAATTGACAAAGCATATGAAGCCACACTGTGAAAAAGGCCATAATATGCTGATTTCAAAACATTAAAGAGACTTCACCCTTCAATCTTCGCAACATGAACACAACCTTAGACAACTTGGCAATGGTAGCCTCGACATGACCCCAAGTTAGCTTTTGGTCCAAAGTGACACCCAAAAACTTTACCAGACCATCAAAACAGGCAATTATTATTATTAAGCTTTGCCTGTAGTGTTTGACAACGTTGCCACATTGTACATGAATTTAGACTGGGGGACGAATTTAGGATAGTTGACGGATTTCGGACATTTTACCTTAAATCCTTTCCTTGCACTATTTTATATAACAAACCCGATTTTAATTTATAAGATTTTATTTTATTCTTCTCTGATGTTTGATCGTGTTTGTTTTCTTCAGAATGTATATATTTTCTGTGCATCGTCACAGTACTGAACTAACATTATATCTTCTTAAGAAGAAAAAAGAAAAAAAGATAACACTTCTAACTTGAGAAACCCTGTAGATATAAGGGAAAAATCTAGGGTTCTAGATATTAAAAATTCATATTTGTTTCAGGTTGATGGTGACACTAACACTGCACCAGTTCAAGAAGACTTCAAAAATGTAGTCAAAGAGCACATTGAATATATAAAGTCAAAGGCAGCTACACAAATACAGGAACAAGCTACACAGAATGGATCCATATCGATTAATAATTCATCAAATCCAGTTAGTAACGGGTACGCATTATTAAACGGAACCGCAAACAATAAAGTGATACAGAACGGTAACACAAACGGTTATTTACCAACGAAAATCTCAAACAACAATGATACGATGCTGGAAGATTTAGAAAACGAACCTATAGAAACTGTGAGTAAATTGGTCAGTAACGGCAACGTTCATCCCGTTGGTAACGGTTACGTAAGAACTGATAGTAACGGTTACACTAATAATTTAAATAAAAACCATGTACCTTTATTGAATGGCGGCGGAGTCAGTTTGTCAAATGGTGGCATATATAATGGCGGACATATTTAATTTATATAATAGAGAATCAATTTCAGTTTAGTGTGATGAATTTTCTTGTAAACTTTATTTTAATCAACATGATGATTCATTTAGAATGGTAAATTTCAAAACGGAAATATTATACAGTAAATGCAGTTTCAACTTTTAGACTTGGCAAATGTCAACTTAAAAATCAACCATACTGCAGCATTAGTTATAGAAGTTTGCTAGTTACATTAAGTTGAAATGGCTGAAATTTATAAAATATCGAATGAATGTTTGTTAAACAGTTAAATATGTGTTACAAATAAATTGAACAATTTTATTAATGTGTAGATATTAAATAAGATATTGTCACGATTAGATTTTAACGCGGACTATGAAAAGGGACGTTAGGTATCTAAAAGATTGAAATATCGAGTTTAAATAGAGAATGTTTATAACAGTTGAAGTTGAGAAGAGTTTACAAAATGATCGAAACTAACTTAGAGAAAATATGAATCATAGAATACAAAAAATATCCCCAAAGATTAATGTTCTTCTTTCTCTCTTTCTTTGCTTATACATTAAAATATAAGGCCTCATACAACTATTTTCAGATGGGTTAAAATAATTGTTGCTCCTTCTCTATTTGACAGTATATTCGACAAGATCTAAGTCGTTTTAAAATTTTGGATATACAGGGTGGTCCAGTTTCGAAAGTGGAAACTTTAGAGACAGACAGAGAACTACAAAATAATATCAGTTTGTATTGTAACCGTTTTGAAATTAGCGGGTATTATGTACATTCAGTAAGAATACTAATTTTATAGCTCAAACCAAATGAATCCCAATATGCTATTCCAAATTGTTACGGTTCGATTTAAGTTTTACGAGCGGTTTCAATTAAGAAGAACAAACAAAGAATATCACTTGAATAATATCAGAATCAAATTATTATATGGAAGAAACAAACAACTAAAATAAGCTTTATTAATCTGTATTAAAGTAATGCAAAATTACTTACCATTATAATCTTGTATCACTTTCGGTCACCGACTTTAATTACAAGGAAATATTTAATTGGATGACCCTTTTGTCAATAATTTATCGAAAACTTTATTAGAAATAAAACGCATAGTTCGGGCTAAAAACAACTAATTTAATAATTAAAACTAATAAAGAAAATGAATAACAACCAGTAATAAATATGTATAAATTAAAAGAAAGAGAATAAAACAATTAAGCGATCATGAAAATTTAGGAGAAATCTTAATCATTACTTGTACTACTTAAACATAGGAAAATTAATATAATTCGAATAATTATATTAATTCCTGTACGAAACTTTATTTACTATTGAAAACTGAATTTATTTCAATTACTAAAAGAAATAACTTTAAACTTTATATAAAAAAACTGATTAAAACAAAAAGGCCTTCAATTAAAAGAATATCAAAACTTACGGAACTTTATACAATTCACTACTTCAGAATAAAATGAAATGGACTTAATCTTTAAACAAAAACTAGAAAATAATTCTTAACTGAAAAATATACCAAGTCCAAAAACAAATTAAAATATTTAATTTAACATTATATAATTTGAGAAAACACGACTTGACTGAACCAAGGCTAGAACGGATCTAATCTAAAAGTTCTTTTGCCTTTCCAGAATTCCCTCATAAAAGTCACAAAGTAGGTAATACAGAATGAATTAGGCCAATCAGAAAAAAGGCCATTTTTTATAATATACCCCAATATAGATACAACTACAGGGTGAGAACATTACAAAATAAGATACATTTTTATTTGTATGTCGACTTTAATAAAGATTCTTGATTTTGGAGTTCGCGACTGGACAAAACTCCATTATTTTTTTATGCGCCCGTTATATATATTATTTTGATATGGGAAACCGTGACGCCTTCCAACTAGGTTTGGATATAATAATAAATGTTCGACATTTAATTTACATGAAGTTATATCTAAAGTTTTGAGTGATCACACTGTAACTATAACATCTGGTTATCTTTTCAATACATGCTTTTATCTTTGGGCTCACCCATAAACATAAACTGTATATTCTCGATTAGAAAAGAAAATGTTGAAAAAGATGTTGTAAAACCTATATCAATAGAAGATAAGATAAATAGAAAACATACCCTTAAATTTTATGACTCAAAAGGAGAGTTTAGAACATTTGTATATAATCTACTTAAATAATATTCCCAAACCAATATAAACTATCTATAAAATTCACCCAACTATATATATTTTTAGACAGATTGGTAGAAGACTATAAAACCCAGACCCCAAATACAGGGTAGGACAAAAGTAAATTCCATTGCCCGTCCGTCTTATTACAGTATTATAAACTATATTCGAAAAATGCTTCGTTACAAAAGGTGTTTTATTAAACATTTTAAATTTAATATTATTTTTAAAACTACTTTAGATATTTAATTGAAATTTGGTACATTGGGATAGATAATTTAGATATCTACATCTTTATACGCAAAAATTACTATTTTACTTCCACCAGTCGCGTGCGTACGGTCGTCCTCGCACAACTTTAACGAAAAATATGGTACGCCACTGATTTTTTTAGAAGCAAAAACTATTTCTAGAATCCTTGATCAATTTCCAACAAAAAAGGCTGGTTACTTTTGTTCGTTCGACACACCGATTGCAAGTAAAAAATTAAAATACCTACTGATTTCTGAAAAAATATTTAATTAGTGGTTTTCAACACCAATAACAAAATGAAAGAAAATTAAAGGTATAAAAAATCACAAAAGTGCTCGACATGTCCACCCACCTCAATACATTTTCGACATCTTCTCACTTGATGCGGATTTCGCCGCATATCATTGCAGGCTTGCTGAAGTCTTAAAATTAAATCTTCCCTTGTTAATACGGGATTAGCGTAGACGTAAAAGTCTAGCGGATTAAGATCCGGTGACCTGGGTGGCCAAACCACTGCACTGGTCCAATACGATTAACCACGTCATTCCTCCCTAGTCGGCCAATCCATCGTTGACGATACCTTTTATTGAGCCACTCTCTTAAATCTATTCCAAAATGCAGGGGAGTTCCATCCAGTTTTATCCAACCCTCATTCCTTAAATTAATCATCCTCTAGGTTGTCCAGCAGATTTTTGGTACGAAACTCAAAAAACAGTTCCGAGTTCAATCTTGGGGGTAATTTTTTTTCAAAAATCAGTAGGTATTTTAATTTTTAACTTGCAAACCATGTGTCGAACGAAATTTAGTTGTAAATTGAACAAATATTCCAGAAATAATTTGTACTTACGAAACAACTGTGGCATACAATTTTGTTTTCATTAAAACGCACAGGTGGAAGTAAAATAATATTTTTTACGTAGAAAGATGTGTTAAATATCTATCCAAACGTGCCAAGTTTATATTTATATCTAAACTAGTTTTAGAAATATTAATAAATTTGGAATTTTTTATAAAAATTTTGACCTCCTGTATATCTTTGTAACGAAGCATTTTTCGAATATAGTTTATAATACAAACTGATATTATTTTCCAAAACTAGACCACCCTGTATAGGTAGATATCAAATTAGAGGTTAATTGTCTAAAATCTTGTAATTTGTCGTCATCTTGTATATAATGCACGTGGATGGCTTGTTTATAGAAAAAAATAGTTCAACTTGTAACAATACTATACTATACTACTTATAAAATAAAAATAAATTTATATTTAACAATATTTTAATAGTTAATGTAAAGTAAACACATAGGTACACATAAAATATAATACGTATTTTAAGTAAAATTGAACTTATTGTACATATTATTTATTTTTTATTTGTTATAGAAATACTAAACTATTCATGAGGTGCCTTAACATTTAATGCTTGATAGTGTATTTTATTTGATTAGGAAATTTAAGCCCTAGTTTAAACAATTTTTTCATAAATGATTTCTTCATGTCGAAAAGTAGTAAAAAACAACAATAAATTAAAGAATGCCGCTGTTATGTAATATACTATTATCTACAACTGTCATGTAATAGAAACGTTTTGACATTATTTCCAATGCTATAATGACGTATATTACCGCACTAGTGCGTTTTTCAATACTAAGAATATTGTTTGTGTTCTCAACCAATTACAATAATATGTTGAATTGAAATATATTTTTTTATATAAAATTTTATCAAAAAATACATTGTCAATAATACTTATAATAACCAGTTGTAGATAAAATGTACGTAAAATGTGGGATAGGAATTATTGACGCACTTATGTGAATACACGACTCCACCGAAGGCCTCGTCGTGCAAACTTCACATGCGTGCGTTACTAATGTCTTTATCTCACTGATTACGTAAGTAACTATTTTTGCATTACACAGATAGTGACACATTGTTGTAAAAATTAACAGGTTTTCTGAATTACATTATTGGAGATATCTGAAATTGAAAATGTGTAGTTGACTATTACGATCAATGCACATTAAATTTCATGACATATAACTGGTAAGTTCGTAACAGTGGATCTGACGAAACCATGCTAACTTAATGAGACAGGTACGATTTCTTATTGGCCGTATGCCAAAACTAATTAGTCCTAAACTGATCAAACAGTAGATTTTATCACCTTTATTAAAACACATTAGTATATTGTGCAACGAACATGAAATGACATATATTTTCTACTAGTATTACTTATTACTAATCATATTTGACCAATACCAGCTCAATTATGCGAAATATCAAAGTCATATAGGTGTTAGTTCATAAGTTGTTAGGACAAGATAAAAATAGGTAATCTTGAAAAGTGTTGATTATAAAATGATGGGGTGTTATGGTTTTGAAACCACCTCAACGCCCTCAACCTGTTCTTTTAATTTTATTTTTCTTTATTTTACACAATTCTTAGAAAAACACGTGCCAAATATATCATACAATACTTTAGTGCAAAATTATTTACATATTAATTATTGATATATTATAAAACACTAAATTATATTTAAATCTTTGGTTGTATTCGATTAATTTTTCTCTCAAAACATTTCCAATTTCAGGAAAGATAAATGCAGTATTGCGGTCATTGAAGAAACATTTATTTTTATAGGTAAACGTACAAGACCACAGGAAAATTTAAATAAGTGAGTCCAAAACAGAAATTGTGAAAGTCTCATCCTTGCTGCCAAAATTATTATTATTATTCTGATTTTACTTACCGTAGTCTGTTATAATAAATTACTTGAAAATAAAACTGGAATTGAATACAACCATGGTCATTTAATAGATATTTTTTGAAAAATGGTTTTTTACCTAGTTGTAGTGTAATGTAATAACCAAAATAATGAAAAATAAGATAGGTGTCGATGTCGGTGAAACTATCATTGGGCACAATATTATTATGTATATACACGTAAGTGCCTCTTAGTCAGAGAGTCATCTCAAGAGAGATGTGATGAGAGTTTTTATAGCGATTTTAAAGAATCGTAGTTTAAAATAATATAATAATATTTAAATCGTAGTTTACATTCAACTAGCAGATGTGTGTATGTATCTTGAGATTTGAGATCACTCTGGTTAATTTTAAAATAAGAAAATTTGTAACTTTCAAGATTAGATTCTTATGTTTTTCATATTGTATTAGATGAGATGTATTTTATATGAATTACGAATATTACAGTTATGCAAGTAATTTGTTAATAAGTGTATTTTTATAAAATTATATATGATTAATAATATGATATAGTTTCTAAAGATTAAAAAAATTTAATAAGTCTAAATGTTATTAGTATTGTATTTAGTTTTTGATGTAATACAAAAACTAGTAGTTTATAGTGAATTTTCTACTATCAAATATGTTTACTAATCAATACTAATAAAAATTTGCAATGTAATTTATATTGGTGTATTATTTTCAATCAGTTACAACAACCAGAGGCATAGTGAAAAAGGATCATATTTTTTTATGATTCTACTGTAACTATAGATAGTGACACTTTCAACTTCAAAAAGCAATTAGAGGTTTGAGTTTATGTTGTGCAGGAAAAATGGGTAGTGTCTAATAGATAATAGATCTAGAAATCTAGATGGAGATTTTGAACTTTGATACTAAAATTCCCTTTAAATATGACACCTCTTTTAACAGCTGCCCTAGATAAGGAGGATGTTTTGAATAGCCTTAGAAATTTTGTGATGAACGCCAAATTTCAGATTTAGAAGCCATTGTTATTATTTATCTAGCTACGGCTGCATGGTGAAGGCTCAGGTTGGCACCTGCCAATGCCAGAAAAAAAAATGTTTTGGATGTTATACAGGGATTTTCACAATGTGACCAAGCTCTATATGTGTTATCGAGTGCAATAATAGAACATATTTGAGTAAAAGAACACTGTAGTGTGCTATGATTGCACATAGAAGCTTGACACCATAGTTCTGAATTGATCAAAATCTCCTTCAACTAAAACGCAGCTGTTGACTTGAATAAAAACTTGATATTCGTTTTGAACAACTTCCAATGCCGCAAAACATCTTTGCCACTTTAAAATTATGTATTTGAACGATTGTTGCCGGACTTCAATAGGAAAGTATCCAGCCACATTTGCTGGCGACCGTTTAATCATTTTCCAGGATGTTACGCCAGGACCTCTTCCAAAAACAGCCCTTCCATTAAGACAAAAACAGCCTGTCCATTAAGCGAGCCCAAACCCACGTTGCTGATGACGTTTAGGATAGGATATATCAGGTTTCTACAAACATGGCTATTCTAATTGCTGAATATGCCGTCTTTTCTGAAGGTAGGTTTATCCATATAAGTAGGTATTTGCTTAAACGTACAAAATTGGGTTGCTCAGCAATCTAATAAACTGATAAAACTCAGTTTATTATAATTAACAGAAATTACAATAAAGGGCGAACGGCGGATTTTTGGAAAGGCATCAATAACAACTTACATTGTACTCTCATTAGTAGATAATAGTTGCCGCATATGTTTCTTGAAATTTTTGGAATGCATTAATTTGATTGCATATCATGATTGATTGATGATTGAAATAGTTCGTATTGTAGCTTTGCAATGGACAAAGGGACTACTTTTTTCTAGAAAATGGAACCTCTAGCTAATTTGAATATTTGAATCAATATGATTACTGCTTTGGAAAATATTCAGGTATTAATATTATCAGAGATCATCAATCATCTTTACTTTACGTTATGGTCGTACGGCCATGCTTTACTATTTTAACATGTCTTAGAAATGAAAAATGCATGTCTCTGTATTTTAAATACTCCCAAGATTCACAAGAATCTCGTTCATCACTATCTATTGTATTCCTTATTCCATTTCTTGAAAAACTCGCTTCATCAGTAAACAAAATGAACATCAACAGTAAATGAGGAATTTCAACAATTTAGTGCAAAAGCCACAACACCAAACGAAAATCGAAATTACCAGCTCCATCTTTCTTATGCTGCAGATACAAAGTTGGGGTGGCTGGATGCGGGTTGGTTGATGCAGCCGCATCAATGAAATATTGATTGATCTTATTTACATCGTCCAAAGTTGTCGGAACTGCAAATATAGATTTAGAGTAGATATTTAAATCTCGCAAGGCTCTCGAAGTTGCGAAAGTTCCTGTAAGTCAAGAAAAAAGGTTTTTGCTTAAATATTTGAAGTTTCAGTTTACATTTAATTAATAAGTGATCAGAAATGTCAAGTTTAGGATCAACTTCACTAATTATCACGAATTCTGTGTTCGAACATATGATAAAATCAATAAGAGTTGCATTTGTTAGCCCATATCTTGTAGGGTCATTTATAATCTGACACAGACCATAAGACTGCAAAACAGAGAAAAATCTTTGGATGATATTAAAGTCTCCAAGACAGAGCAAATTATCACAGCCTAGCAGATTTCGAGAGACTGCCAATTCAAATTTTTCAAGAAACTGGCCAAAATTTGCAAACCTTGGGGGCCTGTAGATCGCCCCTAAGCGTGTTTTAATGTTTCGGGTTTTGAATTCAATCCACAATTGTTCAAAATAAATAGCTGAGTGAGTACTTATCAGTTTGCATTTCAATGTACTTCGAACATATATAATGATTCCCCCACCCCTGCCTTGCCTACGATCAAATCGGAAAAGCTTATACCCATTTATATGTATTAACTCATCAGTTATTAAGTCATTTAGCCAGGTCTCAGTTATAGCCAAGATGTCGAAGTCGGTATCTTCCAGATAGTTTTTCACATCATTAAATTTCGGAAAAAAAGACCTTGAGTTTATATGACCTATTTGTACAGAATCAGAAGCTGTACAACCATAAAAAGATTGAAGACAGAAAATGAAAAACACAACACAAACTTAGCCTAATAATAGTTCATCAAGGTGATTCTCATTAGTGACTACAATAGATTTAACTCCATCCGCTCTACGCGCCAAAATTTTTCCATTTTTCTGCCAAACATACTTATATCACAATTATATTTTATTTTCAACAAGAGATTATCCCTTAAAAATTTCATATTTGAATTTAATTCTACAAAACCATATTCTGTTTACTTACAACTATAGACAAGGATGTGGTTTTGATTAAAGACTACATAAGGTAAATGACATTGTAAAAGAAACAAATAAAAAATCTATATAAATAGTATCTAGGTAAGTTCATACTTTCAATAGTATAAGAACCAAATACGTAAGTTATTGTGTTACTTTGCTTATTATTGTGTGAAACATGTGAGTATTGCTAAGGATTACCAAAAATTAATGTACCTACATTAATCTTTGGTATTACTAATTTATGAATAATTGTATCTAAGTATATGAATGTTAATTATTGCCCATCTCAAACTAAGAATATCTTTTTGTTTTGAATCAGATTGGTTTAACTTTTAACTAGTTTGTTTTCCCGTGGCACTCTGCACACCAATTATGCAAAGATTTGCAACGCTTTACCAGTCGTCAGAAATTATGTTTGTTGATTCCACGGGCAACTGCGATACACAAAATCGTAAAGTTTACTACTTTATAACACAGTCCGCTATTGGAGGATTCCCTTTGGGCTGCATCCTAAGTAGCAACCAAGAATCGAATGTATTTTTAGAAGCCGTGCGTGGCCTTTATGAAATTTTTCCTATTAAAATTAAACCAAACGTTATTCTTACAGATGACGATTTAGCTGAAAGAAACGCTTTAAAAACATATGGCCTGAATCATCTTTCTTGTTGTGTACTTTCCACGTTTTGAAAGCCTGTTGGAAGTGGCTTAAAACAGGCAAGAATAAAATTTCCTCAAATGATGTGTATTATTTCCACTCTTTCAGACCTCACGAGCCGCCACTGGTTATAATGAAGTAAACTTTATGATTTTGTGTATCGCAGTTGCTCGTGGAATCAACTGGTAAAGTGTTGCAACTCTTTGCATAATTGGTGTACAAAGTGCCACGGGAAATCAAAATGTTTTTAACAGCTCAACAAGCTAGTTACACCAATCTGATTCAAAACGAAAAGATATGTAAATCGCTGACGCATAAGTCTAATACGTCGGGACTTTATGAATCTGTGATTCATATCACCCGAGTTGTTCCGAGCGGCTAATGTGTCGGCGAATTCCGAAAATGCGCCCCGGCCGGACCCAGCCATATTAAATTGATTATAAGAATTGATGGTTTTTTTTTATACAGGATGATTCCTGAACCACTGTGCCGGGTTTCCAATTTTGGGTACTGTCGCGGGGTATCTCTGTTATTTTTATAGATAGAAAGTTGCGGTTTTCGCGACAGTCTGCTACTTTTTCGTAAAATTTAAGTTCCCGTTAACAAAATTTTCATAGCCCTTTTAAATGTTAAAATATAGGGCTAAATTGAAAATGTTGCATTTTCAGGCAACCCTCGTATTTCAACTATCAGATAATTTATCGAAAACTGTCTCTTATATAAATTTTCCCGTATGCCACAAAATAATGTTAAATTTAGTTACTTAAAACATGTTGATAATTTTTTTAAGAGAAAAATACAAAAACGAAAATAAAAAGCCCATTGTTTTAATAAAACCGTTCATAGACTAAAAACTATCAAACTTCGGTAGGGAATGCTTTATAAAACTTAAAGGGAACCTTTATGGCTATTGTTTAATGATGTAATATACAGGCTGTGACATTTAAAGTACGGAAGAAACACAAGGATTAGCGTTTTGGTACACCCTGTATACATGTTGTTAATTTGACATCAACTAACAGTCACTAACTGATGAGTATAACCTTTTCTAACCAATGCCGTTATCAAATAGTTAAGTGCTAACCGTTAGATAGGGTGTGCCATTTAAAAAAAAAGTTAAAAAACCTTTAAATGAGGAATCACTCTAGATTGCAAAAAGCACCGGAACTAACATACTAGACAATGTCCCGTAAGGATACATAGCTTTCTATTATGAACTTTTGGTACGGTCGTAACAGAAATATACTACATATCCATATAGTTATATTATACAGCAATGGTGAGATAACTTTTGGTACGGGCGTATCAGATATATACTTATTTCTGTTACGACCGTATCAAAAGTTAACTTACAATTGCTGTTTAATACAACTATATGGATATGTACTGGTATATTTCTGTTACGACCGTACCAAAAGTTAATGATAGAAAGCTGTGTATTCTTATGGGATATTGTCTTATAACTAAGAGTGGTGACTGATTAATGTTGCAGAAATACATGCGACCTATTATTACTAACATAATGCACGCTTAACTTTTGATACGGTCGTAACAGAAATATAATACCACGTACTTTAATTTATACACACACATAATATATGTTTAATTTTTAATACAAATTAAAGACACATCCGTACCCAGTACGTATACGATATATGCATGCGTGCAAAAAGCACTCGGCCTAACATACTATACAAGTCCCATAAGAATACATATCTTTCTATTATAAACTTTTGATACGGTCGTAACATAAATAAACTAGTACATGTTAGAACATCACTATTATTATAATAACCTCATATACCCATCACTAATCTATGTATTGTTTTTGACATGACAGTTGATAGTTGAGAGAGATAGATATAACCTGTAATGATAAATGGTGCGATTTTGGTGCGAATATATTTTTATTATTTTATTATTAAAGTAATCAGTGTGTTTTATTCAGAAATCCTGACAAAAACTAATATATTTATAGTTAAAGCATATAAATACAACATACATATCCATATAGTTATAGAAAGAGGGGTCTTTCCATTTAAAAAAAATAATCGAAAGCTGTCATTGATAATAGATATTTGATATGTCCAAAACTGAATAATAACTTGTTCTAATAGTTCTCTTCCAAATTACATCACAATATACCAAACTGTTGTTTGTCCTCACTGTAGGTTTATTATGGCATGTGATGTCACGTGATCATAATGTTTATTGGAAAAATAATTGTATTTTGTATTTACATATATGGGCAATATCTTTATAAGTACTTATAAAGACAATGTTTTTTTGGGTAAGCATACTCGTCTCAACATAAACGTTACTATAAACATATTTGTATGGTGCAAATCCAATGCCAATATAGCTAGTTTCATATTATCTTATTTTAAATATCCCAATATTTCAATTTTCCAAATATCCCACTATACTAAAAATATCCCGGAAATCCGGAAAAATAGCCAGGGTCCAACGGCAACTCTGGCGTATTACGCTACTATAGTAATTATTCCTCTAATTTTTATCAGCTGACTATTGACAGAACCATGATTATTGTTCACAGCATTGCCGCAATGGAAAAATAATATCGATAATATGTATATTTTATATTGTATATACCTACTTGTAATAGATAGGTATGTAATATAATTGTCTTTATAAAGACAATGGTAATATTCAGCATATTACTACCGTTTATGTTAACCGATGTTATACAATAAACATTCATTATATTATCGTATTTTATTCCTGGTAGTTATCTACGGCTTTTAATCAATATTTTGCCAGCAACGGCAACCGGCAACACAGTTATATCATAATCATGTGTCTGGCGATGACGAATGACGATAGATTTAACCTTGTCTCGTTTGGGGTCAACAGGTTAAATCTGTGTTGCAAGAATTACAAACACTTGAAAATACAATAAAATCAATAATTAAAATACATTTTTGTCTCTATAAGGTATTTAATTGAAGCATCACAGCCAACTATGTCTTGGTTTTCCAGTGTCGAACAGGGCCCTCCAATCGAAGTATTTCGTTTAGTAAAACAATTTACTGAAGATACTTTTCCGCAAAAAGTTAACGTTAGTGTTGGTGGTAAGTAAACATTAATAAATATTTACTAGTTATTGTTGCATAATAAATGCCGCATAAATACGTTTTTTACCGATATGTAGTAAATATACCTACCTTGATTTTATTTATGTTTCCTAGCTTACCGAACAGCAGAAGGTAAACCATGGGTTTTACCAGTGGTAAGAACAGCTGAAAAAGCTTTAGCTAATAACGAAACGTTAAATAAGGAGTACTTACCTGTTTTGGGATTAGAAGAATTTACAAACGCTGCTACAAAATTGTTATTGGGTGAAGGTAGTCCAGCTCTTGTTAAAAATACAGTGAGTATTTATATATAATTAGCTTTTACTTAATAAATGTAATTGTAATCATTGTTTTTAATATAGGACAATACATAATGACGTACCTATATACCTAATCTTAAAAAGGGGGCTGGTACGTCAGCGTGCAGCTCGAAATAACTACGTTTTCAAGCTGTTTTATTTCAATACACGACATGTTTCACCTCTATGTTCTTTTTGATTGTCAACCAGAGCTTGAGAGGAACAAATTTGGCAGCAACTCTTTTCATTCTTAAATATTCCATTAAAATTCGTTGAACCGAGCTCCAAGATAACGCACTAATCTCTGGCAGTTGGTCAAATGTCTGTCGACGGTCTGTAAGCATAAACTCTTAAAATTTTTTCAATATTTTCGTCGATTCGGTCGGTTGATGGACGTTCAGAACGAGGTTTGTCATCAATCGACATGTTGCCATTTTTAAATCGAGCAAACCACTTGTACACTTGAGGTCTTCCCATAGCGTCATCTTGGTAAGCTGTTTTCAACATTAAGACAGTTTCAGCAGAATTTTTATCGTGTAGAAAACAAGAATTCCCAGCGCTAGCAAAAACAATAATTGCAGATGAACAGAACAATGAGTTGCGCTATACACGCCTAGCGGCAGAAATTCGTACTACACAAGCTCCGCCCACGACAATGTTGTCCCGGTTTTTTTTTGGGAACCCCCGTATAGTAAAGATGCAGGCGAGGCGAATGAAGTAGTCGCCTGTTTACCTATATCCAAAAATGATACTTGTACTGATGCTACTTACAAAACTGGGTTGCATGAGTAAATCGATACACGATATGAAGCATCGATGGCAAATTTATCAATTTTAAATGATCCTATTGTATTGTACATCCAAAAAAGTAATCAATATATAAGTAATAACCGATACCCAGGGAATAAGAGTAACGCTTGGGTAATATCGAGTTTGATATCCAAGGAATATAATCCTGGGATTGTAACGTGTATTTATAAGACAGGAACATAATCGGAATTTTTACCTTTTATTTTTCCTTCTAGGCATTTGGTGTTCAAACCTTGTCAGGTACAGGTGCATTAAGAGTAGGAGCTGAATTTCTTGCACGCATCCTAGGCAAAAAGATTTTCTACTATTCAAAACCCACATGGGGTAAATATTTGTATAATAGAGATACGAGTATATTTTGACTAACATATTTTAGAGAACCACAGATTAGTGTTTATTAATGCCGGTTTCGAAGAAGCGCGGGAATATCGTTACTGGTCCGAGGCGGAACGTGGCATTGATTTCGCTGGACTGATAGAAGACTTAAAAAATGCACCTGAAGAATCAGTGATCATTTTACACGCATGTGCGCATAATCCAACTGGGTCGGATCCTACCCAAGAACAGTGGAAACAGATAGCTCAGGTAAAGTTTATCTATATAGCATCCTGATAAAGAAGCTAATGTACTTTGAAAACAATGCACACAGTACTGGGGTAGCCGCTAGACTGCATGAAAAGAGGTTCTGGTTCTGACATATCAGCTGATGCATTAGATTAAAGCTAATTTCGAGTATTGGAAAGGCATGCGACAGCTGCGTTTCAGGAAATTTCATAACAATTTTGCATCATGATAAATTCCAGTTACCAGTACTGCTCCATCCAAGTTCATGTAATTTCAGGAGTAAAAACTGATCAAAATTTGAATATTTTTGTATGTTCGTCGGGGTTTAAACAAAGTTTACTTCATCTGTTTGTATCGAACTAAATGTGGAAATTTGGAGGTTTTTACAGCAAAATTAAGTAAATTTAAACACCTCACATCGCCTTTTAATTAATTACTCAATAACAAAAACTCAAAAAGGTTAATTTGATTGATTTATTTTGATCAGTGAGAACTCTGCTTAAGAAATGTTTTTATAAACACGATATTATTATATTCTTTTAGGTGATCCGAGAGCGCCGGCTATTCCCATTCTTTGATTCAGCTTACCAAGGATTTGCCTCCGGTGACTTGGATAAAGATGCTTGGGCTGTCCGGTATTTTGTGCAGGAAGGCTTCGAGTTGTTCTGTGCACAATCATTTGCGAAGAACTTTGGTCTTTACAGTAAGTGCTACTCTACTAATGCTAATATTGAGATATAATTCCTTTTCTTTCTCTAATAGCATTAGGCGAATTGCAATAAATCAGAGAAAAATGTCTTTAATAGCCACAAAGTTGGCTTTATTTGAGATAATTATATTTTTCGGGCATGTGGCCGCAGCTGGCACGTATATTTTGACCAATGTCTATCTTTGTTAATATTGGTCCTAGAAAGGCACTTATTCACTCTAATCTTCAACGAAAACAGGGTTAAGTTAGAGTAGAGTTTCTCAAAATCAAAACATTATTATATCTAAAAAAAACTCCTATTTTATACTTATTTTTATTTTAATACTGTTCCCATGAACTAAATCTGGCAGAATTGCTTTTAAATAACACAAGTTGACACATTTGGCATTCGAATAATGGCTATTTTAGCGTCGTCACCATCTAGGTTCTGGGCGTCTGCTTTTAATTAATTAATTTTAAAAAACCAATCATGGCATGCCTGTTGGTCTATGTGTTATAACATTTACTCTTCGTAATCGTAAGGTTGCGAGGTTAAAACTGAGCCATGGAACTTATAATTTAACGCGGATGCTCAAAATGTCAACTTTCTTTCATTAATAGAGATGCAAGAAATGTATCGATATATTCGATTCGGTCACAATTTCTCAGCCTATATTAATAGAAAAAAAAATGCCATATCACATATTTTCTTGTAATAAATAAAATAGATACTAGAGGTTTCACATCAGTTTTTCCGTCATTTGTTACAGATGAAAGAGTGGGTAATTTGAACGTTGTCATGAATAATTCTGAGGAAATAGCTGCCGTAAAATCCCAAATAACTCTCTTGGTGAGAGGGATGTACTCGAATCCACCTAGTCATGGAGCCAGAGTTGTATCACATGTTCTAAATAATCCAGAATTATATGCACAATGGTAATGCGGTAAAGTATATTATATCATAGAAAGATTTTTAAATTAACATGTTTTAGGAAAGACAACATTAAAACAATGTCTTCCAGAATTATTGAAATGCGAAAGTTATTGAGAGAAGCTCTGGAAAAATTGGGTACGCCAGGAAAATGGAGTCATATTACTGACCAAATTGGAATGTTTTCATACACAGGTCTTAACGGTAAGCAATATTAAACCTTACAAAATATCGATTTTTATAAATTGCTTTTCCATGGATACAAAAACATTTAATTTTTAATTATACCACATTTTATCTTCTAATATGATTTGGCAAACATTAAAATATCTCTATAACAGTACACATCCCACTCGCGCTTTTCAAGACGTCATGACAGCGATGTGGTGCGTGGAAAACGGTGTGCTTGTAGCCCAAACCAACCATATACTTTACTATGAACTTTAGAATTAAAAAGCTGTACTTTTTCAAACTTTTGTCGGGTAAAAAAAAGCCATTACAATAATTATTTACAATACATATATACAAATAATGATATACAACAAATAATCAGATTTATCATATTTCCGACTTGCGCACATTTCTTCTCTTTTTCTTCTCTCTTGGTATGGTTTTTTTCAGTCTGATTTTCTTCCACTTCAGTATTTTCCGTCCGCAGTGGTGGGTTGGTATGTTGGCTATAATTGTATATAGAGTTACGGATACGGATATGGATTCCTGTTTATTGATATATTGAAGAATTGGTTAACGGTAGCAGGTTGAGTGATCGCAGAGCAGCTCCGTTTGATATAGTATCCGGCCAGCATTTTCCGAGGATTACTCTTCGTTCCAACGTGTATAGTTTTGTTTTTCCAGTCCTTGCTGTGGCATTCCATATTGGCGCTTCATAAAGAATAATAGATCGGATGTAGGTTTTATACAGGCCCACTTTTAGTTTTTGGTTAGTTGGATTTTGAGGCAACAAATTCGGGAAGATCATATTTGTTGCAAGTCCTGCTCGGATTCTTGTCCGTTGGATGTGTCTATTGAATATGAGCATTCATAAATATTCCACTGTATCTGTTTCCCAGATGTCCTCATTGTACATAGTGAGACTTGTCGGGTCTGGCATTCGGATTTTCTTAGAGAATACGATATGTTGACTCTTCTGGACGTTGTACAAATGACGACTGCGATTTGTGGTTTTTAAGTATGTGTTTCGCAAAATACCACTCACCTCTAATAGGTACTTTTCTAATACGGAATATAGGAGCATCTAAATTCAAAATGTTGCTGTAAAATTCGTCATGTTTACTACTTTATAGTTTAACAAAAGTGGTACTGTTTTATTCATTACAGACCTGATTGTTGATAGGTTGAATTAAATTAATTCTTATATTTCAGAACCACAATCACTTGACATGGTGAACAAATACCATATCTACATGCTGCGCACTGGACGTATTAGTATGGCTGGCATTACTCAGTCAAATGTAGAGTATGTAGCAAAAGCAATTAACGAAATTATCACATCAACAAGTAAATTATAGTGTGTTTTTATTAATTTTTAACTAATCAGACAAATTGTGTAAAACTTCTTTATATATATTTTTATCTTTGTTTGTTTGTTATGTTGCAGGAACAAATTTTTATTATATTTAAATAAAGCATTTTATTTGTTGTTTTCCGTTTGTGTTTAATTTTCCTTAAATTGTTAGTTTGTTTCACAATTCGGAACAGATCAGTGATCCAAAGCAGTACCCACTTTTGTCAAGTATGAGTTTAGTGAGTTAATTTAACTTTCGTTACAAAAAATATTACCTAATCTTAGCTAATCATGGCCCTAGCATACTTTATAATTTTATAAATCTAAATGTTGACATACTGAGACAATTCAAATCTGAAATCACTACACTGAAATGTTCTACTTAAATTGGCAAAAAGATAAGCCAACTTAAACACTCTCCGGAATACATATGCGTTAGTTTTATGAAAGGGAATAGCAAATAGATGATTCACCATAAACGATCTACTTGGAACACAATAAAAACAGGGTTTCAATATACTTCAGTATGGATTATTTCTTTAAAAAATCGGTTGTGTCCACAGATCTAGAAACCCATTTTCTAGATCTGTGATCGAACCAAGAAGAACCTTCGCAAAAACCCCTTTATCAAAAAATTACTGAATTTTATTCTAATAAGAGTTATAGGTTCCAACTACCTAACTGGTGAAATTTAAACGCAATCTGCTCGAGAATTATGGGGGCAAATATCAAAAGTAACCTATCGTTGTAAAGCAGATAAAAAATGCTTTAAAAATGATGTATCACTCGGCCCCTACTGCTATTTGAAAATTTGGGCTAAAGCGATTTCAACCAAAAACTCATGGGTTCATCATAGGACTGTCCCAAACTCAATAGGTTGAAGCGTTTAGGCGCTATCGTGGAAGAATACATACAGACAGACAGACTTCCATCTGGAAATGGTTTTAATCGTCTCAAGGAACATCATGGTTATATCCGTCTTTATATCAATTGTTTTTCACCGCGTTGACCCCCTGTGGGTCGGGAAAGTAAGATGTAGCTAATATAGCAATTGCAACTATAGTAATAATTAGTAATTTTAATAATAAAGGCCTTTATTGAGGAAACAAAATACAGAGATTTAATGGGTAGAAAGCATAAATTACAAATATCGATTTCGATTGTTGATATTTTTAAAAATAATAAACTATAGATACACCTCTATCTCTAAACATTAGTTGGCATATTCTAAGCAATTATCAGATGATTTCACTCAACCTCACTTTATCAATCGCTCCTTTAACAAAAGTAATATGAATGTTTCCTTCATAGACTAACACAAATGAGTCTGAAGTTCTGAAGAATATCTTCACATCAATAATAACCACATATCAATTGACCAGCCAACACTTCTTTCCTGTAAGTTCATTGACGTTTGACTTGACACGCAGGTATGTTTGTAGGTTAGATTGTTATTTACTTTTTAGTTTAAAAAATATTTCACTTTTTATTAGAAAAAATATATTAATTAATGTAGAATATATGTAGTACCCAAAATTTTTAATTAAAAAAAATTGTTCGTGTCAGACAGTCATCATGGCATCAACAAAAATTACAATTATACCACCAATGTACAAAAGGATAATGGCAAAGTTTCCACAAAATTTCACTTTTTGCTTTGCGTACGGATCTGCTGTGAAGAAACAATACCAAAACAGTGATATTAAACCAAAAGAAAAAGATATGATTGATTTAATATTTTGTGTGAAAGAACCCACTATGTGGCATGAAGCAAATTTACATATAAATTCCTCACATTACAGTGGCCTCAAATACTTCGGACACAATTTCATAGCACATTATCAACAAAACTTTGGTGCAAAGGTGTATTTCAATACACTAGTACCATTGGAGGGTATGTTAATTAAGTACGGAGTAATATCAAATGAAGATTTAATCACAGATTTGTTAGAATGGAGTGATCTGTATCTAGCTGGTAGATTACATAAACCTGTAGAAATTATACGGAAACCGCTAAGTTCTGAATTAGAGACCGCATTACAACTGAATTTACAATCAGCTGTACATGCTACATTACTAATATTACCTCATTCGTTTACAGAATACGAGTTTTATCACACAATTGCGAATTTAAGTTATTCTGGTGATTTTCGAATGACTTTTGGTGAAAATAAGAACAAAGTGGATAATATAGTTCGTGCTCAGTTGCGGAACTTTAGGAATTTGTATACACCGTTTTTAAGAAGTTTACCGGACTATGTCGATTTTCCTATGTTAAAAACTACCAACGAAAACAATTCACCTGAAATAGATTCGGTAGAACCATCATTACAGTGTATACAAGATGTTAGTCCTCTTGCGAGATTGCATCATTTAAATCAGCTACCGCGTTGGCCACAAAAGGCATTGACACGTTTTTGGAACAAAGGCAACTTTCGGCAAGATACTGAAGATGTATTACGTGCTATTGCATACGATCCTGACTGTGGAGTCATTGTACGGCAGTGTATTAATGACATAGTTTGGAAGTCGTCATTGACACAAAGTGTTAAAGGCATAGCCACTGCGGGTTTACTAAAAAGTGTCAAGTATAGTACGAGGAAAATCAAGAAAATGCTTGTTTAATTTAGGTAGAACAATGTAGTTTATAGGTAAATTATAGTCAGGTAATTTGAGCAGATAAATTTAATACTGGTGTTGTAAATCTTAATATCTACTTTGTTTAGTATGTCTGTGTGGCTTGAGTAATACTGTGTGATTTCATGTGTTGTGTGATTATTCTTGATGACTGGAATGATATAATTAAGTACCATCAATGTGTAAAATTATAGTGTTTATCGATACTTAAGTATAAACCTTTCGACAAATGTAAAATTATGAGCATAAATCGCTTCTGTGTTTTTTTGGCAATACTGGAAATAAGGAACTGTATAGTTTATTATTACATAATAAGATTATTATAACGAAGACTCCTCAGTACCTCTATGAAAAAATTAAATTTCGCGGGTCTGTTCATGATGTAAATATTCGCCACAAACGTACCATATCGCCTCCAATTCACAGTAGTGCCATGTTTGAAAGATCATTCTCGTATAATATTTGTAGTATGTATAATAGAGTGCCTGATGATTTAAAATTTTTGAAAGGTTTTAGATTTAAAAATGCTATATGTAGTATTATATCAGAATTTGTTTGATCTATTTTCCTTTGTTAATTAACTACCTGAATTTGCATCAACATTTCAATCTTTTATTTTATTTTTTTTTTGTCTATGTTTGTAATTGTTATCTTACCTTAGGGGTTAAGTGAGGAAGTATTAACTTCAACTTCGCCCATTGTAAATTTTTTTTTGCAATAAAGTCTTTTTATTATTATTATTATTAGGCGATCATGTTGTAGATCAGTTCAGGGTGATACAAATTAGAGGGGATCTCGTAAACGGTAATTGTTAGACGGGTAGTTAAATTTGTCAAAGTTGCGTAAGTTTATGAACAACAATATGTCGCAAAAATAATTACCACATTTTTTTTTTTGCAAATTTTTATTCTGTACGCCAAAATGACATTTTGTGCGTTTCATCGTCCATAAATTATAAATGACAATGATATTCAAGTTACCTGTTTGAATAATTTAATTACCAGTCAAGAACTATTTGTTTATGACAGGTAAACATTTAAAATAAAAATGGCTTATGATCATGATTCACAGAACACGAAACGTCTAAATCTTTCCGTGTACGAGAGCCTAATGGCGGTCCAATAATTTGAATAACCCCATAATATAGGATCGCGTTACAAAAATAATGATAATGATGGTAATGTGATGATTTATAAAATCGTAAGAGATTGATATTAGGGACAAGATTGAGGAAAATTAAATTAAAAATGTCCTACTATATATTTAAAATTAACTCTAAACATATAGTCGCAAATAACTTTATTTTAAATGTACCACGTACTTCGTATTTAGATTTCTGAGAAAAGTTCATGATAAGTTTCAACAGGATTCTATAGATTAGTTCAAAATAGGTAGGTATAGACCTATTTTCAACTATTTACCTTAAATACCTATCTTGACTCTTGAAAATTTGTTAAGTTCTTCCCTTATTTTCAACACTGCGTCTTTTCCCAGTAGTGGTAAGTGTCTCTAGGGTAGACGAAATTCAAATTGACAGTAATTCATTCGTCCCATACAGGGTGCCCAATATTTGAATTAGAAACTCATTTCATAAGGAACTTGAAATACAAGAAATTCACAGGAATCGATTAGATGCCTGTACGAGTCGTAAACGAGTGTGCCCTTGAGTTTTCCGAGTCTCTTTCATTATTGATAAACAATTCTGCTGAGATGGGAATTTTCCCGAGTCAGTTAAAAACTGTCACAATCATCCCTGTCTTTGAAAAGGAACATTCGCTGAATATTGAGAATTATAGACCGGGCAATTGGTGGTCCTTAGTGTTGTATGTATTCTTCAGACGGTGTCATTCTTAGAGAAGAATGGAGCACTGCCCCCAAGTCAGTATGGCTTTCGGGGTGGTCGTTCCACAGAGTGGAATACTGTCAATTTCATGAACTTTGTCTATGAGAGGCTGGATCACCTGAAACACATGCCCTTTAGCTTCAAATTCTCCAGGATATTTAAACAAATTTAAATATCCTGCCTCAAAAGTGGTCCAGTTTCATGCTTCTCCTTTATTATAGATTGCTCAAAATAAATGAAGAATTCATACTGTATTAAATTTCATCATGTGGATTTTAAAAAGCTCATATAACTAAATGATCAATCTTTGATTTCAGAAAAATGTATCAATTGAGTGATTCCGATTCAAAGGACTCCGACGATGGTATAAGATTTAAAACCGAAAGCGTCAGAAATAAAAGTAAGGGAAATAAGGATAATAGCAGCAAGAGCCGTTCTAGAAGATATTCGTCATCGCCTGAGTCAAAATATTCGAAAAACAGAAGACGTCGATGTTCATCTAGCGATGAAGATAGACAAAGAAGCAGATATAAAAATTCAAAAAAGTTGTCTCACAGAGAGAGTGACAAACGAAACAGTAACAAATATGATGAAAGGAATAAATCGTCTTCATCAAAATCCACCATATCGATTTCCCATAAAGAAACAGAAAGGCGAAGTAATAAAAATAGTTCACAAGCAAAACTAGATACCAAAGATTCGCTGAAGACTAGAATCGAAGATTCAAAGAATCAAGTTGAAAGTAATTTTGGGAAAAATAAAATTACACCGGAATTACCACATCATCTTTTGAAATCAAGAAACGAGCATGAAAATAGTAAATCTGGGAGACAAAGTCAGATTACGTCAGAGTTGCCATCTCAGTCCAAGCCGACTGAAAATAAAAGCACCATTTTAGGTCCGGAATTGCCGCCTAATTTAAAGAATAAACAAGAAAACAATCAAGGTCAAGAAAATTGCCGGATCGGCGAAGAATTACCACCTCTTATTAAACCTAAATCAAGTCAAATTAATGTGTTAGAGAATGAAGGTAAAACAGATCAAACCAAAGATTTTAAGCCTGAATTACCACTATGTCGAGGGATCTCTGATAACATTGAAAGTAAAGACAATATAATAGGTCCTCAATTGCCACCCCATCTGAAACAAAAAAGCTGTGAGACAGAACTAGTTTCAGATGAAGATTTAGCAAATGACAAGTGCCCATTAGGTCCAAATTTTCCACCGCAATTGACAAAAGGTCTAGAAACAAATAGTCAAATTGGACATGAATTAGCAACTGATATAAAACCAGAAAATGACATGCCATGTATGGAAACTGAAGAACATATTGAAAGCGTATCACTTAGCGAGGATATCAAGCGATTGGGTCCAGAATTGCCTCCACATTTAAAATCAAAACAAATAGATGAACCAGAAACTGCTGGACCTAGTTCGCAAAATATTGGAATAGGTCCGGAATTACCTCCGCATCTAAGAGAAACATTGTTAGGTCAATCCATTGAGGTTGATGAAGAATCTGAGGATATAATAGGTCCATTACCGCCTGGTGAAAGTAAATTAAATCGAGGTCAAATTGCTTTGGAGGAACGAGCATTACAAATTAAGTTAGATAAACTGAATTCGAATCAGGATGAAGGGCCTCAACGTGAAACTTGGATGTTGGAACTGCCAGAAGCAAAAGCATCCAAGTTTGGATTGGGACCTAGACAGTTTAGAATGAAAGCAGGACCAGATATGTCAGACAGGTATGTTCATTTTATTTTCATAATGAAGTTGGTTTGGGTTGGGTTAGGAGGGAAAAGCTAGGTTTTTAGGTTTCTATATTTATGTGAGGAGTCACAATTAAGAGATTCAGGTACAATTGAAACATCTGGTAAGTCTACCCTTCAAAATAATCAGCAACTTATTGTTGGGTCCTCTTTTTTAAAGGTTTTTACGTTTACCCTGATTCGCAAATGAATAGTTTTCGAAATAGCAATAGCATGGTTTGATAAACTGTCAGAAGCAAGTAGAGATTGTATGGCGCATTCGTGATTGATTTGTTTGAACGTAAAAAATGAATTGCGTAAGTGCCAGTCGGATTCGATCCGACTCCTAACAAGGAGTTAAATCTTTCAATAAAGTTAATCATCGAGTGTTCGTGGAACGGTTCTAAAAGATACAAAAGTACACCCTGATATTGTTGCATACCCAGATAGAAAAGTAACTGCCTTAAGCATGTATCGCGGTACATCCAGCGGCGGCTATACACTGCACTCAACAATGGCTGTATAACGTCTGTTCCACACTCACGGGTTTGTACTTTATGTAATTATCCGGTCCCGGCAACTTACATTAAATTAACTGGTTACAACCCAGAACATCTATAAATTTTAACATATAAGCTGAGTTCTGTTGATACAGTGAGAAACTTTGGTGGTGGTGATTTTACCTGATCTTCTTCTGAAATAAAATAGTGCCCGATTTCATTGATTTGAGTTGAATTAATCCGTATCGTTTCAGGTTCTATTGCATCTTGATTATGTATTTGCATTTCTTATCGGTATGTGGTTACTAAGGCATGGTTTACTAACAACTTAAAATAATTATTTCTCGAATTGTATACATTTTCTTGTTATATTGTAATGTAAGATATACATGCTCGGTTAAGAAAACAGCGCTGCCATGGTGCCCTACGCCGAGTTGAAAATAAAGACGATTCTATCTATCTATATACCGAACTTGGATTGAGCTCATCTTAATATATTAATATGTCGTTTTTTAGGTCGTCTTGGACGGATACCCCACAAGATAAGCTAAAGAAAACAGAGAAGGAAGAAGTAGAAGTAGATATAAGAAAAGAAGCTGAATTAAAGGAAATGCGAAAAAGAGATAGAGAACAAGAATCCATGTCAAAGAGGCATAAGAAAAATAGTGATAGTTTATTGGAAAAACATCAGAAAAAAATGAAGAAAATTAAAAAGGTAAGTGTTATTTATTTTCATACAAACATTTTCGTTTAATGTTGAATTTTCAACAGTTCGTCCCTTACAAGATTAAGTCGTTTTGGTGTTAAATAATTTTTTACATTAAAACATTTTAAGTATGTGCTTGGAGCAGCGGATCAGAGTCATCTAACGGCCCTGGTACTTCTGGACTACTCCAATGCCTCTGATCGTATTGACCATGTTCTACTTCTTGCCTAAAATACCTTTGATTTGGGTAGCTTGCTTTGAATATGCTTCAGAGTTATCTATCAAATAGAAGTCAGTCCGTTATACTGGGGGAAAAATCTTCTGAACGAAATGTGGCAAGTAATGCTTATATTCTCGCATCAATTTTTTTCTGCCTCTATACTTATCAGATACCTAATAGTCTCGGACACTGCATCGAACATATCTATGCGGATGACACCCAAATATAATTGTCATTCGAGCCTAGTGAACGCAGACCTTAAAATACTGGCTGAAGCGTCTAAGCATGGTCTTCAGATTAATCCGCATAAATCTCAGTTGATGTTGCTGGGTTTGAAACACGCTTCATATTTTTACTGGCGTGTTTTTTGTAGCTGTTGAGGGGTTGATCTGTCATGTTGTAAACAGGCAAGACACTTGGGCGTTACTATTGATAGCGACTTAAGATTTCAAAGCCATGTAAGTGCATGCTTTTCGATAAGAAGGATGCTCTTGACAGCCTAGTGTTGTCACAGTTTAACTTTGCTCGGATGGGAGGCATATTCAGCTAATGCAAAATTCGCGTGTGCGCTTAGTTGCGGAAATGAGGGATAGGGAATATATTGAAAAGCAAAATGATAGATATTGCATATTTATTTTCTAACCGTATCCCAATCTCCCAAATATCAGTATAATTTTATATTTTCAGATTGAACCTACAGAGAGAAAACCGTTCAATAGAGAAACTGATCTACAAGTCAATAGGTTTGATGAAGCACAAAAGAAGGCGATTCTGAAGAAGGCACAGTTATTAGATGACAGATTTTCTAGTGGTCAATCGAAATTCCTCTAAGTGAACCTAAATCTGAGCTTAATTCGGATATAGTTTTTTGACAAGTTTCAGTTAATATACATATGGATGTATAAAAAATAATGTACAACACATTATAATTAAATTACTTATTCGGTGAAACTACGTATTTCTAGGGTTTAAGAATATCATGCTTTAAGCTGAAAACAATACACAATCCATTGCTTTAAGTGATGGTTTTATTTTTATTATTGATTACGTGTTATATCTTACAGATAACTAAATAAAATACTTCATGAACTATTTAAAATATATTATTTGGGAAAAATTGATAAAAATTATTATTAATTATAAATTTATTTTCAATACTTGGTTCGGTTATTGCCATTGAAGAACACAATATCTCTACTCCGATTCCGAAACATTTTATTGCATTTACATTAATATCTTGTTAAGAACATCAATCGCTGTAATAATATCGGCTCCATCAACCTCAATTTTTATTGTTGGCTATAAAGTTCTTGTATCATCAGAAAAAAACAACATTTACAGTGAGTTCCGGACAAGTCTTCACTTATGCTTTAATTCCTGTTGCCTCAGCACACAATTCTTTCTTTTCACAGACTTGTAATTCATATTTCCCCAGAAAATCACGTTTCTTGATTATTGTAGACTTTTCCATGACAGCCTTTAAAGACTGATTTGTTACGGTACTTGCTGCACCTTATCTGAATCATCATTGAAAATGCTTTTCCGGTCCAGTATTAGAAACTTCGACGCTATCTTAATTATTTAATTTGTTTTAATATTCCAGTTATTAGAAACATTCATTTTACTTAAATTTAAAAGATCTTCAAAAATTTCGATTAAATCGGCCTTTATGAATAATTATTTTTTTCTTTGGAACGTTTAATTTGTTGACATTTTCGTTCTTCGAGTGATTTTCTAGGGATTGGGCTGTTTTTGAAAATATTTAGGCAACTTTGGAAACGTAGATGGACAAGCATGGGGTTTATAGGAAATTTTTCTTAAAGTTCCATCCGGTTGAAGGTAATTATCCTTCCGTATAATACTAACACTTATCACTACTAGTATTATAAAAAGAAGGCTGTCGACCCAAAAATAGAACCAATAGGAATCCCGTAATTTTAACCGCCGTCAAAGAGTCCAAACAAATTACTTTATTTTACTAACTAGCATTTTATTCGACATTGTAACTTAACTGTAATTTCGACGAACTGTTTTAATTAAACTCAATAAGCACTGCTTTAATTACCGCGTGTTACAGATGTTCCAATCAGAGACAATCGACTTGGAATCAACGTTGCCAAATTTACTTGTTCATGGCTTATCTAACGAAGAGTGATGCTACATTTGACAGAATACTGTGATTTCTAATTTGATCCGAACATGTCGGGCAATAGTGCTACGCAGTTTTATGTTTACCGGTGCCAACCAATAAAATTTTCAAAATAGAAACAAATATGAATGTGAAGAAATAGTCCATTCCAGGGTGGAGTCATATAGTTGAGGATGCGAAATAATCCTTAATCAGGTGCGGCGCGGCGTGACGGTTGGGTTAGTTAGTTGTGTATGTGTTTATTTTTATTAGTGATGTTTTAAGAAAAACATCACTAATAAAAATAAAAGCCCACGTTACATATTGTGACGATTGATGATTAAAATATTTACCATGTATGATCCAGTCATAAAAGAGAAATGTCCACGCCACTGGAGGACACATCACCGGAAGTCATTGACCAACATGCTTTCTTGCCTAGGTCTAGTTTGCGACTGAAAAAATTTTGTTTACCAAATCAAAATGAATATTTTTTTAAGTTTGGCCACTCAGAAGTGGCATTAACGTTGCTAGACAGCGATTTCCGGCAAATACTCAGTTGTCTTATACCAAATATGTCTTTAAATTCTAAAATCTTCATTTTGAGGATGTAATTATGTTATTTCCCTTACTTGTACCTATATCGGATGTTGTGGATTTTCCAACATCATATTAGCAATTTAGCAGCAATAGATGTGACACTTTCTCCTGCTTCAATTTGGTTTATTATTTCAGATTTTTGTTGTATGTTTCTTTTCAGACATTGCAATACTCTAAATACTACGCGATTACTGAGGTAGGCGAACGGAGAGCGCCGCCTTCCGCGACAAGTTCAAAAAAAATAGCATGTATCCGGAGATAAGGATAAGAGCGACCCCTGTACAAATTTACAACGCCTAGCTGCCATAGATCGTTAGGAGGTAGTTTTTTCAAGTTATGGGTGAAATTTTATAATATACTTAATTTTAACTAGCGAACGCACAAGACATTTTTTGCCGAGGTCATCAATTTTGTTAAAAAAAAAATACAATTGCGGAATTCGTAGGGGTGAAAGAGGCATTAGGGCTAAGATTAAGGAAATCGGCTGGTTAAGAATGAAACAACGTCGGATCTTTCATTCACTAATTTTGTTTAATAAAATCATTAGAAGAAAAAAGCCCGAATACTTATATGAAAGATTGAAGTTCCGGGGATCTGCGCATGATCTGAATTATGCCACCGCTACACACAACATCAATATTTGAGCGCTCATTTTCCTATACGGTTTCTAAATATTACAACGCCCTACCGGAGAATATAAAAAGTTTTACACTGTGTCTGACAGCGCTCCTAAATGAAAATCCCTATTTTCATTTAGGAGCGCTGTCAGACACGTAATAGAACATATTAATTTGTAAAAAAGATACTCATTTTGGCCAGCAATATAAAACAAATTTCAGTTTAGTTATATTTTACCTTGGTAAAATATAAGTTAAATTTAGGTTAAAGGTCTCTGCCCACTACACCGGGCCGTAGTATGACCGTAACCGTTTCGGCACATGCAAAAAAGTATTCTTTATATAGGTAATAATGAGACAACGTCCACTAGACCGTTCCGTCACCTACCGACACCGTAGCGTTCTATGAGCGGACCGACAACAAATTCTCGACAAGAATATTAATTATGGCAATCATTGCTAATTCCATTACAGACAATTTGCTAAAAGCCATCGTGTATTTATAAAATAAATATAAGTATGTTTTGCCAAAACCTGTTCTAAACAAAAGTTCTAAGTAGAAGCTAGTCAGTCTTCCCGACGAAGTAATAACAAAAATAGTTGTTGCTACAACCGCACAACGTGAACTTATGGACCGTGTAGGATCCGGTCATCAAACGCGCTAGAACGGGTACGGAACGGTGTTGATCCGTCCAGTGGGCGTTAGCAGAGTTCGCAGTGCTTTTTTCTGCCTGATAGGTTTATAGCACGGTCATAGTACGGCACGGTATAGTGGGCAGAGGCCTTAAGTTAGGAAACACTGCTTCAACTTCGCCTTTTGTAAAAATGTCTTTTTTTTACAATAAAGTCTTTATTATTATTATTACATAATCTTAATTTCTGTCTAAATTACACAATATGCGACTAGGGAGTTCGTATGAAAGTTACTTTTACTTTTCTTGGATTCAATATCTAGTGTTAGTGTCGGTGCAGCGCTTTGGGACGCCCTGTATTATTAACACTCAAATAATTAAAAAAAAAACTCAAGAATTCAACCCAACCAAGAAACTTATGTATTATTTTTTTAAGTTTCAATACAATGTCGCAACGGAACCTTTTTTTAATCATTACTCCTACTGTCCAACATGACACTGTCGGTTGATCCAACCTTTAACAAGGACTTTGTTCAATAACTACAACCAAAATTATATAATTAAATTTATTACTAAGTATAATTAAATAAGGCGAAATATTACAATGTTTAAATTTAATAAGAACTTTTAATAAATACATCATTTTTCATTCTAAATTGTAATTAATGTATTTTAAATTTAAAATAACACACAAGTATTACATTATGAAGAACAATACAATTTTATTTAAACTTAATACGCAAAAATATTGAATCTCAATGTCAAGTAGCGTCCAAATTCCTTCCATTCGAGTCACATATATATAAAAAAGGCATCTTCCTCGAGAACTCAATAACTGTTAACATCGATATCGATGATAATTGATTGAATGCACTGTTTCGTTCGAATTGTACATGAGATTGAATACTTCAATTCAATATTTATCCTTACAACACTTTACTTAAAATTTGCTATTACTTCTACCCATTTTTCGGTAGATCTATCGATTTCACTGGTTTCTACCGATTTTTTTTACAATAGTTCCAAATTTAACAAAAATAATTTACGTCCTCCTATAAAACAAAATACGATAGCTCTATCGATTTATGCGTGGTGCCTATTTAGTGATATTCATTTAGTTTTTTCCGAAAAACAGATTATGTATTTTTAGAATTCATTTTTCATTTAGAGACATAACAGAAGTATTGGGAGAAATTTCAAGCACGGTTAGTTCGATCAAAAATGAATAAAATGTTCTATAAATTTTTGTCGTAACACGCTTTCGAACCTATTCGTGCTTTAAAGTTACACCCTGAAGATGGTTTTTCCGTAATAGCACCGAAACGGTGAAATCAATTTTCATTAAAAGCAAATATGAAATTATAGCAACATTTCAATCTCGTCTTGGTCACGAGGGGCGGCCCACCCTTACATAAAAGGCCCCTAAACTTTGATAAGACTTTTCTTTTACTTTTAATTATTTATTTAAGTTGTGAGGATAATCCCCATTTTTGTTTTGAATGTTTTACTAATTATTTTGACCGTTTATTATTCATTTATATATTAAGATTATTTTTTTATGTTTCGACAAGTAAAAACCAATATAGAGTTTTTTTTTTAAAATATGGTCACATTGATAAATAATTTTTATATTTATGAAAATGTCCCTACGACGCCATAGCGGTCCACCTGTAATGTAAAAACGGATTGTATTAGAGGCCGCTGGCCTGTACAGCATTAAATGTAGTCTCAATACACAGGGGTCCAAAAGGATCGCCGCCGTCTTGGCGTCGCTATCTTATTCTACAACGGTCCCTAGGCATCGCCGTGGCGTGTTACTTCAATATAAAGATTAAGTGATTTGCTAACGGACGCTGTAATAACTATCTATTAATACATATTTCGACTGGAGCAACACTAGAAACAATATTGTCAACACTATTATTGTATAAACGATAATTTCAGTGGCCCAAGACCTGTTGAACTGTTCCAGCACTTAACAACAACCACGGAAATTCACTCAAATGTTAACATTAATTTGAAGTGTACTAATAACTGATGAAGTGTTAAAATTAATTTGAAGTGCACTAATAACTAATAGCCTACCAGAAAGGATATCGTTTTCTCAATATATATTTGAAATTGATGTGCCAACAACCAAACTGATATCATTTTAAAATTCTTTGAGAACTTTTTGAATCACCATTTTCCTGCGTTTAATAGTTATTTACCTAACAAGAGTGGAAAGTAGTAGTTTTCCGCACGCGAGGATAGTTGACAGAACGACGCGCAGTGGTTTCATAATTCGTCAAGTGCGGAAAAGACAGTTTTACTGTCAAACAGACAATTCAGGTAACAACAATTGACAAATGTGTCAAATATGCCTTTTGTCATAGTGATATCAGTGCTGGAAAGTTACTTTTCCACACTGTTAACTTATATAAAGTCAGATGGTGCCAATTATAAATATTAATAACTGTTTATTCACATTACAAGAACAAGTACTTATCGCTTACTTCTGTTTATCCAGCAAACAATAATAACCTGTTACATGAACTACAAATCGAAAATTTTATCATTTTTCTCTTATGGCACATTATTCACTATCATTATGACAAAAGGCATATTTGACACATTTGTCAATTGTTATTACCTGAATTGACAGACTGACGAGAATCCCGTGTGTTACTTTGAAATTTGAAGTGCTCGTAGGAAAAAACGTGTACTTACCACATGAGGAAAATTTCTCTTCTGCACTTGACGAATGACTGAACTCCACTACGCGTCGTTCGGTCAACTATCGTCGAGTGAGGAAAAGTAGTACTTTTCGCCCTTAGTTTCATAACTGGAACTATTATTACAAATAATGTTTCCTTTAGAAGAATATAAATCGAGAACATATACATAGAGAATTTAATTTCTTTTATCGCACAAGACGAGCGCATCAACCTGGACACAACTTGACATACTCATAAATTCAAATATAAAAATTATTATGTATTTAACAAATGAACAATGTTAATAGAACAATTATGACGAACAGTAATATATCTAAAAGACCATGTAATTTTTGTAATTAAAATAATGTTTTCATAATGTCTATGCTAGCTTGCTCGGTTGCCCTAGCAGTACTGCAATTTTATCGTATGCGTAACGCATCTTTTCATACATTTTCTTTGTACATCCACTCTTTTCTATTGTGGCGAATCTAAATGTGCGGAATGATTTATCTTCTTCAATAAACGTGATTGCTGCCATCAAAGGACACATTATAATTTTTGTGTGATCACAGAAGTTCATCTGAAATGAAAATGTGAAACGATTTAATGTGTATGTTGCAAGCATTGCAATATATTTTTGAACATAAGGTATCATTGACTAATTCTTATTGCGATATGAAGTAAAGAGCACCAAAGCTTTAATGAGTGCTGATGATGGCTGGACTGATCATCGACTTGTGCGTGCGATCCATCCTGCAAAACGACCATTGAAGGAAACCTAGGCGATAGCTTAATATCGAATGCCTAAAGAACAACCGAGCGAAACTGTGGTTCCAACAACACCTGCAGGCCAAGCTCTTGAATATCCAGATGATATTGAAGACCAACACTGGTCGTTATTTAGGTCAGCTGTGTTCTCTGCTGATGAGGAGACGGTAGGCTTTGTGCGACGAAAACTAATGTTTCCCTCGGTTGTTCTTTAGGCATTCGATATTAAGCTATCCAATCCTGATGGATTGGTCGAAGAAAATGATGAAGAGATACAAAGAGACACTAAGTGTAAAGCCCTCATCACCTGGCAAAATGACCGCAACTCATCATCAAAAGAGCGTCTCTTTCAAATGCTCGCACGAATATCGTATCCACATCATTGAGCTTCAATCATCATTATCAGCATTCACTCGCTAATGAGCATGAATTATTCCAACTGAGGGATTTCTCTTGTGAACAGACCGATCCTCGACCCGCAACTCTTGTCACAAAATTGACACACCCAATCACCACCATTTACCAGCTGTTGTAGGTGCACTGCCCCATCGATGCGTTGTCTCTCCTTTTCATGCTGTCTCTTCGCATCCTCATATCGTCGACGTTGTTCCTGAGGGCCCTCGTAAATGGTACGCCTTAATCTGGGTGGATCATTTGCGATCTGCTCCCAGTTGTTCACATCTACGCGACACTTCTTCATGTTGGTCTTGTACCTCTTTTGCTGCCCTCCCTGATTTCGTGAGCCGACCTTAAGCTGTGAATAAAGGATCCTCTTGGGAAGGCGTTCCGTTGGCATGCGGATTACGTGGCCAGTCCATCGCAGCTGGTGCTAAAACAACTAGCATTGAGGCGATGATTGTCAGGCACTAACTACGATGGACTGGCCACGCTATCCGCATGCCGACGAAACGCGTTCCAAAAAGAATCCTCTATTCACAACTAAAAGTCGGCTCGCAAAATCAGGGAGGACAGCAAAAGAGGTACAAGGATGTTCTTAAGACCAACATAAAAAAGGGTGGCTTAAGATGTGAAGAACAATTGGGAGCAGATTGCGAACGCCCGACGGAGATGCAGGCGTACCATTTGCGACGTTTTGAAGAGCAGCGTCGACGACATGAGGATGCGAAAAGACAACTTCGAAATGAGAGACAAAGTATCGATGGGGCAGTGCACCTACAGCAGCTGGTAAATGATGGTGATTGGTGTGTCAGTTTTGTGACGAATTTGTGACTCTAGGATCGGTCTGTTTAGCCATCTTAGGGTTCACAACAGAAATCCCTGACTTGGAATAATTCATAGTCGTTAGCGAGTGAATGCTGATGATGATGAATCCCTATTCCCGAAATACAATTTGTCCATAGAATGCTTCACAATAAAGTTAGGGAAGCCCTTATATCCCCAAAATAAAATAGACCGCTAACTCTATACGAGACCCCGATACTGTAATGTAATTCATACCACTGAGCACCTGAAGCGCTGCTATCGCCTCGAACGGTGGCTGTACTGCCCGTTGTTGTTACTAAAATTTCAATCTCAGCTGTTCATTATTTTGCTATTGTCCAATGACAACTTCATCCAACAATAGATAAAATAAAATAGAAATTTAACACACACCCACGGTCTCTGGCACTACTCCGCATTTGTTAGACTATGTGCTTCGTAAGTTTTAAGGTATAAATCGGACTATAAGTATCGTAAGATCTTACCTGAACTGTGCCAGTACTTAATTGCATCAAAACACCGGAGGTGGATCTGCACCACTGATGCAAATGTGGCGATCGTGAAACGTAATCAATTTCTTTAGCCACATGATCACCCGTTTTTACTAGATGTTCTCGCATATACCGACTGAAATAAGATAGCAACCGCATTTTCTTCTCGTATTCCGATGGATACTTGTCTACTGTCATATAGACTTCCACTCCATTTTTATCTACATAGTGGACGTTACTGCAAAAAGAAAGGTTACTTCATATTTTTCAGTTTTATCTAATTTTGTATTTTATTTACTGTTTACCGGATAGCTTTAACATTTAACACACTAACTGTAGTTTATGAAATATAATAATATTAAAAAAAAAAATTGTTTCCGCCCGGGATCGAACCGGGGACCTTCCGCGTGTTAGGCGGATGTGATAACCACTACACCACGGAAACAAGTAAATGATACTGCGTATTTCCGAAATCCTTTTCTTTGGGAATCAGGTTAGGTGGAGAAATCTGATTTTTTTGACTTCAGGCAAAGACTAAGAATGAGTATAAGACCCTTCACACATCCCCTCCTCCCTGGTCAAAGAAGCGACATCGCGTTCAGGGCAGTCTGCAGTGTTTCCCTTTACGCGTGACCTGTATTTGTGATTATGTTTACGTATAGAGTAACCGTTTTGCAAAGCGCCTTTTTATATCTTTAGTAGTACTAAATATCATGAATGTTTATTGCTGTCTTGTGGAAGTTTGTTGGTCTAGAGCAGGAAATCCAGGAATATCGTTTTTTCGATGTCCAAAAGCACCCGAAAGGTACCTACAAATTATATTATTTACCTTGCCATTTTTTAAAATGGATTATAGATTATACTCGTATATATATTGTTGAGCCACATATTGCAGTATTGCCCGTTTAGAAGCACGTTAAATTAAATATTTTAAATAATTTTGTAAAAAGTAGATTTAGTGAACACATAATAAAATTATAAAAGACAATATCCTGTATTTTTTAATCCATGCATTCCTCTGCAACCTTTACACTTCGAGACAAATTAATACACTAAATTCCAAAAAAAATTTGCAAGTAGCTACAGGTAATTTGAATACGAATGGAGTGAATTTGTTAATAGTCTACCCAGTTAACTTTACCTAAAATATTATACCTTGATTAAAATAGTAATTTGACGCTGTTTTAATTGGTTATTCAATAATTCTGCTGGGTTTGAAAAAATATTGTTCTTACCTTAATATTTGTTTTTATGGAAATTTTGATCTTTATTAATCTAATTGTATAAAAATAGCACACCGTTTTACCGAGTATAGCCGAACGTGAAAAGGGGATATAACATCACAACACTGGATATTGTACTGAAATACTTTGAAATAGTTTGTCTCAATTTCTAAATTTTGATATTAGTATCATTTTAAGTACTTAAACATCTACTAGATAGATGAATTTTATTTAATAATACATTTACTACTTATCCCTTTGATAAAGTTAATATTTCGCAAAAACTACTCATACTATCATGTTTATACTTAGACCAGTTAAACCCACTGAAAATTGCTATAAAACAATACATTTGTATTGTATTGTATCCCTACTGACAAGGTTAGACGCAGCACAAAATGTAATAGAATTAATTTTTGCAAAAATGGCGCATACTATTCCTTTTAGACTTGGACCAGTTAAAACTACTGACTTGTACCCTATCCAGGGGCGTTCATAGCTAAATTTGACCAAGTTCGACCCACCGGAAATTTGAATATTTTTTTTGTTTTGTAAAAATTTCAAATACCATTAATTTGAACTTAACACCAGTTGAAACTACGTACCAACAACATTAAAAAATCGATCTTGGTAGTAGTAGTATCCGCCTTTTTTGCAAAACTGGTCCAAGTATAAACGTGATAGTATCCGCAGTAATTGCAAAAAATTAACTCTATTACATTTTCCGTTAGATCGGACTTTGCCAATTTTAACTATGAACGCCCCTGGATAGGGTTACAAGAAGGGTATTAGCTTTTGTCAGTAGTTTTAACTCGTCCATGTATAAACGTAATAGTATCCGCAGTAATTGCAAACAATGATTTCTATTAAATTTTCCGCTAAATCGGACTTTGTCAAATTGCCCCTGTATAGGGCTACAAAAATAGGCGCTCAGCGATAATTTTAGGAAGTAAACAAACGTAGTTTTTCTACGTTAAGACTTTTAAAAAGTTCTACAGTAGCACAAGACCGACTTAATGGTCTTGCCCTTTTATGTATTCACCGAAATATTGATTTAGATGTAGAACGCATTATTGATAGATTTGCTATGCAAAAACGAAAACTTGTTTTTGTTTTGTAAATGTATATGTTAGGGTTAAAATGCTTCCTTTGTTAATTTGTAAACTAGCTGGATTGTTTTATAAACTAGCTGGATAGTTTACATAAGAGCAGGGTAACAGCTTTACCCGTAACATATACAAGTTTAATCATTAGGTTGACTTAAGTTTATTATTTTTTATTTTATCGATCTTATTTAATATATTATTATCAGTCTGTTTGTGTATTATTTACAGATACCTAGATCACTTTCAACTATATGGGAAATACTTTTATATTTTGACGCCTACCACGTTCAGCCATACTCTGTAAAACACATATTACCTAATATATTCACTTACATATTATTTGGTAACATAATCAGTCTTGTAGCATCATTAAACATTACACCAACACCCTCGTCTGACAATTGATATCCGAAACCGTACTTATCCGAATAGTCCACCCATTTGGACACCCATACCATGGGTTGAGCAGCGGGATCTGTCATTTCATCGCTGATTTTCACCATGGAAGGATGTTTGGCTCTTAATACCTTCAAACAAATAAAGCATTAATGGTCAACTTCGATATGTCTATATATATTAGCGGAGGAATTAGAATAAAGATACGACATTCATATTTCGAAAACAATGTGTGTGTAGGTCTGTCTTTATTCGAAAGATGGATAATAGTCATGTGCATAGAATGCATGGAAAAAAGAGACTATCTAATCAAATTGAAAGTCGATCACATTATATAAATAAGAAATTTTAATAAAATTAGTATGGGCTCTGTCGCATCGATAAGTATGCCTTGTGGACATTCTTGGACCAGAAGAAGAAGAAAGTTTTGGAGTAGATGGACAATCAATACAATTGTGAAGTATTTTATACAAAAATCTTGCCAAACCACGTCTTATTTTAAAGCTTTACACATAAATTCTTCCAATAAAATACTAATAAGAGATCTCATATGTCATAAAATATGCCGTCAATTTTAAAACAAAATTACTTCAAAAATTTGTGTTGCACGTTTTCACTTATTGATCGATTATGGCATTCATAGTATGAATCCACACAAACAGTATACTAGCCTCGAACCGAAATATGCATAGTAAAGCATTCCTAACAAAAACTTGCTTCAGAATTCAAGGCAGCTCTACCAGCTTTCAACACTGTCTGCCATGAGAAAATGCTAAAAAAGTTATTTAGCAGATAAAAAGCAATAACATTGCCGAAATATAGAGCTGTGAAGTTTGCAGTGCTACTTATTATAGTTACATAAATGATCTTCTGAATGTTGGCCTCAGGAGTACGGTGGTGAACTTTGCAAACGACACAGTTCTGTTCTGGATGGCAAAAACTTGACAGAATGCAAAGTATCAAATTGAGATATATTTCGTGACATTTAAAAATTGATTCCAACAAATCATTACAAAAAAAATAGCATGATCGAGGCTATAATTAGTAGCAGCCATGACCAAAACCACAGCATACATACAGCAAAACGACTATACTGTCGGCACTTAGAAGTGGGAAAGTTTGAGCTCCGTGAACTTTACATTACAGCTACAGTGCGTATGTACACGAAAAAACAAACGGGCGAACGGATTCATAGACTGCTAAGAATATATGCAGCAGCATACACTCGTACTTTTGATTCTGGACAGAGTGATTTTGCTGTATGTATGTGCCAAAACCACACACATAAGCACTTTTAGTGCTTCGGCGGTTACTATCAACGATCGTGTCACAATCACCCCAGCTGACTTTAGTTTGGAAAGGATATCCCCTAATGACACATCGCTCAACTAAGCTGAATTGTGAAAGGACATTCCACAGCATTAAAGGGGTATCGTTCATTTTGTATTTCAAAAATTAACAAAAAATTACCATAGAAAAATCTCTTACATTCAATATATCTTAAATTCTAACCTCTCTCAGTCAATATAGTGAATCCCGCTAAATTAATGACAGTTAAGTTACCAAAATTGTATGCGCGTTCATACAAATTTTACCACACACGTATATTACATATCTACCAAATAAAATACTATCGTCTTCGTTTTCGAGAGATGCGCAGATGCTCCCATGGGATAATACGGATAGGTTTCCTGAATTGAATGATAGAGTCGAATTTTTAAATAGTTCTATTTTGTTTTTGTTTGATATTCACGCACCAGTTAAAACTATAGAAACTAGGCGTTCCCATCGGCCCTACATTACATACACTATCAAAAAAATGATCGCTCTGAAACATAAAGCCCACAAAAAATATCTGGAAGATAGAGCAATTTCGTCACGGCAATACTATATCCAAGTAAGAAATTGCATAAAAAATGCCATCAAAGCCGAAAAGAAAGCATATCTACAGCTGAAGATGAGGGAATGCGGTTCGGATTCCGGAGCTCTCTGGAGGAATGTCCCACGCGGCGAAGGACTTTGAATGGTTTGCCGGGCGACTTGCTGGTTCCTGACATAATGAACAATTATTTTCTTCACGCGGCCGGTGATTCTCGGGTGAGTGCGGGTAATGAGGCCGTTTTTCGGTTTTGGGATATAGACGATGAGGACATTCTTGAGGGTGTGAGGCATATAAAATCTGAGTCATATGGTGTTGATAGCATTAATATAGGAATGCTGATAACTGTATTTTTATTTGATTAAATTAACGGGATACCCCAATTATATTTACAACAAATTTCTTATATACATGACAGTACCTAAGTCAAAATAAACAAATTCATAATAAATTCAAGATCTGTTATTAGTTCTACTCAATACAACAATTAATTAAATTGCCTCATTCTATTACTTATGTTATAAATATTTTCAATGACTCTGGTGTTTTTCCTGATATATGGAAGTCGGCTGATGTTCTGCCATTGCCGAAGACATCTTGCCCGGAATCTTATAATGATCTCAGACCGATCTCTATTTTATCAGCTTTGTTGTTTGTAAGGTTTTTGAGCGTATAGTCGGCAAGCAGGTGAGGGGCTATCTGGATGAATTTTCTATTCTATCTGTTGTCCAGTCTGGATTCCGCGAAAAACATAGCATTACCACAGCATTGCTGAGGGTGGTCGACGACATAGCGAGTGCAATGCATAAATCGCAACTTGCTTTATTGGATCAAAGCAAGGCTTTTGATCTGGTCAACTTCAAGCTGCTAATTAGAAAGCTAAAATATCTTGGTTTTTGATGATGCATCGCTGGATTGGTTTCGAAGTTATCTGACAAATAGGAGACAAAGAGTTAAGCTTGGTCTGACGAACTATTCGGGGTTTTGCGTGACGAAAAGTCCCCCAGGGTAGCATTTTGGGCCCAGTCCTGTTCCTGATTTTTACATTCGATGTGACGTCGGTCCTGAACTGCTCGAGACTGCGTATGTTTGCGGATGATATACAGTTTTATATGCCTTTTACTTTATTGCATGCAGAGTATGCTGTGAATAGGTTGAATTCGGATCTGCGAAGCTTCTTAGAGTGGTGCAGCGACAATGGCCTGCGAATAAACCCTAAGAAATCGGTAGCTTTATGCTTCGGTTGCGATAGGTAAAGAATTTTAATCTTGCTATAAATAACGAAAATATCGCATGGGTAGAGAAGTCGCGAAATCTTGGTTTGATTATGGATAATTTAAAGTTCAGCGATGATTGTAATGTCGTCTATCGGAATTCTTTCTTTAACCTTAAGTGCCTTTATCATTTGAAAAATTTACTTGATGAGTCTACGAAATTGAGGCTGATCAAGGCGCTTATTTATCCAAATATAGATTATTGCTCGCAGGTCTACTATCGTCAGAGGGTGCAGAATGCCTGTGTTAGGTTTATTTGTGACGTCCCATACAGACACCATATTACTCTAATTTTGGAACGGTTGCACGAACCTAAGATACATTTCCGTTTAGAATATATGTTCCTAGTTTTACTTCATAAAACTTATAATAGTCATACACCTTTATATTTGTAGAATTTGTTAAGTAGGAGTTCAGCTGTACACAGTGTTAATGTTCGTACAGATTCATTTAACATACCTCAACATGCCACTGTTAAATTCGAGGGATCTTTTTCATATGTAGCACCCTCACTGTTAAATAGAGTGCAGGACTAACTTGATGTAGCGTTAGCAGCTTTTAAGCGACATTTAAGATTGTTGTTTTTTAATCATGCTTAGTTGATTGTGTTATAGTTGCGTAGTAACAATAATAAATTAAGTAACACTTTTTTTTTTCATAGTTGTTACGGTAGAGTGGAGGAATGGCAATTTGGTTATGAGTGTATTGTTGTATTGTAATTCTAATTGATTAAGTAACGCTTTTTTTGTACATAATTGTTAAGGGGTAGAGTGGAAGAATGGCATTTGCCAAATCTCTGTCTTTTTGTGCAAATGTAATAACTTATATTTGACAATAAATCATTTATTTATTACCTTTGATAAAAGGCTTTTAAGTTGCGTAAAGTTCTCGCGGTCATCAAATGTTTCTAATGAAGGTTTAGCACCAGTAAGTCCAGCAGCAATTGAATCATGTTTAGCAGGCGATAATATCACTTCAACACCTGAAAAGTGACAAAAACAGAAATATTAGAAAAATTAATGAGAGAAATTTCAAATTAAGACTAAATAATATGTATTTAACAAAGAGCCTTTTAATATCCAATTATTTACATGATTTTTATTCGACGAGAACTGACAGATGCATGGCATAACAGAAATTGACGAATTCGTTGCGCTCGTCAGTTCCGTCAAAATCATTAAGGCCCATTCTACACGAACCACAAACGGCGACCGGTTAGTCGCTCAGTCGCTTGAAAATTTTGCCCATTCTATACGAGCGTGTAGACGCGCCGCGTCTTTGTAGCGCGTATAACCGGCGAGTGAAACGCGACCCATTCTAGACTAGCGACAAAACGCCTCATATTCCTTCCCGTACAAGTTGGGTGTATCGCTGTTCACCAATTAACGTTATTAAGTTTGTTGACCAAAAAACGTAAAAAAGACGTTGGTGGGTACACCCTGTTGGTCCAGTCTTCAAACATTGCTTCTGCTACTTTCACCCAACACCTAGCATTCACATCCCTATTACAATAATCCTTACTTTTAATATAATATAGAGGAGGTCGCCGGAGAACGGCGTGTCATTCTACATGTAGCTACTTGCAGGCGTCTGGCCGGCCTCTTTGCAAACAAGATGTTTGACATTGAAAGATTTATTTGTCGAGAATCAACCTCCTCTAAATTATATTAAAAGTAAGGATTATTGTAATAGGGATGTGAAAGCTAGGTGTTGGCTGAAAGTAGCAACGTCTTTTTGTACGTTTTTTGGCCAACAAACTTAATAACGTTAATTGGTGAACAGCGATGCACCCAACTTGTACGGGATCCATAGCAAATATGAGGCGTTTTGTCGCTAGTCTTGAAAGGGTCGCGTTTCACTCGCCGGTTATACGCGCTACAAAGACGCGGCGTCTACACGCTCGTATAGAATGGGCCTAAATTACTATAATTTTGTGTGCAGCCGACAATGAGGCGGTGTTATCGTTTCTAGACTTTTAGTTGCAGAAATGCAAAAAAAATATGTTCAAAAAGTCTCAGCATTTTTTTTTTCAAGGTTCACATTTTTTTTAATTGTGTAGTTGTTTTTTTTTTAAGTAATAAACAAGACAACTCGCTCTCCATCTCCACCTCGGTCAAACACACTCTTGTATGCCTGGGACATATTCCTCAAGTTGGCATCAACCTAATCACAAATATCGACCTGCTTTTGTGTATAGAAGACGCATACTAGTGGAAACACATAAGTACTCCCAATACCACCACACATCTCACCGCAAACAAACCGATACAGTTAATGTATGGTAAGGACAGCAGTAAAAATAGAAGACTAGGAATATAATGCAAAAAACACCCAGGAGATTACGTGTTCGGCGGCCGAAGCATATATCCTGGTGCCTTTCCTGCGGAAAAAAGAAATGATTTTATTTGATTTCAAATATATTATACACATATTTATGTGTGCTATAAGCAATTTATTCCAGATTAACAATGTTATGAGTTCCAACGGAAGTCTTTGGGACTTGATATTCGTGCGGCATGAGTCAATTTCCGTAAATGTTAGTAGGGACGACATATTGATTCATCATCCGCCGTTAAATTTCCATTTAGATAGGATCACTTTGCAGAATGACGCGAGCGAGCCTCAACTTCAGAGCGTCTTTTATGATGTCAAATCAGTTTGTCATTTGAGGTCCTTGGGTATGTTTCATGGGATCTTATACTGATGAGATGTGCGGTATATACGATATCCTCTTCGTTCCAAAAAAATGGTGTGAAACGGAAAATTTACAAGGTCGTTTTCTCCTCACTTAAAGCGCTGCACCTACCGGAATTCAAATCCACTGGTGACGAGTCAGACTATAGCGATTTTTCCGGATTGCGTTCTGAATGCAAGCGACTTTCTAAAGAGTGTTACAGAGTTTTCATAGCTCACACTGAGTATAATTACCCGCATAACCCGCAAAGTGAGTAACATGCGTCCTGTGAAAATGTTCTGGAATGACCAAAGAGTAGTTATCGGCTGTGAGTATTTCACATCCGGTTATTCCGATCATGACTTTAGCGGCATTTCAGATTGTGTGATATCGATTTCAAATAAATATACACTGATTTAGCTGCTCTAGCTGTGAATAAGGGAGCTGACCCGGACGAAATTCCACCAATTTTTCTTCGTATTTATGCTATCTTGACTAGACCACTCCATCTGATTTTTCACAAATCATTGAGTACTGGATTCTTCCATGATTATTGACAGTCTACCTTCATAACACAATTTTTAACGAGGACGATAAATCTGATGTTTCAAACTACTGGCTGTATTCTTATTCACAGTTTAAAAAAGCTCAAAACAGTGTTTAACGTTATATTTTGTATAACCTCGGACATCCTCCAGGGATGAATGCTATTTTTGATTTCAATAATATCGAATTTTTCAAAGATTTTCGAAACGGTATTGCAAAACAAATTATTTAATCAAGTTAAAAACCTCATATTGTGGGAACAGCACGGGTTTTTTCAAAAGAGATCGACGGTATCTAACATCGTAGAATTTCTGCAGGCTACCTATCCCGCCCTTGGAAAAGGACTACAGATTGACGCCATATATACTGACTTTTCAAAAGCATTTGATAGGATGGATCATCCAATAATGCAACTTAAAATGAAAAATGTCGGCTTCACCCATAATCTAATAAAGTTTTTCCAATCATATTTATGCTCACGCAGGCTGTATGTCGAATATAACGGGTTCAGATCACATGATTTCACTGCGACCAGCGGAGCGCCCCAGGGAAGTAATCTCGCGCCCTTATTGTTCGCCATATACATAAATGACATTACACAAAATATTGGGAGTGAATGTCTGTTGTTTGCCGATGACTTGAAGTTGTTTCGTGTTATTGAAAACTTGCAGGACTGTCAGGATCTACAGACCGATTTGAACCGCCTCGTAATATGGTGTACACAAAATTGAATTCCACTAAACATAGACAAATGTAAGTATGTGAGCTTTTGCAAGGGGAGGAATATTCTTGAGATGAATTATAGTGTGGATGGGGCGGCCTTGGGGAGATGCGAGGTTGTCAGAGATCTTGGAGTTTGGGTTGATAGTGATTTGTCCTTTAACCATCATGTGGAGCGAATTGTGAATGATACTATTCGAATTTTGGGTTTTATTGTTCGCTCTACTGTGGGTTTCAAAAGCGTGCCTTGTCTTGTGTCACTATACAACTCACTAATTAGACCTAAATTGGAATATGCGTCGGTTGTTTGGTCCCCTATATATTAGGTGCATATAAATAAAATAGAAGCTGTCCAACGAAAATTTTTAAAACATATTTATTTTAAAGTTAATGGCCACTTTCCCTACAGAGGATATAGTCATGAAACGTTGCTAAAAACATTCGGATTTCAATATCTAAACTATCGCAGAATTTATTCGTATCAGGTCTTCTTATTTAAGATTATTCATGCCATGATTGACTGTCCTCGTCTTTTGCAACATATCAATATAAATGCTCCCCAACATAATGCAAGTAATAGCAACATATCTCGAGTACCTCAAGCACACACTAACTATGAGGGTAGAGCGCCGGTTTACAGAGCTTGCAGTTTATCCAATTATCATAAAATACACAGATTTGTTGACTTTTTCAATGAAAATTTTAACACTTTCAAGCGTCAGTTGCACGAATATCTAACTAGTTTAAACTTATAATTCTTATATTTTTTAGATTCATGTTGAGAAGGGAATGATTTTTTTTTTACTCAAGATATGGGGTGGCGTGGCTTGTCAGCTTAGCGTACTCTTGGTTTTGTATTAATAATAATTAGTGTATTTTTTATTTTGTTCTTATTCGTAGTGTAGTCAATATTTGGTGTTATATTTAAGTCTATAAATTGCATAGAATTATTATTTTTAAGTTGAAACATTGTAATTGTCTTGTAATTGGGTGTAAACCTGTTAGACATTAAAAATTTATTTATTTATTATTTATCTAGAAACACACGGGCCGTCCCATATTTCGTGAGCCTTTTCATAGGTCGCATTATGCCTCAAGTTCTTTTCTGACTAGAGTTCCGGCTCTAGCAAATCGTTTCTAGCAGCAGCTTGATTTTTTCGGCGCCTCGCGAATCGTGAATACCAAAGTAAAAATAATGTTGCATTGTAATTCAATTCGGACTCTGTTTTAAATTTAAACAAAATACGCGTTTTTGTAAAAGCCAATAAGTTTGTCTGCTATGCCACAAAATCATGTCCAAGTACATAAAATTGAGATATCTGAGAATAATTCTAGGATACTGTCAACAAACACATCTATGATTTCTACACCGAACTTATACTTTTACTTACTGTTTAATAATAATTTATTCTGTGCAAAGGCAACGTAAATTAAATTAAGATATTCTGTGAGTTACTTACTTTGATTGACTTCAGACAATGGTCTCCTTAAACCACTTTCTAAGACACCAAATCGTGGCGCCATAGTCAGACAGCTTACTGGTAATGAGGTAGGACAATGACCAATTCTAATAAATTCATGTACTAAAAGTTGATCCACCTTTGGGCGACTTTTCGGCATAGGTTGCAACATAATCATAATCATGTGTTTGGCAGCACTGGATACTGTTGTTGAAATTCTGAATTAAATATTAATATTTAAGCTCATATAACTCTCTTTTCTTTTCAAATGTAATCGAACACACCATGTTCGTAAACAAGGACAAAAGGTCTAATAATTTCCTCACAATTTATTTAATTGCATCCGGTGTCGGGTCTACTGAGACCCTTCTTCAGGCATAACTACAATCAAAACAAATATATACAGGGTGTTTCGTAAACAATGGGAAATCGTGACTCTGGAGATTCCCCATACGATTTCATGAGGCTTGAGCAAAACATAACTTATATAAATGTTGATAGTTTACGGTTAGGGTAGGGTTCCTTCAGAACTTAAGAAACGTAATGTTTAAGTAGTTTAGGGATAGTGGATTTAGGTCCAATAAAACACCAACTTTCAGAACTGCCAGTTCTGAAAGTTGGTGTTTTATTGGACCTAAATCCACTATCCCTAAACTAGTTATATACGAAGGTCGTAATTTAACATATTGTAATGTTTAAGGCACTATGACCGTTCTCAAAATGTAAAGTTTAACCTATATATACAGTTTTTTGTGGGCCGCTCATGAACCCTCGACATTATGTATATCGAATTCTAAAAAGTGAGGCAAATTTTTTCAATACAATAAAAATTAAAACGTTAAATCAATTGTCCACCGCCTAACCTAATACACTTTTCAAAACGTTTCTGTAAGGAGATTGGTATGTTACGATAAAGTTGTTTTTTAAAATATTATAAGGTTCCAAAATGTGCCACAATAAATTCATCCTGAGAATTACTTGTCTCTTTGTAGACCATATCTTTCATATGAAACCATATCGCTATGTTAAACGGATAGAAACCTGGACACCTCGAGGTCCAACGAAATTCACTTCTACGACCAATCCATGCCCGAGAAAAATTTCCATCCAAAAATTCGCGCATTAGCCCTTCTTAGGCTTCTAGATTTATTGGCTTATCTCAAGGAGTTTATTAAGATTGTGTTGTAAAAACAATACAGAGGCCCGTTTAAAGTTGGAGCTAGTCTAAACGGACCAATAAAAACACGAAATTACCCCACACCAAACATTTCACAGCTAATGGATTTGTAGACTAATAATTGGATGTTTTTATAATTTAACATGTCCCGCCCCATCGATAAATAAAATAGAACTTAAAAATGCGGCTCAGCATTAAATTGGGCGAATTGCAACCCAGCAAGAAGATTTCGCGGTAGTAATTTTGTACAGAAATGTAATGATAGGGATGAAGATTCTCTTTGTGCAGTATGTTCCATACCGAGTAATAGAGGCTTTACTTTCGAAACATGCACGATAACTTCTTCTTGTAGAACAAAATTTATTATTTCTAAAGATCGTGATATCTTTCCCCAAGCAGTTTCTAAAAAGTTTCTGTTTATTTATATTCGCTTGCAACCTGGATTGTTCGATGTTGGGTAGCTTCAGGAAAAAGATTTCCAAGTTTCATGAAGATCTACAAATCGGCTTGCTACCAGTTAAATTTTGATAGACATCTACTCTATATAATTTATATTTTTAAATAGTGTGTATTTATAGTTTTATTAAGAAACGTTAATCATTTATTATTTGTAAATAAAATTGGTATCATGTTTATATTCATTTAATATATAAAGTCGTTGACCTTAAAAAATCATGGCGCGCCACTGGTCGTTCGGCTGTATTGGGAAATTATGGCTGCTGGCTCTGGCTGTCAAATTCACACCGGTTAAGGAATCTCACGTTTCAGGTTTTCCCAACTACTTACAACTTGAAAGTACACATTGGACGTAAAGAACAAGTGCACAAAATTCCTCTTTCGGGACATACATACATCAACATGAACATAAAATAATTAACAATAAGAGTCTTCTATAAAATAGTCATGAAATCCACAATAAAACCTCATCAATCTAATTATCTATTTGGTGTTATTAAAAGTTATGTCTGTAAGAAGGGCCTCAATAAGTAGCACAAAACCGGCTGCAATTAAAGGAATTTTGTCCATCCTTTCTTGGATAATAAATTAAATAACAATAATAAATAACTGTCAAATGAAAACTTATCCAAAATTAAACAATTGACACTTAACTTACTTGTAATCACATTTCTTTATCTTTGCGTATGTCTCTTTCAGAGAACTAGTCTCAAATGGTGGCCTACCAATTAACAACGTGTACATAATACATCCAATAGACCAAATATCCACCTCGAATGAATGGCCCTCTTTATTTAATATTTCTGGGGCGATATAGTTCGGGGTACCACACAATGTTTTTTTCCGTTCACCATCATATTCGATGCGGGCCGCCAAACCGAAATCGCCTATTTTCACATGTAAATTATCATTAAGAAAGAGATTGCCTAACTTGAGATCGCGATGGATGATGCGATTTTTGTGCAAATAAGAAACACCCTCCAGTATTTGTTTCATGAAGAAACGTGTCTCCGGCTCAGTTAGGGCTTTTCTACGCTTATGCAGCTCCATCATCGACTAAAAAATACAAATGTTATTCGGAAAGCTATGAAAATTTGGCAGTATACTCCGCGACGGATTACATTTACATGAAATTCTTGTATGCAATTTGTGTATAATCTCCTATAGCTAAGTTCAGCGGTTTTGACTTATTTGAAGATTTAACTCAGAATGAACGTTTTCAGTTCCAATTTTATTTCAATACGGAATCAGTTAATAGTAATAATAATGATAATAATATCTTTATTGTCTAACAGGTATTGCTACCCAATAACAAGACAAAATCTTACATTAATTAGCATACAAAAATACCCAACTCAGAACTAACTTAAAACTAACTGAAAAATACAAAAAAGGAAATACACGCTTCAAAATTGAGAGGATTACAAGAACAATTAATAATAACAATAAATAATTAAAACATGAACATAATTCATCAAAACAAACACAAATCAGTAGCCCCCAAACATGTCTCTAAACTTTTCTTAAAAGAATCAAGCGATACATTAGAAAAAATCAACGTTTTCATTAGTAACTAATCGGTTGCTGTATTTACAAGCCCGAAATAGCGGTGCTTTAGATTCATAATTAGAACGAATCTGTGGCACCCAAAATAAACTAGCGCTTCTAGAGTGAACCCTAGGGACACGAAACCATAGCTGCTGAAGCAACCGAGGACAATCCAACATATTGTTGATCAACTTAAAAAGAACGATCTGAGACGCGAAGATGCGTCTCTCGGCTAACGGCCTAAATCCGAACCTTGCAAGTAACAGGCCGTGATCACACCCACGAGGAGGAAAATATCCATCAATTTTAAATGACAAATATTTTAAAAACTTACGTTGGATACTCGCCAATCTCTGTATATGAACACGGTAGATGGGCGACCAAATGATTGTAGCGAATTCCAAAATAGACACAACAAAGGCGAAATAGAGACTTTTCAGGCAGTCCATGTTGTTGAATTCTCTGGTCTGTCTAAAAATAAATCCTAACAAAGCATTAGCAGAAACTTGCTCAATGTGGTAGTTTAAAGATAAATCACCATCCAAGTATACACCAAGATCTTTGATTAAAGCGCAGCGTTCCAAATTTGAATTATCGATGGTGTAGTTTCGCAAAAACGGATCTTGACGTCTTGTAAATGTCACCGACTTACATTTGTTCAGATTTAGAGGAAGTCTATTTAGATCACACCATTCTGAGAGCCGACACAGATCTGTTGCTGTGCGCAATCGTTCTCACAAACAACAGTAGGATACAATTTTAAATCATCCGCAAACAACAAATAATTGCTATTGAAACCAGAGCCAATATCGTTTACGAATATTGCAAAGAGAAGAGGAGCCAACGTGCTGCCCTACGGAGTTCCACTTGAGGCTGTGAATGAACTTGAACTGAATCCATTGTATACAACAAATTGTTGCCTTGTTCCCAGATAGGACTGAAAAAAAGATATCAGATTCCTGCCGAAGCCAATGTCGCACATCTTCTGTTGAATCAGGGAATGATCAATCTTATCGAACGCCTTGGAAAAGTCGATATAGATTGCGTCGACCTGCAAACCACGAAAGTGGTTAGAATGGTCACCGTAGAACGACCCTTAATGAACCCATGTTGCTGGTAAAATAGGAGGAGGAGGCAGTGAATTTGTTTGGTACTTATTTTTCCAGTCGGTGTTTATAATCGAAGAGGAGCGGGATGTATTGATAAATCAAACGACGTAGTTTGTTCTATTAGTAGCTCTATCAAGAATTTTTGAGTCTGGCAAAAATTTTCCGATGGGTTCCAACGAAACACGAGATCATGAAACTCACGAAAAATAGCAATCTGGCTGATCTCAAGTTGTGGAAAGCCTGGCTAAAAATTTGCGGATCTGAAAATTCAACCAATTTTTTGAATACTTTTTTTTGCATGTTTGAAATTTAACATATAAAACATAAAAATGTTGGGGGCGGGAGATGCCTACATGTAGAAACACCTCTCTGTGCGATCACGGTACGTGATGGCGCGGTAGACTGCATATGCCAAGTAGGTATGGACTACATCTATGACAAGATGCCAATAAAACAGAAAAAAATCATATAAATTGATACCATAAACTCGAAAATTGCAAAAATATAGCTCTTCTTCCTAGCTATACTACAATTATATGGAACAAATATGTCTGGCTCATAATTTCAATCACGAAGTCCTACATCTACATAAGAGGCCAAGTAGTCAGATGACAGAATGGGTAGGTAGGTAGGTTCAAAATGAGTGGGTCGGCACGGGACCCTCCACGGCGACCACCGAGGGTCTATTGTGGCTCATACCTATTTATATGTCACCGAGCAGCTCAATCTTCTTAATGAAGTCGATTATTTTGCTGGGTGAGCTTTCTTTTAGGTTACTTCATTAAATATTGTAAATCTGGTCCTAGCTACCACTGGGCAAGAACATAGTACATCTTCCGCCGTCTCATGATCCTCCAGGCACAATCGGCAGATAGAAGGGGTCGAACGGCGTTTACAAATTTAGGTAATAAAGCTGGAATGCCGGTTACCTGGGAACAGCTGCCCAGTACTTTCGAGTTTGAATTTGCACTTATACTACCACCCGCGAATAGCCACAACAGAAAATATTAATAATTTCAATTAGAAGTATAATTTCGCCACAGGTAACTTCCAGGTATCAATTTTACGTAAAATAAAAGATTGACTTACCCTTTTCCTACAGAGTTCGAGAATGATATAGACATTTAAATTATCCTCAAAAAAACTGTGAAACCCAACAATGTTCCTATGCGACAACGATGAATGAATAGTCACCTCCTGCATCATTTTATCCTTTTGATGTTGTTTTGTCATAAGAGTTTTGGGAACAATTTTCCCCGCATAGGCTCTTTTTGTGGCCATATTTATTACTTCGTAACATTTGGCAAATCCTCCCTAAAAAACAATAATTAAGTTCATAGGTAGGTATATAAAAGAATATATTATTCAAAATTCATGAAGCATATGGTCGAACGCATCAATAACTAGAGCCGAATTATAATTATGCCCTCTCAGTGTTGCATACAAAATCGCTAAGTTAACTATAAACCAAATACTTTTGGGATTACGTAAACAAACATCAGTACTTGAAAATCATCCAAAATAATTCAACATGAGTTGAACACATGGTTGGGACAATTCTCAATATTCATTCCCTAAGAGTCTTTACAACTAGTCGTCGTCAGTCCTCATAGCTTTAACATTAACACAGATTGCTACCACCAGCATTTTTGACCAAACGCCCTGTTTCCCTCAAATGAAAATTAAGAACAAATAAAACTGTATCCTTAAGTCCTTTTTAGGTATACAACTAGGTACTACAAATGGTACCAAACACCTTATGAGAGCTAGTACATTATTTTTCGATGAATCAAAGATAGACACACGCCTTGTAGCAGTTTTAAATAACTTATTTAAGCAAATTTTCAACGTTTCTTAAATTCTAAGGCAAAGCCATTAAACACATTAGGCTAAGGTAGGTATTTAAAATAAAGTGGAAACAACAGAGTAGGTAGTTAAATACTAAATTGGTGGTTTTGAGTTAAGTCAGATTATAAACCAGTAATTCCTTATTACAATAACTGGTTACTTAAGATCCCGGAAGGGAAATATCGTGAGTTTCTGTAAGATTTTGAGACTACCTATTATTATGCTACTTTACTAACATTTAAAATTATGCTATTTTAAACAGTTAATAGTAAATATATTGATCTATCCAAACTTATGTACCAGGCACCTGAACCTACTTCTAAAAAACATTTACTGACCTTGCCGAAGTAACGTCCTTTTTGATAGTTAATTCTTTCATTTTCATCGCATATTATACTTGGAATATCTGTATCTTCAGTTTTAGACATTATTTAGTACACTAATTCACACTACAACACAAATGTAATAATTGTTTATAAAACTTAAATGAGAATACGTTAAAAATATAAAATAGTTTTATTCTAAAAATGGCAGTTATGGCAGTTGCTTTCGTGTTTTAGATTTAGTTTCAAATTGCTTTATTTTGATTGGTTGCTCACTATACATATATATACTCTGACACAGGAAAACAGTTAACATACCGAGGACATTATAATATATCTCTTTGTATATATCAGATAAAGACAGAGAATATTTTATGTATCGTTGATTGCAAGCTATGGTCTGACTGCGTTTATACACGTTTATCGTTTATACAGAATAATATGAGGGAATTGTTTTCAATCATCTCAAGTTCTCACGCTGTTCGTTTTAAAGAAGAAATCTAACAACCTAAAGACCCAAATATACCTTATCCTATATAAGCTGCCAGTAACTTTGATATGCGACTAATAAATTTTACAGTTTTACGTTCCTTTTACAACAAAAACGGAAGTGAGGTTTACTAACCTGCTACTGCAGGCGATCACTGATCATGCAAAGCGTGATGAGTGATCCGATTTTCTAGCTGTAGAATAAACGAAATTAGGGAGTTAAAGTTGTACATGAGACGAGACGTATCTATGCTGACATAACGGAAATTATTTAGGATAAGTCAATTGAAAAATCTAGGACCGAAAATGAGTTAAAGTTTGATTAGCAACGTAACGCATTTCTCTTAGGTTATATTTATATTTGACTCGTTCGTAGGGGTGAAACGATATATCGATATATTAAAAATATTCTTTTAATATATCGATATATTTTAATCGATATATTTCTTTCGATATATCGAAACAAATATCGATATATACAACACGATATATCGGTACATTATCAAAATAAATGTATCTGCTACAGCTGCTTTCTTTCGCTAGTTTTCTTGATCCGGATTTATTAATCACGATTTGTTGGATTTCTGAAGGCTCGATAAGTTTACCTAAAAGAGGCAAGGGGATGAATCAGAAAATGCGTTTTTACCGAAAGAACATGTGAATCCAAACGCGATTGGATCCTGAAATCAGTAGCGAAAGAAAGCAGCTTACATTCATTATTTGAATCTTTAAAATTTGAAGTTTATTTACAACTACAATCCAATCTAAAATAAAAATATAGCAAATATATCGATATATATAAAATATCGATATTTTTCATTCGATATATCGATATATAGTTTCGATATATCTTTTGATTCAATATATCGATATATTTATTTATTTTGCCATCCCTACTCGTTCGTTGATCGGATACCTCCGGTCATACAATAGAAGATTTCCGGTAGAATTAGGGACGCTAAAAAAATAAAAATTATCGATACCGATACTTTTTGCCAAGTATCGATTCCTACCGATACTTGTCTAAAAAGTATCGATACTCTTAGGTATCGGTATCGAAAAAAAAACACTGAAAAAATAATTCAGAGAAATGGTGATGGCAGTATAATGTACAATAATTATTTTCGATACCGATACTGCTACGAAAGTATCGATACCAACTTGGATTCGTTTAAAAGTATCGATACCAAAAATACTCGATACTGCAGGATAAGTATCGATACTCTCAAAGTATCGGTAGTATCCCTAATCATCAGCCAAGGCTAAATAATGCAGTTAGCGGCCGTGTTTCGTTCAAGAACTTTGTCTGAAATTAAGTACAACGCACGAGCTGTCAACCGCGGCGGATGGCGCTAAAGCAGTGCCGCGTAGAAGCGCGGAATACTCTTGCGGAGGCCACGGCGCATGTTTTGTTATTGTTCTAAAATCAACAAATTACAATGTAGTTTTAGGAAATAAATATAATATAAAAAATGTTGTAGATCCAGAAGAAGACAATAACTATTGTCGAAACGTCGATAGGAGAAGGAAAAAATATATGACAATTTTAAAATTTGTTATAATTCTCGCACACCATGATGTCAAAAATAATAATAATAATCTCTTTATTGTCTAACAGGTATAACTACCCAATTACAAGACAAAACAAAAATATATATTATGATACAATGACATAGGTGATTGAAAATAAAACTAATAAATAAAACTAATAAAAGTAACAAAGGTATAAAATAAAATGGCCACTCAAATAACTATCTAAATAATATCGATCTCATTAGCCTGTAAGTACCCGCGCAGGTCACGCTTAAATGAATTGAGTGATGCATTAAAGTAATTAATATTCTCATTGATAGTCAGCATAATAAAATACTCTCGAAAACAATATTAGTCTAGATCCCTAATAAAACCGCGCGAATTGGCGTTGTGTCGTGCGTTGTCTCTCATATAAGTTTGAACAAGTCTCCGCGTGCACCGCGCCCGATGCTGGCATCCGCTCAGCCGCGCGGTTGCCAGTTCGTTGTCTTCCATTTTTTACAATAGAAATTAACATCCGCGTGACGGCCTTCCGCCGCGGTTGGCGGTTCGTGCGTTGTTCTCCTAATAACTTCATATAGATACAACATTAGGCACTATGTGTATTGCATAATATGGTATGAAGAGCTAATGAAAGATACAATAATTATAAATCATTCTTTATTACATACAAATAAAATATATTTACAAAAAGTTACAATATAATTAAAATAATATCGCATTAAAAATAATCAAACCTGAGTTATAAAAATGCACAACCAAGTATTAGAATGAGAACTAAAATTGGAAATATCATATAAACACTGGATCTAGGATGGCATGTACTGGTGAGCAATGTTATATCGTCTAGTTCATGCTCAATACCTGAAATTTGAACGAAATAATACCATTATAAAACAGAACATATTTTATTTGAGATTATTATTGTCAATTAACTGTTAGTCAGAATGGGAACATAAAAAATTTTCGGAAAGATTTTTAGCTACATTACTCAACTCAGTGAACACTTCTCTGACTACTTTGGAATTCTGGAAATTTTCCAAGGAAAAACTGCACAGCTCTGGGCTTATTGGACCCTACAGGTCGCCGGATTAGAATTACCCCATATTTTTACAATCCAAATTTTTACATTGCTAATGCAAATATTACTTAATATATTTTCTTTTAGGGTCAAAATAAAATGCCAAGGAGTTACAAAGGGCCAATTGGTTTCCAGCGTTACAGGGACTATAAGATGAAGCTATTCAACAAGCGGTGTCCCAAGTTAGAAGAGGCAGGCTGAAAATATCAGAACTTTACTTAATAAACTTAGAAATAAACACCAACAAAATGTGGGTTCACCTAGAATAATATCAGAGGCTTTTTTTGTTTTTTAAAGAAGTCTCGTAGACGTGATTGTGGCATGAATATGGAAGTCCCTTAACGATGCTAGATCTTAGATTTATTGTTAAAAGATTTGAATAAGGCAGGAACAAGAGTCATTAGATTTAAAAATAATTTGAACAAAAATGGGGTTACAGTTTTTTTGAAACGGCATCGACCAAATCTAACACAAAGACAGTGTCATAAGATTAACAAAGTTCGAACGGAAAAAACTGAAGAATTTATTAACCATTTCAATAATTTGGAAAGAAGTCTGCAAGATGTTGGCCTTTGTCATATTTTAAATTATGGCGAGACCAATCTCATGGATTCCTAACAATGCATCTTTCGAATGGGAACTATGTACCCGGAGGAGTAATGAATTCGACGAAAACAGCGGTTTCAATAATGTTCGCAGTGACAGCACCTGGAGAAATTTTACCTCCCTACACGGTCTACAAAGCTGAACGGATTTACGACCAATTATTGGACGAACAAAATCCAGGTGGTTCAGACAGCGCTAGTTTTCAGCCCTAGTTTTATAAAATAGTGCTTCCTTGGGAAAACAAATTGGAAGGCCCTAAAATCCTGATCGGAGACCATTTATCGTCTCACATAATTTTTGAAGTTCAAAGAATGCCAAGGGTTCGTGTTTCTTGCGTTAAATTCGACGCACAGCCCTTAGACATGGAAGTCTATATTAACAGACTATAAATTAAAAAATTCTAGAAATTCGACGTGAATAAAATCATATCTCCAACTTTACTTACAACTCTTATGAACAAAATTGAAATTAACCAGGCCGTCATTATTAAAAACAGTTTTAAAAAAACTGGAATTTTGAATTGAGGACCGAGCGGACATTCCTTTAGAATTTTAGAAGGTTATCAAGACGATGCGGACAAACCTCAAGACATTGATGAACCCCTCGATGAGCCTGACTTACCCCAATTGATAAATTTAGACCAAGGGAACGAAGGACATAATAATAATAATATTATAATATTGAAGAACTCGTCAAGGATGGAGATTTTTAATAGTGATGCACCTAATTTCACGTGATTGTGTGCCTCTTGCATAAATAACGGCAAGCGTGAAGTATATTAAAATGGCGGTCCTGAAAACGTCTACACCAAGGGCAGTACTGGTGAGTTGTTCGTGCTGGTAGTAGACGAATTAAATTACTCTAACCGCGTTCAAAAATTCATTATAAACAAGTATTAACAGGAGTTCAATGCATCTGACAAAGTCCAAAGTTGGTAAAATAATCACCTGAACACCGACAAAGCAGCAAGTGGAAGTGTAGCATCATACAAGAGTTCGGGGTCGTTTGCCATTGTTGCTAAGCTCCGGCAGATACAAAAAAGTTACCTGCTAGCAGTACAAGAAACAACACTAGCGATCCTTCTGTTGGTGTCCCTGGTTCAGTACGACAAAGTAGTCAAAATACTTGTACGTCAAATTATACAAATAATAATGATAAACAAAATAAAAACAGTATAAGTTCTATTCAAAACAACTATTTTGATGCAAGAACTGTTCAAGACTTAATAAATAATGGTTATGCAACGACAGTCATTGATAAAGCTCAAAACACTGTTCGTAATATTAATTATGGATGGCAGATAGCACATCAGCGAAGAAGAAATAGGAGATTGGTTATTGGACATAAAACGGATGATATGTAAAAACAGTATAAAAGTTCATATCTTTACATGTTACAAGATTACACCCCAATACTAAGACGGAGTACTTAAAGAAGCTACTAATCCATACATTCCCAGAGGTCTCATGTGAAGAGTATCCCTCGAAACATCCTGTAACCCATGAAAGTCAGAATCAAACAGGGAAATTATCGTAAGGATTGGAAGCGCGGTCAGTGGCCATATGGAGCATTGGTTTCGCAGTTTTTAACAAAAAACAGGGTGCCGGAGAATTCCTTTCTACACTCTCAGCAAATAGTAGCAGCAACCTAGTTGTGAATCAGCAATCATCAACATCCCAAGTCAGACAAGTACAGCAAAAATCCCAGCGATCGAAACTGGCCCAAATGTGGTGCGCTGCTGAATGAATTTGTGAATATGCATGACTTAAAACAGGGAAATACAATTAGAAATCAAATGGATAGATGCCTGGATTTGGATAAGAGCCAGTGGTTAATGAAGATAACTATCATTCAACGCTTCTCTCGTATGGCAATGCCCGTCAAGAACTCACAACACAAACAAAAAAGGTATGTTTACAATTACTCCAAAGGTAATTTTCTACAACTCTGTAATACAGTTAAAAATATTGATTGGCCGATTGTCTTTAATGCTACCGACGCGACGTTGCCTCAGTCTGTTTTAAACGAGACTTTAGTCGTGCTTGGATGAGAGTGTACCAAAGTTTAGTATTCGTACCGGAGGTGGACGGAAAGCTACACAAATTGATCACTAAAGTTCCATATAAAGCTTTGAAAAATACTATAAAAAACGGATTAAGTCGGAACACTAATCACAAGTTAACGATTGAAAATAACTTAAAAACTGAACCTAAATCCTTCTGCTCCTACATCCCCTCAAAAAGAAGCAGCTCAGGTCTAGTTCGCAAAGAGATACAGCCGGTGGCCGTCCTTAATGAATCAGCCTGTATAGTTTAATTTTTATTTAGAACTCTCCGATAAATTTCTTAATTAATTTTTGTATCAAATATTTGATTTACTTATATCAAACACATACCATCTCGCGTTGGTACCTCCACAATAACCACTTCGTCTGATAAAAATCCCAAATCAAAATGGCAATCTGTCGCATTCACACATTCCCTAATACTGGATGAACTCGAATATCGATATGTTGGTTTGTAGATGTCAAAGACTGCGTGAATGTCATTTTTGACATAATCATTGTCAGAATAGAATATATAGTAGTAATAACCATCTGAAGCTACTTCATGTGTTGTGGTCTGCAAAAGTAAACAATAAATATAAGCAGTTTTGGTTTTGGTGTTATGAAGACAATGTAATAGTAAACCTACCATATGATCACCTTTGTCCAAGAAACCCACATTTTTACAATGTTCACTGGGCGCAAAACCTTCCGTCAACAATATCTGTCCATCATAACATGTTAATAAATCTGTTTCGAAACTACTAGCACTTATGCTCTCATCTAATGGTTCTGTATTGTTAATTGCATTACCACCATGTTTTATATGTGCATCCAGTTCGGAAATACTACGTTTTGGACGTGTTAGTTCACCATACAATTGATTTTTTAAACTATCGATATCCGATATATGCTTTTCAGTGTTGGTTTCATGTTCAGTGTGATCAACTGTTGAATTATCTAGTAAAAACAATGAAAATAATCTAAAATTACCTAGGCGATAATATAATATTAACATTAATTAGGGCCGGTTTATCAATGCAAAGTAAACGGTGTTGGTTACGTAGCCAAAGGTTAACTCTAAAGTGGCGATTAGAGCAAATTTCATTTATCCGCTTAGTTTGTAACTGGCAGTTACGTAGCCGCAAGTGCATGCTTCGCAACAAGGTTCAGTTATATTAGATGTTCACAATGTAGCCAAAGCTGTCAATAATAAATCTGTATTACGAAAAATGTAATATTGCTGCTCATGCTTTCATTATTCCTTATTGTAAAATAATAAAATAAATCTAAAGAAAATATTGTCTTAAATAGGTGCATTTTAAAAACATGGCATTATATTCACAAATAACATTAAAATTTGTGAAATATAATATAATAGGTTAATTGCTCAAAATTGTTGTACTTTTTCTTGAATATATTTAAATAAATATACAGAAAAAACTGGTGGTGATTGAGAACTTTTATATAATATTCAAATAATATGTGTGCTAGTGCGTAGGAACGTGTTTACGTTGAGCTTAGGCACCTACCCCGGCCGCCTTCTATCTATTGTGATAGGTAGGTACGTATACTATTTGCACGAATTTCGATTTGTACGTTAGATACCTATATTGTATATATGTATATTTTCGTATTTTTGTTTACTGTTTTTGTTTTGTTACATTATGTTTGAACTATTTGTTCGTTTGTTGTTTAAATACTAGTGCCATCGATTAAAAAGTGTGTGTATTTAATTATTGAATAATAATAGTAATAATATTTTGACTAGTACAAGTAAAAATTAGTGGTTGTGCGGCACAACTTGTTGCGGTAGCGGTAAGTAGTAATTAGCTAGTAATATTAAAGTTTATTCAATAATAATAATTTTGTATAGTAAGTGCGGCGCAGGAGTCGAGATTGACGTGTAGCCGTTCGATTGTATTGACTTGTGCCGGTAGAGTAGCGGGTAGCGGTTCTAACAACTAATAGGTATTAGAGTTTAATTGATTATATTGGATTTTGTAGAGTAATGAACGGGGCATAATTCTTAAAAATAAAAAAAAAACAAAAAATATTAAGATTGACCTTACGAAACCCGTATTTTAACGTGTTCTTTTTTACCTTAATAATTTTCTACTTTTCATCTAAGGCGCTTGCCCTTGAAATTCTAAAAAAAATTCACCTGCGGTACAATTTGGTTCATACACATTTTTAAATTAGTGTCTACTTTTTAAATTACCCACGAGCCACCACTGGTAAATGTCACTATGAAAATGATTTTTCAGATTCGTTTTCTTGTTTTGATATACCTATGGTCGTCTTTCTTATAACATATGCTCGTCTTCATCACTAATAACTTCAATTTCTTCAAAATACATATTTGTAGACTTTATAACGAAATAAAATCAACTGTCAAAACTGTTGCCCGTATTTACCACAATATTTAACATTTCACAATTGAACCGACGGTTATTTCGCGTAACTGGCACCTAGAAGCTCCAGTTAAGATACCAGGAATTTTAACATAAGGTTAGAGCTAACCTCAACACTGACAAACACTTTGATAACAAGATGCACATCTAGTGTGAGCAGGAAATATGTCCGGAGATGTCGCCACAACTACTTACCCCCTTAAATAATAAAGTTTTTGGTCTGTTGTGTTTATAAGTGTTCACTTTTCGAAGTTTTAAGACTATTAAGACCGAATCTCCAAATACCCAACACAGTAAATGGATCTCATGACATTGCTATTCCGCTACCATCAAATCTCTCAATACCCAAATACCCGAATCTCCTTCGCACAAAACGCAGTAAAGGAGTAAATATTGGAAATTGGAATCACATTGCTACCGATCACCACCGATGAGTTGTGAATCAAGGATCAACCAAACGACCCGTCTGGTGAAAGCATGGTAGTGTGAGGCAAATTTCCAACATAACTTAAAGTCTTGTTACTTGTTACATTATGTAGCAAGCAATTCGTAAACTTTCACATTTATTTGACAGTCAGGTAATTAGTTAACCAACAGCTAAACTATATAACAGTGCACTGATAAACTGGCTTTACATCAATGCGTTCTTTTTAATGAGGCTGAGGATGGAGTTAAAACTCCGAGACATGTCCATTTAATTTAAAATAAAAATTTCTTGATTATATCCTCAGCTGCACTACAGCAATGCTTCAAGTTACAGATGATATTTTTCGCGCCTTAGACAAAAATGAAAATGTGGTTTTGATTCTCCTGGATTACTCCAAAGCATTTGATAGGTTGAATCATAACCTACTTCTTAGTATGTTCAAATATTTCAATTTCCAACAACCAGCTTACAACCTTATGAAATCTTTTCTGAGTGATAGAAGTCAAAGAGTTGTTTTGAACAATAATTTCTCAAGAGACGTTAATCTACCAGTTGGTGTACCACAGGGCTCTATACTTGGCCCTTTGTTTTTTTCTCTGTACACATCACAGCTAATTACTTACTTAAGGTTTGCCACTGCTCACTATTATGCAGATGATACCCAATTGTATATGTCCTTTGCATCACACAGTGTCATAGAGACTAATAGAAAAATTAATGATGATTTGGAAAGATTAAAAAATGCTTCTCTTGCTCATTGTTTAACGCTCAATCCGGGAAAATCACAAACAATGTTATTTTGTAAGTCAAATATGCGTAAGGATTTGGAGAACACTTTGGATATCAGAATTGATAACAATAAAATTCCTTTTGTCCAGCATGTGAGAAACTTAGGTTTGATGTTAGATACCGAATTGCGTTTTACACGACATGTAAGTAATTGTATTCAAAAAGCATTTATTAATTTAAAATTGATTTATGGTCAACGGAAATTGTTAAATACTGCATTAAAAAGAATGTTGTGTGATTCTCTAGTGCTGTCTCATTTCAGTTTCTGCGACGCCGTTTATGGACCTTGTTTGTTAAATACAGACGAAAAACGTATACAACGTATGCAGAATTCCTGTGTACGCTTAATAGGGGGTCTCAGAAAATTTGACAGAGGGGTTACGGCTAGGTTGCGTGAGATTGATTGGTTCAGCATGGGGGAGCGCAGGATATTTCATATCTTGATTTTGTTCAATAAAATTATTATATTATGCTTTTAGTGTCCTTCGCAAATACGAATTGTTAGACTGTTTCATAGGGTAGAGGACAAAGAAAAACACCAGAACTATTCAAAAATGCGACGTTTCGCAGCTATATTGCTGCTTCCTCAGGCACTACAATGAAAATACAAAATTACACAATCTTACAACTAAGTACAGCAAAATAAAATTACTATGTTCAAATTACGACACAAAATGAATCCATAAAAATGTAAAAAATGTAAAAAACATCAATAACTAAAATTACCTTAGGCGTAGTCAGGTACAAAAAACAAAAAACAAACAATAATATTGATCTTCAATGAAACTTATCGATACGTACATACTGTGAGAATATTTCATGATCCTAACACAAATAAAATACTCATTTAAATTTTGGTATCGCATAGCAATTATACAAAAAAAAAAACGATACAAAAAACAGTTCCCTTCTATGTAAAAAAAAAACACCAAAATTGATAGATAAATCCATCAACTCAATGTGTACCGAGTGCACGCTATATATTACATGGGTTATCGTAAAAGTACCGAATAGTCAACTAACAAAAGTATGACGATAAACCACAAACATTTCCCCCGTTTTAAACACTCGAAACCCTATACCTTTCTATCACATTGTTATAGATATTGCTCAAGTTCTGTGTATCAGTGCGTAAATTGATTGTGTCATTCAATTGAATATGAATCATTTCAGATATATTTCTCTTTAGCCAGTGGCTTTCCCTATCCAACACCCTCAGGTCGTCAAACAAAAAACTGTGACCAGTCTCAAAATGATGAGCGGACAGAGCGGTCTTATCCCTTTCAGTATTACTATTGCGACAGTCACTCATATGTTGGCTAACTCTCCTCTGAATGTATTGCTTCGTTTGTCCAACGTACATTTTACCACATTCACATGGGATTCCGTACACAACACCTGAGAGTTTATCCTTTGGAGTTTTTTCCTTTAATCTGGTATGGAAAACTCCATTTATAGTCTTTAAGTTGTAGAAAGCCAGGCTTACTGGCGTATCTCTGAAACACGCCCCAATCCTTTGTGACAAGCCCTCAATAAATGGGAATCTAAAATATCGGCGTTCAACCAAAGTACCATCCTCATTTGGGACGGACGAAGTCCTGTGAAACAGATCAATACACCTGTTGACGAAGGATCCCGGATAGTTATTCTGTTTCAAAATCTTCCTAATCACGGACAAATTGCCCTCGTGGAACGAGCAATGACTTAATTTCAAAGCCCGAAATAAGAGATTATGCACGACAGCCATTTTCTGTTTAACAGGATGGTTTGAATAATAGTTCAGGACTCTACCAGAACTAGTAGGCTTCTGATACCAATTTGTCGTCATAGAACCGTCAGGGTCCCGATTAGATAGAAGATTTAATGTTGAATTTTCTAGGATTAAATCAATAAATATTAAAAAATTGAACGCTCTCAAATTGAGTCAGGCTAGATTTGATATTAAAACGCATGAACATTTTATTAGAAATTATACAGATGTTAATATTCCTGTAGGTGTAAGAACTATGTTGGGCTTGGGCCCCAAGTTTGGTTTGCCGTTGAATGATACATCCGATTTGCCTATTCCAACAATTCTTAAAGACTTGGAATTGTGCGTTTCGGGTTTGTCGTTTGATGATCGTCAGACGAATGCCATTAGACTTAGAACAACTAACATAATACAAAACTTTTACAATAGACGTAATGTCGGTGGTGACAAAGCGAAATATTTAAACCAACTGTGTACTGAGACGCGCTCATTTCTGAAGGATAACCCGGATATTATGGTTTCAAGGTCTGATAAGGGAAATTCGACCGTGGTAATGTATAAATCTGAATATGATTTAAAGATGAGAGAAATGTTAAACAATGATCTTGTATATAAATGCATAAGACGTGATCCAACAAGCAGTTTTCAGACTAAAGCGAACAGACTGGTTGACAAATTACTTGAGGTGGGACAGATAGATCAAAACAAATCTAAATTATTAAAACTTCACAATTCCGTCCCACCAAAAATCTACGGATTAAGAAAAGTTCATAAAAATGAGTTTGCTTTGCGTCCCATTGTCAGCTGCATCGGATCTCCCTCGTACAATATAGCTAAATACCTGCATGAGATTTTATCGCCTTTAACAACGACGTTTATTTATAGTATTAAAAATTCTTTTGAGTTCGTTGATTTCGTTAAGGATATCAGAATACCGGATGATTATGAGTTAATTTCGTTGGATGTCGTTTCTCTTTTTACTAACATACCTAAAGAGCTGGTTTTGTCAATCATTAGGAAGAGATGGAGTTTTATTTCTGCGTATGTTTCAGTCTCAAAGAGTCTTCTATTGGAGATTGTGGAGTTTTGTTTTCAATCCAGTTATTTTGCTTATGGAGGTTTACTATACTTGCAGTTAGATGGAAGCGCTATGGGTAATCCTGCGAGTCCTATACTGGCTGGTCTGGTGATGAACGATTTGGTAGAAAGCGTTTTGAAAGTGATTCCATTTCATATACCGTTTATTAAAATTTATGTTGATGATACTTTATTGGCAGTCCCAAAGAACTCTTTTTCGATAGTGTTGCAGTATTTTAATGACTATCACCCAAGCTTGAGGTTTACTATCGAGTCAGAGAAAGATTTCCGTATTCCTTTTCTTGATGTTATGGTTAATCGGGACCCTGACGGTTCTATGACGACAAATTGGTATCAGAAGCCTACTAGTTCTGGTAGAGTCCTGAACTATTATTCAAACCATCCTGTTAAACAGAAAATGGCTGTCGTGCATAATCTCTTATTTCGGGCTTTGAAATTAAGTCATTGCTCGTTCCACGAGGGCAATTTGTCCGTGATTAGGAAGATTTTGAAACAGAATAACTATCCGGGATCCTTCGTCAACAGGTGTATTGATCTGTTTCACAGGACTTCGTCCGTCCCAAATGAGGATGGTACTTTGGTTGAACGCCGATATTTTAGATTCCCATTTATTGAGGGCTTGTCACAAAGGATTGGGGCGTGTTTCAGAGATACGCCAGTAAGCCTGGCTTTCTACAACTTAAAGACTATAAATGGAGTTTTCCATACCAGATTAAAGGAAAAAACTCCAAAGGATAAACTCTCAGGTGTTGTGTACGGAATCCCATGTGAATGTGGTAAAATGTACGTTGGACAAACGAAGCAATACATTCAGAGGAGAGTTAGCCAACATATGAGTGACTGTCGCAATAGTAATACTGAAAGGGATAAGACCGCTCTGTCCGCTCATCATTTTGAGACTGGTCACAGTTTTTTGTTTGACGACCTGAGGGTGTTGGATAGGGAAAGCCACTGGCTAAAGAGAAATATATCTGAAATGATTCATATTCAATTGAATGACACAATCAATTTACGCACTGATACACAGAACTTGAGCAATATCTATAACAATGTGATAGAAAGGTATAGGGTTTCGAGTGTTTAAAACGGGGGAAATGTTTGTGGTTTATCGTCATACTTTTGTTAGTTGACTATTCGGTACTTTTACGATAACCCATGTAATATATAGCGTGCACTCGGTACACATTGAGTTGATGGATTTATCTATCAATTTTGGTGTTTTTTTTTTACATAGAAGGGAACTGTTTTTTGTATCGTTTTTTTTTTTGTATAATTGCTATGCGATACCAAAATTTAAATGAGTATTTTATTTGTGTTAGGATCATGAAATATTCTCACAGTATGTACGTATCGATAAGTTTCATTGAAGATCAATATTATTGTTTGTTTTTTGTTTTTTGTACCTGACTACGCCTAAGGTAATTTTAGTTATTGATGTTTTTTACATTTTTTACATTTTTATGGATTCATTTTGTGTCGTAATTTGAACATAGTAATTTTATTTTGCTGTACTTAGTTGTAAGATTGTGTAATTTTGTATTTTCATTGTAGTGCCTGAGGAAGCAGCAATATAGCTGCGAAACGTCGCATTTTTGAATAGTTCTGGTGTTTTTCTTTGTCCTCTACCCTATGAAACAGTCTAACAATTAAAATTATTATCTCAAAACAGCCAAATTACCTATACCAAAAAATTAAATTTCTACATGACAGACATAATCTCGATCTAAGACACAAATTTACCATAACTCCTCCTCAACATCGTTCTGCCATGTTTGAAAGAAGTTTTTCTTACATGATATCTTTTATGTACAACAAGATACCATCTGACGCGAAATTACTGTCTGGATATAAGTTTAGAAAATTTGTTAAAATCAATTTGCTGGATTTTGTCAATTAACCCGAGTATTTAAACGTTACGTCACTACACAGCCAAGACTGGAATCTATTGTTTGTTTGATGAATGTAATTAGTTTTAAAATACTATACTATATATACTATAATATTTTTGATGTGTTGTAGAAATAGAATAAGGAACATGAGGAGATGTGAAATTTAGTAGGTTAAGTGAGGAGGCCCACGCCTCGACTTCGCCATTTGTACTTTTGTCCAATAAAGTCAATTATTATTATTATTATTATTATTATTATATAGTGGAGACGAATGGATGTGTTTTTAATTTTATTTGATATTAACCTCCACTGAATTTTATTTTATTAAATAACATAAATTCTTTGAATAGACGTTTCGATGTGTAAAGGTATCATTAGTTTTGCGTATTTTATAAAGTGTTTTATATAGTGGTCTTCTTTTTGCTTCATGAATAAAATGTTTTACCATAAAATAATGTATTAAAATATATTCTGTTATAGTTTTGCGGATCTGTACAAAATTATAACATTACAACAGCAAAATTAATGGAAATCTTTTATGTTCCTACTCTTATTCGCTTTATTACCTACATTGATCAGCATCATCTATATTTCCTGTAGAATTTGTCTTGATCGCCTTTCTGCCTTTACCAATCTTCTTTCTCACAAAAATATCAACTTCGTCACCCTGAATATCTTCCTCGGCCTTATCTTCATTCATTTTCACATTTTCATGATCGACAATACCAAGTTCCTCAGCTGGATGCTCATATGTCACTTTGACTCTACTATGTTCTATATCGAATTTGGCACCATATTTCATCATGTTATGCTCGAGTAGTCCGCATGTTTTCAGTTCTTTTTCGCCTCGTACTACAAGGATTCTAGAACCCTCGAAACCGGAGCATACCTAGAAGAAATATATTACTATTTACATAACAATACCAAAAAATCTTCAAATAACAAAACGGTTTCCCAAAATGGTTATATCGGTCTTTATCTCAATTTTTTAGCGCGTTCACAATACATTCCCTGGGTCGCGAAAGTAAAAATGTAATGTGACTTCGCTCGGTGCCAATATGTTAATACAACTGGAATGGCAACGAAACGACAAAATTGAGTAACCTTTTTGGTTCTAGACAACCGTCTAGGTACAGACCCCAAATATCGATTTAAAGCACCCCCATGATGTTTTCGTATAGCATAATTGTATTATTTTCCAATAAACTAGCCTAACAAACTAACTACTTTATTCAAAAATTAGACATACAAAAAAATTAATTATTGGTTGTGTGCTCCAGTCTCACAGAGTCAATGGTCTATTTGTCTCAGGGAACCTCAAAATGGGTACCTATATCCGTCTTTATCTCCATTGTTTTAGCGCATTATTAACGCCTGGGTCGGGAAAGTAAAGTATGAATACAGTACCGTCAATTGCCACAAACGATGATATGTAGCAACCATGATACGAACCTAGAGGTAAGATTGTAACCATTTTGAAATTAGCGGGTGTTATATACATTCAGAAAGAATACTAATGTTATAGCTCAATCCGAATGAACCCCAATATGCTATTCAAATTGTTACGGGTTCGATTCAAGTTTTACGAGCGGTTTCGCATAAAGAAGAACAAACAAAGAATATCATCTTGAATAATAACAGAATCAAATTATTATATGAAACAAACAAACAACTAAAATAAGCTTTATTAATCTGTATTGAAGTAATGCAAAATTACTTACCATTATAATCTTGGATCACTTTTATTTAAAAGAAAATATTTATTTGGTTGACCTTTTTGTCAATAATTTATCGAAAACTTTATTAAAACTAATTAAAGAAATTGAATAACAACAAGAAATAAATATGTATAATATAAAAGAAAAAGAATAAAAACAATTAAGCGATAATGAGAATTTAAAAGAAATCTTAATCATTACTTGTACTACTTAAAAATAGGAAAATTAATATAATTCGAATAATTATATTAATTCCTGTATGAAACTTTAATTACTATTGAAAACTTACGGAACTTTATACAATTCCCTACTTCAGAATAAAATGAGAAATGAACTTAGTCTTTAAACAAAAACTAGAAAATAATTCTTAACTGAAAAATTCAAAAGTTCAAAAACAAATTAAAATATTTAATTTAACATTTTATAATTAGAGAAAACACGACTTGACTGAACCAAGGCTAGGACGATTCTAATCTTAAAGTCCTTTTGCCTTTCCAGAATTGCCTCATAAAAGTTACATAGTAGGTAATACAAAATGAAAATAAGCCAATCAGAAAAAAGACATCTTAAGAACAAAATATTTTTAAAAGCCTTGCACAATTTTTATGACGCAGAAAACTTTTAGACCCCCCATGTTTGTCGTATCACATAATTTTAAGGTACGTTCGTATTTATGTTTAGAAAAAATAAGAACCATATGTCAACAAATCTATGGGAATATTTCGTGTTATCCTAAATATATGTATTAGAAAAAAGGACTTGTTAGATATTGGAAATTCTCAGAACGAAGTGGTCTGCCACCCATGTATTCTAGAATTGAGTAATCTGTAAGCTTGCCAGTGGCGGGTTCTATTTTGTTACAAGATATTGCGCAAATGACATTTATTTTCCATCATCATGCGGTGCTGATTTACCCCAAACTTTTATTAAATAAACTAAATACGAGATAAAATGGAAAATAGCGATGATAAATTGTTTATACGTACATTGTACATACCTTACCTTCAATTTGACCATAGCACCACCTAAGAGGTAAAAGCCCCAGTATTCCAATGTATCATCCGGTAAACTCATAGACTTTTTCAATCTTATGTGTTTTCTTTTCGAGCTCAGTTGTGGTGTGCCTTGTAGGTGAAATGCGTTGAATGATGAGTTCATTTTTAATGACAATTTGGAACAGAACACTGAAGATATTCCCTAAAAAACCAAAGATCTATTATTACAATACAATCGAATTTTAATCACATCGAGGTATATATTTATTATGTGCGTTAATTTTTATAGACGAGCTGAATGAATATCTACAAGACTATAAATTGTTTTTTTGCTGATGATCTAAATTGTTTGGTCTCGTTGGATCCTATGAAGACTGCGTTCAGCTTCAGTGTTCCCTTCCAGCTATGGAAGATTGGTGTACGGGGGACATCACTGTATACGGCATCTGCGATTCAAAATAGATGATCGCGAAAGTCTTACACAATAGCTGATTCACTTTATTTGAAACAGCATAAATAATAATATATTATCTTATTGTTTAGTTGTTAAAATTGGTAAATCCAGTAACTAGTTATGTGTAAAACACGCCACTGATTTTCAAATTCTCAAAAATTAATCATGTCCTTTTGTGGTGTATCAATATGTTATAGTAATATTTCTATTTTAATGAGTAAATTCTATGAGTGAAGTTCTTATAGATGAATTTGAACGTATTAAACATTTGAATGGAATTCACAACTTACCTCCTCGATAACTAATACATCAGACTCCGCCACTGGGTATGTGACATCAACAAATACAACATGGCGTAGATACAACGGCGTTATGATTAATATGGTCGGCAATACGGCGGTCATAATACAAAAAACTAGTACTCTTCTGGCGCCGTGCATGGTGCCGATTTCTGAGAACCAAAAAATCTTATAAAACAATAACTCAAAAAAATAAGTTACCTACTAAAATTCGGTACAATTACTTATATGCAACATTTTTTTAATGTATGACACAGAAGTAATCAATTATAAGTATATAAAATTTCCGATCAAAATAAAAGAGATTAACAGTTTAATATCAAATATAAATTCTTATCTTATATTTTGGTATAAACTTACCTAAGTATAAGATATTTAAAATATGTAAAGATAATGACGGCAACAATTTTATAATAATGACTACCTACTTACGTTAAAAAATATAATTTTGCAATATTAGTTATGGAATTTAAATATCTACCATCATTTATTATGGCTAATAACATAAAATTTCATTCACATATCATGTCATATGGTTCTGAATAAATATTGTTATTATAATTTATCAGCTTCTAGTTTTTATTTGAAATGGTTTATTAGAATGTTCTTTATAATTAGCATTAATTATAAATTGTTTGTACTAATAGGTGCCTGTTATCATGAAGTGATTTACTATACTGCATTTAATGTGTATTAATACTGCGTTTAATGTGTATTAATACGACTAAAAATTAATTTTAGTATCATCATAAAATAAATCTGGGATTTAAAAAGCATACAAAACAAGAAAATATAAATAGGAAAGCCATTAACCTGATCTCTTTCTTGTAGCAAATATTGTTGTCTTTCAAAAATGCTTCCATTAAAATATGTTTTAATGTATTCTCGTAAAGCCAAGGACTATATTATACTTAATAAGTCACACGCTACAACTCCACTCTGGCCTTAAGTAATCCCAAAAAATGATTTCTATTATGTACCATAAAATTATTTTTGTATTTAAAACCTTAGAAAAATAAACATTTTTCTAAGATCAAAATCTTGCATAACCTAATTTTGAGCTGCGGCCAATAAAGAAGAGCAATACATAACCTAACTTTGGCCAAATAGCCCCGGTAGCAAGAAGCGCAAATACAATACTAACCTAACTTCTCAAACACAGCTGAGAGCTAACGATAATCATTACAGCAGAGGTTAAATACTTAAAACTTGTCTAAAAAGTATCGATACAGTTAGGTATCGGTATCGAAAGTGTACACAACACTTTTAACAATAAAACTGCTGAATGTATATTATATTTTGTGTTACATAACATAGGAGATCTATGAAGTATGTTCTGTGAACATAAAGTGATAAAATAAACTCTAAAAATAAGCACATAAATAAAATATCTTTTATAAAATGCACGTATCATAATCAATGTATGGTGTGGTATATGAAATCAAAAACAAAATTGTCATATAATTAATTTATTCAGAATAACGAGCATTTAGGAAGAAACTGTCGAAAAATACTTAAGAAAATAATTAAGAAATGCTGGTGGCAGTATAATGTAGAATAATTATTTTCAATACCGATACTGCTACTGAAGTATCGATACCAACTTGGAATCGTTCTAAAATATCGATACCAAAAATACTCGATACTGCAGCAAAAGTATCGTTTATCCCTAGCACCGACAATTTATTTCCTGGTCAACCCGTAACCGAACCACATGTAGGCACAGCATTATACTGTGATGTAGGCATGTGTTATCATAACAGTGTTATTTAAATCTAACCTATAACATTTTATACACATAAACGTGAATGCTGTAGTAGTAATTAGAGTGGTTTTTAAGATCTTTTATTATTAAAATGAGTCTCACAAGGCAATATTTACGATATATTCCTTCTGGTGTGTTCAACATAATTGCTTCCACTAACTGCAATGTCGCATTTGTAGCATTAGAAGGCCAAATAGGTCGGTACGTGGCCGTGGGTGCTTGTGAGCACATTATTATTTGGGACTTACGATTAGGCGAGAAAGCGCAAGTTTTATGTGGTGAAAAAGCTGTAGTAACCTCAATTTGCGCCAGCCCAAGCAAACGACATTTAGCAGCAGGATATTCCGATGGCACCGTGCAGATATACGACTTAAAATCAGCCGAAGTGATTAGTGTATTTTCCGGACATAAAAATGAGGTGACCGTAGTGAAATACGACAGTTTGGGACATAAATTAGCTTCCGGATCAAAAGATAACGACATAATTATTTGGGATACAGTATCTGAACAAGGTATGTGTCGGTTATCGGGCCACCAGGGTCCAATAACTGATTTAGTCTTCATGTCCCAAAAGTCCGTAGTGATATCAAGTTCGAAAGACACTTTCGTGAAATTTTGGGATTTGGACACACATCATTGTTTTAAAACGTTGACGGCACATCAAAGTGAGGTGTGGAAGCTGTGCTTAATGAAAGATGGCCAATATTTAGTCACTGGGAGTTCGGATAAGGACATTAATGTTTGGAAAATAACCTTAAAAGATGATTTGGAAAATAAGAAGCCAATAGAACACTTAAGGACCACTTTACAATTAACTGGGTTGGACGATGACTATAGTGATGATTTAACGGTGAGTAGGACTTATTTGTCTATGTGTTTAGTATAATAAAATGTTTTAGTATCCGTTGCAATGTAGTAAAATCGGTTCGCTATTAAGAAATTTTGATGGACGTATTATTTCACTTGTAAGTGATAGTAGTGGGCAAGTGATTGGGTGTCATGGTACTAAAAGTGAAATCGAATTGTACTACTTCTGTTCTGAAGATGATGCGACCGTACGCATGAAGAAACGTTTGAAAAAAGAACGAAAAGGGTAAGTCACATCCCTAGATGTTACAATTAGTTTATCCTATTATTTATTTATAAAATTATTTATTAAATCCAATATTAATTACTTTAGATTGGGGGAGCCACAATCAGCGATGGAAATTGACAGTAGCGATTTACAAATGACACTACGCGATGAAGTTCGTGGTATACCCAGTATAAGCTTGAATGCCAAACCGAAATCACTCGATCTGATACTCGGGAATGGCGGCGAACTTCGTGTTGCTGTCACCATGGCTAACAACACTGTGGAATTGTATGCCACTAATGCATCTGTCAAACATGCCAGTGTCAGTTGTTTGCGGGCAATCACCGCCCAAGGTCATCACAGTGAAGTCAAAGCTGTCGCGTTTAGTAGTGACAGTTTGTCAATTGTTTCCGGTAGTGCTGACAGTACGAAAATGTGGAATCGTGCTACACAGACTTGTTTGAAAACGGTGGATACAAAGTAAGTTGTCCACAGCGGAGTATTCATGAACAGGTTATAATGTTTTTTTGTTTTTGACAGGAATGTGTTGTGTTTGACATTTGTGCCAGGTGATAAACACGTTTTAGTTGGTCTGAAAGATGGAGCATTGTTGATCTTGGACATTTCTACGGGGGATGTTCTGGAAAAGATACCGGCACATACTGGGGAGTTGAAAACTATTTGTTTACTACCCAATTTGGTAAGTACCACGTTTATGCACACCCCTAGCAGTTCCAACTATTCCTGAGGCTTTCTAAAAGGAATTACCAACTGCTTTAATGCCCCAAAGTCTCACAACATATCTAGATGGTTTTAGAAGGTATTTTAAACTATTCTGAAGTTACAAGAGCGAGTATCAGTAATTTATACACATCCCTACCCGTTCCAACTCGTCCCAAGGCTAGATTAAAGTTCAAAATTTGTTTCAGACTGGCTGTGTGACGGGTGGTACCGATAAAACCGTGAAATTTTGGCAATTCGAGCTTATTACCGATGAATCTAGTCAGACAGGAGTTAAAGTTCTCTCACTTGTCCACACTAGAACGCTTGAATTAGAAGATGGTGTTGTGACAGTTAAAATATCGCCAAATAGCCGATTCGTCGCCGTAGGATTATTGGATTCGACCGTTAAAATATTTTTTTTGGACTCATTCAAGGTAATTGTTTGATATCAGTGAATAACGAGTATGAGTAACCGGTGATTTTTACAGTTTTTCTTGGAGCTATTCGGCCATAGATTGCCGATATCTTGTATGGATATTTCCAGTGATTCCACACTAATCGCGACTGGTTCCGGTGATCGTAATGTCAAAATTTGGGGTATGGATTTCGGTGATTGTCACAAGAGCTTGTTTGCGCATGACGACACGGTCACCGGGTTACAGTTCGTGCCGAAAACACACTATTTCTTCACATGCGGCAAGGACGGGAAGATCAAGCAATGGGACGCGGATCGTTTCAATAAAATCGTTACGTTACAGGTAGGAACACTGAAAATTGAGGTTATGTTTCCTGCATTATCTTCTTTTCCTCCTTCCTAGGGTCATGTAGGTGAAGCCTACTCGTTGGCAGTTAGTCCGAACGGGCAGTTCGTCGTTTCATGCGGTTCCGATCGAGTGTTACGTTTCTACGAAAAATCCGAACAAATTCTAGTGCTTCAAGATGAGGAAGAAGAAGAACGTGAGGGTGTTGAGCGGTTAATGACTGAGGAACAAACAGTGGTGCCCAGTCTACCAGGACTAGTTTTGACATCTAAACGGACGGTTGGGAGCGAGAAAGCGGTACTGTCATCTTGACAATTGACATTAGTTTATTGACAACTGACATATATACATTGGTTTTAGGCGGAGAGTATTGTGGAATGTTTGGAGATTTGCGAGCAATTCCGCGAGCAGTTGACGGAACACGACACTCCGGTTTTACCCTCGATAATGCAGGCGTACAACGTTTCAACTCCTGACGACTTTTTATTGGAGACTTTGAGACGAATCCGTCCGAGGTAAGTCTTAAACACCTCGTTGCAATATGTGAGAAATTGTTTTGATTTAATTTTCAGCGATTTAGAAGAGACTCTGTTGATCCTGCCGTTTTCCACGGTGTGTGATGTTTTACAAATGCTCCCAAATTTACTATCGCGTGGTGATAACATTGAACTCCTTTGCAAGATCTCTATATTCCTGGTGAAAGTGCATCACTCGCCGATAGTAGCCAACAAAACGCTGTTACCAACCTTACAGACATTGGACAAGCTCATGGCAGAGAAAATCGCCGAACAAAGGGTAGGGAATTGTAAAACAGTAGGTATTTCGACTGTTTCATTTTATTTTACAGGATATCGTTGGTTTCAACTACTACGGTATGTTGTTTTTGCAAAGAGAAATTGAGAAATCTGATGGTGTACAATTGTTCCGAGATACTACGCAAGATAGGACTAAAGGGCAGAAGAAGAAGAAACAAAGACAAGCCTTGAAACGTTCGCTAACTGTTTTAAATACGTAGAATAAATAATATTATCTCAATCTGTCGGTGCAGGACATCAAATAAAACGTGCTAGATTTCAGCCAATGTTTCGTTTAATATGCTTAAACTTCATCAGGGCCTACAAGACATATAAAATTTATAAATATTAGAGGTGCACATTGACCTCAACTACCAACCTTATAAAGTGTTAATTATTGATTTATATAATACTTTATTTATAATAAGAATTGCTTGTTACATAAAGCAACAAGACTTCAAGTTATGTTGGAAATTTGTTTCGCACTACCATGCTTTCACCAGACGGCCGTTTCGTCGATCCACGACTCATCAGTCACCAGTGGTGATCGGCAGGCAGTGTGACCCAAATTTCCAACATTTACAAAGAGCTTATACTAGCACGAGAATTGATTGAGAGAGAGATGTTTTTGGCGACATCTAGCGTGAACAGGCAATATGCCGGGTGAAACACAGTTCACAAACGATGGCCGGACAAGAAGTAACAACTCCATTATATCCTATTGCCAACACTAGATGCGCCCGAATCCCCTAGCAGGGAGGCTTTATTTAAGAATTACTTGTTACATAAAGCAACAAGACTGCAAGTAATGTTGGAAATTTGTTTCACACTACCATGCTCACCAGACGGCCGTTTCGTCGATCCACGACTCATCAGTGGTGATCGGCAGGCAGTGTGACCCAAATTTCCAACATTTACAAAGAGCTTATACTAGCACGAGAATTGATTGAGAGAGAGATAGATGTTTTTGGCGACATCTAGCGTGAACAGGCAATATGCCGGGTGAAACACAGTATAAGCTCTTTGTAAATGTCCTCCCTGCTAGGGGATTCGGGCGTATCTAGTGTTGGCAATAGGATATAATGGAGTTGTTACTTCTTGTCCGGCCATCGTTTGTGAACTGTGTTTCACCCGGCATATTGCCTGTTCACGCTAGATGTCGCCAAAAACATCTCTACCCCTTATTTATAATACTTAATAAGAACAAAATGTGAAATGTGAACATGAAATGTGATTATTTTGAATAATTAATAAATAAAATAAAAGAGAGATTTTATAAATATGAAAGCTAAAGTCAATGTTTTTCACTAGTTTGTTATATTCTAGTTGTCATTCGTATTTTTGACACCACACTAGAGATGAACACATTCGTCGATGTTCATGACGGATGTAACAAAATACATTCAACATTACAAAGCAAATAGCCAAGCCTTAGCCCTAGTTTGTAATGCGAAATAAAATCATTATATTAGTGAAGATTCCTATCCACAAAAATACATCTGCATAGTGATAATATCGATAATCCCCCTCCTAACATAATATAATTTCTTCCTCAATATTTCTCTATTAAAAATCATTGAACAATTCTGCGCAGAAATGAAACATTTACCGATGATTTAGTATTTAGTTGATAGAAATGAATTATTCATTGATGCTTTGCAAAATATACCTAATATGAAAGCACTTACTGTCTGAAGAACCGTAACGCTGTCGATGAGCATTATAATATTGCAACCGTCTAGCACTTTTTTCCACATCATAATCATAGTCCGTACTCATATTTTTGAAAAAAAAAAAGATGCAACTCCGTGAATAGTTAAAGTATACACTGTACTTGCAACATGAGCACTAAACAAGTAATCCAATTATCAAACACACAAATCTATTCCATCTTCGATTAATATTTGCAGAAGCGAACCTGATTTTACATAAGTAACTAATTGACTACAAGGTATTTTTCCAAAATTTACATCTTACAAAAATACAACACTATACGTATTTGAAGAAATGATGTTTGTTATTCATTTACAAATGATTTTATCAACTAAACCACTAAGCTTTAAAATAAACAAAAAATATAATCTTCAAAATATCCAACTGAACTATGGAATTTTCTTATTAAATTAGGCCCGTTTCTAGATTGGAATAATTTGATAAATAAACTAAATTGTTGATATTTGTTCCAATGAATATACCGGGGAATCAACAATAAGAACTGAATAATTTACATTTATCGCTATACACAGGATTCATATAATAATAATTATTATTATAATATTCACAATACGTGTCTGGGACGTTGGATAACCGCGGTCAGGTTGACGTTGTATACACCGATTTTTGCAAGGCGTTTGATAGAATTGATCATACAATCCTTATACAAAAGCTTCCGCATTTTGGCTTTAGCGCTGATGCCGTCTGTCTTCTGCAATCTTATATTACTGATAGAGTTGAGTTTGTGTCATACAATGGATATACATCGACATATTATTATACAGCTCTATCTGGAGTACCTCAGGGTTCAAATCTGGGACCTCTATCATTTTTATTATTCATTAATGATTTGGGAAAATTATTGAATTGTAGTAAACTGATTTATGCAGATGACTTAAATATTTTTTACAACGATAAGTACGCCGCAGGATTGTATTTCGCTACAGGGCAGTCTTCAATTGGTGAATGCTTGGTGTGAACAAAACAGACTTTCCCTCAATCCTAAGAAATGTAATGTTTCTTATACCCGCAAAACGTCCCCGACCATCTTTTATTATAATGTAAATGGAGTAATTCTTAATCCAAAGGAGTCTATTAAAGATCTTGGAGTTACTTTTGACATGCATTTCACTTTCAAGGAACATATTACAGATATGGGGGCTGGTGCGACCAAAGCTTATGGCTTTATTGTTAGAAACAGAAAATATTTCGAGAGTGTCGTTACTTTGAATACTCTATATTTTGCATATGTAAGATCCAAGCTTGAGTATTGCTCTTTCGTCTGGTACCCCTGCTATGACTGTGATATTCAAATGATTGAGAAAGTTCAGCGTAAATTTTTAAAATGTTTGTGCTTTAAGATTGATGGAACTTACCCGGATCGCGGAATACCTTACAAATATCTTATTGACCGATTTCAATTTCAAAGTTTAAGGAGAAATTTGTTTAGTATAAGCTTCCTATATAAGATATTCAATAGTGATGTAGTGTACCCTGAGCTACTGGAAAAGGTATCTCTGTTGGTTCCGCGTATCAATGCTAGAAGTTCTATTGCATTTTATAATGAGCGAGCCAGAACAAATTTTATATTAAAATCTAAATAGTGGAGACGATGATTTTTGTTTTATTGTAATTATATTACACTCCACTGCATCTAATGGATTACTTCTTTAATATTAAAATCTCCCATTTATACTATGTGCCGGCAATTTAATTTGGTTAATGATCAGTGTGATATATTTTTTGATTCTCTGAATGAAATATTGTCTTCCGGGGAATCAATACTAAAGGAACTTGATGTTCATTAATACTTGTGTATTACAACCAAAGTGGTTGATTTTCGTTGTTTATTGATGTACCTACTGTTATTTAATATAGTTAAGCTTTAGTTATAGTTGGTTTTTGTATGCATTGCTCTGTAAATGGAACTTGTTCTGTTGAGTAATAAAGCTATTATTATTATTATTAACCTATGCTGTTTTGTTGTTCTTTTAATATTTTTCAGTCTGTGATTATGAATGTAAAGATAATTTGTTTGTATATTTTTAGAGCCCTGAGGATGCTCAAATAAAGGAATAAAACGTTGGCATTTTTATAAAAATTGACAATTCATTATTGACCTAAAATCCACCAAATATCTACACACAAGTAAGATGTCATAAATAATAATAATCTTTATTGCCCATTTACAGAGGAACTACAAAAAAATACCAAAAATATACATATAATTAATTAAACATACTTACTAACGAACAATTGATTCCAATTATAAGATGAATTTTATAAAAACATTCTTAAGGAAAAAACAAGAAAAAGAAAAAAAAATGAAGTTTGAGAGTAGCTCACAAATAATTAGAAACAATAAACAATACAAACTGCTCAAATAACAAAAATGAAATTAAAATTAATCAACTAATATTGAAATTAAGGCGTAACTCAATAACAATCTAAAATTATTTAAAAGCTTTATTTTAGATGATGCCCTTAGACAATTTAGAGAACAGTTTGAATAGGCGATTCTAGATAAAATATTAGTTCTAGCGCGTGCCAATTGAAATATCAAACAATGTCGACTTGAAGCTCTAGGGACGGCAAAGTTTAATATAAAAATTAAATATGGAGATTCAATACCACCGTGGATCAGTATTCCACAAACATACTTAGTTCGTATGTAAGAATAAATGAAAACTGTGTAAAATTTTTAATCAACACATCCTGTATAAATAAAATATACAATATTATATTTAACAAAAGCATACGATTGTGTTATTATTCTTAAAGGATATATACTAGATAAGGGTCAACGGATCTTTGAACTTCTTATCTAAATGTTACTTTCAATACACAAACTATTAAAAAAAACAACATTATTTTACTATATGTGTAACTAACTGAACCAGGTAGGTTATGATTCATAAAAGTTAAGTGTACATTTATACGGTTGAGCTTAACAGCAATACATCAAATATCTGAGGACACCCAATAGGGTAAAACATCTTCTATAAATATGTGTAGTGTCGGCTTTAAAATATTCATAGCCGCATATTTATTTATTTCTACTTTGAATTAAAACACATAGGTATTAAACTAAGTGAAAATAAAGATCAATTAAAAATAATAATACCCCAGAATAAGGAAGCTATGGTTAACGTAGCTGTGTTTTTCTTTTGTAATTGTTTATTCATTTAAATTATTGAATTATTATTTATTTGTAAATTTAATGTATTTGTCCTGTAATGGGTTTCACATACCTACTGTTAGAATACAAAATTGGTTTTAATATTGCGTCTTTAAGTACCTATTTTGTAATAGATGCATTTTTATTATTATTATGATTAGCAGTATTATGTTAATTGTTAATGGCAGGTTTTGAGTTAATAAAATAAATAAATATACAGTGAGGGTCGAAATTCACGCATAAACTAATAAAATTTGAAGGAAAAATCAGTTGCTACATTGAAACAATTAATTTAAAACTTATTGTCTCAAAATTTCAAATCTTCTCTTTTAATGAAAAAAAACTACATAAATTTTCTTAGAGTTTTAAATTTAATTTAAAAACAAAACACAAACTTCCTTAGACATTTTGTTTACAAAAGATAATTCCAACATTTCGCTTAATTAACATATTCGTCAAATTTAATAATGCTCAACGGCTTATAAAACCCATCCTCTCCATGTGAAGATATCAAAGATAAATGGATACTATCCAGATTACATTTTCCAAAATCGAAATTCTTGTATTTATCCATAATCGTAGTGGCATCAAAGGATTGCCTTTTTGCCCAACGTTTCTTCGGTGTCTTTTTTGGATCTTTTCTATATTTTGTGTTTATAAGTGTCATATGAAGTTTCACACCTTCTCTATAATTCTTGACTAACCCTTAAAGAATAATTATTATGATTACAATTGGACCAAATTAGTGGGAATTGCGTTTATACATTGGTTACTCCATTACAGATGTTGTTTAATTTAGTGATAAGGAATACTCCCTTTCCTGATATCTGGAAGAGGTCCAAGGTCTGTCCGGTGTATAAATCATCAATGCCAATATCAATATTATGTAATTTTTCAAAAATTTTTGACATTATTATAATATATAACCACATATATCCTTCGATTTTCGAAACAAGAGAAGGGACTGAAAGGCCTAGGTCAGCCACACAATATTGTTGACGAAGTTGCGCGTTTTGGGATTTTCGTTGCATTCGGTAAGAACTTACTTCAGCAATATTCAGATCCAGACCAGAGGCAGCTCTAGTCTGGATCCCTGTTCAGAACTTTTGGCAAAAGTATCCTTTTTTTACAGAGCAAGAGGCCCTCATCGACCGGTCTCTATCTGGAACTGCGGATAGAGGCAGAAAAAACAGCATGCATGACGAATTTCAGGGCTACCCGGAGAGGAATTGCGTCAGGTGATATTTGACTTCGCCAATTTTCCTATTTATTCACGGCTTGGGGATCAGCCTATGTCTCCAGCGCCCGATGTTTGCAGTTTGCTACTTCTCTTGCTATTTCGCCAACAATATTTCCGCTGCCACGTTCTTGGCTATTCCCTCAGACACTTCATTGCTTTGTTTCGCCAGCAGATCTATTGGCGGTATGCCAGCAAACACACAGCACACCCTTATGGCCATTCCGCGATGAACGCTTTCGATCATACATCTGTACCTCATTCGAAGCACATCGATACAGATCGGAGCAGCATCGAGTAGAATATTCTGACAGCATTCTTCTCTTCATTGTTAACGGGCCATCAATATAAGCATGAGCCTTGCGAGCATTGCATCGCTCTTCCCGTCGCATCGTCTCGACGATATGGGTACCAAAACTTCTGCCTATCCACACTCCAAGGTACTTCATCGCCTTCTTTGGCCGAATAGTAGTGCTCCCTACCTCAAAGACGATATCCGTTGACCTGCGATGTGTCGTATAACAGTTTCTGCCTTGTCTGCAGCCATCTCCAATCGGTTTTCAAAAAGCCAGCGTACAACCCGCGCACGGGCTTCATTAGCTCTACAAATGAGTTCATCTTTCTTGTGACCATAAGAGCAAGGTCATCAGCGTATGCTATCGATGTAACACCATCAAGCTGTTCCAATTGCAGAACATCGTCGTACATCAAATTCCAAAGTGTACGACCGAGAAGTGAGTCCTGTGTCACTCCACAATATGGAGCCCTACTCCTGTTTCTTGTTTCGAATGCTGCGTGCATTGAGATAACTTCCGATTATGTTTATGATGCGTCCACCTACTGATCGTTTCTAACGTCAATTGCCATCACAGCGCAATGATCACCGTTACGTCGAACATCAGAAGCAGTAGTCATGATCGCCCTTAAATCGTCAACCGCGGGACGCCTCCGCCTGAACCCACACTGGTCGCCGACAAAGGCAGTACAGTTTGAATCATCATTTCACTAGGTTGGGTCTCTTGGAGGGTTCCGATTGTGCCTGGAGGATGGTGGAGCATTTACTATGTTCTTGCCCAGCGGTAGCTATATTTGGTGAAGTAACCCTTCTACCACAGAGCCCAAAGTAAAGCTCACCAGCACTTCATTAAGAAGAAAGAGCTGTTGGGTGAAATACAAATAAGTATGAGCCACAATAGACCCTCGGTGCTGCAGACCCACTCATTTTGAACCTACCTACGTATTTCAGCAATCGTCTTCAGTATGTTAGTTACGAAGGCTTTGAATTCTTTTGGAAAGTCATATCTTGTGGGGTTCCGCAAGGTTCTAACCTGGGACCGCTATTATTTATTAATGAAATTGCGGATGTTATTATCTCTTCAAAGCTGATGATTTAAAGTTCTATAAACGTATAATCGCAACAAGCTTGGACTGAATGTATCCAAATGCAAAATAATGACCTGCTACACGCGTAAATTATTTATCATTCGTTAAAATCAGGGGCCTTACCAGTTATTAAGGACACGAAACTTGAAGAAAGTCATATAGAATATTTTCTGGATAATCGGCGCACAAATTCCATAAAGATAGCAAAACAAATATGTTACCTCTTTCATAAAAATATTCCTGAATGCCATCAGCAATATTCTGTAAAGTTTTATCATCAGTTTCGTCAACAACTTTGGCCAGAGCGTATAATATATCAACCTTTTTGTAATTTGTATTCATACACTCAATTCCACAAAGATGAATTGTCATTGGACCAGTCTTTTCGATTAAGGGCCTGAAAATAAAATAAATTAAAAATTTTCTAAGCTATAAATAACCAAGGACAATTCTCAATATACATTTCAACGCAAAAACTACTCTGAGAGTTGAGACTGTTGTCAGTTGCAAGAATTCTTCTAAGACATCTTTGATGGTACTAAAGCTTTTAGCTATATAGGCAGAACAATAAAGGCCCAAATAGGAGCCTTGAGACACTCCACTCTTTACATTCCTTTTCGCTTGATATTTTTTCCATCTAACCTTACAATCTGATGGCATCAATTAAATAATTTTGCAAAAGATTTAAAGATGCATTCCCAAACCCTAAGTATCTGATAATTGCTAACAAAAGATTATCATTAAGTCGATCAAAAGCTTTAGAGTAGTCAACAAGTATCAAAGCCGTTAGGTGTCCCCGATCTGTAGCCGCGAAGATATTATCACATCCAATAACGCGGTAGAGTAACTGGGATTTGACCTAAAGGCAGACTGCGCATTCAGTAGTATTTTGAATTGAGTTTTTTTTATCTGGTTATCCCAGACTCGCTCAATAATTTTGCTAAAATACTAATCGGTCCGAGATTCTTGTATTGGACAGGACTACTATTATTAGGGATGGGGTACTTGACTAACTTTCCATGATTTCGGATATGTACTAGTTTCTATCATAAAATTAACAATATGCAAAATTACAGGTAGAATAAAAGGACAGGTGCGACGCAACACGTTAATACTGCAGGTCAAGCTCCAAATGGTTAAGGCAGTCGTGCGACCTGCCTTGACCTATGCCAGTTCAGCGTGGGGATACGCGGCACCATCGTACCTGAAACGATTAGAGGCCACGGAGAACAAGGCAAGAAGGATGGCAGTGGGTGCACCCTGGTTTGTGTCCAACGCACAGATCCGAAGGGACCTCAAACTCGACGTCATGAGGTTGAGAACCCAGAAGGTCTTTGCAATGGCAGATACCCATGCAAACCCACTGATTCGCGAAGCAGTCAACTACAACATAGAAGATGGTGCCAGGCGGTACCGGAGAGCGAGGAGTCAACTCTGACGAAGGAATCCACAGGACTAGGACACCAATCAATATTGTTTCTTTCAGGTCAGGTATACTCATCTAAATGTATGTTTCAGAGTGTTTTCTAGCCACCACCAACAGAGGACAACAGCAACAGACGACAATCAACATCAGAAGACAACAGCAACAGAGGACAATCAAGCGAGGACATGGAAAAGGGACGGTTCCCGAGCCATACTACAAAGATTAGGCAGAGTTTTAGCTACCTAGGGAAGTGGTAAGGAACTCCCTAGGTGTCATGATGATTTCTCTGCCTTGGCGTAATAAAAAAAAACACGTTAATACTTACCTATTCGGTCATGCCCCACCGCTTTCGACGTTATACTTTGCAAAGCTTCAGCGACATCAAGGTTGTCGTATAGTATAAGTATTCCATACAAGAGTATCAAGTACAAGTATATGAAAGTATTTGAAGTAACAGCACTTTAAGTATTAAAAGTACATAATTAAAGTGCATTTTTAAAGTATTTTACTTCAAGTACTGACATTCTATGTAGGTATTATCTATTGAATACATTAAACACTTTGTAGATACGATGCAGATAACTTCAGTTAAAAAAAGCAAATGCTGATTTTTTTCCTTATATCTAGTAAAACATAATTTAGTGATTTACCCTAATATTGTCCTCTTGTAATCCTCCAATGCTTTAATAGCTTCAGACACTTCATTCCCATCTAATAAAACAAAAACATTTATTGTCAAGTGAAGTTTTGCAGTTTTTTGAAAAATCGAATCATGCATTCCTTCTATTGGCTCACCAGTCAAAATTTCACTCTATTAAACCAGTACATACAAGTTAATTAAATGTCAGAGATGATTTGAGTAAAAAATTAGCACAATTATTTAACAAATTGTGGTCTTGTTATGTTACTATAGCAAGTAATCAGGAATAAACACAAAAATCATTACGTTCTGGATTGAGAAATAAAGTAAAATTGACGTTAAAATAATTACTTTTCTCAAAATAAACGGGTTTAGACCAAACCGACAAAACAGCAACTAGAGTTTCAGCTGTTTGATGATGATCTCAAGTGTTATAGGACGATCCGAGGTGTCACCGACTGCTACCTTTGGCAGGAGGATGTCACTCGGTTGCTGCGAGATTAACGGCATGGATTTAAACGTCTCGAAGTGTTTTTGTATCAATTTTACTTGTTTTATAAATTCTCTATTTAATGATTACTTCATGGGTCAATGAGCTCTGGAATTCAGGACCATGGTTAGGGATCGGGGAGTTTATTTGGAGTTTAACTTTAGTCCTTGCAATTGTTGTGCTTTGTCAGGCGCTGCTCGACAGACTTTAGCAGTGTGAACACATTTAAATTGTTATATACATCATGTGGCTCATATCGAGAGGATTCAGCACCGTTTCTTGAGAGTTATACATTTTAAACTCCGTCGCCCACCACCTGTTGACCATGTCTACAATTATGATGCACTGACGGAGATGGGTTGACGACGTTGCAAGCGCGTGGGAGCGTGAGAGACTTTACCATTTTTTACAAAATTATTAATAGTATCATTCTTGCTCTCACCGATTGGACTCCATGTCTCTCCCAGAGCTGTTAGGGCCAGGGGTAGTTTTATTCCTAGGGCATGTCGTTTGGCCAATAAATGCTTAGACCTGGAACTGGACTTTTTCGCCCCGATTAATGAGTTCCTCGGCCACTTGATGCGGGCTTCCCGAGAGTGCGGTTTTTCTTAAAAGATTTTCACGACTGCTTTGCATTTCTTACCCTTTTTTAGACTTTTCACGGATGGGGCACACACATTTTTTGTCGTGTATGTTTAACACCAATTCAACTACTTAAATGGTTAAATATATCATTTTTACAGTTTAATTTTGTTGACCCTCTTTCTACTATTTATGAACGCCTATGTAAAAAAGTTTTTTATGATGCACTTTGTAGGATATCTTATGTCAAATCTAGAAATAATTAGCCGATTTTTGACCCCTTTTTACACAATTTGTGAACGCCTGTGTGGACCAGCTCTTCTGTGACATTTTTTAGGTTATATTCTATCACAACTATGAAAAATTATTCCATATTTCGAATAAGTCTATAGGAAATATGTTTTTATTTTGACCTCCTTTAACACTATTTACGAACGCCTATGAAAGCAGGTTTTTTGATGATACATTTCATAGGTTTTCTATATAAGCTATAAATAACTAGTCAATATTTCTTCTATGTTTAGGTTTGTTTTTTTTAACCACTTTTTCACTCTTTTCAAACGCCAATTTGATCTAAGCTTTTATGGTTAATGTGTTAGGTTATACTCTATTAAACCAAGGAAAAATTATTCAATATTTCGGATAAGTTTAAGAAGTATGAAGTTTTTAAACCCCTTGCCTACGCTCAATGTTTCCTAAAAGTTAATCAGCACCTTGACATATCCTGTAGTGTTTTTGTACGAAATTTGGTTAAAATATGTCGTGGTAGCAATGATCGAAACCCTGATTGTTATAAGCTGTGACTTTAGTAGGTATTAAACAGATCTGGTCGGGTAGGTAAATGGTGTGTTATAATATAAAAAGCGAGTAATATGCACTTTGTATTATAATGGGCTTCTAGCAGAAAATTTAAGCTGTTATATGCATTTTTTGGGTTTCCAAATTCTATTACGATAAAACTTTTACTAGGTTCTACCTTTAAAAAATTAACCGAAATACCGATCATCATTAGATACATATATCAAAATGAACATGGGTACCTACCTTAAACTTTTCAAAATTCTGTTGCACCTCTTGACTCAAACATGGTATCGAAATAAATTGTATTGGCTGATTTTGTTCCCGTATGTTCCCAACTACTGACAGAATATCAGTGGAAGCTTCAATTAATTTTTCTCTGTTATCACCGAGAATAGTTAGTTCTTGTAAGCTGTCTTGTTCAGGTACTATAATTTCTGTGCTTGTTTTGATTTGTACTGCATTTACATCTGATTTGTACACGTTATTGAGTTTAGTATAATATGACCTATAACAAAATCCATACCTAATAGAAACTAATTAAGAATAAGTTACCTAATATTTCGCAAAACATATGAAAACTATTTTTCTTATATTTACCGCATGATTGACATCTACCTTGGTAGCTTAAAGCTTGTACTGATTTGACCAGAATCGTTTTGTTCTACAATACATAAAGAACATTTAGTGTCCAAACTATCCACATTTGTCGTGTCAACTGAAAGTTCCTTGTTACTTTCTTGGTTTTCCAATTTTGGTTCTACAAAAACTGTACGATTAAGTAAAAAAAACAAAGAAGAGCCTATCGACAACATTTCAAACTATATCTAGGTAAACAGGGTTTTGATCGAATTAGCAGGGTCTCAATTAAAATAAAGTATGGGTATCTCTAATTTGCCCACTTTCACTTGACCAATACGGGACTCTCCAGCTTTGTGGTTGTTTGTGAGCATTATGATTCAAATTCTATAAGAACTCGAATCATTTTTCTTTTTAATGAACAAAAACAACTTTTAAGTCTTACTTGCTTCTTTTGTCGTGTGTTTATTCTTTTTTATATTGATGTATTTATTAATATTAAAACATTTTCCATTAATCCACATTCGAATTGGCTTTGATTTGAGAAATGTGTTCGACATGATGTATTTAAAATTTAGCAATTATCAATTTTTCTTTAAATAGAATAATATTTATATTTTGAAATATGCTAAAATGCGCCTTCCCAAATTCCATTACCACCTGTCTTATGTCATAAACGCACGTTCCTTTTATAAATTTGATTAATATTTATTTTTGTCAGTTTGACGTTCCTTTAAAAAATACAAGTGAGATGAGCGGTACATGATCAGGTCACCTCAGCCATTCATTTTGAAGTTAGTGAAAATTACTGATAGTTGGCATTGAAGGAAAATTCCTATCTGGAAATGCTATTGCAGTTTACTGTTCCCTTTACGGCATCAATGCAGAGATATTCCTACACCTTAAAGAACCGTTCTTGGTATCGTTAAATATCAACAACCATGTAGGGACGGTTATACAATTGCTACAATTATTATTCAGATTCTCTGTGAAGCTTTACCTTCAACCAAGGGTTCTGTTAAAGTATGATACCCATATGTATTCGTCATTTTTGACTGAGTATCCGGAACAATTGACGCATTATCCGGAACAAAATATTCTTTACTCGTTATTTGAAACTAAACAAACGTACGCCGATACAGGATACAGGGCAGAAAGATTTTTGTAAAAGGAACATTGAATTATGGAACACTTATTAGGCTCGTGGTACTCTGGAGATTATTCTATGCTCTGGAGCTGGAGCAAAGAAATACACTTAACTAACTCTTCAACTGTATATAAACTACAGAATTATAAATTCATCCAGATTTTAATGAAACCTAATAAATGTTGCAGTAGAATAATAATGCTAATGCTAGTTAATTAAAAGTAATAAGAAATATATCTTGTTAATTATAACCATTGTCTTTATATTATAAAGACAATGTTATAACTGAATTGCAACAATATTTTTATACTATAAAAACATTTTATTTACATTTTTTTTTATTTTGAACTCGTACTGATTCAAATTAGTTGGTAAATGTCAAATATGTAGATAATCGGTTTTTTTTTTTAATTAATTACCAGTTAATCAAAATTTACAAGTGTCAAAATAGCAACTACAACCTTTAAAAACTTATTTAAAGATTGGCGGGAGTTTCATCGTGTGTCGTGTCGTCGTGTGTCATTTCTATTTCCGGAAACAGGCGGGTCCGCCATATTGTGGCGCCGCTAAAAATAAAATTCTTAAATAGTTCCCACAATTGAAGAATATCCGTACCACCGATAACTAATTGCCTAAACGTATTGTTACATATTTCCTGAAAGAACTTTTTACCTGAATTTCTATCTTGAAAATCATTTAAGTAGAGAGAGAGCGAATTTTTATTTGACCTTCTATACACTGTCGTAACAAACCATCTTGTTCTCAACTTTGGCAGGTCTTTTCCGTTCAAGCAAAACGCGAAGTCAAACATGTCTGTTAATGATCGAAGGTAAGTTGTTTTTTATCGTTAAATTAATTCGTGTTTTTAATCAAAAAGTGCAAATTAGTGTAGTTTAAACATTGGACAATCAAGTTTGATTAATAAATATATTGAATTTTGTGTACTTTTGTGAAATTTATACTTTATAATCGGGCGCGCGTACTACCGTACTATGTTGCCAACATGGCGTATGGTTTTGTACAGTAAAATGAACGAATTTATTTAAATATATTGCGTTTTAACAGATAATCTACGTGATTTATTCCAAAATTTTTAATATTTTTGCGATTTGTGTGTTTCAGGGTAAAAATATTTACGTAAATGTTTTAATATACCTATAAATCTGCTTTGGTTAATAGCACACGTGAAATTCGGGAATTTACCTTATGAATGTGCGGCTTTTAAATATAGATTAGGTGTAAATATTGTAGTTTATCGATAGCTTGTGATTATTAGTTTATAATTATGTCAATGTATCACTTCTTTTTGTGTCATACAAATTTGAAGGTTAACCTAATATTGGAATTGGTCGGTCTGTTTTAGGAATGACGATTGGGATAAAAATGGTCCCACCTCGGAAAAAGAGACACAGGGCTATGATGGCCCTGCGGGTATGGATCCCGAAGGGGACATAGAATCTAACTGGGAGCAAGTCGTGGACAATTTTGACGATATGAATTTAAAAGAGGAACTCTTACGTGGTATTTACGCATACGGTTTCGAAAAACCATCAGCTATCCAACAAAGAGCTATAATACCGTGTGTGAAAGGACATGACGTTATAGCACAGGCACAATCTGGTACTGGTAAAACGGCAACATTCTCAATCAGTATCCTACAGCAAATTGATACTTCGTTAAGCCAGTGTCAAGCCTTGATCTTGGCACCAACAAGAGAATTGGCACAGCAAATTCAAAAAGTAGTTATAGCTTTAGGTGATTTTATGAATGCCCAATGTCATGCATGCATTGGTGGAACAAATGTGAGAGAGGATTTACGGAAGCTTGAAGCTGGTGTTCATGTTGTAGTTGGTGAGTTACCCATTTTTTAAAACATTGTTTTGGATTTAGTACTTACTTGTTAATCTTATCGGGTATTGATATAGGTACTTCAAATTTTCATGGAAAATTATTAACGAAAATTAGGTATAAATTCTTTTCTATTCATATATAAAATATAACAATTAAATTTGGGGAAAAACTAATTATATACCGTTTATAGAAATGTATAAACCCCGCATAAAATATATGAAACAAATCAGGTTGTTAGCGAACCTACAGTTCGGTATCCTTTTGTTGAATGTAGTGTAGTGGTCATTTTATCTTGATATATTGATTTGATGGAGCCGGGGAGCGTCATCTTGCTTCCAAATGATTCTTAGGGCTAGATTTAATGGTGATTCGCCTATTAAACGTGTCATTTCATTATGTAGTAATTGCAGGTAACATGCTCCTGTTCGTTCCCCATCAATAAATATTGGTCCTAAACACTGACTAATATCCCTCGTGTTTAATTTGACGGATTTTTCGAGGATTATTAATAGACCAATATCGGGAATCACACTCTCTTTGTGTCGCAAATGATCTTTCATTTGTACATATAATATTTTTTTATAAAATCATTATTTTGTATGTATAGATTTACAAAATTTCTACAAAACCCAGTCTTCTTTGAATGGCCTTAATTTTTGAGTATTTTAAAACTTAAATGCTTTATATTTGTATTTTTTTAAAACTATCTGAATCGAGCCATGAGACTGGACTCAAGATTATTCGAAGCATATTACTTTTTTCTTCAACTATAAACAGACAAAAAAACTATTGCAAAAATAAACACTTATTCAAATATTAATCTGCCTTACAATAATTATTAGAATAAAACTTGTGTCAAACTGACGGAATGTTAAATCCACAGGCCTTATTGATCAAAATTATGGCATTTTATGTAATTCGGATCATTTTTTCCAAATTAATCGAAAACTCCTGATATAATACATAAAGTGTCATATATTCTTAAAATCAGAATAAAACAGGCTATTTCACGAGTTATCAATAAACAGGGTGTTCCGTTAAAAAAAAAGCATTTGTGCTCGTATCTTTTCCAAATGTCGTGGTTGGGGAACCGCAGTTTACAAAAGATATATAAATGTAGTTTATATTACGATACGATATCTAATTCTTGAATTTTTGTATAGAAATCCTGATTGTCGTGATCTCTCAATTTCTATGAATTCTCGAGGTTTAGTTAGATTCGTTGGTTCGCTGCCACACCCGCTGAGACTGTTTCTTCCAACGATTTTAATATTTGGCAAATATTTATTTACTTATTTAAATCATTCGAATCATTACTTTTCTGTACTAGAATATTCGTTTTTCCAGCGTTATGAGTCGAATAGCATTTTCTTTAATCAATCTGGTACTAATTAGAAATCTCCTATTCTCTGATCCTAATATAATTGTCTTCCATTTTACTTTCCCGACCCATAGGGAAAGGATTGTGATCGCGCTAAAAAAATTGAGATAAAGACTGATATAAGCATTGTGAAGTCCCTTGAGACGATAAAGGTCATTTTCAAATGGAAGTCTGTGTGTCTGTATGTATTCTTCCACGATAACGCCTAAACGCTTCAACCAATTGAGCCAAATTTTGGTATGAGTTTAAAATTTCACCACTTAGGTAGTTGGAACCTATAACCCTTATATAATACAGTAATTTTTGATAAAGTGTTTTTGGTGTCATTGACAGACCGTGCGCTTCGCATGCGGAAGGTTCTGGGTTCGAATCTCAGCTCTGGCAATATTTTTTTTATTCTAATTTTTGAATAAAATAAGTTTGTGACGTTATTTTATTGGAAATATATTATATCTTGTCGGGAAAGTTTTGGGGCGACACAGCCGATTTTTTTACAAGGTTTGCGGTTGCGAAAAATAACGTTGCTACTTAAATCAGACTACCGAATGAATCTTGGCACACAATCCAACAATTTTTATATCTAATAACAAAACTAAACTTTCGTTTCCAGGAAAGGTACAGGGTATTTATAAATTCAATAAAATAACACTACAAGCAGATATAATTTGTTAAAAATATTGGTCATTGTACGTGCCATATTGACCAAATTTTTACATTACTTTTATCATAGTGTTGATAAGAAAACTTAAAGGTCAGACTGAAATTGTCTATACAAGGGTATAGACGGTGATTATAAACCTAGTCAAGGGAATATAATCACTTGAGATAAGGAAGTTAGTAAACTGTTGTCTAAGAAAGTTCTTATATACTTAAATGTATTGAGAAGCGATAATACGTTTTTCTACAAATGTGTGTGGTTATCATAAATCGGAATGTTGATTCGGTATACTACCTACTTAAGCACTATTTGATGAACATTATTATTGAGGGTGATTGTAAATATCTTGGATATGATGTTTCTGCAATATATTTTTTCTTAATTTTATTTCAATCCTCACCATGGTTGGTGGTGTTTATAAAATAATGCGTTTTTATTAGAACAAGGAAACTACATTTCAAAAGGAACATCCTGTATCTAATTTCTTCTGTATATAGAGGATTCAATTTACTATCTAAATAATTTTGTGGCATAGCGGACAAAATGACTGGTTTTATCTACACAAGGGCCCTCAGTCTAATTCAGTCGAACCAGACCGAGGCATGGGTCGACAGACATGCCACAAAATTAGTTTCTTTTTTTATATTTACGAAAACAAATTCATATTGTAGTTTTCATTATTTGGCATTTAAGATCGACAAACGAACGCTTGTAGAGCACCGTCCGAAGCGTTGCTGATACCCAAATATTTTGGGTTATGCTAGCAGAAGGATAAATGGTCTCCTACTAGCCTTTTGTGTTTACACTATTTTCATTCCATTTTTATTTCTATTTTTATGGCTGGTGTTATCTATACATTAGATTTGTTCGGCCTCTGTATGGTGGGATATGCATTACTATGTGTATGTAGATGGTACGTGTTTACATATATCTACTGTTGTATATCTCACTGTGCTGACGAGCTTATAAGAGCGAAACGAATTCGTCAGTATCTGTCGACCCATGCTTCGGTCTGGTTCGACTGAATTAGACTGAGGCCCTGCTAAATTACACAAAATCCTTTGTGTAGGTAAAACCAGTCATTTTGTCCGCTATGCCACAAAATTATTTTCTTTTTATTATATTTACTGACACAAATTCATATCATGTAGTTTTCATTATTTTTTAAGATTCGATTCGATTTAAGATCGAGAACCGAACGCTTGGAGACCACCGTTTGAAGCGTTGCTGATACTCAAATATTTTGGGTTATCCTAGCAGTCGCCCGTTAGGGTTTTGTGTTTACACTATTTTCATTCCATTTCCAATGATCGTTCGAAAATTCCAATTCTATGGATTGGTGGCATTAATTTCCCTTTATGTTGTAAGTTCACATTGTGAACGTCAGTACGAAATTGTATTTTATTGTAGAAGTAAGCCGGTGTTAACTAATTTATGGTAAAATCAGGACCGATGTATATATCGTCTGTCTTTCATGTCCAATCAACCAGCATCTTTCAATTTGTAGCTGATAAGTCTGCCTCTTTTTATCCCGTATGCAAATCGAAGACAATACTTTTGGATTCTAGTAGAAACCTCAGCAGTCAAACAAGGTTTATATGCAAGGTCATAGTGATTAAACATGGAGAGAACCATAGAATCACACAATAATATAACCTTTGGGCTACAATAGTTCCAGGAATCCAATAGCCTTTTTTGTGCATGCATGTGACGAGATGAATTTCAATGACTGGCGCATAGGTACTCTAGTAGATGTGGACGCACCAGTGCAAAGTATAAATTTAGGACAGTGGAAGTCCAAAACCATTGAATATAACTTAAGGATCACCTAATATTAGATATTAAATTGCATTCTGAATATACAGAAGTTATTTGACCATTTGAAATTTTTGTGTAATCTGTTTTATTTTCTAGTAAAACGTAACTAAACATGTTTTAATTCTCATTTCAAGTTATGAAGCAACAACCTAATAAGTTGTATCAGTAATTCAGATTTACACTTCCGTTGTTTATGAATAAAAACATAATTTTATTCAGGTCTGTTTATTACCAAATTTATTGGAAAATGTGTTAAGGAGGAATCGAAAATTAAAATAATATATAGATAGACCTTTAAAAAAAAAGAAGTTGGTATCTAGTAAACGGTTTTAAAGTAGCTCAAATTTTAACCTGATTTCGTTTTTCGATCTCAAGGAACTTTTAATAGGGCACTTTATTTGGTATACCCTGTATAACAATGTGTAAATGACCGTAATAATTGCCATTTTTCTAATTGAGACAAAAAAAACTGGCTACTGGTAAAGGTATGCAGATTTATTCACACTACATGGTCTTGACATCAAAATACAAAGTGTAATAATTTGTTGCAACCTAGATATTGATATTAATATGTATTTCATAGGCGTAATAGAAATTATCAGGTGATTGAGTGTATGGTATGTATTTTAGGGGAATTAAAGTTTTTTTTAGAATTCATTCATTCATTCATCATTTCACATAAACTGCATTAGTGTGGGCAAAGTGCCGATTCTTGTAACACATCCGATATAAATATTTGTCTGTTATCTCATAGTTTTAAACTATATCATAGGTCTAGTGGATAATAAATTGATTAGAAAGTATGTGTACGGAAATAATAGCTACGTTTTTGCAGAATTCCCAGTATTCAGAATCCTGAAAAGACGTCAAGATTAAAATTACCAATTTAATATAGCTGTCGGGTAGTTTTCAGCAATGGTAACATTTTGCCATATTATGTGGGACATTTCTGGCATTCCGCACATGAGAAATTAGACGGGTATAGAATCTGTGGCCTCTTCGCAAAAACTACATATGTCGTCCTCATTCAGACCCATTTTTTTAAGATTTGTACCTCACCGTGTCCTGTAAAAGGCCTATAAGGTGCCTTAAATTGTTTATATCCAGTTCGCTAAGCTTTACGGCTTTTGATTGCATCAGGTCTGGAGTGTTACTCCAGTAGGACTTTAATACTGTTCGTTTCCTATTTGCGGAATTCTGCAATAATATGGCCCTCTGTAGTGCTAAAGATGGGTTCTGGTTCTGGACCACATAATGAAGCGTTGGTCCCTTTTGGAAGTTGTGCAATCGTTTTGTAATTATGTTATGTTGATCTATCAGTGACTTTAGGGAGTGTTTGCATTCCCATCTTAGCTTTGACTTGAAGGTGTATTACTTCAGTGCTTTTATGGATCCTGACATCATTTTAGTGGGTGTAGCGATTAACGGCGGTAACCTCTGCTTGGAATTTTGTGGGCCTGACAACAATTGCTTCAGAGAGCCTGTAGTTCGGTCCAACGCCTATGCCAGTTTTCCCCTATATTCCTTTTGATCTGTCAGTATACCATACGGATATGTTCTCTGTGAGCCTCTCTCCTCCACGCTTGGCTCATTTCTACCGCAACTTTAGAACTCACCGATCAGTCCCTTTTTTTGGGTGTGCTAATTGAACTCGAATTAAATTTAAAAATCAATATATGTTTATTTATATGAAAGTATCTGAATTGCAAACTAATATCTCTCTGCATTGTTCTTTCAAGGATTGTTAGAGACAAGAGAATTTTATTATTTTTATCACTGATGTACCTACCCACTTGGAATTTATGGTCAAATCATTGAAATAATTTCTTTTCAGGTACTCCTGGTAGAGTTTATGACATGATAACAAGAAGAGCACTCAGGGTCAATCACATAAAAATGTTCGTACTCGACGAGGCTGACGAAATGTTATCAAGAGGATTCAAAGATCAAATCTACGATGTTTTTAAAATGTTGAATGTTGATGTACAGGTTATTTTGTTGTCGGCTACAATGCCTGCTGATGTGCTTGAAGTTACTAAATCGTTTATGAGGAATCCTATTACAATTTTAGTGCAAAAAGAGGAACTTACGTTGGAAGGTAAATTTTGTGTTTATATGTTTATGGAGATTCATTTATAAACATATTCTACTTACTCCCAGCAATTTTATAAAGTATCTTTATCAAAAAACAGTTTCGTTGTCGACAAAATGACGTCGCCTTTTTATATTGGTTTATAACTGAACCGATATGCTGCAATAATATTTGTTTCCTTTGAAGATAATACATGAGAATGATCCCGCGCATATTTCAATAAACTAAAACTTGGTAAAACTAAAGTGACGATGACTGAATGCAAAGTCATCTTATTGCTGTGAAACATCGTCAACTATACATTAGAAACATCTTCACAAAGCTGGTCTTGTGAGCAAATGCGTAGCTTGTGCACATCATTCTTATGCCAAATTTTCAGTGAATATGAACAAAATGTCGAGAAATGCGCTCTTGCATGTATAGTTTAATATGTTACATAATATTATATATGCATTTTTTTATTTTTAAGGTATTAAACAATTCTTTATAAACGTAGAGAAAGAAGAGTGGAAACTAGATACATTATGTGACTTGTATGACACATTGTCCATTACGCAGGCTGTAATATTTTGTAATACACGTCGCAAGGTTAGTATTATAATTATAGTATACAATGCATTTTTTATAGTTTAGTTTATAGTTTTAACTTTTCCACGCCCAAAGCTTTTAGGAATACCTTAAATTGGGTTTTCAAAAGCGACAACCTAAAATTCCACATTAAACATATGTTATTATTACTGGCCGCAAAATATTGCTTTGATCAATCAATGATCTGAAGATATATAGCCCTTATCGAACCCAAACTGAAGGGAATTGGTTGATTTTCTGAACGTGGCCGTTTTAAGGATATCCCATATCAACAACAAAAATACGATGAAGTGTTGCCAGGTGGCTTAAGGGCACCAATTATCATACTTTTTTTACAAATTTTTCGAAAGTCTTTGAAATTGTACTACAAAATAAATTGTTCAACCAAATAAAATCAAAATTGATCTATCACAGCATGGATTTTTTAGACAACGGTCCACTGTGAGTAATCTGGTGACGTTTCTGCAGGATGTTTATCCAGCTGTTGGGCAGGGATTGCGACGCAATATATACAGATTTCTCAAAGGAATTTGACAAGCTTGATCACTCTCTGCTTCGACAGCGAATGTATCACATCGGCTTCAGCGAGTGATTTGAATATTCTATCTGAATGGTGTGCTCTAAACCCACTTCCTTTAAATGCCGCTAAATATAAATTAATAACATTTACAAAACGTGTTAAACCAGTGCTGAACGTCTATGTGCTTAATGGGATAACATTGGAGAGATGCAATGTGATTAAAGATCTCGGCATTTATGTTGACAGCGAGTTGTCCTTCAATGACCATGTCTCACAGGTGTCGATGGCCGCTATGATCTCCTCATTTCCGACGTCAAAAATATAGGGTTCCATTGGAAAACGGACCTCAAAAAGACCTTGAAGATCGTGGTCAAGGACACAATCAGGTGTCAAGTTGGAAAAGAGTCCTACAATTTTATTCTTAGTTTTCAAGTTATTTTGTCGTACCTGGACTTCTTGAATATGGTGTATACAAAAGCTTTACCGGGAAAAAGACTCTGGGCTCTTTATTATTAACCTGTCAAGTCACACAAGCAGTGTCAACTCTGTTTATATATCGCGTAAATTGGGCACTAATTACGGAAGCTATACTTGAATCGCTATGCATAATGTAACAATTTTTCATATTAAAACATAGGCCAGCTGTATAGTGGAAATTGATCACGGTTTTCTTCATTAAATACATGCCTACTTATCGGTACTGTATGTTTTAGTTTTGTCCCATAACGTTTAATTTTGTTTTAAATATTTACAGGTCGATTGGTTAACAGAAAATATGCATAAACGTGACTTCACTGTGTCGGCGATGCACGGTGATATGGAACAACGGGAACGTGATGTTATTATGAGACAATTTAGAACGGGGTCGTCGCGAGTGTTAATCACCACCGATCTGTTAGCTAGAGGTATTGATGTGCAGCAGGTGTCGCTAGTTATTAATTACGATCTGCCATCTAATAGAGAAAATTATATTCACAGGTAATTGTCACATTATTATTTGTATTTTTAATTGGAATGGTGCTAATAATCTCACCATTTCAAAAGTTGCTTAAAACTGTTTGATATAAAATTGCCTATATTCGATTCAAGTTCTATTAATTTGAATATTTGAATTAGTAAAGCCAAAATAAGTGCAGGATTTAAATAAAGAACAAAATAACCAGGAACTATCCTCCACGACTTAACTGATATGAAAAAAAATCGGTTGTTTCGCCCCAAAACTTTCCCAACAAAATATAATATAATAAAAGATATATGACCTGCGGAACGAAACAGATTGAAAAACCTTCTAATCCATGTGTTTAGTCTCAAGTCTCGGATTACTACACATTACATTACATCATTTATCATCTCATCGTACCAATGCAGACAAGTGTCTGGAGTAGTGTTAACCTCGATCATCGGCTGAAATCAACTCCTAGGTACACGACTTTGAAATTACAGAGTATGTGTCCCCTGTGATGGCACCGGTTCAAGTGGCGTTAATCTCGGATACTGGGACCGTAATTCACCACGTCCCCGACAACTCAAATTACTGCTCAGCAATACTAATTTGCCTAACTACTACTGCCACTCAGGGGTCCCTACTAAACCTCTGCCTCTTCGAGACCGACTCCATTCGAGAGGGCGCTTGTAGCATTACCTGGCGGTGCTCCCTCTGTCCCACAGTCCTGTTGTTTGGCTAGGTCTTGCCCAAACAGACCTAATACCAACATAGAACAGTCACTGTTCTCAGGATCTAGTTAGATGATTGGAGCTAATCAATCGAATACTAGTGTTACATCGCCGTGGTTCTAATTATGTGATTAAACATAATTTTTAGACCTAAAATCTGTTTAAACCCAATAAAACGAAGATGGTCACCTCCATAAATTGTTTATTCTTATCTCAAAAGTGGAACATGTTTCGGGATATCGTGGATCCTATCATCAGCCATAAAACACTAAAAGAGAGGATGTCAAAAACACATGTGAAGCCAACAACGTGGTGTAGGTGAAAAAAAAAATATTTTAAAGGTTGGGTCATACTATCATAAGCCATATAAAAAATATTTTGGTTCAGAAGTGAAAATGCACTTTTACAAGAGTTGGGAGATGGGATCTAAGACAATCCGAAACATATTCCACGTTTGAGTTGTCTGTCCAATTCTTTCTTCTTATCTTGTCCAGTTCGCACAACGAAAGACTCCAAACGACCGCTACTTCCACTATTTTCAGTATTTTCACGGCTACTTACACTTCCCTTTTCACAGTTCTCGCTTCTCTGTTTCTTTGCCAACTGGATAATTTCACTCTGGCTAGTTCAAGGCTGTCACTGACAATCACCATGAAGAGTTTCAAGATCAAGACCACTGCTGGTGCTGATATCATTAGCTTTACTTTTACAGGTTTTCCAATGACTTTTTAGTCTGTCCATTAGACCTTTACCACACTTTTGACATACTGCTCTACAACCTAGTTTGTCCACAACTTTCTCTTTTATAAAATGCTGCCAAATACTAAATTTCTTTATGCCCCAGCTTGTCATGATGTTCTGATAGAGCGAAAATATGACTGATATCTAAAATAAGTGCGTATAATTTATATAGCCGGGCGTTTTTTGCCAGTTATTACAAGTTTCGACAAAGTCGCAAACTTGCAATACTGCGCGCCGCGCGCTCGGATGAAATTTTCACGTTAATACAAGTTTGAGTGACAAAAGCACACTCTTTGCAAAAACTTCGCGAACGAAATTTTTCATGTTAAAACGTCTCCAGTTTTGCTTCGTATCATATCTGTACTTGGAACTATTACTATTCTTCTCTAAAAATATTTGTTTACTTAAAACAAAATATAAGCAAAAATTAAAAGGATTTCATGTCCGTAAATATAATAAATGAAAAATAATTTAATGGCAAAGCGGACTAACATGCTGCTGGTTTTACCTATACATTGAGTTTGTTCGGCATCTGCATGGTATGGGATATGCATTACTATGTACATGTAGATGATACGTGTTTACATGTGTCTACTGTTGTGTGTCCTATTGTGCTTAAATGCAGGCTGAACTTGGTAATTTCGTTACCAGATCTAGTAATTCGACCACGATTTTAGTAATTAGTAATATTTCTGGTAATGAAGACTTTAATCGCTTAATTCTGATAACATAGTATTAGCAATCCGATGTGACCCAAATTTTTTATATTTATTCTAAAAGGACTCGGCGAACATAGTCTCGAACCCTAATGCTGCTCGATTCGTGTTGCCGTATTGCCCAAAACCTAGCTATTGATGTCTTTATTTATTATAGCATAATGAGCGACTTTTTTTTTTGTTCTGCTACATACAAAACACACAAAAAATCTTCAACGTACAAAGAGAATGAAATCTAGTAATAATCTGGTAATTTGGGTTTTACAATCTGGTAATATGGGCAACCAATTAGTTGGCAACACTGATGGGCAACGACTACTGTGACGAGCTCATAACAAGAGCGAAACGAATTCGTCAGTATCTGTCGACCCATGCCTCGGTCTGGTTCTATCGAATTAGACTGGGGCCCTGCTAAATTAAACAAAATTCCTTGTGTAGGTAAAACCAGCATTTTAGTCCGCTTTGCCATTAAATTATTTTTCATTTATAAGCAAAAATATTTTCAAATAATATTTGTAAAATGTAGTAAAAATAATTAAAAAATCATGATTTTTATCAACTCTGTAACAATTAAAGTGCTGGTTTATTATGTTCTCTTTGAACTTCCTTGAAAGATGCAATTTTTAATACATATCAAACAAATTTATATGATGACACATTTCCACCAAGATCGCTGATCTTACGATGTTGAAACATTTACACGAGTCTGAAGGATTATATTATTGCCATATTATGTATATTGATGCATTTGATAGAAAACTAATACTTTGTTTTGCAATTGTTTTAGAATTGGTCGAGGTGGACGTTTCGGTCGTAAAGGTGTCGCCATCAATTTCGTTACTGAACCAGACAAACGTACTTTAAGTGACATTGAAAAGTTCTATGAAACAAAAATTGAGGAAATGCCAATGAATGTTGCGGATCTTATTTAAAAAGGATTAACAAAGTAAATTTTAACATAATTTTTTTCAAACAAAAACTATAAAGTAATAATACCAACCGTATAATTAATTATTCATAGAAAACGATTTGTTTAAAAAGTATAAATAATAATATAAGCGATTTGGCAAGTGTGTGAGTGCGTTTTTTCACACACACGACACTCGTTGGTTCGTACACAACGGACGCTCTCTCGTCCGAACTACAATTATTCATTTTTAGTGTGAGTATTTTCAATTTTTTCTTTTGATGTTGAACAACAGGATCATGTTTTACCAGTCCACATCTTTTTACTGCTATTTTGTGATCGACTATTATAGGTTGGCACAGAAGTTCGCTCCAAGAAAATAGGGGTGCGTGGGTGGTGTTGAAACAACTTTTGAACTTAACTCATTATAATTATGGGTTGTGTAGGAATTGATTCAGTGGTGGGACAGATAGGAGTTTGCCTTCTTGTTAGAGAGAATATCACTAATTTATATATTGCCAGACTCTAAATTACAGAATTTTTGATCAAAGTAATTTAATTTACTGTGGCCATACCTATTTTATTATGTTAGGAACTAGATTAGTGTAAAGCTATCATTTAACGAAGCGCTCCATCCAAAAAATACTCTAATACGCCGCTGAGCGAGAAGAAAAACTTGTCCTTTTCCTATTTCGATCCAGACGTTGAAGTAAACACGGTAATTGCTGATGCTGTTCGTTTTTTTGTGAACAAATTTATGTGTAAGGTTTACCTTGCTTTAACCCCATCTACGCACCCCTGATTTTTTTGTTGTGCACTTTTGTGTCACCCTGTACATATATAATATTTAAATCGCTAATGCTACTAGTTTAGTTTTCGATCGATTAAAAAAAATAGTATTTGACTTGTGAATTGAAATCACATATTTCCACTCTCACCTCGTGTAATTATAACATTGGTAAATATTAATTTATACATATTATAATTATTATAAATGATAGTTTACATAGTTTTTTCTTTATTATTATTTTTTTAATGCAAAGAACTGTTAAATAATGTTTTTTTGTAGGTGTAAATTTAATCTTAAGACATTTATTTCATATTCTACTTCTTTTAGTGTCATTTTCCATTTGACAACTTTTTGAATAATCCAAAAGGTAATAAAATTCTTACTTTATAAGAAATTATTATACATGTATTTTGTGTAGTTTAATAATAAAAACAATAATTGACGGTTAGTATTTAGAACATATTTTTTTCTTTCTTGATATTTTTTTTTTTGTTTTGATATTAAATTTAAAACCCAAAAATACCAAAATATTTGCTTCTAGTGATAAAGACTAACAGTTACTTGATTTCATTTGTAGGAAACTTTATAATTATTTCGTAAAAATTCTCAAACTTGTCCAGCATATTAACCCATTAGTTCCCAAGAGTAGTAATTCATGTTTTTACGGCATGTAATAACTAAACAAATGTACAATAAGTGTCTAATATATACATATATATATATATATTTGTTCTTCAAAGAATGTTTTTTATACAAAACGTTGCGATTTTCGCGAAAGAGAACATTTCTATTTGGTGTGGGATAACTAGAAACAGTGTGAAGATGCACCTTGCATTTCCTATCAATGTATATATTTATATATAATAGTTACGTTCGGTCTTTTAATCTAGAGCAGACGAAACTCGAGCTATTAAGAAACGCAACAGGAGCACAAACATAACCTATAAAAACGAATAACAAATATCACGCTCTCGTTCGTGGAAATGTTTGTAGCAGGAAGATATTTAAAACGTCTAGATTATAATATCCGACCGCAGATGAGAAACATTTACCTCCGCGACATCTGATGTAATAAAAGAACGATCCAGATTCATCTGATCAGTCAGATGTAATAAACGAACGCGCCTATAGTATTGGTTTTACATTGGCCATTTGGCTTAAACCAGTGCCATTAAAAAAACATTGCTTACCTCTTCTTCTTCAATTTAATTTCCAAGGGAACTGCGCTTTTAGATGGTAGCCCATAATTTGATTTCTTTGGAACATGTATGTGGTTCTTTGCTAAATCTGCGTCTAAAAATATATGGGGTTTTACCGCCTTTTTGCTTCATTCTGCTATTCTGTTATATATTTTGGCATTTCTTTGTTCCACGTTGGAACAGTTTTAGTCAGTTTTATAGATTTCATAACATAACTGGGCATTTTTCGAACCTGATGGTAATGAATGATTATGTCAAATTTCGTAAGTTCTCACGACATCTGGTAATTGTCCCTTGCATAGGTCGTCTTAAAGCTCTTAAGTTATCAGCCTGAGATAATTCTTCATCCTCGTCCAATATAGCCAAGAGCTCTCAAGATGACAAAGGTCGGATGTTTTGCGAAGACATAACAAAAGTTTTTACGTTAGTTACTAAATCAGTTTGCCAAATAAATAAAATAATAATAGAGGCAAATACGGTTAACCTTATTTTAACATCTGAGCATGCGCAGTTGATTTTAAATAAGGGAAATTTTATTAAGGATAGTGCTTGACTAATAGAGAGATATTGCACTTGCAAATAAGGTCTAGCAGTATTACGGTTAACCTTATTTTGACATCTGAGCATGCGCAGATGAAAATAAAATAACGTAAAATTAAAGTCATCCCTTATAGCTGTTTTAATAAAGTCAAGCACTATACTTATTAAAATTTACATTATTTTATTTTTATTTGCGCATGCTCAGATGTCAAAATAAGGTTGAATTTAGTACTGCTAGACCTTATTTGTAAGTGCAATATCTCTTTAATAATGTAGTTTAATTACTTCAGTAAAACAACGCTTTTCTAATGAACACTATTTGTACAAACTAGTTTTTATTATAGCATACCTGCAAACTAACTCCACTAATAAAACTTTAAACGGTTGGTCAAATATGTTCCCTGGTTTTTGCTAAACTAAACTCCAGGTCAATATAATTTTACGATTTTGGAAATCCCATAGCTTTCTGAGTGACAAAATAAAACCGATGGAAATATGGAAGAAAACATCCAAATTTAGAGTTCACAAATTTGCACTTTGGGGATTGATGGGTTGAGTATAAAGCCTTGTGTTAGCTGTTTGCATCACTTGACAGCAGGTAACATTTTTATTTACTGTATTGGACAGATGGACAATTTTTCTTACGACTATTTTCCTCGAAAACCTTGTTTTAATGTATCAAAATGTAAGTTATATTCTTTTTTAGTGTAGTGCTATACAGTTTTATTAATGGACTTTGACAAATGTTTGCTACCTTTTAAGTATTTGCGTTAAGTATGTTGGAGCAGCCTGATGTTTCAAATGATTCGTGGTTACCTGCCCAGTTAGTTACTACGAATACATTGGAATTTGTATGGTGTAGTTAATTCAAACCTATAACTTGTAATTATTTTCTGTTAATGGCCTCCTAACCAGGCAAAGTATGAATGTGACCGACTAAATTTGTTCTTTACAGGGAAACTAAACATCACGTATTATAAATGAGCGAAAAAAAAAAAAACAGAAGGTAGAATTTTTTATAATTAAAAAGGTATTTTTGGGTTATACATTTTCAACGGGGTTTTGTACCTTTGAGGATTGTTTTTAGATAATATATTTAGGAAAGATTTTTTTATTATTCTTATTCTTACAATTATTGGCATATTCAGGTGGTCTCAGCTGCTGAGAGCGCGTACCAACTTAAACTGCGGTAGCTTATGAGCAGGTAAGCACCTTGAGTAGTTGCGACCTGCTGAATATTATGTCAGTTTCTATTTATTGTTTATCGTAAATTAATATTGGACACTCAATTTTCTTTCTTTTTTTTTTTGTATATTATTTAGAATAAACAGCGGTAATAAAAAATTATACACATTTTTGTTTTAATTTGGTTTAGAATTAGCTTAACATTTCTTAAAAGAAGTGAAATGTAAAAAGGGTTGAATAAAATAATGATGACCTTAAATACATACATTTTTCGGCTTTTAAATCAGCCGAAACAAAATAACCAGTTCTAATAAAAAATACATACCTTTACCTTCTTGCAAGACAATTTTCAGCGTCTATTGTTTTATTTATAAGCCGCAGCTTGTAATTCTAAAAATTTTCCGATTGTGTAATTTTAAGGGCGATGAACAGTATTTTGACTTCGTTTGTTACGTTAGGAAATTGCACAATTTAAAAACAAGTTTTAAGCTGTAATGGACGGTATAATATATTTTCGCATGTTCAAACTTTTGCAAATTGTATATTTTCGACGCTTTACAATATGCACAAATTTAATTCAACAAATCCGGACCCAGGTTTATAATAAAATTGAATCGAAATAAATCGCTGTTGTGGCTTACCTTGGATTTAGTTTCAGTCACCATAAATATAGTTTATATTCAGATTTGATTGATCGCAAGTTTTTTTATATTTTAGACCCCTTTTTGAGCCTTTTATGGATGCCTTTTAGACAATCATTTTTTTATGACCGAATTATACCTATTTTTAACCCATCTCCTAATTTTATTCCGGATATCTGTCGAAGAGAAATTTTATGCCCAAAATGAATGTCATCCTTTTGGACGGTTCGTGATTTTATCTATATAAAATAAGGTTTGTGTCTTTACAAACCTTTGACGGATGCAGAGTTTTTGGCCAATATGCAGACGGACAGAATGAGAGACACTCTTACGTCCAAAATGACTTAAAATAGTATATTGTGCAACGAACATGAAATGACATACATTTCTTACGAGTATGCTCGTTTCTAGCATTGCAAATCATACGAGTAGGAAATGGTCATCTCATGTGAGTTTCACACCATACTTTGTCTACGACTGTTTCAATGCTTTTGAATAAATTAAACATGATTTTTAGGAAAATATTTGTTTTTTAACACTTACCTAAACGTAAGCCTAAATACAATGAATTTAAAGTATTAAATTGACTAGGTGGCGTTAAACTATATTCACTATCGCTGTTTTTCAGTATATAAATAGCTTTTAAACCGTCGAAATTAGTAAAATAATTTAATAATAATAATAAACTGTCAATTTGGTTTAATTGTGATGTCCGCGTTGCTATGGTGATTTTTCATAACCGATGCTACTTTTGTCATTACTAGGAAATTTACCCGTGCATTTTTAAATATTTCCCATTATTGGGAAACGAAAAACAGCACTACAATGTAGAACATTTTCAAATTAGGATTGAACATATAATAAAGGCATTTAAAGTCGTAGAAAAACGTATTTTCAAAACGAAAACCAAGAAATTATATTTCTTTTTTGTGCAATATATCAATCTATTGTATATGGTATGAAAAACTAAAAAGTGCAAATAGACACTCTTATATTATGATTTTGCTTAGAAATCCTGAAGGCTTTACTACCAATAGTATGTTCGATAGTATAGTTAGGAATTTTCGATCTTGCGCAGAGATTCTCCTTTTAATAATAATAATAATAGCCTTTATTTGGCCAACAGCATAAAACCCATTACAGGACAAATACAATATAAATTTACAAATAAAATAATAATTCAATTACATTAACTTAAATTAACAAACGATATACATTCACAAATATATAATAATTCAATATCAATTCAAAGCAATAAACAATTCCAAAAGAAAAAAACAAAAAGGACAGTGCCTTATTTGATCTACTACTTTGAAACTTACCTCCTTTTGCTTGCTGTTGCGTTTATAAGCTTTTTCTTTTAGTTGGATTATATTTTTTTAAATTTATGTTGATTCGATACTTACTCATTCGTTATTGAGATGATTGTTTGCTTTACCACTCGCATCAGTTTAACCGATTTGAGCCGCATGTTCTTCAGATTCACTTGTATTGGTCATGAATGAATCCATGGAATGAGTTTTTTTGAAACAAATCTTCACATAGTGAAGTTGAGGAAAACTAGAGCAGGCTTTTCGGTACCTACACAGTAATCATTGTAAATAGCTTAATATGTTGTGGTGTGAGTCTATTAACTTATGGGAGTCCTAACGTTTCGCGAATCAATCTGCTCCCTTCGGGATTTGTTTCCCCCGTTTGGGATTTGTTCCTGAAACGTTAGGACTACATAAAGATAAGTTCTTGACTTTACGTTTTTATTTATAATAAGTTCCGAGAGGATGTTTAATGTTTAAATAAATGCTGGAATATATATTCTCAAAATTTGGGTGATTAACCAATCACTGGAGTAATAAATAAAAATATTACGTCAACTTGCCTATGTTTCGCACTATTTACTAGTACCTTACTAAGGGTAACACTAACTATTTTCAAAATTATAAAAATAATATACCTATTTCAAAATTGGTTGATGTGGGCTTTTTTTAATATACCATCAATCAGTTTGATTGAATAGGAGCTAAATTACCCGACATAAAAATATGTTTGTCTGCAAATGTCACTCTGACTTGAACATGTACTTTACAAAACTCAATTCGGCCTTCTTTTCCATAATCTACAAATACACGTGAGTTGAAGATTATACTCACATCAATCCATCTTGCAACTAGGTTTTTATAAAAAACTTCAAATAAAAAAATATACCCTGAAAGGGGTTCGATCCAACGGCCGATCTACTTACCTCAGCCATAAGAGGTGTCAGTTGACATATTCACATAACGTGTAGTCCTAAAGTGTTGACCAAGAATATCTTCCGTGGAATTTGTGTTCGGAACAATCAGGAACACGTCAATTTTGTATTCATGGGGGGCATTTTGAAAATCTACATTCATTGATATAAGAGCATTCCCCTACAAAAGGTGTCTAACAAGAAATTAAATGGCACCCGGGGGACAAGAGGCACATTGATTTAAAGGAAATTCGATTCTCTTCACAAACATGCTAAAACATTTCCTGTTCTGTTTTGAAAAATTAATGTGAAGGAAATGTTGAAATTAATAAAATGTTTGATTAAGTTTTGCAGTAATAAAATCATGTTATAATACCAATTTATATTTATTAAATTATATCGTTTAGTTAATTTTATAAAATTCAATTTTCAAAAACAATTTGTGTACTAACTGAACATATTTCTCACAACCTTGAAAAACATTACAAATATAACAATATTTTTCTTAGTTACTATCTTGGATCATAGTAACCAGTTTGTCTTGTTTATTCTGTGTTAATTAGCAAATTTGTCATAAAACAAAAATAAATATCCATTCAATCATTTAAAATATTCTGCAACGGTTGCTCTGGCGACTTTTAGTAGTACTCCGCTACATTTAGAGATATGAGTCCGTATAATGTCGCCCTACCCTTATTTTGTAATTGCTGCAAATACAATTTATTCAACCCAAACGTAAAATATTAACTAACACTATGATCTAAAATACCTAAGTAAGTTAAATAACATAGATTCTCAATAAATTTATTCTACATACAATTTTTTCTTTTTTTCAGACACCAACAAAACGAATCCTGTGGATCCGTGTTTTTCTTGGAAATAAGTTCAACTACCTACGTTTATTTTTTAATCATCACCTAATCTACTCTCCCGTGTTGTGAAAAGAACAATACTTTGATTTTGCTTTTGTCAATTTCAGTTATGATTATTTTTTTTCATTGTTTAATTTAAAAATATAATGTTTATTATTACCACATTTTTTTAATGTTTCTTTTTTTTAAATAAATGACGATTATTGTTGTTTTGTTGATCATAACTCAAAATAAACGTTGTATAGGTGTTTTATTATTTCTGTTTTAATTTATTTAATATACTCAAATCAGTGTCATAAATCTATTTGATGTACATTTTTACTCCAATTTATAAAAATATTCACCTATTATATTTGCTTTTGATTATTAGAAATCCTTTATAGTAGAGAATAGGAAATAAGACGGATATAACATTTTGACGTCCTCTGAAGACGACTAAGACCATTATTTCCAGATGGAAGTGTCTATGTAATCGACGATAGCGCAGCGCCTAAACGTTTCAACCAATTGAGCTAAATTTTGGTAGGTATATGAGTTTGGGGGAATCGCAGGATGAAATGTCCCCTCATTGTTGTCGAGAAAATTGCGTTTAAAATTACACCAGTTAGGTAGTTGATAATTATTATGTATCTATATATTATATTCGCATAACAGATATGGTACGGCAAAGATCAGTGGTTTTAGGGTGACAATATTTTTTGTTTTTGGTATCGAATTTATTTATTTACTACAGCTTTTTTCTCTTCATCATTTACATCGTAGGTTTCAAAAATTTCTATCGCAAGTAGTATGAAGTAAAATTGCAGCTTGAGTGTCATCAGGATTTTTTTTTATAACCCGTAGTAAGATAGAACGTAAAACTCCTTTTAAATTTTTGGCAGTTTACTCCAAGATCCTCTTTTGTAACTATTGGTTTGAGTTGAGTAAAAAGAGTTTTTATATTCAAAAATTTCAAAATAGGTAGGTATTACATGGTTGTTTATCACGTTGCTGAGATATCGTAAAAATAATTAATTTCAGAGATAACAATATTCTAATAATTCTATCAAACAAGAACATTAATTAAAATGATACATAATGTAGCGTTTTTCGTTGTTCGCCGTGTGAAATAATAACGCTCTTTAATTAAAACTCATTTATTTACACTTAATAAACTTAAACAAACTAATAACATTAATGCACTATGTGACTGTATTTATTTGTACAATTTATTTCACTATTATATGTCACAACACTGTTATCGACTATTGACTGTTTACTTCACGACTAACTTCTGTCCCTGTTACGTTGCCTATATATCTGGTTGGCCTTCTTTCTCGAACACTTCCAGGAAATAGTCGTTTGTTCTACAACATTCTGTTGCGCATACGTCCATTCCAGATCCATACGGTAAGCGAGGCACATCCTACCAAATTAACACAGCGCTGCCTCGGACGAGGTATGGCATACTAAATTTGTACAGCGTCGCCCCCCGTTTGGTTGATTGGCAAGCTTCGATCATCTGATTACTATAACAGAGAATATGAACTCCCACCACTTTCTATTGTCCTGTGCGAGGCAGGTGGTAGCCATTTTTTAATATACTCGACATTTACGTTTTATTGAAATTACAGGATAGGTGAAGAACAGGGGAGTAATAGAATTATTTTATAATTGAATTACATCTTTATTAATTATAAAAACAAACAACTACTTTTTTACTTTTATTCATGTTTCCATGTAATCATTTTATTTTTATTTATATTTTTAAAATTTCTATTTATTAATTTTAAGGTATAAAATAACTTTAACCTAACATAACATTCGTAACATATTTTTTTGGGAAATTAGAACATGGATGTTCAAACTTCACATTTTTGCTTAAATTAATAAAATTATTAATAATATTGAACTAGCAATTAACCATAGTTCAGCTCTAAAGAAAAAAAAAGTGTAATTGATTACGGGCAAATATAAATGTATTAATTTTAGATAGAGTAAAATAAAATTGTTCTAATTTATACAATAGTTTTACCGATTTTCAATTCCTTAAGTATAATTGAGAATGTATTATATTTTACCTGTTTATGGCCTTCAGAAAAACAACGCAAGCACACATGTTGGGAATTTCCCATTATATACCTACAAAACATGCTAAAATCACCCCTAATAAATGGGCAATAAAACCTGAAACGTGAATTTACTACCTGCTAATATCTATAATAGTTAAAATATGTAATTCAAATTTAATAAACACTGTCAGAATTTAATAGAATTTTTGCACTCATCTAGTAAGATTTTTAAGCTGTCTTTTTAGAATGCTTAAGATGTATTGGACTTTTATGGGCAAATAGACTGAACCAAGTTATAAAAGATAAGGGCCATTGTGCTGCGAAATTAAGCGAAGTTATTCATGTTTTTTAAAAAATTTGTGTGATTTTTTAGGCAAGTAAGCTCAATCTTTTAAACAGTTTGTTTAGAAATATTTGTTCAAAATAACAATTGGTAATTTGATTTAATGTACCTATGTGATATTATTTTAATCTAATTTTATATGCATCTAATTCAAATACTACATAAATATCTTACCTTTTACTATCCATCGGGAAACTAAAGAATGATAAATTGCAGTTATAAAATTTATTCCTGCAATTCTTCGCAGCACACATCATTCCGCCTCTGCTTTTTTGCATTTCAAAATAAACAATATCACTATCAAAAGTTTATAAAACAAAAACACACAATAAAACTATATAACACACAGAATACTACGGCACTGGAAAACAAATCACTTGAAATGGCAAAGAAATATCCCGACGACAATGAGAGTATACGAAAACATGGCGATTTTGAGTGCGCAATTATATGCGCAATCTCTTCCCCCACCAGCAAGATCACATTCTCTGTTGTTCTCTGACTATAGTATAGCCAACGCGGTATTGCCGGATGTATTTATTTCTCTCTAAGCGTTGGGACGTTTTTATATTCGTCACAATATCAACAAATACCATCTTATATGACCTGACCTGTTAATCTTATTGAGATATTTTTCTTTTATTGAGGTTTCTCCCTTTCAATAGCATTTACACACTATAAAATCGTACTTTGTTAAAGGCATGCGTGCTAAATTGGGGTGAGTGAAAACATCTGTTTTTGGCATTCGATCATACTTGAAATTATAAGCTGTCAATTACATTATAGGATATAGGCACATAATATGAAAGAATTTAACCTCATAATGATTTATTAAAAGCTGTTCGTTAAAAAAAATGCACAATTATGTTAAAAAGGTAACTTCGATTCAAATAAACATAATATACAAAATTATCAACTAATGATAAAACAGAATGTATATCAGTAAACAGTAGGAGTAGAATTTATTGTTTAAATTTCGCGCTATCTAGTGTATTTTCATTTATTCATGTTGGTAATGGATTGAACTTGCGCAATGACAGCTGTTTTAACGCGATTTGTCATTTTCGCTTCCTTTCTTGCACACCGCAAAAAAAACTTACTGTCGAGAATTTTATTCGGCTTCCGTTGGTCGTACGGCAGCAACAGCTTGTGTTAGAAATAAGAAAAATATAGTGCTTAGTTGACTACGTGTGTGGGTGCATTTTTATATCTAGAAATTAAAACATAAACACTTAAATACAATAAAAATGAGTTGGCAGGATTACGTAGACAAACAACTATTGGCTTCTCGTTGTGTCACAAAGGCCGCCATAGCCGGACACGATGGAAACGTATGGGCAAAATCTGAAAATTTCGATGTAAGTACTACATTTACAACATTTATAATCATACTTTTATGTATATTTTTTACTAATACATGCAAAAATACCTGCAGATTGCATTTGTGCTGTACATGAACAAAAGAAATTCAGACATTGTAAAGGGGCTTGGTCACATTTTATGTTAACCGGTAGTAAAGTTGTGATTTACATATTATTTGCATTTATACTTGTGTGGGAGGCAACTCTAACATATAATATTGTCGTATTCAGTCGTTGTTTCCAAAATTTTGCCTGGCTACGTCTAGAAATATTGATAAAAATATTTGCCGGCTCCATACAACACATACCTACAAGATGGCGTCCGTACCGCACTTCATTGCAATGCAACTGCACATTTTAATATATTTGTTAAATATGTTGCTATTTTATTAATGTGAGTAACGTTGAAAATGAGCTGACAATCCTTATTTTGTAAATTTTGCGGTTCCCTTTTTGGTGACGTGATACTATTTCCTTTTTTCAAGTTATTTATGTACATTTTAGGATGTCTGCCGGTTATAAATACTTTACTCAACTCCGAAAAATAAAATATATTTTCATGCGATCCAAAAATAATAAACTGGTCATGGAATTTTAACTCTCTGAAAGTCATTAGTATCATCTCACGTTTTCATTTTTTTCTAGGTACATTAAAACACGGATAGCTAACTATTTTTATACTACTTCGTATTTATAACCTAAAATATATTATTTAGGCTAGAAGCATAATATACCTAATATGTACACTTATAAGTAGGTATTTAAAAATATGACTCACTGGTTGTTGTAGATATGATAGCACTTCGTATTAAGTATTTATCTTTATGGCTTAATTATTGTAGAATGTTTTTACAAAATTTTCTGTTAAAGTAACAATGTTGCCGAATTCTAGTTATAATTTTTTTTTGTTTTTGTATCTATGGTATCTTATTTAAAAGATTTTGCGTAACTAAGTACGTATTTTGAATTTTATTTATTGACCTAAGTACACAAATATATTAATAATCTACTATTCATGTCAATGTCAATATCAAACGTAATGAAGATATGGATGATCATTGAAACTAATGTCATGCCTATTATTAATGTTGTTCTTGAGGGCTTTTATTACTTTACTTTGTAAGTACATGTTTCTTACGAGGTTTCCTGTTTATAGAACCAATTTCAACATAGGTAATGTTTATTAGATATTAGAATATTCTATTTTGGATCGTATTTTGGTATCTACCTACCTGTAGGTAAAGAGTATCTTCGAGAGAATCTTTTATTTTGTGGAACAAAATAGCAGACTATATATAAGTAGGTATGTGTAGAACTAGTCTTATATATCAAAGGCCAAAATGAAAGCTATTGTGGAGAAATTTAAAATTCCCTTCTAAAATTTTAAATGGGTTTTGAAAATACATCAATACCTACTTATAATGTAACAATTAGGTATTCTTATACCTAGGGCCCATATTTAAAGCTGTATTGTTAAATAATATAATACCTCGTATATACATAATAGTAAAAGTAGTATACCATTAAACCTCAAAATACGTAGAGAAATATGAAACGTCTTTGATTTATGTTCATTATTTTTAAAACATATTTAGTTCTCAATCAAAGTCCCTTAATGTAATTTAGAGTCTATTTCTGCAATAATGTAAGTACAGAACGCCTCACTTAAAATAACTCGTCTTATTGCCGCAATCTAAATACTATAATGGAAGTGGAAAAAAATTGAAGACAGTGCTGGATTCTACTGAAAATCTAGTAAGCTTTTCATTTTATTTCTAATATACGAGGCATGTTTTTTAAGTAAGTACCGTTTTGGAATTAAAAAAAGACGTGCAAAGATATCGCAATAATTTTATTTTTACATGAAAGTCTGTACCTTAATCTACTTTTCTACATAATTTCCGTGAATATTGAGGCACTTGTCATAACGTGGCACCAGTTTTTGAATACCCTCCTCATAAAATTCTGCCGCCTGACTTGTTAACCACTGTATCACAAATGCAGAAACTCCACTAGCAATACTCCTTTTCTGTCCCAAAAAACTGTGCACATGATTTTCCGGGCAGAAATTGTTTGCTTAAACTTCACTCTTTTGGGTGATGATGAATGTCGCCATTCCATGGATTGTTGTTTCGATTCTGGTGTGACGTAGGCCACCCATGTTTCGTCACCAGTAACAATTTGGTCTAAAAAATCTTCACTTTCATTGTGGTACCGCTCAAGGAAAGTCAATGCACTGCCTAAACGTTGGGTTTTGTGATAACGAAGTCAAAACATTTGTGATACAGTGGTTAACAAGTCAGGCGGCAGAATTTTATGAGGAGGGTATTCAAAAACTGGTGCCACGTTATGACAAGTGCCTCAATATTCACGGAAATTATGTAGAAAAGTAGATTAAGGTACAGACTTTCATGTAAAAATAAAATTATTGCGATATCTTTGCAAGTCTTTTTTAATTCCAAAACGGTACTTACTTAAAAAACATGCCTAACGTTTTACTAGTTATGTAGGTTCTAAATGTCAAAATATTGTAAGTAATTACCATTTTTCATGATGTTTAATGACAATTCATGGCTACGTACCCGAGTACGAGAGATAATATACAGGGTGTTCTATTTGAGAAAATTGACTTAAGTATGCCTATTTTTAGCAGTAGGTAGGCGATACTACAGTAATTTGCGGCCTGATGAGTCAAAATAGTTGATTTTTCTAAGATATTTTTCACCTACCGTCAAAATTTCAATAATCTTATATTTAGCTGACGAAATTGCGAATATTTTGAGCCAAATAAATTATTTATTCAAACACAGTTGAAGATACTAGGTAGGTAAGTATATAGGGAAGTGTTACTCCAAAAATGTATGAGAATCCAAAAATATTAAGGTATTCCATTTGAAATAAGAAAGTTAGTAGTTATCAACTTCCGGTATAACCGGAAGTAAAATTATGACAATATTATAGACTGATAGATTAGGTTGACCTGAGTAATCACTTGAGTTTGCAAAACAATTGTATGGTAATTTTCCCAAAACTTCTAATGTACATACTATCGACCAGCAACCATCCTGTATATTTGTGACTTGTTTGTTATTGTTCATTGCCAGCAATACTATCGATAATTCGATATGGTAAAAATATGGACTAATTGTTAAGTGTGTTCTTTTTAAAGATAGGGAGGAACTCCGAGTAGCCTCACAAATTTTGGTTGTCAATATGCTTACATTCCTTCTATAAAAATATAGACCTATCGGTGTAACTTGATTTCCTCTATCTTTACCCGTGAAGCACCATTTTTGCGAGGTGCAACTAACTTTCCCGATACAGGGAAAGTATTGTGATCGCGCTAAAAAAAATTCACATAAAGACGGATATATCCATTTTGAAGTCCTAGGAAGAACCCATTAGTTTTTGGCAAAATCCTCCACAAAACTTTTAGGCACTAAAGAGTCGTACAACCAAAAAATGTATTCAATGATACAGGGTAGTTTTAAAAACGCTCAGCAGACCAAACTTCCTTTTTCTTAATGCGACACCCTGTATATTTTAAATGAAATAAATGCCGCTCTAAAAGACAAGAAAAATGACATAAGGGTTTAGGCACTGAAGAGTCGTACAACCCAAAAATGTATTCAATGATACGGGGTAGTTTTAAAAATGCTCAGCAGACCAAACATGCTTTTTCTTAATGCGACACCCTGTATATTTTAAATTAAATAAATGCCGCTCTAAAAGACAAGAAAAATGACATAAGGGTTTAGGCACTGAAGAGTCGTACAGCCAAAAAAATGTATTCAATTATACAGGGTAGTTTTAAAAACGCTCAGCAGACCAAACTTGCTTTTTCTTAATGCGACACCCGGTATATTTTAAATTAAATAAATGCCGCTCTAAAAGACAAGAAAAATGACATAAGTAAGGGTTAAATTATAGCTTTATTTTAATAATTTACAAACAGACGCTCTTAAAATAGCAAAATTATTTAATTTAACCTTAGATTTTATTCTATTTAACTTAAATTGTCCAACAATGGGTTTTTATACCATTTTATTTTGATTTTTAAGAGCTTATATTTGTAGATTATTGAAATAAAGCTGTAATTTAGTTTTTAAATAAAAAAATAATAAGTAATTAAAATGACTAAAATTGCGACTTTTATTGGAATTTTTTTTTAAATAATTTTCTATGCAAAAACAGTTAGCCTTAAGCTCATGATGTGACATCCATAAAATGCATAGGAAAGGGAATTTTCGAATTTAAGCAGAGCTACAGGGTGTTGGATTTAACATTATCTCAAAAAAATACAATTTAGAAAATGTGACCACCCTGAATTAATTTAAAAATGACCAAAGTTCTCTGTTACGTATTAAAGTTAAAATATTTTCTATACTTAAAACACTGCAAAAATTCCAATATCTAAAAATAGGAGTTTAATTTTCTCTGCATTCAACAAAAATATTTTATTGGATTTTTTTTCGTTATAAAGCCTGATGACTATTGTTGTGTGCAGAAATATATTTTCTAAAAAGCAATAACAATTTAATTATTATGAATGCACGTTCACTGAATGGACATAATATTGATGATCAAACCGCCCCCAACACATATTATATAGCTGTCTCTTTCTGCTGATCAATACTCTCGGAACAGACGCGTTCACTAACCCCCAATTTTCTCTCTCCTTCGTTCCCTGCAGGTTGGTTTGTTGGTAGACGGTTTTATTCAATGGAGTAAAGTTAATTCTAACATTTGCACAGAATGACGGTTTTGCTGTATTCTGGGGGTGCGTGCGCAGTTGCCATTTCTATACCTACAACTTTCATTTTCATAGACATGAAATTCATAATTTATTAACAAGTTTTGACGCTAGGGATTATTTACTTTTAGTCGAGTTTAATAAAGCAATCTTCAATTCTTAAATCTAGTAAGTCGGTGACCGTTGATTCCATCCATACTTCAGATGCCTGGGATTCATGGCGGTACGGCTGGAAATTTGTCTAGATTAAACAATCCGATTGCTCACTATTGAATCCCTGGTTTCTCGCTATTTTGTGTTTAAATTGAGTAAAACACTCATAATTCTGAGATATCAACCGAAAATTTAAGAAATTCAACTCAGATTATTGAAAATCTTGAGAAATTACTTTTAATGCAGAGAGAGTTGTCATGATGGAGATCTTGATTTGCTCAATCGGACTTTTATCAATATCTTCATCTGATTTTGAAGAAGAAGGAAGATATCCATTTTAATACATTATTTATGATTTTGTTCACAAAACAATTGTATACAAAAAATGCCACCGACTAGTTAGAGGCACTAGTGGCGCCATATTCGAAAGATAGTTCCATACTGTCGGTGGATGGTATGCAGTAGAATGAATATTACATTTAGAAAGTCAAAACCATAATTCTATTCCTAGGCAATTATATTTTATCATCTTGCATGTATAATTGTGTAAAAATAGTTTATTACATACTACATATATTTTGCTGTTATTGGCCAGTGTATGTGTGGAGTAGATAAATTGTAGATATAGTATAAACTCAACATAAAATCTTAATAAGGTCATAACAAGTGGAAACTAGTTTATAAAAGGTCAATGATTTTTATTATTTCTTTGCATTTTTCTTCTTTAATTGTTTTCATGTAAAAATGATCTTAGATTGTGCATACTTACTAATACAGGGTGATTGATTATCGATGGTACATTAGAAAATTTATTAAGTGATTACTCAGGTCAATCAAATCTATCACTCTATAATATTTCTATATTTGGGCCATTTCTGGTATAACCGGAAGTTGATACCAACTTATTTCAAATAGGACACCCTGTATATAATTATATTTTTGGATTCCTTATTTGGTTTGGAGTATTTTGTATTAGGTAATTCACACTTCCCTAGACCTATCTTCCAACTATGCTTTTCCTAGTCTACATCAATGACCTGGATAAGACCTTGCAGTCGCGAGCATTATTGTTCGCCGACGACTTGAAGTTATTCGATAATATAAATGGTTTTGATGACTGTGAGGGTCTGCAGAGAGATTTGAATTCTCTGGAAGTCCGGTGCCAGGCAAACAAGCTGCAATTAAACGTCGATAAATGCAAGTGTCTTAGTTTCTCTAGGAGAAAGAATGTTGTCCTTTGCAACGACAAGCTCAGGGGAGATCGTCGGGGCCGGTGTGAAAGTGTTTGTGATCTGGGCGTCTGGTTTGATAGTGGTTTCACTTTTCGAGTACATATTGATACTGTCACTGCGAGGGCAAATAAATCCTATGGATTTATAATTCGAAATTGCAGGGCATTTAATAATGTTAATGCTTTGAAAGCCATATTCTTTGCGTATGTCCGCCCTAAACTTGAATATTGTAGTTTAATTTGGTATCCTATTTATTCTAGTCACAAATCTTTGGTTGAAAGGTCCCAACGGAAATTCTTTAAATACCTGTCTTTTAAGACACATGGAGAGTACCCTGCTAGAGGTTGTGACTACGCCAGTCTTTTGGGTGAGTTTGAAGAATCAAGTTTGGAGTCTCGGCGAGTTCGGTCAAGCCTATGTGTGTTGTACAAACTTATACACAATGACATCGACTGTTCCTTTTTGCTATCCAAACTCAATTTCAGTGTCCCTAGGCTGTCGTCCAGGCACGGCATGACATTCTATGTGGATCGCGCCAGAACCAATGTAATGTGCGGAAATTATAACCAGATTTGTGAAACCTGTGACATTTTTAATTGTACAATAGCTGAACTAAGAGCAGCCAATGTTTTGTAAGTGTGATAATTTAGACGTTAGGTTAATTTGATTTTTTCATTTATTTATTTGGATTTTGAAGCATCAATTCGTTGTTGTTTTTGGTCGACTGTGAGCTCACGCGGCACCCACTTTGCACAGAGCTTTCGCATACCCAAATGTTCGTGTAAAAGGGTAAAAACACTACCATCTGAAATCTTTACAATGTCAGCTAGCAGCAATTTTCGATCGTTCATAACCAATTTGTGATTTTTTTTTGACGTTTTCTGGAATAACAGCCTCATAAAGGTACTTGAGGCTGGTTGAAAACACATCCAGCAGACACCGCAGTCATCCCTACAATAATCAAAATCAACAGCCTCCTACAGTTAAGCCATATAACAGGAAACAAATCGGGGGTTATCAACCTAGATTAATAAAATAGTAAAACTTTATTCTTGTGGTTATTTTGTTACAATTATTTTTTTATATAAAACAAAATAAATAATAGTTAGATTGATAAATAGCTCTAATTCCGTTTAAATTTTTACGTGAACGTAATAAAACACGAGAAAGGTTAATGAAACGTATCCTAATTATTAACTAGCCTGAAAATAGATACAAAAATTGTTGCTTTCATCTGAATTCGTAGCCTTCACAAAATATGGCTTTTTGCTCTCAGTTTTGAACTATATATTAGAGTATACTACAGTGGTTTGCGACCCTGTAACATTGTGGATCAATCTGTCAAGAGAACTGGGATTTCTAAGATATTCTTCAACTACCACAAAATGTCAAGAGTGTCTATTCAGGTGACGAAACGGCGAATATGTTCTGAACTCTTTTGGGTTAAACAAATTCAAAATAAAGTATTTAGGTATTCAAAAACCGTTGGAGATATGTACAGGAAAGTGTTAAGACAAAATACTCCAAAACATAAGAAATCGAAAAATATAATTATGTTTTAGAGATTTTTTTTTCTTGATTTTAGGTCCATAACTACTTATATTTTAATTTGTATAAATCATTTAATATATTGTTAATAACATTGACGTTTCGACAATTGTTTTTGTCTTTCTTAAAATGTCTGTATAGTCTGGATATTGCATAAAACACATATTACATACAACACATTAAAATAGCAATATTTGACATTACATTTAAAATGTTTTCTACCATCATTTTCGTATATTTTGAGAAAGACAAAAACAATTGTCGAAACGTCAATGTTATTAAGAATATATTAAATGATTTATACAAATTAAAATATAAGTAGTTATTGATATAAAATCAAGAAAAAAAGTCCCTAAAACTTATAAAAAAAAGGTCAAAGAAACTAAAAAGAAAGAAAAAAAAATAATTATATACAGGTTGTTCCATTTCATATAAGAAAGTTGGTATCAACTTTATTATAGCACAAATATCACAATATTGTTGACTGATAGACTGTATTGAGCTGAGTAATCAGTTGCATTTTCAGAACAAACGAATACTTCGTTTTTCCCATCAACAATCACCCTGTAAATGTCTTGCATGTTCTGATCTATTTTTAAATAGGTATTTCGAATGTTTCCATGTATTAAAAATAAACTTCCTCAAGGGGGGTTAACAAGTTTTGATTAAAGTGATTTCTGTAATAAAAGAGTTTTTTATAAGAAAAAAATCAAATTTGATATATCCAGTACTGTTCCAAATATTACTCCGATAAGAGCATATACTCGTACACATTAAGTTTAGAAATAAGTAATAAAACTTATCGGCATAAATTATATTTATTAAGCTTGGAAGATATGCGAATTAATTCACATGCTTTTCGTTAGATTATTGTTAAATGTAATTTAATTTCGATTACCTGCTTAGCCTTTGTCCAGGTCACAATTAGCATTTTTTACTTTTCTATAACATACGCAATAGGCGTTAGTGCCGTTATTTTTATTATTTATTCGTTTATATTTTAAAGCTAATTTAATTTTTAGCTTTTTCTGCGCTTATTAACAAAAATTAGCTTCTAAAGGGAAACTAAAAGGAAAAACTTGTGTTTTCTTGTGGAGAGATGTGTATCAATGCGAATTCATTACCAGTCTATATACAGAGTACATTTTTGCAATATTTATATTATCAACATCTACTTTGGACACCACAGAAATTATTGTAGCTTTTTGCCAAAATCAACGGCTAGTTTCTTTTCTCTTTGTTCAATTCGTACATTTCTGGGACAAATATTGGTGATTGATTATAGTATCATTCTTTTCTGGCTAACAGATCTTATCTAAATTAATTGTATTTTATTTATTTACACACCTTTATAGTAGGTATAGATAAAATATAATAAAAAAATAATGATGTCACGAGAAGTATTATTTACTTAATTTGTCAGATACCTATACGTGAAAATTTAAGTATAACATTGATGTCCTAGCAAAAAGATTATTATTGCTTTAGACTTTAGATTATATGTATTGTTTTATTCAATAAGAATGTGTTTATTATTTAAAATGTGTTCATTCTTATTCAAGGAACTTTTTTGGAATATTTGAAGATAGGGTGTCACATAGTTTCAAAAAAGATTTAAAATATTTGACAGGGTCAAATATTTTAAATCTAGAACTACTTATTTTTTGCACCGAAACAGCTGGAAAGTGATATTATTTGGTTTCGGGCGTTCAAGAAATACACACTTTCGTGATCACAAATTAATTAATTCGCATTCTACAAATGAAGTGTGGCTAATGAAAGCTGGAAAAATAAAAAAAAAATGGTGTACATTATGCTGAAGAAATATATTTCCAACTTTTAGAATTTAGAAAAATCTTTTGCTTACATATCATAAAAAAGTTATTTGACCGTATTTTAAAATATTACTTGCGTAATTATTCGTCTTGGGTATATAGAATAGTCTGTGTTACAGTCATGGCCCATAATCTTTATTATTATTGGCTCCTTGTGTATTCACCGCGAGGGAATGATGACATTAGGCCTGGGCATCGCCTATTCCAATTGAGTAGGTTCATTCTGGATTGGCTACGACTCGAAGAGTGGATTCTCGGATTTGTTGTTATAATCTCAATAAGTCACAATCTGGTTTTTGCTCGATATTCCTTAGCACCTTCGTTCCAAGTTGTTGTTGTGAATTGTGGAAGGCAAGTGTGGTATGGTATTGGAATTGGCTCCTCATTGCCAACCTCACCGCTTTTTTTTTGTTCGCATACTGTATAGTGTTTAATTTTGAAGAAATTTTGGATTTTTCGTCAAATTTCGAGATATTGAGACTTTTAAAAAGGTAGCCAGTTTAATTCATTTTGATTTGTATTTTTTCTGATACAAAATAAGACATTTTGTGACTGATATTGACTTATCATATATATTGCTTAAAATAAACTCCCTAACATAGTCATAAAAATTTATAGGGTGCCAAAAAATATATTAAAAATTTTGCCCTTCGAAAATTTCCATTTTTTTAAATGAGAATGTAGCAACGGATTTCCACCATTTGTCGTAAAATGTTTAGACCAATGTGCCGAAAAGCGGTTGGTTTCCAATATCATACCACAATTGCCTTCCACAATTCCGTTAAGACTTTATATATCAAGATGGGAAAGGGAACTTGCAGCAAAGGTTATAAGGAATATCGAGCAAAAACCGGAAGGGTTATTGAAATATTTGAGTTTGGAATGAAGGCAAAATTTGGTCCGGTCCGCTTGTTTTGGCTAGCATTTTATTATTCTTTCATTGGTCGTAATGAATAACAAGCAGGTTTCCAGACTGGCTCTCCCCACATGCTGTTATTCCATAGCTCCCGTTATGGTTAGGCAAGAACGTTCTTTGCGACCTCACTCAGCTTGTTTTGTGATCATTGGTGAAGTAGAAAATGTTACTGCTAAAACATAATTAACAAAGCTAGATAATTTAATTTAAATTTAACATTGTAGGTTTTATTTATTTAAATTAATTAACTTGTCAATAAACAATATTAATCTCTTCGGCGGAATAACAATTGTATACTTATCATTGCAAAATAAAATAAAAATAAGACAAATTCACCTCATCTCCAAGGTCGAGGTTAGAACTCAATGACTGACATTATTTATCAATGTTGTTCCCGTATCGTCTCTCTGATTAATTTAATAAAAATATTTATTTTTTGTAATATCAACATTATTTGTATTCATTGTTTGACGCATCATTTCGTTTGGTTTATGTGTTTTTATGAGCAAAAATGATAATGATTTGCTGTTAATTCTAAATAATAAATGCATAATATAATGTAGAAACACTTTGCTGATATTATTGCTATCTTTTCGTTGTTTTAACGAGTGCATTTACTCATAAGTGTTGATAATAGTAACAATGGATTTATAGAAGTTATGAATATTTGTAAAATGATTTGTAATCAAGTAGAACATTTAAATATTTTCAAACGATTGTTGCCTTATTCAAGAGTCCACCATTCGATCATTTAAGGAAAACAATGTTGTTGTGGCTGGAGTGGTCGTAGCTCGTTCGTCTAATTCTGCAGAAGATTTTGGGTTGCTTGAGTCTCTTTTGCGAATAGTTCTCCATAGATGTTTTCCGTAAGCGTGTTAATTATTTAATAGTCATTTGAGTAACACCTAAAATGTTAATTAGGCTATCGTGTACAATTTACTGATACATAAGTATAGAAGTATTTTTCAAAACAACAATTTGAAAGTAGAAATAACTTTATATCGGACAAATCCAGGATTTTGTTTAAAATAGCAATATATTGACGCTAGGTTATTTCAGAAATTGACTACCTTTTGGTGTTTTACAAGGGTGGTATGATAATTGCTGAATTTACCAATGAAAACATGGTGTCTTAATATTTTCATTGTTTTATTTTTCAACATAGTCTACTTTAACTCCTTCACCAAGTTTTTTTAACGAATGTGGCGGTGGCAATATAGGATGAATGAGCGGCAGCGTTGCACGCCAAACGGGACTGGTTCTATTCAATTCCTGGTCGAAACTGGGCAATACATCACTATAATCGTTTTTCCGTTCGCAAAATAGTCCATGTGGATCACACCTACGAATCTCAATAAACGGCTGCCACGACTCTCCGCGCCGTGGGGTTTTGCCTGGAAAAGTGCGTTGCTTTGATAGCTGTTTGGCTTCTGATGTGTAGTGGTGGACCCATATTTGATCTACGCTGTGCTTCAATAGGGCCAAACACTCCCCACAATTTTGCATGTTGTCCACAGTCTGCAAACCCGGTATCCATTGATTACAGTCACGAGAATTAATACACGTTTTAGTGACCAGGCACATGTCCCAGCTATCTTCCTCAACTTTAATCTGCGATCTTCAGAACCGTGTCATGGACGTTATTGATGGTTTCCTTCGTAGTGCACTCAGAAAACGGATCTTCGGCCATTTTCAGCTCGTTATATCACCGCTTAATAGGAGTAATACAATAGTTTTTGATTTCTTCACGCGTCTTCTCAGTTAAAAATAGGAAGTGCATCACCGACAGCAATTTCGTTTTTCAATTTCACAAAAAAAAACTATTATCCCATTAAGCAAAAATAAGAATACAAGGATGACCAATTATCTTATATATTATTGAAGCAAGGGCATGCCAGATATTGACGATTTCCTGTTCGCTCTGATATTGTCAGAATAATAAATCATGAGGATAAAGTGGTCTCCTGCTAGAGTTTTGGGTTAGGGTGGTTTTATTATATTCGCACATTATTTTTCTACTTCGTTTACCTAGTTTTTTTTTTTTACTGTAGACTTTCTCTCGGAATTTGATTTATCGATTTGACTGCAGTGAGACGTCTGCTGTTGTGGGAAGTGTATCATCTTTGCTGGTGGACGTTTCATTCACTCGGCATTATTATTGGTGTTTAGGGTACGGCTTTGATATTTTTAAGGAATATTTGGTTTTCGACGATCTTAATGGGTTCCGAAGTTGTTACTTTCAAGTGATTAAATTAAACCATACGACTCGTAAACCACAAGATTTCTTTTGAAAAAATTCGTGTATATATGCACTTTACACGTACAGGATAACTTCGCATTGCCTATTTTAATTTGGAAATCCATGTGGTATAATTATAGATAGATAACATTAATATAATAAGAGTGGGTAAAAATACATGATTATTTGACAACAGGCAACTTAGGTTCAGCTAAAAGTAGTTCAGGATATTTTTAATGAGCAATAATGATTAATTATTAATGTCTATATTCACTGGCTTTAGGCATGTTTTCTTGCAAAATTTATGTTTATTTAAACAATTAAAAAACACTGTCATTTAAAATATAACGAACTCACGAATTTAATAATTGTAGTTTTTTAAAATTTATGGATATTATATGTGAAACAAGAATTGAGCACGTGTCTTATTTTTAAAATAGAATCATTAATTCTAATATTAATTGGAAGGTTTCTAAAAAGATTGTTTTGTGTTTAGCATAATTTATAATTATTGTATGATTTCTTATTTTTACAATGTTATTCAGTTGTTTTTTTTTTTTGGTCTTAAAATGTGTATTTTTCTTTATTTTTAATAATATCAGAAGGTTATCCAATAAATAGCTCTCATTCTACAAAACAGACGTGTTTCGATTGAATCAATCCAATAAAATTCTTGTACATTTTTATTAAATTACATTGGTATTAAAAATACAAAAATAAACTACTCTGATGATGATTGTTAAACAGTTGAAACATGACTATTTCTTTTTATTTCTTGCTTCGTTATGATTGTTTATTAATTTTTTTTAAAATAAACCTTATTCAGACAATAATACACATTATTAACAATAACTTGGTCTTCTAATCAGTGTATGTAACACTGGTCTTGAAGATATTAACCTAATAAATATTTGACAACAAACAACTTCAACAAGAATAAACTTAACAGCAATAAATCCTTACCCTACATAATATAGGTTATTCACCAACAGTGTTCTTAAATTAAGTAACAAAACAAAATGATAATTAATTTTACATGCGCATATTGAAAAAAATCTTTAAATGTTTTATAAATTTTCTCTCATTTTTCATACATTTAATTTCTTGTGGGATCCCATTGTATGCACTTATTCCCTGACAAATTGGATTAAACAATCCTTTATTTGTTCGTATATTATGCTGATAAACATTATGAGATGTTCTAGTATCATACAAGTGAATGCTATTCGAGAATACTAACTGAAAGTTTGATTTTTGTTTTCCGTTTATGATCCTATGTACTAATTTGCACTGCTCAAATTCCATTATTGTGCGCAACCTGCAGACACCCAACTCCCTATAAAGGTCTTCTGCGTGAGTAAGAATATTATATTCAAACAATACTTTTAAAATTTTATTTTGCAATATCTACAAATTATTGAAATTTAACCACTCCACATGTTCCCCAAACAGGTATTAAGTATCGCAGATGAGACAGAAAACATGCATTATATGTGTTCATTTTGGTTTTTTGCCTATGTAATGTCTAACTCTGTATACCGCACTGACGATCGGCAAAATTTTGTTTGTTAAATAGCTAATATGTTCATTCCAATTTAGTTTATTATCTATCATTAATCCGAGATACTTCACATGAGACACTTCCTCAATAAAGATGTTATTTATTTTTATATTTGAACCTGGTACAATTTTATTTTTCTGCTTAAACAATATAAATTTTGTCTTATGAATGTTAATTTTAAGTTTATTACAACTCAAATCATTATTTACCATTATTTCTAATTCATTAACATTTTCCGCATCATAAAGTAAAACAGTATCATCAGCAAATATGTAATATCGACCCCTAAGTCCTGCAGATTTTAAACTTAGTACATATAATGAGTACAACAAAGGACCGAGAACGGAACCCTGTGGAACTCCGCATATTTTGTTGTTAGGATTCCACTGGTAATTTAAAAATAATTACTCTAAAATATATTCGTACCATCAGTTTTAATACTTAAAAAAATATGGTTAATTTAAAACAAACAGACTTTTAAAATTTTAACACTTAAAGATGTATTTGTTCATAAGAAATATGTTTGTCACCTCATGGTAATGGCTTAAAATTTCACATGAGTTGAAAAGCTGTTAAATTAAAATAAACACAAACACATATGTGTCACAATGTTGAAATTAAAGAATCAAATTTCCATTGTATTTATGCTTTTGACAACCCATTTTATAGTCGAATCAGGCAAAGTATGAAGAAATATTGAAATGTAGATTTGAGAATGGTTTTCGGTCATAATTCTGATTGATAGGTAGCCACAAAATTGTTTGTGTTCGTGATGTTTCTAAATTGTCTTTCTATGGGGTTCTCATGGCTTCTTAACATTCTTTTTATAGATGGAATGGCCCGTAACAATAGTGTTTATCTAAACTATTTTTATGTATTTCTAAAACTAAAACATATCCTATTTTAAGTAGTCACTGGAGATAATTATCATGTAACTTTATATTGGCTATGTATATAAATTAGGCTGCCAGGAAGTTTACTAAACGAGATTATTGTTTGTGCTTTTGAAAAATAACATCGATTTTCGGTTAAAAGATTAGTAGTAGCCAGCCTGTGACATTTAAAATTTATTTTGTTGATAACAAGGGAATGTTTATGTTATCGGAATTTTTACATTTATATTACTTCATTCCCTCAAACGATATCAACTTTTATGGCCATCATTTGGTTTCTGATTTGAAGGAAATATTGTACAACGTCCGTCTCTTTCGTTTAGATTTACAAAAGTTGCAGACGAAACAATACGTACTTCATTTTACCATTAGTGAAGTAAACGTTTAAAAAATATCATGTTAAAGGATCTTGACTGCTGCATTGCCCGTTCCATTCGACTTTATTTTTATATACAGGGTTAGGCAGGCTTTGTCCTTAAAGTCCTTCACTGCTTCATCGTGAAAGTGATTTTAAACATCTTCGTATTAATTTTTCGGGCATCAGTCATTTCATGTGTGTATGGAACAAAATACTTCTAATATAAATTTTCTCATTGAACTGATGGACTCCAACAGCCTATCCAGCAGAAAATGGTGAATCGTTTGCAATAAAACTGTATCAAGAACATTTATTTATTTATTTAGGCTAACTCTCTTACTCACCAGATCTAATTTGTGATTAAATTGCTTCGCGTTGAGTAATAAATTGATATAGCAAATTGAAACTGGAACACATTTAGAATGAAAGAGACATGAATAATGGTGTCATTTGCATGGTATTTAATGATTAAATTAGTGATCCCTCTATACTTATTAAAAAGTGACTGACCTATTTCATTACCTACCTTAATGGCCTAAGTGTGTCGTGTATGTGTTTTTTTTATTGATAAAGGGATTGCAAATTTTAATTAGTTAATTAAAACTTTAGATTAATGATTGAGATATTGAAAGAAATTGTATTAGGGAAGTTTGCTAGATTATTTTTTTAAATGATTTGGAAATTTTAGATGTGTAAGGATTAAGGATAACAGTAAATTAAAATAAAACCCGATATAACAATGCAAATAATTTAATTTAATCCGTTCAGTATAACAGCTTTTTCTATATTAGACCGACTATTCTCTAAGAACACTTTCGATATCCAAATTGAAACTTGCACATCCAGCCTTCTTTAAATCTCAGTCGTTGACGCGTTTTGAGAGTTAACATAAACAACTACAGAAAGTACAGTGCCCTCTCTGTTTAGAAATCTTGTGCCATATGATATAATAATTGAAATATAAGTAATAACACACTAAATATTATAGCAAGATTATTAAAATAAACAATTGCAGGTGTTCGAAAGTACAATGCCGTTTCTACACTAAATATTATAACAGATGATTTTAAATATACCAATTAAATTCAGTAAATTTCAGGGATATTGACATTATACCAAAAATTGCATTTTAGTGTTCAAATGGTTGATACTATTTTAAAATATCAATAATATTTTGAGTAGTGTTCATTTCTCACCTTATTTTTTCAATTTTAGGTATGGTTCGTTTTAATAATAATGATTTATGATAAGTTCTTTATTAATTACAAAGTATTCATTAATTATAATGTACGAACATATAAAGGATGGTTTAATCCAATTTGTCAGGGAATAAGTGCATATAATGGGATCCCACAAGAAATTAAAAACATAAAAAATGAGAGAAAATGTATAAAACATTCTTCAATATCCATGTAAAGTGAATTATTGTTTTTTTTTTTGTTTTGTTACTTAATTTAAGAACACTGTTGGTGGATATAGATTATGTATAGGGTAGGGATTTATTGTTGTTAAAGTTGTTTGTTGTCCTAGATTTATTATGTTAATAACGTCAATACCAGTGTTACATACACTGATTAGAAGGTCAAGCTATTGTTATTAATGTATTATTATTTTCTGAAGTTTATTTTCAAAAAACATTGTCCCCATACCCATACAATTTGACGAAAGCTCAACTTTTTCGCTTTTCGAGGAACGTAGAACGGTAAATGCTGATTGGTATACATCATTTTGTTTGCATGCAATCTTTGGTTTGTTGTTCAGAATTTATCAGTTATCCTCCGTACATTCCGGGTTTGGAATCCAATGATTTCTTTTTGTTTGTTGTTCTTCTGGCTCAAAATATAAATAGTGGCCCTCGGAAAATCGATGCCTCATTGGTAAATAAAATATTGACGGCACAGACAATACTGAATTATTCAACATATTATTTTGCCGGTGTATGTATGTTTGGGATATCCCCGCTTTTCTATGTAAAATATATTACATTGAACTATTAAATCCAACATATTATACACATCATGTTAATAAAAATGCAACATGCGTTTTTATTGTACAGACAAGTATTATTTAAATTATTAAATATTGTAATCATGTTTCATGATGTGTTATTTTTAGGGATGTGATTCATGATAAACACATTATGGAAAGTAAGATTTAATTGTTTCAAGAAATTAATTAATCATAACAAAATATGTCACATAAGACGACGATGCATGCCAATTTTATTGCTCATTCTTTATAGCAAAAATAGAATTAAATCTTTGATTCATGCATAATTTTTATTCGTAGATGGTAAACTATCTAGTGTTCCCATTGGATTAATTTTTAATAACTATTTGCGGTTACGAGGAAATCGGCGACGACAAAAAGCTTTACCTGCTCGTGGAATTATTGCACTCGCAGTTAAATATTATTTTACCGTATTATATAATAAAGAACTATTATTTTATTCGCCAATTTAAATAAATATTTAAATGTCAGTTTAATTAATTTATCTTCATAACTCTACTAGTAATTTGTTCAAATTAATTGGGATATTTAAAATCGGATAAGCAGGAGTACTACTACATTGATATAATAATAATAAAGGCCTTTATTGAGGATACAAAATACAAAAAAAATCAATTATAAATATAATATAACAAAACTAGTGTGATTTTTCTTTTAATTTTCCCAAGTTTATATCCCCAAAGGGCGAGATTCAGTGCTAACTACTAGGTAGCCGCCTGTTCAGCTAACCCATGGTGTTAACAGCAGTGATTTGTGCTTAATCGTCATTCAAGTTGTTGGAGAACTGATGCTTGGTGTTCAGGAAGAACAAGAATAGAAAAATTCCTGGAAACCAACTACTCCAGTACATCTAGGCCTTTGATATAGACCAACCCAGAACAAATTTAGATAAAGCTGGGACAGCCAAAAAAAGGGTAGTACTAGTTGTCCTGTTAAACATACTAAAAGTCCCCATATGCCCCTTTGACCAAAAGGCCTCAAGATCACTCCGTCATCTTGACAATCGATACTTTTTTCTTAGAGTCTGGAGATGATTTCTTAATGGCAAGGTAGACATGTATTCTGTGTTATTTTTTGTATTTGTTTTAAATTATTTTGTATGCATATTAAAAACTATTACAGCACAAGCACCTCATTTTGTTGAGTTTTTTATGCTCTCTTCATTTTTTTTCGTTTACAGTTTGGAGTTACGGAGTCATAATTAACATATAAACCGATTATTTATAAGATGGTGGACTGATTTTGAGGCCTTCTGGTCAACGGGACCAATGGGAACTTTTAGTATGTTAAAAAGCTTCTACAATAGAATCTTTTGCCGGTGGCCTCAGCTTTATGTAAATATGGTCTTGGTAACCTTAGTTGCACGAGGACTACTGTCGGAGAATTAATTACTATACACTAAAATCTTACTGCCCTCAGTTAATATTTCCGTTGACAAATAGACCTATCTCTAGAGTTGTTGGAAGAAGAAACCAATAGGGTTCTTTTTAAATATTGCTAGCAGACTAGTTGTTGAAGAATTTTTGAGAAATATTCACGCTTAGTCCTACATTAGTAATGAGTGTTGCCTACCTTTAGTCAACTGCAAGACCCGATTCTTCAGCAAGGTAATCCTTAACTCCCATACAGCTGCTGTTCTTGAAGACTTTCTCCAAGAAGCTAAGCTGAAGCTTTTTCTCTGTCGAGCAAAGTCATCTCAACATGTATGTGATATGATCCACAACTATACCTCATGAAGCTTAAGGAATATTCGAATTGTTTTTTAAATCATAATATACAGTGTGGATCACGCATAACTTCGATAAAATTAAAAGATTTTTTTTTTTGCAAAAACGTTTGCACATGTCACTTTTGGTTTCGTTTTGTGACATACAACAGAAAATTATACAGGGTTTATCGTGTAATAGATAAACGTGATTGCATATGTTTTTCTTATGGAACCCCCTGTATATTATTGATGTTTTCGATTCTCCTTCAGATTGTAAAGATATTTGACATGGTATAAATAAAATTCACCTAAAGTCAACGGTTATCGAGATATTCACGGTTGAATAAATAGCACAAAACGCCCTTATAAAAATCTGACATTAAAGTTTTCCTGCTTTTACTTCCTGGTCAATTGTTTGTAAACAAGACAGTGTCATGTGATTTTTATAAAAGTGTATAATAAAATTATTGAACAGGGATTATCTTCTCTGTCATTAAAATCAATCAAATCAAACTAGAACTCAAAATGAGGTTTGCAAAATGTTTAATAATAAATATCCTGACACAGGGGGCTATATTATATATTTAGTGTTTTGTATATGCTGGAAATGCAATAGCACCCAGTATATAGGTATTAATGCTTTTTCCAGGAATTTCAGTTTTAAACTGAACCATTTTAATAAAAAAAAAACACTATTATGCCCATCATTTCACTCTTTACATGCTTTGTTGGCATATAAGATAATTACACTGGAATTATCGTTAATGAACGAAAAATATGCGATTAACGCAATGCTTTTACTTGCCTTTTACATACCTTTTGTTTTTTATATTCAATAACTCTATAGTTATTATGTTTTAATAGCTAATAATTATTTATAAATAGATGTTTTGAAGTTGTAAGTATACATACTTTTAAACTCATCGCGATTTAAACAAAAATTTATTATATACATGGTGTCTCACTTAAGAAGGTCATAACTCTGTTATTTTTTGTGCGTTTTTTATCATTTTTGGTAGGAAGGTGAACTGTTACGAGGTACACATTTTCATCGAGGTAAAGAGTGCGGTACCACGTTGGCGTACGTTTTAATTTGGTTTAATTTTTATTCGTTCAAGAGTAAACTACCTTTAGGACATAATTTATTTCAAATCTGATAAATTTACTGTAGTCTTTATCATGCAAAATACTTAGGTTCTAATTTTGATAAAAAATCATACAAGGTGTCATTAAAAATTTAAAATTAAAGTAATGCAGATTCCACGACGCCGCTGGATTATCCGTATGAACTTTATAACAATGCAATTATACTTTTTCGATAGTTGCCATCATGATCAAGACACGAGGGGAGTGCAAAAACTAAATATTCTCAGTCTCATTGTGTAATATTTTTTCACGTTACTATTCTAGTCCAGAGAAAGGATGTAATATTCTTGGGAGTCGATATCGACTCACTTTTGAATTTGTATGTGCATATTGAAAGTATTTCAAAAAACTTTTGCAAGTGGTCTGTAGAATTTGCTTCCTTTTTGTGGTTGTACCTGACGAATAACACAACAAACAAAATGTTATGTTGTGTCGTTTTATTAAGAAAAATAGAAAACGTTGAAACTACGGAAAACATTAACTTGAACAAACTAAAAGTCAATATTTTCGACCAAGCCACCATAGTTTCTAATGCATTTTTCATAAATTTTTAATGACACACACTGTATGAATTTTTATCAAAATTAGAACTTAAGTATTCTAGACGAAGACTCGAGTAAATTTATCAGATTTGAAATAAATTATGTCCTAATGGTAGTTTACTCTTGAACGAAAAAAATTTAATCCCATTAAAACGTACGCCAATGAGGTGCAGCACTTTTTACCTCGATGAAAATGTGTACCTCGTAACCGTACACCGTCCTACCAAAAATGATAAAAAAAGCTCAAAAATTAACGGCGACTTAAATTAATTTAGGCAGTTTGCTGAGAGTCATTGTCTTAGGTTAAATGCAGGAAAGTCTGTTGCAATATTGTTTGGTCGCAAGGCCGATAAGCTTTCATTTTTGAATATGTACAGCAACTCTTTAAGGATAGATAATACAGTCATTAATTTTCAGAGGAAGGTCAGAAACCTTGGCCTTGTAATGGCCGATGAATTGCGCTTCTCGGGGCACATTAGTTGTGCTCTGCAGAGAGCATACTTGAATCTGAAAGTTTTATTCCACAATCGCCAGGTGTTGACTCGAAAACTTAAAATAACATTATGTGAGACGCTAGTATTATCGCATTTAAATTACTGCGATACAATTTATGATTCCTGTTTGACAGTAATTGATAGAAATCGTATACAAAAGCTCCAGAATTCCTGTCTTCGACTTGTCTTTGGTATCAGGAAATTTGACAGAGTTAGGCATACATTTTCACAGGCGCACTGGATTAACATGCAACAGAGACGACATTTACACCTGTCTGTGAGATATTTCTCGATTATTCGGTATAAAACACCACCGTATCTTTATAATAAAATTACATTTCGAACAGACATTCATAATACGAGTATAAATATACGTTTTCCAAATAACTTAAATATACCAGCTCATTCTATCGAAGTGTTTAAGAGGTCTTTTTCCTATAACGTCACGAAATGCATAAATTCCTGGCCAAAAGAATTAAGGGAAGCTAAAACGAAAAATGTGTTTAAGAGAAAATTCTTCAGACTCATTGCCTAAACCAGGAGTGGTTTTTGTTGAGGCTTGCTGTGTAATCTGTGGGGCTGCATGCTTGTTCATGGCATTCGGATCCAGTAAATTATTGTTTTTTTTATTATTGTTCTTTTTTCTTGGTTACTTTTTGTATTTATTCTTGTATTTATATTTGTGATTTGTATACGTATTTTTTTTTAAACTTAGCATAAGCTTGTTTTTTCAATGGGTTAGCTGAACAGACGGTTATTTGCTTGCAAAGCACCGTACTGAAACTCGCCCAGTTGCATTAAATTGAAATATATTTAAACGATTAATTATTTTCATTAAAAGAGTAGATATTAATATTAGAGATTAATTATTAAAAAATCCAATTCTTCAATACATTTACGATTGTGATTTTTTCACGAATGGATGTTTTTGCCAAATGCGTTGTTTGTGAATTGTTGGAGTACGACATATTATCATGGTTGTCTTTTTTTGTTTTGCATATAGAAACATAGAGAGGCTGAAAAATTAACCTCAACATTGTCAAAGTTCATAATTTATTCGAAAAATAGAATTAAATTGAAAAGTTATTTGAATACAATGATCACAACAAGAAAGTTTCACTGAGTTGGTGTATTTAGATGCATTAAAAAGTACTGATACAAAATACTAGTGTTTGGTTTGCATTACATTGTTTCAAAAACCGTCAAAAATTGTCATTGTTAATTTCATTCTTCTAAATTCTTCCATAGTTGTGTAAGCATAATATAGCAAGATAATTAAAATAAACAATAATTGCAGGTGTTAGAAAGTACAACGCCCTTTCTACACTAAATATTAAAACAGTTGAGATATTAAGTAAAAACCATTTTTTTTCTCTAAATTTAAATGGCTGCAACTTTAACGGGAAGGGGTTCTATATGAAAAATCACCCTAAAAAATTTGAGGAAGCAATAATAGTAATAATTGTGGGCGATTTGTATGCTGCCTTTTACAGATATCGAGCCTTATAATCTTTTACTATTGTCTCTAACAGTTTTGATAAGAATCTTGTTTTGTTTATTTTTCACAAATATCAGCAATTTTTGTAATGGGTGATTGTTTCTTAAATGTATATTATGTTGACAAAAGAAATACGATACGAGTCGTGTTGTGTGTTCCTTTCTGTTTGTAATTTAGATTCGACTAAATATGTATCACTAGAATTATTTATTTTGATCTTGTGTCGAGAGTTGTTCTCTATGGTTTTCTTTTATATACAAATATCTGTGCGACAGATGTTTTCAAATGATATTGAATAAAAATAGCCAATTACCACACTTATAAGGCGTATGATATAGAAAAGAGACAAATAAAATGTGATATGTTTGTATTTGGGTATGTGTAGATCATACAGGACAGTATTCGAGAAGGAAATCAGATGGTTTGTCTTTTGTATTTGGAAGTGCTGGGTGGCCTAAATTAACATCTGTCAGCAAATTGTTTTCTTACTTGATATCGTAATATATAGGACCGTGTTTCGACACAGACCTGGTTATCTTTAAACCTCAAAATCTGCCAACAATTTGCATTTTTATTTAATAAATAAATAAATAATCAACACATAAACTGATACGAGGGATGGCACATATATTTTAAGATAACTAAAAGTTGATCGGCACACTACTGTTCGTATAGGTCATAAGTCTTGATGATATAATTTCATTTTTTGGTCGTGGTGAATATTTCAAATCGTAACATTATAGGAAGAAAAGTAAATATCATCGTTAGGTTTAACATAACCAGGTCTCGGCATATTATAATTATCACAATTATCTACATTTGTCAAACAATTAAACTAGCATTTTAATTAGAGAAGGGTATACATTTGGACGGACAGTATTAAAATCTTGGATTTAGTACTTACAATGAGCCCACACCCAAATAAAAAGTAAAAAAACTTTATATGAACCTAGTCAATAGTTTTTAATATATGCCTATACCTTGTAACTCAGTAAATATGTAAAAATGATAAAGGTTTGTGTCTTTAGAGAATTTGAACAAGTTTGAAAATAAAAAACATAAGTTTTCACTTCCATGTCTCTAATAACAAATTAATGCCTTTCCATTTATTTTATCTATGAATGAAATACAAATAAGTGGTACTTGTCATCATCTGGACACCGAACCTGCATCAAACTAGATCACTATGTAATTATTATTATTAATATATTATGCGTCAAGCCGTGACATATATAATAGCTATTTTACTACTATAATAGTATTATGACTACTACTTTATAATCTAGGATTTTTTATACCAATGTCATTGCAGTTCACCATGAATCATAAATTATAGTAATTTTATTTTTATCTCTTGACAAGAATGGGTAGTAGTTTAATAATGTGTTTAAAGTGAATTGTTATCCATTATTACTGTTTTCATAGCTATTTTTGGTTAATTTACATATGTGGTTATTTATTGATTAATATTTTAATAGTTGTTAATTAATTTGAGATGAAATTAAATATACAAAACATAAAGCTTGTAGATAGATGATCAAATGTAAATAATACAATTTTCTTAGAAAGTGCTTGTACTATTTTATTCGTTACATCTAATGCCTTTTTGTAGATGTGATTCATCTGTTTATTTAACTGTACAAATTTAGATCACCAATTCGAAATCAATTCAAGGCTTCCTCCCTTAATACACTTAATGTGCTCTTACTTTAAATTATCCATTGCGGCTATATATTATATATCGGGTCCGCCATCTAATGTTTTTTTTTAAACTAGTGCTTATTTCGTGAAGGGTAACACTTAGCTCATGTCTGATTTGACAGATAATTAGTTTTATTCTTCCGCTGAACGAATATGGTTGTGTATACGCTTGAACAACGCTGGGAAATATTGCGACATTACTTTGAAAATCATGGTAATGTTGCAGAATGTGTGCGAAAATTGCGTACGGATTTTGGAAGAAGAGAAGCACCGTCAGCTCCGTATGTTCGTTATCTCGTGAAAAACGTGAAAGAAACTGGCATCCTCATCGATAAACCAAAGCGTGAAAAGCCAAAAACAGTGCGTACACCCGAGAATATTGCTGCTGTGGCAGAAAGTGTGCGTGAAGCGCCATCAACATCAATTCACCGTCGGTCTCAACAATTGAACATTTCGGAGACATCATTGAGACGAATTTTGCATAAAGACCTTGGTATGACGCCATACAAAGTCCAATTGGTTCAGGAGTTGAAGCCAACTGACCATCCAATGTGTTTTCGCTTCGCTCAGTGGGCCTGCGATCGACTTACAGAAGATGCCGGTTTTGCCAAAAAAATCATCTTTTCAGATGAAGCTCATTTTGATCTTGGCGGGTATGTACCTAAACAAGCAAAATTGTCGCATTTGGGGCACAGAAAACCCGCACGCATACATTGAAAAGCCGATGCACCCAAAACTAGTCACTGTTTGGTGCGGATTTTGGTCCGGAGGCATAATTGGGCCATTTTTCTTCGAAAATGAGCAAGGAGTGGCCGTTACAGTCAATGGCGATCGTTATCGGGCCATGTTGAACGAATTTTTGTTCACAAAAATTGAAGAGGAGGATATTGGCAACATTTGGTTTCAACAGGACGGCGCTACGTGCCACACAGCCGAAGCTACACTCGATGTTTTGCGCCCTGTTTTTGAAGATCGCATTATCAGCCGCAGTGCTGATGTCGTTTGGCCACCTCGGAGCTGCGATTTGACACCGTTGGACTATTATTTGTGAGGTGCCGTCAAAGATAAGTGTTACGCCGACAAGCCAGAGACAATTGACACTTTAAAGGACAATATGCGTGAAGCCATTGGTGAAATACAGCTGCACACAATCGATAATGTGCTTAAAAATTGGACCGATCGTGTAGGCTACTGCATGGCCAGCCGAGGCAGCCATTTGAATGAAATTATTTGTCATTATTAACCGGAAGGATTGTACTTTCAAATAAAAAAAGAAATTTGAGAAAATATTCAGCAGTTTTTCTTTTATAGCATTTTCAAAAAAAAAAGTTATCTGGCAGACCCAATATTTCTAGTATGTTGAATTACAAAGAATCCTGGTTTACCTGTAGTCTATTTTTTGTTGATGCTGGTAGCAACTTTCATTTTTTAAATTAAGTTGATACTACTAAATTTAAAAGTGCAATTGTAAAAAAATCGTCTTATTTATGTAATTAATCTTGGACAACTTGTATAACATTTTAGAGTTTTGAGAAATGTTAGTAACCAGGTGATCTGCGCTTAAAGTTGTGTTTATAAATTGAAACCTTTGTTTCCTTTATTTTTTTACAGTTTAAGGTAGTGGATGTCTTTTTCCGAAATTTTTAGAAGTAAAAGCAACGGGTCAAAAATTTATAGAAACAAAAATATAGGTACTAGGCAAAACCAACAAGCTGTGGCGTAAAATTCAACTTGGCGGTACATTTTATGGGACACCTACTGCATACGGAACAATATTATAGAAATTAAAATTAAGAATTTTTTGTAGCATGAAATTTAGAAAACACGGTTCCATTTATTGATAAATTAGATAATTAAAAGAGATTAAGGATAATATATTTGTTTCAGGTATCAAAAGAAGAACTAGCGAAATTAGTTCAAGGTTTCGAAAAACAAGACATTCTCACATCATCAGGTGTCACGCTGGCAGGAAGCAGATACATATATTTGTCCGGCACAGATAAGGTCATTAGGGCGAAATTGGGCAAAGTAGGAGTGCATTGCATGAAAACGACACAAGGTTGGTACTATTTTTTTTATTAATTGGTTTAAATTAAATGGAATTATGTAGTCCATGTTGCATGGGGCATTATTATTCTTATTTATCTAGTGGCTAATGGCCATTGAACTATGTAATACAGTTTAATAAAATATTGAATAAATAGAAGAATCTAAAGTATACTAAGGACGAGATCTGTGTGTGTTCTCTGTCGCCGTATATCAAACGGAATAATAGCTCTCAACGAACTTTGAGACAAGAAAAACAATTTTAGGTAATTTATATAGGAGATGAGTATCACATAAATTTCTCAATTGTTGAAAATTATGTAAGACGACTTCATTTAAAATATATTTTAGCTGAAAATCGATAAGACAGCGGTCTTCCTAAAGTGTGTGCACCTTAAAAGATTGTGCCGAACTCTCGATTGCAACAGCATCTTCAGATACCTTGAAATCAATACATTGATGTCATTATACGATAATGTGTATGTTCAACCGAGGGATCCAGGTTCTTTACCAGTACCTTATATTTTTAGGGTGCTTCGTTTGGATTTTATAAGTAATTATAATTGGATCATCACTCATACGAGTTCATAGCATGACGTTTAATTAAACAAACAGTTCATCCCACAACACTTCACTTTTCTGTAAAATTAAGTTTGTATTGAGAGAAATCGTTGATAATATCGAAAAACTACTAAGGAAGATGTGATCCTTGTTGAATGTCTTGAAGTAACCATTATCAATTCAAATAATCTGAGCTCTAGCAGATATTCCGTGAGGCAACAAAATCAAAGCCTATCCCCCATCGGTTAATTATGGAAACGTTTGCCCATAGAATCTGACCGATACTCAACAAATTCCATTAAATTCAATACTCTACAAGAAAGTGGAATCATCTTTGCATTTTTACGCAATGTACAAGATATCGTCCACCTTCATTTATAGATCTTCATCGAAGACAGTCCTTTAAAACTAATTTTTCCAATAATGTTTTAAGAACCAACAACAAAGATAAGATTGATTTGGTACTCTAAGGGTGGAAATTTAGATTTTTCTGTTTTCCGTTGGATTGTCGAATTCTATAATTTTCTAATGTGCAATATTTCCTTCTAAACATGTTGATTAGCTAAAAAAGAACTTGAAATAATGTTAAATTACTACGAAGTAAGCTGTCATGCTTTCAATATATTATGCACAATTTACAGCATTAACTTTTGATTATTTTGGCAAATGCATAGTGTTGTTGACCTAATTGTATGCAGTGAAATGTAAAAATACTTGGAATATGTTCACATATTTCGACGTCACATTTATGTTTTACAAAAATAATATTGCTCCAACCATTTATGGTATACATTTCAAACAAAGAATAAACAATATCTTTAAAACAATTCATTTAAATTAATTTGTAATAATCCCAAGTAATTATTCATTGTCTCCCATAAAGTAAATAATGGTCGGAAATGTTTACCTTTTTAAGGATATAGCGCATCAAAAGTTTTTTTTTATCTTATCGCAACATTTTAAATGGTGGTGCCGGTACGCATTTTTGCGTTTCCTATACAAGTAGCGCTACGTGGAGCACAAATGGCATAGGATACACAGAGTACATAAATATTACATTACCCATGCGATTAACGCGCACACTGTGCCATTAATGAGTAAAACTACTTACTTTATTCTAAAATTATAAATAAAAAAGTAAAAATGATTAAAACATCCTAAACTAACCCAACTACTTTGTTCAAACATTAAAAAATTGCACGAGCAGGGATCGAACACACAACCTTCCTATAACAAAGACCAGACGCTACCTACTAGGCTACACTCGGTACACATCTGTTATGCGAATTACCACGAGCACCTATGTTTATTTTTTCCAATTAAATAGAATATGTAATGTAATATTTGTGCATTCTGCGTATCCTATGCCATTAGCGCTCCACGTAGCGCTACTTCTATAGGAAACTGAAAACTGCTACCGGTACAGAGCAGGAGAAATGAAGGTTTCATTAACAAAATGTTGTTTAAAATGGAATAATGGATAAAATAACAACAATGTTATCATGTAAATTACGACTTTTGACAAAATAATCAAGAATAATTAATCTAACAAAAGCTAAAAAAAATACTTAGCACATCCCCAGTCCCCATATCAATTAATTATTACCGAAACATAACTTTATAAAAAAAATAAAAATTCGGTGCACTATCTCTGTTAGATATCATCTAAATGCATCAAATATCTTTTTTTTTAAGGTGCGTGCTGTGAGAAATTTAAAAAATGTAGTTGTAAACAGCTGTTTTAAGAGGTGGGATTAAAAATCTAACGAGATACGAGGCAATTGCTTTAAAAGGTTTTATTTTTGTTTTAAAGAAGTTCCTATTGAAGTGGACTAAATTGTTATAATATGCAGGAAATGAAAGTCGAACCTCCACAAAATAACTTTAAGAGAATGCTCTAAAAGTCTTCAATAAAACTATACATGTTTCGTAGCGTCAAGCCCCGTCATCAGTTAATAGATATTCGAAAAGCTAGATTGCATTATATTCTTAATCAAGTGTCTTAGGACAATAAAGGGAAAAATGTATTAATGTCACTTCGTGAACAAATTTAAAATTACAAATCAAATATAGGTATATATATTTTCAACAAATATTTGAAGGTTTTCTTTTTTTGTAAATCATTTTGCTAGAAATTTTGAGCACAAAATTAAATTTTACAAACTTTTTTGATGAATGCTGAACTAACAATAGCAATATATATATATATTTTTAATTTGAGTATATTATATTTATTTTCTAAAGCAGATTTAACTTTGGGACAGAAATGTAACAAGCACATCTTGAATAAATCCTATCGCTATGGAATTCGGGCGTGTCTAGTGGCTATAATGGAGCACTTCTTGTCCGGTCATCGTTTGTGAAGTTTATTTCACCAGGCTATATTATACGTCTTGTTATCAAAAATATACAAATCACACTTGGCGATGTTATGGGCGATGATGAAAATGATCCGACGTGTTGTCTTGATGGAGAACCAAACACTTGGTTCATCCACCTCAAATACCATTTTTGTACAATTTTTGGTACATAAAATTGTTTTGTATCATTTGTTTTACGCATTGTTTGTCAATTTCTACAGTTTCAACAATCGCGAGAGTCAGATCCGATCAGATCAATTATGCAATAAAATATATTTTTGACGTTCCTCTAATAATGTGTTTTGAGGCTTGCATTCTCTTACGGGTTTGGTTGGCAGTCCCCTCTTCCATTTCTGGAGTAATTATCTTAAGGTGATCTTGTTTCACGCCAAGTACAATTATTTGTACTTAAAAACTGTTTCCTTCAGTTAATCTTCACATGAAAGTATTTAAATAATTGAACTAAACAAATGAGATGATTTGCAATAGTTATTGAATTATTTTTGCCGTCACAAACACATTATATTATTTTTTGTAAAAATGTCAAAAAGTGAGTATTTACTAAATTATCTAACATTTTGTAAATACTGTTTATGGCCTCTAAATACTATTTGATTAATAATATGATATGACGAATGATCAATCGACACGTTTATAAAAATGAATAAATTTTATTGGGTTCATATAATTCTTGAAGTAGATAATAAATGACTTGATATTTATCCAAATTTTAGAATCTGAAATATGGAAATAAATAATGTTCTTTTTCTTTCAGCCGTTGTAGTTTCTTTATATGAAGACCCCATTCAACCCCAACAGGCGGCATCAGTGGTAGAAAAATTAGGTGATTACCTAATTACTTGTGGTTACTAGAGGTAAGTTTAACTGAAATTATTTTATGTGTATAATTTTTCCATATATTTTATATAAAATACTTCTAAGATTGGGTACATTGACATACTTTTAACGAATTATAGTTGTCTTTATAGTTTCGCGTTAAATGGAAAGCTTCTTTTTTCTTTTATTATTTTTTTAAATTTTTGTTGTATTCCATTTTCAGTGGGTAGTTTTAAAAATTCAGTATAAATGTAATTTTTGACTAAATACAATGAACTACTATTGATCGGACCCTTCGATTACTTATTTATTAGAATATAGGGACAACTCCATACCATGGAGGGGTGCTTATTTAGGTAATATATTTTAGTTTGACTCAAAAATTAATAAGAAATTGTTGTTTTTTCTTTGCAGATTGTTTGGGCCGCTAGTTGCAGCCAAAACTACGTGCCGTGCGGCGTGTCAAAATTAATTATTAAAAATTGTATTTTTTTTGATAACATTACCAGCAACGTCATTTAATGTATTATTTTCAATTATTTGTTCTTAAATACAGGAAACACGCAGTTTATATATATTTTTTTACATAACGCACTTGTTTCTCTTTGAACTTGGGAGTTGTGTTTAAAAAAATTAAACTATTGTTTTTCCCTTTACTTTTCATAGATTTCTTGTATCATAAACTGCCCCTTAAAAAATATGAAGTTTAGTGAAATTGTATTAATTTTTATTAATTAATTACGATAATCAGACTGCTGTGGTTTTTCAACGATTTTTTTTTCTATTAAATATAATTTAGAATTATCTTTATTTAAGTTTATATTTTTTTTAGCTGTAACACGCAAAAAGTGTATGTGTGTCATATTTTTTAGTAAAGTAATCCTGTATTTTTTTAGCTTTTTCTTATTATACTATTATCAATAATAATGCTATCTCTTATAAAAAAAATCATAAACAAAAAATATTTGATACTGAACATAACAGTTAGGATTTTTTAATAAAAAAAAATCTAGTCCCACTTTTTTAATATTTTTCTTTCATCGTTAAAACTCCTGGTTGTTAAATCAAATTAAAAACCGGACAAGCGCTTTTGAGATTTGCCAAAACAATATAAAAAAAAACTACATAAGCACAAAATACAAGTAATATAGAATGTAAGGTGTATTCCTTAATCGGTGGGAATTGAAGTGATGGTGAACTTAAGTTTTTTTAATGCTTAATATGTAATGTAATAAATATGATCCTCTGTGCTATGATATGAATTATGTTGATTGGTGTGGATTGTTGATTATTGTTACCCTCAATATCTCAGTACGGAATTATTGTTGGGTTTCTGTGTGCAATTTGTAATCTGGTCACTAAATAAAAGTATTTTAATTAATTTAACATGGAATTTATCAAAAATATAAAAGAAAATATATATGGAAACAGAAAATTGACTGTCTGCACCAAGCAACTGCGGGAACAAGTTTTATAAATTTCACCATACTAGTGATAATTTAAAATGTAAATTTCCCAATGTCGTCCTACCCTCTGCTATTTATAATAATGAAACTTTGTATTAATTTGCATTTGTTTTTCAATTCAGAATACTCGTACTTGAGTAATTTTGGCGATTGTATTGTGAGATAACTCGATATTTTTCAGATAATTTTCTTGAATTATTTAATACTTCCAAATAGCTTTGTAAATTTTTTTCTGAAAATATAATTATAATTATTCGCCAGGGATATTGTGTATTTAAACAAGAAAAAGAAAAATAATAAATTTGTATTATAAAAACGGTGGTGTTTTATTTATTGGTTTTGTTTTCGATTCACAGAGTAAACATATGTAGTGTTCTTTTTGTAGTTTGATTAATTCATTATCTTTTAAGCATGATGCTGATGAAGATATATTGTACTTACTTTCAGTCTATTTTTTCATGCTCATTAACCATCTGAGAGAATATTATTAAAAATAAAATAATAAATAAAAATAAAACTTATGTCAATCCAAATTGTTTAGGTACCAATGAAATAATTAGATATATACGATTTCCTGTGACTGAGATTTCGACTTTGATTTTGTATGACTTATGTATCTGGATGTCTTATTAAAAAAATTAATATAACATGTCAGTAAGTTCTAGTACCAAGGTCTTACAGTTATATATAGAATGATGATGTACTGGAATGCAGACGACTATATCAAGAAGAATATGCTTATATAGTAGGATATTCAACCGAGACTGCTGTGTTAAAGAGTGGTGGAACTAGTGGAGAAAACAATGATAAAGAGGTGGTGCTAGGACCATTGCGGAACATCAGGGAACATTATTGTTTTGAAGTGAGCTGAAAGTACTTCTTTTACCACCTGACGTTGAGCAAGCAGCAGCAATGAGCAGTCTGTATTGTTAATGCTGCTTGATCAATCCCCAAATGCAAAGGATATGGATATGCACTTATTTTTTCTTCATTGTGAATAATTAATTTTGAGCAGATAAATAATTCTAACATGATTCTATTGGCAAAAATTTACAGTTAAGAATTCCTTTGTTCAACAGACGACAAAATCACCTCGTTCAAAACGATATTGAACTTCTGTAGATTAAGATATTAAACTTTAATGTTTTCATTAAATCAATATTAAAAATGTATAAAGACACTGACAACCAACTGCTAATACATGTTTTCTAATCATCGTTACTTACATATTTGAATGCCTTTGCATTTAAGGATTGATCAAACAGCCCTACTGAACGAAATTTTTGATTTCTCCCATAATTGCTTTCACTCTCACTACTCGACGACCATCACTTCACATTTTAAAAGCTTAGTATGGGAAGAAACGATTTACATTGTGAAATAGTTTATCAGGTTGTTATGTTATTATTACAGCTCTGCAAATAAAAGTTATTGGTTAGTAACATTAGTTTTTCTTAATCGAGCAATGTTTATTTAAAAAGAAAAGATTTTGGTATAAATAACTCGGTAACTTTTTACATTCGAAAGTTTGTCCAACAGTGTATTTGTACCAGACGGTCCTTTCTTCCATCTGAGTCATGTGTGGTGTTTTTTGAAGTGAATACTTCTTTGGCCGCATGAGAGTGATTTTTCAAGGTCGCGTCACGTCACGACACGATTTAATATTTTCGTCCCGCAAAAGAGATGAATGAAGCATATAACAAATATGAGAGAGAGAGAGAGAGATTTTTGTGGTGTATGCTACACACTATATCCTATACCATATACTATTATGTATATAACGGCGAGAGAAAACGAGTGTATGCATAGGCACAGCTACACTTAGGGTGTTATTTTACAAGGGAAAGATTGTGTATTATACGAGATACTGTTGTAGTTTGAAATTCTCGTGAAAGAAGTATGTAGTAGTTAGTGAATACTTCTTTCACGTGTACTGTGCTGCACGCGAATTTTTTGTCACTGTGTGAGATTTGTTGTGGTATATCTCTAGCTTGTGGGTTAAAGTACAGTGTTTGACAGACAAACTCGCGAATTTCTAAAGTTTATTTTATTTGATGATTCCAAAGCTGTTTATCAATTCACAGATTTTAGGACAACTTTTAATTATATGCGGTAATTAAGATAATCGTTCTTAACTGGATGTGGAGATTATAAATTCCGTTCGACATAATTTCAAGGAGTAATGAGGTACATATTATATAACATTCTGAAAATTTCAGTAGAGACCAGAAATTTCGAACGCACTTTTCCTATTAGTAATGAAGCAGTCTCCTAAGATGAATTCTAAGCTGATCTTCAATTACTTTTGCCAGCAGAATATATAAGTTGACCGGAAATCTAAAAGTGTGATATCTCGATATTTTCTGGGGTAGGTAGGGGATATGTACAGTTGACGTGACGCGGAGAAAATTATTGAGTTGCCGTTTGTCAATCACATTTTGACATTGAATTGAATAAAACAAAATACATTCGCTCAATTTACTGTTGGTTATTGCAGTTTCTGTTCAATGTCTTTCGTTCAGACTGTGCGAATTTTGTAATTATCACGTGAGAAAAAATGTTAAATTAGACTTAGTCAAGATGTTTCTTGGACGAAGACCCAAAATCAAACATGAAAGCTTATTGAGGTCTACCCGGAGCCGGGTGCCAATATGTCAAAATACGGGGTAGTTCGAACTCTGCTAGCTGTAATAATTGTCATTTATCTATATTATTTTAATTTGTTTATTTACGGAAATTTCCAACATTTACAATTTACAGCTCATCATAACAAGAAAGCTACAACAAAAAATAGTATGCTTATAATTCTTCCCGCATTAACAATTCTCAAAAAAAGCAACCTATATTCTCTGTACCAGTATATTACAAAATATCACTTTGAAATAAAGGTGATAACTATTTATATTTTGAGCCTTGGCAACACTTATTGTTGTGAAGTGTCAGTTGTTGTTTTCAATGGAAATTTTACATTGTTGACTTAACAGACACCAAACATTTTGTCAATAGAGCAATATTTGTTTGGTGTTTACAATTGTGTGTAAAAATGGAATTAACCCGTGAACGTTATTGTCCATAAACTGATCATTCAGTGTCGTCATGTAATTTTAGATATCAGCATACATAAAATATTACATGAACATTTAGCAGCGAAAAAGGTTTTTTCTCATTCGATTCCATACAATTCGCGGAAAGTAGTACTTTTCCGCACCGAACTCCACTGCGCGTTGTTCGCTCATTCGTCAGGTGCGGAAATAGTATATTGTGCAACGAACATGAAATGACATATATTTCCTACGAGCAAATCATACGATGGTCATTTCATGTGAGTTTCACACTAAACTTTTTCTACGACTGTTTTAATGCTTTTGAATTCATTAAACATAATTTTTAGGAAAATATTTGTTTTTCGAAACTTACTCCTGTTGGCGTGAGCCTAAATACGATAAGTTAGAAGTATTAAATTGACTAGGTGGGGTTAAACTATATTCACTATCACTGTTTTTGTGTTTTGAAATTAGCGAAATACTTAATTATAATTATTATTAATTATAAATACCTAAACTGTTAATTTGGTGTGTTTGTATTGTCGGCGTTGCTATGGTGATTTTTCCTGGCCGACGCTACTTTTGTCATTACCAGGAAATTTACCCCCTGTCGCCTAGCAACTAGTGGGAAATATTTGTTACGCACGGGTAAATGAAAAACAGCATTACAATGTACTACATTTTCAAATAATGATTGAACATACGAGTATAACAAAGGCATTTAGAGACTTCAAATTTCGCAATAATTTAAAATACGTTTTTATTATCAGAGAAAAAGACCCATAATGGTAAAATACTAGCTTAAGTTTGTAACTTTTTGAAGAAAACAAATGTTTTAAATCACAAAATTTATTACACAAACATGACAATTGTTTCACCAGCTTCTTCAGATGTATACTGATATCTAAACTACAATTTACAAAACATTTTATACCTAAACTAAAATCCGTATTGTACCACATATTTTATACCTAAGATAAATTCCCACCATATGTGCCCCATTAAGTCAAGACTATCCACGACTTAAGTTTGTAGTAAGTACAATACATTTAAAAAATCGTGCGGAAAACTAATTTTTCCGCACTCGGGATGTAAAGTTACTTTTCTGCACTGTTTTTAATGTTGCTATAATATAAAGACAGATCATTTTTCTCTTATGACACATTAATAATAACTGATATTAATATGACAAAAGACATATTTGAAACATTGTCAATTATTGTTGTTACCTGAATTGTCAGTTTGACAGTCCAGATTAATAAACAATACCGATAATGCCGTATGTTCCTGCAGTAAATCCTGAACTGTATGGGTGTTTCCAGACAAATTGTCACCTTTAGAGGAACGTAGAATGGTCGATAATCATTGATAAACATCAATTTGTTCGCCGAAAGTCTTTGATGATATTAGGATAACAAACAATCGTCGTCGGATCATTCTGAAATCAACTATTAGTTACTCTCATAGAAAGAATAGATCTGTAAGTTTCCTTTCTGTGAAAGTGGCCACAAATGCTGCAAGAGAGGTGGAAAAAATCCCCTCAAGAATTCCCAATTCTACACATGCTTTGAATAGGTCTATAAAAACTATTAGAGTAAAACTCTAACTTCGAATTGAAAAGATATTGAACTTTTGTATTTTTTCGTATTACATGAATTCCAACACCACTCAAGGTTGATTACAATGTTGTTCAATAATTTCTATTAAAAAAACGTCTAATAACACGACACTCTCTCAAGTCCGGCAAGAGTTAACATGATGCCAACTATATACTGGTCAGGTGGTACTCCCAATTTAAGAATCGTAGTAAAATATCCGGTAAAAAATCATATTTTTTTATGGAAATAGGATATCACAATAATTATTTCATTATATGAGAAAAATAATTTTCTAAAAAAATTAGCCATCTTTTTGTGTGTGTGTTCCAAGATTTTAATAATTTCGAACCTTCCATACCCTGTATATTTATCTAAAATATTGGAAAGCCCATCTTGCAAAAAAATAAACATCTGGATGTTGAGAGTAGCGGCTTCAACACTGCAACAGCATCAAAAAATTTGAACGTCTGGAACAGACAAGCAATCGATTTTTGTTGGGCGTTGACTACAGACGACGGCGAACATTTCTGTATAACCTATTACATCGCATTTCGCTTTCACTTAACGAGAGTTCAACTTGAAGTTCATTGCTATGCGATAACATTATATTGTAGGTATCAAAAGAGAGATTCATTGGGCGTGCTCGAAATATTTAATATTGTACCGTTTATACATAATTGGAAATTGTACATAACAATATTTTTAATTAAAGGCTCTCAAGATGGTAATTAAAAAAATATCAATACATTGAAAAGAAATTTAATAAACATGTTGATGATTGTGAGCACCTAATAGATTTGAATGTACAGGGTCATTCATTATATTTTGACATCCACCTAGAGCCGTTATGGATGATAGAAACATTTTTAAATACAAAAGTTTTAGGATTTCTGCTATACAGAGTGAGTCGGCAGGAATGGGCCAAACTCTAAGGGTTACTTTTGTCGGTGATTTACTCCACTTGGTACTAAAAAACCATTGAAAAATGAAATAGTTGAAAAACGGCAATTGGCCCGATTGATTCGCGAAATATCAAGCTGCAATTAATGGAAAAAAAAAACAACAAAATCCAGAGTAACTTGATGTCAAATTTAGAGTAACTTTTGCTCGTTCCCCTTATTTTGCCGGTGTGTGTAGTACTTAATGCCAATGCCAAATTACTTCGTACGTAGCTCGTACAATATATCTTGAAATTTAAAAGGTAAAAATAATGGTGAAATCGACTGATAAAGGTGTTAGAAATTCATGGAAATCTTGAACTAAAGTGTTTGTTAAACGTGGTGCAAAATTTTTCGCGGCGCATCTGTGAAATTATGGTTTTTGTTTATTTCAATATGTGTGAGTGGATCTGGTTTTTTCGTATTTGGCAGAGGTCGTGCACCTCTCGAACAATCGTACGATATATTTTATCAGATACATATGGACTTAACTACATGAAACTGGTTCCAAATAAAGTTATAGTAAGTAGGCAATGTAATGATTTAAGGATGTCGAACCCTTTTTTCTTTTGCTAAATACGCAGCAAGCATAGTGGTATTTTCGTTTGTGTAAGAAAAAGGCTAAAAGCAGAAACAGATTTATACTTAAGCACCAAAAATTCTCAGAAATAATTTTGTAGCATAGCGGACAGAATTGCTGACTTTAAAATACAAAGGATTTTGTTTAAATTAGCAAAACTCCATTTAAATGGACAGCAATCAAACTCAGGGATGGGTTATCTAACTTACTCAATTTTTCGAAACAATCTTATGTTTAGTGTAATCTTTTAAAGTAGGTAGGTTCAAAATAGGTGGGCCCGCCTGGACCCTCCACTGCGACCACTCGAGGGTCTATTGTGGCTCCTACGCATTCTCTCTTAAATCCGAGTGGTCTGGGATCCAGAGCACAGTCAGATATTTTGACAATTCCACACTGTTCTTTATGTAGATCTTGAGGAGCGTAGGGCTTTTATTTCTGCTAGGCTATCAGAAAATATTATATTTGACTTTCACGCACAGGCCTCGTTCTCGCATGCTCCTGAAAACACAGGTCAATGGTTTAAAACGTTTGCGTGGAAACCCAGACATTGTCAAATGGTGTGTGTGTCTCCTTCCGTAAACTCCGGCGCCTGTAGCTGAGTTTGTCTTTGAGCCATTAGTAAACCAGCAATCATCCGCACTATGTAACTCCCCCATGCAGCATCAATTGATCTCTTATTGTATTGGCATTTTTAGGTTGTTTTTGACAGATCTAAAGGTCTGACGTGTTTTTGTGTGCTTGCCACACAATGAAATTTTGTGATAAAAATAAAATTAAGTGCTCCAATGCACTTAAAATCTTTATTGTGACATTTGGGGAGTCTACTTTGAGCAAAAAAAAATTATAAGTGGCATAAGCGCACAGCACGTCAACAACCAATAAAAATGTTACATCAGTGAAGAAAATTGTGATGGAGAATCGTCGAATCCTTATTAGAGAATTTGCTGAGGATGTTGACATATCGGCTGGCTCATGCCATGCAATTTTTTTCGGTTGTTTTGAGATGAAACAGTGAAATTTGTTTCGAAATTGTTCAATTTTCACGAAAAAAACCGTCGCTCAGGAGCAGTTAAACGATGTCAACGACGATGGAGATTTGCTCAAAAGGGTGACGAAACATGGGTATATGGTTATGATGTCAAAACCTAAGTCCAATCATCCCTGCGTAAGCGACCAGAAGAGCCAAAGCTAAATAAAGCACCCCATAAGATCGGTCAAAGGTGAAGGTTTTGCTAATTGATTATTTCTGCGAGTACAAAGACGTGGTGCATCGTGAGTTCTTGCCAGAATGTTGTACGGTACCTTAAAGTTATGCACCATTTGGGTGCAGTAATACGAAGAAAACACCCGGATTCCTGGCAAAACAATTCATGGCTTTGCATCACGATAATGCATTTCCTCACACATCGTTCCTTGTTCATGATTTTCCGGCCAAAAACAGCACCGTAAACAGTTACAGCATTCACAGGATTTTTGACCCCTGTGAAAAGACCCATGAAAGTATAGCATTTTGCCACGGTTGACGAGGTAAAGACAGCCTTGATGGAAGCGCTCAAGCCACACCAGAAAGCGCATAACAGAAGTGATTCGAGGATTGGAAAAAACGCTGGTACAAGTGTATTATACGAGGATGGTGTGATAAGTCCGTGACTTTTTCATTACACCCCACTAGAGACCAAGCAGCGATCGAAACAGTGAGTTTCTACGGGTGAATGTACACCGAAGATTGGCCTGGAATTCGCGCGGTGCCATTCATATCCATTCGTTAAAAGGGTAAAACGATGACCAGAAAATATTCACAGCTGTTGGACAGAACAGTGTCAAATCTAAAGCATTTAGCAAAGAAAAACGTAGTAAAAACTTAATACACATCCATAGGGCTGCAAACTGCTGCCTCATCGCCCCACCATATTCTCCAGATTTAGCCCCGTCCGAATATTTCCTAGTTCCAAACCTGAATGGCTGGGTGGTAGGAGATTCGGGTCATTGAAACAAAGGCTCATTTTGAAGACCATCTCCATCTTATTATTTAGAAGGAGGTCCCTTTAAAAGTCACACCATTCTCGTATCTGAAGACGAACAAAATACAGGGTGTCCCATTTAAGATGGATACAAGGCAATACACATTTTCATCGAAGTAAAAAGTGCGGTACTTTATTGGCGTACGTTTTAATGGTGTGTAAATTTTTTTCGTTCTAGAGTAAACTACCTTTAGGATATACTTTATTTCAAATCTGATAAATTTACTCGAGTGTTTGTCATCCAAAATACTTAAGTACTAATTTTGATAAACATCCATACAGTGTGTGTCATAAAAATTTTGAATTTTAGTTAATAACAAGCGGCCAATGGACTAAGTTGAATTTTGGGTGCTTTTATTTTTTCTCAAATAATATTCTAAAGTTAACATTTTTACCACCAATATAGATGATTATTTAAATAATCAAAAAAACTATCGACAGATTTATTACGCGTTGCATCTACGACGCCGCTGGATTCTACGTAAGAACCTGTATATATTGAGGATTAAATAAATATTTTTCCAGGAAATTAAAAATCTTCCACTTTTTTAACCAACCTCGTATATATCCCAAATTAGATACTAAAAATTCTTTTGAGTAAAATCGCTCAAAAGGATATGAAACAACCTGATTTTATCATTATGTTTGGATAGTTATTATTAGTTGGTGTATTAGAAAACGTATTGGACAATGTCCAAAACAATTTTCTGCTGCGTATGACTATGGTGTCATACATTTGGGGTTGGATATTCTATCTGCTTTCGAACTCGGACAGTTCCCATCAGTATGGCTAGGACACAGTTTAATATACAGTTACTTCACTTCGTGTCGGAACGTTTTATCTCTCTGTCGACAAAGCAATTCGCCGCACTTATAATTGTAGTATAGTATCTTATCGTATATATAGATATAGTATAACATAGTAGCGGGCCAGAATGTGGCTGGGATTGCGATTGCGTCTACTGACCCTTCTTATCTATAGTTATTATTCTATGGCTAGGAAGCCATATAGCATTGGTGTAATTACTTCGGGCTTATGGATGTAAATTCATAAGAAGTAATGGTTCCTTCGAACATGCGTGAAAACTCTCGTCGAAAGACGTCCTTGGTCACTGATTTCCAAGGAAGTAGCGGAGAAGTGAATCGCGAAAACATGCGTCGTTATTGCACAGATGTGCTAGGCTAGGCTTTGAAATAACAAACAAACTTAAATTGTTAAATAAATTTTATTAAACCATGGACCAATCACACATACACTCAATAATCATTAGTTTTTGCATAATAAATGTAAATATTAGGTTATGAACTATACAATTTTACATATCTTCATACAAATTAAAAATAAATAAGTAACAATACGTGATGTCAGTTTAACCACAGCCTGTTTTTTATCCACAAGTTTTTGTTTTGAATTATAATTATGTGTTGCTGAAATGAATTATACAGTGTACTACAAAAGTTTAGTAATTTATATATAATTCATATATTTTTTATTATTTATATATATTTCATTCATTTAATTGATCCGAAAATAGTTTTAATATGTGGTGAGTCACAATTACAAAATGTTAGATATTTATTTTGTCATAGGGAACACTGGTTTGGTGCTCTCTTTTCCTACTTCTCCTAGTTTATAATAATATAATAAGACAACCTATTGGAAGGGCTTTATTTATGTGATACATGTTTTGTATTAATTTATTTCATTTTAATATTTTTAAATATATTATTGATTTCAATACATGTTTAGGATCACTGATCTTCGTTTGTTAGTGTAAGGACTTGTTGAGGTCCACTGATTTTCTTTTGGTTTAGAAAAAGGTTAGTTTTGTTTTAACAAGAATGATTAGATTAGATGTTAAGTTAAGTTGTAACAAAAATTGCAATAAGAAAAGTTTCGTATTCTTGTAAACGTTTTAATTGAAATAAAACAAATTAATCCAGCCCCAATTTCGAAGATACATAAACAATTTAAATACTGACTATGGAATTTGATGGGCGAGGCGGCAATGGGTTCCTTAATAAGCCACAAGTAATATTTATATTATCAAATAATTAAAATTATATTTTTTAAAATATTGTGCATAATATGCAACTTTTTATTATTCTCTGTCTAAAATATGTTGCCAACAACAAAGTTGCCTAACAACATGTTGATAGTAACAAGTACCAAACAGCAGTTGTCAATTTTAATTAAGTAACGTCAAAGTTATTTTTCGTAAATTGTGCTTCGAAAACGATTAAAATGGAAAGTGATGAAGATTTGCGGAATACCATCCGAAGTTGTAGAAGCTGCAAATATTGTTACGGTTAGTCTGCTGCCGAAGAAATCTCGAAAAAAATACGAATTGACCTATAATCCTTTCATGGACTATTTATTTAAAGCTAATTTATTAGCACAAAGAAGGAACAAGATTTTGATGTGCGGCTAGAATTTTTTGTAAATGCCAAAAAAGAAAATCGTTGCTATAATTAACTAATAATTACCATGCAAAATTTTGATAGATTCGCTTTGGCCAACATAGGAATACTACCGGGAATACTTAGAAATGCCATCAGAATATTCGCAAATATGGGAATCCATATGGACGTTTTCCCTTTCGGTGGTTGACCCCTCCGTAAGCCCTCAAAACTGAAGATGGTGTACCGAAAAAAATCCAAATTTTACAACAGAATGCCGCGATCAATATTGCTTTAAAATCTGTGTGTTGTGGCTTAATAAACGATCAATTCATCGGATCGTATTTAATTTAAACTCTGGAAATGTTTAAATTTTGTTGGTACATATTTTATAGAATTTATTGAGAATACCTATGCATCTTGAGCAGAGAAATTCACTATGGTTTCAATGTGATGATGTACTAATTCAGAGAGTGAAAGAGCGATTGTGGGAAATTTTTAGAGGCAAAGTAACCAGTAGTAATTGAATACTATTGACCACATTGGTCTCCAGCTCTGCCATCACTGGATTTTTTCTGTGGGGTTACTTAAAGCAAAAATTATACAAAAAAGACCATTTCGAGAGGTCGACCATTCATAAATGGTTATATTTGAAATAGTATAAGGTCAGAAAGTATTAAAAAGTGCAAATGTGGAAGAGCAAAACAGTTATTCGTGTTGATCGTGATGGACGACACAATAAAATTTAGTTTTTTTTATTCTATGATAATTTTAAAGTTTTAAGAAAGTTTCCGTTCAAAAGAAATAAAAAAAAACTTGTTTTGATTCGATGTAACCATTAATCTAGTGAATAAAGATTCAACTTTTTTAATAAATTTTGAAACGTTTCGTTGGAAAGGGATTGGAAGGAGGTGCTCAAGAGTGGCCGCCAAGATCTCCAGATTTAACGCAACCGGACTTCTTTTTTTGGGGGTACTTAAAAAAAAGTTTATAAAATCAGCCAGACGACATTGATGATCACAAAACTAGAGTAACTCGAGCCTGTAGACAGATATCTCGGTAAACATTACAAAAATCTGATAAGAATTTGAAAATAGACCTTATTATTGTTTAGAAAATAATGGAGCTCACTTTGAGCATTTAATACACTACTACTCTAATGTATGCCTTTATCTCAGAAACATATCGTATACGGATAGAAGTTATTTAAAATTATAAAGTTAGGTGGATAGGGGTGGAAAACAAAACTCAACCAACAGTGAGTGGTTTTGAAGACGTGTTTTTGCTGAAATTCGTGTCTACTTCACATAACGAGTTATTCTGGGTGGCAAGTTTTAAAAAGCACTGTATAAAGGATTTATAAATAATAAGGAATAATAAATAGTATATTGAGCAACGAGCACGGAATGATATTCATTTCCCACTATTATACGAATTTGTAGGCAATGAGAATGCCTTGGAGAATGCTGCAAATTTATATGAGTGGGAAATGACTAATCCGTGCGAGTTGCATACTATACTTTTTCTATGACTATACTTTTTGAAAAATCCAGGGGCGGGACTAGTTAAACCCAAACTCTTAAATCAATAATAAATACAATAAAGTCAAATTCAAATGTTTGTATTTTTTTTTAAGTCTGTATTTTCTAATAGACACATCCTTTTAGCAACGAACTGCAACAATTAACATACATATCTACTTTGTTTTAATTGAAGCTGTACTAGGTTACAAATTAGTCGCTCATTGTTTAGCGGTTTTAGTCACAGTAGACAACGAACCACGTTATTTGAACAACAATTAAATTACAATTGATATTTTTCAATACTGTCGTAGAAAGAATTATTTATACATATGAAATTATAATATAATTGTCCACCAATGCTGCGCGGATGAGTTTTAAGCAAATCTAGCATTGATCTTAAGCAAGGTACTCGATCTCGACTTTTGTAAAACACTGTATATTTTTTATACTTATCGCTACATTAATAAATGTCAACTGTGGCAAAACTTTTCAAGTAAAATTATACCTATTAAAGCGTAAAAAGCATAAAATGAAAAATTAACACATTTTCTATACAATCCAATAGATACAATAAATTATAAATCAATATCTACAGTCAATCTAATAATAGCTATAACAATATATAATAGGATTTGTTCTCAAAGTGCCCTTACTTCTAAATATTTTCATTATTATTTTGTTTTGTTAGTAATACAAATTGGTAATATAATCAGTAATAATAATACTTAATCGGTTAGAATCATAAATGTTAACAAGAAATTTGAAACAAAAGAAAGATGTATTATTATAATAAAAAGGTGAATTTTGTTTGTTTACAAACCTACTTGTATTTTAATGTGCCAGATTTTATTGCTGTTCCAATGAATAATGCCTTGAACGTTTCCATAGATTTTTGAAGAAGCCTTTCTTCTTGTGTACTTCTTCACCTGTAACTAAAGGAAAACGGGATTTTTAACGTTGTGAAGTTTTAAATTTAGTCTCTATATCAACAAACATATCAGTGTTGAATCAGTCGGAACGAGAGCACCAAGTCAAGTCTCTGGGATTGTTATCCACTGACACAAAAATGGCATTATAATAGACTGGATTAACCTGAGTAATCATTTAAATTTTCGTAAGACGTAATCATTGATCAACAATCATCCTGTATGTACTTATGTTTATGAAAATACCAGCAATTATAAATTCTCTACTAAAATAAGAAGTCATAAAAATTACGTATTTTTGGAAAAACCAATTTAATCTAAGCGTTTCTGAATACGAAAAATTTTATTGGAATTACAGTGGGTTATATCCTAACTTAGACAATTCTAAGAAATAATACAAAAAAAATGCAATTTCCATTATCAATGCGCATAATTCATTTTAGTTATCAACTCATTTTGCAGAGATAAATATCTAACGCTCTTGATATTAGGTACATATCATAAAACGGTTACATGATATTTGTTAAAAAAGGTATTTGTATATCAATAACATCCTATGATAACTTGAAAATTATTCTTAAAACGGAAAAATCAATATGTATATTGTACAGTAGCGTAACTCAAAGAGCAAATCCTTCTGAATATGACATGTACAGGGTGTCCCAATTTCGTTGTAAACGCGGGGTTTATCGGTTATTAGTGAAGATAGAAGATTCCCGTTTTCGCATACCGTCCTTGTCAAACTGTCAATGACAAAACAAAAACAGGGCGATTTTGAAAATGTTGCACTCAGAACATAAGATTTATGCCAAGCGACATAACAACGTCGAATAAATACGAAACGCAACCCATCAGACTTTAGTACTACAGAGACGGAAGATTGTCATTTTGAATGCGTTGAATACAAACAAAAGTTTGTGAATGTTGTCTACGCAACTGGTTTAATCTATAATGTTATTTTTTTTATATCTGATTATTAAAATATGATTATTTGTATAACACATTATTTTTTTAAATAAAATCTTTTATGCAACTTTGAAAATGGGATATTAATTATATTATTCTAAAAATTTTTGGCGTTTGATATAATAAAAAATACCAACTATTATATATCACACACAGAAAAAATAATGTAATTTATTGACATTAAAGTACATAGGGTGTCCCATTAGAAGAAGTATAAGTTTGGGTTGAAGCATAACTCACAAACGGTTCCTCCGCTGGATTCTATGTAAAAAGTTCTATTAGCACCCGTTTTCACCTTTCTGGTAAGACATCAGATAGCTGAGATATAGGGGGTGACTGAAAATGCAACAGAAACAAATAATTTTGTTTATGCCATTGACAGTTTGTCAAAAATGTAGGACGGTATTGCGAAAACGGGAATCTTCTATCTTCACTAATACCGAGAAACCCGGCGATTACAATGAAATTGGGACACCCTGTAGAGGGTGGCTTAGATTCGAGGCTCACCATTGGAATCTCGGGAACGGTAACAAATAGGGACTCTGTTAAATAGTGGCAAAGTTGTTTGTTGTCATCAACAAACCTAACGATTACTTCCGAAGATGTCTGCACAACACCGAGAAGGTGCATTTTCTTCATTAATTTTCATGGATTTTTATTTTGTTCTGACGTTATATAAAGAAAATAAAACCAAAATCACCTCTCTTTATCAACTTTTTGCTCTCCAAGATGGCACTATAATTTTCTCTCAACTACCTTTTATTTTCAATGAAGAATGTCCCCCAAAAACATATTTGCATTAGTTTTGCAACACTCTGTATATTATAAGATATACATTTTGTGATGCGGCAGAGCCCTTGCATATGCAGCAGTTAAGTATTTAACAAAAATCTAAAGAACAATATAAAATTGTGTGCAAGATGAAATTTTGAAAAGTATTTAATGCAACTTTTCACAAACCATGAAAACCACGTTTGTAAAATGGTGTATATCTATACAATACCTATCCACTTAAAGCTTTGGGGACTAGAGCCGAGTGTACCTATTTGCGTTCTGCATCGGATAGTTAACAAAATCAATACTTCAAAAAGGTTTCCCTCTATATACGCCTCAATTATGTATATAATTCAAACAAATACAAACAGATTTAAGCTCGTTGTTTACATATACATGAATCTCTTGGAATACTACGCAATTTTTATTTTGTAGTTAAATTTTCCTGGAAATTAAGGACCATTTTTATTTAGATGCATTTCTGATTGTGCTCAAAATTACAGAAACCATGATTTTTTATTAAAATTACTTACAGAGGCGGCTGGTGCTTGAGAGCTGCAGTACCCCAAAAATTATAAGTATGTTGATAATGAAAAATAATTTCGTGGCATAGCGGACTGGTTTTACCTACACAAGAGATTTTGTTTAATTTAACAGGGCTCTTATTGTCTACGCGGCTGACGGTATTTTCACTACTAAATCAAGCATATTTAACTCAAATTACCATTACCGTGCATCAAATTAAGTACAGTTTTTGAAAAGGTAATAAAACTAAACACTACGAACACGAAATTGTTTATTATTTTTAACTTAATTTGAAGCATCATAGTCAAATATTAATTATTTAAACATATTATTTTAAAAACATGAAAAAGTAACTAAATAAACATTAGAAAAACTACCAGTCTAAAGAAATTGCTCGATATGTCCCCCATTTTTTTCAATGCATATGCGAGCTTGGAAGATTATCTCTATTATATGATTTTCACTCAAAATCGAAACCTTATAAACAAAATCTTTCATACAACCCCAGACTGAATAGTCCGAGGGAGTAAGATCTGGGGATCGGGGTGGCCATTTAACAGGATCATCTTGGCCTCGCCCAATCCAGCGTTGGGGAAAGTTTCCATGTAAGTATCTCCTTACATCCCTAGCATAATGTGCTGGTGCACCATCAAGTTGAAGCCAAATGTTTTGTCTAATTAAGAGAGGCAAATCGTCAAGTAAATCGGGCAGTATGTTTTGAAGAAATGCTAAAAATGAATCGCCAGTCAAATTCCCTGGTAAAATTACAGGACCCAAAAAGAAAATATCCACGACACCAACCCACACGTTAACTTTAAAGTTTACTTGATGATGTGTCTCTACGACGGCATGAGGATTTTCTTCTGCCCATATATGTGTATTATGAATGTTTGTGACCCTGTAGTAAAGGTAGCTTCGTCCGTAAACAAAATATTTTTGATGAAGTGTATATCTCTGTCATGCATTTCGCATATCCACCTACATAGTCTAGATTTCAGCTAAAGGTCTTGAGGCAGCAGATATTGTACTTGTTAAATGTGTGTTGTGTTTACTTATAAAATTACCGATAATTAAAAATATTTACTTTTAAACCTTAAACTACTGTCAAATTGTGACAACTAATTTGACAACAATAAAACATTGCTTAAGTAGGTATCCAAGGTAACACCAGAGTGGCTTGATATTTCAACATTATAAGCCAGAGCCGCCGAAGCATCAAACAAGAGCCAGTACTTTTCCAAATATCTCAAAAACAAATGATTTTATCCAAATTTTATAAGAGTTAAAAATTATTCAAAAATACATAGTAACCTATAAAAACTTAGTTTAAAAGTCATTGGCGTACGTAATAAAAACTGGGGGTCAATGGGTACTGAACATCTCGTATTTTGACTATTAAGAAATTGTTTTTTGTGTTGTTTTTTTTGGAAAGAAGCACCTCTTTATGATGAAGCAACACACTAAATTTGAATCCAATATCTCAATAAATACTAGAATTATATAAAAATATTGGTTTTAAATTTTCAACTTTGACGCCCTGTATATCGAACATGGAGGGCTAAAATGAAAAATGACATCTTAAACCTCATATTATTTTTGCTCAAGGAATCTGTGGTTAATGGATTGACCTCCTTTTTCCGGACACCCTGTATATGTATCAGTGTATACAATGAGTTTTTATATAGGGTGTTTCCTTTATCAGATACGGCGTATAAATTAGTTTTTTCTTATGGAAATAATTCGTTGAAAAGAAAAACCAACCAAAAATAATTTTTTAAAACATGTAGGTGTGTGGGATAATATTTAGGCAAGTTTACCTAAGACGTAATATTTGTAAGATACAAAGTAAATTGCTGCTGCTCCCCATAATTTTTATAACACCCCGTAGAAAAATACCGATGCTTTTTATTTATGGAACAAAATATTTAAATTATGCACTGAAAACATATTATGCAGGTCTATTTGGATTTAATTGTAGTAGTTACCTATGCAGTTATACTATAAAAAAGGCTGAACCCGAACAATAAGAAAAAACCCTCTTTGTTAAAAAGCTCCTTTACAGTCTGAAGCTCGCTATATAGTTCTAGATAATCAGAGTAGGTAAGCATATTATAAAAAGCTTTTGAAGTTTTGCCAGCTGCAGTTTTATTCATCCAAGCTAGCTGATTTCTTTCTATTAATTATAAAAGCTGCTCACTTATAATTAAAATCCTAACATTGATAAATAATAATTTAAAACACGAACTTACCAGCAGTATTTTCGTGTATTGTGGGCGACACCACGTCCTTTTCCTTCCTCGTCTCCTTACCGTTATTTCCTGTTTAAAAATATTAGAATGAATTATTAAGTAAAACAAAATTATACAGAATGTCCAAATAAGTGCACCTCAAGACTTAAATTTAATGAAATTAATGGTTTGCTGAATACAGGGTGTTCCATAGAGACATATTTCGTTATATTTCATAGCGTAATCGATGTCTGCTATAAGTTATTGCACAACAAATAAATCAATAATTTAGTAAAAAATGCTTCCTATTTATTGTTCCAGCAGCGTTATTTTACATTTTGAATGTCCCAGTGTGTATTAAAAACTTAATTGTATAGGGTGTTGTTTTGTTTGTTTAACGGAGAACTTTAACTTTGCAATACTGTTTTCAGTGACAGTTCTCGGTGGTTTGCGATTAGTTTGGGTTTGGCAAATCTTCATGAAATTGTTCATGTGTGAGAAACTCATCGTCCATCAGAAATATTGATTCGAGAAGCTATATTATCGTTTTCGCAGTAAGTTTACTCTAAACGATAATACGCATCCCGTGAGATCTTATATGTAATGTAGAACTCATCTATTAAGCTAAAAATACACCGATGTTCTATAAAATGGTACATAGTCTAGGTACGTTTTAAGGGGCACCCTGTATAAATCAGACCATAATTAAATGTCCTTAATTTTTAGGGAAACATAAGAAATTGGGGTATGCTTATTTGGACATCCTTTATAGATATTCATTATAATAATTAATTATATTTATTGTCATAATTTTTACTTTATTTCTTTCTAAAATATACTTTTGTACATAACCAAGCCTTAATATGATAAAATATACAATAATTTTAATGCACTTCTTTAATTATCAGTGTTTGACCCAGTGGTGTACTAGAAAAATTATTTGTACTACTATACTACAAAATAAGCGGGAACAGAACTACCACTGAGACCACATCAGGGTCTGATATGGCTTATACCACTCACTCAGTTCATTCTTCTTGAGGAATCCGATTATATTGTTGTGTGACCTCTCTTTTAGAATCGCTGGTACAAGAATTAATTTAAGAAAATATCGCTTATCTAAATCTAGATGATCTAATCTTTCGATTTCATCGTCCTACAGGCACAAGCGCCATGCGAAATTTTGCGCTTTTAAAGGCTTCAAATTTCGGATCACTGTTTAGAAATCCAATCTTCCGAATGGTGCACGTTACCGTAATTGGGTATTTATTCAACCCCAATTTGCAGATGAGGATTGCTCATATCCACAAGAATAAATTCCTTCGAATGTACCAAACCTGGATAGTCGTACCACTAGTTCTAAACTTTTACCATCATCCAAGTATTGGATATATATTTCGCGGTGCTGGACTCTATGTCACGTCGTCTGATCACTGATCAGATGGCCTACCTTGCAATCTCTCTAGTTTATAAACCCAGTAACACTACAGCAAAACAAAACAAAATATGTTCTGTAATCTGACTTATATGTTTTACTTCAAATACAAGCCAATCCTCACTCATTGAAAGGTCATTTTCATACAAAGTTTACAGAATGTACAACACTCTTCCAACAGAGTTTAAATGTTTGTAACCAGGTACATTTGCTGTAAGAGTCAGGCAGTTCCTTCTTGACAAGTCCCGCCAATGAATGAATGAAAGTTGTATTTTTTTTGCATTTTTGTCCACGCTTTGCAGTCCCGAGCCCGAGAAGTTTTCATGTTTACGAAGAAAACCAAGTCAAAAAGGTCTGGAGAATACGAGGCATGCGGTAGTACTTCGTGGACCAATTCAACCAATTTGACCGTGACGATTCGGGATGAATGAGCTGGTTATTTTGCTGAAAAAGCTCTTTGCGGAAAAAAACAAGGCCGTATTTTCATCAATTCCTCATCTTCCATTCGGCAAATACTATGTGTAGATATTGCGAATCTCCCAACAACGGGCGCCATTAACCTCTCCGCTGATGAGACCGTTTTCGGAAACTTTTTACCAGTTACAGTTGATTCGACTCTTGCTTGGTCTTTGGTGTGTAAGGGTGGGTTCATGTTTCGACTTCTGTTACGTCAACTGGGCCAAATACTCACACGCTTTTTGTTCACGTTCAGTATATGCGATACCCATTAGTCCGACAGTTTTATGAAAACCAAATGTTCGTGCACACGTTTCAGTGACAAGACACATGTCCCAAATAGCTTCCTCAACTTCAACCTGCGGCATTTCAACAACATGCGATGAAATCTGTTGATGAACCAAAACTTGTTGCTATTGTTGCTATAATCCTACTATTCAGTAAGGCGGATATTTTAATAATTAAGACACCCCTTCCTGCGTTTAATTATATACTGATGAAATAGGTTGCATTGAATTGTCCTGTAGTTTGTTGAACGAGTGTTGGTCTATCAAACACTATACTAGTATATCATCATCAGTGATACTCGGTCAGTGTGTGTGAACGCTAAATTCTTGGTTCTGGATATCTATTGTTTTAGCCGACAATGCCTAATAAGTTAACAATAAAGACTAGATAAAAAGTGTAGAAGGCTTGCGACAGCTGTCTTTATGTGTTTAGCTAACCCTTAAAAAAACACTTAAAATTTGATACACATTGCATATATACTACATTCACTTAAAAAATAATAAAAATAAAAACAGTAATAATCATTTTCAGTATTACTACAATGCTCTCTAAGTGTTGAAAGATAAATTTGATTATCGGTCTATTTCGATCATTCAAATACACAATATAGAAATAATTTTCAAAGTCCTAATTTTTTTCACAAATTTTGTACACCGATCAGAATTTTTTGTGCAGTCTTTATCTTCATTTCAGATAAATGATAAATTTTGTAATTTCTCTACGCGTGACTTGGACACTGATACTTGAGTTAAGCAAGCCGAGGAAATGGAGTCGCATAATAATTTTAGATAACACCAGAGTCACATTACTTTGCTATTAGATATAGAGGATTAGTGTACAAATAAACCTTGTCAACAGTTCAAGATATCGATGTGCAGTTTTCAGCATTCAGTATCTCTCTCAAAATTCGAGCACGGAGCATGTTACTTTACCTCTATAACTCTTCTAGAATGGGTGTTTCCTAACAAACTTTTTTCTAAAGCTTTTAAGCTTTAGAAAAAAGTTATATTACATACGAGTATACAATGTCAGCAGTATTTCTAACGAAAATAACTTCAAGTATAGTAAATTAATTTAGATAAAAATATTATCGCAGACGTATATGGATGCTAAGTGGAACTTGTTGGAATATAGGTATAAAAATACTATTTATATTATCTATTTATGGGTGTCAATATGCCAATAAAGATAATTTTGAATTATAAGTAAGTAATGATTTTATGTTAGAATTGCAGCAGCAAATATTAAAAATTATCACATGTGATTTAGTATTGACATTGTCTTTATAAATACAATGGTATTGCTATCTATATAATATAAGTATTGACATTTTTACATTTACTAAAAAATGAAACCAAAGAGTTCTTACTCAGGGATAGGCATAGTTTGGAATTTAGAAAAGAGATGGCGCCATACACGGAATGTATGAGTGTTATTCGTTATATATGTGGGGTTTCTGTATACCACATATTAATTAAAGAACTGAGATCACAATAAACAAATCTTTATTATAAATGAAATAATTCTCGCACACGTGAAAACAAATACAAATATATATTGCGGTTAACTATTTTATTATCGTACACTAGGAAAAACCAAAAACATAACATAGAAGTAAAAATCAAATGTTTTCTCTAGATGCGTCACTTCACTGTTGCTGCCAACTTATAGTTGGTAACTAGTAATTGTTACCAACCTGTTAGTGGTTTCCCCACATATATTACGTGTATGGTGCCATCTCTTTTCTAAATTCCAGGTAATAAAATTATAATTATACCGCAAAAAAGCCAGCATCAAGTTGGTATACCATAGTAGTTGCGCGACTACCTGTCAAATTTGACATGTTTTATTAAAAATTTTGTCAGTCTAAAATTATTTTTCTTTAGTTTTCTTTATTATAAAATTTTCGAAAATTTTGACCAGACCCTATGTATTAGCTACTACGTATCGAAGCAACATTATTTAGTTTTAGATTATCTGACAAACTAATGCTTATTTTCCCAAATATTTTTACTACAACTATTCTCTTTGCTTCAAAAGTACGCATATACGATGCGAAGTTTATTTATTTGTGTTTCACAAATAACGACAGTTTCTTACTTAAGTGATATTTGCTTAAATTGCATTGGGTTTGAACATCTCATTATCTAAATATTGTCAGAACAAAATCCGGGTTTCTCTGAAATTTTACGATTTCAGTTATTTTATTTTCTGTTTTTTTTTTTATAAATAATATGTAAACTTGATCCAAATTTATTACAGAATAATATGTTATAAACAGATTTTATAATCATGTGTTTTTGGTACTAAGGGACCAAAGTGGTTACCCACTAGATTAAATTTCTATCTTACGTCATCTGTAAGAAAAAGGCGCAAGTAACTACGACTTTCATTTATTAAAAAATGGTGAATTTAAATGAAAGTCGTAGTTACTAGGTACGTGATCTCAAAATTTCTAAAATTTAATAATCTAACTTAGTTAAAAAATTATATATAAAAGGAAAACCAGCATATATATCTATGAACAAATATATTTAGTTTCACAATTTATAATCTAACAAATAATTTCCTCGACTTCGACGCATTACTCTTGATCCACTTATATTAAATAGTTTTTACAAAATGCAAATTCTCTGTTAGTCTCAATATAATGCCACTGAAGATGAAGCTCAAAGCGTCGAAACATGTATGGTAAATTAATTAACTCGGCACATTATGTGATGTATTAAACTGATTTCGTGGAGTCTGACGTTTTATTTCTTATGTACAATACATTCACCCCGCTTAAAAATGCACTACTTCTTTTAAGTGTATATATTTATTAGACATTTGAAGAACTATCTCCTGATAAAGTTTTTAGTTCTTATCCGGCCATTGTTGTGAAATTTGCCTGCTGTGCTCTATACACATAACTGGTGATCACCACTAATGGGTCCCGTTTTTTAAAGTATGGTTGTATGAAACATGCATTTCTTTAAACGATAGGCAATCATACACAACTATTTTTTTGTAAGTTAAGTCACTGTATTTTTTACCATATTCCAGATGCTTATATTTTGACATGCTGTATAGTATCAGTCAGATTAAGACGTGACAAACTATATTTTCATGACTATAAGTATACAATGGCCTTTCAAATAATTTACTTTACATCATCAGCCATTTCTTTTTTGTATTTGGACAATAAAGATAAGTTATTATAATGAATAGGTACCTAGAATTATTACGTTATGATTAGTACCTTTTCTTATAAGCAAACTCGTAACCCTTCGTAACGCATCTCTAGGACTCCTTTGAAAGAATTTTGGTGTTAAATTTGGTGGTAACGTTAATGGTTTTCTACCAGTTTGGTGTTCCCATGGATTATGTCCGGGTGCCATTCTATCTAAATGCTCTATGGACGCCGGTCGTCGTGCTCCTAAAATATAATAAACTTATTACTGATATGCTCATTTTAAATTCGAATAAAAAATGTGTTAGAAAATAAGCAGGGACGTTTTTCCATATTCTGTGGCAGATGACTCCTATTATTGTACCGAATTTTTCTTACATCTATGCTTTATTTTTCGCAGATTCTTGTAGAATTTTCCATTTCCAATATTGGAAATGCATAGGTACGAACAACAGCAAAGTGAATTTATTTTGACAGTGACTGAGAAGTGTTGTTGATGCAATTATTAAAGATTTGGAGCACGTGTATTTTTGGAATTGCGAGCCCGAAAACGTAACATTATACAATCAAAGTTTATTATCTTTTTACTTTCCAGAGTCTGTGATAGTCGTGCATATAATCCCCAAATTCTTAACTAATATAATTAGGGGTCGAGTGGTCCGTCATTTGAAAGCATTTTTTATGCTCCCTTCTGCGTTGACTAAGCGACTAAGCATAAGCATATCAAATCGATCCAACAAACTACGATGATCTATTTATTTACCATTAGGAATACAAACAGATTACAAAAGAATTCACAACAGTATTCACAATATAATACAAGTTTCTGACGAATGTATTTATCAAAAAAAAAAAAAAATAATTTAAAATGTACATAAAATGAAGAATTTATTTGCTTAAGCCTAAATATGACATTAAATAAACACAATACTACCCAATAACGAGAAAAACAAAACAAAAAACCACCTACATGAACAGACCCCTCACAAACGACTTAAACCGAGCCAAGGATATGTCAAATAAGTCTACGTCAGCACGATACAAATTACATGTTCGCAAAATGCGACAGATAGGCGAATTCTTTCCCGAGTTTGTTCTTCTAAAAGGAATTGCAAAGATTTCATGTGACCTCAACATACACGCAGGTTCATTCAATTCAATGTCATTATATATTGATGGAGAATCCAAAAATCCATAAATCCATATCTATACTACATCTATACCTCTGTCTGGATAAGTTCCATCCTGCTTAAAAGCCAAGTACTTCAAAAATCTTCTTTGTATCGATTCCAAGCTCCTGACGTGACAACAGTAGAGGGGCTGCCATACAACTGATGCAAACTCAAGTTTGCTGCGGACAAAAGCGCAATATAATAGCATTAAAGTAGATGAACTGTTAAATTACGCAACAAGAAGCCCAACATACTGGACACTGACCGACCACAGATGTTATGTGAGGAAAAAATGAAAATCTAGCATCGAAAGTGACGCCCAAATTCGGAACTTCAGTTACACGGCTTAAAACCTGATAATCCAGTTTATACTAATGCAAAAATAAAAAGTAAAAAGTCACTGGTACCGACTAATGCACATACAGCACTCAAATGAATGAATGGCTGTCAAAACATTTGTCTACTAGAAGATTTTTGTATTATATGTATTACCTGAAAAAGGCAACAGTCTTACTTTGCCGAAACGTTGTTTAAGAGAAGAAAATGTTTTTACATCAAATAACAATTTGTTATTTAGTCTGTGTTGTTATTTTTTGCGAGCATCATTCCAAGAACTTGTGAATCTAAATATTGAAGAAATATGGCTCAAGTAAAAGATAACACAAATATGAACAGTAATAACACAGTATTTTTAAACATTGACACCCATCATTCACCATGTTGACGATGTTGAGCTCCAACTGCAAAGCATCACGTTCATTCATAGAACTGACGACAGAATAAAGTTTGAGGTCACCTCCAAAAGCTCCCTACAGCCTTTAATTGTTTTGATGAGGTCATCTATGAAAATCGTGAATAATATCGGACCAAGATTTGAACCCTGTGGTACTCTCGAAGTAGCAACAAACTCCTACGATCTGAAGCCCTCGTATTTAACAAACTGCACTTTGTCTAGAAGATATGATTTAAGTAACGGGTATTCCATTAAGGGTGGACAGGTAGCATATCTCAGAAAATCATAGTCGTAGGACAATGGGAAAAAAATTCTTTTAGGCAAATCGACCATGGGAAATTGCTGGAAATAGTTTTTTTAGTTCCTAACTATACCGCTAGGGGCCGTAATTGATACACTAATGCGAAAAATGCATTTTTATTGAAAATTTCGCAATATAAGTTAGAAAAACACTACTACCCCAGTAATACGAGTACTACTGAGATTCCGCATCTTTTTGGTGTATCACTTTTCATTGTGCGGCTTGAAATAAAGGCAGCAGGAAAGGACGATTTTTTTTTCTATAACTTTGGTTTGGCTTAACCGAATTTATCAATCTAATTTTTGTTTAAGAGGGCAATCCTTGTTGACGAAGAAAAAAAATATTTCAAATCATAATTGGGGCTCCGCTAGATGGCGATATTTGCATCGCCTGAGGTTTTTTTGATTTTTCTTTAAAAACTTAAATGGAATAATACAAATATATGTTGGTTTTCGTTTGTGATGAATTGAAGACTAATCAAATGATCGCCGACGTGCGGCATAGCACATGGCACCCGAAGAAGAAGAATCAAAGGTATAAAAATTCATGTTTACCTTGAGAGAAAATAATTCAATTCTTATTATCAGTACCCACACTAATGGCATTAAAATATGTGGACAAACTTCGACTGGATAATGATTATGGCAATTTATTTATATTTCAAGTTTGTATACCTGTATTCAAAACTGTACGGTTGTACAAAATCGTTCACTACAAATCCAAAATTTTCCAAGCTGGGATTACAAATTGTTACATATCGGGTGATTCGCAATTCAAAAATACACGTACAGACTACAAATTCACAAACTTTACTCGTATATTACTCGCTTCATAAAACATTAGCAATCGCGTCACAAAACTTTTCTGTCACTGTCAATATCAATTACTGTATGAAAATATTTCACAACTCAATTAACACTGACGATTTTACATACTCGTAATTTATTTGCAACTGTTTTTAATATAATGATGAAATGCAAACCGAATGCGCGGACTTGAAATAGAAAGATTAATGAGTTGTTTGGTCCCTTATTTACCAAACCTGTAGTCCAAAGACAATAATATAAATAAAATATAAATAAATTATTTATTCCCAAATTATACCTATTCATGCATGTATAAAAATTAAACTAAATATGATTTAAGTTAAATAGAATAATGAATTGCTTGTTACATAATGTAACAAAACTTTAAGTTATGTTGGACATTTGTTTCACACTACCATGCTTTCACCAGAAGGGTCAAATAGAATCTGAAGGTTTCTCCTGCTACAATTGTTCAAATATATATACTTTAAAATCAATGATCACTTTCCTGACAGAGGATACATTCACGAAACGTTGTTTAAGTCATTCTACTTTCAATATCTAAACTCTGGCAAAATCATTCATGCCCTGATAGACTATCTTCATCTTTCGTAAATCTAAGTCAGTGTTCCCCAGCACAATACAAGAAATAGCAGCCTATTTCAAGCACCTCAAGCACACACCAACTATGGCGAAGAGCATCAGATTACAGAGCTTGCAGCTTGTGCAAAAAAGTTCAAGATAATTAATATGCTGTATCCCGGGTAGTTTGTCTGACGCACTTTTACTTTTGTTGGCGTATTCCCATTATCAGTGTACTCGGTATCTAGTATCACCTTGTTTCGATTTTTTTTTATATTTTATAGAAACCTAAATTCATTAACATGAAAATCAAAGAACAACATTTTTCAGATTGAATTTAAAATTAACGTTGAACATTTTCAAGACTTATTTATCAAGTTCCCATCAGGTAAGCATCGTTGTAACTGGGGGTATACCAGACAATAAGAATGTAATTATTTAAAGTCGGTACTAACGCTTCTATGACCTAATAATTGATCTCATTCAATTTACGAAAGGCCGTTGTATGAAACGAAGAAACCACATCGTGTATCAAAGAATTTTAAAATATAAAATTTTTTGTCATAATCTGACTGGAACTTAATCATGTTCAGGTGTGAAAAAATATTATACATAGAGTTTTAGTTACGTAGTAGGATTGCCTACCGTACTTAATAAATTAATTATTACACGTGTTGAAATGTTTATTTTAAGAAATGGTTATATTCAAAGATCTAATTGTAATATTACCACATCAAGTGTTCTTGGTCTGCTGCTACAAAAATGATAAACGTAATGTTGCGACATAGAGTGCTATACACTCAAATCAAATAAACTAAACATGTATTAACTTGAGAGGAATAAGTAACACGTTTTTGTCTTTTAGTTTCTAACGATATCATTATTGCAATGATATCGTTAGAAACTTGCAATAATACAAGTATTACAAATTTAATGTTTAGTACAAACCTTTTTGTTTTGGGTACCATCCCCTGTTGGGTCCGCCAGCTAATCTAAGTAAGTCAGCGCCAGCTAAAGCTTGTTCAAGACCAGAATGTGAGAGTTGTCTACGATATAAACCTGAGCTTGTCATACTTCCTGAAAAACAGAGATACCTACATTAAAAAACTACAGATTTTTAAATTTAAAAGTAACTAAAAAATAACTGGCATCGAAAGAGCACCTATACAACAAGACAAAATTCATCACTGAGTAATGCCTATACAATTATATGTACTGATTACTAACGGATGTTTCAGCAAGAACTTTGAATGCCGCGCCAATTTTGACTGTCAACTATTTGGTCGGCCATATTTGGTTCTGTTGAAGTAAAATATTGACATTTATAAAAATAGTGCGTTTAAGCTTGGAAGAAACATTGTTAATAGTGAAAACTCATTACAAAATTTTTAATATTGTTCGCATGGGATCGTGATCACTTGGGCGTACATAATCGACCAAACTTTGAACTGACGTTTTCATTACAACATGAAAGAGCCTTTGCCCGTCATCGGCAATAAAGATCTACAAATACTATCGCAGCTGTGAGAGTGGCAGAACGAACAAACCCCCATCATCTATTGTTAAGTCAATAAAATCTTAACCACTGAAGATGGAACCAGGTGCTCCGAAACATGTAAAGTTATTTCTTGGAGGTACGACTTTTTATTTCCTACACTTAATATTTTTGTCCCATCAACTTACCAACAGTATTGAGACTTCCAATTGTATTACTCTGCCTTGGTGCTGTCTGATTACCAGGTATATCAGGTGCTCTTCTGTGTGGTGTTCTTGGAATGTCACATCCTGCAAATCATACATTAACTGTTTAGAATTAAACTCATAAAATTTACATAACAATTCAATTTAATACAGAAGAACCAATATGATCAACTAACGAATACTGACTTTATTTGGATGTTTTTATCGTTAGTTTTCGTTCTCCACATACACAGCCGAATCATCCTTAGAGCAATGACACATTTTTATGAATTTGCAACTATCCTCTGTGTTTCAATATTGAACTCAAAATATACACCCAATAAAGATAGTGTTTTCTGGCAACGACTTAACTAAAATCCATTGGATTTCGACGCGCTACAACAAGCTATATTTGGAATTCACTTGTATCTAACTGTAATAAAATAGAACCCGCCACTGGCAAGTTTACAGATTACTCAATTCTAGAATACATGGGTGGCAGATCGCTTCTTTCTGAGAATTTCCAATATCTAACAGTCTTTTTTTTCTAATATATATATTTACGGTAACACGAAATATTCCCATAGATTTGTTGACATAGGGTTCTTATTTTTTCTAAACATAAATACGAGCGTACCCTAATATTATGTGTTGCGACAAACATCATGGGGGGTCTAAGAGTTATCTGCGTCATAAAGATTATGCCAGGCTTTTAAAAATATTTTGTTCTTAAGATAATAGTTTTTTTTTTTGCCTTGTTATGTACTTTATACACCCTCTTATGTAGTTACAGATATTTATTGGGTTAACAGTGTTGCCGATTTGCTCAAGTATTGCTTTCCCTAACATTGTCAATACGTTTATAAATTGTTTAAATTAAGGAATAAGTTGTAATCGATGGAATGTTGATATTAATTACGAGGTTTTTTTTTTGCTTCCCAATGTCTGACTCTTCCAAGGGGGTAGGAGTCTTGGGCAGTCTTTTTTTAAACTGAGTTAAAGGCTCTCGCTTTATTTATGAGTTATATTTTGTCACTAATATAGTTGCTATATTACGCAGAATGTACTCGCATTTACAGCAAGGGAAATATCTACATCACGTCGAATCATAGTTAGTATAAATTAAGTATCTTTAAGCAATTATACCAATTGAATTGAATCATAGAAATATTATTCATATTTTCACGGAATTAAACCTCGTATCGCAGAAGCCAGTTCTGCTATATTTGGAATTCACTTGTATCTAACAAAGTATGGTTTTGATCATAATAAAGAACAAATCTAAACGCTTAATTCCTTAATTATTTTTGTGATTAAGTATAAACGCTGTGACTGATCATGTATTTTAGGTATGTGTTACTTCTTCATTTATAATTATATGGAATTACATATATGGTCTGTATTATTGTTTGTATCGTCTATTTTAGATGTAAGAAAAAGCACTATTAAAACATAACACCTCAAAAAATTGGTGTTTTGATATCCCACCTATCTATCCCTAACTCTGAAATTAAGTGTTTCACTGCAACGTCTTAATAAAGTCACTAGGGCATCTTGAAATACTACCAAATTTGAAGCAGATAAGAATTCTCATTGTCATACCTACCTCGTGCAAATATAGGTGTTTCAGGTAAACTACAAGAAGTTTGTAAATGTCGTTCTTCTTGTGGGCTATGTGATGATCGCTTCTGAAAATGACGACGTTTTGAATCCTGCAACTCTGATGGTAATGTTCGACGTTCTGAAGGTACATTACGATTTGAACTACTGTAGAAATTCCTTCTTCCTGCAAACAAAATTCAGTTATAAGAGTTTTGTGTTCTTCACGTTCATTTTTAGCTTGGATACCATAATCATCTTTTCTATTAACAACTAAAGAACATGTAAAATGTGAAAGGCGTTCAGTAGTAGAAAGGAAAATGGCTCAAATAAATCAAAATGATGGCCATTTAGGGAATGCGGCTAATCATCCGAAGCTGCTCCTCTACAAGGAAACGTTTTATAATCTTTTATAACTCGTGTTAAGTGGGAAGAAATATTGTTGATGATTTGTTCATTAACGCGATTTGATACGGTCGGTGAAGGCTATATCGAATATTCTGTAGAAAGTACGACCAAATTGCTAAAAGAATTCTTCAACCTGGCTCTTTGGTAAATCTCGAACTAATTTCATTTAACCGAATCACTACAAGCAATGAATATTCAGTTAGGTGACCGTAGAAATATTGTCATTAGTAGTGATATCGCAAGAACAAGTATAACGTTTGAAAAAAGAAATATTGCTTCTCTGACGATGATTTTAACCACATTAAATAAAGTAACATACAAAGGCTCACCTCTCGAATACCCTGCATCCATCGATCTGGACTTAACCGCTTCGCCTCTGTGCGGTGGTACAGCTGGTGCTTCACTGGGCAGTGTATCAGCCCGTTTCATAACAGGAATAAGATTATTAGCTATTTCTGAATATTCATCGTCTGCCTCTTCGACTGGCGAAGGTGGCAGTGGTGGAAATTCATGATGATGTAAGGCAGGGAAATCCGCCGATGTACTACTTGGCATACCACGATGATGTGGGGGAAATGGTGGATGATGTGAGGAGCTATCACGATGAGCAATCAACATTTCTTTGGCGCTTTCCGATTTTTGAATGCCGTTACGTTTTGGAAATGGATTACCTGCTGAAAATATACCAGTTAGCAAGGTATAATTAAACAGTTTCTGTTTGTTGTGGTGTACTGTTAGGTATTTTTGTGGAGCGCACTTAAATTGATGCATGTGTTTTATTTTATTTTATGTTTTGTTTTGTAAATATGTAAATTTCTTACTGATATGTATGTTTTTCGTTTCGCTTTCTTTTTTTTTTCATTTTGTAAATTGATGCAGGTGTTTTATTTTAGTTTATTGTTTTTTTTATTGGCCATTAGTTGGTATACAATTCATATACATTGGCATTGGCAAAAATTCAAAATTAAACAAAATTCAAGATCAAAACATTAAAAAATGTCAAAATCTAATTATTACTTAACATTTACAAGACAAACAATATGGATTAACATAGACCAACTGCCAAGACCCACCAGCAAAATAAAAAGAAGTCACAGCATGGTGGAGCAATGCTCAACAAATTCCTGCAGCGTGTAAAAACCATTTACAGCTAAAAATCATTCTCAATTTAATGAGTCAAGTCGAGCTCAAAATTTTTCGGGCAGCATATTAAAATAATAAATGCCAGGCATAGTGCGGCGACCTTTTGAACAACTCGTGGCTCGGCCTAGGCAGCAGAAGTTAGCCCCATTTGTAATAAACAAATTACGCCTCCCGAACATATAAGTTAAAAGCTTGAGGAAATGCACGCAAGGCACCGTTAAAACCCGTTCGTTTTTGAAGGGTTGCCTACAGGAGAAATTATATGGTAAATTAAATATTGTGCGCAATATTCTTTTTTGCATAATGAATACACGATACGACTCACTAGATTTACCCCAGGATATTATATTGTAAGATATTGCCGAATAGACGAGGTCACAATAAACACTTGTCAGAGCTCCCAAGTCCATGTGTCGTTTCAAAAAATATATGACATAAGACTGCTGACTGAGTTTTTTACAGAGATTGTCCACTTGCGCAAGCCAATTTAATGTTGTATTGACAGTAACACCCAGCATTCTCTGACACTGGGATCAAGGCATCGAATATTAACTATAGACAATAAGCTCCATTAGACGCTGAAAATGGCATCGACTCGTCGCATTCCGAGCTCATTTCTGGCCCGCTACTATATTATACTATATCTATATATACTATAAGCTACTATAACATAACTATAAGCGCGGCGAATTGCTTTGAAGCCACGTACATCAGATTTACCGACACGATGAGAAGTACCTAACTGTCTATTATTTTAAATGTCACCAAGGTAAGATGGTGTTGCCAAAGTGTACGTCGAAATTTGGAGAGGGCCGATATCTATTAAAATTAATTAGAACGGTTTTGTCGTGATTTACAATCAACCGGTTGCACGACAGCAAGAATCGAATATCTGTAAGAGTTTGCTCTGGATCATCCCAAGGTCCTTATCGGACATCATCAGTGACGTGTCATCAGCACAAACTCCCGCCCACATTTTTGTTATCATAATCGGACAAATGAGAGCTCACTCTATCGCCAATTTTTCGGTGACTCAAGCAGGAATAAATCCAATCATTTATATTGCCTCAAATTCCCATGTGTAATAATTTGGGTTGTCCTTATTGACTGTATCGAACGCCTTCAATAAATCAAACAACACAGAAACCACGTACTGTTCTTTATCTGTAAGGTTTTATTTCGTTTTCATTCATGTTCGATTAATATAAGAGTCTAAAGTTGATAATCTAATTTTACCCTACTTAGCTTGCCTTTTGAAGGCAGCCTCTGGGGTATCTCTTGTCATAGTCCAGTAGTAGTCGGGGAACAAACTCACATTTACATTTTCCCTGATAGCTTTTTTCCATGTTTGAAATATCCTGGTGGAACCTCTTAATTTTTTCCGGGAAATAATCCAGATGATAATCCAGGAAATGAAATTTTAACGACAGAAACCGTAGGTTTTGGTGACATAGTTTTCTGCTTTATGTTTCCCAAAAAAAATTGTTGCAACCATTTTATAGGAATTTCACGAAATTCTATTTTTGGAATCGATTAAGTCCGACATAAGGTCACTTTTTTTCTTTTTTTTTTGAGAGGGTCCGTACGACATAAGTCCCCGGTTTCACTGCAGCGTCATGCGCTTATTGTAAAAAATCCCCGTATATTATGCCACCCAATTCAGCAGCCCTGTACCCTCCACTAGCTTGTGGAGTTCAGTTATGTGTTGGGTGTCAATATCTGCTGGCGCAATCAGCGCATGCCCAAAAATAGCGTGTCGTCTTCGTTGTAGAACTACACACTCACATATTACATGGTAAGCTGTTTCAACTGCCCCATTACACTATCTACATTGCAGGTCCCCATTATACAGCCCGATCTTATTTAGGTGGTCTCTCAGAGAGCAATGCCCAGTAAGGAGTCCCATAGTTATTCGCATCTGACTCCTGCTTAATGATAGCAGTTCTTCAGTGCGTTTTGTTGCTGCACCAGGTATGGGCCTCTTCCCATGCTCCTGCTTGGGAATATGTTCCCCATATCTCTGGTGCTCGTTTTTGGCCCAGCACTTGAGGAGTTAGTATATATGTACCGCCGAAGCGAGTCACTTAATTCAATTAGATTTATTTTCCGAGGCTTTTTACTGGGAAGTTCACAGACGAAACCAGAGTTATGCGTTTGATCATTATCAGATTCAATGGTACATTCTGGAGGTCACCGGGCGTATTGCGGATAGTAAATTTTTATAATGAATCGCAGACTTTTTCTCCGCAAACATTTTTTTTTTTTGGTTATTTCAGTTCACGCCAGATCATAGGAACATCGAAGGATATCTTACGCTTTTTTCGAATTAGCCAACAGCGAATGTTGGACTCACATTTATAGCAGCGCAATTATTATCCTGGTCTCCCACGAACATACTAACAATTTTAATAGCTCACAAATTATGTATTCATTGTTAATTATTCCTGACTTTGAATCATTTATGGTAAAAAAATGAGTCCGAGTAACTTACCTTCTAATAATAATTGTTTATAGTAATCTTCGGATTTTTGAATTTCATTATGACTACTAGATTTCTGGAGATCATTATGTTTTCTATCATTTTTATCCCTGATTGGTTTAGCTGGTGCCTTCCTCTTTTCCTTCTTCTCTTTATTCAGACTTTCAACGCCGTTCAACATAAATTTATCATCCTAAAATGAACACAAAAATTCTTATTATTACTTTCATTCGATTATGAGTCAATCAGATTGAATAAAATTATATCAGTGAGAAACGGACTTCTTAGGTCTGTGTCAAAAGATGATAATTATCGCCAGTAACCAACTATTAGGTTGGAAGGGTTAATAACATTATATCATGGCTGCAAAACGTGTATTGACTTAAAAGAGAATATGTTGAACAAAAGACATTTGACAGAAAATATTTGTTTCTAAAAGCATTTATAGACAACCCTCATAGGTAGGCACTAATCTAGGAACTAGATCTGTTTGGTAGGTATTAAAATGTAAACACTCGATGTTACTAAAAATATTTTCGATTCTGCAACTTTATTTGTTTAATTTTTCATCAGAGGAAGCAGTTTTTTGTTGCTATTAGCGTTAGACGTTTGTTTATGTATTCTCACCCTAGTTGGAGATATTACACAGATGAGATTTTTCATTCACACATTCGGTAACCTAAAAGTGTGTTGTAATCTTAGAAATCAGACTCTATTTTAATGCTTTCTGTCGGGCTGCTTAAAGATTAAGACATTATCTTCTTCCTGATTGATTACTCATTTGGATTGCTTTGTTGGAAGGCTACAATTTTGCTACGATATTGTAACGAAATCGCTTAAAAACACGTGAACAAAGCACAAAATTGCAGCGAGAAATAATAAATGAAAGTTGTACGAACAAAGCAAGCTTGTTTTACTATATTAATGTTTATATGTTCCAAATATGTATATTTTTCAACACGCATGAATTGAGTTCGTTTCGCCATCAAGGACAGTCGTTTTATTACTAAAAACGGGTTTAACGCCAGTTAAAAACGACCGTTAATTTTGAACTTTCAAATTTATGTGTTATGTAATTAGTTTCGTGTAAAAGCAGTCTCGACATTGTAACAAAGTGCTGAAGAAGGGACCCCTATTAACATTAGTGCACTCGTGAAGAAGGTAGGTGCCCGAAAAGAATTTATAGTATGGTTCGGTCTTATACAAACATGGAAATGCAGAGGTCATTAAGGAGGGTCAACACGGTTTCTGTAGAAAAAAATCTACAGTTACGAATTTGATTTCTTATGAACTTGATATATTGGATGCTGTGAGTGGAGGTTATCAGGTGGATTCGGTGTATACCGACTTCGCCAAAGCATTTGATAGGGTGAACTTTGATGTTTTGTTGGCAAAGCTGGGAGTGTTCGGATTCTCTGACCATGCCTTATCTTGGTTGGAAAGTTTTTTGAGGGGGCGTACACAGGTAGTAAAGATCATGAATCACAAAAGTCATGAGTTTCGTGTAACATCAGGAGTCCTGCAGGGGCCCCATTGTGCCCCATTATTGTTGTTTTCGATGGCTAATCTATTTGCGGATGATTTAAAGATTTATAGAAGAATTTCGTGCGAGGCCGATGTTGAATATTTGCAGCGCGATGTTGATGCGCTGTGGCAGTGGTCTGTGTATAATAATTTGAAATTCAATATCAATAAGTGTTCATTTATTAGCTTCTTTCGCAAGAGGAATAGATTTCCTAGTCGGTACACGATGGATGGTGATCAGTTGAAATATGTGGACAAAATAAAAGACTTGGGTGTTCACTTTTCAGAGTCTGTTGACTTTAATGAACACATATGCCGAATGTCTCAGAATGGTCATAAAGTATTGTGATTTGTGATGCGGAATTCTAGAGACTTATCAATTGCGAGCTGTCGTTTGTTGTATGTGTCCCTGGTTCGTTCTCCACTGGAATACGCGTCAGTGATTTGGTCGCCTTATTATCAGACTTATATAAATATGATTGAGAGAGTTCAGGACAAGTTTTTGCGTTATGCTGCGTTTAGAATGGGGATACATATGCGCAATTATCATAGATCGGACCTACGAGGGGCGTTAAACTTGGATACTCTTGGTAAACGCAGAATTTTAAACGACTTGGTATTTGCGTATAATGTGTTGAAAGGTAACATAAATTGTCCTGCTGTCCTGCATAGGATTTTCTTCAATGTGCCAGTGCGTGATTTACGATACCATGATCTCTTCTTTCACCATACAAGTAGAAATAATTATACATACTTTTCTCCTATTGATAGAACTCTTCGCACTCTGAATGAACATGATTGTATAGATATCTTTTGCAATTGACTTTTAGAATTTAAACGTCAAATTAATTGTTGTATTGAGTAGTACTCATAACAGATCTTGAATTTATTATGAATTTGTTTATTTTGCCTTAGGTACTGTCATGTATATAAGAAATTTGTTGTAAATATAATTGGGGTATCCCGTTAATTTAATAAAATAAAAATAGTTCATACAGTCCGCTGATTTTCATCCTTTTTTTCGTACAAAAGTTTTTAAAAAGTGGTGCTACTATAAGCTACATGGGAAATAAAATTTTGAAATAAGTGTCCTAATAAGGACGCTAGAAATAGCCAGGTTGATCTGAGTTTTAGTTCATCACTATAAAAAGTTTTAAGAATACAAATATTATCAAACTTTAACCGATATTTGAGTACCTATTATTGAATGCATTATTTAATATACCTGCGTGACTTCAATATCTCGCCTTTCTAACAATTCACTAATATTTTGTTCAATTTTTCGTAATGGCGAAATTTCAGCACTTGGTTGCGAACTTTCAACATCTTCTTCTTCCTCTACAGTTATTCCTAATTCTCTACGTGGTGTTATATCTTCTGCATTAAGACTTGGTAATGAAACAACCTAAAAAATATAAAACAAGATATTTTATTCATATCATTTTTAACCAATCATAAGTTTAATGAACAATTTAGAAATAATAATGCTAGTTTCTGTAATTATTTGCCATATAGGGTAATTTTTTCGACGAACACTTTTTTCCTATGCAATTGGTTTTGCTTACAGATTGGCAAAAGCAACAACAAATACGTCCGCTGTGAACACGTTTTGTGTAGTAGTTGCATTAAAAAAAGTGTTTTTCTTAAAACCAACTACCTAATTGTAAAAGTATGTGTTTGACGACATCTAGTTTCTGTTGGTAATATGCCGAGTGAACAATAATTCACTATATCGACTGCGTGTCAGGTCACTGACCCCATACTGCAAAATTACCAACATCTAGATGCGCCGATACTCCCTTTACCGGGACGCCTATATTTGAAAAGGGCAGTCAACTACTGACCGATCACCACTGATGAGTCGTGGATCGACGAAACGGCCGTCTGGTGAAGGTATAGTGGTTCACAGACAAACTCTCGGAATTAAGTTTTGTTTCGTTAAACAAGCCCATTTCAACTATAATTGTTTGTTATTATGTACGAATGTTTCAGATTAATAATAAATTACTAGTTTAATTAAACTGAGTAAAATTGAAAACCAAATAAAATGCATAATAAAAGAATTTCTATATCATCCAATTTCTCTAAATTATTTGAAGCTGTGCTGTATAACAGAATATGTAATTCCGTACATGGGCAAGTTTCCCTTAATCAGCATGGGTTTTTCACCGGGAGGTCCACTGCCACTAACCTTGCAATTTTTACTCAGCAAGTGAACGAGGTTGTTGATGGTGGTGGGCATTTTGATGTATTGTATACAGACTTTGCTAAAGCATTTGATCGTTTGGATCACCGAATACTAGTTCAAAAGCTCGATCGATTCGGATTTGATGATGGTTTGAAGTCGTTAATTACTTCATATCTTCAGAACAGACTTCAATATGTATATTATAACGGCTATACGTCAGAGAGGTATTGGGCTTCCTCAGGCGTTCCGCAGGGATCCAATTTGGGTCCACTGCTTTTTTCTATTTTTATAAATGATCTAGATGATTGTCTGTGTGTAAAACGCCGACGATCTTAAGTTGTTCGCCCCTATTACTTCTCATGTAGACTGTCTTCGGTTGCAGGACGATCTGAGAGCTGTGGAACATTGGTGTAACGTTAATAATCTATCGCTCAACGAGAATAAATGCAAATGTATGACATTCACTAGAAGGAAGAATATTATAAGTTTTCGCTACACGGTTGGTGGGACCGCACTAGCTAGGTGTCTGACTGCTGCTGACTCTAGTCTATCATTTGTGCCTCATGTGGTTGCTAGGACTGGTGAAGCTGTGAGATCCTACGGTTTTATCGTGAGAAGCTGTAGGAGTTTTCATAGCATTGATGCGTTGAAAGTTTTGTATAACTCTTTTGTGCGTTCGAAGCTCAAATATTGCTCCTTGATTTGGTACCCGATCTATCAGATTCATGTGCGGAATGTTGAGAGTGTCCAAAGAAAGTTTTTGAAATACCTTTCATTTAAGGCAGACGGTATTTATCCTGAGAGAGGGTTGAATATACGTTGTTGCTGAACAAGTTCAATTTCAAGAGTTTGGAGTTTAGAAGAATATTTTTTTCTCTAAAATTTTTGTATGATCTTTTACATAATAGAATCGACTGTTCTGAACTCCTGGCTCAAATAAATTTTAACGTGCCCAGACTTGGCGCCCGCAATCCTTTAACTTTCTACTCTCAGCGCCCTTGCACTAACCTCTATACAAAATCGCCCGTATATGTCATGTGTAATAATTTTAATTTGATTTGCGCTGACTGTGACATTTTTAATTGTTCAAGGGAAGCACTTAGGAGGGCTGCTCTGACTGTTTGTGCGTCGTAGTTTCTCTTTTTGTTCTTGTTAATTGTTTAATTAGTGCAGATCAATCATGTTTTACTTTTAATGGATTGCTTATTGTGTTATGTATAATATTTTGTTTTTTTTTTTGTGGAATTACCTATTGTATTATAATTTTGCTCTGTTAAGGGAGAAATCTGTTGAGCAATAAAGGCTATTATTATTATTATTATTTTCTCTTATAATAATAAAATTTACAGGTCACAAGAATCTTACCCTAACAATCGGTGATAAAGTATTATTCACTTCCATAACACATTCTTCATCGTCCTGCTGTCCATCATAATCTACCATGACACCCTCTTTTATCAGCGATTTAATATTATCAAAAGTAGTTGAATGTTTTTTATTGGCATCAGCATGTTTGCTTGGTGTACTTGATCTGGAACTGGATAGATCTGCACTAAGCCTTGATGGACTGCTACTAATCAATTCTTGACTTAAATGTTGTCGGGAATTGTTCAAATCTAAACTGAATCTCGATTTCGGTGAGTTCAGCTCTTGACTTAACCTGAAAAATAAACAATAATTTAAGATACTATTCTAGCTCCTTATACATATTTCGAACATATGGAATTCTTGAAAATAAACGCAGTTTGAACAGTAAATATGCTTGCGGAATCATTGGACTATAAAACTTTTGAGCAAACATATTGTTAAAGAATTAAGTAATTCTTTTATTGTCTTAGTTTGCAGATGAATTACCACCATAACTTATTAAATCATCAAACAGCGTGGATCTGTGAAAAAATATTCTTAAATCTGGTCTATATAGTCCTAGCCACTCTCAATTAAAGGAGATGGACAAGAACCTACAATAATTGCAACTTCAAAACTTTTGGTAATACCATCTAGGTGTGGTTCATCTGAAATAGTTTATTAATGCATCGAAATTAACAACCAGACAGCTGTTGGATGTAAGCCGTTCTCAAACGCCACAATAATAGGATTAGGTATACATTGTTCATTGTCGCTGAAAACATAATTTGTAAAAGGGAAAATAGTTTTGTGACATAGCGGACAAAATTGGGATACTGTTAGGCTACTGACGGGGTTTAGTTTGAATATTTTTTAAGTTTTCACTCATTTCTTAACCCAATGGAAATAAATAAAATAATGAAGATAATTTTATCTAGCTGTATATAAACGGATCTATTGGTAATTGAAAATTGAAATCAATCATCAATCAATCAACTTCGACCACCATTTTTGTAGCATGATATAAAGACGGTAAACTATAGCGTTACACCGTTTATCTATGTGCCCTTTTGTTTGATCTTTAGTTTAGAGAAAAATACTCACCTAGAATGTGGGGTACTTAAATCAATACTGTATCTTGAATTTGGTGTACTCAATTCTCTGCTCAATCTAGAATTTAATTCTTCTCGACTCAAACGGGAACTTAATTCTTCTCTACTTAACCTAAAAAATAGAAAGAAGAATAATTTAATGAACCTATAAAAATATGATGGTAAATACTTAATAATTATTGTTATTATTCTTTAGAATTTCGAATATTTTTCTCCAATTTTGTTTAGTAGGAAAGTATTCGAGTAAGAACGGGTATCATAATAAAGTACCAGATTAATTCGGTACCGATCGCAGCACATATAAATACGTTGGGAGGCAGTATGTTAAAATATTCATTAATTATTGGTTCTCGCGATTTTTCATCGCATAAGAAGGTTGCTTGATTGTGAAGACCACTGATTTTGGATATTTGTGAACAATCTACCTATAGCTATTATATTATATATTATTATATAAAAATAAATCGAAGATTTGTATTTCCTTAGGCTTAGTAAAACCTGAGTGCGTGAAACCTTACATATTTTGATCCTTCTAACCGAAATTATGAATTTCATTGCGATAAATAAATCAGACAGTATCTTCCTTACCTTGAATTAATATCTCTATTCAAATCCGAACTTAATCGCGATGATGCTGGTATACTAAACTCTGAACTTAAACGGGAATTGAGCGATGAATTTGATGTTACTGACGAAGTCATAAGCGATTTTCGATCTTTCTTTCCACGCCGAACGATATATGTACTTGTACCAGACATTGTTGACGATTGTAACTCAGATGGTAATATAACGTGATCATCCGAATCGGAAAATGGTGATGTAACCTAAAAAAATATAACTGTCATTTACTCTTTACCTTCATAATTGTGATGAACCCGGGGAAAGAAGCCGAGGGCAGTCTATCTGGGAATTTATAAGCTTAAACAGAAGACCTTATACGGAGTTCGAGAGAATCAATATTAAATCTTTCAAGTAGATATCCGTGGTCGACAACTCTAATCGGGAATCGCCCATCGATTCTAACACAAAGATGTTTCAAAAAATTCCGCTGTGTGACCTCAAGTTAAAACATATGAACTTGATATATAGTAGACCACACAACTGAAGCATACTCGAGTTTACTCCTGACCAGTGCAAAAAAGTGTAATTAAACACTCGACGTTTCCAAACCCCGCCGTGACCTTCAAAAGAAATCCCGAACTACCACGAGCAGAACGACATAATCATTCAATGACAGGTCACCAATCTACCGAGACTCCAAGATCTTTCATCTGTATACATCTGACTAAAGGTGTATCATTGATCCGATAATCGCAATCATGCGGACTCTGACTACTGGACACTGTTAGGCATTTACATGTATTGATGTTTAGTGGTAAATTGTTTTCTGCACACCACTGTGATCAAGCATCCAAGATCACTCTGTAGGGCATGTAGGTCCAGAAATGGTTCTAAATATCTTCATATCATCGGCGAATAATGATCCCCCGAACGACGTCATTAATGTAGATAGCAAATATTAACGGAGTAAGCAGATTGCTGCCCTGCTTCCCCCTCGTTACTTTGGAGACATAAAGCCGCCATACTCCACAAATTGTTTTCTATCTGATGGATATGAATCAAAGAGAGTTATTGAGGATTCACTGAACCAGATCTCTCTCAGATTTCGTTTGATTATGAGGTGTTTAAGTTTGTGAAAGGCCTTCAAAAAGTCTGCGTAAATGATTGCAGGTACTCCACTAGGTTTGTCGCCGTGGACCGTTTTTGAAAGAAGTCATGCTGTTCAATTAAAATTCAATTTTTTATTTGATTAAATATTTTTCCGTGAAGAATTGAGTCGAAGACCTTTGAGAAATTGAATAGAATAGCTATGGGCCGATATTTCGTGATTCTGTCGAGGGAAATCTTAAGTATATAAAAAGCGATCAAATCCAGTATATCGGAATGTAAGAACAGTAGGTATACTAATGCTCTCCTAACTTAGATATGGAAGTATGTGACTTACAACAATTCCCCAAGCCATTTCAAATTTAAAGAAATCTGATCTGAAGTATTTCCGACAAGCCTTTCTCAAATTAATAAAGAGCAATAATTATTTTAATATCATTGTTATTAATTTTGCGTTGTCAAATTTTGAGATCTATATCTTGCATAAGCTGGGTTACTTTATGTGGGATTATTACCTCATCTTCTGTGGTACAAGGCGGTGGATCCGGCCAATCTTCTAAATCTTTCAACCTATTTGGTATGGAGCTTGTACTGGAACATGAACCAGATTTTCTTCGTCTCCTTCCAATTACTTTAGTGCTACCTAAAACAAATAAATTCATTATTGTTTAACAGTTGAATCACACGACAAATGCGTATAATGTTTGTACATTCAGAAATTTACAATAAACAGTAAGACATAATACAGTATAGGTACGATTCATGACAGGCACATTGCAGCCCTCGACACACGGCACGCACACACATCAGATGGTCTAATCTTACAGGAACCGCGACAAATGAGCACAGAAAGATCTTGCAGATTCATAGATGAAGTTAAATCTGACATGCTCGAAGCAGTGTTGCCTTTGATCCATAAGTAGTAAAAAAATAGGAACGTGAAACAGTCTGCTATTTCTTGCAGAGGCTCGCGGTGTATTAAAGTTCCAAGAGTGGAGTATGTTTGAAGAATCCAGCTAGCTAATAATTGAATAGTAGCTATAGAAAAGACTCATTACATCAAGAAAACTGAGGAATTTTTAAATCCAGACAGTTACAAGATTTTGCAGAAAGATCCTACAAATAAATTTCATAAACAAATACAATCAATTATCAACAATTGTAAAAGTCTGTTTAACGATTATGATTCCAGAAGCTTAAATATTATGAACCCTCAAGCTCCAAAACTTTATTCACTTCTGAAGCTTCATAAAAATGGTTGTCCTGTAAGACCTGTTGTCTCATTCTACACGTCTCCCTCATATAAAGTTTCTCAAAGACTGACAAAAATTATCGTAGATATCACTAAATTTTCACCTAAATATGCCATAAAAAACTCTTTTGAATTATATCGGAAAATACAAAATATTACATTACCTAGCAATGCTAAACTTATATCATTTGATGTCACTAACCTCTTTCCAAGTGTACCTATAAACGAAATTACACCTCTCATAGAAAACCTACTAAATTCCAATAAAACTAATTGCATAGTTAAACAAGATATTTTAACAGCCTTAGAAACATGCTTAAACCAAAATTATTTTGAATTCAACCAAAATATTTACAGCAGTACCAATGGTTTGATAATGGGCAATCCTTTGAGTCCCCTATTAGCAGAAATTTTTATGAACAATCTTGAACTTAAAATAGAACAACACCCTCTCTTTAAGAACTTTCTCTATTGGTATAGATACGTGGATGATGTACTTGCTTGTTTTGTAGGAACTGATAGACAACTTACCCAGTTTTTTTAATTTATCAACAATCAGCACCCTAACATAAAATTTACAATACAACAAGAAACGAACAACTCTATCAATTTTCTTGATTTAACAATCACTAAAGTAAGTAACAGACACTCGTTTTCGATTTTTCATAAACCTACACATACAGACACAATTATACATAATACATCTTATCATCCTATCCAACATAAACTAGCCGCATTCCACAGTATGATCCATAGACTTGTTAATATTCCATTAAATAAAGTTAACTTCAAGAAAGAACTTAATATAATTAAACAAATAGCAGTAAACAATGGTTATCAACCGACAATAGTAGAAAAAATCCTAAACAAAATTAATTACAAAAAAACAATCAACACTGTTTTCCCTCAAAGCCCAAAAGATCCCCAAAATTATGGCTTAATTACTTACTCAGGCCATAATTGTTCCTATATTTCAAAATTTTTTAACCAACATAATATAAAAATAGCTTTTAAGACCAACAATACAATAGGAAAAATTATCAAAAATTCAAAATCAAAAATAGATAAGAGAGAAAAATCTGGAGTGTATGAACTGACGTGTGGAGACTGCGATCGGGTTTACATAGGACAGACAGGTCGAAGTTTTTCTAAAAGAATTAAGGAACACTACTTAAGTTATATCAAGAAAACATAATCATAATTTTAACGATAATTTCAAAATTATTCACATAGAAAACAAAAGTAAAAAGCTGGATCTTTTAGAATCATTAGAAATAAACAAACTTAAATATTCTAACAAATTACTCAATAGCCAAACAGATTTAAATAATTCCCCTTTGTTAAACCTCTTTTAATTTTTGTAACCCTAGGTAGTTTTTATGCACCTGTGACCTAGTTATTAGTTTTCATTTTGTTAAACTTTTACTATATTTTATTACCTGTATAAACCATATAAATATTTTGTATTTTAGTCTAGTTACACTTGATAAAGCCACTGTGTGGACGAAACATGTCGGGTAATTTTGAAATATAAATTTGTATATTATAAAAAGTTTGGAAATATTTAAAACTAAAGTTGTTTTATTTTACGCAGCTATTAATAATCTTAAACATTGCCAGCATCAGATTAGAAACTATGATGCATACTTACTCACTTTGCCCGCAGGCGCCATACCAGTTGCCTGTATGCTTTTTGAAGAAAATAATATAACGATCGATGTGTCAGTTAAAAATTTTGACGAATTGCCTATTTCGACTATATTCTATATTGCAAATGTAAGAACATTTGCAAAAAGAACAACTTTTCGATAATTAGAGTTCAGACCAGCTAAGAAAAACAGTATTATCTCCTCTCTTGCACAGTTCGAATGAATATATATCATATCTATATCTAGCCGTTCTATAGTACCCTGATATACGTTTTTAAATGGCAGATTACGGTGCATACTATATCGCTATCAATAATTTATTTCTTCAGTATAGCACCAGTTTATTTTATAGCCAGACTGATTCTTTTGTCATTTTATTGGTTATTTGTACTAATTCGAATGATTTGGTTGATTTCGAAGGTATGGGCGTGTTCCTAGCATTTTGTACTTTACAGAAAAAAAAAGTATACCTGGGGTTAAGAGAGCTTCATCGTCATCATCTAAAGGAACCTCCCATGCAATGCTGGCTCGCTTATTACATAGAGGCGGTGGTGGCGGTGGGAGAATTTCCTCCAACGAATCATCTGAGAAGTGCTCATCGTCGGCTAATTCACTAAGAGGTCGGAGATTGTTAGGTTCTTCTAAATCGCTAAAACAAAATATTCATCATTTAAACACATTGCTTTTATTGCAATTTCATGTTGTCATTTACAAACTTGACTAATTAGACGTGTTAAAAGTTCATATCTGCCCATAAACGTATTATTTTGGTAAATAATCGTAACATTGATTAAAAAAAATGGTTGAAAGTAAAAAATTAACTCAACATTTGATTGTTTCCAAGAAAGGATTGCTCATATTTGGAACTAAAAACACGAGCATTTCCTTTGTCACAAACCACATATCTAATTATTTCTCGAATGAGAAACATTTATTAAAATATCTTTTAGAGGCTTTTGTCAAGAGGCACATTTTTCTATTAAAGTGTCCGGCATTGAAAGTCCCTTTTCTTTGAATGCAATTATAATAATCATAATGATGACACACACTTCTGTGTTTTTTTATCAAGTACCTATACTTACGTAAATTGTAAATATTAATTTCGTCATTTATTAATAGTTTTTGGCTGCAAATTATTTACCCCCATATCAGTTTTTTATACCTACCTCGAAAGATTGTCTTCACTGCTACCATGTCTACGCACTTCTCTATGCCGTTCTAAAACAGTAGGTACAGTTCTAGGAGGTACTCTAGTGGGAGACATTAAGGGATACAAACCATGTTGATACGGCAAACTACCAAACCTGAAACATTGATAACTAACTTAGAAACGTCGTGATCTTTGGCATGTTTTGAATTTTAACAATTTACATAATAATAATAAAGCTCTTTGTTTTCAACAGGTAACAAGACCCACGTACAGAAAATTCAAATTCATTTCTAGAATAAAATTACAATTTGAAACTTAAATAAAAAACAAAAACGACAAATTCACAATTATACAAATCAGTTAAAAATGCTAAATCTTATCAGTAAACAATTATAATTAAGTACAACGTTTTAAACAAAAATAATCAACCAAAAAAATTAAACATTCATGTGGCTCAAAATACCAGACAGAGAATCCACACCAATATCCGACCCCGCACAATAGTCATTAAAAACGGAGCAGATAAAACCTACAGGGCTCTGCAGCAAAAGATTGGATCTAGCCATGCTTTGATAAAAGGTGTTATCAGACCTCGACTCAGTTCTAGGAATACGAAACCGAAGACAGCCAAGAAGAAACGCACAATCGATTTTATTATGCAATAAATTATACAAAAACCTGACGCAAGAGACCATTCGCCGCATCCACAAAGATGTAATGTCAAATGTTGAGAGCAGGACATCGTGATCTGCACCCCTCACTGGATATACTCCAAACTCCCTAAAATATAAATACTGTACGAATCGCCTCTGCACAGACTCTAATGCACGTGCATGGCACTGATACAAGGGATTCCACATGATCGAACAATACTCAAGTCTAGCCCGCACAAATGAAAAATATAATAATTTAATGATTGAAATATTTCTAAACTTTTTAGTGTTTCTGTGGCACACCTGATGTTGAAGCAAACTTTCTGGACTTATAACCTTCACACTCAACAAACTGCATGCGATCGACAAGGTAAGATTCAAACAGCTTAACAAGCCCATTGGTAAAACCAATCCTATCTAAATGCTTCAAGAGTATATAATGGTCAATGCGGTCAAATGCCTCGGAAATCCGTATATACAACATCTACCTGAGATCGATCATCCAGGGCCTCACATATGCTATGTGAAAAGGAGGACAAGTTAGTTAGACAAGAACGTCCTCCAATAAAACCGTGCTGATATGGGGACAATAAAATTTTTACTTGCGGATTCAGTTTATTGTGCAAGGCAATCTCGAAAATTGTGGCAAAATTGCAGATCAATTAATGATGTATCGCCCTTTTTAAATACAGGAATAATCCTAGCAGATTTCCACAATCAAGGAAATATGTTGGTGGATAAAATCAAATTATAAATGTGCAACAGAGGGCTCAAAAATGCAGACACACAATCCTTTACTAGAAAGCTCGGAATATTATCAGTGCCAGCCGTGAACTTGTCCTTTAACTTCCTGCAAGCAAGCAAAACCGAAACTTCTATACTATTCGAGTGTGGCATGTGCAAGTCTGGAACAGTAGGCGATGAGCGTGCATAAACACTTTCAAAATATCCACTAAATGCGTCAACAATATCCTGCGGTCCAGAATAGGTTATCCCATCAGAGTCCCTCATCACTCCCGGCATCCTGGATATATTGAGTCTACTATGAATAAAAGACCAAAAATTTTTGGAGTCAGACATAACTAAGGCCTCACATTCCTGTATATATTTCGTGTAAGTAGCATCTACATCATCGGATGTTGGACATAGAACCAAACAAAATCTTTTCGTTTCGTTTCGACCATATTTGAGTCTTCATCAAGACTACAATAACTCAAAAATGAGAATACAATGCAACTGGCTATGTTAAAATACTTGAACTTGCCTAAAATGTGTTCTTCGTTGTTGCAGTTGCAATTATTGTATTCTCGTTTTCTCGTAGTCCTAATGTAGACTCAAATACAATCGAAACGTTAACGTTGAATTGGCTATTGTTGTTGTTGTGTTGTTACGACCTACATCCGACGATTTAAACTGTTTTTACTGTGAGTATGTCCGAAGATGTTAATTTCGGATAACAGAAATCTAATAATTACATGACAATTGATGTTTCTCTATTTATAAATTATTAAACGAAGGAATCGATATTTTTTGTATTTGACACCTAGGAGCTACTAAACGGTATTCAAATGTAGCGAATGTATGGATGGAAGGTTAATATTTATGAGAAAAATGATTGATTATTCTTGTATGTTTAAAAGTAGATGTGAGATTTTAATTTCTTTCAATCTCAAACACAAGACGCTTAGTTGGCTTCATGCCAGCCAAAAAAACTGTCGCCAATTTGGATATTTAATTAATAATACATATAATGAAAAAACAGTTTAAATCATCGGATGTAGGTCTAACTTATTTTTTTACGCTGGGGTTGGTTATCCTCTAATGAATTTGATTCAGAGAAATATTTCCAAAATAGACCTAACCTAACAATATTACCTACTACGCGCCTAATACGGAGTGATCCTGGTTTACAAAATTGACATGTGAATCTAGGATCATAATCTGGGTTTTTACTATATAGGTACGAGGGTTGCCTTTTATATTTCGGGATTTGGCAACCCTGGTGTTGCAATCTGGCAACTGACAGCTCTATCGTAATGTTGGACATTTTTGAGGTTATACGTACTCAGAACGAGCGCTATTTGTGTTGTTTACAGTAATTTAAAAGATTCATCTCGGCCCAAAAATGGAATTAAATCGTGAACATTTTCGTGCGATTACTTTTAACAACTTTCGACATGGATTAACTGCAACAGTGCATGGATGAACTTAATTCAATTTTTGGCGATGAAGCTCCATCAAGGACCAGTGTTTATCGATGGTATGGTGAATTCAATCGTGATCGTAGTTCACTCCAAGACGAATTTCGTGAAGGTCGGCCAAAATCAGTTGTTGTTCCGAACACCATTGATGCTGTGCGCGAACTGATATTACCAGATCGTCATGTGACCTATCAAGAGATCGAGGCAACCTTAGGCATTAGTGGGACCAGCATACATTCAATATTGCATAAACATTTGACTGTCAAAAACGTTTGTTCGCGTTCGATCGCACACAATTTGTCAATCGCTCAAAAAAGGCTCGTGTCGATTGGTCGAAAGAAATGCTCAAAAAATACGATCACCGTGCTTCGAAACACGTCTATGACATCGTGACAGGTGATGAATCGTGGATTTACGCGTATAAGCCCGAAAGTAAACAGCAGTCGACTGTATGGGTGTTTCAAGATGAGCCAAATCCAACAAAAGTTGTTCGCGCACGAAGCACTTCCAGGCAAATGGTCGCCTGTTTTTCGGAAAAACTGGACATGTCGCAACCGTGCCACTAGAACAACGCAGAACAGTCAATTCTGAGTGGTACACAACCATTTGTTGGCCAGTTGTTTTCCAAGAAATCAGGAAAACCAACCGCCGAAGATCACTCTTCACCACGACAATGCGAGCTCTCACACATGGGCTCAAACAACTGCATTTTTGAGCACCCAAAACATCGATTTGATGAGTCATCCGCCGTATAGTCCTGACTTCGCACGGAATGACTTCTTTTTATTCTAGTACGTAAAAACAAACTGAGAGGTCAACGTTTTTCAACACCTGAAGAAGCGGTTGCTGCATTCAGAATGCATGTTTTGGAGATACCTCAATCAGAGTGGCAAAAGTGCTTCGACAATTGGTTCAAACGCCAGCGAAAGTGTATAGATCTTCATGGGGAATATTTTGAAAAACAATAAAGTGATTTTCGATGATTAATATTTGTTTTTGTTCTCTAATCCCGAAATATAAAAGGGAATCCTCGTATAACCCCGTATAACAAAAATGCATTTTATTATACCTGTATCCAGGAGGCGGTGGAGGTGGATTAAGTGTAAAATCGTTGTTTTCCCATCCATACGGTCTTTGATGGCGTGTTTTAGGCAGCGTTGTTTGTGTTGCTGTGGCAGTGTGGATTTGTGGCTGTTGTTCTGGTAATCCATTTATGGTAACTGGATTATTGCGGAATCTAAAAAAGTGCCTAAATCAGTATGTGAAAACAAATTTCTTGTATTTCCCTTGTATATACACGTTGCCTTTAAGCCAGTCTGCATAAAACTGGATAATCTTTTATTATTAGATACGGGTGGAATTAAATAACGTAGTTTGTGCTTATCTATAAAAAATTACAGTAATTTGCATACATTCGTTCAGAAAGAAATATTCCTAAATTAAATCAAATCACTTCTCACATTAATGGTTTTGCAAATTAGCAGTTAACAATTGTTTTTTATAACATCCGCAATTGTTAGTGCGTTCATTCTCACTCTTGCAGCCAAAAGAATAGTTTGCTTGTGACTTCGACTGCTTCAAAAAGCACTGTCTTCTTTGATGTCACATTTCCAGATTGGCCTGTTGCAACAACTACTATTGGTACGAGGTGATTTGTATGTTGCTCCGACAGCAATAGGTTGCAACGAAATTTTAACTTTTTTATGGTGGCTGGTATCGTACGAATTTAAGATACATTTTTAGCAAATTCCAAATTGCTTCCATGTGTCTATTCATTGGCGATTAAGATGAGAAAGAAAGAAAGAAAGAAAGAAGAAGTCAGGATGCCATTGGCATCAAGTTTGTGGCATACGTTTAAATTATCCCTAACAAATTCCTGAGGGAACAAATTTCCATACCTTCGCGTGCATTCTATTTGCTGCCTAATCTAAAGGATATAATTTGGCGCACTGTACAAATGTTTAGAAATTATTTATTTATTTTATACTTATTAGGATTCTTACCTTTGGGGTGGAGGAATTGTGTCCATCCGTGGAGGCAGCTGGGTGAGAGGCACTATGCCCCTGGATTTAGGGGTTTTATTTGTTGTTTTGATAGATGTTATAGATTTGGGACGGTGACCAGGAGAAACCTATATGAATTAAATAAAAGGCAATTATAAACATTTGAGTATTATTAAGCAACTTAGAGCACTACATCAAGCCACTAATAAACGATCATCATTCTTTTTAAAATTATCTAACACCTAGTCTTACGCCTGCGTCCTCATACTATCTTCGGCTTATCTTGTATCACATCGCCAAGGTGCTGAATAGTTAGTTAGGAGTATCTTGCCAATAATTGCATGGTAATGATCCCAGCTAGTTCCAAATAATAGAGAACATGTTCAACAAATTGGTGGTGCCATACACAAGTACAGTTTAGCATTCGACTGATAATAGACCGACTTAGAACATGTATGAGCTTTCCGTTTAGTACCCGCATCTTTTTTACTAACTTGAGCGGCATTATTGGGAAGCGTATGTGCTCTGCAATGTCTGGATATTAAATTACACAGATTTAGTTATTTATGACCTGGTAGCGCAAAGATGATTACCATCATGCAAATAAAAATATGTGATGTCACAGTAGAAGTGGTATGTAATAAATCTGTCGATAGTGTTTTTGATTCCTTAAATAATCATCTATATTAGTGGCAAAAACGCTATGTTTAGAATATTATTTGGGATAGAATAATGGCACTCAAGATCTGCAACTTAGTCTATTGGCCACTTGTCTATAAACTAAAATTTGTTGTCCTTCAATGTATTTATTATGTTATGCTGTTATTTGTAGGTATAATCTTTTATTTTGTAATTGGGTTTTTACCTGTTAGCCAATAAAGTTTCTTTATATTTGATAATCCATAATCCGAACAATCCTTTGAGGTAATTAGGGATTTTACGGTAAGGGTCATATTTTTACCTAATCAGGTTTGGTCATTTTTTTGTCATTCAAAAACAGAACTTGATGCAAAGTGAACTTAGTGTGTTGAAGACGTTTCCAATATAAGTGATTTTAATTAAAAATACTTTTGTTTAGAAATCATAGTTCTTATCATGTACACCACGGAAAGAGAAGCCAATTTAATGGATTATATTCATTTAATTGATGAAAAGGCACAGGCAATTAGTCGAACAAAAAAAAAGAGATAATTTATGTATTAGTGCAATGCTAAATAAAGCTGAAGCTTTATTGCGACGCAGGAACGAGAGAATAAAATAGACGAATTAGTGAAAGCTATATCTAGTTATTGTCAAGATGAGTCAATGCAGTTTTAAATTATTTTATCAGAATGAGCTCAAGCTCATAATTTTTCTTGATTGCTACCAGATTTTGAATTGAATATAATTAATAATAATAATATAAATAATATGGAACTTTTTTAACAACCAAAATATTTTAGTAAAAATTAAATAAAATAAAATTGGTTAAATTAAGTTTATGTTTAATTAAGCATCTGCACATGTGTTGGGCGTAAATAGAGTTTGAATTGATTTCGCTATGGCGAGAATAATGACTATGTGATGGATGATAGTGATAATTTCAAAAAAGTTTGGCAGCCGAGCATTATAAGTTGTTGTTTAGGATTAGAACATTTTCTTTTTTATCCTCTGGCGAGGGGAACAGATTTGTCCCTGAAACGTTAGTACTCCATTTTTTATAACAATTCTATTGCAAGGGGTATGGTCCTTAAACTAGACTTACAATAATTCTCATATCACAAAAACAAAATATTATGATATACCGAAATAAAATCAAAACAAAATGTCACTCATTCAGAAGGAATGACCGAAGCTTCAGAACTCCTATCAAATAATCCGCAATGATCTTGGAATCTGCCAAAGAGATATTATCTATCATAGTTATGAATTGAAACAGGTTTACTATGTTGCAGAACAAATTGGGCTTCAAATGAAAATATAGTTGACGCTCAACAAGAAGATGAAAAATTGTTTCAGGCAATTGTAAATTGCAAATAGTACATGTTATCTCAGGGTCTATTCTATACAGATGTCCTGTATATGTGTATAATATAAAGTGAACTAGAAGGCGATATTTTTCTAACTCCGAGTGAATTATTGTTTGAAATTTATACCTTAGGTAACAATGTAGCTATTAACCGTTGCGCCTCTTCAGGTGGCGGCGGAAAATCGTCCTCAGGAGGTCCAACAATCTCCTCGGCACAACATTGCTGTGATGGTATTTCTGCAACTGGCCGAAAGGCCGCATTAAATTTCGGTGCTTTTCTACCGTTCATCGACATGTAACCGTCGTCCTCGGACTGATGGCCACCCAACGATGGACTGTCGTCATCCGGTGTGGAGGATGAATTGCTGGGGTGATGTCGAAGGACGGGCGTGGATGTGGACGTACTAATTTGTTGGATCTGGATGAATATATGCTATTAATATACAATACAAAAACAATATTTCTTGGAAATAGTCAACGTCAACTCCACAAATGAAATTATTCTTGAAAAATAATTTCATGGCATAGCGGACAAAATTATTTTTCATTGATATTTACGGACACAAATTCACTTTATAATTTGAAATTATTCTTTTATGTATTTATTTCAAAACCCAATACATACGTACAATACATGTTTCGTGAAATGTAAATTCTAATCATCAGTGGTTAATTAAATATTGGTGAAGTTATTCGGAGAACATAAGCTATATCCTATAAATGATGATAGGCTCTAAAACATTTATTTTTAAATTACCCAAAACTATGGAAATTAGCAAATATTCATTCACCATTAGTGAAAAAACATTTCTTTAAAAGTTTGATAATCGTGAGAACCTCAAATTATTTCTACTTCTGATATTAGAAGCTCCAAAGGCTAATAAAGGGACTGAACCAGGATTATCTGTGACTGGAATGAGATGTCGGAACCTATACAAGTGTTATTAGAAGGAAATTCACTAAATTGGAAGATGTGTTCAAATTCGTCAGGAGAAGAACTATCGGAAATGCGACATTGCAATCTACTCCGATAGGCAGTCCTTATAGTGCTGAATTGCTATACGTTGTGAGCTCAAAAATGGTATTGGAAAGCTCTGTTTTGAAACGAACTTCAAGGATCCAGGAAAGAAAAAGGAAATTGTAATGAATTGTGTCCGAGAAAGTGCTGATGTCTAGGTACATACAGGGTGATTGCTGGTCGATGATACATTAGAAGTTTTAGGATAACTAACCATATACGATTGTTTTGAAAATTTCATTGATTATTCAGGTCAAACTAATTTATGAGTCTATAATTACAGGTTACTGGGTGGTTCATTAACCTTTCTGCATGTTTTTTCTATTATTTTGTCACATTAGTCCTGAATAATAGGCAAGTGCATTTAAACTTCATTTGAGAGATTATTCCCTTCTATTTTACTTAGGTTCACGACACATAATAAACACTACCTACTAAATGTCAATAGATTATAATTATATTTTTTTTGAGAACGCAATTCAGGAAATGGAAATAATGGATATTGACATTCTGGGTACAGCTGAGACAAGATGGCCTAATAGTGGAAGTGTAGGAAGAAGGCAAACACATTTTATTACTCAGGAAACAACAAAATAGATCACAGAAACGGAGTAGGCTTTATTGTATCCAAAGAGATGGATATATCTGTGATGAATGTCGAGGCATACTCCGAATAATACTGTTCCCAATAAGTGCCAGACCGATTAACATCAATATAGTACAAGCGTATGCACCTACAGTGGACAGAACAGAGATTGAAGTAGAACAATTTTATGAGCAAGTCCGGGAGGTTCTGCAGTCATTGAAACTTCAAGATATCAATGTGGTGATGGGCGATTTTAATGCTAATTCAATTCTGTCGCAATCAAAAGTTGAATATTAAGAACACTTTCTCTAAACTACACCCTAGAAACATCTATACCTGGAAATCACCTCAAGACAGACAGATAAATGTCGTCTGCAACCAAATTGACTACATCTTAATTAACAAGAGATATCAGAACAGCATTCCGCGTGTAGCAGCATACCCAGGAACCGACATCGGCTCAAATCATAAACCCGTTGTTGCGAATTTCTGTTTTAAATTTAAACTATTATCGAAAGGTCGAAGATCCCGTAAATACGAAATTCAGACATTGAAACAGCCCGCAATGCAAGAAAGTTGGATTCGATAAACTGTGTCAGGAAAGCAATCCTAGTCTGGAAATTGTAGCTGAGGTTATCTGGAACACGCTGAAAACAAACATCTATGCGGCTAAGGAAACTGTACTTGATCCACCGAAACGAACAAACCATGGATGACCGACGAAATACTGAACTTAGTGAATGAACGCCGACTTGCTAAAAACCAGCATGATAAATATAAAAAACTAAACCACACTATTAAGAGAAAAATAAGGGAATTAGGGAGGAGGCATTATTCAAAGATCTTCCAACAAATAATGTCACAATCACTACCGAAAATATAAGCGGTCCAAAAATTCTTGAGTCTTAAGTCAAATACGCAATAAATTGTATGAATAATGGCAAAAGTTCGGGTCATGACGACACATATGTAGAAGTTTTGAAGCAAGTAAATGTCAAACATTTTACATATCTCTTCAACGTAATATATTACCCCAAGGACTGGTTAAAGTCTACGTTTGTTGCCATCCCAAAGAAAGAAAGCCCAGAAATTGCGACGACTATAGACTCATAAGCTTGATGAGCCACGTACTCAAAACGTTACTTCGAGTAATTCACTCAAGAATCTACAGAAAGTGTGAGGATGAGTGGTGACACGCAGTTTGGATTTATCAAGGGTCTTGGCACCAGAGAAGCTCTTTGCTCAATGAAATTGCTTGTTCAGAAATGCTATGACCAAAGGCATGATGTTTTTGTCTGCTTTATCGACTATCAAAAAGCTTTTGATAACGTAAAGCACGGGCCACTGCTGGAAAAATTACAGGAGATCGGTTTGGTTGATAACGATGTTAGAGTAATAAAGCAATATTGGCAACAGTTGGCTGACGTCCGTATTAATGGCGAGCTATCAACGAAGACCATTGGAATTTACTCCAAAATGGATGGGGAATCCAAAAATATAATAATATACGAGTAATAGGGGTTTTACTTGAAATAAGAAAAGTTGGTGTCAACTTCTGGTATAACAATATTATAGATTGATAGATTAGGTTGACCAGAGTAATCACTTAAATTTTCAAAACAATCGAATGGTTAATTTTTGCAATCACCCTGTATATTTGAATAAATGAAGTATTAAAATTAAAGTTTTGTTAACTTAAAATTAGTTTCCGTATACTAGTTAAGTAATACCACAATTTTCGTGCTTCGCCAACTGAAATGATAAGCGCGTAGATTGGACGGGGTGTTCGTCACCCAGAATTAATTAGAATTTCAGCCATATTTCAATATTATATGATCGCAACGAATTTACGTTTTTATCTTGAGGCTTGGTATTTAAAGAAAAGAGGTATAAGAAGAATATTATGTGTCTGATATAATTTTTGAGTGTTTGTTAAGTTACCATTAAAATTTGGTTTAATGAATTACAGGGTGTCAGATACCACAACATCCCGCTTTCACTTTCACAATAAGGAACTACCCCGCAATTACAAATCTGGACACCCTGTAAATACACAGAACATACAGAAACCAATATTTTGAATTCTGTAAAAAAATCAAAGTGTAAGTGTGTATGTACGCAATTGTCCTGGATATTGTGAAAATATTTTTCCCATAGATTGTGCTGATATTTTCTTGAGCATTGTTTCATAGTGCAATAGTGCGGTCCAAACAAATGTTCTTTGAAATCGAAATTGTTTTGTTGAAAAATACAGGTTGCCAAGTACCTACGTACACCACTTGTTTTTCTCTTCTTTTTTCTAAAAAAACGTTCACTAAAAATTTATTATTTCAATATCATTTCAATCATAATGTAAATTATTAGTTTGTGGTATGTTTTAGAGCCCCAAATTATTTAAACGTAAATCCCAGCAAACCTATAATTGTACCTGTCACTCGGAAAAGGAAGCTGGACGGCTTAATCCCACTTTCTTTCGAGGGAAAAATATTTCACAATATGAGACAGAGGCGAAATATCTAGGGTTAGTTCTAGCCAAAATGTTTAACTGGAATGCTCATTTGGAAACGACTCTACAAAAAAAAAAGACTGTTCTTATGGGGATGTCGACGAATCTGTGGTAAGTCCTGCGGAATGAAAGCCCAACGAATTTACTGGATATACGATATGATTATAAGACCAACAGTCACGTATGAAGCCCTTCCTTGGTGGACGAAAGCTTTGCAGCAAACGACCCAAGCAAAATTATGTATCTGCTTTGCAGAGTCAAGCTTGTTTGGCTATTGCTGGTGCATTATCTACCACACAAATTCTCTTCATATAATTCTGGAGAAGGATGCCAGGTGGACTATATACAAATGATATCATACAACTAGATGAATGGCAGAGGCACATATGGAGGACAACAGACTGCTGGCAGTTATTTCGAGTTTATCCAAAAATTACAATACCTTTGATAACAAGTAATTATGTTCTTCTAGGACACCAGAAAATGCTTTGTAAGAATAATTTGTTATTCATGAAATAGTCTTGTCAATTACCGTTCGAGCATCTAATTTTTCCTGTGGAAAAATCGAAAAAACACAATGCAAAGTAATATTTTTTTAACAAAATGCATTCGTGCAGCTGCAAAATTCCTCGTCTTCGACTCGGCCACCAGCACTCATGCTTCTTGTCAAAATATTACGCAACAACTTGTTTTTTCGATTTAGATTAGATGCCCTTATGATATTACTTAATTACATGATTTTTCTACCAACAAGGAATACAGCAAAGCACCTGTTTTGGATCTTGAAATACCTGGAATATTTTTCCATTACACTAATGAACTGTTAACAATTATAATCTGAACACAACTTATACGAGTTGTTGAATTATTGGAAGCTTTATTTTAAAACTATTGCCTCTAAAATATCGTTTATGTGACTTTTAAACAAAAGGATCCTTATGAACTTACATTCTGTACTTGATTGGCGTTTTCCACATCATCGAATTCCGATAACACTCTATCTAGCAACTCAATAGATCTTTGTACGTCGTCTGCTCCACTGTAAAAAGAAAAAAAAAAGCGTTAATATGTGGTAGGAAAAATTGAGCACAGTATTTAAATTTAAGAACTTGGACACCTCATTTTTGATATATTTTAGAGCATTAAGGGAATTTTAATGCTTTTTTTCTTATTATTAAATTTTCTTCTTGAAACTCATGACTGCGAACACTTTGAATCTACCTGAGGCTTTCCATTCTACTAAAATTTGTTGACAGTTAAGGCTAAATGTGGGACTTTTCTTTATTCCCATTTGCGTTCGTGAGCAGTGTCTAGTAAGAATGCTTACAAGCATTTTTATGGCTCCACGACTGAGATTCAAAAACTTAATCATCTGAAAGGGATCTAGCCCCACTATGCTACACTACACTCACAAATTTCTTTCCATGATTTGTTTGGAGATTTAACAATACTTGATCTGGATAGGCGTATACAAGAAATAAGCAGAACTATGCATCTCAGACGAAGCTCATGCGCTAGAGGCCTGCCGGTTTGACAACTGAATAGCAAAGTTTCAGTCGCCTTTTCGAAGTTTTCACGCTTTAGGCGTGTAACAAGACACTACGCCACTGGTCGGTGGTTTTATGGTTGTTAAATAGATTGTTACCAAATGTTTCCAAAAGTTTTAAGTTCTTATCTTTTACGAATATTATTACATCTGTAAATAATAAACTTATTATCTCTGGTGCCTTTTCCAATGTGATAAAAGAATTAGTACCTACCTAAGAAAAGGTCTTTTTAGTAGAAAATATTATGTCTGTTTTATGGGTTTTAGTTACAGGGTGGTCATTTTTCAAGATTATCGAAATACCTGCCGATTAAATGTCAGATTATTATTATATACAGAAGCTATTTAGAGGGCGTACACGGTTTCCCATATCAAAGAATACGAGTATAATAGAAGGCTAATAAAATATTAACTATGCGTTTTAGTCCAGTTCGCTGTTCGGGAGATTGAGGAGTCATTATAAAATCCTCTTACTTTACAAAGGGTAGTGACTGGTTAATCTTTTGAATGAACTCCTACATAAGATATTTAGGTAACAACGATTGTAACAGACGAGTAGATAAACTAAACTAATATTATAATTTTAATTACAGAATGAGACTGTTCACCCTGTAGTTGCATTTTATAGGGGTGTATTTTAAATGCCTTCTTTCTTATTGGCTATCTCAAAGGAATAGTACCTACTTCTCATTTTTATGAAGCAATTTGGTAATGCAATCGGACTTTCCAAGTTAGATTCGTTTTAGCTTTGGTATGGTATGGTCTAGAGGTACCGATTGTATAAAGTTAATTAAATATTTTAATTTGTTTTTGGACAGTTTACGAATTATTTTCTAGTTTTTGTTTTAAAGTATACCAGTATAAAGATTAAGTCTATTTCATTTTCATTCTGAAGTTGTGAGTTTTATAAAGTTTTCTAATAATTAATCGACGTAAAGCAAGATTTACATCTTACAGCACTCAAATTTCAACTCGTTCAAGAACTGTAAGTTACCGACTATCCGTACCGACTGAATTTTGCAAATTAAATGCTCCAACGCTTCCCAACGTTCGAAAACATTATGTTTAGCGAAGAAGCGAACTTTCACTTAAACGGGCATGTAAACAAACAGAACTGCTGCTACTGGGCCTACGAAAATCTGAGAGAGAAACATGAACAACTACTACATAGTCCAAAAGTTGCCATGTCTGATGAGGGCATTATTGGGCCTTATTTTTTTGAAGACCGGCGAGGGCGAGTTCTTACGGTAAACAGTCAACGATATTGCGTTATGTTAAGGAAATTTTTGGCCCCACAACTGCAGGAGTTTGAAGTATTTAATGTGGAAACAGAGTTTCAGCAAAATGGGGCGACTTTGCACAACTCCAACCAATTGCTTGCGTTTATCAATCAGCTTTTCCCAAAAAAGGGATCTCTCGCCGCGGCATCATCAACTGGCCTCCTAGAAGCCCCGATCTTACACCCTTTGATTATTTCTTATGGGGATACCTTAAACAGAAAATGTATACAAACAAACCACGACTCTACAGCAGTTGAAGCACAACATCCGCACCAAAATGGCCGCCATTTTCAGAGAGATGTGTAGACGCGTGGCGGCTAATTTCCGTTTTCGGTTAGGGGAGTGCCAGAAGCGCGATGGTCAACATTCCAACAACATAATCTTTGCCACTTAATTTTCCAAAACCTCGACAAACAGATGTCTAGATGTAGGTATTCAATTCCTCTAATATAAATAAATTTGAACTTATTTTTTTTTAATTCAATAAGCCTAAAATAAGATCAGTAAAGTAACAAACAGTTGCATTGTTTAAATATATTTTGCAATTTATAAAGTTATCGCCCTCTGTTTTGTTGCTAAAGACCAATTATTATAACCAATTGAATATTCCATTTTTTTAAAATTCCTTATTATGTGTGCAAGAAACTTACGTAAATTAATAATAATAATAGTCTTTATTGACAGCCAACAAAGTAAATTACAAAAAAAAAATCTGCTTTAACAAACAAAAAACAAAAATTGGTGTCAAAAGGCGATGGTGATAATCCATATTTGCAATAATAAATGAACTGCGATAAACATCAACTACTACTATCTACTAAATATAGTTTTAATTAAATAAACTAATTTTGACTTATTTTAAGGGTAGGGTAAGGACCTAACCATAACTAAAAATAATATTTTAAGGAATAACACCGACTGCCAGTTAGTCATTAGACTATAATGATAATCCATATTTGAAATAAATTAATGAACTCATTGCCATATAAAGCTGTACATAATTAAAAAGGATGAAAGCTGTACAAAGTAAAGCAACATTCTTATAGGTACATGACTTTCCCATTGCAATTAATTAACAAAAGCCTTTCCATCCAAATATTTTGGTGGGTAGCGTGTCCAGTTTGGAGTTTGTGGAGTTTTAATGATTTTTGCCTACGTTCCACTGTAAAATTGGATCAGAACTTACCTCAAACTACCTTATCTAACTTTGATAACAATCGATTGTTTCGATCAACAAGAACACTTAATTCAACCCATGCCATCCATGTTCGATGCCTAATCACTTAATACAGCAATTCCTCAATTATTCAAATACATAATATAGAATTATTGAGTATTGAGAAATATGAAGCTATTCAAACACTATTGATAACATAGGTGCTTTCTATTTACGTAGCATCAATTATGCACATGCACATGTATGCAACTTCAGAAAGTAATTATGCATGTAAAGTCGGTGGGCTAACTTTCACACCACCATATGTATAGTGTATAAACAAATAGATTGATGTACACCACTATTATTGGGGGTGTTCATCGGGTTTAAATGCCAAACTACAACATAATATATTGGTGTAGGAATAGGCAATTGTAAATAGCACTATCTGACTCTATAGTAGTTATAACAATATTAAAAACAGTGTGGAAAAGTAACTTTACAGCTGCGGAAAATATAATTCTAATCCAGGGAATTTTCTTTTTTCCAGTAAACATCAACATTACGAATTATTATGTCAAAGTTTCGATTACCATTCATTATTATACTACGGAATTTGCAACATCTCACCACATGAAGAAGAAAAAGAAAGAAATTATCAGACATAGTTTGATCATGTTAATTTTGTTGTTATAAGTAATATTATTCAATCAAATGAGAATCTCCAATTAATTTATTTTATTAAATAAAATCAATTTCCGCAAAATGGTGAGTGATAGAGCGACATTATTATACATTTTCATATATTTGACCTTGATATTTGGTTTTCAGTAATTCAAATGACTTCATTAAGATTTCTTATTTAGAATTTTTACCACTGATGATGACATTATATGTCGAAGCATGTATGGTTTGTGAGTCCTGTCGATTGACTTGACACTATTTTGGAAGTGATTATAAATTAAATTTTGTGGAGTCGACGTGTTTTTATTCGTCATATATTATACTCCTCGTAAATATGGACTATTTTACAAAAAAAAAGAAGATTTTTCACTTTTAATCTCTACGGGATAAAAAGCAGTAATACCCAACCCGGGAGACCAAGTACTGCGCATAATAGAAAGGTGTAGTAAAATGTATTAAAAAAAAAAGTGTTTGATTCAGAGGCCAACAAACGTTAATCGGAAGTTTAAATACTTTAACAAATAAATTTTAATAAGGCAGACACTTTTGTGAGGGTTTACATTTTATTAATCCTCCCCAAAGTTGTTTTTTTGAAAATACCATTTGAAATGTTTCGTTCACTCTGAAATTTTAATAGCGTCGTAATTAATTATTAAAAAAATTAAGAACAAAAGCCAGATACTTTTTCCGTGGTTTAATTACTGGCAAACATGAAAATGAGACTTGGTTACAATAGAAAGAGTGGTAAATAATAATTTATATTCTGAAAATCACGAAGAAGCCGATAACAAAATGGTCTATATCACGCTTGTCAACTGGAAAATGGGTCTGCTATTAATGTTCTCATTAAATCATGTGATACTGAGGTTCTGATCATTGTGCTGGGCAATATGGATAACTTGAAAAGCGGAATCTTAAATGTTTAAATGGAATATAGAGCTGCTAATAAAAGGAGAACTTAAAATGTTTCATGTTATCACGGGGTGTGATTATAACCCTTCATTTTTTAACAAGCGCAAAAAAGACTATTCCAAATTGTTCAAAACAATTCGGATTATCAAAGAATACTAACTGACCTTGCAAAATTAGATGTACCTGTATGGCAACGTTTGAAAATTTTGCCTGTGAATTAAATGGTTACAAGAACGTTGCAGATATTAATAATGGGCGATTCCAAAAGTTTTGTTCAACATACAAATCTAAGAATACATATGAACCTTTTCAAAAACACTTGCTCAAATATGACGCGTCAAATTTACCACCGTGTAAAGCAGAATCACACCAACACCTATTGCGGACTCAATATATTACACGTATTTGGCGAAACGCTCATCTATGTACTCCAACATCTTTGTTGCCTGGAAGACACGGTTGAGTTTAGATGGCTTGAGGTGATTGTATGCCACAAACTGTTTTGGATGCAATTTCAATTACCAGACACCATACTAACAAAGAAGGTTTGTAATTTATAATAATTTTCTGTTCTCACTTATCGTGTTATAATTTTAATTATAACAACAGCCAATGGTATTTCCAAAGAAACAACTTTGGATAAATTAATAAAATGTAAACTCTCTCAAAAGTGTCTGCCACATTACAATATATTTGTTGAATTATTTAAACTTTCGATTAACACTTTTTTTAGATGACGTTTTATTACACCTTTCTATTATGCGCAGTACCTGGTGTCTCCTCCTGGGTTAAGCCAACACAGGTATTCCTGCTTTTTATCCCATAGAGAGCAAAAGTCAAAAATCTTAAGGTGCATCAAACACAAACATGAGCTATACTAGCTCTCCGACTATTTCTAAATTTTGGTAAATTCAATTCAATTTTAAAACAATGCAAACTATCAGCAAACCTAATAAAAAGTAATAAATTATTTATTGTCTAACAGGTTACAAGATCAAATATCAAAACAAGACAATATGGAATGCTCCAGATGGCCTATAATTGACGCATTTTGCAAACTGTGGGTGCAAAACTTGTATAGTATAGCGCTCCATTTTCCTTAACCTCCTGCTATCTACTAACGAAGGGTGCTAAATCATGACACTACAAATGACGCACAATTCAAAACGGCGTTCTTATTGGAACCCTTTTTATATATATTTATGGTTAATACACGCTGAATCTATTGATCATGTTTGTGTGAATATTGCAATATCCTCACACATATTTATTTTACTCGAAAAAGTGCAAAAAACACTTTACTGCAAGTATTTTACTAGAAAGTAGTAAAAAGACCCGTCATCAATCACTTGCTATATTGGCCGTTACAGACGAAGTTGCGAAAGTGAAAGTTATCGGCTCACTACTCCCAACTCGTTTGATGATTACCGGGCAAGAAACTCTAATTTTACCTCTACGTTCATTCTTTACTTTTTTCTTTCTTTCAGGATCAGAATAAAAAGCAACCGTGGAAAAATAACTAACAGGTATTACCGAACGAAAATGCGTGCAAAAAACAGAAGACCGAAAAGAATGCTAGGTAGAGAGTGATAGAGGGAGGAATAAAAAAAAATAATGGTGTGCTATTGATCTTTCCTAATGGGCTTTTGTTTTTCTAAAATATTTACATAAAACCGAATTTTTATTAGCTTGAGGGGATGCATTTTGCTTAATGTTTTAGGGCTCATTCATTATTTACGGCTTCGAACCCAACATTATGATTATGACGACTATAGAGGGTCTAGAATATAGTAGGATTCATGGAAATAACAAATGAAACAAACATTCTAATAAGCCTCTTTTACAATTTTATATCAGATATTGATTTTGTACGTTGACATTTGTTATTTACAGGGCCTCTGAGGCAGAAATAGCTCTGGAAAGAAAAACATAGATTCCGTTAATATACAAACTTTTTAAAAATTTTCTTTAGTTTGGTAACTATTTTTGGAAGTAGTCCAGAATATATATGTCTTTTCCCCTAGCCAGTGCTGAGACTGCAATTGATGTAATAAATGGAGAGCTGTCTCAGTTTTCTTGTTGGTGTGTTAACAATGGTTTACTCCTGAACTCTAGGAAGACGGTGGCAATGTGCAATGTGCAACGAGCGCCAAGGTAGTTTTGTTACTCAAGAGTTTAATGTTAAGATTAACAATGATGTTATCCCCTGGATGCATAAAGCTCGAGATCTAGGAGTAATCGTGGATTCTGAGCTAAATTTTAACGAGCATTGTGGCAATGTATGCAGGAATTCACTTTTTAAATTGCGTTCGAAATACCATCTTAAACACCTGGTTGATGAGCCTACTAAACTTAAATTGGTTAAAGCTCTTATTTATCCGCATTTGGATTATTGTTTTCCGGTATATTTTTATTTTTTGTTTCATTATAATAAAATGAACGCAGAGAGTGCAGAATTCTTGTATAAGGTTTGTTTGCACGGTTCCTTTTGCTGCACATGTCACTCCTTTTTTTGAGAGATTGGGTGAGTCAAAGTTGGATGTGAGATATGAGTATTTATATACTTCATTGCTACATCTTTAATTTTTTCCATTTTCATTGTCCATCTTTCCTAATTTAATAATATACCTAATTCAATAAAATATTCCACCAGAAATACAGTCCACTTAACAGACGATCCTCGTCCCAACACTAATAGTGTGATGTCATGTAACGTTAACAACGGTTTTGTCTTAAAACATTAACGTCAAGTTATTTTTCCCACTGCGATTTATAAACACACATATAACTTGAGAAGTATAATACTAGTTTTTTTATTATCACTTTTATGGGTTTTAACCTGAAAATAGTCATTATTCATTGTGAAAACAATGTAACTGCGTAGCGAAATGCGGGTAATCCCTCATCGAGACATGAGCCTAGAGCTGTAGTGGATATTAAATGCAATCGCCTGTTTGTTTTAGTGTATGGTTTGGGATCTAGGAAATACAACAACTAGCAGGCTTAGTTTATACAGGGTGATTCAAAAAGACGCGGCAATATTTAAGGGGGTGATGAAAGTTTTTTTTTTGTAAAAACGGTTTTTTAATTAAGCTAAATATCTCCTTTCGGATTTCTTTGAAATTTGATAGCGTTGTTGCTAGAAATAGGGAACTTATATGGTCCTACCTAGATCAAAAAGTCCTGTGGCGTTAAGGGGGCAACTTAATAAAAATTATTGCCACAAAAAAGTACGCGACTGACTGTAATTTAATTTCGATATTGTCCAGAGATAAAGCAACTAAAACTACAACTTTTTTATCTCTTGTATGTTTTTCATATGTTGCTTCGTTTACGAGATAAAAATTTAAAACATTTTTCATCATACCAAGAATATTTGGGAATCATTTTGTATCTGTAAAATTTGTTGAAGTTCTTTAACATGAATCACTATACCCCCTGGGTGTCTATCGAGATTTCTCTTCCTTGACAAAAAAAGAAGAAAAAAAAACGTTTGGGGGGATTTTTAACAGATATTTAAATTCTAAAAACATGGATTCCAAAAAGTTTTCTTCAAATGATGATTTTTCTATACTCTGCAACTATTATAGTGTCCAATATAGGTACTAATTATTTCCATTTTTTTTCCTTTCTTTACAACCATCTTCTTCTGTGTGGTTTGAAGATTACTTTATAACGTCAACCAAATCATTCATGATTGATGATTTTTTTTTCACTCCGTTCCAATTTGCCCATGGACAGAATCAACTATCATGCACGAATAACCGGGCTCGGATTTTATTTGGAACCCATTCTTGAATTGCAATATTAATAAAAGTTGAGTACATGACCCAATTTTGATTTTGTGCCGAACAGTTATTGGTCCAAAATATAAAAAGATTGACATATGTATGGATTTGCATTTTTTATTACGTGATGAAAAGTTGCTGTTATTACGTCTGACGTACTTCTACCCCATAATATAGCCTCGTGCAAACACCTACTACTGGCGCTGCACTAACACTAACTAGTTACCAGTAGACCCCCAGGATGAGCATAATTCGCGTCAAAGCGAACAAATAGTCAGCTTACTTACAGTCAAATCAAATCAAAAATTCATTGTTTCTAAAAACGTAATGATTTATAACAAGGGTTTGACTTCGACCTAAAGGTGGACATCCCTCCGGGCGACTGTTGCGAGGATCGCTCTGCGATCGTCGCTGGCGACAGTCGTTATGATACTGCTACCGTTGTTGTTTTATGAAAGCACTGTCCTCCAAGCGACAGCCGCCGGCAATAGTCACTCGGCCTAGCGATCGTCGCAAGCCGCCTGCTCTCAGAGCAAATATAGTCGCTGCGGTCAGCGACTATTCGTTAGTTTCGTTTGGTTTTTAATGTAGTTTTTCCTCAGCAGTTATTGGATACAAAACTCTATTGGAAGAATTACATTTGATATCAAACTTGATTAAATTTAACACGTAATTAAATTGATGTGGATTCAATCTAAAAAATTTGCGAAATTTTCTATCGTCGGGTTTCTATTAATTTTGTGAAAAACCCCTCCTCCCGCCTTGTGATGTACATTGGATGGACTTCATTTCGTTGTGCGATACACATTTGAAGTATGTCATCATCTTCTGTCTCGTCGTACAGCATATAGGCCACAAGTAATTTGCGCGTTAAACTCGTCCCAAAAATTAGTGAAAACTACGACACAGCCAGCACAGAACGAACGAACAACAGAAGTAAACACGCGGGAAATTTAATCGTCGCAAACGCTGGGAGGAAAACATACGCATAGCGATGATCGCTGAGCGATAGTCGCGGAGCGACTATCGCCAGATACAGTCGCTCGGAGGGAAGTCCACCTTTAGAAGTAGCAAATAATTAACAACATAAATAATAATAATAAAAAAAATCTATAAGATTAATACGAAATCTATAAGTGTCTATCATTCAATAATGTTATAGTATATTAAGTATAAAGGGCGGTAAAGCATTCGTTGCAGCCCGCCGCTGTATAGACGCACGAGTGAGCGAAGCGAGCGAGGGCAGCTATACAGCGAAGGGCTGCAGCGGCTTTACCGCCAGTGGTGCTTACAACTGTTTTTCGCCTGCCTCTTCATACTACAATATTAAACCAAAAGAACTTTATTTTAATAATTAATTATTACTGTTATGACAGTTTTTGACAGTAATTAATGGGAGTATTTTTTGACGTACATGATAATAGGCGTTATCATTTGACAAACTCAGATCAGATAAACTTATGTGACAGGCTCACATGTCAGTGTTGAGTATTTTAAATGTAGAAAGAAACTGTCAAATTATTATCTGAGCGTGTACGCTATAGAAATTTGATTTTAGAATCTTAAGTATATTTCGGTACTACAATAATAATTAAAAAGTGATTACTAATTAATAATGGACAATTTTAAATAATTAAATAAGTTTAGCGGAATGGCAGACAACTACCTAAGTAAACTTTCTCAATTAATTGTCAACTTATCCTCTAGATGGAATGCACATGAAGTTAAGTGAGTGAAAACTACTGATGTTAACGTTATTATTGGAAATCTAACAGTAGTGCCATCTATGAAAAAAAAATAAAAAGAGCGAGCGCTATCGGGTCATTTACCGCCCGCATATGCGGGCGGTAAAACTCTGTTTAAGTGCAGGCAGGCGAAAAACAAATTAGAGGCATATGCATTATACTGAAATAAATTTTTTTTCCCGCTAGCTTTAAGCTTTAGTAAAGCAACCAGATTTGAAAATTTATTCAGGCAGCAGAAAAGAAAATCGTTTTTAACTCCGGTAGCTCAGTAGTTGGTCGGGGTATTATTTTAATTTAAGAATTTTTACAAATTTATCTTTAAACTTAAATTTGTGATTTTTGACAAATTCCTGTTCAATAAGAGTGGGCGCCAAGAACCATTTTATTTTATATAAAAAAATAGCTGCTACAAAAAAAATTTAGAAAGCTTGATACTTCCACAAAGAAGATCCAACAAAGCCAGGCAAGATCAAAAACTAAAAGAGTTTAGGTTAAGATACTAAATATATATTATATCTGTGCTTAATTAGTCAGCAAATGAAAGTCCAGAGTTCAAAATAAAATTAGTATATTAAAACATTAAAATGTTGATAATGTACATCGTGGAAACTTATTCCTAGTGATTAGTTAAATTATAAATTTATCAAATGTTCAAGTTCATTGGTAGTTTAAATGTTACAATTAAATAAAATATAAGTTTTTTTTTTTTACGTTTACAGTTAGAACACAATGCAAATCTAAATAATTATTTAAAGTTTCGAATATTTACTGTTCAGATAATAAAAGGAAATTTTTTTAATTTAAAAGTTTCAGTTATGAAATGACTCTATTGTCACCTTGGGTAATTTCTACAAGTATCAGCTAAAGAACACTTTATACTTTATATAACAGAACATACCTTCTTCATTTTGCATAATAAGTACAGATCATACTATCGCGGTACTTGTGAATTTTTTTACCAATAGTCTGCTTTACATGAAGTGTTTCTGTTCCTTGTTATACTCCAGTCTGGATACCATTTATCTTGAACCCTTCTCATTCAATCTGACCATTCTCTATTATTATGTTATCAAAAAAATAATAATCCCATTAGGCGCTCCACTATTGTCATACATTAATTTCTGTCTCAAAAAGACAAGATTAAATTAAAAATAAATTTTAATTCGACATGAATTAGAAAAATTTTCTTTTAGAAGTGCTTCGTTCAAAAGATTGGAGAAGAAGAAGGTAAACAATCAACAATCCTCTAATTTACCACCAGCGGCGAAATCTAACAACGATCCGATGTTGTCAGATCAAAACTGCATAAATCTCCAATATAATTAATTAATCAGCCAATCACAATTCAGTAGCCATTTTGGGACTAAAACAGCACTGCCTAACTAGCCTATAAAATACAACAAACCTTTTCACCACTATCGGTATCAACAATTAATGTTAGACCACAGTATTGCCATCTTAATAATAAAAATTATCAAATGAAATAACAATTTTCAAACTTACTTGAATAATGATTCACATTTTGATTAAAACACCCACTATATCACACTACTCGCGTGTAACAAAACCGTTACAATACAAATTCAAAGAAAAGGAACAACAAAGAAACAAATATAAAAAAAAGAATACCAGGCAACCCAGCATACTCTCGAACCTACCCAGTACCTACTAACTATCAGGGAATATAAAATAAAATATAACGTAAACTATTCAATAAATATAAAGGCGCGTATAGTTTCAGACAATTTGGTATACAAAACTCCTTACTCCTGCCGGATTCAGATCTTCCAAATAAACTACTAGCTCGTTAAAGTTCCTCACATTCCTTAAATCCCGTGGCACGAGAGAAGTCGAGATCGGGCACTCGAAAAAGACATGCTCAAACGTCTGCAGCTCACTCATGTTACACACCGTACAATATTCTTCAAAATTAATCTAGCTGTCTTGCTATTAGCTAACCGAACTTGCGCAACCACTCTCGCCATCAGCTAAGGCTGTCTTAATTTTAAAAATTGGGCCGATTCGGAATAGGTAAAAAAGTTAAAAACTAGGGGGTAGGAAGATGCAAGCACACGCTGTATATCAGACTAAAATAACATTTCAGGAAATTTGCAAATAAAACTGGTCTTCTGCCTGTTGAAAATATACAATGATAGATTATCCAAAAAATTATGTTCATTATTTTCAGCAAAAAAAGTCTAATTTGTGCCGCCCAATTGTATCTTGGGTCGTGATGTAGCATTTCAAACTGCTGTTTAAAGCATATCTTAGGATATCTCTCATCATTTAATGACAAAATCTTCGAAATAAAATTCAAGACTTGACTAAATATTTTTAGAGACAGCTTGATAACCCCACATTCCAACCGTAACATATAGTCCGGCGTGTTAAACTTACATTCAAACTCCACATAAGTTACTTTCAGCCTAATTTAGCAACTCTACTGTAAGTATATGTCTTCAGATTTAAATAGTACACCTATTTTTCCCAGAAACTGGTCATGTGACATTTGCACCTTTCGAGAAACGTAGGACGGTCAATTCTGATTAGTCCACATCAATTTCTTTGCCGGAAGTCTTTGGTGAAATAAAAAATAGTCGATCGGTCATCCTTCGTAAATTCCTGATTTTCTTTTTGTTCCCAAACATCAACAATAAATTAAGTGTACAACGAATTTCTTCGGGGAAGATGTCGTAGACGCATTCAAATGCCATGTTTTGAAACTGTCTGAAGGAGATTGGAAAAATGTTATGACAAATGCAAATGTGTATTAATCATAGAGGCGATTATTTTGAAAGCAACTTTCAAGGAAAAATTACTGCGTGTAATAAGTTTTTGTGGTTCTCTCCATCTATAACCAATTATTTATTAAAGTACTTTTAAAGTGTTTCTTCTGATTATATCGCAAAATTTAAAGAGCAAACATTGATATTCAATGAGCTACAAAAGAAAACCAATGCACAAAATAATGGTCGACAAAAAGTTAAAAAAATGCTACTCATGATTTTGACCTTTTTTACATCCACATCGCTATCAAGTAATGGAATCGTGCTCTTTAGTTATATGCCAATAAAATGATTGCAGACGTATTGTGGCACAGTATATCTCCTACACAATAATAATTTATAACGGTATTTTAAATATATATGGATGATACCGTTTTATTCAGCTCTCCGTACCATAAGATGTATATATGGCGAAGCATTAAAATAGCAAAACTCTGCTTAGTTTGGGTAATTTTAGAAGTAATTAGATAAATATTGTCGCAATACTCCATATTAAACTTTGAGCGCACAGACTGCTGCAAGCAACGTACATGCCGAAGCGGGGTCTTAGAGGGACGCCATAGCAAATAAATAGGTGCATATCCATTAAAGGGTATTTTAAAATATGTAACGGGTGTACAGATAAGAAAGGACGCCGGCTCTATCTCGAGAACTATTCATGGTACGATTTTAGGACTATTGAATGTTATATTTAGGCAAAAATATATTCAGTCATTGAGATGGACAGGAAAAAGATAGAGACTTCCAGTTTTCACTGTTTTCTTTATTTTTATATGCTCTTTCTATCTAGTGAAGACTAACAGTATCATTCCATTTGATTTTTCTAAGAAAATTGACAAAATCGGAAACATTGTTATATATCTCCAGCTAGCGGCCATATATAAAAAATAACTAAAAGCACCAATACTTTTTTTGATACTCTCAAACATTACCTTCATATTGAGCCTAATTTTATTAAACTCGGACTATCCATAAGAAAGTTAGATAACTTTTTACAAAACAACATTCTCCAGCTCCTCCACCATTTATTTAAGAAGATAGGGAAAAGGTTTACATGAAAAAGTTTTAGAATTGTACTTAGATCATCCTCATTAAGTTTAACACTTACGTAATACCAGTATATTTTTAAGTAAACAGTGTTTTTCAATTTAGAGTAAAATTTACGCCCTCTAACGGACATTTTAGGAAACTAAAACTATTTTCCAGCGATTTCCCTTGTCCTGTTTTACTAAAACAAAAAAATCCTAAAACCGTAACATGATTAGTTTTCGAGATAGAGCCGGCGTCCTTTCTTATCTGTACACCCGGTACATATCATTCAATAAAGTTGTATGATCAGTAAGAATTTTTAAATAATAAATACATTACTGCTTAGAAATAAATTCTATATAGGTATCAAGAGTCCAATTTGGACTATCCTGTATAAGAAATAGAAAACTATGAATAGCTTGAACCAATAAACTTGTTTCTACTTTCTATTGGGGCTGTCATTAACGGTGTTACCTCTTAATATTTTGTTTCATATTCAGATAATTCATAAGATAAACGTCATTGTTTAAATATCCATACGAAAACATTGTATTGTTCTTACAAATTATTCATCAAGATAACAATTTTTGAATCACTACAATTTTCTACCAGCTTTAATTGATCTATTGTCTACAATATTATAATTTAAATAACAGTTAATCATCTTTCTTTATTCGTTCATTTTCTTTTCCTGAAAAAAATCATATAGGTGTAGTATTTCGTTTTTTTGACAATTCAATTAACAACAAAAAATATTACAAACGATTTTCGTGAAAAATTACAGAGGCGAAATAAAATAAATTATTATATGTGGAAAACCCACTTCACTAATATCCATTATCGTAACAATATATCACGACTAACGATAAAATATGAGAGAAAACGAAAAAAAAATGGGAAAAACCAAACAAATCAAAAAGGAAAATAGCTTACTGCACGTAATGCTCATTCTACGTGTACTAACATACCCGTCACACAGCCTATGGTCAATAAATGTTCGAGACCATTAGCTGCACCAATCTATCAACTGATATTTTGAGCAGGACGGCCGTATTGACTATTATGCGTCATATGCCTTGAAAATCGTTTTAGTCTTCCGTCTAATCCGATCAGATGTATCAACTTTAATCCGGGTGGAAATATTTAGAAGTTTGAAAGCACAGAAGTCCCATAAACGAAACACCGTCGACTATATTATATATACGTGAGGTATTATCAGATCGTCAAAATCTCACATGCTATCACGCCTTAGAAACCGACTACGTAACACCGCAGATCATTTTTATTAAAAACTGCGCGAGTTTATACAGCATAAATAAGACAGCGCCATAAGCAAAATCATAAAAGTTACATTCATTGTACCTATATCGAATCATAAGTTTAATAAAATTCGTCGAAAATGTAAATTAACAAATGAGAATATCCAGTATCATACAAAACACAAAAGAAAATCAGCTTGTTACAAAACAAAAACACACTGGCAATAGAGTGTATACTTTTGTCTTACCCTGAATACGATTTGGGTAGTTTATGATATTTTTCTCTTAGTTTTTATAGGGATATTAAAAGTACCTAACGTATTTGGGAAATCTAATATTTTGTGAAAATTATTTTAAATATTGTTACCAAATGTTTCTAAAAGTTTTAAGTTCATATCTTTTACGAAGATTATACAACATCTGTAAATAATAAACTTATTATCTCTGGTGGCTTTTCCAGTATGATAAAAGAATTGGTACCTACCTAGAAAAGAGCTTTTTTAGTCGAAAAATTTTGTTTTTGTTTTATGGGTTTTTGAAAATATAAATGCATATATTGGAATGGATAACCAGATGTTTTAGTTTCAGGGTGGTCATTTTTCAATATTATCGAAATACCTGCCGATTAAATCTCAGAGTATTATTATATACAGAAGCTATTTGGAGGACGTACACGGTTTCCAATATATGCGAAAGGGTAACCAGATGTTTTAGTTACAGGGCGATCATTCTTAATATTGTCAAGACACCTTTAAATTGTTTAAATTAACAAATTAGTTGTAAGGTTCAGCAAGGTGCGATATTATCTACAAAGCTGTTTTTTGCTTCCCAATATTTGACTCACATTTGGGCATAGTCTTGGGCGGTTCTTTTTTATTGCCAAGTAAAAGCCTTTCATTAGAGTTACGAAATCATATTTTACCCTTATTGTAGTTTTACTATATGAGAGTGGAATGTGTTCGGATTTACAGTGAAAGGAATATCGGCATTAAGTTGAAATATAATTAGTAATAACTCATCATTATACAGTTGACATAAAAATGTATTTTATTTCTGAAACTAAAACTACTCACCCTGTAGTTGCATTTTATAGGGGTGTATTTGAAATGCCTCTCTTTCTTGTGAAGCGATTTGGAAAGACAATCGGACTTTCCAACGGCAGATTAATTTTGACTTTAGTACTGTTCAGACGTGATTTCTAGTTTTATAAAGTTAATTAAATATTCTAATTTGTTTTTGGACTTGGAAGATTTTTCACAGTTTAAGAATAATTTTCTAGTTTTGTTTTAAAGTATATGAGTATAAAGATCAAGTCCATTTCATTTTCATTCTGTAATAGTTAATCGACGTAAAGCTTCCGTACGTTCTTGGTTTATTCTTTTTAATTGAAGGCGTTTTTGTTTTTCAAATCAGTTTTAATAAAGATTAAAGTTTGTTTCTTTTAGTAATTGAATTATAATCAGTTTTCAATTGTAATTAAAAGTTTCGAATGGGAATTAATATAATTATTCGTATTTATATTAATTTACCTATCTTAGTAATGACTAAGATTTTCTTTTAAATTTTCATTTTCTTTTAATTGTTTTATTCTGTTTTTTTATACATATTTACTTATTTGTTTGTTATTCATTTTTATTAATAATTATAATTATTAAATTTAGTTGATTTGAAAGCCCAAACCTTTGCGTTTTATTTCAAATAAAGCTTTCTATAACTTTGTGAACAGAAGGGTCGTTTAATTAGAGTTTTTCTTTTAAATAAATGGTGTGTGACCAGCAGACATCCAGAATTATAAAAGGTTAGTTAATTTTATGTTATTTTAATACAGATTAATAAAGTTGATAATCTTTGTTTGTTCTTTCTTAATTAAAACTCGAAGTACAAGCCCCTCGTAAAGCTTGAATCGAACAAGTAGCAATTGAAAAGCATATTGGGGTTCATTGGGATTGAGCTATAAAATTAGTATTCTTTCTGAATGTAAATAATTCCACCTAATTCATGATGGTTACAAGCTGTGCTCTATCTAAAACTCAAAATTAGATAGATACACTATTGTTAAAATAATTTAACTCATAGAATTACTAAAAAAAAACTTTTTTGTGGTGAACTTAGTATACTTCTAAACTCATTTATAAGCACGCATAAATTGTATTGCAGATTTTTCGGACGTACCGTGATATTGCGTAATAGCATGGTGACGTAAAGTGTCGTAATAATAGTCTGTTTCCGCCTTAATCTTCGCAGCACATAGCCCACTTTAGAGGTAGGTAGGTAGGCAATGGCAGTTACCTTATTTTCGGATCTAACTCAATGTTAATATGTTTGGCACTTAGCCCATTATTGATGTCCAGTCTTCAATAATACAATAGCAAAAAAATACCTACTTGTATACACTGCCGTAGTGAGCAATACCTTATATAACAACAACAACGAAATGTTTTAAAACATTTTCTTTCTCGCCAACTTTTTTCATTAGATATGACGATAAAACCTTTTCCTTAATAACTTCAATTAATTAATGACAATTAGACTCAGGATTAACGGGTTTGAAGCAAAAAAATGTTGAAGCTTCGCAGAGAGGAAGTTTATGTGGAGAATTTGCATCGATAGAAAACTGGATTAAAATAAAAAATCGCGTATGTTTAACAAGTGTAGCTCGATTGTCCGAGCGGGTTCCTACTTTTTTTTAAATATGTTTGTTTACCAGTTTTCTTCTAGATTATTTCTCAAGACAAAATAAGTTGAACTCTCAAGTGCTGGGCCAAAAGTGAGCACCAGAGATATTGGGAACTTATTCCCAAGCAGGAGCATCGGTACCTGATGGAGCAACAAAACGCACTGGAAAACTGCTATCATTAAGCAGCAGTCAGATGTGAGTAACTATGGGACTGGGCATTGCGCTCTGAGATACCACCTCAATAAGATGGGGGGACCTGCAATGCAGATTGTTTAATGGGGCAGTTGATACAGCTTACCATGTATTATGTGAATGTGTAGCCTTACAACGAAGGCCACACGCTATTCTTGGGCATGCGCAGATATTAACACCCAACACATAACTGAACTGAACTGATCCATTACAGGGACTGCAGTAGTCAAAAAAGTAAAAAAAAACTGCTCTAGTTTAAAAAAAAATATTTTGAAACAGAGGTTTTGCGTAAAAGAACCATTTTATCAAAGAAACTTGCTATAGGGAGCCCAAGATCAGAGAACATAATTTGTAGAGGAGAGAGAAGCTAAATAGTTGACAGCGCGTGACAGAGCATTCAAAGCATTTGCACAGAGCTGAGAGCTAGTTATTTATATTATTACAACTTTTTTCCCCCAAAAAATGTATGAGCTAAATTTTTAAGCAGTTGAAACAAACAATATGTAATAGTTTTGAAATTCTAAATTGTACTAATACCAAGTAAGAGTTGTCTAATTTTATTTTAATAAACATAAAATTGAACGTGCTGGATATTTATATTGCATAGAGCACCCTGACTACTTTTTGTATCCTGTATTGCGTTTCTAGGTAGGTAGCAGGCAATAAAAAAAAAGATTATATAAACATCATTATAGGGTCTAAATGTAAAATGTTTTAGAACATTCAAAGAAATAGAAATATATTCATACAAAACACGATGAAACTCGGAGGGTCTTATAGCTGATAATATATGTTCAAAATGGGAATACGGGTGAAACAAACTCTGTACTTGTATAGGTATACAACTCCAAACTTTGTCTAATCTTATCCAACGATACCATAAATTATAAAATAATCATTACCTTGGGGGATTTCTGGACGGCTAATGAAAGGCGATCATCTAAATTCTGGACGTCTCTGTATTAGGTGGTGCTAAATTAGGTTAACTATCTATGAGGTTGTATACGTTTTGGATATAAAATAAAAGTTATATGAGTAAAAAAAACATTTATGGAAACAGAGCACGTAAAACGGTTTTATAAGGCTATAGAATGTAGTCATGTACAGAGGAGAGAGAACAAAGAGATTGTTTATTTTATAAGATGCAGTCCAATGATATTACCAATACATATCCGGTCTTTAGATTGTAAAAACAATTATTAGGAATGTGTAATCATATCTTTAAAATTTTAAAGTGCTTTTATTTAACACGGACCGAAAAATCTATGCTATGATGCAGAGTCACGTGTGCCGTTTGAGCAGCGCTTTCGGTTCAGGGAAGAGCAAATCAAAAGCTGCTGGTCCGGATTTCATAGATGGAAAAATGCCCAAACTAGTGTTTCCCATGCTTGAATAACCTTTTACTTTTATAATAAATAAATGCTTGGAATTCTCTGTTTTCCCGTCTCCATGGAAGAATGCTAATATTATTACTGTTCCCAAAAAATCTAACTCTACTGAACCTAGTAATTTTCGACCTATAAGCCTGCTTCCATACTTCTCCAAGGTATTGGAGGGAGTACTGTCTGAACAACTCAGCGTATTTCTAGACATCATTGTATTCTTCCATAGACTCAATCTGGATTTCGAAAGAGTCATAGCACTGCGACGCCACTGGTAATTGTTGTTAACGATGTGTTGAGAGCCACGGATTCCCAGAGGAACACTTGCCTTGTCCTGTTAGACTTTAGCAAAGCTTTCGACACCTTACAACATAATTTATTATGTAAAAAACTTAAATTTTTTAGCCTAGCAGAGCCGGCAGTGCGGTTTTTCGGGAGTTATCTTTCAGATAGAAAACAGCGGGTTTTAATAAATAATTCTGTTTCTCGATTCGTATCGACATCTCAGGTAGTTCCACAGGGTGGTATTCTGGACCCACTCTTATTTTCCATATATACTGCTGATTTCAGCCAAAGCTTGTTACATTCGAATATGCACCAATATGCTGATGATATTCAAATATACTTTTCTTTCAAACTCAATGATTTGGAAACTTCGGCCATTATTGAGTGATGATATTCACCGATTAGTTGACTTTGCCGTTGCTCACAATCTTACTATTAATGAAGGTAAAACCGAAATATTACTGTTCGGACCTCAAAAGAAAATTGTCAGTAATTCCCAAAATTTTAAGATTTATGCTAAAGGCGAAATGATTGGGGCTACTGAAAATTGTAAGAACTTGGAAGTTCACCTTGGCAATGAATTAAGATTTACTAGTCATATAGAGTACATTGTTAAAAAATCTTACTCAGAGCTGAAGTTACTATACATGCATCGGGATATTCTAACTGTGGTTGTGTGACGCCCTTATTTTATCTTATATCGGATATTGCATTACTGTCTATTGGCCCAACCTGTATAGTAGAGATAAAGACACCCTGCGAAAATACGTATATAATAAGTGCTTCATTCGTTAGATCGGGATGGTTTATGTTGCGGGAGAGGTTTGAAGTTCAGGCAGCTTGTCTCACATATAATGTACTAAAACATCATGTTCCTGTGTATCTATTCAATAAACTCATTCAATTTCGTGATGTGCACGTTCGACAGGCGAGATATTCGGAGCGTCTTGTGGTTCCTATACATAGAACAGCCCAATTTGAGGGCTCATTCTCATACTTCGCTCCATAAATTTTTAATAATCTGCCATTGTCCCTGAAGGTCTCACCTAATATCGGATCCTTTAAAAAAATATAATATTAAAGTCTACGCTAGGTCCAAGCGTAATTAGCTTGGAGATGGTTCGGTCGTGTCTCCGGTGCCCTACAGCATCGCGTGATTCACGCATAGCCTTTTAAATATATAAGAACTATATTGTAACTATTATTGTTAAAGTCTGAGATTTAAATTTTGTGGTCGATCTTTTGAATTTTGTATCGTTGTATATAGAGGGTGATTCATCCTGAGTGGCATATTCAAAGTTCTCGGGAACGACGAAAGATATGTTACTGAAACTTTGGGGTTCGGTAACATCGGAAATGTTCTATATTGATGTGCTATTTCCGGGTTTATATTACTTCCGGTTATTCCGGAAGGAACCACCTACTTTTTTATTTTAAATGGAATGACCACATTTTTTATTTTTTTTCAGATTATGTCTCTGTTATATGAAAATTGTAAGGCATTTTTGAGAAAATAAAGACATATTATTATTATTATAAACCATTTAGTACACCATGTACATGCCGAAAACTTGTGCATGTGTACGGAATTTTCATTGCATTTTTGTTTGCCTACGGAATATATGCAACCATTTTAGCTTGTGACATTATTGCAAATCGCGAATGGCGCGGCAGTGGCTGACACTCTCATATAGACAAACGTAAAGTGACGTTACACATACGTATACACCACTTTATGTAATGAGAAATGAAGAGACTCGTAAAATGACTTTGTCGCATCTACTTGCATTTAGATGAGGGTTTAGTTATTGGTAACTACAAGGAATTTTAATAGAAAATATATAAATAATGCAAAAAATCACGGATTTTCATAAAAACGCAAATCAAGTTTAAAACATGAGCTAGTTGTTTAATTGAATATTATACTTTGTGTAGGACTCTATGATGGACATATTCTGAACTAGACAGGCAGAGGCAAAAGTTCGATAGAACTTAATATAAATAAAAAAGTAAATTAAAAAATCTGTTGTCACCCCAAAACTTTCCCGACAAGATATACAGGGTTATTCACGCCATACGATACGGAATAGTGTGGATAAACTATTTAATTTCCTAAAAGTTTTATTCATGGGTTCGATAAAAATGATTAATGGCTACATTTTAAAAATATTGTGAATCTATACCCAAGGGTGTCCCAAATATAAGAAATTAACCATAGTTGTGTTTTTTTAAATGGAATGCCTTGTATATGAATATATTTGTCGATTCCCCGTTCAAAATAAACCTAACTTTCATTAAAGTACATCTCACCTAAACCTGACAGTTTTTTAAATATTTTAATTTTTATAAAAATATAGACATAATTTCAAAGACCATCATCTACGATGAGGTGAATTGTTCCCGTCTGGATAAGAAACTTATTATGATTTTTTTCATTTTAGTTTTTAATATATTCTTCATCAAGAGAAATCAAGAATACATCTTTCATAACGGTGCTCTGATGCACTGACTCTTAACTTTTGGTCCTCAATTTTTTAAGTTTAGGAAATAAATCATAGTCGATGGGGGTCAAATCTGGTCAATCTGCTTAATTCAAACTTCAAATCGTTGATTTGCATTGCAATCGCATATAGTCATGTGATTTTTTTTATCTTTTTTGTCGCTCTACGATCTTTCAACGGTGCAATCGCGCTACGTGTCATTGATAATGATGCTTTTATCTTTCTGAAGGTATTCACACACATAAAATGACACACAACCAAGGATGGTCACCAAATACTTCCAACAAGCTGCCGACAGAATAAACGTATGGTGTTTGCTTTGAAACGAAAGAAGAAACCATAGGAACTTTTGGAAATCGATGAAGAATATGTTTAATGCAGAATCCGGTAAATTACCTTGGCGTGACTTTGGACAGAGACCTAACATTCCACACATCGACAGAGTAGCCGGAAAGGAACAAACTATTAACACACTGCTCATGTTATTCCTATCAGAAAAAGATCCCACTGCGAAGGAGGCTACTCCTCATCAAAGCAGTGGTTCGGCCGTTTATCTCGTACACGTCAGCAGCATGGGGACACGGAATCCTAACGTAGGAAACTGGATGGATTAAAACAAATAAGGCCATCAGAATCGCACCATGGTATGGGAGAAACGACTGAATTTCAACGGATTTTGGTATTAACTCTTATAAGGAACTTCCACCAGAGTAAGCAACTTTGGTATTTGAAAAAGGCTATGCAATATCTGAACTTACTATTGTAGGCAGCATTATACCACGCTCCCAAAGAACACGCAAGATTTTTCAAGATGCCAGATGGTGAAGAAAACGACGGTTCTTGCGTCGGCCGAATTACAGAGAATTCAGCGGAAGAAACGTTAGACTGAGGATTGATGGTAAGAGAAATTAAGGCGGAGACACGAATCATTTCGTTCAAATAACCAACACGTTCGAAATTGCTCGATCGTTTTGAAAATTAAGTCTCAGAACGACGTGATATACGAGGAATAATCAACCAAAATTCAACTCGTAACTGTTCCTCGTATATCATCGTGGTTATATATTTTTAATTCTCTAATTTATATAACTCTATTAAAAATTTAATGGCATGTGAGTATAAAAATAAAAAATAAACTTTTCGCTTAATAGGAAAAATCTAATTTAAGCGTATAATATAGGATTTCTATAAAACTCTTTCGCTTTAATTATTTTCCGTGTGACACATTTCTTTTTTAACTTTTACATATTACATTGAAGCGCCAACACCAAATTAAAACGAAATTATTCATGAGGCCGTTTTTAATAAATTATACATGTACGATGGTGTGATAGCATTAAATGCCACATATTAAAATTTATCAGTTTTCTGTTTAACGGGCACGTAATGAAAGCGATAATGTTGCCATTCTCTGCATTAACTAACGTGATCTCCAGCTGTAAATAAAACAAAAGAGCCCGACAGTAACTCATTCGTTTTCCTTTTTTTACTGTTTTTTTAAGTAACTAACAGACTTGATTGGTCTTTGGAATGAGGGACGGCATCGTTTGGATTTTAAATTACATTTTAACGTAATATAGATGCAAACAGTGTGGTGCTCCTATTTTGGTTATAAATCACAGTTATTTCGACCCCGCCCACAATGAGATTAAAAAGAAAAAGAAAGCTAGTGCCCCCGGGAAAGTATTGTGAACGGCTAAAAAACAATTTGAGATGAAGACGCATTTTTAAATACCCTGAGGCGACTAAGACAATTTCTAGATGGAAATCTGTCTGTCTGTGTTTCTGTCTCAACGCTTCAACCGATTGAGCTAGATTTTGGTATATGAGTTTGGGGGAATAGTAGGATGAACCCGTCAGTTTTTGGATGAAATCGCTAACCTTGTGATAGCACACTGTGATGCACACAACTCCCAAATTCGTAAATAGCAGTACGGGTCGAGTGATACATCATTTGAAAGCATTTTTTATCTGTTTTACAATAATAGGTTAATTTTGATATATGCCATCATTTTCTAGAAAATTGTGTTTAAAGGTTACAAGTATCTATTGTGGGGATCGGTGACTATAAGACAGTTTCGTTTAATATGTTCTACCGTCTGGCGTAGTTCAGTAACAAACTTTGCGTGCGGAAAGGTCCTGGCTTGATCTCTGTTTTTGCAATTTTGTTTTATTTCTAATTTTTGAACTACGTAGTTAGGTAGGTAGTTAGTTGGGTTAGTTTAGCATGTTATAATTATTAATATGTAAATATAACTACGTCTTCTCCACAAAATTATTCATATAGATGTGCAAATTGAAATGGGGTGCCAGACATGTTAGTCGGTAAGGAGATATTGATTGATTGATATTATAGATTCTATAATAAAGTACCTATAGATGACCTCTACTTACAATAAAAATGAATATCAAACTAAGTTTAAATAACAAAACCATTTTATGAATACATATTTATTTAACAATTGGCCTTCACATACATATTTGATGGTTTTCGATTCAAGAAATACTTGGCTTGCTTTTTTTTTGGATCCTGAGTTTACCAGGTTTTATCCTACTGGGATATTTAGATAACTAAATTGTATTGTATTGTCTTGCCAATATATTCTTTAAGATCTAAATTTGTATACTATATTTTATGTATGTATAATACAAATGTTTGAATTGTATGTACATATTTAGTTAAGTTTTTTGATAATACTTATTTAATTAGGTTATTGGTGCATTAACGAATATCCCTCAATGTAGTATTATTTTCGAGTGGATTTGAAAAGTAGTAATTATGCGACCACCATAATTTCAAATCTTAATTTGATTTTTTGCGTTTGAAAAAAGAGTGCGAGTCGTGTTTAAAAGTTTGTTTAGTTGTAAATTGTGCATAAAAATTGCGTTCAGTGTGTGCTATTTTAATTATTATGGCTCTTTTTGTTGGAGAAGTTCGACCGGCAAAAAAAATGTTGTGTTCCCAACTGTAAGACTAAGAATGGTAGTTTTTTCCGATTTCCGAACCCTAATAAAGAACCAGAAATGCTAATAAAATGGTTGGCAAATATAAACAACCCCCGTTTATTTAACATTCCTTTTGATAAACTACTTAAAAGTTATCTAGTGTGTGCGAAACATTTTGTTCCGGATGATTTACAGTTTGGGTGTCGAAGAGGCCTTCAATGTAATGCAACACCAATATTACATCTTAATACAGGTAACGCACCTCTATCAAATGTGGTACATGTTTTTATGAAATAATTGAATTTATAGAGGAGGCACCTGGTCCAAAACGAAGAAAATTGGAACCCTCTAGTTGTGGCATAGACATAAGTACTGGACCTACCACATCAAAGGAATCCGTCGGTGACCCTAGTATAAGTTACCCCATGGTCATCGATGACATGCCTAGCTCTAGCACATCGAAAGAATATTCCAAGAACGTAACTAGTCCAAGCTGCCTGTTATTTTATTTATTTTTTTAAATTATAAACTTTATTGTGCACCTACTACCTACTTTTTGACTAAGTTAAAATGTAAAATAATATTGCTAATGGTGCGTTTCTATTTTAATAATAAATGTTTTATAATAATAATTGTTTTTTTTCGATCCCATTAATGTTTTGTGTCGTGTAACATATAATGGTGCAACTTTATTTGTAGTTTTTCAAAAATATTTTCAACACTATCTCGTTTTAATAATTTTTTGAAAAACTACAATTAATAGTTGCATCATAATATGTAACTATTTAAATTTATTGGAAATATTCATCACTAATATTATTTTAAATTTCCCGCCAAAACTAATTTATGAGTATGCGACACATCAATAGATGGCGCTTCTTTTAGTCCAGATTGTTAACATTGCAATTCGTGTTCCAAAAGAGTATGTTTTGTGGTTTTGATACTTAGTTTGTTTGTTTTAACATCGAAAAAGTGTATCTAGGGAAAAAGAGACAGTTAAAGATAAGAAGTACTAAGATGAAGGAAGAAAGCGTTCGTGGTTCGTTCATGCATCAAAGAAAAACTGATCGACCTTATAACAATTATGTTATTGTTAGTAACTAGTAAATTAGTTAAGGATGTATGTTATGAACCATTTGCGATAGTTAAGTTAAAATTAAAATACAGTCTACTAACGTTTAATTGAAACAGTTGTGACGTAATCGTGCCTCCGTAGCTCAAGCTGGTGGTGGTTTTTAGGTTTCACAACAACCCTCAGGCCTGGGCGCCAGCTAAAATTAAAATTTTAACAGAGGATAGGGGAATGGAGCTGTACAAGACGTGCAACGCTACTACTAAATAAATTTATTTTAATATTATGTAGCGAAAAGAAAAAACAGTGAAATAATATGTGTACAATAATAAACTATTTACAAAAAAGAAATATAGGTTAATATTTGTCTTGACTTTTTTTTTTAGACTTAATCAATAATAAGTATTTGTGAAACTGTTGAATTTAAATTTAATAACTAAAATAATATAAATAAAAAACTTACAAAATTTGGTATAATACCAGCTACCAAGATTGATTACAAAATGTTGTATCGGCCCTCACGTGATGTGATTGGGATCCGGCTTTTATTGGTTGGGTTGGGTTGGGGTGGTTAAATAAATTTAATTTTCGTATATCTTTGCTGTTTTGCTTTTCGTTTACCAATGCCCTTTTTAAATCGCAAATTTAGACACCCTCTACCTATTTTAATATCGGGCGTAGGTGCTCCCTTTGAAAAACTAAGTGGTGACAAAAAATAAATGGAACCATATATGTGGACACATTAAAATCCAACACATTCAAACATTTAGAAAAATTTACTTTAAAAAATTAAAAATACGAGGATAGTTCACAAAGTAATTATTAAATCTATCCTCAAAAAACTGACCGTTACACAGTGTTGTTTTAATCACCAATTCAACCTATGTTGGTTATGAGCTATTGAGGCCTTTATGTGTAACAACAAATGACAACCAATAAGAAACAACAAATATTTTACAACTCATTTTCGAGAACCTTACATAAAATTACAATGCATGTGCGTTTAATTTGTCAGCCAGTATTACAAATAACGCAACAGTTTTAAGTTCGCCATTAGCCTCTACTGCATTTATAATATAAAGATAACAACCAGCACAAATTAAACAAAGAATTTAAACTTGCATGGAACCTGAAAACCTTTTGTATCAGTGTCAGACTAAAAACTTTGCAGACTGCCCTTGTTCGTAATATTAAGATATATAACGTTATATTATTCGGTAAATTTCCAACAAGTGACCGTAAATGTGGCTTTCAGCACCATGAAACAATGGCCTATAAAATACAATGTTTGCTTGGATAATAAGTGTATCGACCATTCTATATAGTTTCTACACAGTTTCGGAGCTGTGGCGCATAAGGCGTATTAATACTATATAAGAGACCGCACTAAATTATTTACCAATATTACCGTTAATAATCTGATGAATAACGGAATAATTATTTTAGCCTAAGAGTTTCCATGACATTTTTGATTTTATAGTAGTTCAGGTTGAACTACGTATATTGTAACAAAATAGAACACCACACGTCACTGGTACTATGTAATTTCGTGCCATATATAGGATAGTTTATATCCTTATTTCAATAGTTCTGAGTAACGAAACTATAGGGTTTTAAGGGCATTTTCTAAGAAATAATATACTTTTGGTGTATATTATTTTAGATTGTAAATGTCTCAACATATCTTTTAAGTAATAAAGCTATTAACAATAGTATATTGTGCAACGAACATGAAATGACATATATTTCCACGAGTATGATCGTTTGCAGCATGAGCCGCAGGCGAGTGCTGCAAATCATACGAGTAGGAAATGGTCATTTCATGTGAGTTTCAGACTATAGTTTTTCTACGCCTGTTTTAATGCTTTTGAATAAATTTAACATAATTTTTAGGAAAATATTTGTTTTTCGAAACTTACCCTTGTTAGCGTATAAGCCTAAATACGATAAATTACAAGTATTAAATTGACTAGGTGGTGATAAACTATATTCACTATCACTGTTTTGAAATTAGCAAAATACTTAATTATTATTAATTATAAATACCAAAACTGTCAATTTGGTGTTTGTATTTTCGGCGTTGCTATGGTGATTTTTCATGCCCGCCGCTACTTTGGTCATTACCAGGAAATTTTATCCGTGCGTAATAATATTTCCCACTAGTTGCTAGGCAAATATTATTACGCACGGGTAAATGATAAACAGCATTACAATGTACTACATTGTCACATCATGATTGAACATATAATAAAGGCATTTAAAGCCAGTCGTAGAAAAAACCTTTTTTCGGTCAAAAGCAATACATTGTTTTAAAATTCATGCTTTTCTAAAGATCATATTTTTTTTTGTTTCCTTTTCTTTGTTTAACTTTTGTGGCATAAAGTTACAATATTTTTTTTCAGTTTACTTTTTTTTTTGGGTGTTCGGTTCTTATAAAAATTCCACTTTACACAACTTCTCTACATAAAAATATTCATATTTATTTTCGTCACTATCAAACAAAAGCATAACAAACGACGTTTCGTTACTAATTAGTAACTTCCTCAGGTTGAAACAACATTTTTTTTTCCCCTTTCCTTTCTAACACAAATTCGTTTGTTATTTTATTGATACTGACGTATTGGAATTTGTGTTAGAAAGGAAAGGGGGAAAAAAAATGTTGTTTCAACCTGAGGAAGTTACTAATTAGTAACGAAACGTCGTTTGTTATGATTTTTGTTTGATAGTGACGAAAATAAATATGATTATTTTTATGTAGAGAAGTTGTGGAAAGAGGAATTTTTATAAGAACCGAACACCCCAAAAAAAATTAAACTGAAAAAAAATTAGAATAGCGGTTCAAGAATAATAAAAAATAAATAAGTTACAATATTTATGATATAACAGTGGTGGCGATTTGCTCAGGATTGTTTTCCTTAACATTGTCGAAATACCTACCTATTAAGTAGGCGCAATTTTCTCGAGAACTCTGGAAGTAAATTCCAAAAGTAAGCTATAGCTGTAAAGAACATAATAAAATGCTTTCAAATGATGTTCCACTCGACCTTTATTGCTATTTAAGAATTTTGCGGTTGTGTGCACCTCTATCACAAGGATAAAGCGATTTTAATGAACAACCATTCTACGATTGCTCTAAACTCATACACCAAAATCTAGCTCAATAGGATGAGGCATTTATAGGCGCTATCGTGGAAGAATATATGCAGACACACCGACAGACAGACTTCCATCTGGAAATGGTCCTAGTCGTCTCAGAGGACGCGTTCACAGTACTTTACCTGGGTCGGGAAGTAAGATGAATATGAAGTTAAGTCAGAGGTCACTTGAGTTCTTTTTAGTTGATACATTTCATTTTTATGATCTTAGATAGAAAGAATTTCAATGTCTTCTTTTAAACAAAGTCTATGTAGGTATATAGAAGATTCAGAAACTACTACTACTACTTTTTATGTTGATGTTACCGACATGCTTGTAAAAATATAAATCATTCTGTCGGAAAACACATTATCTACCTATTGACCTTACATTTTTCACTTGTCTGCACATTTATTTAATATTGAGGCAGTTATTCCAGTGATATACAAAACTGTCAAAACCTGAAAATTGCTTTTTCAATTGGTACGTTAAGCTACGCGAAAATGGAATATAACGATTCTGTGTTAAATTTCATTTAACAGTGACGCCCCGCCGATTTTTATTGTGTAAATTTTACAAGCATCTAAGCCATCAGACTTTTATATTTAAATTCTACGTAACATTTATTATTTACTATTTATTGACGTTGAATTTTATAAAAGTGTAGATTGAAACGTGTTAAAAGTTAATTTTAAAAATATTTTTAAATTAGGTACCTCCCTACACAGACTGTTCTGAATATATGAAACGTACCAGAGTTGTATTCTTTAATAGAATACATACTGTGGCATATGTTAGTAGCTAACAGAATTCGTAGGCCCCATTGTATTTCGTGAAAGGGTTTGGGAGCTATGATTTTTTTAGTTTGATCGTAGACATAAGGGGTTAGTTTCTAAATATATACTTGGGCTAAGTAACACACACTTTGTGCGTTATTTAGCTCTTGTAAATATTTTGGCATATGTTAGTAGCTAATAAAATTCGTAGGCCCCATTCTATTTTGTGAAAGGGTTTGGGAGTTTGGCCGTAGACATAAGGGGTTAGTTTCTAACTATGTACTTGGGCTAAGTAACACAGAGTTTGTGCGTTATTTAGCACTAGTACGTATGGTTGCATATGGTAATAGCTAATAAAATTCACAGGCAGCATTCTATTTTATAAATGGCCTTCGGAGCTATGATATATTTTCTTTTCTAGACATAGGGTAGTTTTCAAATTATTTGAATAAAATATCTTAATGGCTAAAAAAAATCACAAGCAGCAACTAATTTTGTAAAAAAGTTTCGGAGCACAAGGGATTTTTCTAACCTAATAAATTTAAATATTATTTATTTAGAGGTTATGTTTACTGTTATATGCGAATGCACCTGTTTATTAAATTATTAAGTATTACAATTGGTTCTAATATTATTATATATTTATTTCAGTCCACAATAGTATAAAAATTATTTTCTATAAATCTGCAGGGTTGCTATGCGCATAATTGCAAAAATGATCAAATTGTTGACATCAAGTGAAAGCGACGTTAGATTCTCAGGTCATTGATTTTGTTGCTGAATTTTAAACCAAACTCAACTGTAAATGAGATGTACCCCCATGAATGTACATTATACTATCAAATTATAAAATCTTAATTGAATTTAAAAACATGTTGTTAGCAAGATTAATAACTTATTTCCTTTATACATGGTGTAATATCATACGCTGGGCATCAAATGCGATATATGTCGCCCAAAAGATTAATTGACTGTAATGGTCTGAATGGGGAGGAACGCAACGTTTGATAACACTTATCTTACATTCTTTTGCGTCATATACGAGTATGTATACCTAGTTCGTAGTATAAGGTAAATATATAAAATTATATAATTGCCATTTATCATACCTTTCCATATATGATATTGTGAGCATTGGCGTAAATAAGGGGGATTAGAATTATACAAATTTCAAACCACTTTCAGAGGTTTGCTGTTGAATTAAGTTTAAGTAACAACCTTTTCTCAACAAATTTTTAATATTAAACTTCTTACATGACCTTCATAAATCGTAAATCGTCTCTGTGGTCTTTACACACATAAATTGAAGTCATACGGTCTCTCCTCAAGTCAAGACCAAACTTTATTTTAGAGTTTTATAAAAGACAATAACATATTTTCGTGGTCTTCAAAAAATGTCCTTAACATTGGGTGAATATATATTAGTTTAAAAATTAAAATAAAACTAAGCTTTTTACTGTAACTGATACTGCATGAAAATTTTTCAGTCTCTCTTGAAAAACCGTTATAAGTGAGTACTTGTAGTTACCAAGTTAGTGTGTTCCTAAAGTTGAAGTTCGTAAGGAAAAGGGACGTGCTAGTTTTTACTTTTACCATTTTACACAAAGTATTTACTTAATTTCTCTTATCTTTCTTGTTGTTTAATATCAACTATGTAGTCATATTTTGGGGTCTAGGCTATTAATTCAGGGCTTGGCTGGAAAAAAAGTCTTTCTTGCTATGCCAAACTTTTGCAATCATTTATTCCTTCATCACGGCTACAAACAAATATGACAAAACTGTTAACTGTTAACTACAATTTAAGAACAGGTATAAAACTTTACCTTTGGTATGCGAATTTGAGTTAATTGAATTGAAAAACATCGAAAAAAGACAAATTGTAGCAAGGTACATGAACAACAAAAACATAAGCTCGTGTTAAAACTTTATTAGATTATGAATACCATAAAAAATATTACTCGATATTGAAATTCAACCAGTTTGGATAACAACCACCCATTATCTCTAATCTTCTTTAACAAAATAGATAATTAACAATTACTAGTTGTGATGGTTTTGTTCGATGCATTATTTACGCTTATACTGAATCCATGACAGGAAACCGCCGACTTCAGCTCTATCCAAGCTTTGCTATTAACTCAACTATGAACCACCAGCACCTCATTCCCGCTGCTGCTTTTCCAAGTTTTCTTCTGGGTAATTTTGCGTGAACAGATCCGTGATATCTGAAGTTTTGTAAATTTGTTTTTACAGTATTTGGAGTTGATTTTCTTTGAGCAATCCATGATATCTGAAGTTTTTTTAAAATAGTTTTTTACAGTATTTGGAGTTGATCTTTTCTTTTGAGGATATCGTTGCGCAAAAATCTCCCACACTCTTGTTAAAACTTTATTACATTCCCCATAAATAATAAAAAGATTTAAATAATTTTCGTTGGTGTAATTTAAACGATAAAGAATATCACTCGATATTGACATTCAACCACCCATTACCACTAATCTACTTTAACCAACATCATAATTAACAATTTTTTTTCCTTGTTTATTCTTGAACGGTAATCCTAATATTTTTCATTTGATTTTTCTTGGGGTGTTTGGTTCTTATATAGTATATTAAGTATTGAGAACAGTAAGTGTAGTTTACCGATCGACGACAATGTTTGGGTGTACTGAGCGAAGCGAATACGCCAAAATTGGAGAAGATCGGTAAACTACTTACTGTTTGAGATGCTTATACTATTTTTTGTACGATCGAAATAGCTGAAATTGCAGTTTTATTATTTTTAATAATTATTATTTTCAATTAAATACAAATTCAGGTTAGCTGAATACCCTCTACAAAGTTGCAGTTGAACCACAGTATAATAAATAATACAGTATTCTGACTTTCCGCTTGCGAGCTGTCCTGCGCATATCGTCGCGCATGCCGCCATTATGGGTTAAAACGTCACAATAATCGCAGTGACGTAGATAGATACCGTTCACTCCTGTGTTCAATATATAGTTCATTGTCGGCGTGTACGAGATAAATAAATATTGTGTTTGTAATCTAATTCTGTGTTTTTGGTATAGTGTTCGTGAAAATTAAAAGAATTTTATTTTTATTAACGTATCTTATGATTAATACAATGAATAATCAGGGAGGACATGTATGTGCTGCAAAATGTTGTCCCAATAAGCGGTAAACTTGCACTAAACATTTTTTTCGCTTCCCCACAAATCCTGTTAGGTGAGTAATAAGTAAAAATAAACATGAATACTAGATAATTTTACGTTTATAACAACTATTTGTATAACCGTAAAATTTATATTACGACATGGCAGTATCTAATATGTTTTTAAACTAAATGAAAGTAAAACATAAACACAAGTTGTCTCGTGGCGAGATAGCATATAACGCAATCAGCTAGGGGTTATATTATTGACAATATATATATGGCCCTTGTTTGACTAAAATTGCTGAGAACAGGATTCAGTTGATGCAGAATTCAGGCACACGGCTTGTATGTGGAATTCGTAGGGGTGAAAGAGGCTAGCAATAAGATTAAGGAAATCGGCTGGTTAAGAATGAAACAACGTCGGATTTGCATTCACTAATTTTGATTAATAAAAATAACCCTGTATAATAAAAATTATCTAAAATAATGTATGTAATTTCAGAAAGATTGTTTAACCTGAAGGAGTTACTACGTAGTAACGAAACGTCGTTGTTATCGTTTTATTTAATTATTTGACGAAAATAAAGATGGATATTCTTTATTTAAAAAAAAAGTTTTGTAAAAGTAATTTTTATAAGAACCGAATACCCCAAGAAAAATCAACTGAAAAAATATAATTAACAACTATTAGTTAATAATAGTTACCCTTATACTGGATCCAGGACAGGAAACCACCGACTTCAGCTCAGTTTTCTTCTGGGTAATTTTGCGTCAACAAATTCGTAATGTCTGAAGTTTTGTAAAATAGTTTTTCCAGCATTTGGAGATTTTTTCTGTTGAGGATATCGTTGCGCAAAAGTCTCCCAAGCTCTTGTTAAAACTTTATTACATTCCACATAAATAATAAAAATAATTAAATAATCTTCGTTAGTGTAATTTAAACGTGATTGCATTATGAATACGACAAAGAATAGCACTCGATATTAACATTCAACCAGTTTTGATAACAACCACACATTATCTCTAATCTCCTTTAACAAAAACATAATTAACAATTATTAGTTAATAACCCGTGGTTTTGTTCGATGCATTAGTTACCATTATACTAAATCCATGACAGGAAACCGCCGACTTCAGCTTTATCCAAGAGCTTCCTATTAACTCAACTATGAGCCACCCCCTCATTCCCTCTCCTGCCTTTCTAAGGACGTTTGGGTTAAAGTAGCAGAATCCTGCGGTATTTGCCCGAAGCTCTCTTCCTGCGCTGTCCCACATCCTGCGGTGACATTGGCAGACTACTGTGCTTTTATCTCATGATTAGAGACATAGTGTACGGAAAATCGTTTATTATGTGTTTAGTGCTAAATATATTAGTTTCTATAGAGCTACAGCTTTGTGGTTCTAGGTTTAAGCGTGGTATCATCAATTTAATTCTCCAACAGTTTTGCGTGACAACTCAGTAAGAATATTAATTTGAAATTAATGGGCATGGTGTAGAATATTACAACAAAAGAAGTAAGGAATAGGTTATAATGTGGTGCACGATAGCTGTTTTCACGGAAAATGGTAATTGTGATTAAGTTCCAGTGTACTCGTATAATTGTGGTTGTACCAACTGACATTTGTATTTTTTTTCCTGCGCTTGTGAACAAGGTAGTTATATAATTTGTGCGGTTTCTGGTGCATTTAATTTTGGAGATTGAAAGTTGTATAACATATTACAAGCAATAATAATTTGTATTTGGAACAGTAAAACACTAGTGGGCATACTGTTTGTTACTTAAGAATCCTCAGAAATCAACTGATGTTCGCAAATTAAGTTTTATTATCAGTTTTAAACTTGTCAAGGTATACATAAAACTACTGGAAACACGTGGCACTCTTTTGTGTTTGTGTGTCGCCTCTCGACGTATATAACAATACAAAGTTTATCGCTCTGAAATTTAATTACGTTCCAGACTGTTACAAAACAACTGCAAGTAAACAGTTGAGAAAAAGTTTACTTTCGACGAAAAATGTTACAGCAGGAAACATCGAAAAAATTGCATTGCTGGCGGATGCGACATTGATTTAAAGATATTAAAAAGTATTGAGAAAATTGAAAAGATGTTATTTCTATCTATCCATGAGAAAAGTGCTGGTACTCGACTTTACATAAAATTACATAATTAAAAGATTTAATTTTTGTTGTTAGTTGTAATTTTTTCATATGAAAAACCAATTAGTACCTATCACTCATCATCTATCATATAAAATAGTCTGTTAGAAGCTTTTCGAGTTAAATTCAAGATAGTATAATTCTCCATGAGAATTTGATGAATTAAATGAAATAAAGTGAATGTATCATGGCGATTCAAAGATATAAATCCTTTATTTCTCTGTTGGCTGTATAAATCTGTTTCATAATAAAATAACTTAGATCCCTTTAAAGTGCTGGCATGGAATATTTAATAGATTAATTGTAGTTACAAAAAATGCTATTCAACAACAAATAAGATTTTGTCGGCTTAGACAAATAAAAAACACGAACAACTAATTAGTAGTCTTCTTCAAGAAATCAAGAAAAAGAATTGAGAAATCTATTTAGGCTTCACAGGCATGAGTCAAGGCTTAAGGCCGAGTATAAGATATAAGGGTCTAGCTCCAAGCTATTTATAATTTTGCTATCAAATATTTTTAAAGCATTTTTTGACAAGTTTATAGGCAGAGCTTGGTACCATGTTTCTACCGTATAAATTTTTGACAGGTGTGTCAAATTGCGTAAAATATTTAATGTTAAAAATATGTGTTTTTTAAATGAGCAAGTCTGGTGACCTGGCTGGTCAAGCTATCGGTCCTCCATTTCCTATCCCCTCATCACCAAAATGTTCATTAAAGTGTAATAAGACGGACGGGCAATGGAATTTACTTTTGTCTTGTCTTCTATCAATCTGTCTACAAATATAATATAGTTGGGTGAATTTTATAGATAGTTTATATTAGTTTGGGAATATTATTTATGTAGATTGTATACAAATGTTCTAAACTCTCCTTTTGGTCATAAAATTTAAGGGTCAGATTTCTATTTATCTTATCTTCTATTGATATAGGTTTTACAACATCTGCAAGTAACACAAATATTATCTTCGCCTAAAGGAATTGTTACGTACCTAAAAGAACAATCTTTTTTGTAATCGAGAATATTCAGTTTATGTTTATGAGTGAGCCCAAAGATAAAAGCATATATTGAAAACATAACCAGATGTTATAGTTACAGTGTGGTCTAAACATTTAAGATTCTCAAAACTCCTTCATGTAAATTAAAGGTCGAACATGTATTATCATATACAAAAGCTAGTTGGAAGGCGTCACGGTTTCCCATATCAAAATAATATATATAATGGGCGCATAAAAAATAATGGGTTTTTGTCCAGTCGCGAACTCCAACATCAAGAAACTTTATTAAAGTCGACATACAAATAAAAATGTATCTTATTGTGTGAACCTTTTCACCCTGTAGATGTATTGGGGTACCTATATTGTAAATGGCCTTTTTTCTGATTGGCTATTTTCCATCTAGGTACCTACTTCTCATGGATGTTAAGTGTTTTGGAAAGACAATCGGTCTTTTTCAAGTTAGATCCGTTCTAGCCTTGGTTCAGTCAAATTGTGTTTTCTCTAATTATATAATGTTAAATTAAATATTTTAATTTGTTTTTGGACTTAGTAGATTTTTCAGTTAAGAATTATTTTCTAGTTTTTGTTTAAAGACTAAGTTCATTTCTTTTTATTCTGAATTAGTGAATTGTGTAAAGTTCCGTAAGTTTTGATATTCTTTTAATTGAAGGCCTTTTTGTTTTAATCAGTTTTTATAAAGTTTTAAGTTGTTTCTTTTAGTAAATGAAATAAATTCAGTTTTCAATAGTAATTAAAGTTTCGTATAGGAATTAATATAATTATTCGATATTATATTAATTTTCCTATTTTTAAGTAGTACAAGTAATGACTAAGATTTTCTTTTAAATTTTCATTATCGCTTAATTGTTTTATTCTTTTTCTTTAATTTATTTCTGGTTGTTATTCATTTTCTTTAATTAGTTTTAATTATTAAATTAGTTGTTTTTAGCCCACAAATTATGCGTTTTATTTCTACTAAAGTTTTCCATAAATTATTGACAAAAGGGTCATCCAATTAAATATTTCCTTTTAATTAAAGTCGGTGACCGGAAGTGATACAGAATTATAATGGTGAGTAATTTTGCATTACTTTAATACAGATTAATAAAGCTTATTTTAGTTGTTTGTTTCTTTCATTTAATAATTTGATTCTGTTATTATTCTTTTGACTATCTTACTTTGGTTCTGAATCTTTAATAATTACGCAACATCTAGATTAACGCTCCTTAAATATTATGTATTAAATTCGAACATAGTAGCTATATTAATTTTCTTATTAGGGTTTAGACGGGGTAATACTCTCTGCATTCATTACGTAGTTATTATACCCTTAAATTATGGGGAGGTGCGCCGTCTTGTTGAAAATAAATACCATTTTTTCGTTGATCTGAAGGTAGTTCATCTAAGAATGGTTCAGCTTCTGATCTTAAAACCTGAATGTATATATCTGGCTTTAGCATACCATCAACAACATAGGGGCCAATGAATCTGCTGTCTAACATACCCACCCATACATTAAAACCAAATCGTCCTTGGTTCCTGGCCGTCACTGTTGAATGTGGATTGGCTTGGGCCCATGTATAACAGTTGTACCTACTAAATATTCCCGCGCGAGATTATAATTGATAAACTAATAATGAAAATAAGAGATGAGGAAGAATTTCTTTCCTGATTGTCTGTAGATTAATAACCTAAACTTATTACAATATTATTCGGATATGATTTACTTTAAAAGTGTGCTTTCATTTTTTTTTGTTATACCTACTCCTATTCTCAACACGAATTCTCTCTTCTCTAGTAGGTTGTGGTCTCAAATTTGATAGGGCTCTTATATTTTCTGGCTCTTTTGTTTTATATGAGATTTTTATCTTATACATTTGCATCTTTATATACAACATCTACTTGTACTGTTTTGACTTCTTGAAAACAAGCAACACACAAAAAAGTATACACCTAATATTCACAAGAGTGTCCTTATTCAATGGTTCTCACATAGTGTGTAAAGGAAAAGGCGCTTGACCCTACAATTTTTGTGACCTAAAAAACTGAGAGTATAAAATAAATTTATATAGAAAGTGGCCAATTTAAGCAAGTCTACTTATTTGTTGTCTAGCAAACTATTGAATATAAAAATTGCTTGATCACAATATCGACACTATCTATTACATCAAAAGTTTTGGACCCCAGTATTTTGTAATTTAGTTTCTTTTTAAATAAATTAGTTAATGTTTTTTAAAGTATGTTTATTTCTGAAGGTATTTTTTACATTAACAATATTTAAAAAAAAATGTCAACAAAAATCGCAATTTGTTGTCATTTTATTCATTTTTTTTTTAATTTAAAAACAAAAATGTTAAATTACAGCTGTATTTTAATAATTCGCAAATAGACGGTCTTAAAATATAAAACTATTTTTTTTTCGCCAATTTAAGTTTAAATAGAAAAAAATCTTACCTTAAATTAAATCGAAAATTCCTATTTCTTTTGATAAGAACTAACCAAGTACATACGAACTAAATTAAACTAAACTATAAACTAACTAACAAGAGTTAGAAAATTTATTTAAACAAATGCTCAAAATGTCGACCACCTTGTTGGCTGGCAGTCTTAAAATAAATTAATTTTAGCTCGTTGGAGCATTTGGGAAAAATGGATGCAAAAACATTTCGTATTCTAATTGGTTGGTGACTCTCGGTAAACTATTTCTTTGTTTTTTCTATGGGGGTATCCGTCAACAGCTTATATATTCACTTAACGTCGTGAGCCCCAGCTCATCCATCAAAGCACCATAATCATTTACAAAATCAATAGGTCGCGGACTACCGAGCTTGAAGTGCACGTACCTAAAGAAACGGTGTTAAACTCTCTCGATCGCATGACAAGGCCCAAACCGCCAAAGCATATCCAGGTGAGGTCTAACTAGCGTCGTAAACAAAACTCTAATAGTGTTGACCGCAGAGCAGCGTTCAACATTTTGGGCGACTTGGAAGTCGTATATCTGATCTGATCGATGTAATTCAAGAAAGTGTTCAGATTAACTCTTATAGATCTCTGATTGAGGATGTAAGAGATGTAAGACCATATTCTGCAAATCTATGTCGAAAATTAATTATTGCACAAACAAACCACTTTAAATATTAAACTTTAATTTTATTTGTAAAATCTAAATCAGTGTAAACTCCTAGGTTTATATTAGATATCTAAATTTGAAATACATTTTCCGTTGGCAATATTCCACTATCTACACGGAATATGTCTGATGGCATTAATTCATGTCTTTCATAGCAAACATTTTGAATGATTTGCCATTATATTTGTTCTTCGTATATAATTCCATTATATAGTAGATGAGCCCATTTTCAATCTACTGAAGCATTAATGGGATAAATCACATTAGTCTATCTGATGAAAACCGTATTTATTAATGCATTTACGTCTTATTAGAACATCTGCAGAGATGTTCCAAGAAAAGCAGACCACACAAATTAAGAATATAAGTACTTAACAAAAATGGAAAATTTCAACGTAAGTCTAAAATTTGTTTGATAAAACATAATCCCCAAAACGCGAGAATACACCAAAACGTTCTCATATTCTTTTATTTTCAGAGTATCATTTATAGTTAAAATGCATTTTATTGATTTTATATCGTTCTGAAATTGGGAATTTGCGTTGTTAAAGTCACTGCAGCTGTGCCCATCTGCAAGCTAACCGACACCCTCGATTATGGCCCGGTTTTATTATACAAAAAATAGTAACCACGAGCCCTACTCTTATAGATCCCTGGATTAATCTTCTCGCAATCTGAATTAGTTTAACTCAGACACATTAATGCGCTTAAAAGTCTCATTAGCCCAATTTCATTGATCATGTTTCACAAGACAAGCTTCAAGAGACAGATTCATGACAGTTGCGTTGGTGCCTTCTCCAACAACGTGTCACTCTGGTCTATTTATGGAGCATTCTAGTCTTGGCCCAACAGTATATTTGTGCTGATTGAAAACTTCTAACGTTTAAGAAATTGCATAAAGCTTTCGAATTCATCTTATGAGTAAGTCTGGTTTCCTGAGCTATTAGGTCGTCGTCTTGTAAAATTTCTGCTCAACGTTTCACCAACAGTGGTGGTGAGCATCTTCAGGAATTAAGGTGATCCTCTACTTCAAAGAGAATCAGTCTGGGTTTAGTCTGGAGATAGCTGTGTGTTTCTAAGCGTGGGATGCAAGTACTGTTAAGTTTCTGATGATATTTACTTGGTCTTTTTGAATTCGATTACGTGGTCGTTTTTCTGGACATGCTGCTATCTCTTGCCAATCTTAACGAACCCTTAGTATTGTTGTTGAATTATGGTATATAGTTAACTCGTCAAATTCTAGGTAAAAACATTTGATAAGAATTTCTACGACGGTGAAATAAACTGGAAAACTACTGTTATTACTAACACTTACTACCTATGTTGTTTTCCTGGACAATTTTATTTTCCAGCAATTTAGGAATTAATTGGTTTGCAAAAGAAAGTAGGGAATATTTTATTCCCGTCAACCTGCAGGTCTCCTCCCACCGACACTGTGTATTCCTCTCAGATACTACATTAATTTGAACTATTTCGTAAGAGCTCGCTGCTGATACAGATCCAGAAGACGTACACTTCAAAATTAAACCTGACATAGCCTTAGTATTTCTGTGGCTTTGGCCATCAGTGTCCGGCTCCATAGACATGTTAGTTTATAATAATCAGAGTGGCATAGCGCTAATAAGGGTTAAAGTGATCCATAATATTACTTACTGAATGAAAGTCGTTTAGAGGGAATGCTGGGAAGCTTCTAGAACACTTACCTGAAAAAGAGAAATAAGTAATTAAATCAGTACCAGATCTTTTAAAGATAAAAAAAAATAGGTAATAGAATCAAGACTTAATAGGTGCAATTATATATAGTCTCTCGAAATAGTACAAACCTACTTGGTGAGGAAATTCACTAAAGAAAAATGTTATAGTAATTTGTAAAAAGAGTTTTGTTTTAAGGTCAATTACTTTTTAACAAAATGTATATTATGTATATTTTTAAATGCCATGCCTAAGTGGCCCTATCATTGTGATTACGTGAGTTTATATTATATAATGTCATTGAAGATGGAATAGTTCATTCCGAAACATGTCTGGCAATGGGCATGTTTATATAAAGAATTTTGTGAAGCAGGCGTCGTCGTTTGGTTTAAGAATATACAATTATTATTATTAGGTATATTAGTTCATTGATAGAGAATGATTCACAAGTAACAGAACAATAATAAGTCAAACAAAAAAATGCTCTAGTTCGTACTAACACCGACAACAACCATGTAATGTACGCGCGTTCCAAGCTGGAGATGATCCTTTACCGTATATGATTTCGTCCATCCAAACTTGTGTATTTCAAGAATCGGTTTCGGTACCGTTATTTTCATCCATGGTGAAAAACAAAAACCGTGTTGACTGATCCATGACTCACATGCATATTTTTTTTTGACTTTGTTCTGTTTGTCTACATGTATGTAACTTGCGGCAATTTCTTCCACAAGGAGTGTTCAACAAAATGGAAAGAAATGGGCCTCTTTGGAAAGAATAGAAATCATTGCTCGAGACTGTGTGATAAGGAGGATAGACTTCGAATTTACGAGGAAATTGTTGAGAATTAATATTAATGAATTGCAAATTGGCATTGAAAAATGAGATGCCTGTATCTCTAAATTGAGAAGAGAATCTCAGTTGTTTGTGAGTGATGCCGTTGAAGTTGAGGAATCATACGCAAGCCAAATAAATGATCTGAACCAAACCATTCTTTGCTTAGAGCGACAGTTGGTTCAAATAAAGAGTGATAGTTTAAAGCCGGTCATGTCGGATGCAGCATCACAGACTCATATTAAATTGCATAACAAGAATACGCAGGCTAATCTAGTCAAGAGCAGTATGGTAGGAATACAAAATAAATACTCATTTATGTTAAGTATAATTATTATTATATTCAACAATATTTCAGATTTTATGATTTTGTTACTGGGTACGATTACTTAGCAATAATATAGCTCTTATGAATATGCACAATTTGAAGTATTTAAAAGCTTTGAAGGATTATGGAATATTAACTGTCTACAACATAATATAGAACTAGCAAGTTAAAAGGTAGACATAACAATAATAGCTTTTGAAAACTAAGTTCACGATAATGTCTATTATTCCCAGTAAGCATAGTTGAGTGTATACTTGAATAATATTCAGAATAGGAAAATTAATACAAATTTAATATCATCGACTGCACAGCAAGACCCACTAATAAAGATTATATTACAAACTGTCTTATTCTATAAAATTGTTATAAGAAATCTGAGTCTGTTGCGTCCACATTTATTATTATTTTATATATATTTCCAAATCTAAGTTAGGTCAATTTTTAATATTTTTTAGTTATTATCTACGAGTATTTAAATTTGAATCAAGAAATGATCTTAATTATATATAAATTTAATGCACTGCTATATATAATAATAATAATAATAATAATAATAATAATATTTATTGGCCATCATAAGGTATAACAAATGTATACATTGGCAAGTCTACAATATTATGATAAAGTCACCTAAAGGTTAAATAAAATAATAAATAATATACAGTATACAGATAAACGGACACGTTAAAAATACAAAAAGAAATAACAAACAAAGAAAAACAAAAAGTGTCAACAATTTAAAATAATGTGTTATTGGAGTGCATCTATAAATTCTTGCACACTATAAAATGTACCGTCAATCAAAAATGTCTTGAGTTCATACTTAAATCTTCTCTCGGTCTGACAGGTCCTTAAGTCCTCAGGAAGTAAATTGTAAAATATTAAGTATATAATCGTATATGTGGAGAATACGTAAGTTTGAATAAAAAAACAGTTCATATTCTGATAAAAATTAATATTCCGACATTGTTCTAAATTACGACATTTAACAATTTAAATTTTAGCAGTCGAAAAATGTGACGGTTTTCTTTTTTGTTTTGTTTTTCTGAATGGAGAAGCTTTTTTCTTACAAATATTAGTATGTTAGATTCAACTCAAATTAACTTAAAATTTACAATATGTCGTTTTAAAAAAGGTAACCGGAGACAAATAATTGTGTTTTAAATTATAATTTGTAATATCTCAAAATATTTTTCAGTCTCATGAAAACATAATAATATTGGTATGTCTTTTTTTCATGATGTCAAGTCAGGAGTAACTGTACCGAACATGACAATGTGTGTAAAGTAAGTAGAGCTTTAGAAAGTTATTTATTCCATACAAATAGAAGTATTTTCACGGTCTAAAACTCTCCACACTAGTCGACTATATAAGATTGCCTTCGGATAGTGCAAGTCCATTAATCACGCTACATACACTTATTCTCTTCTGGATTTCCGAAGTGGAACACATTGATCCCATACAATGGTTTGGTAATGTTATATACTTATTTTAAGGCTTGCGAAGCACCTAGCGATTTTTTAAACGACATCAACCAACATATTTGAGAGTAAACTGTCACTCTAAACCTTTACTTTATATTCTATTCATAAAATAGGAAATGGTTTGGCAAGGAAGTGTTGATTCAAAGGAAATGGTTCTATTCCTTTTTTATTAATAAACAGTAGCATTTGTGTCAGACATAATATGCACCATCTAATCCAGAGAAGCTTCTGTAGCAAATTAGTAAAACGACCAAAAATGTCCCCGGGCCTCCAGACCGGTATCGTTGAGGAACTGGTATATACTTAAGCTGCACTCATATCGGATATCATTAGATGGGAGTGACCTAGCTGGGTCTAGGCCATAAAACAAGCCAACACTCTCCAGAATCGTCAGTATTACTCTCGGTGTCATTGTGGATAAGGTGGAAGTTTGCATCGACCGAAAATAAAGTTCTGGAAGCTAAAGTGAAATGGACAGCGAAAAAAAATTTCCGACTCCAATAGAAGCTGTTGATTGATGAATTGAAAAGTGACATCTATTTGGGTATGAATATTAAGCCATATGTGATGAAAATTACATGTTCATGAATATCGATAAAACGCCCATACCTAACTCACAAGCGTCTTCGGGTCCTGCTCGTATTTTTGTGTGATAATTCATTGTAAGCGAAGAAATAGTTACAAGTAATCAAGTCACATAGGCAGTGAAAACTTTTAAACCAAACAAGCCGATACGGACTGATGGTATATTTCCAATCATAATGCAGCGACAAGGAATACCTTTAGCTTATGAGCTTACAATTATGACACTTACAGATATGCCAGCATCAGTGATTGGAAATGGGTACTGGAGGCAGACTTAGAGCAATAACACACATTTTTGTAGCCGCCACAAGTATCTCCATGCAGAACTGGCCCGGCTTTTTGTTACCAAGGAACATTTTTATTAACTCGTTTATGAAGTCTGGTAAAAGATAGACTCGTGAAGAACCTGGCATTAGATAAGTTCGACCGGCAGGATTATGTGACTGTTTGGTCAGATGGTTCTTGGAGGTATTAAAACTAAAATTTAATGCCTTTGTGAAACTTTGCCCATTTATTCATGGCGAAATTAGCGATAGAATAAACTCATTCTTTTTCCTAAGAACAGTAACCCTATAAAGTTTGATTGAAACCACTGGAACTAATTCGCGTTTCATGCAATTAAGACGAGTATAGGCAAAACATATTCAGAACCTGGATCTCGTTCAGACTACCTTACTGCATTTTGAAGGCAGGTGCGAAACCTGCTTAACGACACACATTTCATTTTGTAAAACAATGCAAAAGAACGTCGCACAGATTCGTCCATCTAATAAATGCCGGTTAACAAAGATTAATTATCGTTTTTAATGAATTTTATCGTCTAATGAACCTTTACCCTTTACGTTTGATGCGTCGGATCTGGTATGTTTCAAAGGAAAATTGGTTAAAAATAAAAAAGGTGTGGTGCTGGTAAAGGGCGGTCTGGAAGAACTGATGTCAGAGAACATGAATTATTAATCGACACTTAGTGATATGCTAAAAATGCTCTTTTTATACATATAGCCATTTCCGCTACGAGAGAATTTTAACAGAATTTGATGGAAATTTTAAAGGTTAATGGAAAATCCATTGCAGCATGCTGTAACTTTATTACTTGCTGGTATTTTGTATAGCATTTTTATGGGTTTATACGTAACCTAGGTCAAATTATATTACATAAAATTGTCGAGTCATGTTATTAATTTAATATATCACCATAAAATGAATGAAAAAATAAATAAATATACACACAGATCCAATTAGTAAAAAAAAATAAATTTATACTTTGTATAATCGGCCCTTGAAGCGGTGTATCGCTTTCAAACCTATTTTATTTTCTGCAAAACTGAAAATATATTCGCTCATTTTTTCAGGTTCAATTATGAAAAAACTAATTTTGAAGCAATTTTTAATATTTTCAGGAAGTTCACTCTAATGTACAGGGTGAACAAAACTCGATGTCCCAGCTCTGTTATGAGAAAATGAAAAATGATAGAAAAATTCTGAAAAAAGGTTCTTTAATGGGATTACGTAAGCTCAATTTTAACCCACATTTGATTTTGTTTCAAAGTTTGGACACTGAAGTAAATGACGTTACCAACTTTTTTTTTCTAGAAACATACCTATATTTTTACATAGTTCAAAAGAGATAATTTTTTAAGCAACTTTTGTAAAGAAAAAAATGCGCTATCTTCATTCGTTAAAAAATTATAAGCAAATTTGTAGAAAAAACGAATATCAAAAATTCGCAACTGTCACAATTAGTTCCATGCCTTTTATTGTAGTCTCACTGAGAATTAAGCATCGGTTGTTAATAATAATTATTTATTAAACACTAAAAAACAGATGATATTATTTTAGTAGCTATTATTGCCACACAATTAAACACAGTATACTATAGGTTACTACAAATTAATTATTGGAAATCAATCACTACAACAAATTTGCAAGAAGGTGGCCACACTTCTAGTTCTAAACACTCATCTAATCTCCGCCTTAATTCTCTTGCTGAGGCTTTACATAACATTTCTCTTGAGAGTTCATTGCATGCATTTCTAATTGTTTCCTTTAAATGTTATGGGTTGGCGTTTTATACACTTTATTTTTTTATTCCCGAAAGGAAGAAGTCTAATGGGGTCAAGTCAGGTGATTTACGCAGCCACTGTATTGGTTCATTTATACCTATCCAATTTTTCCCGGAAATATAAAAAAATTCTTAGGCAATTCTTGCTTGGAGCGCCGCCCCCGTCATGCTGGAAAACATATTTGCTCGTAACTGCAATGGCACATTTTCGAGAAGCACAGAAAGTTGTTATTTAAGAAATTGCAAATATTCTTCACTGCATAAAACACCTTCGTAAAAGTATGGACCAATTAAATGCCCGTTAATAATACCACACCAAACGTTAATGCCAAAAGGTCCTTCGTTTTCAATCGCATTGACAAATAACATGTCAACTTTTTCGTTATATGCGTAAATATTTTTTTTAACATAAAATGCACACTTCAAATGACGATAAAACTAATTGTCAACCATTAGTTTAATTATTGACATAAATATGCATAATTGCAGTTTGTTTCCAAAGCCTACTTGTTTAAAAGTTGTGAAGGTTACGAATTTTTGATAATAGTTTGTCCTACAAATGTGCTTATAATTTTTTAACGAATGAAAATGGCAAATACAATAAACAAATAAATAAAATACAAAAGTTGCTTAGAAAAATTTGCTCTTTTGAACTATGTAAAAATATAGGTATGTTTCTCAAAGACGAATCTAACAGTTTCCTCTGACCATATATTAGTCCCCTAAATCGCAATTCACTGTCTATATGTAAGCCCAAATTTTTAGCCACCTTAGTACATTGCAAATTAAAACCGTTAATATTAATTCTAAATATATCCTTATACCTATTTCGAGCCTTACATGGTCCCAAAAGCAATAGCTGCGACTTGTTGGGATTCAGGTGCAGACAATGCTGCTCCGAGTGAGGCACAAGTTTTTCCAGATCACAGTTGATACATTCTATACTCTGATAAACAGTCCGTGGATCAAACGAAAAGTATATTTGCGTGTCATCCGCATAAAGATGTGCTGAACAATGTTCAAGCACTCTGGTAAGTTGCGAGGTATATATACTGAATAAGATAGGACCCAGTATAGAACCCTGCGGGATTCCACTACGCAGTGACCGGCGAGCAGACACACTATTCCCCATACGAACAATCTGAGATCTGTCACTCAGATACACAGGCAATAGAGACACGGCCGACTCCCCAAAACCCAGATACCGTAGTATTTCGATCAACAGCCCGTGGTCTAGTCATTTGCTTTGGAATAATCCAACATGATCAGAGCTGTCAATTTTCCATCATCTGCTTCATGGAGCACATCATCCAACACCTTCAACAATGCAGAATTGATAGAACTAATAAGATATCATCTCATTATTATGATCAACCTTTACACATAACTAATGCTAAGCTCTTCTGTAATAATTGTTTGCCACTGATGAGCACTGTGATGACGAAACATGTATGGCTATTAAAATAATCTAGTATTATCAAAAGATATTGTGTGGAAGAGACTTGTGTAATTCAGAGTTCCTTTACAGATTAAAGATATATCTGACTTAAGACCTATTAGTCTTGATGACCTGAGAAATCAACCCCTTAAATACATACATATATACTTTGAGAGCGAAATTCTTGCAATCGTTTGTTATTTTTATAACGAATGTCAAAAATTGAATTTGAACTATAGCTTCTGTTGTACACAGATATATTTTATTCATACAAGCCAAACACACACACACACATACAAATGTAATAACCAACCTTCAAAAACCAAAAGTTTTCAATGTGAAAAATAAGCAAAATGGCACTGTAAATTTCATGTAAATAACCTCTATCCACTTACAAATGCCAAGAGATTTTTATTCAGCTGCACAACCGGAAAGACATCAAAAGACGCGAATTTTCGTCTTTAAAGAGAATTCTCAACGTCGCGCTCTCGTATCTTTGTGAATGAAAATAGAGGTATATCTATGTAGATATACATTGAAGCACGCTTTCATAACTTCTTGAAGACTCTTTAAATTTTCACCCAATGAATACGTTTTGTCTCGTTGGTGCCTCACACGGCGGACACATTCATAGATAGAAAAATGTGTCGTGTCAAAAGAAAACACTTATTATAGAGATTTGTTATGTTTTCAGGTTTTTATGAATATCTATATAAGTACCTACCCAATTTTTTCATCGGAAAATTTGGGAAATCCCTCGGATACAAGCAGAACATGATCATCAGCATTCACTCGCTAACGAGCATGAATCATTCCAACTCAGGGATTTCTGTTGTGGACTCTAAGATGGCTAAACAGACAGATCCTCGAGCCGCAAACCTTGTCACAAAATTGACACACCCAATCACCACCATTTACAGGCTGTTGTAGGTGCGCTGCCCCATCTATGCGTTCTCTCTTCTTTCGATGCTGTCTGTTTGACTTGATGATGATGATGATGACCCTCGGTCGGTCGTTCGCGATCTGCTCCCAGTTGATCTTCACATCCAAGCCACAGTTCTTCATGTTGGTCTTAAGAACATCCTTGTACCTCTTTTGCTGCCCTCCCTGATTTCGTGAGCCGACCTTAAGCTGTGAATAAAGGATTCTCTTTGGAAGGCGTTCCGTTGGCATGCGGAGTACGTGGCCCGTCCATCGCAGATTGTGCCTCACAATTATCGCCTCATACTAGTTGATTCAGTTTCCTCCAGAATGCTGAGGTTTGTTCGGTTTTTGTGTCCTCCAATAGCTTTAGGAATAATGGATTACAATTTAGTACATGTCAAAAAGTCAAGATCTGAGGTTATTGGGAATATTTCAAATCCTGATAAATGAAATTCCGTTAAGTTTAGCTTTAAACGTAAAATAAGTTTTGTAGCAACTATTGATATGATGCAGAGAGACATGAGCTTGAAAATCACCTTGGAATTTTGAAAACTTCCCTTTAGAGGATCAGGATATAACTCGCGTATATGGTAAATTAATTTCAAAATTGCTTACAGATGAGCAGCCAACGCTTCACTATGAAGTCGTTTAGAACAATTTGTAAATAAAAATGTATCATGAAAGTCCTGAAGGGCGTTCTGAAAACTTGTGACTTATGAATACAGGTGTCACTGGCACGCCGTTTACTCGAAGGACCCCTTGCATTCCAAATTATTTAGCGCAATAAAGTCAAAACAAAACTCTCTCTTAAAATTATTGAATGGTATAAATAAATTTAAAACAAAACACTAAACAGATCAAATGATCAAATTTATACCTGCAAATGGAACACGCTCTCATTCAAATACCCTTATAAACTTGAATATCTAATTGACAACATCATACCCATCGCGGATGGGTAGGTTTTCCTTATCTAATTTGAAAATTACTTCAGAACAGAAGACTTTCGCAAATTAAATGTATCTTACATTTTGCCAACGACTGACAGCGCCTTTTGTTCATTCATTCTAATGATCTTTCGCTTTCATTCAAACAAAATAAGAGAAAATTAGAAAAATCCTTTTATCATCTTTTATGCATAAGATAATTTAATGAAAAGGGATAAAGAGTCCCGGAGGAAACACTTTTTTTTTCTCATTTTCATTTCTTTTATCATTTCCAATTATAGTATACCGGCAGTAACAAAGTTAATACAGTTTTTATGGTGAGGTTGTAGCATATAATTGATTCATAAATACTAAAGCATTTCAATATTTGTTTTTCTTTTCATTTTATACCTTTGCCAGTAGTACAACTAAGTACATTTTTAGTAGATTTAAAAAAAATCTAACTATTCAGGAGATCGACATAACCGAAATTTTGAAAAATTGTTATGCAGTCCTTCATTTCATGACCCCTGGATCCTAAAAATGACCTCAGTTAAAGTTTATATATGGGATATAGAAAACTTTGCGCCACGTTCTAGGCCGCATTTTTTAACCAATCGAAACAAAATTCGGAGAGCTAATTTCAAAATGGCGGCCTGTCAAAGTTTTAAAAAGTTTTTAGTTGTTAGTTGTTATTTTTTGCTATTAACAGGAAAGGTTTAAGATTGCTGCTTTGGAAAAACAAATTCTCAAAATATTTATCATATTATAATGCAGGTTTCTACCGTATTTTTTATATGTTTGTTTGAATAAACACTTATCTATGATTTGTTTGTTTAAATTTTGTGATGAAAGTGATCGGACGAATTAGCGTAACTTTAAGAATCAATTTAAAGCACAATAATTTACGGTATAGGCACAGAATAACAAACAATCAGAATACCGACACAGAGCCGCTACCATTGAAAATGCTGTATGAACAGACGCCATTTTGCGGGAATAGAACTCAGGACCATACTCGCCTACAGCTGGCAGGGCCGGCTTTAGGGTGTTTAATAAAATAAATATTAGTACACATTTTTATTACTATTTTATTGATTTTTCCATATAATTAATTTATTTCGGTTGACTGATGTTTTGAAATTTCTATTCATACATTTTATTGTGAAAAATAGTTTCATTCTTAGATACAATTTAATAACATATTCGATCGGAAAACTTTGGCATGGATGGTGAAAAGGAACATTTTTTACATTTATCATATAAAACGCGCATGACACTGCCTAGTGCACTTTCTTCAAAATATTTATGAAATAAATAATCTAAACTTGAAACAAATTGAATGAAGTTATTATGCGGCATTAGTAAATTTCCAAAAAAATCTGAATGTTCGTTTTGATAAGCTCGGAAATGACAATAGAGCGTAGAATCATCTAATTCTTGATGGGTCATACCATACTTCAAGCAAGTATCACATTTATGTATTAACAAACATTTTCGAATATCCGCAAACATACCTAGTGAAATTTCGTTGTAAAATGTCGTTATTCTGGTAATCTGTTTCAGAAATAAATATACGTTCTTTTTCCTCCAAATTTCATGTATTATCAATATTCTCATCTGCAGTTGGCGTTTACATTACATCAGATAGTTTTAATAACATTTTATCTGCGTCTCCTTCACAATTTTCAGTTCCAGAATGAAGTAACTTAAGATGCATGAGTGTTTTCGACGCTCTTTGAAATTGAGTTGCAGTGGGGTTTATGCAATTTCCATTCTGTTGTCGTATGGAACCGAAATGATTTTCGAGCCCATCTTGATTAAGTCTTCGAGTGAAGAGGTATTTACAACTATAATTATCTTTTAGAATATCCCACAATTCAACTAAACCATTTATTGTTACCTTGAAATATTTCAAGCATTTAAGTCTCTTAGTCACATTCTCGCCATTCTTTTTTAAAACTTGCACAGAATTAAAGAAAACTAAACATTCATGCAAGAAATTGATTTGATAATCCAAACCCTTAAAAGCTCGGTTGAACTGCTTTTTTGCACATGTTTTAGAAGAGTTTAGAATATCAAACCATTTGTCAACTCTATCGACAAACTCAGCAGTCGCTAATGCTTCGACTGGAAGTGCCCAGAATCTGATGAAGAGACTCATACCGGCAGAAACGGTAGCACTGAATACCTGAACAGCATATCGGACCTTCATTCTGTCGAAATTATTAGGAAATATATGGGAGTCCGTAAGTTTTGGTGCTGCACGGGGACTATAGTTTTTATCATTTTCATAAAAATGTTTTATATATTCCCAAGATATGACCTTATTTTCAAAAACAAAATTGTACTTTAGCAACATATTCCTTAGTGCTTTAATTAAATGTGGGACATCAGGTAAATAAATTATTTTTTGATCGTTCAAATAGAAAAATGGAGTTTCAGGGGTTACATTGCACTTTCTGGCCATAACCAAATTATTTGATCCCATGTCTGATACAACAGCAACAACATTTAGTCCAATTGACTTTAACTTAAATATAGTTTCTTCTATAATTTCTTTCATAATGTTACCTGGGCAGCTTGTAGCAAAGAAAAAATGGCCTAATAACAATTAAAATAATCCAACAATATTACTAAACATTCACTAATATTACAACACCACAGTATAACATGTAAAAATATTCTGCGCCACTACTGTGCAAGACGAAGGCTGAAATAGTAATGACCGAACCACGCCTATGAACTGACATATTCTATTCCGAGGTTAAGGTTATGTATTGTTTTGGAGGGAAACTCCGAGTCGATATTCTGTATTTTATTCTGTGGTATAGGTATGTAATTTTAGAGCTATATGAAGACTATTGTCTATTAAACAGAGATTGGTGATGAACAGCAGTTACGTCTACAAATTGAGGGGCAGCTGATCGAATCCGTAATAATTCTGGTGTTTTTGCACGTATCCGAAGTTCAGTGATTAAGCGCGTAAATAAAGTGAAGTTAACAGTGGCCTCTTTGAACATTTGCTGTGGTAGGAAAACCCCAAAGGGTAACAAAAAACACACAAATTCAAATAACACTAGCACTTCATGCTAGTGTTATTTGCATTTGTGTGTTTTTTGTTACCCTTTGGGGTTTTCCTGACGGAGGGGATCCATCTTGTCGTGGTCGTCGCGCTGAGTACCTGATATTAAACAAGAAGAGTGAACGAGGAAAACCAAGCGGTCCCCAGGAAGTTCAAAAATCATTCTATGGCATGTTAGACATATCCGAAAGGTAGGTGCTAACATAATATTTAATATTTCGCATGATTGCAAGTCACAAAATCATCTACATTTTCTAAATAAATTTTTTACTTTAAATGCTCGATACACTTGGCAACATGTCGCTGTATTATAACCTGTAAACTAATGTCTAATTTAAACTTCACTTGGGCAGGCGGTCATAGGCGTCGTAAAAAGGGAGTTTAATATGATTTACAAAAAAATTATTTTCAGCCTTAATAAAAATGTTGGAAATTTTTTGAAAGGCAGAATCGCCTTTCAAAAAATTTAAATCTTATTTTTCTCTACCTATAGTTCAAATTTTTGTACTGAGTGATAGTTCACCCTGTATATAGTATATAGTAGTATAGTATATAAATCGAAAATCGACTTTTCCGACTGGCTGCCATCGGGATTTTTTTTGTGTTGGAGTTTAACTTGGTTTTTTCACACCCGGTATAAAATTGGGTTAATGTGCGTTAAAATTTATACAGCAATAATTGTGTTTTAGAAAACCGCCGTAAAAATTGTAGCTGTCTGTCAGTACTGGCGAGAAAAATATCGCATTTTTTGAAAATGCTGTTTTTGGCAGTAAAATTGCAAATTCATTCGTATATCAAAAACAGTAAGATACAGTTATAGGGCCTGTTCAGTATCACACGATCTGGCAACAGCGCACTGGTCCCGCTCGAAACGTGACCCTTAACCGACCACTTTTGAATAATGATTTTCCTCTTTCATCCGTCCCGGGTTTTGTGTACAATGTTTCATAAGTATGTAAATACATTAAACAGATACAAATAAAATATTATGCAAATCCAACATTTTATGAGTACCTGAATTTCGAAATAACTCTAATAAAATACTCCATATGAAGGTCATACGTTATTCTGAAACTACTAAACTTTTTCCTTTTTTTTACAAAAGCATTACCTTATCCAAACATAATCTCATATGAATCCCGCATAAATTCTTCTTTTTAAAAGCTCATCGGCAATCCATTTAAAATTATATAAATTTTCCCTTCTTATCTCTTCTACCGCTTGGTGAATTGAAATATTCGTTTTTACGATGGAGAAATAGCGTCGGTAGTGGTATAGGTAGTAGGTGCTTTTAACTTTTTGGGTCAGTACGCTTGAACGGGCCGCCAAAGGCAACTCTCATACCGATTGGCCTCCTGGACCGGAAGCTAAAACGGAAAATCGTTCGTTCATTGGCGATGTTCGCGGCGGTGTATGCTTGTGACGTGCCTCATTGACTTTGAGCTACAAAATGTAACCCCAAAAGCGATTGTCGTATAAATCCATCAAAAATTTAAGGAGATGTTGGATACCAATATTTGATGAAAAATTCACAAACCTCTTTATAAATTTTAAAGAAGTAGTCCATATTGATGTGGAGTGGAATGATACACTTAGGAAATTAAAGGCAACTTCCACGAAACAAATTTAATAGATCTCTCTATAAATTCTTATTTAAACCATACATGTTTTGGGGTACCAGGCCTCATCTTCAGTTGTAAATAACGTCACGAAAAGCTATGTTGCATTAGGTTTTAAAATTTTTGTTCATATTGTAAGGCTTAATGTACTAACTTCATCACGTGAAAAAATGTTTCAGGTTATACATAAATAAATATATTCTTGTAATAGATCGAAATAAAATTATTAAAAATATTCAAAATTACTTATTTATTGAGTTTCATTTTTCTTTTTACAAATCTTTGCTTCGTATACCTATCTACAACTGTGTGGTAATAATTAATTTATTTTGAATTTTTGTCGTTTGAATAGACATTATCTTGATATTTTGAATGAAAATCAAGAATGTCTTAGGAATTTAAACATGTATGCAAACATTTCATGGAAAATAATTATTATAGAAAATTAAAACATAAACTGTAATCGATAAATCAAAGAAAATTAAATTTTAACTAACATAATCTGCCACGTATATTACAGTACAGTTCTATTACTAATAAACTGTTGCCCACATATCCATATTTAAGTGTAAAAGTAATAATTTTATGACTTTTTGTCATTTATCTAAAATTTATATATATTTTGTTTTAGACATCAGCTATTTCTTTTTTAAGTATCGGGTTCCTTTTACTTCTCTTTCAAGGCACTATTTATACGTACATATTTTATATTTCAGATCTTCTAGGCCATGTTCGTGTACGCAAAATAGTTGATTATTTTAGTTTTATTATAAAATTTATTTTGCCCCCTTTTCTACTATTTATGAACGTCTATGTAAACAAAATTGTTATGCTGCATGTTGTAGGTTATCTTATATCAAAGCTATAAAGTATATGTTTCTGTTATATTTGGAAAAAAAATTTTTTTTTTCGATTTTGACCCTTTTTTACACTATTTTCGAACGCCTGTGTTCATTTATGTAACATTTTTTAGGTTATATTCTATCGCAACTATGAAAAATTATTCCGTATTTCGAATAAGTTTAGGAAGTATATATTTTTTTATTTTGACCCCTTTTACACTATATTTACGAACACCTATGAAAACAAGTTATTTATAACACATTTTATAGGTTATATTCTATCAAAGCTATAAATAACTAGTCAATATTTCTGATGTTTGTTTAAGAAATACGTTTTTTTCTAACCTTTTTACCCCATTTTACACATTTTTCGAATGTCAATGTGGTCTAATTGTTTAGGTTAAATATTTTAGCTTATATTTAATTAAACGCACAAAAAATTATTCAATATTTCGGATAAGTTTAAGAATGATTTTTTTAATTTTTCGAACCCTCTTTTCAACCTTTTGCCTACGCTCAATGTTACTCACCACCTATAAATACCCTGTAGTATTTTGATACCAAATGTGTTTAAAATTCGATAAGTGGTTTTTGAGTTATCACGGATACAATTTTTTTCTGACCCTTTTATAGAATTTTCACGAACGCCTATGGTGTATTAATTTTTGTCGTATATTTTTAACACCAATTCAATGAGTAGTTAAATATAAAAAATTTAACTTAAAAGGATTTCATGTCCGTAAATATAATAAATGAAAATAATTTCGTGGCAAAGCGGACTAAAATGTTGGTTTACCTACACAAGGAATTTTGTTTAATTTAGTAGGGCCCCAGTCTAATTCAATAGAACCAGACCGAGGCATGGGTCGACAGATACTGACGAATTCGTTTCGCTCTTGTTATGAGCTCGTCAGAGTACCATAGTCGTTGCCCATCTACAAATATCAGCCTGAATTTAAGCACAATGGGATACACAACAGTAGACACATGTAAACACGTATCATCTACATGTACATAGTAATGCATATCCCATACCATGCAGAGGCCGAACAAACTCAATGTATAGGTAAAACCAGTCGTATAAATAGAAATAAATATAAATAAAAATAGTATGAACACAAAACGCTAGCAGGAGACCATTTTATCCTTCTGCCAGCATCTCCCAAATATTTGGGAGGACTAAATGTATCGAGTTAAAATTAATGGTTTGCTTTAAAAGTCACGGATTTATCAAATCACCCACGTGATACACACAGTACATTTAATCAATAATAATAACTACATTTTCACAGAAAGTCTAAGCGTCCCAATAAATCACACAACTGAAAAATAATCTAAAATTTAAGACTCTTATCCCCAAGTGTGATAACTAATATTTTCTGATTGATTTTCCTTTAAAAAACACAGCAGAGATCTTAAAGCAATATGTCTATGTCCATGGGGATTCCATAGATTTCGTTTCCGCTATCGCACTATAATAAATCAAATCGACCCACTTTACGTGATCGACTTTTTGGAAATGCGAAAATCTTTTCTTCTTCAACATGTAAAACGTTTTTCGTGTTGAAACATTTAGCGAACATACATTTGGTCGTATAGCAGAAAAAAAAACATTATGTAAAGTGTATATTTGTGTCTTTTTGCTCAACCGCCGAATGTTACGTTATGCTAAATAAGAATTGGGAAGGCAACGCTTGCACCAAATGCAAATTCAATAGTAATAAAACAAAAACTATATTAAAATAATTAAAGACTTCCAGACATTATCTACTCGTATTAAGCTTATCTTACTAAATTATTAAGGTTGTAATAATTGCAAAGTTATTTTTAATCAGAATTTCACCAAAACAAAGAAAACATCTATGGCAATACCAAATTGAATAGAAAAATCCTCTCATCAGCAACAAAGATAAATATATTGTACGAAATTTAACCTTTTTACACTAACTTCTGGGATTTATAAATGAACTAAGAATTGAAAATTCTCATGACATAGTCAAAATTATAGCAAAACATATTAATAATTAATAGCTGTGGAACTTGTTCATCTTATAAAATATAATTTTGCTTCTGGTATGTTTCTGTCTGTTTTAATAGTGATACTTATTAAACCACTACATAGGAAAAACAAATTATAGACCAATAACTTTAATTTCCGAGATAATAAAAATCATAGAAAAAGCTATAAGATGTAGGACAACTCAATACTTTAATAAATTTGGGTCTCACTCTCGAAATATCATCAGTTTAACCAGTACAATAATATTGATAACATAATACATAAACAACATTAGTTTATTTAACTTTTCTATAGTTATATTATACAGTGTTAACTTATGTTCTTTCAATAATATTGATACAAGGTACCATCTTAGGACCAATTCTATTTTCTATATATAATATTATCCTTTGCCTAAAATTATGCCGAAATTGATCATTATAATAACTGAAAAATCTGAGTTCTATTTTTCCTCCACATAAGTTAGTATTTTGGAAAAATCTTGCAACTGACAACACGTCTGTGTCATTGATTGATACGATCGAGGCTGAATAGATTTGTTGCGAAAAAAGGAAATAGCCTATTTTACATTTTTTAAATATTTTTATTTCAACAGTTTTCTTGTAATTTTAATCAATGGCCCTTTTATTTCAATTTTTGTTTTTGAGATATTTGTTTAATTTCTTCTTAGTTGCTAATTTTTAAACGGTTTAATAATTTATTTATAATTTGTTTATGTTCGTACTTTACTTTTGGAAAATTGTCCTAATGTTGTGAGTTTCACTTCAACTTCATTTTTTTAAAACTATCCGAAGTACACATGCGACCTTCTTCCTTAGCAGGGCAGAGTAGGGGTCGAGTGATACATCATTTGAATTCACCTTCAAAGTTCTCGAGAAAATTGTAAAATTTCACAGTTAGGTAGTTGGTACCTATATCTCTTATTACAATATAATAAAGTAATTTGATAAGCGTCGGTGTCGGTGTCGTCGTTGGTAGAGCGTGCGATTTGCATGCGGAAGGTTCTGGCTTTGAATACCAGCTGTGGCAATTTGTTTTTATTTCTAATTTTTGAATAAAGTTTGTTAGGTTAGTTTATTGGAAATAATAAAAAATAGTACAATTATAATAATAATTTTCAATATTTTCGTACCCTCCAAATTAACTCTTAACCGGATTAGTGGGCTGTAGGGTGATATAAATTAACAACACTCAATTAAAATCCAGCAACGTTTCGTGTGAAGATGCAGGAACATTCTTCTACACTGCTGTTTGATAGTGAAAATGATTATAATATCCTGTTGTACTAATATGCAACTTCCAAAAAATAAAGCTTGAAAAAGTGAAAATAAATTCACAAAACGTTGCTTGATTTGAATTGATTGTTGCTACTTTATATCACCTTACAACCCACTAATCCGTTTAAGAGTATAATAATAAATTTTTTTATTAAAATTCTGTTTCGTTACGCAGGTCAAATTATATTTTAGATGATATTATAATATATTCTGTCGGGAAAGTTTTGGGGCGACACAACCAATATTTTATAAATCAGAGAGGAAAACTTTAACCGTCGCGACGGTTTTGAAATCCAATATGGAGCAGGCTGACGGTAGACGAAATGTTATAAAAGGAATTTGTCACAGTTAGACTACAAAATTAGGAAAAAGTTGCTTTGACAATGTATACATTTTAGGCTGAAAACTTCCACAGACAACTAAACTTACAGATAAGCTAACGTTTCGCCGATCATCCTGTCAGTTATTTCAGATCAACTTCTAGAATGTATATATAGGTATATATGTTTCTATAATGTATACCTTGTTTTTTGGTAAATTTTAAAAACTTTTAGAAGAAATAAATATAAATTTACTTATACTAGGTACTATTAAATTTTTGGTAATTTGGGTAGTATGGTTGTAATAATTAAAACACTGTTTAACGGTATGTACAAAACTGAATATTTATTAAAATGGAAAAGAGTGTGTTTGAGAGTTAGGTTGTTAAAATCTGGAGAGAGAGTTTTGGCACGAGAAAGATGTTGACGGTTTTGATGTTGAAGACTGATTGGGGTAAAATTATAGAAAAAGCATCTCTGTGAAGAGAGAACCACATCTGGTCGGTACGTGGCTTTAACAATAACCACTGCTTTTTCTAGGTACGGACTAGGTATTTCTTTTGTTCCCGAAAATGAAAAACATTAAAAAGAAAGTAGAAATATTCGTGCCAGATATTTGAACATTTGGTGCAATTTAGAAAATATTATTTACAACTACTATACTAAATTTTTACAAAGAAATAACTAAATTTCAAAATACATATATACAGTGTGGCACAATAAAAAGGTTGCCACAGTATCTACAGAATAAAATACAATATATACAGTGTTGGGCAAGAATAATGGTCGCCACAAATTTATATTTTTATTTTTCCCGGTCACTGTATAGCGGAATTTACAAGATTAGTTCTCCAATAAAATTATTTATATCTTAATTGATTCAGCATTTATGTACAATAAGATAAAATACCAGAAGCAATTAATTACAATAATTATTGTCTTGGCCATGGGTGTAACCATGTCGAAGTTTACTAATACGGAACGGATCCACCACACTATTTTCACGCTTAGCGAACGTAAAATAATAATTAGTACTTTAAGCATCCGAAATACACGAGTATATATACCTACAGTTTATAAACTGGATATCTGGGCGGAAAGAACAATCAACTTGTGACCTTTGAAAACTGAAAACCATAATAATAGGATAGAAATCTTAGATGTCCTTTTGATTTATAAAGTCAAACATGAGCAATAAAATGACTATGTTTTTATGCATGACCTAATTTATATAATAGACATAATAGTCAAACGTGTCTGTTCTCCAGTAAATTAATATCTGAAGAGCGAGATTGATTAAAAACATTATTTTAACATAAATCAAAATTAATAAAATTCTTATGAAAATACTAAATTATTAAGTACATAATACTAACATATTAAGTTTCATATTTTTCCAAGGGCTTTGTTTTTGTTAATCATCTCTAAAATTCATTTAAGTGTTTGATTTAAGTTTTGTAAAAGTTACTTTATCTTTAGTTGGTTTAGTTTTGTTGTAGATGAAATTATAAATATGTTAAATTTCTCCCACCTGAGATTTAATATAATATATATAAAGAATTTAGTGGTGCTGATGTCGTTTGATTTTTAAAAAAATATCTGATATAGCTTTTCGTCATAATATATCACTAACGTCACGTATAATCAAAGATTAATGTACATTAATCTTTGGTATAATAACACTGGAGTCTACCATTAACAATTGACATTTTAAAAAGCACACGTAGGATTTTTTTCTCCTTTCTTGGCCATAGTCTCCTATGTATAATTTTCTACATACAGATCGAATTTCTCCCTGTTGCAATGCTTTATCAAAACTGATATATTAATCTAAAATATAGAATAACATTAATCTATTTATTTGCAAACTAAAAAAATACAAAAAAAAAATAGTTATTGAAAATACATTTTGCAAAAAGGATATGGAGGCAGATTTATCTGATATTTATTCCATATCCAGAAAGGTTTCTGCCGGAATTTCATAATCACACTAGTAGCAGATTTCGATTCATCCAGAACTACATAATTGTAAACTAGTCAGAAAATGAAAGAGGAAATGTTCTATCTATTTTTATCATTTAATACTTAAGCGTTCCGCAATAGGCGTTTGTAAGAATTCTTTAAGGTAGTTTCATGAGCTTAAGGTATTGAGATACCTAAGTTGTTTTAAAAATTGTAGATGTGAAAGAGCGAAGTACGATGTAGGGGTGGAGATATAAGACCCCGAAACCTTAAGCCCAAAGTATGAACATTGGATCTGAATTTGATTTTATTATATAAATATGGAGGCCATTTGGTTAGTATAATCGAATAAACCATATTATATGCCTGAGTGTTGTCTGCGTCGACCTTCCATACAAAGCCATCCTGCTTCTTTTAACTCATGACTAATGGGTCCATATTTTCGTATAGCATACACGAATCTCAAAAATGATTTCTGTATGCGTTGTATTCTAATTACAGAACATCTCCGCATAAGTAAAATGGGATAATACTAAAGTATCTGTTTGTCTTAGATACTGTTTGTGGGGGTATAATGATTTCGAATTACAATAACCTCTTTGTAGCATCTTATTCACATGATTTGAAAATCTCCCGTTGTTATCAATGTATGCCAAGACCTTTAGCTACAGTGACTGTTCTTAAGCGTTCATTATTTATGCTGATATGGGACTCTGTGAAGCACACTCTTTATGTTTATTGCATGATATTAGATTTAGTGGGATTGATAGAAAGTTGACGACGATTTGAGTGTGTTACCATAGTCTCCAGATCATTATTTATTATATGATTGGTTATATTTAAGTTGTCCAAGTTAAATGAAAATTTCAATTACGTGTCATCCGCGTAAACATATGAAGTGGTTTAAGCTGTCCGTTATATTTGAAGAATACAAGCAATACATCAATAGAGCCAAAACTGAGCTCTGAGGAATACCGCAATGAATCTGACCCATCTCTGATCTGCCGTTGCTAGTCTGGATAAATTGTTTTCTATCGACTAAATAAGAATTTAATGGGCTTATGGAAGCGGGTGATAATCCAGTAAAATGTTGAATAGAAAATAAAATGTCATAATTAATCTTATCGAAGCCTTATTTAGAGTAATCCAGAAGATTTAACGCAGTGGTTTTACCTTCATCAATGTTATCTACAACTGTAGCCTTTTCGGAAACGGAATTGTCATAGGGGTATAAGATTGAATTTACTTATATGATGATATATTTGAATAATATGACCTGGGTAACAAAACAGAATGTGGAAATGGTCTTAGTCGTCTCAAGGGACATCAAAATGATTAATCCGTCTATATCTCAATTTTACTTTCCCGCGCAGGGAAAGTAGGTATTGTGAACGCACAAAAAATTTTTTTTGAGAAAAAGACGGATATAACTATTTTGAAGTTCTCTGAGACGATTAAAACCATTTCCAGATGGAAGTCTGCCTGTATGTATTCTTCCACGATAGCGCCTAAACGCTTTAACCAATTGAGGTAAATTTTGGAATATGAGTTTGGTGCAGTCCTAGGATGAAGCCATTAGATTTTGGTTGAAATCGCCCTGTAATAGGGGTGGACACAACTATTAAATTTTCCTATATCAGTAGGGGTCGAGTGATACATCATTTTTAAGCATTTTGATATTTGTCCCCATAATTCTCGAGAAAATAGCGTTTAAAATGTCACCAGTGAGTTAGTTGGAACGTATATATGTAACAAATAAAATACAAGATTGTCATTGGTAGGGCGTCCACTTCTCATGCGGAAGGTTACGGGTTTGAGTCCTAGCTCTGGCAATACTTTTGTTTTCTAATTTTTGAATAAAGTTGGTAGTTTGTTATGGATTTAAAGCACGGTCTGGGTGTGGAAAGTAATAAAATGGGAAATAGCTCCTAGTATTTCAGTTCTCTTTTATAAAGCGCATATCAGAGTCCTAATGGATAATGGAAGCATTTTTTATGCCTCATCTAGCAACGGCAATCTAAAAATTCCAGACCGTATTCAATACAAGTCAGATATTTTTAAAATTTCGTAATTTACTACCGTAAAGGGGCCGGGAAAGTAGAATTTATTTATTTATTACATCTAACTAAGAACTTACTAATATTTTGGAAACTTCAAAATGACATCTACTGCTTGATGGGACTTACCTGAAACAAAAAATAAAATAATTAAAGAATTTTATAGTCAATTAGGTAAAATAATGAACTTTTTAAATTGCATTGCATGTTTTTGTATTAAAGATTCTCAATAATTTGAGGGCAGTAAACTACTGTCGTATCCACCAAAATCTTTATATTTCAAGAAAACTTTTGAAAAAGTCATGTTTCGGTCTTAGTTAAGGCCATCATCAGTTAACACTTAATTTAACATTTCACAGATGCTAGCGCTAGATGCAAAGAAAAATCACAATAACCACTAAATACCTAAATTATTATTCATGTATTGTGCTGGTAAAGATTATACACAATAGATAATCAGACCTTATGAGAGCTGTGTCAATATACGGCATTAATTTCAGGGAACTTAACCCTCGCGTAAAACGATAGTCTCCTTTATTTGCTAAAAACTCATAATTTAGTTAAAACACTAGTGATGTAAGATTTTTCCAATTGCAGTTTATACAAGACTGCAATTGCAATAATTCTAACTTCCATATACAAAATACTTCATGAGCCAAATAAAACGTAGTTTATATTCTTTTTACATCCATGGAAATTACCATTTCTGAGTTGTTGTACGATTCTCTTTATCAAATGGGAACATCAGAAAATTGTTTTCTTTTGTGATATACTACATTCACATACGCAATACATTTAACATAAATAACGTGAAGAAAATATGAAACTTTTTTAAACAGTATTGTATAATATGCAATTTTTATACATGAAATTCAATTTGCTGCAAAGCATTAACGTAGAAATATATATTTCGTTTTGTTTCGTATTTACTAGTTATGGAACTGTACGTACTATAGAACTATTTTATAAAATAACATGTATTCTTACTATTAAGTACTTACTATTCAACAAAGCAAGGTATAATCAGAACTTATATTGGTAATTTTAGAAAACATTAAACAAGCTGTCACTGCGACTCGTCCGCTGAATAGACTGTCAACCTATCTAGACTCAAATCCTCTGATGTTTCCAGTCAGTCTACTACTGCTCTATTGTGTAGCTTAAGACAAGAGTGTCTTCTAACTCTCGCCCAAGTAGAATGCCGCCTTTATCGCGTCATCACAATGCCGTCTATGTAACGTTCTTAAAAGACCTGTTTCTTCGCTGCAGGTTAGGCTTTGGTTACATTAGATGCGATTGCGTGCGATTTTTTCTCTTGCGCGCACGTACGATTTTAATACCGTACGCTAGTGGTTACATTGTTGGCGTCCAACAGACAACGAACGCATAGATTTGTGTTTTCTAAAATGAATTCTATTGTGGTATTCTTTGCATTTTCGATCCCACAAAGGCCTTTTTGATTGAACAGATAGAATGAGTTTTTCAATATCCATTTTGAAAATGTCTCTCTACTCTTTTTCCAGTAGCACACAGTGTACGACAACGTAAAAAAACAAACCAGTTTGTTTCTATGCGATAGTCGTACGATTAGATGCGGGCGTGTCGGACGAAATCGCTGGAAGTGTAACCATACAAGTTTAAACTAAAACGATTATTTCCACCTGCGTTGTCGTCCGCGCGCGCAAGACTAGAAAATCGCACGCACTCGCATTTAATGTAACCAAGCACTTAGAGTATGCTTCCATTGCTTGGAGTTATGTGTACGGCTGCAATATTAGGACCTTGGAGTCTGTGCAAAGCTGATTTTTAAAATGTTTGGCTTTGAAGCAAAATGACATTTACCCCTCCCGGGTTTCTAGTCATTCAGAGTTAGTGAATAGATATGGCATGCTTCCTCTCAGTCTATGCAGAAAAATGAGCTCTGTTAAGTTCTTATATCTGGTTTACTATAAAAGAAGGCACTTTGCTGATTTTTAACTTCATAGTTAGTTTTTTGTTTGTATTTTAGATTACGTTATGTTTATGTAATGTTTTTGGATTTTTTAATTTTCACTTTCCTATTAGTGTGTCAATGACCTGTTGAAAAATAGATTATAATTATATGTCATGCTCGTATAGGTACCTAAACTTTACGGTTTCTGAAATAAAAACAAATTTTCTATAATATTCTAGAAAAATTTGATTATTTTGTTATATTTCAATTACGTAGCCATCATTTAGTAAATAACTAGTAAGATGTTTGTTGGTTTGGTAATTAAACTTATTTAAAAATAAGTAAAATGGAAGAAAATAATTATTACTCGAATGAAGTTTTAATGAACCAGTTTATTATTCAAGGCAATGCAATGTGGAGAATTATGAAAGGAACATGCAGCAAGTTTAATGAAATGTATCCTGATTTACAACCAATAAACAAGAGAAAGTTTTTTAACCTTCCTTGATGTTTTTTCTATAATTTTGTCACATTATCCATGGATAATAAACAAGTTCATTATTTAAACTTTATTTGAGTGACTATTTTCTTCTATTTTACTTAGATTCACACTTTTAAACAACACTATATCTCAAAATATTATAATTACAATTTTTCATGACGTTTGTGACAAATTCATGGCTATACCTAATAAAATAAAACAAAATTATCCAATTTTTCCTGAAACTTCTTTTTATTTTAGACACCTTTAAGCTTAGGTATAGAGCCAACATACCATTTGAAAGTAAATTTGATTGTCTTTCAGAATATTCGATATTATACAGGGTGTTGCATTTGAGAAAATTGACTTATGCCTATTTTTAGTAGTAGATCATCCTACAGTGATTTGCGACTACCCTGTATCCTGATGGGTCAATCTGTCACAATAGTTGATTTTCCTAAGATATTCCTGACCTATCTCCTAATTTCTTATACCTCTGTTTTTGGAAAAAAATCAAAATAAATTACCTATTTATTCAAAAACAGTTGAAGATGGGTAAAGGAACAAATTCTCTAAAATTGGTGGGGATCCGGTATATGCGAAAGTCGTACAAATATGACAATACCGCTCTGCCTTGTTCCAAAGATGTAGAAGCAGATCGACCTGAATCTGAGGAGCATCGGTTTGGACAGAATTAATTTGTTTAAAAAAATGAAGACTTCCTTATTTGATAAACAATAGCTTATAACTTCATTCGAAAGAAGAATAACTTATAAGCCTACATCAGTTTGATGGTATATTTTGAATGGTTATGAAGTTTGCTGAGCGTGTTGTTGGGAGTCTCGTTGCAGTTGCTACTGGAATTTTGTTAATTTTAATTATTTCAATTGTTCTTATAATTATATACATTTGCTCTTTTCAGGATGATAGTTTTGCTGTATTAACAATTATTGAATATAGAGAACGCATCGATGGGGCAGCGCACCTACAGCAGCCGGTGGTGATTGGGTGAGGCAATTTTGTGACAAGGTTTTCGGGTGGAGGATCCATCTGTTTAGCCAACTTATAGTTCACAACATAAATCACTGAGTTGGAATAATTCATACTGGTTAGTGAGTGAATGCTGATGATAGTGGTAATTTAGGGATAGTGCTATAAGCGTTAAGTAAAAAGCAGCTTGATAGCTAAACTTCGCCTTTTGATTTAGGACAAGTTCATTGTGATATTTTACATCTCAGTGTAGAAGATCTATCGTTTTTTAGCTTGTTGTAAAGTTTGTACACATTGCTCAATCAACAAGGACTATTATTATTATTATTAATATTATTATAGATTAGGTTGACCTGACTAATAAGTTAAATTTTCAAAACAATCGTATAGTTACTTTTCCCAAAAGTTCCAATGTACCATCGACCCGCAATCACCCTGTATATACTGTGTCATTACCTACTGTAAGGAAAGTTGTCATCGCTGTAATAAAAATACTTGAACTTTTAATACACCTCTAGAATAAAAATTAAATTACTGCTTATACTGTTGTAAAATACCAATACCCTTCAAATAAAAACAAAACTTTGCGAGATGATGTTTTAAAATTTCATAAAACAAAGCTGTACATGATGTACGCTTATTATATTATGGAAAAAGTTTTGTGAAAAGTTTTATAACAAACACCGATATAAACCCATATGATATGTGCTCAATGAAAAACATTAATCTGGTAGTTTTAATTGTATATTTGTTTGATGAGTTTATACAGACAAAACCAACGATCATTTAAAATTTAGGAGTTTTGTGTGAAATAAAAATTCTGTTTTAATTAGTTAATGCATAATAAAGTGAGAATTACCTATTTAAAAATTATTGATATTGGTATTTAGATAATAATAAATAATAATCATAGTTCAGAACCATTTCTGGAAACTCACAAACTTTTCTAAGCGTCCAAATATTTTATTATAGTTATTAGAGCAAGCGTTTACCATAATATCATCTTATGTGGTATCTATTTCTTATTTTAATAATTAATTTTTAGTTGTCATTAAGTCTTTTCTATACAGGGTGATTCATTATGGTTGCAACAAACGAAAACTGGAGATTTTCCTGAAAGTAATTTAAGCATTTTTTGCCATTGAACCCATATCTGCAAATGCTTCGTTATCGAGATACAGGATGTCCAAATTTTGTGGTCAAATTAACTTTTTTGTTCATTTCTCAAAAACTAACTAAACGATTTTGACAAAATTTTACTTGAATTTGGGGATCGATAACTTAAAATCATCTGCATATTGTTTTGGCTTTCGTTAACTATTAATTGGCGTTGATATAGAGGGAATTTTTGTAAATTTTACACATAAATTAATTAAAGACAGTTTTGACAAGCTTCATTATTTTAAATTATTACTTTTTTAACAAGAGCAACTTATAAGCTACAAAAAAGTTAATTACGTCGAGGTTGTGGTTTCTACCACTTTTATGGAAACCGATAAATTGCAAATTAATGGTAAATTTACATCAAAATAACGTTTACCAGAAAACAAAATGAAAAATCAAAGTTGACGTGGACAACGATTTAATAATAACAAACTACTTAACAAAAAATTTTAAGGCCTATCAGGACAATTAAAAATTTAGCAAGAAAAAAACTAAACTCGATATTAAAATATGGAAATTCATAACAACTGTTCAATGTTATTAATTCCTGTATTGAGCGGTCTTATTTTCCTCAAGAATGGAAACATGCGAAGGTCATACCATTGCCATGTAATCCTACTCAGATGAGTGATCTGAGATCAATATCGATTTTGCCGACAATGTCAAAGGTGCTTGAGAAGGTAATTGAATTGCAGATGGTGGAGTTCTTTAATTCAAGAAATCTTATGTCGGACAATCAGTCGGGATTTCGGCGCGGTTACAGTTGTACCTCAGCACTTTCGAGAATTACCGATGATATTATCAGGGCTAGTGATAGCAGCAAAGCCACGGTCCTAATACTTCTTGACTACAGCAAAGCATTTGACATGTTGAATCATGAAGTATTGTTGGCGATTCTCGATTGTATGGGTTTTATGGACTCTTCACTGGCTCTAATTAGATCTTTTCTAACTAAACGAGTGCCATGTGTGGAAGTAGATGGACATATGTCTGGCACCAGGTCTATTGTGTCGGATGTTCCGCAGGGTAGCAGACTGGACCCTCTGCTGTTTACACTGTATACGCCTGCCTTCGCGAAATCGCTTAAACACTGTCAACATCACATGTATGCTGATGATACCCAGCTATATTATTCGTTTCTTCCGTCTGAGGTCGCGGTTGCAAATTTATTAATAAATGATGATCTGAGTTCTCTGCTAAAAATTTCAACTGATGATCAATTCAAATTAAATCCGAAGAAATCTGTGTCGTTACTATTTAGTGCAGAGCATGTCAGAGTGAATCTTCGGGAGAGTTTGAATATTAAGATTGGATGTGATGATATTGAATTCCGGGACTACGCTAAAAACTTATAATGGATTATCGACTGCGCTTTAAGGAGCATTTAACGTCCAAATTACGCGTAGCATATGGTGCATTAAAACAAATCTATCCGCATGGGCATTGTCTTACCCGTGAGACGAAAAATATGTTATGTAGGACGTTGGTGTTATGTCATCTGAACTACTGTGATGTTGTTTACGGTCCTTGTCTTGATGGTGTTAATGCAACGCGTACTCAAAAATTACAGAATACCTGCTTAAGATTTATCTATGGTGTAAGAGGGCGTCAGAGTATCTCAAATAAGTTAAAAGAGGCTAAATGGTTAAATATGTATAACGGTCGCATTCTGCATTCGGTTGTATTTTTTACAAACTTTTAAAGTCGGGATCACCGCCGTCCCTGCTCGACAGGGTTGTTTTTCGAACGGACGTTCACAACCTAAATATTAGACGTAAAAGTTTAATCACCACCCGCACATAGGAAGGCTATTTTTAAACGATCTTTTTGATACAATATAGCTTTGGTGATTAATAAATAGGTTTCCGATTATGGATTTTTCGTCATCATATAAAACCATTAAAAAAAGAATAGAGACATGTTTGTTGCAGCATCAATGAGAGGTTTGGTTTGCGTGACTTCTAATGTAGAATTAATTGGTTATGAATTAATAGGACATGTTTGTATATTTAAGTTAATACTCAATGTCAAAGAATTATTGTTGTGTTTTTAATTTGTTTAATTATTATTTCTGTGCAGGGTACAACAGCACTTGACTCGTGTCAAGAAGCTGCAAATACTACCTTTTAGTAACCAAGTGATAATGTATTACGTATGTTGTAATTTATTGTAAAACACTTGTCTGGTTCTAATAAACGATATAATAATAATAATAAATTGCCCTCCATTGACAGTACCTAATGCACATTCAACATCTTTCAACCAATGAAATAATAATAAGGAATAATAAGGATATTATGATCGTCTTTTTGAGACACCCTGTATAGATTCATTTGTGGAGTTTACGTCAATTTATTTATCCGTGAAAATATCAATGTTCAGGTCAGGTCACGGGACTGCTATATGCATTGCATTTGGCATCATTTTTAAAGGGAAGCACATGGTATTAGTAAAAATTTGATGAAAAGGAAAAAATCCCGTATGATCCGTAATTTCTTTGTGACTCTGAATATGTAATTTTCCTCTGATTTTTTCACTTATGATTTATCAGCTGTTTCGGACATCCTGTACAATATGTACAATATTGTAGACTAAATATTTGTGATTTCGATGAACTACTTCCGGAACTCATCCGTTCTTTAAAGTACCGTATAATTGGCCTAACAAATAGTGTAAATAAATTTCCGGTCACATATTTTCAACTTGCAAATAATATTGTTTTTGAATTTCAATTTTGCAATCTTAAATAGGCACACAACTGTAAAATTTTCATTCACAAGTTTAAATACACACTATTTTAGAGTACAGTTTGTAATAGTATTCTAACTTAAAAAGAGAGAACCTAAAGCCAAGAAGAAAAACTATAAAATCATCTGGGTGAAAAATGGAAACATCCTGTTCGTGCGCGTAAATTTACCTAATTATGTATGTAAAGGGTGTCCCAAAATTAACGCAAGATTTGAATTTGCGCCATTTATGCAGTAAAGTTGGCAACCCTAAAAACAAAACAAATCGACAGCCGACAGTTTACGATTAGTAAAAATGAAGCGTTGCGCACGATAGAACAACCTGTCTTCATTATTGAACAATATCTCAAAAATAATGAAAGTTTGGCAGTTCGAGAATTTTATGCAAAATATGGTCGGAATAGTGTTTTAACTTCATCAACTGTGAAGATCTTAATTGAAAAATTCCGGGAGACAGCATCCGTTGGAGACACCAAACACACTGGTCGTCCAAAAACAGGCCGTTCAAATGCCAATATCGAAGCAGTGCGTGAGAGTGGCGGTGACAATCCAGGATTCTCAATTCGGCGTTGTGGACAAGAATGGCAAATTGCAAAAAGCTCTCGACAGCGTATACTCATTAAAGATCTGTGTCTCCATGCTTACAAAATTTAATTAACACAACAACTGAAGCCTAACGACCAAGCACAGAGAAGAGAGTTTTCTAAGCGACGAACCACGTGTTTTTTCACCTTGATGGGTTTGTTAATCGCGAAAACTGCCGCTTTTGGGGTTCTGAGCACCTACATGTGATTGTCGAAGACAAATGCATCAACAACGTGTCATTGTTTGGTGTGGATTTTGGGCTGGAGGCAGAATTGGACCATACTTTTGTGAAAATTAGGCTGGTCAAGCAGTGACTGTTACTAGTGCTCGATATCGCGACATGATAACACAGTTCTTTTTGGAATGGAAATTGGATGATATTGATGTGGCCAATATGTGGTTTCAACAAAACGCTGCCACATGCGATACAGTCCGTGATACACTTCAATTACTGCATGAGACATTTCCAGGTCCTGCGTACTCTCTCGTTTCGGTGATCAGAATTGGCCCAGCAGATCGTGTGATTTAACACCATTAGATTTCTTTTTATGGTGTCAACATGCCCACAACCACGCGTGCATTATAGGAGGAGATTCAATGCTGTATCAGTGAAATTCAGCCACATTTATGCAGAATGGTCATGGAAAATATCGACAAACGAGTGCCTACATGTATGCAAAGCCGTGGAGGCCATTTGCCCGATGTGTTATACCATAAATAACCCTATCCTATGTGTATGCTAATGACACCACCATAGTATTGTCCGATACGGATCCTGAAGTCCTCAAGCAAAAGATCAATGTCACCCTCAGTGAGTTTAAGAACTGGTGCCAGAAAAATCGACTGATCATCAATTACGATAAGACAGTTGCTTTGCAATTTGATAGATACAGGGCTCTGGACTTTGATATCAGTTTTGATCAGATCCGATTATCGATGTCAAGGTCCACCAAATTGTTGGGATTGTTCATGGATTCTGATTTGAGCTGGGTAACACACGTGGACCACCTATGTAAAAAGATAAGCAAAAGCTTGTACATGTTGAGTTCCTTGAGGACTTTCATGAATTTGAGTGCATTAATCACTGCTTACTATGCATTCGTTTATTCGGCGATCTCATATGGGATAATGGTCTGGGGAAGCAATTAGGTGTACAGGTGGCTCTGTAAGGTATATTACCTTACAGAGCCACCTGTACAGATGCTTTTAAAAATAATGGTCTTCTTCTCAGTTACATCTATATACAAGTTATTGTCTTGTATTTTTAAAAATAAAAATGTGGGTATTACCAAGAGTACTCTACTAGAGGAAGGGACCAATTGCATTTGTCTCGCCCGGGGCATGAATTCCTCAAGAGATTGCCAGCATATGCTGGTTGCCATTATTACAATCTTCTCCTCGTAGACATAAGGAGCTGCCAATCAGAGACTGCACTTAAAAAAAAGTTAAAATTCTTTTTGACGAGCAACGCATTCTATAATTTGCAAGAGTTTGCTGCTGTGGCTCAATAATTTAATTCTTGTGTTTTCTTTTGTGTGATTTTGGCTGTCTTATCTGTGTTACCTGTTGTCTAGAGTTTTTATATATTATATTGTGTGTTTTATATTGTAAATTATATTGACGCGTTTATGTACAAAAGAATGTGAAATTATTGTTGTTCTCATTATTTTAATTCAGTTTTGTATGTATCTTTCTTTGTTGTGTTATTTTAGTTTTACTTGACGTGCCAATGTACTTGTTAATGTACCAATTTATGGTTAATAAAGATATTATTATTATGTATTTTATGATTCAATTATAGCATTAGGTGAAACCAGAAGATCAGGTGAAGGGCAATTGAAAGACCATGGTGGATGGTGGTGGCTATTCTTTCTTTTGGAAAGGAAAACACGACAATCAATCCCGTATCCATAATGTCGGATTTGCCATTAAAAACGACTTAATTAGATATTTGGAGTAACTTCCATCAATTCAACTTGATTATTATGATGCCAACCACAACATTAATTTAAAACAAAATAGCCGTACATTTATCCAGATATTAACATTAATAGCAAAAACTGTTAAGTTACCGAGAAAAGGTACGATACGAAAAAGTTTTCGAACTGAACAAATAATTTAAACTTTTGATCGGCAATCGTTAGCGAAGTTTCACAAAGAAGTTGTGGTTGGGGGGCGGAGCGGTTAATATGCATACGACCCCTGAAAATGTATCACCCTATAAATATTGAGCATCATTGCGCTAAATATAAAGTTTATGTAGTAACTCTAACAAAATGCAACTTATAATTTAAAAACATCTTGGGAAAAATACATAAAAAAAAAACAGAAACATTCCAAAACTTTGACACACTGTAGGTTTAATTTTTGATACATTTTGATTTTTTCAGCTGTCTCGTACAGCTGAAAGGAAGTATATTTTAATGTAGAAAAATATTAATATCGTATTCCTTTATTGTATATTATGACAACTGGCACGAATACAAAATACATTTAATAGAAAAGTAGTTACTAAAACTGACATGAATCCAGCATAATCCCAAACAAGTAATTCGCAATAAATCTAAAAATTTGTAGCAATATTTTACTCGAGAATAGGTATTATAAAATATGAAAAAAATATATTGTAACTTCTCAACTCGAATTCACAGGAAAACATAAATTTCAGTTTAATACCATCCGCATTTTATAAAATCTTGAAGGGAGTAAAAGCGAGCGACCGTCCTCAAAAATATACAATTCTTTATACTCAAAGATTTATCTGTTGCATTTTATGACAATAACAAGAACAACAATAAAAATAATGGTTGATGTGAAAAGGTTAAAATATACAAATACCAATTTCGTTTAAAATATTATCAAACACTTTGTAAAGGTCAGAAGTTATAAACGATTACTAGGTAGTTTAACACAGATAGAGAGCAAGGTCGATTGTTAATTAGTTTAGACGTACTGTAGTGTTGTGATGTGAAATAAGCAGAAGCCACATAAAAATAAACTGGTGCATCTAAGGCACGAATAGCTCTCCATACGGAAATATATATTTATTAAGGAAATAGTCCATATTAACGAGGAGTGAATATTTTAGGAAATAAAATAGCGTCGACTCCACCAATGAAATGCAATATAATATCGAATTTCAAGGCACACCAAACATATTTCGGGATGCTAACATCGCATCATCAGTATTATATGGATTAATTTGATGGAAAAATATTTTTTTACAAGGCATGTTTTTAAGGTACCGTTTTGGAATTAAAAAAAACAGTCGACTTTTAGTACAAATATTAACGTTACCTTCGCAAATTTATTCATCCAAAAATTCCTCATGGCAATTTTTATTACATAGAGTGCTACTCATCCCATGGAACGAAAAACTAAACTTTTAAGAATATGAAAATCAAGTCAATGAAAAAAGGACAAGTTTCAAAAAATCAACAATTCTGATAATTAAAAATTGGTACTTACATTTCAAACATCATCCTCGACACAGCTGATCTTTTTTAGTTTAAAAATAAACGTTCAGAATTATAATAATTATACTAGAGAGTTTTGTGGTTAGAGAACCTGGCGGAGCATTCGGACACATATATGCTCCAACGCCGGGACACTTCATGGTCCGAGCCGCGAAGTTTCCAACCACTCTCTTCAATCTTTACTACACCGAAGTGCAAATCAAAACTCCCCTGTAACTTCCTGTTACAACAATATTTATAAATTTACTTTTTTCCACTCTTACGAATATAGACCAATGAAATTGTTTATTCTTAGCGTCGGTCGTACCGTTTTTTGCTGAGTTTGCAATTTGTCTATTAGGTACAATACCGATGTTAGATTCATGAACTTGTATAAACTATAAGCAGGGCTTTTTACATTAAATTTCATTAAAATATTCTAGGTCTTGAAAAAATTGCACTGTAAAAAGTTTTTCAATATATAGAGTTTCACTATAAACAGTGTCGACTGGATTTAATTATTTTTCATGTTTCTTTGAGCTTTATGTTTGATTAATTATATTTGTTAATATTTCATTCATTACATTCCGAAATCTGCTCTTAAACGCCAGCATTGCGTTAATTTATGTGTGTTTGTAAAAATGCCTTCTTTAATTCCAGATATCACTCCACGCCACTTATAATGGAGGCTGTTTTAGAAAAATTCACAGAGCCTCTATACACACGGCTTTGCAACTTATTTTAGACCCAGTTTCATATAATAAATAAATCTGGACGCCTGATTTTTTTTTTGCAGCAACAAGTTAGGGTTGCTACTAGTACAATACAATTATCAAATGTGTGTCATTACTGACACTTGATTTTTTTTACTTTTTTTAACTTCATTGTGGACAGCTTAGGCATATTAGTATTATATCGGATATCTTTGGAGCCAAATTCTATATTATCTAAATTAATGTCACATTATTCAAGAGTTTATCTACACATTCAAAGATTTTGGTCCTTTTCCAAATTAATTACGTTTTGAACCTTTTTATACCCATTACTTACGCCCTATAAGTCCCAGAATCGAATAAGTTCATGCGCCATGTGCCATAGTGTTTTTGTACCAAATCCGGTTAAAATCCGTTAAGCCGTTTTTTAGTTCTCGTGTATACGGACTGACATAATGAGCGACATTTTTTAAAGAATGCTTATTTAGGTATAAAATGGCAAAAACACGTACCTACGGTGAAAATAAAATATAAAAAAATTCATAAAACCAATAGCTTCTCCATATACATTATGCCATATGTATATTGCATATACCTAGTATGGGGAGCTAAAAATTGACTAAATTTTGCTTTCTACATGTCACAGCTTAGAGCCCTACTAGAATTGCGAGTGCAATATACAGGGTGACTGTTGGCCGAAGGTTCATTAGACGTTTTGATATAGTCAGGGATCTTTATAGCTGAATTTCGATAATGCAGAACAAACAAACAAACTTAATCCCTGAAAGCTTTAAATTGGAAAAACAGGTTACGAGGGTAAAGAGTATAGGAATGGAATATTTAATAAAACAAACATTAAGTGACGACTCGATCTGAATGCTCAATGTAGAACCTTTCTTATGTACAGGAACGTGTGCAAAAAAGAATAATGGAAATCCCTTTAACTTTATTTTAATTTTTTTTAACCATTGGCCGATTTTACTTTTTTAAACCACGTGGATGGTATTGGAAAAACTCCAACCAACTACAGGTATAGAAAGTGCTTATACATATGTACGAAAGACGATAACTTTAAGAGCATTTTCTCTTTTATATGATGAAATAAAAGTCTAATCTCCACAAAATAAATTTAATAGAAATCTTAACTATATCCAAACATGCTTCGGAACTTCAAACTAGTTCCATCATCAGTGGTAATAAGAGAAGATTAAAATATTGTTCCAGAAAATTTCCATTGAGGTCACTCTATGGAAATGTTTTTGTTGTTTTTATGATTTAAAAATTAACATTGTTATACTATCATGTCTTTCTTTCTTTTTATATATCATAATGTTTTTCAATTTAATTAATTAATTTCGCATGCCATTTTAATGTGGTGATACCCGTAGTTTCTAAAAAGTTTTAAACTATTGCTGTGGTGTGTGGTCGGGAATTATCCTGTGTCAGTATAGAATTATTTTACTGCTGTAAAATGTCAAGGTAGATTTGAGATGTCATCGACTGCTGTACCGGAAAAACATGAAGGGATTTCTTCCCATTCATTGAAATGCCTTCCCACACCATAACAGAGCCACCATTAAAACTTTCGCACCTTATTACTAAATTCTGATTAAACCTTTTACTAGTCCTTATCCACATTATCTTGGTAAACCCTGTATATTAGGTACTGTTTTTACAACGTAGCTACAATTATTGATCTACTAACTTGCACGTTGAAAAAAAAATAATTATTAATAGTTGCAATTTAGGAAATATTTGGATTTGGTTTGGAACAATAATGTATCCATTATTTTCATCCAACAAATAATATTATTAATTATGTAAATTGTATATCGAGCATCGTAACATTATTTATCAAATAGGTAATTTCTTGTCACTTGTCACGCACTTGGATAAATTAACTGGAAAATGTAATATGCATTGGGAATAAAATATTCAGTCGGTATTTGAGTTATAGATATAATAAAATATATTCGCTCTGTTTCTCGTTACATCCAATAATTTATTGATGATTTCCTTTACATACTACAATAAAAAAATATTATGTTTATTATTTAGAATTCCATAAAAATGCAGTTTTGTAACTTAGTTTATATTTATTTTCAGATAAACCAAGTAATACACGGCACGATATAAGTTATCTTATGCTAATATGGTGATACCGAACAATTCTTTATAATATTTACTTATTTTGTGCATGGTAGGTGAGTCATTTGTGCATAAAATCTGAATAGTTATGCATTGTAAAAACATTATTGAATATATATATTTTGACACAGAATCCATTGGCGTGTGCGATACTTTCTAGGTGTGAGATTGGTCTCACATCGAAAAATTCTAAATTGACTCTATTGTTTTCTATATAATTTTTCAATAAGAATAACATATCTTTACGCATCAAACAAAAACGACGCATTTAACATAAATAATTAGAATATAGCGCTCTAATAAATTTTTAAGCAAAAGTAAAAGATGTTTATTTCTTGGAGTAATCCATAACGATGGGGAGCGCGATGTATTGATAAATCAAACGACGTCTGCTCCACATACTTCTTTATATAATAATAATAAATGACTTTATTGGCATAAAAAATTACATACATACAAAAATGGAGAACAAATAAACTAAGAAAAATCAGATGCGAAAAGGAGCAAGCTCAGCAAAGCTGATTTTTAGCAAGGGCCCTATAAAACATTATAATTATGCTAACAAATAACTGCATTGAAAACACTGAACATACATAAGTGTACCTCTGATACATGGCAGTTCTGTGCTGAGGTATGGTAATAACTAATAACATCCTTGCGTCTGACATTTACATTATGTATGTCAGTCCGCAAAGTTATTCTTCTATACAAATAAGGCGGAGTTTTCAACAAAATGATCCTGTGGTATAGAAATACAGAGTGCAATGTTCTTCTGTTAATCATATTAAGCCACTTTATGGTTGATAAGGTAAGAGATACTATGTCAAACTTCCGTATTCCAAAAATCAATCGTAAGCATGAGTTCTGAAGTCGTTGGACACGCCCTGAATCAACCCGCAAGAGACATGTCTACGCTCCATGCATGGAGCGTAGACGTAATCACAGAAGTTCATATGCGACAGCACCAGTGATTCACACAATAACTTTTTCAGGCTAAATGAAAGTAATTTCCTAGTGTCATAGATACTCTTAAGATTGATGTTATATGCTGAGTAAATCTAAGCACATTGTCAATAATTAGTCCCAAGCTCTTGGCATGATCGGAGACTTGAATGACCACACCATCCAGTGACAAGCGCATGCCAGATTCAACAGGGAGTCCAAAAAATAAAGCCGTTGATTTCGAAGGATTAACAACAATTGCCAGCTCATCTCTCTCGAAGACATACACAATCTGAGAGTCGTCAGTATACATTTTCATGTGGCAGTGCTGTAAGAATTCAGGGAAATTAGACGTGTACATAGTATAGAGAAGTGGTGATAAAATAGACCCCTGAGCAACTCCCATGGTTAAACACATGTCGAAGACCTTAGAGTAGGTAATCGAGTAGAACCAGTATGGCACAGTTTCTGTTGTCAAGAGCAGACAGAACATCATCGGTTATATCAAGTAGAGCTGTACCGCAACTATATCCCGACCTAAAACCAGATTGAAAAAATGGCAGAATATTGTATTTATTCACATTTATTGATTTGAGTTTCCAAAACCTTAGACAGAGCAGAAAGAACATATCAATTCAGGATGGGATTATTGACGGAATAGTATATTGTGCAACAAACATGAAATGACATATATTTCCTACGAGCATGATCGTTGCAGCATGAGCCGCAGGCGAGTGCTGCAAATCATACGAGTAGGAAATGGTCATTTCATGTGAGTTTCACACTATACTTTTTCTACGACTGTTTTAATGCTTTTGAATAAATTTAACATAATTTTTAGAAAAATATTTGTTTTTCGAAACTTACCCCTGTTAACGTATAAGCCTAAATACGATAAATTAGAAGTATTAAATTGACTAGGTGGTGTTAAACTATATTCACTATCACTGTTTATGTGTTTTGAAATTAGCGAAATACTGAATTATAATTATTATTAATTATAAATACCAAAACTGTCAATTTGGTGTTTGTATTTTCGGCGTTGCTATGGTGATTTTTCATGCCCGCCGCTACTTTTGTCATTATCAGGAAATTTTATCCGAAAAACAGCATTACAATGTACTACATTTTCAAATCATGATTGAACATATAATAAAGGCATTTAAAGACAGTCGTAGAAAAAGAATATTCCATCATCATTATTAGTATGTTGTACAATTTAATTGTACAAAGATGCAGATATTATGTATGTTTATATCTCGGGTTATATTCCATGTCTAATCAAATCAAATCAAATCCACCAATGCAATTACGGAAGTTTGTATGTCATCGGAAACATGTCGCAATAATGCCATCCTGAATTGTACATAGATATAAAGAATTTTGTGGAGCAGGCGTCGTCGTTTGATTTATCAATAAAATATTTTTACTTACAGTAAATCAATGGATTATAATATTTTTACATTTAGATAATTATTATTTGTGGCTGATTTTTATAATATTTAAGAAATAAATCCTAAATATTTTCCTTGTGCCAACCATGAACTTCTATGAATCTAAAAAAGCTGAATTGATTAGTTTGTGCACTTCCGTCTAAAAATAGCACATGTATACTGTTTTACGTGTTCTATTACAAACTGTCAATATTGGATGCAATCAACGTTTTTATATGTCAACTTTTATTTTTGAATTGTCAGTGATTCTCCAATGTGTTTGATAGGTACGTGGTTTATCGCAATAGAATGCCTGACCTACATAAAGTCGGTCAAAACCACACATTTTTCCCGTATAGGATAGGTTGGGTTGGGATTCAGAGTATTCTTGTAATTCACGCAAATATAAACAGTGAATCATTATATAAGATTTCTTATTAAAATGTAACACTTGGTATATCAGGAAAATGCTCATAGGTATTTAGATTTTATTTTAATAACAATTCTTAAAAAGTTTATAATGGAAAAGCATCATTTGACACCATTCATGCAGAATCCACAAAGATAGAAAATACAATTTTTGTAATTACATATAATCTTTTTACTGTTAACTCTTGTTGTTTGTTCATATTTTTTGTACCCACGTCGGTAACTAAAAAACATAATAATAGAGTTCAGTGGTTGGACGTCAATGAACTCTCCTGTTATGTCACGACCCACAATCTATTTTGTTATTTATGTATATTTTCAGGTTCTTAAAACTACGCTATTTCATAATGAGGTAATTCGTTTTGTTTGTATGGCTATATATATATAAATAAACAGTATTTCCCAGTGTTTTTCAGTCAAGCTTTAGGTTTAGCTTGTAACGGTCAGTTTTTTTAATATAAATTTAATAATTACTTTATTAACTATCCTCGTATTTTTAATTTTAATTTTAGCAACACCCGTAAATTTTTATAAATATTTGTCACTTCGTCCAACTTAGTTTTTCAAAGGGAGTACCTACGCCTGATATTAAAATAGGTAGAGGGTGTGTAAATTTGCGACAGAAAAAGGGTATTTGTAAGCGAAAAGCAATTCAGCGAGCATATACTTACAAAATTTAATTTTTGGAGTGTCAATCACATAAGGACTGTTAAATTTTTAATTACTCATTGCATAACGGTAGCTTCGCAAATTTTAGGCTTCTTGGCTACACTATAAATTTTGGAAGGTTTTGAAATATTGAAGAATGAGGCATATCCCAGCAAAGACAGGCCAAATATGTTCCTACTCGGTTGAGTATAAGGTTGTATTTTGTGTTATCGACTAATAGAAGTCGGATCCCGATCAGAACGCGTGAGGACCGATATACGAGACTCCGTAACCAATTTTGGTAGTTTTTTATTTACATTATTCAATTTATTACATTTACATTTAACAATGTAACAATAATTTGCAACTGCTTATTAGCAATTAAGCCTAAAAATGCAAAGCAGAATATTGTATCTATATCAATCAATCAATCAATCGGGTTTTCGTAAGGGCTACAGTTGTACAACGGCACTTCTGGATGTTACTGATGACATTTTGTGTGATCTCGATACCGGTAAGTGTTCTACTTTGCTATTGATAGATTATTCAAAGGCGTTTGAAACCATAAGTCATGACATTTTACTGGCAGTTCTCAGCTTTTCCGGATTTTCTTCAAGTGCTTTGCATTTTCTGAAGAGTTATTTGCACGGTCGTCGTCAATTTGTTGAAACCCTTAATGGAAGATCTGACTTGGGCTACATAGCTTGTGGTGTACCTCAGGGATCAGTATTGGGACCTCTGCTTTTCTCCTTTTCCAAGCTGTCTTAATTTTTGTAGTCCCTATATGTACGCTGATGACAGTCAGCTCAGATTTTCATTTATACCTGAAGATATCTCTGTTGCTTCAAATCAAATAAAACAAGACTTAACTTCTCTTATAACTTGGTCCAGTGCACACCAATTAAAAATTAATCCATCTAAGACAAAGATATTGGCTTTTGGTAGAAGCAGGGCATTCGTGGAACATTAGGGTTGACATTGATGGTACGCCCATCGCATTTCGTCAGTCAGCGAGGAATTTAGGGGTTGAAATGGACACGGATCTGCGCTTTACGGGTCACATAACTAAATGTATAAGTAAAGCATATTCTACATTGAAAATGTTATATCCGCACAGACATTGTCTTACAACAGATTTAAAAATAAAATTAACAGACACTCTTGTGCTAAGTAACTTCAATTATTGTGATATTGTGTATGGTCCTTGTTTGTTGAAGTCAGATCAAGATCGTATTCAGCGTGTACAAAAGTCCTGTTTAAGGTATGTATACGGAATTAGAAAATATGATCCAATAAGCCACAAATTGGTTAGTGCAAAATGGCTTTCTATGAAAGATAGACGGTTTTATCACGCTGCATGCTTTTATCACAATTTACTGCTTGACGGCATCCACCATATTTGTTCGAAAAGATTAGGTTTAGGTCTGATGTACACAATCTTAATCTGAGGTTTAGGGGTTTATTGTCTCCTCCAGCTCATCGCACCTTGTTATTCGAGCGATCCTTTGCCTATAACGTCTATAGCATCTACAATGGAATTCCTCACAATTTTAAGACTTATAAAATAACAACGTTTCGTGTACTTCTTAGAAGAAAACTATTAAATTTAGTTTAATTTTCATATTGTGTAGTGGTTATGATTTCAAATTTAATTTTATTTTAATTTTGTTTTCTTTTGTTGTTTTTCTTTCTTTGTATTCATTGCATTTCAAATTGATTTAGTTAATTATAAGTTTTCGGGAACTGTTATATATGTATTAGTATAAAGTGTGAGTTTTTCCGTACGGGTTAGAATATCAAAATCAGTTTTACTGCCTTCTAACCCCTTTTGCAGTTATTTTTTGGCTTCTTGTAGTTATGATTGCGGTTGCTATATTGTAATTGTGATTGCGTTTTTATTATGTTTACACGTTATGCATTGTAAATTTTTCTTTGTATATGACTGCAAATAAACTGTTTATTATTATTATTATATTTCTTTTTATGTAAATAGTTTATTATAATTCTTGTACTATTATTATTATTTCATTGTTTGTTTTGTTCACTACATATTATTTAAATAAATTTGTTTATTAAACGAATACACGTTGCATTGCACGTTTTGTACCTCTCATTTCCCATATCCTTCGTTAAAATTTTAATTCTAGGTGGCGCCCAGGCCTGTGTGTTGTTGTTTTTAGGTGCTTTTAGCCCGCAAAACTGTTTTTACTCAAAATTTACCTAGCATCTTTCGTATATCACATGGGATCACAAATTAAATACCCTGATTATCTGCTGGATATCTCATGGCAAACACTTTAAGTAGATACAATTTTTTATTATTGAATGTTGTGAAATGACCCGAGTTTCTCCATAAAAAATTACGAGCATATAGACGAATTGTTAATGATATTTTCAGCTAAGTTAATAACATAATCTAACATCCAACAAAAATAGTGAATATGTCCCAAAGTTTATTTTAATTCCAATTTCCCGAGAGGTTTCTCATTTTCTTACTTCCAAAAAAGCTGCACTTTCTAACAAACGTTATATAAGTACCTATATTGGCAAGGCTCGTCTACCAGCTCCTATCGTATATGAATACGAAATTCATAAAATGCGAATATGATTATCATCGCATATACTATGCATCTAAATCCAGTCACGAAAACTATTTTGATTGATGACTCTGTGAGCGGCCTTTTGTAAACAGCTTTTCTGTGGGCGCTTTTCCACTATGCATGCAGCTGTTTGAATACATTGCGTGCCAAAAACACTACGGAATTCCTTTTTTATCATAATTTTAAACGTTTTATATAATATAACCTAAAAACGCATACCATTATCATTTAAATATACAGGGAGAAATGAATTTTACTACTTTATTCTAAACAGATTAAATAACTTTTCTTTGGAAAAGTCCAAAGAAAAGATCTTTAATCTGTTTAGAATAAAGTAGTAAAATTCATTTCTCTCTGTATATTTAAATGATAATGGTATGCTATATAGCAACACATAATTTTTTTTTTCTTTTAAAGAAAAGAAAAAAAACTTATGTGTTGCTATTTTTAGTTTAATATCAAACATGTTGGGAAAGAAATTAGCAAAATATCAACAACATTTTAATTCTCTCCTGAGGATGCTAACAGTGTTAGCAGAACGTAAGTCGATGAGGTTTTTGCTTGACCAGGACTACATCATATACTTCATCTCAATCGGGAAGAAAAGTAAATACAGGAAGAAACACCGCGCCGTTATAAAATTTCTGACTGACCAAGTGCACTCTGTGCAAATTCCTAAGTAAGAAATGAGTGTGTGTCGTTTCTGTTTATTTTGAAGATTTCTTTTTAAATTTCGTTTTACGCACAACAAGGAATCTGTGCTTTAATATTTCTCGCATTTGATTTATAACACCCTGTATATCGAACGCGAAATTATGAAAGTTTAAATATTAGTCTGCGTGCTGATAATGGCATGTGAGTTGAACCGTTGTGTGTGTTTCGTTTCATGTTTGTTGTATCTAAAGAGAACCAAAGTGGATAATTTAGTCGTTGATTTTTTTATGACCCTTCATGTTGTAAAGCTAATTTTCTTTAATGCTTTGGTGAAAGTGGACATTTTAATAGCTTATTTTGGATTACTGTCTACCATTCATGTTATTTCAGTATTTGAAGCTTTGAGTGAATTAGAGTAGTATGAAGTATATGAAATTTAAAGCAGAAATGCTCGGATACGTCAATTTTGCTTCGGACGGGGACTAATTTTAAGCATATTATTAAATTTTATTCAACCCCCTAGCGGGGTAAAATCGCTGTCCAAAGATTTCTAATGAAAAGTGGGTTCGAGTGATACATTATTTCTTTTGAAGCATATCATCAGGTGTTAGCTTCTATTAAAAATAATTGTAACAATCAAATTAAAAAAAATTTTCGACTACACTCAAATTCTTTTGGTAGGAAAAACAACACATCACATTGGCTAACAATTATTATCGCTTATTATAGAAAATTAATTAGAAACTTAGAAATGATGCTGGTGATCCATAGGTTCTAGTCCGACTTGAGTTCGCAAGAATAATCACTAACATTAAGGCGTTAATTCTTGAAATGTCGACCGCCTTTAAGATAACAGAAAGGACATTAGCTAGACCTATAGGAGATAGTATAATACTTGAAGTCATATGCAAAAAATATTTATAGACCTTAAAAAAGCTTTTGATGTTGTATCACTCGATAAACTTTTAAATAAGTTAAACAATTTGGGGTTTCATGGTAGCTTTCTGAATGTCATTAAGACTTTTTTAGTAAATAGGAAACAGTTTGTTGTGTGTAACGGGTATTCTAGTGATACTTTGGTTAATAGTTATGGTGTGCCTCAGGGGTCTGTGCTGGGGCCACTTTTATATTCTATATATGTATTAAATCTGAAAATCTCAAATATAGAGGCAACTTATTTTACATTTGCAGACGACACGGTTTTAGTTTATTATGGTCCAAATGAAAATCATTTAGTAGGAGAGATTAACACAGATCTGAATAGATATGTTAGGTGGCTTTATGGTAATAAATTAGAAATTAATCCTGATAAAACTAAATACATGATTTTTAGGCCAAAAAATAAATTTGTCAGTTCTATGAAATTGCAAATTAATAATATAGTGTTGGAAAAAGTGTCATGTGTAAAGTATTTGGGGTTATTTATAGATGAATTACTGAATTGGAAAAAAACATATAGAAAATATAACTTTAAAACTAACGTCAATTATACGATACATCTTCAAATGCCGAAATTATCTTTCTAATAAAACTAAGTTAACTGTCTATAATAGTTTTTTCTTATCCCATATAAGGTATTTGATCCCTATTTGGGGAAATTGTTGCCCTATAACACTCAACGAAATACAAATGAAACAAAACAAAATATTGAAAATTTTATTTAATTATGATTTTCTATATAATACAGAATTGCTATATAGGGTGTATAAAATACGGAATATCTTAAAATTTGAACAAAGTAAACTAATTTATAAAATATTAAACAATCTACAAAAATGTAATTTGGACATCGCACATAATTATAGTACAAGGTTGGAGGGTCATGTATATATTTCAAATGCTAGAATAAATATAGGTCCAAATTGTCCTCTCAACTCGGCATCTAGGACGTACAATGGTCTACCAAATGAGATTAAGAAGTCAAATAATTTAAAGGTATTTAAGAAATTACTGAGTGGGTTTCTGGCAGATAATTGATTACATTTGTTTTGTTATAATATAGTTTAGTTATGACATCCGAGAATGGGATGAATTTAGTTCTAAGTGTTGGACTAATACTGTAATTTGTAGTACAAATAACTGTGATTGTTGGTTCTTTTTTTTATTTTTAGTATTATTTTTAATTTTGTTTTCCTTGATACCAGTGTTTCACACTGTTTTAGGTTTAGGTATATATACTTTGTAAATTGTATACTTGTTGATAATAAACTTTTCAAAAAAAAAAAAAACAATTTGCACAAAAAAAAGTGCTAGAATAGAAAATAAAGAAGTTGATATTATTAACTCATAATTGACACATCCTGGATACTTTATTATTTCAAAGCACTAAATAGGAATCAACTTTTATATAAAAATTTTTTCTGTAAATCTTTTTTTTCGCGATCGGGGGATAGTTCGCGTTGCTACTATAATATGCTTTCCAAAATGTTATTTTTATAAATTTCATTGACAAAATAAAACCACCCTATGCTTTTACATTGTATCCTATTTTTATGAAAAAAACTTGAATATTTATTAGAGTTGGTTTTAATAGTAGTAACATATTTTAGAAATTTTCAACAAAAGATCGACGCGTATGCAGTAGTTCCCAAGCAACCCTGTATATGTAATATTAACGTTCTTATGCTGACAGAAACTGCAACATTCCAGTTTTAAACATTCTATATTCACGTGAAATTATAGACACATGAATTTTCCACGTGTCGTCTATTTAATTCAGGCATGCACTTCTAATATTTGTTTCCTAATTGTAACGGCACCAATGCAGAAGGGACCAAACACACCACCTCTCATATTAATTCGGGTGAGACCCGTCTGCGCCTGCTGATATTTATTATCGGCAAAAAAGAGAGGGTCCCACTAAATCGGCGGCAGTCTTAGGGGTTCCCAGCGATATTTTATGTAACATTATGTTATGTAGGTATAGAGAGAAAGCATGAGGGGTTGAAGAGTAGAATTTGTGATTTTAATCGCCTATATAAGGCTGGCTTGAAACCTTTTATAGACAAGTATTTTGGAAAATGTATAATAGTGGGTATCTACTTTAATGCATACAATATTAATATAAGCTTTGACAGCATGCATTAACGGCTTTCAAACTCTTAGAGTAAATACGTATTATATTTACGTTAAATAATATCTTTTTTTAGCTCTCCATATCATATTCTACCTAAATATGTAATAAGGCTATTAGTTTCATGATTTTTTTTTTCTAATTTCATCGGAAAAGCGTTTTTTTGGTTATTATATACGTAAATAAGTAGTATCCAAAAAATGTCTATCTATATCCACGATAACTCAAAAGTCACTTAACATATTTTAACCAAATTTGGCATAAAACTACTACAGGATATGTCTAGGTACCGATTAACTTTTAGGAAACATAGAGCGTTGGCAAGCGTTTAAAAAGGGTACAAAAATTAAACAAATTCATATATACTTCTTAAACTTATCCGAAAAATTCAATAATTTTCAATTTGTTTAATAGAGGAGGTATAACCTAACACATTAACCATAAAAAAATTCGAAAAGAGTGTAAAAATGGTTAAAAAAAAATTAAACGTGATAGCTCTTATGCAATCTAATCGGCTACGAAAACACGCTGCAACCTTCCCAGAATAGACAAATAAAATAAACAAGTGTATATGCCATGTGCTTTCACACATGTTTAAAAGTCCTCCCACTGGAATATGCTCCCTGCTATGGGGCTCCTTGAACAGAGATATTTTTCAGATCGGTCCCAAATTTTCAATTTTTTCATGAAACTGAAGTTATTTATTAGAGATTATTTTTCATTGTAGTTGATAATATGTACACATATTTAATTATTATATTGCACATCGTCTCCACAAATTTATTCAAAAAGTTTATATTTTAATTTGGGGGGACATGTTTCGGAGTTTTAAATTCATTCTCAGCCTCACTAAGAGAGTTTTTTGCAGGTGAACCTCAAAACATTTTTCGATATGTTTGTTAATAATGGTTATCCTCAACATATTTTAAAAAAAGTTAATATACAATTCTAATTTGTTTGATGGCCCCAGGGAAGAATTAGGTGATCAGTTGACTTACAAGAGACTCCCTTACATAAAGAATTTAACACCAGCAGTAGTATCACTTTTTAAGGAATTTCGACCTGTGAAGATTGCAAAATACAACTGGACCATAGAATAATAACTATAGATAAGAAGGGTCAGTAGACGCTAAATACGGCATCGACTCGTCGCGATCCCAGCCACATTTCTGCCTCGCTACTATATATTATACTATATCTATATATACTATAAGATACTATACTATAAGTATAGTAGCGGCAAATTGCTTTGAAGACAGAGAGATAAAACGTTCCGACACGAAGTGAAGTAACTGTATATTAAATTGTGACTGGACTACAAATGGTAATATTTTTTCGAAGCCTCCGTTATCACATAACATCAAGGTTATAGGTATATAAAATCCCTTGTTTAGGTTGTCAGAGTTGTATTGGTCAGACATCGCAGTGGCTTCAACGTCGTATCACGCAACACAAGAGTGACTGTCGCATAGGAACAAAATTCTGTGCGGCGGTCGATCCTCATTTAAGGCCCGTGTTCACGGGTCGATGGCGGTCGAGCGACCTGGATCGTTCGATGTAGATTGAAACCGTATTGAATGAAAAAAGGTTTACATGTTTCCATCATAATTGAATCGACAGTACCTAGTAATCATTCGTTGTTTTTTATATAGCTCAATTCTTGGGTTCCACAGTACCTCATGTGCTTGATATAGATCCCAAAACAAACTCATATCTGCCTCTGACCATTTCTCCATTGTATTTTAATTTTTGAAAGAAAGCGGTTATGAAACACATGCACCGTATTTTCTCCAAAACAAGAAATAACAACAAATGCAAGTCGAATAAAAGAGGGTTTACATATTAAATTCCAGTCGTTCGACGCAGATTCGGCGACGGTCGTTCGGCAAAAGTAGAGAGCCTCGCTACTTTCATCGAATCGAATTACTGCGTCGAACGGCCAGGTTGAAAATAGGTTTTCCCGTTCAATGTGCTTTCGATTTCTTGTCGATTCGACAATCGCTCGACCGCAATCGACCCGTGAACACGAGCAATTAAAGAGAGCATGACTTTGATTATGATACTGTGGAAATTTTAGATCATTGTAGTACCTATAAAAACCGGTTATTTCTTGAAATGTGTCACATTTATAGACAGGAAAACAGCGTTAATCATAAGTCCGATATTTTACTTAGTGACATTTATTGTAATATTTTAAATTCGTATTAGGTAACACTGATTCTCTGACACGTTCACTAGTAGATGTTTTATGGATCTTGATTGTTAAATTAACATAAAAATCCTTTTTTTATGCATACCATAGTTTGAAGTTATATTTCATTCGATATTTAAATGCTAAACATACAAAAATGCCGAAAATTTCTATTGTTTGTTGAAAATATTGTTTTAAATATCTGTGGGCGTTTTTCTTGGATAATCACTCTATCTTGTAAGAGTTATGTTTGTTATTATATTTTTTTTATGCTACTCGTCATTGTCTATTTGGTGAATTTGTTTGTACAGTTTTTAAGTTTTCTCCTGATGAAGAACAAAAAAATATCGTCGAAATATTGAGAGTAATAAAAAAGAACGAAAGAGTAACCAATTTTTAAAACAGACCGCATACCTGATATTCCCTTTCCTTAATAAATATCGTACGGTCAATAAGTATTTTGATTTTGTTATATATAATATATATATAAATTTTTGAACTGACGTCATTTTTAGGTTTTAGGGTCATGAAATGAAGGACTGTATAGAGATTTTTTAAAATTTCCAATGTGTCGATCTCCTGAATATTTAGATATTTTTTTGGAAATCTACTAAAATACAATTATTCTCAATAATCTATACAAGAAAAGACTATCAAACAGTATCTGGCGCCACATCCCATTTAAAAAATTTCTAATTAATCATAATTTGGAAGAACTTTTTAAAGAAGTAAAAAAACATTTGCAAATAATTGTTACCACCAGCGCAGAGGCAGAACGAGCTTTTCAACATTAAACAGAAGATATTTTTGTACAATTCAATGGACGAAGAACAGCTTTGGTAGATTTATTAATTGAAAGCGTATTTATTGAACAAATCCGAAATTTTAATGAAAAAGTCATCAACGTGTTTGCCAGTAAGAAGAATCGTGGAATGAACCTAATAGGTATATAATAAAATAAAAGAGATCTAGGTATTGTATTTTGCAATAGGTCTAGCTTTAGGTATCTTTAAAATATCAACGCAAGACATTGTAAAAACATTTCCTGGGGTCTGCAGAACCGCGGTACTAAAATATCACGCTCCGCCACTGAATTTTAGTATGTTTTATGGACTGATCCTTAACATGATATTTCGTTATTAAGTCCATGCAGACCCACTCATTTTAAACCTAATAAGTGCTCATACCAAACAAGATCAAAGGCCGTATCCAAGTCGTATACTATAGATACACCGGATAAACTTTCGCCGTATTGTTTCGCCCAATTTTCCTATTGCGCAATTCTGTGTTTATATTATACAAGAACAAACTGACTTTCCCGACATTTTAAAATTAACTATACCCTCCTTACATAATTTACATCTTGGTATACAGGGATTTGTCTGTAAACCTGATCGTGAAACGACCCCACACAGATCCAACAGTCTTCGCTATACCTATATCCACACAATATTCGTATAGAGGATTGGGAATAAAAAGCGGGATACGCATAAAGTGTTTTTATACATACACACACCATTTTGGCCGCTATAATAAGAGTTTCTATATTGTTTATTTACAGATAAATTCCCAGAGTGGGCGGATTTAATGTCGACATTCTGAATATTAGACCTTTGGTAAATATTATGAAACAAGGGTTTATAGGGGGAAAAGTTATAATAACGTCAGTAATTGTAAATCTGCATGTGATTTACTGTAAACGTTTAACGGGATCACAACGAATAGATATAATATATTATTTAGCACCGAGTGTCCTTGGGGTATAAATAAATAATAACGACAATAGAGGGTGAGGTGAAGTATTGTAGGAGGTATTACATATCTATTACTACATTGTACTATGTTGAATGAAAAGTTGGAAAATCCTTATGCTCGTTGTATTGCCCTCGAAGGCAACTATGTTGAATAATAAATTCAAGTTTTATCAAAATTAAAATTTTTTCTTACTTATTTTACGGACACTTAAAAATTATATTTTGTTATTGGTCGAAAATATATATTTCAACTCTTTTTAGGTAGCTTCTTCACCAACTTTATCGTTTTAAAAGACATATTTTTCCCCAGTGCCTCAGGTGCCTTTTATGTAATTTACTACTCTAAGAAATTAATTATTATGTAGGTGTAATGAAAATTTTATGCAGCTTATTTGCCGGTTTGCTTTATATACCAAATAATTCAGTAAAATCCAGTCTGGTGTATTTAATAATTATTATTAATAGTATTTTATATTAAGTATTTTTTTATTACCTATTTTTACGTAATATATTGATTTTTTCAAACCCTTGAAACATTCTTATTACATAATAATAACAATAAATCATAAACATATGAAATTAAAAAGTGTAACAACTATACAGTTACACTGTATACATAGTCATGGCTGTAAGATACAAACAGAAATTGATATCGCTGTATAATTTTCGCCAAAATTATATGCATTCACACAATAAAAGTGATTCTAAAAGTGAAAGAGATTTGTGTGTAATATGTACCAATTGGAGCAAGATATAGAAAAAGTCTTTACATTATATTATATTGCGACTTAAAATTAATTCTTTAAGTAGATCTTTCACTCTGTAAATGTAGCTTAACTTGTGGAAAAGTAGTAAGTAGTAGGTACATGGATACTGATTATACAAAAATATGTACAAAGTATAAAATATATACTCACTCACTTTATTATACTTGCAAACATGGATGGATACTTCTTTATTGACACTTACCTGAAACAGACAAAAAAACATTATAATTTATATTTTCTACGACTGTCTTTAAATCCCTTTATTATATTATATTTTGCAAAAAATTTTGAGTCTGTACTATATGATCGTATTTATAGTTTTGTTAGAAATCAGATTTCCACTGTACAACATGGTTTCTTTTCCCTTAGTTCTACGGTTCTTTCTGAAAATGTTTCTGAGGTTTTAGATCGTGGAGGCCAAATTGATGTAATATATACAGATTTCACTAAGGCATTTGACAGAATGGATCACGGCATTTTGATGCAAAAATTTGAGCAGTTTGGTTTTGTTTTAAACCTAAAATTGTTTCTTCAGTCATATTTGAAAAATATACCTCAGTATGTTTCTCACACTGGCTACCAGTCTCATACATATACAGCTTCTTCAGGAGTGCCTCAGGGATCGAACCTTGGACCTCTTTTTTTATGTTATTTATCAATGACCTGGAGAATGGAATGAATTGTGATCGGCTAATGTTTGCGGATGATCTTAAATTGTACAGTTCTATTGATAGTATCGTTGAATATGCTAACCTACAGAACAATTTGGAGCTGGTGCATCAATGGTGCGTACTATAAATAAACTTTCACTTAATCCGTCGAAGTGCAAATATATCAGTTTTACGCGCAAGAGGGTGATCATTGATTACGTTTATTCCATTGATCAGTTGCAAATCTCACGATGTGAATCTATCACTGATTTAGGAATTCTATTTGATTCAAAATTTACGTTTGCTGAGCATATCAATTATAAGACACTAGAGGCAGGTAGGACATACGGTTTTCTGGTTAGGAATTGCAGGGGATTTAGAAACACAGATGCCCTTAAAACGCTGTACTTTAGCTACGTGCGCTCTAAACTGGAATATGGGTCACTGATATGGTATCCATATTATGTGACTCATCAAAATACGGTCGAAAAAGTGCAACGTAGATTTTTGAAGTACTTAATGTATAAAGAGGATGGTCATTATCCTCCAAGGGGTACTGACTACCAATTAATGACAGATCGATTTGAGATACCAAGTCTTGAACTTAGAAGAAAAATAAATTCTTTGTGATTTCTTTACAGTTTAGTTCACTCCAATATAGATTGTTCCCACTTGCTTTCAAGAATTAATTTCAACGTTCCAAGGCAGCATATAAGGTCCAGTACAACATTTTATTGTGGTTATGCTAGGACGAATCTTATGTTGAGGTCTCCTATTTCTATTTGTACCAGAAACTACAATCTTATGTGTAAATATTGTGATATTTTTTCGTGTAGTGTTAAAGAAATTATGGATTGTGCCATGTCTCATGTTACTGATTAGTATTACCATTGAGAGCTAGTTTTCTTTTTATTTTAATTTAAGTTTATTTTTTTGTGGTTTCACCGTTTGGAATTATTATTATTTTGTCCTGTAATTGGCTTCGCTGTTGGACAATAAATGCTATTATTATTATTATGATCAACCATGTTTTGAAAAAGTAGTACATTGTAATGCAGTTTTGCATTTCCCACTAGTTGCCTACAGAACAAACCATCAATACAGAACACCAATTTCGATGATGTCAAGAAATTATAATGAGGTGCAAAATTGCTGTGAAATTTTTTATGACAGTTTAAAAAAATTTAGGAAATCAATTATCTCTCAATTAATTTCAGGATAATTCGATTATTAGAAAGTGTATTTTTTTCGATATTTTTTCTTCTTCTTTTTGTTTGTTTTTTCATATATATTTAGTTGTCAGTTTTGTTCTTTGGTTTTTTTGTTGTTAATATTGTATGTTGTTGTTATTGTTATTAATATTATTCTTGTAGGCACACTTTATAACTGGGTTGTTGCAAATAAATAAAATATATGCAATTACGTTTATCTACTACACCAGCGATTTTGTGTATTTCTATGTTACGCCAAAAAACGTGCTACCTAACCCAAAACTAACAAACGTTTCTTAAAAACAAAATAAAATTTTTGTTTACAAATTACTTTGAATAAAAATTATTTAACAGTTGCAAAATGAGTATAGAAAAACGTTTCAATACCTAACATGTTCCAAAACTTTTCCATATTTTCTCGTTTCTCTTCATAGTCTATATTTTAGAAAGTAATTAAATTTTCATTTACCCTTCAAGCGCCTTTTCCAACTAATGCTGCTTTTAAATATATTATAAAATTTAAAATATACCACACATCTCAATTTATCTCATTATTTTTGTATTACCGCCTCATTTTCTAAGAATACCAGTCTGCTAAAACATAAACTCAATTTCATAATGGCTTTTTCATTGAATTCACATATTATACTAAAGCGCCGCTATCCAATTTTTCTTTATTAGACGAATGTTGTGCCTTTTCTATGGGGTTATGAGGGTTCATTACAAATAAACCAGGTGAATAAATATTTTATGAATTCATGTAAAGTATTAGGTATATCACGATTTTGTTTTTGTTTTATACAGATATTATGGTAAATAAAGCATATAAATTGAAATTAATAAAAGCCCTAATGTGCGTTATTTATATAATAATGTATATTATATAGTGTGAATAATTCTATTTAGTAATTCATTTCTCTTTCTGTATTTATATTTAATTTTATTTATCCAAGGAGACCAACAAAAGTCCAAATATGAAGTAGAGTTAAATATTTTTATTTTAAAAAGAAATACCCACGTTTGATACAATTTTGATCGAACTTGGTCATGATAGCAGTATTCATTTGATTAGTAGAAAACTCTTATAGTCTACATTAAAAAATATGAATTTTGTTTGGGTAAAGCATACCCCAAAATCGCTTTTACTGGAAAGCGCCAAATTGTTTGCTGGCGACAAGAATACTTGAGAAGTATAAAGCAGTACCACAGGGAGCAAAGAAAATTTTATATCTTTATGGGACTTGGAGGCATGGGCGCCGGAAGTAATTAAATTAGGGGAGGGTAAGGCAAAAAATACTAAGTAAGCAAAACAAAAGTATTAGGTATATAATATGTGGCAAAATACCTATACTTATACAGTCAATCCAACTTCTTTTGAAGTTTAATTTATATATTAAGTACTTAAAATATTATATAATTAAAAAAAAACTTAAGATAAACTGATCCTGATCGGTTATAACATAAATTGAACATAAGTCTAATAAGAAAATAGCAGTAGAATATTCCTTCGTTTTTGCGAAAATCGATCTATCACTTTTTTAATAAACACGTCTTTGTTCTTATTTACATGTTCTCTGTGTACGCTGAGAAGACATAATCCAGATAGTCTTTCTTCACTCATGGTAGACCTTAACCAAGTTTTCACCCGTCTTAAGGTACTAACGATCTTTTAATAATTGTGGCCATTGTTGGAGATAAAGCCAAAAAAATAGCAATTGCTTTTTTTGTTACTAGGGAAAAACTCACAATGTTTTTCCAATAAATCGGCGAACTCTAACTGAATATTTTCATTTTTATTTTTCTCTATCCACATTTCATCCCATGTTTCACTCTCAGTCTCTAAATTTTCTAAATCGTATACTTTGGCTATGTTAGGAATTTTTTCTATTAATTTCTTATACTCTTCTGTTACAGTTAACTCTGGATGAAACAGGCACACAGAAAATGCAATTTTTGTTTCTTATCTTATCTCAATTGAGTGGATAATTGAATCTAGATATGGAATAAACAAAGAAACACGGTAATATTCCTCGCAAGACTTCGTTTCGTAATTAGCTCTATAAATTTGATTTGATCCCAGTCTAGGAATTCTTAGTGGTATGTCAAATTTATCACCAACTTTTTCAGATTTTTGGAAAATTTCCTTAAAGTATTTTTCAGCGTCAGATCTGAGATTTTTTAGTGCAGACAAAAGTGTTTTAATATGGTTTTTTGCCGAAAGAAGATTTATTATTTCTCCTTGTAGTATGTTGCACACCGGTTCCAATTTAGCACTATAATGTGAAATGATGTGGAGAAAGAGTATGAATTTACAAGTCGAAACTGCAGCTAATAATTGATTAGCTTTTGATCATGTCTCTGTGCTGAATTCTATTGAACAAGCCAAATGTCCCAAAGCCTCTCTTATTTCTTCGTAATTTTCGGCAAATATTCTGATGGATTTGTACTTTGAGGATTATCGTGTCACAAAATAATGGGACTTTAGGGACATATTTTCTTCTATATGGACTGTCACGAAAAAATTTAATAACTTTGTTGATAGAATCTGCAGTATTCTGTATATCTTATACGGTTTAAATCATATAATTGTGAACTAAATCCTAGAGAGCTTATATGGGCACAAGTGGATTTGTATAGCAAGAAAAAACACGACGTTTAAAATGAAAGATTTGAAGCTACTGCTTGATCAAGCCATTAAGGAAGTGACACCAGAGAACTGGCGAAAAGCAGTCCAGCATGTGATTAAAGAGGAGAAGAAAATGTGGGATCTTGACAACCTGATCTATCAGACGGTCGATCCTTTGATTATAATTTAAAGAGGTGATGACAGTTCCTCAGACGAAGATGAGCATATAACCTGATATAATTTAATTGTTGTATAATAGTACCCACTCGTTATTGTATCTTTGTATATATTAGAGTTTGTCCATTTTCCATTTTTCCTATATCTGTACCCCTTTGGCGTATCATTTTCAGTGTATATAAATGGATAACAATTGGCAATTGTGGCACTAAACCTGAACTTAATGAAAAGTAAGAAGTTTGCATTGAAATCAGTGCCAAACTATGAAAGTGTACGAAATTATTGTGTGGGTCACCCTGTAGGTATTTTGCATACATAATGATGTTTCATTACTCTACAAACTTGCGCAATAGATTATAGTTATTTTTTATAACGAAAATTTAAATCTCAACCCTGTTTGCTACCCTATATTGTAGGCACAACTATTTTTATGGATTAGAACTTTCATGAATCTAATAATACCTATTATTTTCAGCATTTTATCCCATGTGGCACCCTGCCACATAAATCCTAAGCACTAAAGTAAAACATGTCATAAATCATGACTCACTAATATCTTTATATCAACGGCTCCTACTATATTATATTCTCTACAGTAGCTCAACTGTATCAAATAAGATAAACCATTTTGCACACACGTGATCCTATTCATTTCACAAATCTATCCCACAAAAAAAAATCGTCAATTCCCACATTTGCAACAACTTCATATCTTTTATTTTTATGCACTCCTTGCTACATGCTGTGTAGAAAAGTACTCGAAAAAAATCAATTTTCTCCCTAGCATTTTAGACAACACAGGACCGGTTACAACCTAAAATTTGTTTGTGTGTAGAGAATAGAATATGATTAGGCCAGATCAGATTAAATATGCGCTGACGTTAATGAAATACAAGTTCTTCATTCAATACATAGATCATCCTACAAAGTGGAAAACAATGATGGGGAAATTTATATCTTTGGCTCAATTTTACTAAGACAGTCATGATTTTTAGTGATCCTGAAAATTTGAAGTCGATACAATAATTAGGGAATTTTTTTCAGTTCGTAAACAATATTAGTTTATTTCACTCCTCTATATTTATAATATACACTGTTCACCACTTATATTGAATAGATTTACTTTCATTTATCTTGTATTTGCAACTTGAATATGAAGTATCAATGCATTGTGGCACTATGTAGTTTGTGTTGTCTTTAAATATATATATATACATATGTAATTAGTAAAGTTTGGGGACATTTTCAACTGTCAGTTTTCTGTATACATACATACGTATACATTTGTGTTCTAAGTCAGAAAAAACTCAAAATTTTCAAAAATTTTTAGTTTTGACAAAGTTTGCTATATATCGTAAACTTTGGGGTCATCGATTAGTGAATTTGACATTTCGTAGTTTTTTTTTTTGCATACAATCAGAACTGCATATAGGAACCAGGCAACTGCGAATTAAGGAAGTATAATATGTGCAACGGTATAATTGATAAAACACCTGACCGGCAATTGGGGGATATGGGTTCAAATCCCACTTGTGTCACAGAATTTTTTAATACGTACATGCTAGTTTATTTTATGTTTTTGTGGGCTTTGAATGTATATATACCGAGTGTCCCACCGGGAATGAATTCGATCGATTATGGAGAAAATACACTGTGGAACAATCTTACAATCTGGTGTAGTAGTAGTAAGGTCGATGGGACCAATTCGTTTTCCAGAATCTAGCACTTCCGCTAATACCGAAAATGGGTGTCAACTTCCTTATTTCAAATTCGACCCTATATAAATTATATTATTTGTTTGGATTCTCCTTGTAATTCTAAACATATTTCATGCATAATATGTTATACCTATCCCCAGCCTTTTTCGAAATATTTAAATTTGTATGTCAAAAATTACGTTTTCAGCATAAAGAATAATAAAAATTTTCTATTATATGGAAGCTTTAATAATTTAATTTGTTAGAATATCCTAGGATCTAATAGATCTAATTTATTCGCGTACGTATATTTTTTTAGTAAATATTAACACAGGGTATTTGAAAAAAAGGGTAAAAGATCAAATTGAAAAATGTCAAAATTCAAAATTTTTAAATGGGAACTCCCCATTTTATATTTTTTTTTATTTTTTTGCATCAAAAATAAGGGCACATTTATGAAAGGATGTCTCTCCCAAAAACTGATAGTTTTCAAAATATTGGCAATTTTACATTTTTCTATTACAAAAGTGGTATGAATTTGAAATTTAATTGATTTTAGTTGGTCATAATGGCTTTAGATAGCAAATAAATATGACACTTGCCAAAAATAATCAACGATTATGTACGTAAAGACAAAAATAAAACGAAGGAAACCTATTTGTTTCGATGAAGCTGTAGAAATAGCTATACTGGGGTACTTCATGGCATATCCTACGACATCTCTGAGAAAATCTGCAGTGGAGTCTGGATTTTCTAAAAGCGATCGATTATTATATCTGGGGGACGATCAAAAAGGAAGTGTACATGAGGCATTTGACCACTAAAGAGGACTGAATGCAAAGAGTTCGGAATGCATTGTCAAAAATTTTTAGATTTTTATACCTTTATGTTCGTTCCAATGGCAAAATAACATATGCTACATTTATTTCTGTGTTGTGATATTTTATAGTGCCAAAAACAAATATGTCGTAATCACCGATTACTTACTTTGACAATACCATATTATGTCTTACACCGATTATTGCATACCTATGCAGATATATTATAAAGTGACATTAAAACTCAGAGTTAATTTCAAAGTTGCCAAAACTAAATATGCAGACATGTATGTATTATACTGCCTTCCATAAACTTAACGCTATAATTTCTTTAATATGGCAATTGTATAATATGCAGTCATATTTGGCTTTGCCATCTTGCATCTGCAAAAGCATTTCAAAGCGATATGCATAAAATATCAAAAATATTTAAAAAAGTTGCAAACCAACTTATTGCATGTTTCGCTCCATTAAACTTCTTCGAATTCTACGGACAAATTGTAAAAAACAATAGCAATTACTTCAACTACTGAATTTATAATTGAGTTCAAATCTTTAAACTGCTCTCCTCAAAAGTAGAAAAAACTGACATACATGGTTTTGCCATCTTTCCACAGATTTAAAATATTCAAATATAATAAATATAAGAAGTTACTAATTAGTGACGAAACGTCGTCGTTGTCATTTTAGTTTTTATTTATTGACAAAAATAAAGATGGATGTCTTTATTTAAAAAAGTTTTGTAAAAAAAAAAATTTTTTATAAGAACGCAATACCCCAAGAAAAAGTAAACTGAAAACAATTACGGTTCAAGAATAATAAAAAAAATAAATATATTTGACTATGTTTCTTTCATTTGTTTATATACCTATATAATGAACTCAACAGTATTATTTACAAAACAAACAATAATGCATCTTTATTTTAAGATTAACACATCCTCGATATTTTATTTTTCAAAATAATAGTTTCCTCTTCTGTAAATAGGGAAATAAAAAACATATACATGAATATATTTTTAGTTTTTAAATTTCGAAACAGTGTAATAATTAACTCAACTATATAATTAGAAGGCTGTTGAAATTAAAGTAAATAGACGTACATACTGTACTCGTATGAATTTGGTATTTTTAGATGTTGATGTTTCATTAATGTTAAATATACTAAAAGTAAACAGTTTAACAGAAATTAGAATTTATGTAACGACATTTTATTTATTTATTTACATTGTTCAACAGAAGAAATCCAATTATTGGATTTGCTAATAATGTAATATTATAATGTAATTAGTTCTAAAGTAAAATCACTTTTGAAGTAATTATGTTTTACATACACTAATAATATTCTCTCAAAGAGGAAACTTAGTTGGTTTTCCAATTCAACTATTTATTTGATGTCTGTGATTTTTATCCGTTCTAATTTCTTATGTCAAAAATATGTTAAACTAATTGAAATTTGGTCGTTAAGCTTTTATATACTTATTGGACTTATTACAATAATAAATACACAAATAATTACAATAAATACAAATAGTTCATGAATTGAAACAAAATATACAAAAACATATTTTATTTGTTGTTTTTGACAAACTCGTTTTATTTGAATTACTGATGTATTGATAGTATATCTTTCAGTATACAAGGGCTAAAACTTATGGCACGAGCCGGAGGCCAGTGTGGTAATCCACTGAGTGAGTAATAGCCGTGTTATACACGAGTAGACGACTATATACTTTCTCCACGACGATTCGGAATCTGACGAATGATTCCTCTTTCATCGGCCTAAATTACGCCAAAATTGTAACAAAATAGAACCCGCCACTGGCAAGATTACAGATTACTGAATTCTAGAATACATGGGTGGCAGATCACTTCTTTCTGAGAATTTCCAATATCTAACAAGTCCTTTTTTCTAATATATATATTTACGATAACACGAAATATTCCCATAGATTTGTTGACATGTGGTTCTTATTTTTTCTGAACATAAATACGAACGTACCCTAATATTATGTGATACGACAAACGCGGGGGGGTCTAAAAGTTAGCTGCGTCATAAAAATTGTGCAAGGCTTTTAAAAATAATATTTTGTTCTTAAGATTCTTTTTTCTGATTGGCTCATTTTCATTTTGTATTACCTACTATGTAACTTTTATGAGGCAATTCTGGAAAGGCAAAAGGACTTTAAGATAAGAATCGTTCTAGCGTTGGTTCAGTCAAGTCGTGTTTTCTCTAATTATAAAATGTTAAATTAAATATTTTAATTTGTTTTTGGACTATAATTTTCAGTCAAGAATTATTTTCTAGTTTTTTTTTTTATGTTTTAAAGTATTATCTGTATAAAGACTGAGTCCATTTCCATCTCATTCTGAAGTAGTGAATTGTATAAAGTTCCGTAAGTTTTGATATTCTTTTAATTGAAGGCCTTTTTGTTTAATCAGTTTTTTTTTTATATAAAGTTTAAAGTTATTTCTTTTAGTAATTTAAATAAATTCCGTTTTCAATAGTAATTAAAGTTTCATACAGGAATTAATATAATTATTCGAATTATATTAATTTTCCTATTTTTAAGTAGTACAAGTAATGATTAAGATTTCTTTTAAATTCTCATTATCGCTTAATTGTTTTATTCTTTTCTTTTATATTATACATATTTATTTCTTGTTGTTATTCATTTTCTTTAATTAGTTTTAATTATTAAATTAGTTGTTTTAGTCCGAACTATGCGTTTTATTTCTAATAAAGTTTTCGATAAATTATTGACAAAAGGGTCAACCAATTAAATATTTCTTTTTAATTAAAGTCGGTGACCGGAAGTGATACAAGATTATAATGGTAAGTAATTTTGCATTACTTAAATACAGATTAATAAAGCTTATTTTAGTTGTTTGTTTGTTTCATATAATAATTTGATTCTGTTAATATTCAAGATGATATTCTTTGTTGGTTCTTCTTTATTTGAAACCGCTCCTAAAACTTGAACCGAACCCGTAACAATTTGAATAGCATATTGGGGTTCATTCGGATTGAGCTATAACATTAGTATTCTTTGTGAATTTATATAACACCCCCTAATTTCAAAATGGTTACAAAATTACTTCTTTCTTTTAAAGCCTACGAACTAAAATAATGATTTATTTAACCAAAGCCTGTTCGATTCCATTGACGCCCATGAGAAACAAAATTGGCCATGTATACTCGAAATCTAGAAGTCGAGTAAATAGGAAATATTAGTTTATTCAAAAAGGGCTATAATTAGTGTTCAGAAAATGTTCTTAGAAAGTATGGGCAATTTTAAACGTAATTTATGAATCCGGTTTCTATACAAGGTCTGCTTTACTTGAAACCACTTATATAGTTTTCAAATCTCTATATAAAGGATGCTAGGTCACTCCTTGCTATAAAATTACATTTTTAAAGTTTTGCTTCTTTTATTGTTATTTGTTTAAATAAAAAAAACATACATTCAAAATGTGCTATCTTAATATTTCTATAAAGCGTACCTATGTCTTGTATCAAAAGTTAAATTACAATTTTCATAACGCTAGATGTAAGAACGGGGAAGACTGGCTTTTGATATTTAAGATTGAGACGATTATAACGAATTTAAAGCACATTTTATGCGTTTAAAATTTCACCAGTTGGGTCGTTAGTAATTATATGTACCTATAAGGTCGGGGTAATTCGCATAATGCGTATGATATGGGCGTAGCTCAGTGGTAGAGTGTCCGCTTGGCATGCTGTTGTCCTGGGTTCAAATCCCTGTTCTTGCAATCTTTTTTTATTTATAATTGGTTAATAAATTTTATGGGTTTGTTAGGTAAAAATAAATAAAATACAATTATGATTAGTATTATTATGTATGGACGGACTCTGCGATACAAAAACATCATAAACAGGCAGGCGCGGTGCTTTGAATCGATATTTGGGGTCTATACCTAGACTCTTGTAAGGTAATTGAGATAAAAACGGATATAACAATTTTAAAGTCACCTAAGATGACTGAGACGATTTCGAGATTCTGTTTCGTTACCCAGGTCATATATTTTAGATTCTATTATATCGTGCCGCGAAAGTTTCGGGGTCTCGCACCCGATTTGTTTAATATATGAGGCAACTTACACTAATGAATCACACAGTATGGATTAACGCAATCCAATAGCTTGTGTTAATACAAATCTAACAAAAAGAGAAATATAAGACACACAAATATATAGAGGGAAAAAGTCTGATTCCCGTTGGTCTTAATTCCATTTCCCACTTGAAATATCCCTACTAGTAAACACATAAAAAACACCATCTTACACTTACAACGCAAAGAAGCCTTGTTGTATTTTGGAAGGTCCAAAAAGATAGATTATACTCTTGGGGTAACCGCAAGTTAGGATATAGAGGGGTCCTTAAATAGGGTGTCTTATAACTATCTACGATTTTTTTGTTCCTTTGTCCAGATAGAGGTTGTTGTAAATGGAAGAAAATAATACTTACGCATTACATTGCTTTTGAACGTAAGCTATAGAATTGCCTTGTATAATGCAAGATATAGAGGGTCATAAAATGTGTAGATAGTATTGTATTTTATTATGTTTTTGTTTTATGTTGTGCAATCAAGGGGAGTTGTTTAGGCAGCACCAAGTTGTTTGATAAAGCTTAACTTTTTGCCGTATTTTTTTCAAAACAGTTATATATAGCTTTGGGGAAGCATATTCATAGATAATTCAAAACTATTAAGAGTTAACATGGTATGTTTACATATACTACAAAAAATTGCAGTTTAGTTGCTCAATTTTTGAGACACATCGCAAACGTATTACGCTTCATGCAGCAGACCACGATATTATATTCTGGCAAACAAAAAACAAACTTTTTTCATTCGATTATTACATCGGCCATTCAGTGATGATGAAATAAATATAAACTAAAACATAACAATTAATCACAAATACTAATAAATGTTTATTATGATAAAATGTATAATAAGATTGATGGTAAGGCCGAAATATACCATTTTTCATGTGCCAGAACTCTATTCGAATTTTGGGTAATTTAGTCAAAAATTAAGATTATATTGGAGAATTCAACGCTGTCGCGCCCATTAATTGTTTTATTATTTTATTATTATTATTATTTATTATTATTAGTTCAGACAGTAAGCGGTGAAACCGATGAGACTGTCGCCCGATTTGTAAAAGATAAAACTCGGCTCAGTGCATAAAAACACGACGATTCACTATAACGAGTAGTGGATCATGCAGCTGCCCCGATCTTTAAGCGTAACGTCCAGTCTGTTCTTAAAACTATTCACTGTTGGCGCTGATACAACCTTCTCCGACATATCATTCCACGCACATACCACTCTATTTGATAGAAAGTTTCTTCGAGCGAGCTTGGCGCATCTTTCTTTGCACAATTTCTTGCTGTTACCACGTAGGCTCGGATTTCTATTAAGATGAAAGAGATCCAGGTTTATTGTGTAATGTCCGCTAAGAACCTATACGTCTGTATCAAGTCGCCACGACGACGCCTTTCTTGAAGCGTGGTTAAGTTCAAAGTATACCTACTAATTTCAGCTACTAAATTAAAATTAACACTAATTAATGAATTATACTATAGTTAAGTAAGTGTTAATAATTCAGTAGCTGAAATGAGTATACCTCTTTCCTTTTGATATATTTAAAGAATCATTACAATGATATGTCATAGTGTATATTTTTTGAATTAAGGATGTTAGTCGATTTAATTTCACAATCATCATTTAGTTTAAATAATTAATTAGTTACAATATTCACACCTAATTATGATGTACCAAATGAGAATTCAGGCATAAAGATATTTAACGTAACATGCGCTTAATGACGATAATAATTTATTTACATTTTAAAAATGTCAATCAATTCAGGTGTCTTGAGGTAATATCAAATTCAAAAAAATTTTTAAAAAGGGGATATAACCATCATGATCTACAAAAAGAAATGTGAACGACAAATAATATTGGTTATTTAAGTAATATGTTATTATACACATAACAAAAATTAATTTTCCGTAAAAATGGTGAGTTGTTCATAATGAAATTAATTACTATTACGTGCTTACTAATAAAAATATATTTCCAGACCTCAATGGAAATTCCTTTAACATTGATTTTGTAAGTTTCTCTTTTTGGAAGTGGTATAAGTTCCGAAACATGTTCGGAAAATATTTATGAATTTCTTTTAGATTTATTTTGTGGATATTGACTTTTTTTTTGTCATTTAAAATATTATTATTTTATTTAACGCTGTAACTTGAAAACAAATGAATATTGGATAAACATAAACATTTGAGTTTTTTCTTATTATTTTGATGCATAGATTACACCCTTAGAGTCAGGCCCATTCCTCCCGATTCACCATGTAGAAACTTGTTTTTATTTCAGAAACCTTAGTTTAGGTATAGAAATATGACATTATTTAAAAGCAAATTTTATTGTTATGAAGGAAATTTGATAATATACAGCATGTTCCATTTGATATAATATACGTATTTTTAGTAGTCGATCATACTAAAGTAATTTACGACCACCCTCTAACCTCATGGATCAATGTATCAAAATATTTTATTTTCTTAAGATGTTCTTGATCTGCATTTCAAATTTGAAGATTTTGTCTATTCAAACGGCAAAATGACGAATATTTTTCGGAGACCTGTTTTGCTCAAAAAAAAATCAAAATTTAATCAAAAACAGTTAAAGATTGGTATAGGAAAGTGTTAAAACAAAATACTCCAAAATGTATGGGGAATCCAAAAATATAATAATAGTTGGTATCTACTTCCGGTATAACTGAAAGTAGTACAAATATGACAATTCTAGTCCCATATAGCTCAGGTTGACCTGATTAAGCACTTGTCAAAACTATCGTATGGATTCTTTTCCCAAAACTTCTAATATTGTACCATCGACCCTGTATGTATAGGCATACAAAATGAAATGAAGGGGAATAGCATTTTTGTTTTTCGAACTGGGGTTTCATACGTGTATTTTATAAATCTGTCACTCGCAGTTGTGTCATAATTTTTGTTCAAAAAAGAGGGTAAATAATAAGCTCTCGCTATGTATGTTCGTTTTATATGGTTCTACTGATAATAATTTAGTGTCAACGTGTAGGTATAAAGTAGTAATAATGGAAGCGGAAAATATTAATCCTAAAGTAAAATTTTCAATATAATAGTACTTTTAACAACATCCCATAAAATGTTTGTTGAGTGTTTGTGTAATTTCTAGTTCTCATCGAATAGAGTTTTCTACTAAGTATTCAAATAGGTATATACAATTTAGTTAGACCAAATTCTTCATTAGTATTTAGATTTACTTGCACGATATTTGTCAACCTAAGCAAAGTTCTCAATCCTCTAAAAGTCTAAATCCTTCAAAACTAACCGTAAAGGTACTTTTCCACATTTCATCAAATATATCAAATAAATATAAAGTTACAGCTTTTCGTGAAAAGACGAGATTCTCCATAAATACATAAGTATGTAAATGGAACTAATGACTTACAACAGATTTATAATAACTTTGTTACTTTTTTCAAATCTAAATTTTCCTATGCCAACAACATGAACAACGAATCTGCTTCACCATATGGATTAATGATCTGCACTCAATTGTTGTGCCTAAGGCATCATTTCGAAACTCTACCCGATGATTTGCAGAAAGAGCAAGATGCCCTGCAAGCCAAGCTCTAAATGACTAGGACAGTTGTGTGACCTAACTCGATCTATGCCAGTCCAGAATCAGGATACGTATCACCATCGTACCTGAAGCGATTGGATACTGTCAAGAAGTGAACGGAGCATAGTTTAAATATTTGCTCTATACAATACATTTCTGAAGCTACGGGGTAAGATAATAAAAGTATAATAAACCATAAGCGGGTGTCTTTTTACTGTCGTCCAAATTAACACACACCAACAAGCTAGAGTAGAGTATAAATAAAAATGTAAGCACATGTACAGAATAGAGAACAATATGCTTATGTCATGTCAACAAATGCCTGTAAACTGCGTTATTGGATAAGTGACTTTTTAGTTTGTTTTTAAATTTTGTGTTGGTTTGACAACCCTTAACGTCGTCAGGAAGCAGATTGTAATTATAGTAACAAAACGAATCCAATGGTGACTTCTAAAAAAAAATACTCCTCCTTCCCCTAGTAAAGTGTCATGATTATCCCCGCACTACCTCTATTTTTGTAAGTATGACAAAGTCATTTGTGTAAGCATATTGAAGTGACTGTGAGCAGATTCTTTTGTTTTTGTCACATAGCTTGCGTTTTGTAATCTCTTTTATTTCTTGACTCGTTTAAATGCTCTATAAGCGGTAACAAAATATAGAAACGTACAAACATAATTTAAAGAAATAGTCTAAGTATAATTTCCATGCAAAATTATGTCGTGGAGATTACACTTTTATCTCCTACGTACACTACAGAAATTATCTGAAATCGCAGACCGAAATATCACAGACATTTTCATCATAATGCAAGTTTAGAGGTCAGTAATAAACCCAGTTTTCTCGTTGCCAGAAAATATCGTTTACTGTGTAAGATACTTAATATAAAACAAGCTTCACTAAAATGTAGTAGAGTTCAGTGTCCTTATGTTACGCATTAAATTGTAGGACAGTTTCACCGAAAAATCCTAATGTTTTCAACAAAAGATACGACAAACGCCCTTTTTGCCCATTTTATTGCTTTTTATTACATTTTTCCTTTTATGAAAATGCCTTTTCAGTTGTTCATGTCAGCCAAAAACTTTGCTGTCTTTTGGCCGTAAGCCTAAAGCATACCGCTATATACTGTTCCAATTTGAAACGAAAGAAAATTCGACAGTTTTCCATTATCCGCCCTTTTTTATTATTGAATAGAGAGCATCCAAGGGGTGGTTAAGGGGATTTACCCAAATGTGATACGAGGTTGAATCAAGCTGCGTAAAGGATAAGTTCTGTTCTTATCTGTTAATAAATTTAAAAAGTAAAAGCAAATAAATATTGAAGATATTATAGTAATTTTGAAACTTGAGCAAAATTTTCAAAACTTCAGTTTAAAAAAATGAATCTGGAAACAGTAAAAACGTTTAAAAAGAAATAATAGTTCAAATTTTGAGTAAAATCTAACAGAAAGGGATCGAGTTTTATATAAATATTTATAGTATTTAATTTTGATATTTTATCATCAACATGCTATGGAAAACAATCGATAAATATGGCAAAATTAATCTGGAAGCTGTAGGAAACAGTTGATGTAATTATTGTCAAAATTTAGGTACAATTCCACAAAAAGAGATCAATCTTTTTTGGAAATATTTTGATGGTTTATCGTCAATGGAAAATAAATACAAGAAAACAAAAACAGTGACAAAGAAAGAACAAATGTCAAAATTTGGGTTAAGATAAACAGGTCAGGCAAATTATTGGTTAACCCGCTGCAACTGCAAAATTAATTAGTATGATATGCAGAAATACTGCTGTCTACCGAGAATGTTGCTGAACATCGAATGGATAAATTTTGATTTCAACAGAACGGCACGTCCCATTTCAAGGAATGGTCTTGACCTTGTCACTGAATACGACGGGCTTACTCGAGTGAAACTGTGTAAAGTAGAATAACCAACATAAGAAATGTTATTCGTGATATGTGCGAAATAGTTGTTGCCGATGTTCCGAAAATAATTTCGCCTTAGTAGTTTACCAAAAATTTTTATCTTGCGGACCATTAAAAATTAGGAAACCAAATTTGTGGAGCAGTTAGCGGGAAGCCCAGACTAAGTCCTCATGTTACATAGATGGTCCCATTTTATACCATATGGGCGTAGGCGTTTTAAATGTCACATTAAAAAATTATCGTCGAAAACTTCTTTTTTTTTTCAAATAGTCCTACTAATTTATTTTCAAATCATTTGGAAGAAAAATGAAGTTTTAGGGTGTGTTATTTAACCATAACTTTCAACTTCTATCGAATTATTCATTAAATATCAACAACCGCCTTATCTTGTCCAGATTCTTTACTGTTTCAAGTTTGTCACAGAAGCAAATTATGCAATAATTATTCTTAAATAAAATGGCTAGAAAAGTTAAAAATTATGCAAACGAAGTTACGTATTTTTCAAATCGTCCTAACCATAATTTCCTCAATATCTATCGCGACTATTCCGACAGGGACACCCCGTAGAACTATCTACTGAAGTTACGAAGCTCGGGTTGTTTACGCGTAAAAGGATCCAAATCCCAATACTCCGGCAATTACAATTACTATATTAGGGTCTGTCAGTTGAGTATTATCCAAAGAGAACATATGCAGTGGTACAGGGATTTTTTTTAAGGGGGGCTGGCTTTAGTACAGGGTATTTACTATACAATATACAGGGAGGGCCAAACTAGTTGCACCCTTTATTTGTGAAGAAAAATTAACATTCGTCCGTAAGGCTCAAATTTTGTTAGAAAATCACTGGAGTAAACCGAATTTAGACATCTCTAACCGTTTGGTTCCCATAGATGGCGTTTCTCGATTTTAGTCAAATTCTTGGATGGCTGTTCTTGATAAGAAAGATAATCGATTTTTAAAAAACCTTCTTTTGGCTGTTTCTAACGCTCAATAATCCGGTGTAGTTTATTGTTATACAGAGTGATTCATAAATTGTGTAATGATCCATGTTAAGGCGCTTCAACAAATTTGACAGATTCAAAATGATTGGCTATATTTTTGAAAAGATGACTTACGGATTAAAAGAAAATATAAAAATACAATCGACACTGTTTATAGTGAAACTCTATATATTGTGAAAAACTTTATACAGTGCAACTTTTAATGAAATTTAATGTAAAAAGGCCTGCATATAGTAAATCTTTAAAATGAGTAGCACCCTATTATGTATAATAAAATTTTTAACGGACTTTTATGTATACATTTTTATGCATTTATTGAGATCTTGGCCTTTTCGGGGTTCCCATTTAGGTACATTTTTATATCGCATTTTTTGAAAATGTTCTTAACGCGTTCATAAGGCCTAATGGTAGGCAATAAAGCAGATAGATTTCTGTGAGACACCTGGCGAATTCCTAACCCATTTTATAGTCGAGGCCTAGTAAATCGCTAATTTAGGTTCAGTTGGTTTTTGTTTAAGAACCAAGTAAAATTTCCAAGTGTTAAAGTTTAGCTGAGAAAATTAATGTTTTGGAGGAAGTTGATAAAAGGTGCAAAAAAATTGATGTTGCTGCAAAATTCGGTGTTACCCCAAGTTGTGTATCTCTGATAGTATAAAAACTCGCGAAACTATCATCAAGAAAACTAATGTTCCAACAGTCGAAAACGAGTACGGGTGTGTTCTTACGAGGAAGTAAATGAAGCAGTTTTGTTTTGGTGTTAAAGAAAGGGTAACAATTCTCCTCCAACCGGAGGAAACATGGATTGCACAGAAAAACTGAAATTACTATTCAGAGGTAAAAGCAAAAATCTCCGTTTTTAAAAGGAGTTAAATCTCTGGAGTTAAATTACGCCAATAATAAAAAGAAATGGATGGCTTTTGATATTTTCGAAAGATGGAAAGCCAAAAGCGAAAGATTGTGATGTTTATAGACAATTGTCCTGCACATCCAGTTAGTGCAAGTAAAAAATTAACGAAAATTGAATTGACCTTTTTTCCACCAAACATGACTTCCTAAGTGCAACTTATGGACCAGGGTATTATAAAAAGCATAAAACATCATTACCGAAACAGAACTGCTCACAAAATTGTTAACGCGATTGATAACCACCTCCCAGTCCAAAAATGGAATACCCTTAAAAACTGTATAACGAAGTCGCTAAAGTATGGAGTTAAAATGATTCTCAGAAAACTATCAAAAACTGCTTTTCTAAAGCAGGGTTTCCTGAGAAAAATCACCAATGGGAAGAAGAAGACGAAATCGATCTCGCTAGCTGAAAAAAAAATGAGGTATTCTACAAAAAAACTGCTACCGTCGACGCGGATTTTTTACTTGAAGTGTAATGGAATTGCGGATAGCTAGAGAAAATGGATTGTAGGCAGATTTTAAATTGATTCCAGAAATGAGGATATAATAAATAAAAGAGAACGAGACCTTAGGACTCAACTATTTTGTCTATCAAAGATTTAACTTCACTTCTTATATGGTGCCGTGATCTTCTGGCCGGCCAGCCTCTTTCTTCTCTTGAAAAGTCTATCCAATTTTACACATAAATAACATACAGTACATACACGAACACTTCCAAATTACGGATGAATTAAATTGAATTATGAAAAATTATATTGATGATACGAATAACTATTCCGACAGGGACACCCCGTAGAACTATCTACTGAAGTTACGAAGCTCGGGTTGTTTACGCGTAAAAGGATCCAAATCCCAATACTCCGGCAATTACAATTACTATATTAGGGTCTGTCAGTTGAGTATTATCCAAAGAGAACATATGCAGTGGTACAGGGATTTTTTTTAAGGGGGGCTGGCTTTAGTACAGGGTATTTACTATACAATATACAGGGAGGGCCAAACTAGTTGCACCCTTTATTTGTGAAGAAAAATTAACATTCGTCCGTAAGGCTCAAATTTTGTTAGAAAATCACTGGAGTAAACCGAATTTAGACATCTCTAACCGTTTGGTTCCCATAGATGGCGTTTCTCGATTTTAGTCAAATTCTTGGATGGCTGTTCTTGATAAGAAAGATAATCGATTTTTAAAAAACCTTCTTTTGGCTGTTTCTAACGCTCAATAATCCGGTGTAGTTTATTGTTATACAGAGTGATTCATAAATTGTGTAATGATCCATGTTAAGGCGCTTCAACAAATTTGACAGATTCAAAATGATTGGCTATATTTTTGAAAAGATGACTTACGGATTAAAAGAAAATATAAAAATACAATCGACACTGTTTATAGTGAAACTCTATATATTGTGAAAAACTTTATACAGTGCAACTTTTAATGAAATTTAATGTAAAAAGGCCTGCATATAGTAAATCTTTAAAATGAGTAGCACCCTATTATGTATAATAAAATTTTTAACGGACTTTTATGTATACATTTTTATGCATTTATTGAGATCTTGGCCTTTTCGGGGTTCCCATTTAGGTACATTTTTATATCGCATTTTTTGAAAATGTTCTTAACGCGTTCATAAGGCCTAATGGTAGGCAATAAAGCAGATAGATTTCTGTGAGACACCTGGCGAATTCCTAACCCATTTTATAGTCGAGGCCTAGTAAATCGCTAATTTAGGTTCAGTTGGTTTTTGTTTAAGAACCAAGTAAAATTTCCAAGTGTTAAAGTTTAGCTGAGAAAATTAATGTTTTGGAGGAAGTTGATAAAAGGTGCAAAAAAATTGATGTTGCTGCAAAATTCGGTGTTACCCCAAGTTGTGTATCTCTGATAGTATAAAAACTCGCGAAACTATCATCAAGAAAACTAATGTTCCAACAGTCGAAAACGAGTACGGGTGTGTTCTTACGAGGAAGTAAATGAAGCAGTTTTGTTTTGGTGTTAAAGAAAGGGTAACAATTCTCCTCCAACCGGAGGAAACATGGATTGCACAGAAAAACTGAAATTACTATTCAGAGGTAAAAGCAAAAATCTCCGTTTTTAAAAGGAGTTAAATCTCTGGAGTTAAATTACGCCAATAATAAAAAGAAATGGATGGCTTTTGATATTTTCGAAAGATGGAAAGCCAAAAGCGAAAGATTGTGATGTTTATAGACAATTGTCCTGCACATCCAGTTAGTGCAAGTAAAAAATTAACGAAAATTGAATTGACCTTTTTTCCACCAAACATGACTTCCTAAGTGCAACTTATGGACCAGGGTATTATAAAAAGCATAAAACATCATTACCGAAACAGAACTGCTCACAAAATTGTTAACGCGATTGATAACCACCTCCCAGTCCAAAAATGGAATACCCTTAAAAACTGTATAACGAAGTCGCTAAAGTATGGAGTTAAAATGATTCTCAGAAAACTATCAAAAACTGCTTTTCTAAAGCAGGGTTTCCTGAGAAAAATCACCAATGGGAAGAAGAAGACGAAATCGATCTCGCTAGCTGAAAAAAAAATGAGGTATTCTACAAAAAAACTGCTACCGTCGACGCGGATTTTTTACTTGAAGTGTAATGGAATTGCGGATAGCTAGAGAAAATGGATTGTAGGCAGATTTTAAATTGATTCCAGAAATGAGGATATAATAAATAAAAGAGAACGAGACCTTAGGACTCAACTATTTTGTCTATCAAAGATTTAACTTCACTTCTTATATGGTGCCGTGATCTTCTGGCCGGCCAGCCTCTTTCTTCTCTTGAAAAGTCTATCCAATTTTACACATAAATAACATACAGTACATACACGAACACTTCCAAATTACGGATGAATTAAATTGAATTATGAAAAATTATATTGATGATACGAATAACTATATTTTGTGTTTACGTTAAGAACAATTTCTCACGGCGATGCACGCGAGAATAATTTATTATCAATAAGTCACCAATAGAAAACACGCGTCACTCGAATTGCTGACCAATAGCGACTCTTCTAAAGTTCATTATTTAATGAAGAAAAATATGAAAATAGCAGTGCATTGAATTTAGATTATTATTCAGATTTGATGATTTAAACAGTATACAGAAAATACCTTAGCAAGAAAAACATATACAAATTTTACCTAATTGAGATTTGAAAACATATACAAAACAACAATAATAAGTGTGGACGCAACATGAAGATTTCTTAGAAAGAAGAAAATGAAACCGGGCAGTGTCCTGCTAAATTTATTGAAAATGAAATAAGAAATGCATTTGACATTGTGCGAACTACTCTCAGGGGCCAGGAAAGGGTACCTCATCAAATCTTTATGCATTTGAATTTCTCAAATATATACAAGTTACTATATTCTTATGAAATGTGTACGTAGATTATGTACAATTTTGCAATTTTTCTGTTGCTTGTTGATTTTTTCTTTATATAGTGAAAACCTCTCGATAGTGCAATTTCGTTCGACATTTTGGTCACTATCACTATCTACAGGTTCGACTGTATATATTTTTTGTAGCTAATTTATGAATCACCCTGTATAAAAATAAACTACACTAGATTATTAATCATTAAAAACTGGCACTCGTGGGTTTTTCCAAATATCAATGATCTTTATTAGCAAGACAATTATAAACCCTCCAAGAATTTGCCTCAAATCGAGAAACGCAGCAAAAGATATCTTAATTCTGTTTGCTCCAGTGATTTTCTTACAAAATTAGATTCTGAAGGACGGAGGTCCATTTTTCTCAAATAATGGGTGTTTCCATAAGGATGCATCCAGTTTGGCGCAACTTGTACAAGTACAATCGTTTTCCAAAAGTTTGTGATAGTGGAGTTGTTTTTCTCAAATCGGCACTATTCACAATTCCTCATAAGTATTTCAAATATATTAAAAATGATGGGAGAAATAAACTTGTTTAGAGCTCAAGTTTTATCATAATAAAAGTAGTCTCAATATGCGACTAACCCTAAAATATGGAAGGCTTTTTATAAATATTCTACTTCAATACTTACTGCCGTCTTACAGTTAGATATAAATTCTATTGTCATGTTTATTAGTCTCAATGGGTGCAAAAGTAAGATAAAATATTTCGTTGGTGACAAGGGCTATAGAGTTGGTAGGTACTTTATATGAACACAATTTTAATAGTGAATAATTTGTCTAGAAAGTTCTTGCATGCGAGAGTATTCACATAATAATAGTTGTGAGCTGGAGATATAGTTTACTTCCTTCTATTTCTGTGTGTGAAAAATGAAATAGCATGAATTGGTATAATGTAAACTAGATGATGGCTTCCCAACTTATAAATAGCATAGGATAATATAAGGAAAATAAGATCACAATCTCGCTGACAATTTCCTACGTAATTAAATTATGTAAATTAATTTTCTGATGTCTGGAAATGTTGTGACTTGTTGCACAGTGTTATATGTTACTTTGCATGAAACAAACGCAGATTTGTGTTCCAAGTTTCTTACGATGTAACATTATGGAACTCACACGTCATTAATTCAGTAGTACTGAAGTAATGACGAAAAAAACACATACCGGGTGGTCCATTTATCTTGAGACAGCCTTATATATCAAAAACGGCACATTTTCGGAAAAAAGTTCAAATAAAAGTTGTTTGCTATTGTGGGCAAATGCAGTGGTGGTTACCATTTGCGAATTTGACAACCTTTTCAAGGTTATCTCAAGGTCAACTTTGGTTTTTTAAATAGAAACATGGATTTTTTTATTACAGAATCGTATTATACAGAAAAAAACAAATAACTTTTGTTAACAACATTTTTTTATTCCGAGTGAGATAATAATAATTTTTTACAACATTTATTTGCACGAAAGAAAAAGGTCTCGACAAAACCTTGAAATATATTATTATATTATAATAAATGCTCAAAATGATGACCTCCAACTTCAATCCACTTATAATTATAATAATAATAATAATAAAGGCCTTTATTTTAAGCTCGGCGAAGGTCAGCAAAGCTGTTTGCTTTACCGAGCATGCTAAATGTGACAAAAATAAACTTACAATTTTTCTACAAATAATTAAACTAAAATACTGACATAAAATAACAAATTATAACATTAGTAAACTAAAAGTATGGAAAAAGATGTAGGAATACTAGATAAAAGATACAAAAAGACAATGCAATAAATTGCGATGAAGGAAATGTTCTTTTAATCGTCTTCTGAATGAAAATAATGATCGATTTCTTATCTCCAAAGGTATATCATTAAAAATTTTTGCTACAATATAAGAGAAAGATCTTTTAAAGGTGGTAGTGCGGTGTCTAGGTATTGAAAACATATAATTGTATCTAGTAGCTAAGTTATTTCGCTTTATGAAGGATTCCTGACTCTGGTCACATTTCTGCAGGCATTTCTAATGCGTTCCATCATATTTTTCGGTGTAGTTGGGGCGTTCTGATAGACTACTTCTTTAACACTTCCCCATAAAAAGAAATCGAGAGGCCCAGGTGACCTAGCAGGCAACACAATGGGGCCACCTCTTCCAATCCATCGATCATGATCTAACACTTCACTCGAAATTCTGGCATAATGTGCAGGACAGCCATCATGTTAAAACCACATATTTGCCCGTTCTTGGAGTGGTATATCTTCAAGTAGAACGGGTAAATGCTGCTCTAGAAACTGCTGATATTTTTTCCTTCAATAAAATATGAACCAATCAACCTACATTCACCGCCCAAGGGCGCTGTTGTTCCAGTTCTCTTAAGCACCGCGGATTTTCGACACTCGAATAATGCAGGTTGTGGCGATTCACCTGTCCATGGTTTGTAAAACCAGATTATGTCCGAAAACAACACACTAAAAAAAGTTTCTGTTTAATCGAATTTGTTCTCCTACCAAAATCTCACTCGATTCTCAAAATCAACACCATGAAGTTCTTGATGCAACGCAATGTGATACGGGTGAAATTTATGCCGCTTTAATATCCTAAGAATGCTTGATTTAGAAATTCCAGAGTCTCGAGAAATTCTTCGACAAGAAATATGCGGATCCACATTTCATTATTTTCACCACAGAGAGTAGCATGTCGAGGTCGTTTTTTCGGCTGTACATTTCCGGTTTCTTGAAAATCCTTCACAACACGGTAAAATGTAGCGCGGGATATAGGATTTCTTTCTGGAAAACGTTGCATATATAATGCTACTGCATTATCGACATTTCTGTGACATTCTCCATAGAGCAATATCATCTCAGCCTTTTGTGCTACAGAAAGATGTTCCATATTTTCTCAAAACTAACTTATTGTTTATTCTCACTCACAAGTGTAAAGATAATATTAATGTTTTCTTTGCTATAAATGTGCAAAAATGTTTACCAGATGAAAAATTTACGACTTTTTCTTTAAGTATAAAAAAAAATAAAAATTAAATATTTGGAATGAGGAATTATTAACTTCTCCTTCCGAATGACGATCAATAGGTACGTTCGTTAGTCTGTTATCAATTCTCCTATTTTTAACAAAATATGGAATATTCTTGAAATAAAAGTCGACCTCCACACAATAAATTTTACTAAATATCTCCAACAAATAACATTTGTCACCATACATGTTTCGCAGCTCCGGGTTGCATCATCATTGGGATTGTTGTGTGAAAGTGCAATCAGTCAAGTACTTATACTATTATCGACAAATAATTTAACTTCAATGATTTACAAAAAGAAAAAGTATTATAAGACTTACATTAGAAATGATGTGCGTTTTGATTTTTAATTTTAACGCATTAACAACACTTAATTTAACAATTTTTTATAGGAAATAAAATCACGTCTACTCCACTAAATGATATATATGTAAAATATTCTACTCCACTTCAGTATGGACTACTTCTTTCGAATGATATATATGTGTTCAAATCGTTACAACCATGTCATACATGTTTCGAGAATCATCTCATCATCAGTGACAAAAAACTTATACAGAAGCCCTCATAATACTCTTAGATTAAACATCAGTCAGTGAAAAAATTTTTTAGATAAAAAACATTACTTATATAAACCAAAATACAATAATCAAAATTTAGACAATGAAATTTGAGTTGATTTGAAGCAGGATTTCTTTTTATATTTCATAATTATTAAATGTTACAAAATTTGAAGAGCAAATTCAAACTGTATTGCAAGCCTACAACGTGGAAATCAGTTAACTTTTAACTGATTTCCACGTTGTAGACATTTTTATGACTACATATTTATTAAAATTTTTTCACACAATGAGTTGATAAATAAATTTCCCATAAATAATATGTACTAACTAAATAAATAACTTAAAATAATGAAAAATTAAAAGGAGTTCATGTTCGTAAATATAATAAATGAAAATAATTTCGTGGCAAAGCGGACCCATGCCTCGGTCTGGTTCTATTGAATTAGACTGGGGCCCTGCTAAATTAAACAAAATTCCTTGTGTAGGTAAAACCAACATTTTAGTCCGTTTTGCCACGAAATTATTTTCATTTATTATATTTACGGACATGAAATCCTTTTAATTTTTCATTATTTGGCATTAAACATCGACCGTCCGAGCATTGCTGAAACCCAAATATTTGGGAGATGCTGGCAGAAGGATAAAATGGTCTCCTGCTAGCGTTTTGTGTTCATACTATTTTTATTTATATTTATTTCAATTTATACGACTGGTTTTATCTATACATTGAGTTTGTTCGGCCTCTGCATGGTATAGGATATGCATTACTATGTACATGTAGATGATACGTGTTTACATGTGTCTACTGTTGTATATCCTGTTGTGCTTAAATGCAGGCCGATATTTGTAGATGGGCAACGACTATGGTACTCTGACGAGCTCATAACAAGAGCGAATGGAATTCGTCAGTATCTGTCGACTCATGCCTCGGTCTGGTTCTATTGAATTAGACTGGGGCTCTGCTAAATTAAACAAAATTCCTTGTGTAGGTAAAACCAACATTTTAGTCCGCTTTGCCACGAAATTATTTTCATTTAAATAAATAACATAGCTTTTCGTAAGAATCTCTTATAAGCAATGATGATGCAGCCCGGAGCTGCGAAACATGTATGGTGACAAATGTAATTTGTTGGAGATATTTATTAAAATTTATTCTGTGGAGGTCGACTTTTATTTCAAGAATATTTAATTATTCTACTCCACTTCGGTATGGACTACTTCTTTCGATTAAAAAAAAAATGGAATATCCTTCTATCTCAGAAAAAGTTTTGTTGATATTACCTGTGATTTTGCAGATAAAAATGCTATATCCTATGCATTTTATTACTGTGTTGCGAAGAAGTTTACGAGAACGTATTTTACTAAATTCCTGATGAAGACAGGTGGTCTTTTCGAAACGTTGAAACAAAGAAAAAATAAATAATGGCATTTAAATAATTATCTAAAATCAAATAATCAGTCGATGATTTTTAAATTGTTGAACCTCAGTTCCAAGAACAAAACCAGAGAAATTGACACAAATTATTATCGGAATCAAACAAATTTATTAACAATTATTAATTATTATTTGTTTTTTAATGATTCGGTAAAAAAATATGTTTTCATTAAGAAAAAACGTGTTGACGTTGAGATAACCTAGAAACGGTTGACAAACTTGCCAATGGGTGCCACCGTTAGTTTTCCCCCACAATAGCAAACAACTTTTCTTTGAACTTTTTTTCCGAAAAATGTGCCGTTTAGAAGATATGAGGCTGTCTCAAGATAAATGGACCACCCGGTATACTAATAGGCATTTCCATCTGCATAAGCGGGAAAATAGGACTTCACATGATTCGCACGCGTATAAAAAAAACGACGGGACTTCACATCATTCGCACTCGTATAAAAAAACGGTTTTGTTGTATATATTTCTGGGATTTGGTAAATTTTCTGCTGTATTAACTCCAAAAATTGTTAAAAAACTAAATTAATATACACGCAATAGTATAAATTCTATTCCAGAGTAATCTATTATTTAAACGATACACTTTTTGTGTGTACGTTTGGCTATTTTATGTTCGGTGAAAAACGTGTGATAGATAAATTAATAAAACCGCTTTGGGAATAATATATAATATACCCGTAGTTTGTTTTTGTGGAAGTATTGAATGAAAATAGTTTGTTGTTTTGACAATTGCGTTTATAATGTCATTATGATCTTTTGTTTTGGTTATTGGTGAAATAATAGGGAGATGAATGTGGTCCATTAGCACGCTGATGTGATATTTAATTTCAGCGTATTGAAAATTTAAATGAATAGTTCGATGCGATTAGAATTAGTTTATAATATACCCAATGTCCGATTTCTTGGCAAAATTGGAGTAAATACTTATATCAATAATTTTTAGAATTTAATAAACTAATTTAAAGTATTTCGTTAGTAAGTCTACTTTTGGTTACACACATACAATCACAGATCTAGAAAAGGGGGAGATAAAACTGTTTATATTTCCCAGCGATCAAACATCATTATTTGCAGATATCGATAATGCCAAACTTCCGCTGTGATTCCCGCATTGTTTTAAAATACACTATTTTGATACGGCATTTTTACCGTTTTAAAGTAAAATATAACTTAGGTGATGGTACTAATTTTTGTGTAAAATAAAACGATGTACCCAAGATATTTTTTAGTTACTTTTTTATGAATTTTAACGTATTCAAGACATATTTCACCAAATCTGTAAAGCAGAGCAACTGAATAGTACGCGAAGAATTTACGATTTCATTCATTCTTATAATCAGCCGGTAGTTTGAGCTCTGTTGCCAAATATCCTTTGTGTTCGTGTTTATTCGCTTTTAGTTGGTGATTTTGGGGAATTTTGAGTGTTTTTTTGTGCAAAAACTATAAAAAAACAATTAACAATGGTGCGTCAGTGTATAGTTTGTAAAAATAATGAAAATTCCAACCCAAATTTGATATTTCGGAGGTAAGTAAGGTTTCGACTTGTTATTGTTTATCAGTGGTGTAGTTTGCTTGCTCTACAAATTAAAAAGAAATTGCTGTAAATAAATACCTAATGTAATTGTTGATTTTTGTGATGTTATAGAGATGCTAGGTTCATCTTACAGTATTTAAATCAAGGTTTAATTATAAACTAAGATTGCACTTCGTTAGATAACTAAATATATTAATACTGAATAGGTTGTATTTATATTTATTTTCAGCTCAGATTCAACTGTAGCCGAATCCTCTCCAAGCAAGTAGGTAAGTAAATATTGAATATTTAGAGCATCAGATGTTGATCAAGCAAGGACCTGTGTGATCCACAAACTGTAGCAATGCGATCTTATTAAAATTAACTTCCTGGCTTATCTATAGATAAGATATTTACAAACTATAGTTTGTAAATATAGCTATATAAGTTAGAATGGTACCACTCACTGAAATACTAAGCTAAAAATGTTATTTTTTAGAACTTCAGATGTTCATGAAGCAGGGATCTGTGATCCAGAAACCTTAGAAATGCTAGTTGCTGAGGAAGCAGTTGCTGGCCCCTCGAGTGGCCCATCTAATTTGTAAGTATATAGCTTTAAATTACAACATATAACTAAGATTGTGGAATTATGTGCTCTCAATATAATGTTATCAACGATTTATATTTTGTAATAATAAATTTTTCTTGTTATTTTTTTATTGTATTACATTTATTTATCACATTACATTACATTTGGAAATGATTTTTGGGGCACCAAGTATTTGGGTACACACTGTATAATATAATAGTTTCCCAGATAATATATAGTGGTTCTACCTATCTCCTATCTAATCCTATAACCATCATAGTCTAAAGTTATTTAGAATTAGATACGGTAATAATAATAATATAAAATATATTTTTATCATAAATCATAATGAATCATAAATCAAAAAAAATAACGTTATTTTAAAAACCTACAATTTATCATTGCTTTATATCACTTTAGTGAACATCAATCGCCCAATTAAAGTATAAAGAATGCCTTTAAAACCGTACGCCACTGGTACATAAAACGAAATTGAACCGACGAACCAGATACAACGTTGCCATTTTTTCTATCTGTCCTTTTCTATCTTATATATCAACTGCCAACTTATGTCTGATTGTAAACAAATGTGAATTATGAATGAAATTTAATTTCAGGTAATGTTATATCTCTCGAGTTTCTAGATCTGTGCATACAATAATCTCTCTATATAAATTACGATGGGATGCTTCAGCTCCGCTAACGAGAAACACTATTATCAGTTTATAATGTTTAATAATAATCTTTGTCACTTACAGAATTCCATTTGAATAATACGGGTCGTGTGACTTACCTGAAAAAGAAAATCAAACATTTAATCACATATAATATGCAAAATAATGATATAATTTATATTCCCAATGTATAAGATACAAAAATTATATTCATGTTAAAAAAGATCTTGTTTTTTCTGTTTTATTGGCATTTTGTCATAGATTTGACATGCAGCCAGCAAAATTGTGGACCTACATTTTTTGGAGTGGAGATCTGGTGAATATATCTTGTCGACTGCTACTACATTTTCCTTATTTATGTACTTTCCCTATACAATTTATTGTTTTCCTAAATATCTTCAAACTATTCATTCTTATATCTACAAGACAGATTAATCAAAGTATTTTTCTTCCATTTTAAAGTTTTGCGCGTATTTTCACCTAAGAACAAACTGTCGATGCGCGGACCGCATCTTTCTTATCAAAACACTACTTCAATAGAAACTTTCAGCCATTGTGGTGTGATTTGCTTTGTCGGTATTTAAATTTATATAAACAATCGCAAACTGTGAACGTCTGTGTAATTATTTAGTGTAAAAACTAAAAACTGTAATTAACTTTGGTGGCCACCCTCAGGCGAACCAAGGAACGTTAAGGTTCTAAGGCCCTCTTTTTTTACAATGCAACGGCTAAATTTAATTTTACGTATAACTGCCTTTTTCTTTTTTCTCTTAAGATCTGAGGTATTACATTACAGGATATGCCTTTTCATTTCAATTTGACAGAACGACATAAAAGCTTTTAATAGAAGAAAAACAAGAAAACAGTTATAGAAACAATGTTTCTGGATACATCCTGTGTCAAATTTACGCTAGCTAATATATTTCGCTGATAATGCGGTCGAGCAACTTTGCATTGTTTTTCAATACACTGAAAAAAATCAGTTGTGTCACCCAAAACTTTCCCGACAAGTATAATATAATCGAAAATATGTGACATGCGTAACGAAACAGAATTTGAATAATAATTATTATTATAATTGTATTATCTTCATTATTTTCAATAAAATAACGTAACAAAGGAACTACTTTATTCAAAAATTAGAAAGACAAAGTATTTCCAGAGCTAGGACTCGAACCCGTAACTTTCCCCATGTGAAGCGAACGCCCTACCAATGACCCAACAGAAACCTGGTAATAAATATTGTATTTTATTTGTTATATAAATACGTTCCAACTAACTAACTGGTGACATAATAAACGGTATTTTCTCGAGAATTATGGGAGCAAATATCAAAAGTAACCTTTTGCTGTAAAGCAGTTTAAAAGCTTTAAAACGATGTATCACTCGACCCCAACTCATATATGAAAATTTAGTGGTTGTGTCCTTAAGCGATTTCAACAAAAATCTAACAGCTTCATCCTAGGACTGTACCAAACTCATATACCAAAATACCCCACCACCTACCAGACACACATATATACACACAGACAGACAAACTTCCATTTGGAAATGGTCTTAATCGCCTCAGGGAACTTCGAAATGATTATATCCGTCCCAATTTTTTTTAGCGCGTTCACAATACTTTCCCTGTGCGGGGAAGTAAAATAAAGATGAAATAACAAAATTATTGCAATAAAACCACAGGAAGTATACATCAATCTTAATGCTTACATAATATATTATGTGAATTTCCCAAAAAAGTGAATATACAAAACTACTTGTGAAAGAGCATAAATTATGTTTTTTTTTTACCCGTACATTTACATAATTACCTTTTTGTAATTTACTGTGGATTTTGTAATAATAAGAGCTACACACTTCACCATGTGAATTCGCATTATAATCTATGATATTCACATTGGCAACCGTGAATTCACAGAAGTTGTAATTGCTTGTCAATAATCAAAGACGACTCGATCACGGGACGCCCTCAATCGCGTTCCCTTACTCAACATCCATGGCGTTTTGTTTTATACAAAGGGCATTAATATAATGGTCACGCAGGTAAAAATTGTACCTATATTTTTATAATTTACAAAATATAGAACGTGTATATTAGGTATTGCGGTTGAAGTGTTAATTAGAAGGTAAGGTTCACATATTACGCTCACTTGCTATAACTGTGACAGTATAGTACCCACCAAATAGTTTCTGTTTTACAGCCAGGAAATGGTCATGAAATTTCAATAGGTCATCTATCATTATTCCAAGCAATTTAGTGCCATGGCCGATCTCTAACCGTTCATCCCGATCATCATCATTCAATCTTATTAGTTTGGTTTTGTTTAAATTCAAGGCTTAATTTTTATCAGGTTCTCTGATACGATATTTGTCTATGACGCGTGTTCATCTTGGGGCCATAAAAGGGTGTATCATCAGCAACAATTGTGAAACAACGTCTTATAACAACAGAAGCAATGTCTTTTGTATAAAGAAGAAATAGTATGGGGCCAAGCACTCCATGATCCACAGAGCGCTCATCCGATAAAACACCCATCGATCCAGAATTTTATGATTATTTTTTGAGCATAAAAAGCAGGAATATGTGCACGAACTATTATCACTGACTTAATACCCTCTAACCCACGCTTCCGTTTAAAAAGATCCATATAAACTAAACGATAATATTAATTACATCTATGCTACGATTACTTTGCAATTTATTGTTCTTTTATGCGTCTGAAAACGTCCATAAAGGAATTATTATTGATTGATATCATTTCAAAAGTTAGTGTTTAGACTTTTTATACAAGACGTCTCATATATTTGAAAACAGTGCAATTTATCATCACAAAGAGCAAGTTAATAAAGAAAAATTAATCAAAGACCAGCATAGTTTTATGAGGCTTTACAACATAAACACATACAATTTTGAAATACCCTTAAATCAAACAACTTACTTCCACTGTTAAAGCTTGATAATCCTTTGTCTCCATAGAATACTAAACAAACATTTATCTAAAAATGTGTGCATATCACAAAATTTCATCTCACGTAATATGAGTGATTTCATCATTAAAATATCCTCGGTCCAATTTAGGTTATTCCGTATTCCGTACACGGCAATGTTGCAGTCCGCAGACCGTGATGATTAAAATAACTTAGACGTGAAAATTAACTATACCTCCATGCTCCATAGGGAAGGGGGCAGGAACGGTGCATAAATTAATTTGATGATCAAGTAGCCAACGAACGTTGGGAGCAAGTGGATTTCCATCCAACTTTGAGGCTATCAAATTAGTTGAGAGATTAACTACTTTATATACCAGCCAACGCAATGCCGCCGCCGCCGAGACAATGAAGGGTGATTAAAATGTTGAGCAAATATCGCAATGCCATTACTGTATGTTTGTTTTTTTTTTTAAATAAAAATAAAAAGCAGATGTGATGATGCAGTGATTATTGGGATCGTGTCCTGAAATTATTATTAAATGTGCACTCTAATATTTGAGCTTATAATTGACGAGTAGAACTTTTATCATAAAAACACTTATATAACGTTTCTCTTGAGCATCCAAGTAGGCAATCGTGTATTATTTATGACGCACACTCAAATATGCAAAGATGGTTTGAGAGTAATTTTAATGACAAGACTGTTAGACTACTGTGCAATTTTAAGCAAGCTGCATCACTTAGTTTCACACCCAACCCGCTAACCTCGTCAATTTCCACACAAATAGAAAAAATTGAATTTCGTATGCTGCTTAAGCATGACTTCTTGCCATTAACGCAACCAAGGAGGGGCTTGATAAATACTATGGAGGCTCTGCACTGTCAATTACAATGATTAAAACTGACATCCATTTTGGCCGCACCTGAACTAGTGACGCTGAACGTTCAGGAGGCCCAAAAGACAGCGTTACGCCAGAACTCTAGTTAAGGATGATCTGCCGGGGGGAATAGAGAGTAGACTGCAAGCTGGGACGAAGATCGTATCCACATCAGTCATTGAGCTTCAATACGCGGACGACAATGTTGTTCTAGCTGATACAGAAGAGGATCTTCAATAGGTAAAGGTAAAGCATTTAGTATAATGCATTTCACAGCGCTTACAGCTTAAACTAAATATAAAAAAAAAACACATTCTCTACCAGCCTGCACAAAACACTGTGGCTATCCCACCACATATTCGAATTAAAGGACAGAGCTTCAGAACATCGAGAGTTTCTCTTACCTCGGCAGCATTCTTGCGTCGAACGCACCTATCGATGATGAAATTCAGCATCGTATAAGATGGGCAAGCGCATCTTTTGGCCGAGAGCCTTCCATAATCATTACATCGACGTTCGAACTAAATTGCAAGTTGATAATCGTTTTTTAGTTCCTACCTTTACGTATAGCTGTGAGTCTTGGACCACTTATCGGAGGCATTTAAGAACCCTAGAGAAGTACCATCATCTTAGAAGAACTCTTGGAATTAAATGGCAGGACCAACGAACAAACATCATCATTCTGGAGGAAGCTGAAACAACTATCATTGAGGCGATGATGTCAGGCACCAACTGCGATGGACTGGCCACGTATTCCGCATACCAACGGAACGCCTTCCAAAGTGAATCCTTTATTCACTGCTTAAGGTGCCATTTACGAGTGTCATCATGTTTTTCAAGAGCAGCGTCGACGACATCCGGATGCGAGGAAACAGCAGCGCACCTACAACAACCGTTAATGGTGGTGATTGGGCGTGTCAATTTTGTGAAAAAATTTACGGCTCGACGATCGGTCTGTTCAGCCATCTTAGAGTTCACAACAAAAATCCCTGAGCTGGAGTAATTGATACTCGTTGTGAATGCTGCTTATGTATCTCCAGATTTAGCTCCCTCCGAATATTTTCTGTTTCCAAACCTGAAGAAATGGCTGGGTGGTAGGACATTTCGGTTTAGGGACTGTTATTATTGAAACATCATTCACCGACATGGTTCTTCAACAATTTAGTCCACCGACAGTTATTAAAAACTCTCTAAATTTTACACTAAATATTAACTACAGCACTTAACTCATTCCAATAATTGATTTATAATTATATTTGTTCATTAATATAGAAAAAAATTTTGCTTTAATTATTTCACTGAACTTTCGTCACTAGATTGCTTTACTATATGATATAAAAACAAAATACATGTGTGTAGTATACATAACCTTAAGATGTTTTTGTTTCTATTATCTCAAGAGTCTATAACTGTCAGGATTCTACGCATGAAGTTGACACGCGGTGTAATTGATTTACGCAGAATCCTGAAAGCTTCTGGTTATCGACTCTTGTGAGAACAAGGGTTCTCTCAACCCGTATCCACTAAAGATAACAGGTAAGCAGAATAGTCGATTACATAAAAAATTATTCGAATGTAAGAAACTAAATTCCTATAGCAAAGTCGTGGAAAAAGAATAGTACACAACTCGAGCGGTAAATAATTTTCCATGCTAGAGATTATTGCCTCATCGCAAGTAAAATATCATCTACACCACATGTTATTTTAATGTTAATCTTTTCCTGAGGTTAATAATGTAAACGAAACGCATGTCGAGATTTCCAGTACGAGTTGTTCAATATATTTGGGCGTGAAAAATACAGCGTATGTTAGTATTTTTTTACAATATAGGAATTAAATTAAATAATTTTTAGAATGTGTTTAACACAAATACTTTGCATCCCAAAATAAAAATAAATTCCTCGTTAGCTTCCACAATCAGTAATAAACAGTACTCTTACAAACGTCCTTATAAAAGCGTGCGAAAAAACTGTTAAAAAAACAGCAATCACAGTAAGCAGCACACAAACGTATCGTTTTCTGAAAGTCATAACATTTTATCACAGTATTTCTGCATTTTATCATTAATAGCGGTACAATACATAATAGTTCGGCAAAACATGTGTTATGTCTACAGAATTGGGTACACCACTGATTTGCAAATATATTTTGTTAGCCGTCCCATGTGTAAGAACGCGTGTATCCAATAATTTTCCAAAACGTTCTCCATACAGTCCCTTGATTTATTCGATGTGGACAGGCAAATTTGATAAAACTTTGATATTATTTCATCGGAAATCTGTTTATTGACATCGACAGGTTGCATTTACAGTGCTCATTTGAAAAAGGGCAGCCTTTTCATGTGACTCAACCGTTTGCGGGATCATAGTTCTATAAATTCGATTTTTCTGCGACATTTGTGCGGAAAGAAAACACATGCAAAATTTTGAAAATGCATATACAATAAAAATTCCATTGATCATATCTAGATAATTGCTAAAATATCTTCTACTAAAATATAAGGCGAAAAAAATGTAGAAGAATGAATGTCCTGTTGTTGCGTTGCTGGTTGCGATCAAGCAAAATATGCAAACATTTAAACATTATCAAGTTTTTGATGATTTTTTAAATCGTGGTCGTTTGGTTGCACTTTTTAGGTAAGGTTTATAAAATTATAAATTTGTAATTTATCTTATATTTATGTCTGTCGCACTTTTTAGTGACTAGTGTAAAAATAATAATAATAAACAACATCCCTCGAAGCTGAAGCTTGTGGTCGTTTTTATTTTTGGAAACTCCCAGACGAAAATCGAATCACCCTGAGCACAATAAGAGTTCCTGTGCATCTATAATATGGTTACTTTTTCTAGTATGCTTGGGGAATGGGGAATATATAATTTTTTCATTTTTGATCCCTTTTTTACACTATTTTTGTGTGTTAACCAATTTTCCTATGTAACGTTTTTAAGTTATTTATAAACTAACCTAACTAATTTGGTAAAAATTTAGAAATAAAAAAAATGCAAATATTAAAAGTAACCTATCGCCTTAGATCAGATAATAAATGATTTCAAATGATGTATTACTCGACCCCTACTCTTAGTTGAAAATTTGGGGGTTTGTCCACCCCTACCACAGGCACATGGCATTGTCAATTATGGTTCTAGTGTATTTGGGAAAAAAGGTAGTGACCTAAATTTGTCAATTCCATTGATAACTTATCTGTCAATGCGTGGAAGTTTTACAATAATGTCAATCATGCTCCAATGCCGCAACTTGATTGAATGCTAGTAAAGTGTGGCAAACGAATCTGTAACAGCGAAAGGAATTCGGACAAAAAAATCCGATATTGCCAAATTTAACTACAAAATTTGAAAATCGATTTTTTACAATTACAAATAATAATACTGAAAAAAGCTCAGCATTTTTAATAAGTTTTATGAATGAAATCAGCCATGTTTTACTACAACTGCCTTCCCCTTACCGACGCCGCGCTGTTACAGATCCGTTCGCCACACTATACGTACCTACTACTCTATTTTTCAACTGGACGACTTAATAATATATAGTTCTATGGATCTCTATAATTTGACGAGGATGGGCAATAACATATCCAGTCTGTTCTGGACCATAGCTGGATATTAAAATGTTTAACGTTTCTTTTATATAGATAGTAAGAGTTTTGTCAGGTCATTTTATCGACCCAGTCGCACCATTTGACGCAATTTAAGCGTCGTGGAGTATTATAATTTATTAGAATGACTCGGTACTGTTCCCAGGTGTTCGAAATCTTAGAACGATTGAACAGACATCGTACATCTAAATAATAGTAATTTGAAGAGAAAAACAACTGAACTTCTTATAAAATATAGGAGATCTAGCAGTAAAGTAAATAAAAAAATCGAATATGCGCCAGTTAGTAGAATAAATAAACATAAAATATCAGTCTAGACATCACACAAACGCAAGATATCAATTAGGGTTGTTTGGAAATTCAATTAGCTATACCTAATTTATATGTTTCAAATTCTGTTATTAAGGTTTCGGTATTATAGTATTGTATGGCAGTGACTCGGCTATGGATAATATGGTTTGAAGCCAATCTAGGACATGAAACCTCAATTATTCAGATACAGGGAATGAATGTGAATGCCGGACAAACATCATTGTTCCTGCTTGAATGCGTTGACGTATTGGTGTTTAGTTACAGTTGTTAATAATACGTACAGTTGTATATTCACCCAAAGTTCATTGTTAATTGTGTATTTATCAATACGAATTTGTTTTTGTTTGAATATCATATTTATCTAGAGCGATTTATATCAGAAACTTTTGAAACTATTGATATGTGAGCCAAATATAGTAACTTCAATGAAGCAAATCAAGTGAAAGTTCTATAATTGTACCTTTTATAGACAACAACAAAAACTTTTGATTTTCAATCCATCTTTAGGATTTATATTCAGTAACAAATCCAAGTTACTACTCTTAATATAGGGGTGTATTGCAGTGGCGTAACATCAAAAGCTCTTTTTGGTTTGGTAAGACGTCCTAAAAACCCTTATTTTTCAAAATGCTACTATGCTGGTCAACACGGCTACTCATCTTTTATCTGGAATTTTTTATCGTTCTCATTCAGCATTGGCGTACTCGACTTAATTGGACAAGATGTTGTCCATTACTTTCATTGGTATAGGCCAGGGATGGCGAACCTTTTTTGATGTCCGTGCCAAGAAGTCATACAAATTCTTTTTTAAATAGGTAATTTTCATTCGAAATGTTAGCGTGATGAAACTATACGTAAGTATAATTAAATAAACAAATAAGAGCAATTCTTCTTTAAACAATTTTTTATTAATCAATATTTTACAAAAAGCAGCATGCTAGAAAAAAAATTCACGTTAAAAACAATTGTTTTTAATGTGATTTTTGTTACTGTACACAAGATGATAAAGATTTAATATCTGGTTCCTATTTAGTTAATTTCAGCAGTACGCATGCAGAGCTCGACTCATCCGTCATACTATTCCTATATTTATTTTTTATAAAATTTAATTCTGAAAATAGAGATTCACATGCCCACGTCGATGAAAATATTATATATAAAATTGCCTTTGCTAATATTTTTAAACAATTAAACGTGGCAGGAATTGAATTCCATGTAGTTAGAATTTAATCTTCTGCAATTTTATTTATTTTATCCAATAATTAATTACTTTCAATAATTTCTAAATAATTTCTTAAATCAACAAATTTTTGGTTCCATATGATACTTGACTGAAAATCAACTAATTCCATTTCTAATTAATTCAAATTTAACCACTCAAGGACTTTTAAATTTAATTTTTCAAATGGTATTGTATCAGGATATAAAATACATTTTAAAGTTTCTTCAAATTCTTTAAACTGCGTAAATCCTTACCTGGAGGTAATTCCTGAATCAGGGATTGAATTACCATTGAAAATTCCTTCGTTAATGACTCTTTATTTGACTTTTCGTGACATTCACTTTCAGAAAAAAAAATTGTATTCGGAAAATATTTATATGAATTTGATAGAATATCACGATTAAAAATCTGTAATTTGACCTCGAACGCTCAAAAACAAATTACAATTACAAAAATTTCTCTAAAATTCGTTGGTTCTAAAATCATAATTTAGTTATAAAATGTGAACTGCTAAACAAATAATATACTTGGTTGAAACCAAAATCTTCTGTTATAAATACAAACTACTTACCTAAATTACTACACAAAGAACAAAGATTAGATTTAAAATAACAAATAACACTTAATTAAATTAAATCCCTATTCTTTTTCAAACGTAAATTTAATTATAAACCTCACACTACAAAATCATAACACAATTTAATCCTTTCACTTCATTTATTGTTTATAATATTTCCAAGAAGTATGATCTAGCTTCGACAACAATTAGATTTAAGAAGAATTTGTATAAACATAACCTCAACAATTTGTTATTAACAATTGTCATTTACTATTATAAAACTATACATGTTATAACGTAAAATCCTAAAAAAATTTTCTTTAAAATATTAAAAGCATCGGTAATGATATATAAAAAGAAAGTACAAAAATAGGCATTATGCCATTAAATAATTTTAATCTCAAATATAGTTTAAATTTTTATTTTGATTTTGAATTCATATAAAACAATGTTTTAACTTTAATTTACATAAAATCTTCACAAAACCTTTTTTCACAATATGGTAAGAAACATCTAATGTTCAAATTGTTTTACACATTGTAAAAGTTTACTTATCTCTTATTTTAGAATATGTTACATTGGTAAAACTGAAATTGTTTATCTTGTACCTGAGAGTCACTGATGATGAGAATTGAATTTTCTCGAAACATGTCTGACATAGGCAATGTGCTGTGATTTTTGATATAGAAATATATTTATTATGTGGAGCAGACGTCGTATGATTTATATATATAAATAAGACTTTGTTATTAATGTCCAAAGATAAATTTATATCTATACAAAAAAAACGAGTGTAGATTAATAATTTGTAATTTATTTCTATCAAAAAAGGTAACTTTAAAAAAAAAAATATTTGGTTTTGTGCGTGCCATCAAAACTTTCAAACGTGGCAGTTGTGGCACGCGTACCATTTGTTCGCCATCCCTGGTATAGGCCACCAGTTGTCATACCACCCTCATAGATGCTTAAATAATAATAATAATATAATAATGCCAAATCTACTTAATTCTTGAATTATTACGAAACTTGTAACAGAAGCAAGAGAGATTGTAACATTCAATGAAGTTTATTAAATCGATTGAAATATCACATCATGATAATCAATAAAATGAAACTAAATTGTTTGAGCAACATTTTTTGTTAAATATAGAAACCCTCCCTTTCTTAATTATTTCTTACAACAAAGTAGCCCTATTATTTGGTAGCTATAAAAACGCAATCATCAATAACTAATACTTCTTTGGCCCCCTAAATAACATACAATATAGCAACGAACGCTATATTATATATTTCTTTTCAACTTAGCGAACCGAATACGCTTCACGATGTCTGGTGTGTGCTGACACGACCATAGCACAGTGAATTAAAGACCCCTTACATGTGTATCTGACACGTGTACTTTTAACAACTATACCATGCGTGTGATGATGTCTAGCTGGGGCTCTATACTATGTGCCCCAAAAATTGTTGACTATATCATATTATGAAGGACTTTAATGAAATTTTTTGATCGAGCAACTTGAAAAATTGAAACAAAAAGTATATTATATTTCTCTAGAAAAATTTAAATAGCAGAAACATAGTATTGGTATCACATCGAAATAAACAAAATTTCATTTTCTTAATTTTTCTCACTAAAAATGATATATCGACTATTCATTCTCAGAAATTTAAAAAATAACCGGTAATTTTAATTTATATTTTCTTCGTATTACTTCACGTAAACGCATAACTTCCTTATTGACCGTACGATCTTCAGAAAAGGATTCAGGATTTTTTTTAGTATTTTTTATGGCTTTGACGCTTGGTCATTTAACCAGCAGCTTATTTTATAGACCTACATAATGAATTTTTCAAGATTTAAGATGCACCACACCATTGTTATCGACGAAAAGCAATGAGTGAAAAAAAAACCTTTACATTTGATCGAACTTGGCGTGCTTTTTTCGGTATTTGCTTTTCTGGTTGTTTCCAGTGGAATTATTGGGCTTTGGTTTGGACTATTAGGGCATTCAATAAGCCCGTTTAAAAGAGAATGATTTTTTTTTCATAGATCTAAACCACACGCTGGCCTTCCCTATTTCACCCTATCCTCCCTTATACCAACACATCCCTTATCAAATATGACAAATCAGAAGCTCCACACACATTTCTTCAATAAGCATTCGCTGAATTATTAACCAGAGAACAATACAACACAGTTTTTTATACCGACGCTTCCAAAAATTTCAAGAGTACCGCATGTGCAGTCACAACGACAGACCTCTCACTGAAAGGCTTTTCACTTTCAACATTTTGCAGCATATTCAATGCAGAATTCTATGGAATTTTGGCAGCTTTACGGGCTTTACCCAGAGAACGAGGTAAAATCGCAATATGCACAGACTCACTATCTGCTGTCGAGACAATTAAAAGCATTTACATGCAACATTCACTCGTGCAGCAAATACAAGAAACGTGGAACGAACTATTACAGAACCACCAAATGATAACCACCATTATCTGGGTTCCGTCACACGTAGGCATTACGGAAAATGAAATGGCATCTTCTCAAGTAATATACCAATAACTAATATCCAATGCGCCAGTGACTTAAAGAACTACTTCAAAGCTAGAGCACTCAAAAAATGGCAGCTGCAGTCGTCCACATCGCTAACTGCGCTCTCGCAATTCGAACCAGGCCTACAGTCTCAAAAATTTACATAAGTAAATAAATAGAAAAGGTTTGGTCATCATCAGGCGGCTACGAATTGGGCACACCAAAGCAACGCATCAACATCTACTGATAAAAGAAGAACCGCCAATGTGTAGCCATTGTGAGAACCGGCTTACAGACCAACATATCTTCTGCGACTGCACTGTTCTACTTCCAAATCGTATAGAATATGGCATCCAGGTCGCCCTCAAGACAATCCTATGCAGCTCAAACACAAACCATGTCAGTAACCTCATAAAATATTTGAAATCTATACTTATGTGTAATGTTATGTAACCTTATTTGAGATGTGTGTTACTTTTTTTTAATCATATATTATAAGTTAAATAATAAATTCGAGTTTTGTCAAAATTTAGTTTTTTTCTTACTTCTCTTACGAGGACTTGTTAAATGTACCTGTACATACTTACCCTTCTTTGATCACTTATAAACATTTTTTTTTATCTCAAAGCAGGATCGCAAAATGCCACGGTCAACATTATAGGTACGTTAGAGCACAAATTGAATACAGATTCCTGCGGCTCCTTTTTTTTCCGGTAGGTAGCAAAAAATCGCCAAGCACACGAAGACATGGCTTTTATATCTGCCAAAAACAAATTAAATTTGAAAAATGGCTGGTAATTATTTTTTTTTAAATGGAACACCCTGTATAATTAAGAGGATTTCATGTCCGTAAATATAATAAATGAAAATAATTTCGTGGCAAAGCGGACTAAAAAGTTGGCTTTACCTACACAAGGAATTTTGTTTAATTTAGCAGGGCCCCAGTCTAATTCGATAGAAACCAGACCGAGGCATGGGTCGACAGGTACTGACGAATTCGTTTCGCTCTTGTTATGAGCTCGTCAGAGCACCATAGTCGCTGCCCATCACAAATACGAATTCGTCAGTACCTGTCGACCCATGCCTCGGTCTGGTTTCTATCGAATTAGACTGGGGCCCTGCTAAATTAAACAAAATTCCTTGTGTAGGTAAAGCCAACTTTTTAGTCCGCTTTGCCACGAAATTATTTTCATTTACCCTGTATAATTTACGACAGTTGGATTTTATTCTGTTTTTAAAAATGTATAATTGTTATCATAATAAATTTCAATTTAGAGCCACCTTTATTTTCCACGGTGTTTCTCGAGACAATTTAGTGGCCATTAAACACTCCAGATTTAACGCCATTAGGAGCTATTTAAAAAATAAGATTTATACCAATAGACCTCAAAGTATTCAACAAATTCAAGAAAGAAGAATGGTATCAGAAATTGATTTATTAAATAATCATAAATCTATCTAGTTGAAAGATATCGGTTGTGTGTTCAAATGACATCCCTTAGTTTATTATGTTACATTAGTGTTTAGGTGTATTAGTTGATATTGCTGCTATTCAATATCGATAAGTTAAGAACTAAAACAACGATTCAACAAAACTGATTTGAATATTTTTTTTCTGCGACTAACATTAAAAAACCCCGCGATATTTGACTTCACCACTTCTTGGCACACTCCCTCAGGTCTTCGTTTTTCTTCCTTGCACTGTTACAAAAACCAATGCGAAAAGACATGATTATGGTTATACCGATTACAGTCGTTGCTGTTGGACCGTCCAAGAACACAATTATTACAATTTATTTTAATGCTTCTGAAAAGAGTTCTCTGTAAGAGAAGTCAGTCATAGAGAACATATACCCAAGGATTATGAAAAATCTGAGGAAATGTAATTATACAAATATATTTCATCATCAATCACTTTTGAAAATATATCATAAGGATTACATTAGGACCTGACTGAGAAATACACAGCAAACTGGTTAAAATGAAAAATTGTAAACACTAGTACAAGATCCATAGTTCTTTTTAAAATATCTATTATCAATTGATTTTTGCGTAAATATTATTAGAAGAATTATTACCTGCCTTATGGGCAGAGGGAATATGATGCTTTGCTAATGACCAAGGGCAAAAGTCACACTGACATAATATCTTCTCCTGTTTTTAACGAACCCACGAGCACCTCAGTATGTTATCCCGTTGTGAAAAAAAATCCCCGTCTAAGGTTTTTAACGGGAACAAATCAGTTTAGGCCAAAGGAGAAATTAATGATACTCGCATTTCAAATATTGTATGCAAAATCAGTCTTAAAACAGCTGACAGTGCAGCACAAATTCATTTTAAGTGACACGGAGTATTTGGAGCGACATGAACTTAAAGTTGATGGTTTTCTGCTGTTTATTGTTACAGGAGACGAAACTCTCATACCAAAAGACAATCCTCCCAATAACCCCTCATCACCATCAGACAAAACCACGATTTTTGAACACAAAATGATCATTTTGACCGATTTCTTTATCTCAGGGTAAAACTATGTATGCGGTTAGGTATTGAGAAGGGCAAATCAGAACAAAAGAAGTGGACTGCTGCATAAGGGAGTCTGCTTTCTGTATGACAATGTCCGTCTTGGCATTTTCACATTATGATTTGTTTATCTTCATAATAATGGGTGGAAAAAACTCCAACTGACGAGGTATTTATTTATTTTATTTTTATTATCTTTCTTCCTTACGTTCTGGACATGCCTCGTAACCAGCTTTTTTGACTAAATATTTAACCATAAAACAAATTTCATATGACTACCTAGTTATTTCTCAGATACAGAAAAATATAGAGATGAAGAGGGTAGAAAGCACTCATCTAGAAACAAAAGCTGGGAAAAGAAAATTGAAACGTGTGGATCGTAGCTATATACCAATACACGATACGCCAAAATGTTAACTTCGTTTTATCCGGAAGTTTCTAACTGGATTAGTGTGCGTACGTGTACGAAAAACTTATTTAGATACACGATAAAAAGGAAACAACATTCAGTTTTATTGCCACGGGTGGGACGATACAGACGCAAAAGGGACGTAGAGATAAAAACGCACTGAATACGCGTAACTACATAATAAATGGCAGAGATGATTATCGAACCAGTGTTTAATGTTCTGATATATCATAAAGTATATTTAAGTACCTTGGTATATGATAGAAGTTAGAATGATTTACACAAAATAGTTTTAGAGAAAGAAATATTTTCAAGTTCAGTTTCGTGGATTTTCTATTAAATTTCATGATTTGAGTTATTATTTATTTTTTAACCACCTTTTTCGAAAACAAGATCTAAGAATACTGTCGACAATGTTTTAGTTAATCTCTATATAGTGAAACCTTCTTTACAGTGCAATTTTTTAAAGATCTAGAGATCTTGGCCTTTTCGGGTTTCCCATTTACATTTTTATATCGCATTCTTTTGAAAATGATCTTAACGTGTTCATAACGCCTAATGGTAGGCAATAAAACAAGTAGATTTCTGTGAGACACCTGGGGAATTCCTAAACCATTTTATACGAGGGTTGCCTTTTATATTTCGGAATTAGAGAACAAAAACAAATATTAATAATCGAAAATCACTTTATTGTTTTTCAAAATATTCCCTATGAAGATCTATACACTTTTGCATGCGTTTAAACCAATTGTCGAAGCACTTTTGCCACTCTGATTAAGGTATCTCCAAAACATGCATTCTGAATGCAGCAACCGCTTCTTCAGGTGTCGCAAAACGTTGACCTCTCAGTTTGTTTTTTACGTACGGGAATAAAAAGAAGTCATTCGGTGCCAAGTCAGGACTTTACGGCGGATGACTCATCAAAATGATGTTTTGGGTGCTCAAAAATGCAGTTGTTTGAGCCGATGTGTGAAAGCTCGCATTGTCGTGGTGAAAAGTGACCCGTCTTCGGCGGTTGGTTTTCCTGATTTCTTGGAAGACAACTGGCAAAGAAATGATTGTGTACCACTCAGAATTAACTGTTCTACCTTGTTCTAGTGATACGGTTGCGACATATCCAGTTTTTCCGAAAAAACAGGGGACCATCTGCTTGGAAATTCGTCTTGGAGTGAACTACGACCACGTTTGAATTCACCATACCATCGATAAACACTGGTCCTTGATGGAGCTCCATCGCCAAAAATTGAAATAAGTTCATCCTTGCACTGTTGTTCTCTCGTATGTCAAAACGTTCTGAGTACGTATAACCTTAAAAATGCCCAACTTTACGATAGAGCTGCCACATTGCAACACCAGGGTTGCCAAAAAAGGAAGTTGATAAAGGCTGGAAAAAAATTGATGTTGCTGCAAAATTCGCCTGGAAGACTCGCAATGCGATTGTTTTCAAAACGGTGTCTGGCGAGAGTGCAAGCGTTAGTCAGTAGAACTGTGACATTTGGACTAAAACAGTTTTAAAAAATGTATTGAAAAAGTACGAGCCAAAAAACGTTTTCAATTATTATGATGAAACCGGTTTGCGTTTGCCAAATAAAACTTTCGCTTTTAAAAGTGATAAATGTTCTGGTGTTAAAACAAGTAAAGAAAGGGTAACACTTATGGTTGGAGTAAACATGGATGGCTCAGAAAAACTGAAATTACTACTCATATGTAAAAGCAAAAATCTCCGTTGTTTAAAAGAAGTTAAATATCTGGAGTTAAATTACGCCAATAATAAAAAGACATGGATGACTTCTGAGATTTTCGAAAGATGGATTAAAGCACTGGACACGAAAATTAACAGTCAAAAGCGAAAGATTGTGATCTTTTCAGACAATTGGCCTGCACATCCAGTTAGTGTAAGTAAAAAATTAACGAATATTGAATTGACCTGAAAATGTTTCTGGGAAAACTATCAAAAACTACTTTTCTAAAGCAGATTTTACTGAGAAAAATCAGGAATGGGAGGAAGAAGACGAAATCGATCTCGCTACCTTAAAAAAATCTACAAAAAACTGCTACCGTCGCGTCGACGCAAATGTTTTACTTGAAGATTTCTTAGAAATCGACAATGATGTTGGCACGACAGATCTCCCAACAGACCAAGACATAATTGACGATAGACGATCATGAAGAAGAAACTGAAAACTAGAGGAGTGCCCTGCTAAATTTAGTGAAAATGAAATTAGAAATGCATTTGACATTGTGCGAACTACTGTCCATTGATACCTGATGAAATCTTTATGCATTTGAATAAATGCGAGAATTTTGTTGAGCAACAATTGAACCCTGTATAATTTTCTACTTTCTATTAAATTTTCGTAACTTTAATAATTTTCCTCCTTTTCCTGCTTGTTCTTGTTCTCCTGCATGGAAAATACCGACTTACATTATTTAAATTCAGTACCATTTTAATAGTTATAGTGGAAGCGTGCGTGGGATATAAAATATTCAAAAAAACCGTTAATTACATAAACAAGGTGTTACCAAGTTTAGTGTGGGTTATCTATGAATACACAAGAAGATTGATCATTGGAAAACTAAGTGGAGGGTCCTCCGGAATCTGGAAACGTTGAGAACGCTATATCAATGTGAGTGCTTTTCACCATCTTTAATTTTGGCCATCTTTCCTAATTTAATAATATACCTAATTGAACCAAAAATACAGTCCACTTAACAGACGATCCTCGTCCCAACAAATTATTTTTCAAAAGTTATGTTCAACAGAAAATAACTGATTATTTTTGCTAGTATATATAGTGTATGTTATTTAGCAAGTTATCAAAACTACATAAATTACTATATTCTTCTGTAATGTGTACGTTAATCTACGCTATGTATTTAAACTTTTAAATGTTTAATAAAATATTTTTTTGACACCCGTACGTGTCTAATAAAAAATTAATAAACCCGTCGTGTATTGATAACCATCATTACATGATCGTTGCATAATATAATATTATAATTCAATTTTGCGATTTTTGTTGGTGCTTGTTGATTCTTTCTTTATATAGTGAAAAACCCTCTATAGTGCAATTTCGGTCGAAATTTTGGTCTTTCACTGTATAGAGGTTCCACTGTAGGTATATAATATAATATTTACATGAAAGCTGTAACGTATTTTGACTTTGACTGTCCATATTTAATTAGTTTGGTCATTATTATTATATTTAAAGACTAGGTATTAGTATTTTATCTCTACTAACCGCGCGTATTAAAAATACACAAAATTAGATGGGCTCTCCACATTTTTTAACTTCAAACTTCTTAAAAACGACTTCAGCTAGAGTCATAGATGTTAACTATATATTTTTTTTAACCTCGAATCTTAATTCCTAACAAAAAATATAAGTATTCCATTTACAATAACTTACTGGGTACTTCCATTTGATATATAACATATTGTCAAACCCTCAAGTTCCAAATAACAAATTTCTAAACAAACAACCAATCCGTGAAATTTTAATGATGAATCTCTCTTTTCTATGGCCGTGCAAAAGGTTACTACTTTATGCACAAATGTGTTACAAATGGATGATTTTTTTTGTAATTAATTTAAAGTTTTCAGTTTAAATTGATGTTGTTATTGAAAGTGCGCATAGGTATGAACTATTTTAAGATTGTAAATAGGAAATAAAACGTCAAACTCCACGCAATCAATTTAATACACTACACTTAATGTGTTAGGTCGATTAAACTACCATACATGTTTCGAAGCTCGCTAGCTTCATCATCAGTGGCAAAATTTGTAAAGAAATTGTATTTTTGAAAGTATTACATTATTAGGAGTATTTTAAGTAGTAATGTGTTGAAGTCACCTCGAGGAAAAATATTATTAAATTGTTAATGAGAATTAAATATAAATTATAATTTTATTTATTTTATGGTTTTTCTTTTTGTTAATCATCTCGACTATTAATTTTTTAATTTTTTTTTATGATTTGTTTTACGCAGCAACTAATACTCTTGTTTAAGCAAAACGGTCAAAATTTAAATATATAAAAATAAAAGATATATATAAAAAATGTTGACCATTTTGTTTAAACAAGAGTATTAGTTGCTGCGTAAAACAAATCATAAAAAAAAATTAAAAAATTAATAGTCGAGATGATTAATAAAAAGAAAAACCATAAAATGTAATATTATAATTTATATTTAATTCTCATTAACAATTTAATAATCTTTTTCCTCGAATACATTACTCTTAAAATACTCCTAATGATGTAATACTTTCAAAAATACAATTTCTCTACAAATTTTGCCACTGATGATGAAGCTAGCGAGCTTCGAAACACGTATGGTAGTTTAATCGACCTAACACATTAAGTGTAGTGTATTAAATTGATTTCGTGGAGTTTGACGTTTTATTTCCTATTTACAATACATTCACTCCACTTAACAATGGACAAGTAGTTAAAAAAATATATTTTAAGATTTATATATATTTTTTGTAGTGTGAAAAAATAATTTAATAATAATAATACTTAATAACTTTATTGTGAATAAATACAAAACATGAAGTCGAACCTAAATACTTAACCTAACTATACCATCATTTATACTTATTTATTGTAAGACTACACAACTTAGCCAAAACAAAATACCCAATTCTATTAACCTAAAAAATCGGCAGAGCTGGGATTCGAACCGAGAACCTTCCGCATGCGAAGCACACGCTTTGTCAACGCCGCCAAAAACCCTTTTTCAAAAAATTACCCAATTCCAACTACCTAACCAATTTTTCTGGTATGTTTGGCGGAATATGTTTTTTTTTCTATTTGTCTCCCCTTTTTACATTATTTGTGAACGCATATGTGAACCAATTTTTCTATGTGCCTTTTTTTTAGGTTATAATCTATCACAACAATGAAAAAATATTCCTTGAATTCACGAAAGGGCAAAATATGATGCAACCGCTCAGTTGAGACACCTTCGGTCTCAGACAACTCACGCAGTTTCAATCTCCGAGCGTCCATATCATTCCGTGCAATTTATCGACGATTTCTGGTGTAACGACTTCGTTTAAGCTAGCTGAACATTTAGCGTCACTTGTAGTGGTGTGGCCACAACAGAACTTAGTAGGCCACAATTTTTTGCATTTTTTTAAATAAATGAAGTTAGTTACTTTCAATGGCTGTCACACTTAAACTATCTGATGATTCAGCTTGCTCAAACTTTTACAGTAGTCTATCGATAGATTGGAACCACCGCAATTGGTATATCCTAGATACGTTAAAAATTTCATAACAATCCGAAAGAGAGTTTTTACTGAAGGGCCTGGATACACTACAAAAGTCATTGAATTTCAGCATATAAAAGCATATTTTTGAAAAAAATAATATTTTTCAATCCTTACTATTATCATAGAATACTTTGCACTATTTTATTTTGTATCTTAGAACAAACGCCACATAAACATTACGACACATAATAAATATCAAAATTGAGACAACAAACGTATAAACAAACTGGGTAATTAGGTTTAATATTTTGTAATAAACATTTATCCAAGATAATCATCGCCCATATCCGCACATCTTTCGATCCTTCGTCTGAATTTTCCTTAAAACTGTTTTGAAACTTGCTCTAAAATTAACAAGTTTGCATCATTTCTAATTCTTCCCAGTAATATTGCTGCATCATTAGGAAGTGGTTCAGCATAAACCAATTATTTGAGCCGACCCCATAAAAAGAAGTTCAATATTGATAAGTCAGGTTCAAAATTTAAATTCAATCACTGATTAACTACTTCTGTGGAGTGACGAGGGCAACCGCGTCGGTCGTGTTGAAAATTAATTAGAGGAATATTTCTAAAATTATGTAGATGTTCCTGAGAAAATATTTCAAGAATCTGTAAGTTTAAGTGCTGGTTTAACTTTCCTTGCATGAAATAAGGTCCAATAACTCCAATGTGATACGACACGGCACACCACACATTTTCTTTTTTATGATACTGTCGCTAGAATGAATTCTAAAATTGAGATTTGCAGATGACCAATGCCGACAATTTTGTGATAAAACTACACCATTGATTGCCCAACTAACAATTTAACTTTTTTAATTGCTGTAAGAACGTTTATAAAATATATTTTATAAAACACCCATTGTTTTATAAACATTTTCACAACGTTCTTACGCGCCTTATAAACACGAAAAAGGCGCAGATTTATAAAACAAATCGACTCGTTAACGGTTCTATAAATGTTGCTTGTTGCTATTATACAATAGTTTTTAGAACGTTTATAAATATCTAATAAAAATCAAATAAAACTGTTATAAAACAGTTTTATTATAGCTCTGTTACTAGAACAAAACGACATATTTGTGGAACTACTATAAAACTGTTAAAGGATATAAACGTTTTTTAAAATACCTTTTTACACAAAATTATTTTATAATTATTATGCATTGTTGTTGGTACACATTAATAAAATCTGAACAATCATGGAGGTAAAAATAATATAAAACGCTATAATACCTACCCAATAATGAATAATAAAATAAGTCAGATAAAATTCATCAATGAGCAGATTTGGCTGCGAAACAAAATTTACTGTTAAATATATTGTATATTATTACTAAAATTTTAATGCGCCTCGCGAATTATGTAAATTAATGAATTTAGATTTTATAAATTATATAAAAATTTTTTTTTATTGTCACTTATTGTTGAAAATAATCTTTTGGGAGATCCTTCATTATGTAATGACTGATTCTGCATACCTTATTAGCTAAGATAATTTTACAAATTATAAAAAATATTAATTTTAAAAGTTTGGTCAACATGGCTAACAATTTAAAGAAACCAAAAATGGCTTCTTCCTTATACGATGCTTATAAAACAAAATTATCTCAACCCAGACGAGTATGCTCTTTAGATAGCTATTACAAAATAACTGCAGAATTGTTTTATACAGGGGCGTATTCGTTAAAAAAACATAAATCTCATAATATTTTAAGTGCAAATAAAATGTAATATAAAATTAATATTACCTGAAACCCCTTTGATAGCAGAAGAATGATATGATTCTTTTATATCTATCATAATATGGATACTGGCCAAAATATAAGTTGGTATAGTACGACACAGTTAAGAATGATACACTTTTATATGGATAGCCCATTTAAAAGCGTATATTAACTGCGTCGTACTATAGGTACCTATGTTTTATGTAAACGTGAAGAATTTTTTATAAACCAGTTATGGAGTAAAAAAAAGATATTTCACTAAGCTTGATAATGAATAATGGAGCTAATTACAAGTATTTTTCTTGAAGTTTTATGTATTTAGTAATCGTTTGCCGTTAATTTAAAATAAATTAATAGTAAAACAAACTAAAACAAGCTTGGAGATAAATGCTCTAAAAAATCAAAATTTAATTAAAAGGTGCTGCAAAAAATATATAAATAAAATGTATAGAAATTAATCAAGTCTAGTCCTGTCTAATTGAAGTATTCGTGCTTGATACTTTGATGCTTGTCTGAGTCGCCGCCGTGTGTCGCATCGTCTCAATATTGGAATAATAATAAAATAGTAAACAGAGTTTTACAAAACAAACTTTAACATATGTTTTATAAAAGCTTTTGATGGGTTCTTATAAAACAAAATGCTTTTATAGTTACTCTCTTATTAGCTTTTACGGGAGTAATTTAAACATAACCTAAATTGAGCCCTTTGTTTATGTTATGTATGTTATAACTTATAACTGCCATTATTAAAACGGTTTGTTGAGTGTCTTTAAGAGAGTTCGAGGATCTTGAGGTAGAAAATTTGGCATGTGTTTATTGAGTATAGCAAAAAGCTTCTTTTGGGAAAAATGCGGAACATTATTTGATACTGCCCATGTTCGCATGTTTTCTCTTAGTTTTGCATTTTTTTCTAGCTCACTTGTGCTTGAAGCATGATATTGATCACCAATTCTCTATTTCGGCTACCCGCTCATCATCTAGTAATAATTCCTCCTGAGAATTTATCAGTTTTCAAAATATTTGATGTCTTATAAATTGTCATTAATTTGATTAGATTCCATTACAGTTTGCTACTCTTTATTATAGTCACTAATGTTTTCTCTTTGATAATTTATAATATTGTAATTAATTTTCTATTAAATGCACAACTGCTTTTCGTTTGGACATTTTAAACCTGTGTATGATATAACAATAAATATCAGTTGAAAATAAATAAGACTATGTTATATATTAGTTCTAGGTAATGTTTATGACAGCATTTTAATTTTATAAAATTTGCATTGGCAACATATTTATTTTTTTATTGTTTTTAATAAAATAACTAAAAAACAATTTTGTAATTATTAATTTACGCACAAATTTGCTGCAGCAAACAAATCGGTCTTAATAACGACAATAAAAAAACTATTTTATTATTACGAAACGTACTTTAACAGAATAATTTTATAATTGTTTTTAAAGGAACAAGTTAATCCAGACTAGTACTTTTACAAAATGCTTTTAAAACCAATTATCATTCGGAACAAATTCGTCCTATAAAAAATATTTTATAAACGTTTATAAAACTGTTACGATATCATATTTTATAACTATTTTATTATTTTGCTGTAAAAACGTTCTTAAAACAGTTTTTCTCACAGAAAAATTTAACACAGCAGTTTTATCACCAAACGAACCTTTAAAAAACAAAAAAGTTTTTACTAAGCGGCAATAAAATAATTATAAAATATATTAGTTCTTTAAGAATGTCGAATTGCTAGTTGGGTGTGAATGTGGATTCATCTGAGAAAATGATGAAAATATCTGTCTTCAATAATTTTTTCTCCGACCATGATCTCCTTCTTCAAATGTATGTAGGTATGTGTAGCTTTATAGGCTCTAATATTTTTTGTTTTGCAAATTCGTTGAAGCTCGGACTTGCTAATATTAACGATACCTGATCTCTCTCTGAGTGGCATCTTAGGATTTTCTGTAACGGAGGCCTCAGCTATAATAACTCCAACATCTTCTGCGTCATGGTATAACTTTTTTGTCTTCAAGTTTAGAACACTACCAGTAGCCAAAAGCGAAAAACTTTTTTATGATTCTCATAGCCGCGGTACGTGACTATCTGGGAATTTTAAATTAAATAGAAATAGCTTTATTACTTCTCTTAAGAAGTTTTCATCAATTCCATAGCACTGCATAATATAATTTTTTTGAGACAATGTATAATTTCACGCATTATACTGCTGCTGGTGTTTCTACTTTTACAATTGTAGTAAGCCAATTCATCAGCTCTTTCGACACAACTTGTAATAAAGCGGTAGTCATAATGTTTTAGTCTTACTTTTATGGTTGGAATCAGACATAACACGTAATCTGTATAACTTACAATTTCCGCTTGAAAACTTTTGAAATATTCAACTTGATGATATTATTAACACATTATTGCACTAGGTAATATATATTTCGTACCTGATGTAAACTATAATACTCAAATGGCTAATATATCATGTTCAAAGTATCATATTTTATTGTTTAAAAAAATATTTTACTGTAGAATGTAATATTTTTAAAATACACATCTGAAGGAAGCATTAACACAACAAGTTTCAATTCAATTGCAAAAATACGACTGTAAATATAATATAATGAATTCATTTCATGTACCATATTTTATTACATTTTTTTGAAATACTTTATAATAAGGGGAGGTTATTCAATAAGAGCTGCGGAGCTACAAACCTGATTTGAGGAAAAAATCGTTGATTTGAATTAATTGTTAATATTTTTTTCTAATTAAACTGAAATTCCCTATAATATTTTGTATAGGACCTTAAGTAAGTATGACTCTATGTTGGGTAAAATGGCGAAATATAAATACAGCGTAACCTCTGTCACCTTATAATATAGGCACATATGTAATAGACCAGATGCGAGCGCGCCTGTTTCAATTCTTTTTGAAACCACGCCTACCGAGAAAGTGCCAGCTCCGATAGTTTGGTTCATGCTATGTATAAAGCGGTTGACTATAGTACGTGCAGAGGTATCTGTAGTGCGGGTTATTATATATTATATTGTGGTTTGTGATTATATTCTTATTTTAAAAAATATTTAGACCTATTTAAAATTAATAAATACATTTCTGTTGGAAATAATATAAATTGTAAATCTAAAGAAAACGAGAAATAAAATATAACAAATAGTAACAATAATACCAACACTGATCGAGATGGGGCGCGTTGAAAATATCGTAAAAATGTATACCGACATATTATTCAGGATATTACTTTATCCCTATATCTCAAGTGTAACAACAAGATGTAGTTTTAAAGTTTGGTACTTTGATCATTACACTACACTATATATATTTGTTTAAGTTTAGTTATTTTAATATATTTATTCAATTATATGTTATTGGTGCATTAGCGAATGTTCCCCAAGTAACATTATTAATTTCGCTTTTGGAAAGTAGCAATAATTATTATGCGACCACCCCTTGAAAATCAGGCTATTAGATCGGTGCATATCATGTGACGCTATAGTCGTCTTTGTCTTACGCATATAACAGGACCCGTGTTTGATGCACAGATTTGATGCTTTGACTCCGAGAAAGGTCTCGATGTAAAACAGACTTGAAGAAGGATTTTTTTTAAATTCTTATAATGGGGATACGTATCAGAGTTGTATTTAAAATTGAACGTGGGAGGGCGATACAATATTGAAATGCAATGAAAGCGAGTTAGACAGGTAGGTAGAACACCGCATTTTTAAATATGACATATTTTGACTAATTAACCCAGTGTTGCCGCTTGCACGGATTTAAATTCTGCCAAAATTATCGATTTTGACTAAGCGCGATAAATAAATAAAATTCTTTATTTGCATAACATACACATTCTGTGCTTTGCATTGTCTACAAAATGTATCTGTAAAATTCAAAAATATCCATTGTAACCTCAAAATCCAAAAAAAAATCAAAGAATAAGAAACAAAACTACATTTATTTTATTTTAAAAACTCTTGTATAGAGTATTGACAGGTCTCCATCAGCAGTGCTTTAATAGCAATTTTAAAGTTATTTTAAGTTATTCTTTTTAATTCCCCAGGCAAGCAGTTATAAAATATCATGGAATTGTTAATAAAACTGTTATGAGTAAGCCAGAGCCTATACATATGTATTAATAAGTCATCGCCATGTCTTGTAGGATAATTATGTCTATCATTTACTGTCGGCAATTAATGCTGGTTATTTTTGATGTAAACCAAACACTGATTTTTGTAGAGCCCATAGATTGTAAGAATACGGTACTCTCTATACACAGGTCGACAACTATCTGTCTTTTTCTTCCTACCAATAATCATCCTACATGCGCGCTTTTGCATCAAAAAACCTTACTGACATCTGCTGAGTTCCCCCAAAGCAACAGACCATAAGAAATTCGTGCCTGCAAAAGTCCAAAATATCCTTCTCATCAAGAAAATCGTAGACGAGAGCTTACCATTCAACTGTTGAACATGCTCACTCCAAGAGAGCTTTGAATCCAAGCATACACCAAGCAATTGAATGTTATGTATCTCATTCATATATTTTAAAGAGAATAGTATGCTTTCAGTCTTCTGCAGATTGAGAGCAAGACTATTATCTAAAAACCAAGACTGCAATTTATCAATTGTTCGTTTAGCTATGGAATCAGTATCATGATCGAGGACAACAGTGTTATCAGCATACTGAATAATGTTTAATTCAGGTATAATCAACATAAGCTCATTCATATACAAAACAAAGAGCAGAGGACAAAGAATACATCCCTATGGCACGCCCGCCGTTACCGACATCAATGACGACACAATGCCCCCATGTGCTACCGTATTCAAAAAAAGTGGACGCTGCTTGTCCCCAAAATTATCCTTTCCACATTCCAAATTTCGTCAAAATCGTTTCATAAATAAAAAAATCGGTTGTGTCACCCTAAAACTTTCCCGACAAGTTATAATATAACCAAAAATATATCATTGTATTATTTTCAATAAACTAACGTAACAAACTTTATTCCAAAATTAGAAAAAAAAATATTGCCACAGCGAGAACTTGAACGCTTAACCTTCACGTTCCAACTAAATAACTGCTTACATTTTAAACCCCTATTTTCTCGAGATTAATGGGGGCAAATATCAAAAGTGACCTGACCTATCGCTGTAAAAGCAGATAAAAAATGCTTTTAAATGATGTATCACTCGAGCCCTACTGATATATGAAAATTTAGCGGTTATGTCCACCCATATCACAGGGCTTAAGCGATTTCAACCAAAATCTAATGGCTTCATCCTAGGACTGCCCCAAAATCATATAACAAAATTTAGCTAAATTGGTTAAAGCATTTGGGCGCTATCGTGGTAGATCACATACAGACACACATACATACACACCATCACACACACATAGCCAGACAGACTTCCATCTGGAAATGGTCTTAATCGTATCAGAGAACTTCAAAATGGATATATCCGTCTTTATCTCAAATTCTTTTTAGCGCGTTCTCAGTGCGGGAAAGTGAAATGTATGAGAGTGACCTGCTTTCAAATGGGCCACTCGGTATAAGACTAGTCTCGCACTAAAAAATCGAAGCTACCATCTTTATCTAATTACCTCAACAAAGTATAGATATTTGTAGTGTTACACTTTAGGATTACAAAATTATTTTAGACATCTGTGCTCCTAATCCAACACATTATTTCTCATAATCCACATTATTTATAATATAATGCACCCATCTATTAAATTGGCTATTATAATCCAATATAATACACGGATATCATATAATGTATTGATGGAAGCACTGGGTGCTACAGAACTCATCCATGAAACATGTCGTGTAACATTAGGTACCTATCTATAACCAGGATATAAAATTAAAAAAAAAAGGAAAAAAAAAAGGGAATTGAGGCCAAATAAGCGTAGTCAATAAAACAGTATATTATATAATACACCCACTGTAGGTAGGTACACAATCGCCGATCATAAATTATAATCAATACGACATGTATGTATTTAATACCAATTATGCCTTTAGGCTATATGATATTATAAACCATGGAGCACATATAATAATAGAAAAGACTATATACAATGTACCAAAAATTCTCATCACCCTATTTTGTTTAGTAAAAGTCTGTCGCGTAAGTTTTCTTGTGTAGCTGAAATAAAATCAGATTAGGCGCGTATCCGTCGACTTTAATAATTATTGTGAGGGCAGTTTTTTGTATAAATTATTGCCGCTAGAGCAAACTTAAGGTACGTAATTGGTGAAAATGTAGTTAAGCTTTTTATTGTAGAAAAACAAACATTAAACGTCTACACCCACTGTGAGGTGACACATATTATACAGGGTGTACCACCGGGAACCAAATCGATCTGTATATAGAAAACTATATCCATACACAGAAAAAAATCTTACTGTAATATCAATATTAGCGATATGTTTGATTGCCTCTATTTTGCTTTAATGACAGTAATACTTAATTCATTAGATTACAATTCGGCCAACATTAAATATATACTTAATCCGACATTCCAGATATTATTGAAATTCAATTTCATATATGTTCGGCACAAAACAGATATATTTTTTCTTTCAATGATTACAGTAATAATTGGCAACTAATATTGCAATTGTATTATTTCAAATATTGTTATATTACGATAAGCAAGAAAAAGCATTGGAAGAATAGTATTTCTCTACTCGGATTATTACATATATATCATTGAATTAACAAAATCAAATTTTACTCGCTATCATATTCTGCTATTTAAGTAAACTAAATAATATTAAGCCAATACTTCTTATTGTTGGGACAACCTTAGCTTATTATTGGGCCGGGCTAAATTCATCGATATATCGAAACACAAAACGTCGAGTATCCAACATTTTGCACTCATGCATGTATCGAATTTAAGTATATAAATTAAATAAAAACTGGATTTTCGTACTACCTACCCCACTTCGTAAATATTAGTTTTTGACTTAAAAAAAAAATGCTTTCATACGCTGATATCATAATAAAACGACTTCAAAACCATTGATATAAAAACGTAGATTTCGGGCTGATGTATCGGGAAATTTCGGAACTCCCTAGTCACTAGCAAAGCTTAAAACAATAGGTTATGTTACATTTATATATTTATTCTATTTGTGTGCCGGTAGCGCTTGTCTATATAGTTAAGTTCTATAATCTGCAATAATATATTATGGAAGACTTCTTAAACGCCTCAGAATTGGACAAACTAATTCCAATATTCTCCGGTAAGTTTTACTACTAAGTATATCTAATCATAAGTTTTTTACTATAAATTATTTTGTGTAAGCTTTTCGAACAATACTATTAAAGATCGGTCTAGCCAACAAATGATTTAAGAGGTACCTATAATGCATAATAAAAACGTTTTAACAAAACTATTCAGGGTGTTCCATTCAAAAGTTATGAATAATAAGCTTTTTATTTCACATTAACCAGTATAGCATGGCAGCATGGAATACATTTTTGCAACCTCAGATAACCTCAAAATTCAAAATATCCTGTTTTAACACGATGTAGGTATACAGTATACAAAGTACCGAGTGGGAGTGGGACACTATGAAGATATGGTAAAAAAGCACAAATACGATATTTGGTTTAATATTTTGTTAGTCGTACATGTTCAATGTTCATGTATTAGAATGACATACATCTTTTAATGTATTGTTTATTTTTTGTACTGTGATTATAGAGTAATATTTTTTTTTATTACAATACAATGTATTATAGAATTAATAAAACTATTTTTGAATAAAAACTTTCTTTTATTTCATACAATTAGTTAACGTGATAGTTTTATTAAATTAAGTAATTAATTTCTCTCCAGGATTATATATAAAATTGATTTAAAATGACAAAACAATTATTTCAATACCAAAATATATTCTGTCTATAATTTCTGTATTCCCCTTAAAAAGCAATAAATGTTATATCAACGATAGTGACACTTAGTCCAATCAATACTTTTTATTTTATTTCAATATATTCTTATAATTGAGGCATTTGATTGGAAGTCAATTAATTCTTATACTTAAAGCAATAAAGTCATATATTTCGCAATTAATCATATAAGTATAATTGAAAGAAATGTAGCTTTGATTGTGGAATACGGAATATATGCTATCATTGATTGAATGTGCATATGGTTCATGATATGATAGATTTTTCTCTGTGTATAGGAGAATTTTGAAAATTAACTAACTATGTCGATGGGAGCAGATGAGGTAAAATAGTTATTTTCGGTTATACCGGAAGTAGGTGTCAACTTGCTTATTTCAGATGGAACACCGTATGTATTATTACAGTTTTGGATTCTACGAAGAATTTCAACTAGACTTTGTGTATAATATCTCATAGCTAAGTCTTACCGTTTCTCACTTATTTAAGGTTTTATGTCAAAAATGAAGTTTGCGGGCTCTAAAATCATTATAAAATTTTCCTACGAGGGTTGCCTTTTATATTTCGGGATTAGAGAACAAAAACAAATATTAATCATCGAAAATCACTTTATTGTTTTTCAAAATATTCCCCATGAAGATCTATACACTTTTGCATGCGTTTAAACCAATTGTCCAAGCACTTTTGCCACTCTGATTGAGGTATCTCCAAAACGTGCATTCTGAATGCAGCAACCGCTTCTTCAGGTGTCGAAAAACGTTGACCTCTCAGTTTGTTTTTTACGTACGGGAATAAAAAGAAGTCATTCGGTGCCAAGTCAGGACTATACGGCGGATAACTCAACAAATCGATGTTTTGGGTGCTCAAAAATGCAGTTGTTTGAGCCGATGTGTGAGAGCCCGCATTGTCGTGGTGAAAAGTGATCCGTCTTCGGCGGTTGGTTTTCCTGATTTCTTGGAAGACAACTGGCAAACAAATGGTTGCATACCACTCAGAATTGACTGTTCTGCGTTGTTCTAGTGGTACGGTTGCGACATGTCCAGTTTTTCCGAAAAAACAGCCCACCATTTGCTTGGAGGTGCTTCGTGCGCGATGGATTTGGCTCATCTTAAAACACCCATACAGTCGACTGCTATTTCCTTTCCGGCTCATACGCGTAAATCCACGTTTCATCACCTGTCAAGATGTCATAGACGTGTTTCGAAGCACCGCGATCGTATTTTTTGAGCATTTCTTTCGACCAATCGACACGAGCCTTTTTTCGAGCGATTGACAAATTGTGTGGGATCCAACGCAAACAATTTTTTTTGACAGTCAAATGTTTATGTAATATTGAATGTATGCTGGTCCCACTAATGCCTAAGGTTGTTTCAATCTCTTGATAGGTCACATGACGATCTTGTAATATGAGTTCGCCCACAGCATCAATGGTTTTTGGAACAACAATTGATTTTGGACGACCTTCACGAAATTCGTCGTGGAATTACGACCACGATTCAATTCACCATACCATCGATAAACACTGGTCCTTGATGGAGCTTGAATTAAGTTCATCCATGCACTGTTGCTGAGTTAATCCACGTCGAAGGTTGTAGAAAATAATCGCACGAAAATGTTCACGCTACGCTGCCATGCACTAACTAAGGCCATTCAATTTAACAAATTACAATTTTGGAATGCTTTTTTCTATAATTGAAACTAGTTTTACACTATGTATTTGATTTGTAATTTATTTAATGCATCTGTATAATTTTTAAATATTTCGGCAATATGATCTTAAATTCAAACCGTTTCCCCCTCAAATCCTAATTAATTAAAATATTATTTTAATTTTCAGGTGGTTTCCTTTCCTTGATTTGCCAAGCATGAATTGCATAATTAAATTTATGTAACACCACCCTAGCTGGTTTTCATAATGGAATAATACGAAATAATAAAATGTATGCCTTAAGGCAAAAGGGAAAATATAAAACGTTTTTATTATTTTGTTATAAAGTAGGTTAAAAATCAGAGAGGAAAGGAAATTAATATTTTTTTCCTGGTTTTACGGGCAACTTTTCCGGAAATGACACGAATTTTGTTACGTTTAAGTTATTAAAAAATTTGTCATACCGGAATAGATATTTACCTAACAAGTGCGGAAAGTAGTACTTCTCGGCAAGTGACGATGACCGAACGACGCGCACTGGAGTTCGGCACTCGTCAAGTGCGAAAAAGACACTTTCCGCATGTATTATGTACAAATTCGTTCCAACTACTTAACTGTTTTCTCGATAATTACCGGGGCAAATATCAAAAGTGACCTATCGCTGTAAAGCTGATAAATGATGTGGTATAGTTCCGCCGTGTGGATAGTGGCGAATTTTGGAAGACGGTGTCTGACCACTAGGTGGTGGGAGGTTATAAGGGAACAGACCACCCCTTCATCTGTTTTTTTATCCATCCGAGTAAAGGATTCTATCGAAAATTCTTGAGGCTAGAATGCTAGCGAAGTCTTGAGAAATGCCAGATTGGGGGGTTTCTTGTTTATTGTGGCGCAAGAGAGATATGTTTGTGTTAGGTGACATAAGGGTCCACGGCGGTGTCTGATAAAGACGTCTAGTGGAGGTGTTCGTGAGGTTTATATTACGCAAGTTAATGTAGTCACGGATTTCACTAGACTGCCGCGAGATCTGATAGGACTTTGGTCGTTCCGAATTAGGATTTAAAAGCTCTTAGGCATAGTCTTAATGCGCAATGTTGGATTGTGTCTAGACATTTCAGGTTTGTTCTGCTGGCAGAGGTCTAGACTATGCTGCCATAGTCCAATTTTGAACGTATGAGAGTTCTATAGATACATAACAGGGTTTGTTCATCGGCTCCCCATTCGTAGTGAGAGAGTGATTTCAAGATGCTGATCCTGGTAGTGCAAGCTTGTTTGATGTTGTCTATGTGAGGCTTCCAACTAAGTTTAGTGTCGAAAGTTAGACCCAAAATTGTATGTTTGGACACTGTCTCTAGTTGGATGTTATTTAAGGTAATAATTGGACTGTCTGGAATGTGTTTTCTGCTAAATATCATAACCTTTGATTTGAGAGGAGAAAACTGATATCCGGAAAAAGAAGACCATATCATTAATTCGTTGACTGCTTTTTGTAAAAAGCAACATGTGGTTGAAGAAACTCTACCGGAACAGTACAAAAAGAGATCGTCAGCGTATAGAGCAAACTTCACGGGAGGTTTCACGTCGCACATATCGTTTATGGCCAATAGAAATAAGGTTGTGCTAAGTATGGAGCACTGCGGAACTCCGCTTTGAAAATGCACTGTCTTCGATTGTTTGTTGCTCAGGTGGACCTTAGCCGTTCTGTTTGTTAAAAAATTTTCTATGAATTTGAACATATTTCCGCTTACGTTTATTTTTTTCAGGTTGTCTACGATGCGGTGATGAGGGGTTGTATCAAACACATTTTCGATGTCAAAAGATACCATAATTGTACTTCTAACTTTTTAAAATTATAAATAGAGCGGAAAAGTAACTTTACAGCACTGAGTGCGGAAAAGTGCAACTTTCCGCACTAAAAAAATACAGAAAAGTGCACTTTACCGCACGCTGCGCGTGTAGGAATAAATATTTAATAATTAAATTTTACAATTTCCATATCTATTATTCACGGTATCATCGTTGTTGAAGTTATATATTAACAATACGTCGTTTTGAACTGGGAGTTCAGAGGGATTTGTACCTATACAGAAACATAATGCAGAGATCGGCCCAATTTACTTAAGAAAATCGTCACTTTATGGAAGATCAATTATTGAAGATTACAACAAAAGAGATAGTAGGAAACTTGATGCTAAGAAAACAAATCATATTATTATTAAGCATAAATTCAGGGGTACGATTTATTTTCGTAGTTAAGAGACAAGAAAAAAAACACGTTTGAGTCTTCCCAAAATTTTCTGACATGATACTTATAATATAATCAAAAATATATTACCTGTGTAACGAAACAGAATTTTAATAATAATTATTATTATTGTATTCACAAACTCACACAAATCATTTCCTGGATTAGACGTGTTTTATTCAATCAATATCATTCACTCCTCGCCAAATGGATTACTTCAAAAAAAAAAGTTATTTTTACTTTTTAAATTACCATTTTGAACGGCCACTTTAAATTTGCTACACTATAGATGCCATACCACTGGCGCATATAAGTGCTTTATAAAAATGAGACTGTTTTACAAAAGATCTAATAATTTATGCTATTAATTCTAAAGTTTCTTTAAAAATATAGCTCCCTTTAGAATTATTATGAATCAAAGTAAAGGCTTAAGAACTTTTCTGAACAAATTTAGAGTAAAAGAAATTTCTCACGTCTGATATTGTCGCAAATTATTATAATTTGTAAAACTTATTTGAAACGCCTAATCGTTGAAAATAAGTTTATTATAAAGTTAAATAGAATTTTTTAATTACTAACTATTCTTTGAATGCAACGTGCTTTACAGAAAACCATTTAATTCAACCAAATAGACGTTGCACACTACCATCATTGGATATTAGCTAACAATTATGCATACTTACATGTATATGATACACGATTTCTACATATTATAATTTATTTTGCCATAAATGTCCCTAGGTACGTGATGTTTAGTGATTTCGAGCTGATATTAGCCTTCGGAGAAAACTATTTAGTAGAAAATAATTTATATTGAAGATAAGCAGAATTGTACTTTCATAATAGCCTGAATTGTGAATTTCTCTAAACCCCACAAGTTATTGACTTTGGAAAGAATCCGATGATACTGATTTAAGTAGAATTTTTACCTCAAAAAATATAAATTTATTGTACCTTCTTAGCATCAAATTATTTAATTACGTGATCGGAACAAATTTTATAAAGTAAAGAAATATAATAACTTATGTGGCACAAAGTATATTAGACTGGAACTAAAAAAAAAACTATTGCTGTCGAGGCACGAATAGCTCTATTTTCTAACGCCTTTGTAAGCAAGTGTTTTAAGATACATTTCATAGGTTATATTCTATCAAAGTTATAAATAACTAGTCAATATTTCTGCTATGTATAGGAAATATGTTTTATATTATGGAAATAGTTCATATTAAAGAGGACTGAATATTTTAGGAAATAAAACAGCTTCGACTCCATAAATGAAACGCAATATAAATTCAAAACGTTCAATAAATTCAAAACAAAAGTTCAAACGTTTCTTACGTAGAAGCAAGAACTGTATATACGAGTACATACGCGTCTAAAGTAAGTCTATAACTACTAGGATATCCCAACACTTTAATTTATTAAAACTTCCATATATTAAATTTTTTTAATTATTCGTTAATTTGGAAACGCCATTTTTGACATAAAATTTCAAATATTTCGAAAATGGCTGGACATATACATGAACTATATTTATTATAATACCTATAAACGTGCCTTAAGGCGGACTTTGGCATACTTGAGATGACAAATGATTACTATAGACCAGTCTTGTCCCAGACAGCTGCAAACCGCGCATGCGGCATCGTTGCCCATCTACAATATCAGCCTGCATTTAAGCACAGTGAGATATACAACAGTAGATATATGTAAACCGTACCATCTACATACACATAGAAATGCATATCCCACCATACAGAGGCCGAACAAATCCAATGTATAGGTAACACCAGCCGTAAAAATAGTGGTGTTACACAGTAAAAAATATCGACATGGTAAAAATCATTTCTGCAGTGGTAAATAAAAGTAGTGTTAAATTTAACACTCGGATCAATATAATTTACCACAATTTTACACTCATATGGGACCAAAGTTGTGGTATAAAAGTTGCATGTGAATTCAACTCTCTTAAAAGTTAATTTTGTCGAATGGGTGTTATTTTATTATAAGTTTACACTCTATGATAAAAATTAAATACAATAACACGATATCAGCGTACAATAAACCCCTCTAAAAAGTTGTTTGAACACACCGAGTCTAAAATTTGCTTTATAATTGTTTTTTTTACACGACAAACACACACACGGTACAGAGTTCAATCTTGAATGCCGGCAGGTCACATGTCATTTCATATTTTTATTTAATTCGGGGATTTTTCGGCTTTTTGGTCTTACATTTTACGTTGTGAATTACTGAATAATAGAATAGAATTATGTCACTAATATCTAAACTATATAATATAAAAATAAAGCAAAGTTCTGCAAAGTGCCAAATGAGAGTGGGTGTTATCAGGATCTGGTTAAATTGGGTAAGTACCTACATATTGAAATTAATAGAAACAGCTAGGTAAGTAAGTAGATTTTTAACAAAGTACTTAGGTATTATAGGATTGGTACAGATTTCTGTTCCTTGTAGCTTTTAAATAATTCGAATAATAATAATAACAGATTGCAGATTTTTACCTTATACTCTTGAAGTTTAGGAGATCCCAATGGTGAACAATGAAATTATGTTTAGTATTAATATTAGTATATTGCTATGTAAACCATTATAGTATATGTACCATTAAGGTGTCATTTTTTTCAACTAAATAGTTATAATAATAAACAAGTAGATGAGTAGTACCTATATTAGGCGTATTAATTAACGATAGATAATATTTGAGATTTTCAATCTTTTATATTGTTACAAAGCATATTTTTGTTTAGTGTTTATGGTTAATATACTACATTGTTAAACCATAGCAGGTTATGTACTATATCGTTGATTGAAATATTTAATAATTGTTTAAATATTTCAATCAACGACTATATTAAGGTTGCCATTTTGTCCAAATAGTTTGAATTATAATTTGTTTTATAAATTATAAATCGTATATTCAACATTGTCATTATTCATTCAGAAACCTTTTCCAAGTGATTTGAAAAATGTAAGTATATTATATTAGGGGCTGGTACTTTCGGCTTTGATTAAGTCATTCAATCATGTATCAAACTAAGCGAAGGTTTATAATGGCAAACATCTTGCACAATTTTAACATAAAATTTCAAATGCCTGGTTATTTTGATAGATAATGATAAATGACGTAAACGCGTGGAAAGTATATACTAACCATGGGTAGAAATTGTTACACCCGCTATAGCAAAATCACACCCAAACGGAATGAAATTCACACTATAATAATATGATATTTACAATAATTAGGCGTAAATTACCATTAAAAGGTGGTTTACTTACAAGTGTCATTGTTTATTTTACACCATTGTGTGTTAATTTACACGCGATAGTGTAAATGTACCTATCAATAAATTGAAGAATAACACTCATCAGATATAAAAAAAACATTTCAAAATTATCATTTTTACCAGATTTAATGATTGGTTAATATACCCGATTGCGTGTGGTCCTATATGTACCACCATTGAGTGTTAAATTTAACACGCAATTTTTTACTGTGTACCTATACATTGGATTTGTTCGGCCTCTGTATGGTGGGATATGCATTACTATGCGTATGTAGATGGTACGTGTTGTATATCTCGCTGTGCTTAAATGCATACCGATATTGTAGATGGGCAACGACTATGGTACTCTGACGAGCTCATAATAAGAGCGAGACCAATTCGTGAGAATCTGTCGACCCCTGCCTCGGTCTGGTTCTACTGAATTAGACTGAGTCCCTGCTAAATTAAACAAAATACCTTGTGTAGATAACACCACTAATTTTGTCCGCTATGCCACGATATTATTTTTCATTTTATTGTATTTACGAACACAAATTCATTGTATAGTATTATATTTACTATTATTGTTGTTTTATCTTAGATTATGTCACTGCATTGTCAACAACATTTCATTGCGAAAATAACTAGAGTTGTCGAAAACATGATCATCCTAGTTGCGGCCCGACCAGGGTACTGTATTTGACCTGCGTAACGAAACAGAATTTTAATGATTATTATTATTATAATAGTATTATTTTTATTATTAAATTTAACTTGCTTCGTGTGTGATTGACGATTGTTGATTATAGTTTCCAAATGTTAAAAAATAATCGTTTTTAATATATAAAAGACTTTCTTTACTAAGGAACATCAATGCGTTATGATCGTTTGATAGCATATAACACAGTACCTACAGAGGGTGAGCCGAGAGGGACGGGCTAAACTGTTGGGGTGTAATCTAAACGTACCAAAAAATATGAAAAACTCATATGTCGTTATCCGATTTTCATTTGTTTTCCAGCTTTAGCAACACGAAATATTGCATTAACTTAGCTGTCCTGTAATAAATGGTCCTATTTGTCTTAATTTTGGATAATAATTGTTATGTTCTCCCATGTATGTTCTGTCGAAAATAATGTGTGGCGATGGCCGCTAATAATTTAATTGGTGCTTCTATTTAGGAGAATCGTCTTAAAGGGCAACACTACTTAATTTTTTTACAAAATGAATTACAAGAACTACTGCAGCACATCAGAATGCAGAGTGCAGGTTTTTCAACAGTAATTTAAAAACAAATGATAGGAATAGTCTTTACTCCCTCCTAATTATTTTGTTTTATATTATTTCTTCAAGGTTTCTGCATTCTCCTGCTCTTCGTTATTTAAAAAATAAAAAATAAATAAAATTAATTTAAACCTGACTTGATTGTTTCAAAAATCACATTCTTTCGTATTTATTTCGGAAAACGGTGTATATTTCAGATATTTATTTATTTCAGTATAGTCTTTCTAATCTTAATTTAAAATATATAAATTTAACGATTCTTCCGGGGCTATCCGTTCCCATGCCTCTTTACATTAGAAATGGGCATCGAATGCAGCGCTTTTTGGATTCATTTCTCCCTCGTATATAAGACCTATAATAAATCATGCCTGCGAAAGGATACCGACAGTAAAAGTTAGGTTAATGATTAGAGTTTGCAAATAAATATAATATGAATGAAACAAATAATTTTTGGCAGATTTATCTAAACATAATCGGATGGACATCATATGGTATGGCGAAGACTTAATGTGGAATTTAAACAAGAAAATATCTGTCCGACAGTAAAACACGGTGGCAGAATATTGTAACCATGATTTCTTCAATAGTTTTTCTTAGATTAATAAAATGAAAGACGATGTATCAAATTACATCATAATTTTTAATAATACCTCAAGTGGATGAAACTTTTTGCAGTCACTGTATCAGACACCGCCGGTATTAGGTTGCAATGTAGTTATATATAAACAGACAGTTTTTTTTTATAAGGCAGTATACCAGTGACACGAGCGGGACACGTTTGTTTTCGTTTTGAGCGGGAATTATTTTGTGACAAGTGTAAGTATATAAAATAATATTTGTTTTTACAAATATTTTTAAAAGAACAAAACAGTTATACATTTATTAAAAGTTAAAAGGCTGCGCCTATGGACGGCTGAGGTCGGTATTGACATTACAAAGGGATATCGAGTTGTGGCTTTTTATATCGTTTTAAATTAAGATTAGAAAAACTATACTATGGTGTGGAAATCATTAAACTAACTACAGCGGTGATCTGCCGTTGCGTTGGTTATTATGTTTTGAGGAAATCCAAGCAATTGAGAAAAACATTAGAACCGCTTGGATTACGTACATATAGTCCATGGCTTGTGTAATAGCATGGTTCTGTGTAATAATTAACTGGCACTTAGCTTGACCGTAATTCCACAGCGTATATATTTGAGGTGTGTTTTACGCTTGTTATAGTCAGCTTTATTTAAGATTTGTAGTTAATATTTAATTACGTAATAATTATTTGTATGTAAATAAACCGGTTCGGAAATTTATTTATTTTTTTACATATTATGCTTAGAGTCCAATAAAAAATTCGCTCCTAGGTTGCCCTCCTGTAATATCCGCAAACCCACAAGGTAGGTACATGCAAGTAGATCCCAACACACCCAGCATATTTTACTTGTATGTAGCCTAAATGCTCTATTCTTAGTTAGTCACTGAGTCCAGTTCTGTGAAATAAAAGTAATATCTTCATTTGTGAAAACGAAACTTCCGGTTCTTACAATGTGACAGCTTCCTTTATTGTGTCTTTCTCATTCTAGGTACTATATATACTTTCAAAAGAGATACATATATGTGTGGTGTGATCTATCTGTTTTCTACACAGTATTTCCTTTTTTGTCGCACAAAAATATGGTTACAATGTGTTTCTGGTCCGTGTGAAATTGTATTTTGTGGTGCACCAGGTTACACATACACATCTATCTTATATGAGCAAATTTTCTTCTTGCAGTGACAGTGAGAATGCAGTTTTTATTATTAATGGCATTTTTTTGCAAAATCTCTCGGCTATATGAATTTCTCATGAGTAACAGCTATAATAGAACTGTATTTTACAAATTTACATACAAGGGCTTTTATTAAAAACTCTAACGTATTCACACAACTTATACAGGATGTTAATTATGATGATTATTTTTATATTAATGACCATACTTTTAAGCCCGGACTCCTGAACGTCTAATACAGACTAATTTCCATATGGATAAATACACCCTTCTCGTTTACGAGAGTATAACAAATTTTTTAAATCTTTTTTTTGCCTTTATTTTTTTAATTGTGAATTACAAGAATACTATTAAAAAATGATAATATCAATATTCACATGAAAGTGGTGGTGAAGTTTAACCATGTTGCTCTTCCACTTAACCACCACTGCACTTCTGAAATTAACCAAAATAAATCCTACTCACTTATTATTATTTATCAGATAACAAACAAAAACCTCAAAATTCATCTGTAACATGAATAACTTAGATAAACATTTGATGAATTTGCACACTAACATTCGAACGCTCGATCGCTAGTGTCTTTGACTAGGTATATAAATATTTTTTATAACCTCCCTAAAGGCAGTTATACTTGGCAGACTCCTAATATGCAAAGGTATTAAGTTGTATAATTTTACCGCATTATAATAAAATGAACGTTGAAATTGTGCCGGAACCGTATAAAAAACGATGGTCCTCGTATATCTAGAGTGCACATCTGAATCTGAACTAATAGATCGGCTCTCGTTTGGCATCCATCTTAAACATGAAACATGCCAAATGTAACATAAATCTCTCATGCTAGTTGAGCCATTTGGTCCGTTGGAATTGAGAAGATATGTGATCATATTTGCTCAAAACCAACACACCAATTCTGAATATTTTGCGAACTTCTCCTGTCCCTGTACAATAGTGCTGGCCAATACAAACTATTACAGTAACTTGAGCTTAATATTGGTATCAAATGTATTCATTTAATAAAATACTATGAATCCACCGTAACATATTTGTATTAGTGTGTTAATATGTTTATTCAATCTCAATTTGTGATCAAGCCAGACACCAAGGCTCTTGGAGGGGCTGACGGTGTAAAATAATGCTCACTGCAAAAAAAACCGCTTGATTTAGAACCTATTTACATGTTTTTGCGTTTTCGCAAGAAATAAAAAGGAAAAAAGGTTCGAATTATATTCCATACATATGAATAACCCGATATAATAACTTTTGTTCCATAGTATAGGTATTGCCTACAAGTATTTTTTTTTGTTCACTTTATTTTTAAGCAGAATATACATAACGTCTGACCCATATTATTATAAAATCCGTTGAACTTTCGTGAACTTTACTACTATATATTATACCTTTTAAACATTTCACATTTATCCTTTGAAACCAGTTCTCTCGCACTCGCATTACCTTTGTACACTCCAGTGTATAATTAAATAATGCCTTTCTCATTGTTTTGGTGTTACTAAAGTCACATCTGGATTACGATTCGCACACTGTTTTATCAAATGTAAAAGTCACATAAGTCCGGTAAATAATATAATGCATTTGCATTTGGAGAGGTAGATGCGAAAATAAATGATAATTAAATGACAGAGCTGCCGCCATGTAGCGAAGCTAACGTTAAGTAGATTCAAAGTCAGTGAGTTTAATATTATAGAAACACTCTCCACTACAACCACTCTATTTCGCTCTGTTCTTTACGATTATACATTTTACGAAATTGCTGTATAAGGATGTAGCGATTTTACTTATTGCTAAAACTCCTATTTCTGGTTAATAGAAGATTTTGAAGTCGTCTTTACTAGCAATTACCTGGATAGACTGCACCCACAACTGTTGCTATGATCACTTACCTGCAAAAAAAAAAACAATTACAAGTCCTAAAGAATAGAAACCTATTTTGATATAAGTAGGTACTACATAGACATCTTAACTAGCACATTTCCGGACTTGTGGAAAACTGCGAGAGTAATTCCAATTCTGAAGAAGGGAGACTCTAGTATCATTACTAATTATAGACCTATTTCAATTTTGTGTAATTTTTCTAAATTGTTTGAATAATGTTAAAAATTATATTACAACTAAACAACATGGCTTTTTCTCAGGCAGATCATGCGCGACAAATTGGCTTGCTTTTCACAGCATGTTTGTGAAGTCTTGGACACGCGTGGTCAAATTGATGTAGTGTATACGGATTTCAGAAAAGCCTTTGATCAGATCGACCACTATGTTCTATTGAGAAAGCTTGAAAATTTCGGTTTTGCGTCGGGGTTGGTCGGCCTACTTAACTCTTATCTATTGGACCGTCGCCAGTTTGTGAAATATGAAGGGTATGAGTCATTCAAGTTTGTACCTACATCAGGCGTACCACAGGGATCCAACATAGGTCAATTGCTGTTTATTATTTTTATTAACGACATTTTCGATTGTATGTTATGCAATGGGCTACTGTTTGCCGACGACCTAAAACTTTTTCATGAAATTCGTAGCCATGACGACTGTTTGTATCTTCAAAGATGCTTGCATTTTCTTGCAGACTGGTGTGATAGAAACAAGTTGCATCTGACTATAGACAAGTGTAAGTGTATACGAGAAAAGACAATAGAATTACTTTTAATTATTACATTGACGGTTCTGTCTTGAATCGAGAGACGGTTCTCAGGGACTTGGGTGTTTATTTTGATGAGCGTTTCTCCTTTGTGGCTCATGTGGAGCACGTCTCGCGACATTGCACTAAGCTGCTTGGTTTTATCCTAAGAAATTGTAAATATTTTAATAACACCAAAACTTTTAAAATTTTATTTAGTGCTTTTATAAGATCCAGACTGGAATATTGCCAAATTGTATGGCACCCTATCTATGATAGACATTCTGAGACTCTAAACGCGGTGCATCGAAGATTTCTGAAATATTTGATATTTAGGGATTATGGTGTTTATCCGCAGAGGGGAGCCGAGTATCAGATTTTACTATACGAGTGCGGGGAGACCTCACTGGAAAGCCCTCGAAGACTGCTGACCGTTAAGTTTTTGCACAGTCTATTGCATGGCTCAACAGACTGTGAGTATTTATTGTCTAAACTGAATTTTCTAATACCACGAAAGGCTGGCAGGCTTAGGTTCACATTTTACGAGGATCCTTGTCGTACCAACATAATGCTTCAGTCTCCTGTACACTATATTTGTGACGGTTTTAACAGATTATCGCACTTGCTTGATATCAACCACAGCACGCTCGCGAATATTGTTGCCACAATGTCGGGCTTGTTTTGGTGAATTAGAGTAGATACCTACTTATTTGTAGTTTCTGTTATTATATTGAATTTTGTTTTGATGGTTTATTCTGTTTTTTTCTGTTCTCTATTTTTAATTTTCATTCATTCATTTTTTATATGAAAATATTTTTTTTTTGTTCTTTTTATGGACACGGATATAATGTGATTATGTTTCCTGTAATTGGGGTTGTACTCTGTTGGAAATAAAGAACTATTTATTTATTTATTTATTTAACGTATTATATATGTTTAATTTAAAATAAACCGGTGCCTTTGAGGCACGACTAACTCCCGATACAGAAATTTATTTTTTGTTTATTTATTTTGTTAATAATGAACAGGGACAAAATAATTACCACTACCTCCACTTAAATGATATGACAAACTATTGTAAATATTTCAATGTTATTTATTATAGTTGTTTTGAATACGTATCTAGGATATTTACATTTTTTCCTAAACCTATACTACATACTGTATGTAAAAATAATATTAATTGAAAATGATGATTAGAATTAACGCTCACAACATTTTGCTCCCGGCAAAACCGAAATATACAGGAAGTATTTAATTATTTTACTGTGGAGCTCGTGGGTAAATGGACGAAATAAGTTCTAACGTTTAAAATTTTTAAAATAATATATTTTTAAACGTTAGAACTGACCAGCTAAGAATTTACATTATAATAATAAACTTTATTGACCATTCATCGGTATAAAAAATATATACATTGGCAAGCCATATTGTGTGTATATCACAAGTAAAAATAAAAAATAAACATAAGTCAGTCACTAAAAGTAGGACGATGCACATGATAAAATAAAATAAAACAAATACATAGAACGCATAAGTAAAAAATACAATATACAATGAAAAAAAAAACGCATGAGGCAGGCGCGTCGATCACAGTGTGCCAGAGCAGAACCCGACATACTCCTGCAACGTATAAAAACCATTATTTACTAAAAGCAATTTTAGTATATTTTTATAAATATTTAAAGATGCTGATGACTTAATTGAGGAGGGCAACAAATTAAAATAAATATCTGTATCTTTAATCTCGACAATGTTAACACCATTTATCATGTATTTATACACAATACTTTAAAAGAAAAGAAAGCTTGAAAAACAAGAAATTAAACCTCGAAACGTTGCTGACTTTTACATAAAGTGTTGGAACTTTATTTCGTCCTTTTACCCTCGAGCTCCACAGCAAACGAAATATTAAAAAAAAGCATTTATTTATTTTTCATATATTTCTTTGAACTTTATGTTTCACTTATTTTATGTATTAATATTTTAGCATTGTGTTTCACAATCTATATGGTATCTAAGACGGCAGCATTTTGTTAACTTGTTTATGTTTGTACAAATTACGTCCTTGATCTCAGATTTCACCGCACGCTACTAATAATGACCCCTTTTGAAAATCCACAAGCGTTGTAATTCACGGGTTTTGCGGTTTACATTTAGTAATTTTATTAGCATATTTTGATTTTAAAACATTTTGTAAATTTTTGCCTTTGCTCGAAACTTCGTGAACGACTTTTAGACAATAATTTTATTCTGCGGTCAAGTTACCTATGTATAACTACAACTTCAATAAGTCTGTCATTCATTCATTATTGACACTTGTGTGTGTGTTTCCTTCCATTACAACAGCTTTTTCTATCTTTGACTGATTATTCTCTAAGATTATAATCATCTAACTGAAAGATCACTCTACTTTCGGCGTCCAAATTGAAAAGTTGTACACTCAGTCCTTTTTTAAATCTCAGTCGTTTATAATATTATAATATAATGACCTTTTTGTTTAGGAATCTTGTGTAGTATGATAATATAATAGTTGAATTATAAGTAATAACACACTAAATATTATAACACATGCCAACTTTTTTTTTATATTTTAACCTTCTTTAACCCCTCTATGAGCAGCCTATGTATATGGGTATTATGTCGGATATCATTCGAGCCAAATTCTATACTCTAAATAATTATTAATCTCTCTGCTTTAAATTTATCTATATATTATCAAAACATTTGGTCCCTTTTTCAAAATAGGCTCAGACGCCCGGTATAGGTACATTAAATTGTACATACGGTCTTTTTTAGGCCAAGGTCTATTGGCACAAAAACTTAATTTTAAGCTCTCCTTATACCGCATGTGCAATAATACACATATTGCATAAATATGGTACTTATATTTATGAAAAAGCTATTATTGATTTCGTGCCAAAAATAAACTGCTACCCGCAAAGCAAGAACAGCTCTCCATATTTAAGTGTAAAAGTCATATTTCTGTGACCTTTTTGTCATTTACCTTTCTTGGTGATAAATGGATTTCTGACAATAAGATGTAGGTATGTGGCGACATCTAGTGTGAGCAGGCAATATGCCCGGTGAAATAAAGCCTTCCGCTAGGGAATTCGTGCAGATCTAATAATAATAATAATAATAAGAAATCGACTTTATTTCAATTCTCAGTTTAACGTCACAATATATTTATAGAAAACAAAGATCTATCCCGCCTCCAAAATTCAATTTGCATTTGGAATATACAAATTAATCTTCTATCTAGTATTAGCAATTCTTGCCCGACCATCGTTTGTGAACTTTGTATCACCGGGATATTGCGTGTTCACACTAGATGTCGCCACGTACATCTTGTTGTCAATCGGTCCTACCGTGGGGAAATGTGTGGCTTCGGATTGGGGTTGTCCCTGTGAAGGTCTTCCTGGGGCATTATAACTGGAGGGTATAAACCGATACCATCGCGTCGTATGCTCCCAGAATGGAGGCGTATAACTCGGAGCTTCTCAAAGAGTGCCAAACTCAACTTTCAGCCACTCAGAGACATATAACCAGGTAATGGTCTTGTAAGAAAATATGGTATAAGACAGGTATACGTTGCGCGACTGGGTTTAGCAGCGGGAGGCCTCGTTCATATACCCTCCAGTTATAATGCCCCAGGAAGACCTGCACAGGATCAACCCCAATCCGAAACCACACATTTCCCCACGGTAGAACCGTTCCAACGAACAGTACACTGAAAAATATAGAAACCAAAACATACGACACAAAATAGGAGAGAAAACGAAGAAATTGAGCCTCCAGCCGATTTCTCTAAACAAAAACAGGAGTCGGTTGGTCCTTTGAACGACACTGCCCCCAATCTCCTCGCCGATGATTCAGAGGAGCTCAGGTGAATTGCAGTAGTAATACCCAGCGTCGCCGTCCGGTCTAATAGACTAGAACCAATCCCTCAACGATGGCCAAATATTACCCCATGTCAACCACCCTTCCAAAGAACCTCGCTATTCAAGGCAGCCCTTGGGGACCGGGGACCCGATAGCACCTGCCGTCCAAAAGCCGGTCAAAAGGAAGAATGAGCAAGGGCTAGCGGACAACGAACTAAACAAACCAGCTAAAACGGAAATATGACAACAAACACAAAAAGGTAAGTCATAACGACTTGAAACGCATAACGACTATCAAGATGTTCAGATAGTTAACTTTTAACGTTAGCGATATTCTTACAGATTCGATGTTAGACTGCAACTATTGGTAATGATCGTTCCTACACCAGATACCATTAAAAGTTCCCACCCGGAATAGAATTGAACATTGAACCCGCATGAATTCTATCAAATACCCAAAATATTACTACAATTGATGTCCTGGACTCAAGAAAAAGATTTACGAGGGCTCCACCATAAGTAGTAAGAATACATTTTATTTTTAAAACTTTTAAATAATTATTTAATAAACATATTCTGTTTTAGGTGTTCACTCGGTATGAAAAAGGATTGAAGGAAAAAATTAAATCTAAATCGCACACCATATACAGGACCGTACTAAGAATATTTATTTATTGAAACAACAAATAATGTAATTTTTATTTATGGTAATTAAACAAGGTACAAATGTAAATGTAATTATGAATAAAATTTTATTTAAGGTGAGTGCAATTGGTTATTTATTATTGTTAGATATAAGTAATCATTTACTTTAAGATAAAATTAACCGTAACACTAGTACAAGCTCTTCGTAATGAGTTGTGAATCAACGAAACGGCCTATATAGAAGAGAAAACTATGAACCACACAATAGAAATTGGTGCTGAAAAATAAATTTCAATGTTTCTGCAATTCAAATTGAAATAGTTTTTAAATATTTGTTTTTTTCGCCATTCCATACAATTACTCTACAGCAAACTCATTTCGCAAATTGTCTACACGTGGATATATTTATTTTTCACGTCTGCCGCATGTGGTTTGAGGTTTTCTACCGGCGGCGGCGAGCAGATTTATGTATGATCGATTCTGTGATTTTAGCGTATGGGAAATTAATACGGAAACGTGGAAAATGGAAACGTTCGAACTTTATATGGAAACATTCGAGATATATATTTGGATGCAAGAGAAAGAGAGAAAATGAAACGAGTTAACGAAAAGGGATTACAACTACTAGAAATGTTTAATTGAAAACGTGTTATTAGCAGAATGCAAGTATACCTCTACCTTACAAAGTTTTGATTGGAAACTAGGAGATTGATTGGATGCGGAGATGAGTATTTTCCCATATAATAACAAAATCTGGGAATCACTAAAAATATCGGAAGAAAATAAACGTGTATTTAACGAAGACAAGACAAAATTACTCACGCACCAAACCATTTAATGTTGTCCTTGATATGATGAATTTCTACCGACATTCTTCGACTATTTCTAATATTAGCTGTTGTCCTTGACATTATGTGTTCCAAATGTACCATACTTCTTAGTCGGCGTTGAAACATGATGCTCCATAAAAAAGCATCGGTAACTCTATCACCACTTTGTTTTTTGTACCATTACTTTTCAGATCCAGCCATAGTATTGTGAACGCGCTAAGAATTTTTTATGATATAAAGATGGATGTATCCATTTTGAAGTCCCCTGAGACGACTAAGAGCATTTCCAGATTCTGTTTCGTTATCAAGGTCATATATTTTAGACTACCTATATTATATCTTACACCGGGGAAGTTTCGAGGGGATTTAGGGAGGGAAAATTACAAGCTTTAAAAATTTGAAAGATTCCTCTCCATATCTTTTCTAATTAAAAAGTTATAAACATTTAAAAATTGTTTCTCTAAATTTTTTGAATAGTGTATTTAAAATATGTTTTCTAAAATTGATCAGTCTGTTTTAACTTCTCTATTCAACTCAAGCGTAAAATTCAAATTTAATATAATGCCGCAGCACATATTGTTACGCTATGTAAATAAAAATAAATCTGACTCATATATGGGTATATCTGCAATATATTTTTATCAAAGTGCAACAACCATCAGTTATGCATGAACAGTTTTATCTCGTTGTCTAGTACATTTTGTTTCGAAAAACGTGACTATTTTCTCTATGCAAGAGCTTCAATTTACATAATGCACATTATTTTATTATAATATTAGGTATAAAATATATATCATCTCAGTATTCCTTTTGATTTATATGGTAGATAGTTATTCACCTACAACTTTTGAGCAGTTAATAGAAGCTATAAACCATAGACAAACCACTAAAAAAGAGACTGCTTGATTCTGTATCAAAAATTGGGAACAGCATGAGCATTAGTGGCGAGGCTAACACTGTACAGAATGAACTATCAGCACCTGGCGGGAAATTTAAATGTATTAGAATTCTTTTTCGATTAGACAGAGCACTTATATTATAACAAACGCTTCTCGAGAGCACCATGTGGTATTTACGATCGATCTAAGGCCCATTCTACACGAGCCACCAAAACGCGACCGCTTAGTCGCTTCAAAATTTTGCCCATTCTATACGAGCGTGTAGAAGCATTTGTAGCGCGTATAACCGGCGAGTGAAACGTGACCCATTCTAGACTAGCGCCAGAACCCCTCATATGGATCCCGTAGAAGTTGGGTGTATCGCTGTTCACCAATTAACATTATTAAGTTTGTTAGCCAACAAACGTCAAAAAAAGACGTTGGTTGGTACACTCGGTTGGTCCGATCTTCAAACATTTTTTGTGCTACTTTTTTGTACTACTAGTCGTGGACTGGTGAAGGACAAATCGGCTCGGCCCACCTGACGCTTGCAAGTAGCTGCATGTAGAATGACACGCAGGTCTCCGGCGCGCGACTTTTACGCGCGTTGAACACACCGGCACGCCAACGAACGCGTCCACACCCGACCGCAAAGTTATCCGTATAGTATGCCCAATTAACACTCTGTAGTTCTGTGACTCACGCGGGTCGCTCGCAGGCAAACGGTCGCGTTTTTGTGGCTTGTGTAGAATGGGCCTAACTGTTTAAGGTGTAAACGCAAATACTAAAAGCACAGCTAGTAAATGAGCTGTGCTAGAGCCACTCTACAAAAAGTGTTTAAAGTTTAAACCTGTTCTTCGGTATAAAAAACACACTATTTTTAAGTTTTTAGAGTTGCATTACAAATTACTGTGCTGCAAATAGGTATAACACAGAACAAGAATATTTTCAGATATATTATTTCGTGTAAATTAAAGCGGTTTTCTTACAGAGCCTGGAATTTTTTTTTCAGTAAGGCATTATCTACAACCTTTTGCAGAATTGTATTTGACTGATCCTAACCAATTTAAATAGTTCGAATTGGTTTTGCAATTATGTGAGAATAGGCATAAAACTTTAATAAATATGAGAGTTTATACTATAAATATAGAGGTTTGACTGTATATATACGTCTGCGTCATCTAATAATGAGAAATAAGAGGTTCAGAGGCACTTTTTCCTGGATATCAGTGATATAATCCACAACTTAACTGAAATAACATTTACGTTCTTCTTTAAACGAGACCAAAAATATTATTACTGAAAGTATTAAGGGGGGCTTAGCTGATAACTACAATATTTTTTTCTTTATAAATTATTGTAGATACAATTCTTTGTAAAATAAGCCAAATGCAGTAACTAAACTTTTACAGCCAAATATACATAAACTTAAATCCAAACCCCGCCGCTACAAACAATTCAAACTATACAACTTCAACTAGTTATATAATAATATGTGCTATCAAAGGAATCCCCTTTAAGCTTGCTAAACCACTAACTACTGCTTGCCATATACGTTCTCTTCTGCACGCCTCTCTTTCCACTCTTTAAAAGAGAGTTCACATCTCCTCAAAACATTCATTTTCTCTCTTTTACAAATTGAACTAAAGCTTTATAAAGTGGAACAAACTCTTCTCTCTGTAATATTGTGAGCTGCTATTGCATAGAAATTTAACAAGCAAAGGAAAAATTAGCGGCTATTGCCACCAAAACAAATTAAAAGTGGCTATAATGTAAAAGTAATGGAATGATGGTACAGTGGTGTGCAAGTTTTAATGCTGAAAACTAGCACTGATATATTGGAAATGTTACTGTACTTTTATTTGAAACGTGTAAGATTTTGAGGGCAGTAATAACCTAAGTTTGCAAGATATCTTCGTGTAGTAATACCAAAGATATAGTAAAATGGATAAAGTATTCTATATATTTCATATCTTCTGAATATAACATGTAGGTGAAGCCCCCTACATTTTAATACGTACTGAAAATATAAAGTTATAACAACATAGACAAAAGATACAGCGGGGATAGGGGAAAGGTTTTGAAAATACCCCCACTTAGTGTTTATTGTTAAACAGAATGACTGCTAATGTCTTATATCTCATTCAGTCGGTAGTACCTATGTAGAGTATTTTGAATATCTGTCCCCATATAGTTTTTACAAACTAATTGTAATAAGACGGACGGGCAATGGAATTTACTTTTGTCCTACCCTGTATTTGTGTCTGGGTTTTTTAGTTTATATTAGTTTATATTATTTAAGTAGATTGTATACAAATGTTCTAAACTCTCCTTTTCAGTCATAAAATTTAAGGGTATGTTCTCTATTTATCTTATCTTCTATTGAAATAGGTTTTACCAAAGCAATAAATATGTCTACAAGTAGGTAAACAAAAATATATGATTTTTCTCATTTTTCTTTGTCCAACTCTATAACCAGATGTTATAGTTACCAGGTGATCTAAACACTCAAAACTATCGATATAACTTCATGTAAATTAAATGTCGAACATTTATTATTATATACAAAAGCTAGTTGGAAGGCGTCACGGTTTCCCATATCAAAATAATATATATAACGGGCGCATAAAAAAATAATGGGTTTTTGTCCAGTAGCGAACTCCAATATCAAAAATCTTTATTAAAGTCGACATACAAATAAAAATGTATCTTATTTTGTGAATCTTTTTCACCCTGTAGATGTATTTGGGTATATATTGTAAATGGCCTTTTTTCTGGTTGGCTATTTTCCATCTAGGTACCTACTTCTGATGTAGGTTCAGTGTTTGGAAAGACAATCGGTCTTTTTCAAGTTAGATCCGTTCTAGCCTTGGTTCACTCAAGTCGTGTTTTCTCTAATTGTATAAAGTTAAATTAAATATTTTAATTTGTTTTTTTCAGTTAAGAATTATTTTCTAGTTTTTGTTTAAAGACTAAGTTAATTTCTTTTTTATTCTGAAGTAGTGAATTGTTTAAAGTTCCGTAAGTTTTGATATTCTTTTAATTGAAGGCATTTTTGTTTTAATCAGTTTTTTTATAAAGTATTAAGTTGTTTCTTTTAGTAAATGAAATAAATCCAGTTTTCATTAGTAATCAAAGTTTCGTACAGGAATTAATATAATTATTGGATATTATATTAATTTTCCTATTTTTAAGTAGTACAAGTAATAACTACGATTTTCTTCTAAATATTCATTATCGCTTAATTGTTATTCTCTTTCTTTAATTTATACATATTTATTTCTTGTTGTTATTAAATTTCTTTAATTAGTTTTAATTATTAAATTAGTTGTTTTTAGCCCACATTTTGAGGCGTTTTATTTCAAATAAAGTTTTTGATAAATTATTGACAAAAGGGTCAACCAATTAAATATTTTCTTTTAAATCCAAAATGATTCAACGTTATAATGGTGAGTAAATTTGCATTACTTTAATACAGATTAATAAAGCTTATTATAGTTGTTTGTTTCTTTCATTTAATAATTTGATTCTGTTATTATTCAAGTTGATATTCTTTGTTTGTTCTTCCTTATTTGAAACCGCTCGTAAAACTTGAATCGAACCGTAATTTGGAATAGCATATTGGGATTCATTTAGTTTGGGCTATAAAATTAGTATTCTTACTGGATGTACATAACACCCGCTAATTTCAAAATGGTTACATAATCACTTCGCACCATTGTACATTAGTCCTATTATTTACAAATTGTTAAAAAAAGATTATTAATGGTGTATAGTCTTTGATTTTCACAATCTGGTACATCGTACAATACACGTAACATACACACATACCAGATTCGAACACACGCAGCGTTGCCATAAACACAAAATTAAGAAATTATTGGTTGTGTAGAATTCGGGGAAGAAAAGTGGCCATGGAAAATTGTAAATGTCAATATGTACCACAGTTAACAAGAATAAACAAAGAGATAAATTGTATTGTGCTGTTCAGCATCTAGCCAGCGCAACTAGAAGTGTCTAAATACATTTATCGTACAAAAAAAATAGATGTTTGTATGGAGAGCTATTCGTCCCTCAAATGCACTAGTTTATTTGAGTTAGTATTCGGTCAAGAAAAAAAAATACCACCGGCTATGACTGCTAGCTGTTTAACTTAAATTTTAATTACTTTTCTAGTTTTGTTAATGCCTTGACTAGGATTAGTTAGTTTATAGTTTGTAAAACACAAAAACTGTTGCCCTTGACGCACGAATAGCTCTCCATACCTGCCTCGTAAAGGTGGACTTCCCTCCTGGCGACTGTTGCGACGATTGCTCAGCGATCGTCGCTGGCGACGGACCTCAGCAGTTATTGGATACAAAACTCTATTGGAAGAACTACATTTGATATGATCCTTGATTAAATTTAACACGTAATTAAATTGATGTGGATTCAATCCAAAAAATGTGCGGAATTTTTTATCGTCGGGTTTCAAATGGGATTCTATTAATTTTGTGAAAAAACCCCCCTCCTGTATTTTATTTATTTACGGGCAAACGCCCATTTTATATAAAATTACAATAAATATAAATAGTTCTACAATAAAACACTTCGAAAGAATTAGACAATCGAAAAATGTCAAATAAAAATCAATTACAAATAAAATGGATAATAATAATCTACACGATCAATACTTCACTATTATAAAGCAATATGGTACAACACAACGTATCAATTACACAGGCCAACACACATTTTGGTGCCTGCGATTTTTTAACTGTTCCTGAGTAATTTTTGGATGCAGAATGTAAAAAGGTTCTCAGATTTTGTCTATCAGATCTAGTTTTTGAGATTTTTTAAAAAATTGTGTATATAATTTACGTTATAACTGTTATAATATATAATATTACTATTGACAGTTAAAAAAAACAAAGACACATGGATTTAAGTATTTATTGCAAAAACTTAATTTACATAATTACATTAGTCACTAATCACATAAAAATTTTCTTTTATACGATTTTCTAGAATGGAGTTTACTAGGGCAGTCTCGCTGAAGGCTCCAGCAGTAGTCCGCCATCATGTGGCTATCCCATCGTCCTTGATAACGATCTTCCATAGTTTTAATATCCTGGTGGAATCTTTCCCCCTGTTCTTCACTACAATCACCTAAGTTTTCTGGAAAACGATCTAGGTGGCTGTGGAGGTAGTGAACTTTTATACTCATGTTACAGCCGAGAATATTAAAATTTGAAAGCATAGTTTCCACTAATTCTACGTAATTGTCTGCTTTATGATTGCCAAGAAAATTTTGTACTACTTGAACAAATGAACTCCAAGCGTTAGATTCAGTCTCGTTCATTGATGTGGTGAATTGTGGATCTTTAACAAGTTGCCTTATTTGAGGACCATCAAATATACCAGCTTTTAGTTTTTCCGTGCTAATGCCAGGAAATTTACGTGACAAATACCCAAAACAATTTCCATCTCGATTTAAGGCCTTCACAAATTGCTTCATTAGGCCTAGCTTGATATGCAAGGGCGGAAGTAAGATTTTTTCTCTTGAAACCAAAGGTTCGTTGATCACGTTTTGTATTCCTTGAATCATGACATCTCTTGAAGGCCAATTTTTGTTAACCCAGTGCTCATTTTTAGCTCTGCTGTCCCAAAGGCACAAAAAACAAGGATATTTTGTATAACCACTCTGCTGTCCAAGGAGGAAGTTAATCATTTTTAAATCAACACAAATTGACCACTGATGTTCTTCGTATTTAATTTTTCTCAAAACTAATGCTATTGTTTCATATTCTTCCTTCATGGTAGTAGAATGACCAATAGGAATTGAGCCATATTTGTTACCGTTATGTAAAAGAACACATTTTAAACTACGTTTTGAACTGTCAATAAAAAGGCGCCAATCATCTGGAGTGTATTCAGGCAAACCCATTTTTTCTAAGAGCCCTTTTATATTGTTACAGAATACCAAGTCATTTTCCTGAGTGAAAAAAGGCAGCAGATCCTTATCTCTTTTACGATAAAATGTAATATTAGTACCTCGACAAAGTAGATTTTTTTCTTTTAATCTGGATGCAAGTAATTCAGCGGATTCCTTTGAGAGATTCAGGTCTCTTATAAGATCGTTTAGTTCTTCTTGATTGAAACACTGCGGAGTTGCTAAATCTGCTTCAAAATCGCTGTCGTTTTCTGATTGAATTCTTTTAACTTCGTCAGACGTTGATGTTTCTGTATCATCTTCTGTCAGTTTGGGTAGACTGCTGAATGATGGAACGGGTATTTCTTCCGAATGCACTACAGGCCTTCTTGCAGAATCTAGATCAGGATATGTCCATTTGTGTCTATTGTTTCTATTTATGCCTTTAATATTAACGAGACAAAAATAGCAGTCGTCATGATGGTTCCGCGGTTCTCTCCAAACCATTGGTACACCAAACTTTAGGCACTTCCTCTTTCCAGTTGTCCACTGTCGCAAATGTTCAACACATGTTTTACATATGAAATGTGGGGCCCAAGATTTATCTTGATCTCCTAAATGAACGCCAAAATAGGCAAGATAAGCTCTTTTCACAAAGTCAGAAATCCTTTTTCTGCTCTCTTTCAAAGTGTATTCACCACACACATAACAAAAAACATCGGGATGATTTACACAGGTACGTCTGCTTGTGGATGCCATTGTTTCAGTTTAGTGTCTTGATACTACAAAACGACCAAAATTTACACAAAATGATAGCACAACTTTACTTGGGAAAACTCAGTAATATACTAAATCAAGTACAGCCAAACAGGTATAGAAGGATCGGGTCATAGGCAATTACAGGTATAAAAGTAATTAAGAGCATTGTATTGAGTAGTTCCTAGTATAGGAACATTGGGTCAGGGACAATTCCAGGTATCCATTTGGCTAATTAGATTCTGGGAAATTCCTATTTTGACGATTAAGTACATATTTATCTCTTTATTTGTTGTCCTTTATCAGAAAAAAATATATCATTTAACCTGTAACGTGTATCTCAAAAACTAGAGCTGATAGAAAAAATCTGGTGGCATTTTTGGAATCAGCACATTAAAAACATCTAAAATCAGATGTTAGATTTCTGGCACCAAATTTTTTTTTTCATTTTGTTGGCCTGTGTTATCAAAGAGGTGCCCCACTGAACCCATAAAGGTATTTCTCGGGACAAAAAAATCTAGTGTCTCTTCACTGTCATTGGCGAGACGCATTTAGCGCGCCAAAAATGAATTACACCCACCGTGTCAATGCCAAGGTAGGACTCTAAGTCGGCATATAATTCAAAACGATTCTGTAGGCCAGGTATCTAAGAAATTTGTGCTGTACCTGCTCAATTTTTGCTAGATGCACAAGGCACGGTCTGACCAAACTTGTGTAAAGAAGCCTCAGAGAATCGACATGTGTGAACTCCCGTGAGCAACGTTTAATGAAGCCAAGAACCTTCAGAGACCTTGAGACCATTGAAGTTATATGTGGAATAAAGGTCAAACCACTATCAAGCATGACTCCAAGATCCTTAACTGTAGTAACCAATTTAAGGGAAGTCTGGTTCAGTGAGTAATCGAAAAGAGTGGTCCGTCTTGATCTCGAAAAGGACATAAAACAACACTTATCAACATTCAGATGCATATCATTCCCAACACACCACTCGTGAAGAGCCCCGAGGTCAGACTGCAATCTCTCGCAATCTTCAGTTTTGTTGACTATCGTAAATAGTTGAGGTCATCAGCGAACAAGAGAAAATTGCTCGAAGTAAAACATCTGGCGAAGTCATTAACGAAAATTTGTTTAATCTCTTGATTCGTTGTAACTAGTACACGTCACTGATGATGAGACGTTTAGTCTCGAAACATGTCTGACATGGTCACAAGCCTAATTTGAGAATATATATAAGTTGTTGCTTCTTGTCCGGCCATCGTTGTGAACTGTGTTTCACCCGGCATATTGCCTGTTCACGCTAGATGTCGCCAAAAACATCTCTCTCTCAATATATATAAGTATTTTGTGGAGCTGACATCGTTTTATTTATCCTTAAAATTCACCGTTTTCTTCAGGAAAAAAGAAACACTTCCTGCTTTATATATCACAAGTTACTAGAAGCTTTACTTTCTAATGAAATAAATGACAATTTTTAAACTAAAAATTAGAGCTACACAAAATAAATGTTTTGCTGTAACCTCTTAAATTAATCACAGTTGAGCGACTACGCTTATACATACACATTGCCTTTAGATAAGATGCTAATTAATGATACAGCAAAATGGTGGTCTTTAATTTTGTACCACAAGCAGGATTATAAAAATGTATGGTAGACAGTAAATTGCTGGGAAAAGAACGAGACTGGCAGTTGGAAAAGTTCCAGACAGCGCTGGAAATATCTTTATTCGTAACAATATACGTATAATACACCAAAATTATGTAACGGGAACTGTACTATGGTTATAAATAAAAATTGTTTTTATTTATAGTTCTTTAGTTATGTAATTGAATAGGTATGGTATTTTCCACTTATTTTGGTAACGACACAATGACTGCAATAAAACTACTACTGAGCAATAAACAGGAAAATAACAGGTGGTAGAAAGGGATAGACTATAGATAATTGTGAATTTATTGGATGTATTTGACCAAGAATTGATGTTTTAAAGAAAAATGACTCGTATTATATATTTATACAAGCGGCTAATGACTCAAATGCAATCATCGAGGCAATAGTTCAACCTTAAAAAGGTTTCAATGGCAAAACATAATCAAAACAATTTAATAATTGCCATTTTTCTACTTTAACCCTAGAATACACTCATCAGTAGTGATCGGTCAGTAGTTGACAGCCAAACTCTCGTAAACAATGTGGTATATACCCCACACGGTACAGAGATGTAAAAGGATGTGTTTGGCGACATCTAGTTTTATCGTTGGTACTACGCCGAGTGAACAACAGTTCCTATATCGGCTGCCTGGGAGGTCTCTGACCCCATACCAACGATAAAACTAGATGGCGCCAAACACATCCTTTTACATCTCTGTACCGTGTGGGGTATATACCACATTGTTTACGAGAGTTTGGCTGTCAACTACTGACCGATCACCACTGATGAGTCGTGGATCGACGAAACGGCCGTCTGGTGAAAGTATAGTGGTTGACAGACAAACTCTCGGATTTTGAGTTTTGTTTTGTTAAACAAGCCCATTTCTTATACACATATCGTTTGAAGGTTAGTACTAAATAAAAATCATATGGAAAAAATTCTAGTAACGCCATCTATGTAACATCCCACGGACTTATTGAATGATCTAATGCGATAACCGTAAATTCATATTATGACAATTTATAATTAATGAAATATCTGATAAAAGGAATTTAATAAACATGTCAGGTAACAATAGAAAAAAGTTCCGTGGCCCAGTTTTGAACTCGCAACCTTACGAATACGAAGACTTAACACATAGGCCAACAGGTATACCATGATTGCAATAGCGGGCTAACTATTCGTAATATCTGCTGTGGGCTTTAATATTTCAGTTTTTTTATCCCACTTCTGACACCAAATTGTGACGTATGTTACCCATTTAAACAATGCATATATTATGGTGTAAAGCAAACTTTTCTGTCACTGTCAGAATTATATGCGCGTACAAAAACTCAACTGTAACTGGTTAAAAAAATTGCAACTGCAGCTACCTTTTTGGAATTCTAGAAAATACAAAAAATCTTGACTGCTATAGTAATGAATACCATAATAAAAAATATTAAAATATATAAACAATGTAAAACATTAAGAACCTTAACAAATTTACATGTGGGTCCAATAAGGTAAATTCGGCAACTGAAATTTGAAGCCCTGTTGGTCCCCAAAAGTTTAGTGTGTGAGCCATATAAAATCTTATGTTGTCGCACGTCCCAATTTATTGAAAAACGAATTAGACGTACTCCAGGGTTTGTCATCATTATTATAGAATGGATTGTCGTAATTTAGAAATGTTTATTCCAATCAGAATAGCTTAGAGGCTTTTTAGCGAGGTCCATATTACCTCATCCCATCCTGACTTCAAGTTTACCAAATGGATGTCTGATCTTTCTTATCAGAGTAGCAAGACTCAAGCGTGAACGTCCACACGCCACGTTCATATAGTCAACCTATTCACAGTTTTCTTGCTTTCGCAAATATTTAATGAACGTATAATTTGATGTATAATTACGTATAATTTGATGTATAAGTAAAGCATATTCTACATTGAAAATGTTGTATCCGCACAGACATTGTCTTACAACACATTTAAAAATAAAATTAACAGACACTCTTGTGCTAAGTAACTTCAATTATTGTGATATTGTGTATGGTCCTTGTTTGTTGAAGTCAGATCAAGATCGTATTCAGCGTGTACAAAAGTCCTGTTTAAGGTATGTATACGGAATTAGAAAATATGATCCAATAAGCCACAAATTGGTTAGTGCAAAATGGCTTTCTATGAAAGATAGACGATTTCATCACGCTGCATGCTTTTATCACAATTTAGTGCTTGACGGGCATCCACCATATTTGTTCGAAAAGATTAGGTTTAGGTCTGATGTACACACCCTTAATCTGAGGTTTAGGTGTTTATAGTCTCCTCCAGCTCATCGCACCTTGTTATTCGAGCGATCCTTTTCCTATAACGTCTGTAGCATCTACAATGGAATTCCTCACAATTTTAAGACTTATAAAATAACAACATTTCGTGTACTTCTTAGAAGAAAACTATTAAATTTGGTTTAATTTTCATATTGTGTAGTGGTGGTCATGATTTCAAATTTAATTTAATTTTAATTGTTTTTTTTTTTGTTGTTTTTCTTTCTTTGTATTCATTGCAGTTCAAATTGATTTAGTTAATTGTAAGTTTTCGGGAACTGTTACACATGTAGTAGTATAAAGTGTGAATTTTTCCGTACGGGTTAAAATATCAAAATCAGTTTTACTGCCTTCTAACCCCTTTTGCAGTTATTTTTTGGCTTCTTGTAGTTATGATTGCGGTCGCTATATTGTAATTGTGATTGCGTTTTTATTATGTTTATACGTTATGCATTGTAAATTTTTCTTTGTATATGACTGCAAATAAACTGTTTATTATTATTATTATTATTATTATGAAAATAAAAACCATTGTTTATTTCTTAGGATTTATGGCTAAACATGTTAACGGAGGGTAAGACGAGGGATTATCGATTCTAACTAGTTCCGACAAAAATTAATAATTAGAGAACTATATTTTTTCCTTCTAACATCCGTTGGGTACAAATCCCTTTGCAATATGCACTGGCGACATTATGAGTGAACAAATTTTGAAATTCACATTTAGTCTAAAGTATTTTTTTTGCAAAATGATAGGACTTTTTGATGCTCTTCAACTATGACTAGTGCTAATGATGAAATATGTTGGAATATCTCTACAATTTGTTGGAGTCATATTTCTATTTCTCGATCACTCCTCTTCATAATATTATGTTGATTACTGATGTAAATCAAAAATGTTGCAAGTGAACATTAAATATATCACCGATCTTTTACTCAAAACTAATATAATACGCCTCTTCTTGATCTCAATAAATACATATCCAAAACACCTTTCAATTTATTTCACACATCAAACATTTCGCTGTAGATTACAAAACTACCCCTCTAAGAATTTATCTGAATAGTTATTCTACACCCTATATAGATATATGCGTTTCCGTTCTTTGGGGTAACATAGCAAACTTATCATCTCCTTTAAGCGTTATTCCGTGAGTTTCCATTTACCACAACGAGTGTTGGTGAATAATTGAAGGTGTCTAAAGGCACATTTCCAGAACCGTATAATGTATACATTTCCTTATACCATCGATATGGCAGACCATTAAATTATTTTGTGGTCCTTGTGTGAAACCTGTGGCGTAGATGAAATGTGGGGGCAAATTAATCATCAGAATTGTTAAAATGCAAGAGTAGGCTGAAAAATAATGCGCAATTGCTTGTAAAACTCGAACGAAAGTCCTTCAGGAAAGCTCAGTTGGCAGTAAAATTCAACCTCACGCGCAGTTTGAATGTAGTGCGTTTATCCAAATAGCAAGTCGGCTATTAGTATTGAGTATATTTATTTGCTGAAATACCGACTTCTAGTGAGATTCACTGTCGACTTTGTCTTGTTAGAGGTAACCTAATGCCAACCTGTTTTTAGTAAAATATATCCGAGATGAATTTTTAATAGTCAAATAACGTATAATAATAATAATACTAATAAAGCTCTTTTATTGCATATAAAAAAATCAGTTCTATCAGTATGAAAAGCCTATAGATACCTATATACGAGGCATGTTTTTTAAGTAAGTACCGTTTTGGAATTAAAAAAAGACGTGCAAAGATATCGCAATAATTTTATTTTTACATGAAAGCCATCTACTTTTCTACATAATTTCCGTGAATATTGAGGCACTTGTCGTAACGTGGCACCAGTTTTTGAATACCCTCCTTATAAAATTCTGCCGCCTGACGCTGCATTGATTGTCTCATTACGAGGCAGAAACTCCACTAGCAATACTCCTTTTCTGTCCCAAAAAACTGTGCACATGATTTTCCGGGCAGAAATTGTTTGCTTAAACTTCACTCTTTTGGGTGATGATGAATGTCGCCATTCCATGGATTGTTGTTTCGATTCTAGTGTGACGTATGCCACCCATGTTTCGTCACCAGTAACAATTTGGTCTAAAAAATCTTCACCTTCATTGTGGTACCGCTCAAGGAAAGTCAATGCACTGCCTAAACGTTGGGTTTTGTGCAAATCCGTCAACATTTTTGGAACAAACAAGTCAGGCGGCAGAATTTTATGAGGAGGGTATTCAAAATCTGGTGCCACGTTATGACAAGTGCCTCAATATTCACGGAAATTATGTAGAAAAGTAGATTAAGGTACAGGCTTTCATGTAAAAATGAAATTATTGCGATATCTTTGCACGTCTTTTTTTAATTCCAAAACGGTACTTATTTAAAAAACATGCCTCGTACAAGTAGTACAAAACTATAATTACATTTACAAATGCATAAACTAAAAACTAAGTGAAATAAAAAGGATATCGAGAGAGACTTAAATTCTGAGACAATTTGTTATACTCTGTTACAAGAAAACGATCCTTGAAATAAAGTTTTCTATGGGCTAGTATATGAATGATATGCTTTCTTCTTATGTTTAAATTATGTATATCCGTCCTGAAAGTAATTTTATTGCTGCTCAAAACATAAGCGAATCCTCTGCAGATTATCATGAAGATATGAATGCTCAATTATTTGAAAAATGGATGGCTGAACAACTGCCACCAAACATTCCGAGTAATTCTATTATTGTTATGGACAACGCATCTTACTATTCCAGATTATCCATTAAAATTCCTAATAACAATACCAACAAATAAGATATTATTAATTTTATGACAGAGAAACAATCAACTATACCTAAAACAAAGTCAACAAACGAAGAATTAATTGATTAAATCATTAAATTTCAAAAAAGAATATGCAATACCTATACCAAATTTGCGAAACTCCAGGACACACTGTTCTCAGTTTCCTGATAGATATATGCCTTTGGCGATTTCAACTGACATAAAAAAATCTATACATGAAGTTACAATTTGATGTGGTGCACTAAAAAGTAAAATAAAAAGAAATAACAGAACAAAAAGTTATCCTTTACACACAAATGCAAATCTGAATATCGTTTTTAAGCTTTTTATACTTTTAATGTTTCAGAATCCACAATTTTACTTGTGTACGTTTAACCATATATCATTCATATATTATTTGTGAGATTTTATTTGTATATAAAAGGAAACATGTGTATAATGACGTAAAAATTAATTTTTAAATTGTGATTTCCATATGGTTTATGGTTATATATTTTGTTCAATAGAAGAAAAATGTATTTTCAGCCTGATGAACTTGCCAATGTGCAATGAAACGTCGCAATATAATAAAAATAAACAATAGAGTAATGTAAAAAAATTAAAGTATATACTTTTAACTGAAACTACATCCCAAACAAAAACTTTGTATAGCTGAAGGTACAACTGTATCGCCCGCTCTTGCGCCTTGAGATATTATTGCTTTTTTCCTTTACTCAGGAGAACTTAAGGGTAATTATTACAACTGGGAAGTTGAGGTGAAAGCTCTTAACTCCTCGATCCTCGAGCAAATTCGGAAGAACTTGATGCACGTTACTAATTTGGAGAATTAATTTATCAAGTTTTCTTGGGTATTGGGACTAAATGAAACTCAGTAATTCTGAATTTTAAATTCTATTGCAACGTTTCGTGCAATATGTGCACATCATCAGGCTAACAAACATAAAACCTCAATAAACTAAAGATTATTTTATCGGAGTCGTTTAGGCGGTTTGGCCTCCCCTCACTTCAACCTGCAGAAGATCTTTTGTGAATCAATAAACTAAAAGTTGTATAAATAAAAATAAACATCAACAAAAAGACGATGACCAAACAGACTAACATAACATTTTAAAAATTAGATTACAGTGACACAGAGTCTAATCTAATTTTTAAAATGTTATGTCAGTCTGTTTGGTCCTCGTCCTTTTGTTGAATGTTTATTTTTATTTATACAACTTTTAGTTATTAATTAAACCTTAGAGTTTAAACGGCAGTTCAGATATTTTAATCCATTTTAAGAAACATAAAAATTTTCCCCAAAGAATTTGTATTTCATTCCTATACGTAAATTTCCTTTTCTGGATTTTGTGTCTGTCTGCCTAGTCGGGATCTGTATCAGCGTCGACAATCTCCAAATTTTCATGCGCTCCTCCATCGATGTCCAAATACCACTCCATAACTCTTTTTTCAAGGCCAGAGTTGACATTTAAGCCTTATCTGTAAAGACCGGTCTTAGAGACCGGTGTTTTGGTTTAATTTAATATCTGAAGCAAAATATGCATTTTTCACAGGACATGGTGTAATTTATTGACACCAGAATACCTAAAGTTCAAAACAGGAATTATGTAGATGAAGAAGTGACATCTGGTACGCCAATGTCACGATCACGTTTGCCAAATACCCGTTGCTTCTCGGTTTCGACACAAAGCAAAACTTCAAAGATCGATATGACTTGACTATATATCTATGCTATACATATATACAATCAACATGCTGATCCTAAAGGACGGTTACTTTCTCTTCTTAGCCACACAGAGGCGTAGTATAATATCAGTTAGGTCTACAATGTTTTAATTTAAGTATGTGCTCAAACTTTAAGGGAGTAATCGTTGATAAATTTAAAGACATAAATCGCAAAACAACAAACAAAACAATTAGTCCACTCTGCCAATGTTTTCTAAATACAATTGCAACACCTTTTAAATGGTGTTTTCAAAAGAAAAGTAACTTTAGCCATTTTCGAGAATTTTACAAAAAACCATTTTTTGCGATTTTCGTTTTTATTTATTTCTGACATTCTATTATATTTACAGAAATAAAAAAAAATTAAAAGCACTTCCTCGTTGTTACTTTTTACTGAGAGAGAAATACATTGGCAAATAATAATAAATAATTGTGAGTAGCAGGGAAATAATGTTTTTGCAAAACCGACTACTCTGCATTCAGTCAGTTAAGGCCCAAACTATGGCGATATTTCTTGAAGAAGTTTAAATAACAGCTAAAAATACTGAAATATTGTTGAAACCATTAAGTGTGATGTACCACCTATTTTTGAATTGAAAATGTCTATAAATGTAAAAATAAAAAATCCAAGGCTATATTAAAAAAATGAAGTTGATGATGGTTTTTCAAAAACGAAACGTTTTAGTGAAAATTTGTAAACGGTATCTTTTTCTCCTCTCCTCCTTTCCCTTCAGCGCTGTTTCGTGCGAAATACTGAATAGCGCCTTTATCAAACGAGGGGGCGCTTTTAGTTCTGCAGAATTGGTTGGATTATCCAATATAACCATTTTTTAAATTCTGCATGATAATCTTGGCAACAGAGTTTCCCTTTTTTGGATACCCGGATGTTTTGGTAGCAGAGAAAACGAAGAACCCAATAAGTTAGGAAAAAACGTTTGTAGGGCCTGGACGGTTCTGCAGCTTAGGGAAACACCAGGGGAACTTCAGAATTAATGAGAAAACAGACAGAGCAATACTCTGCCAAAATCTTCGTGGACTGATACGCACTCCAATCATCAAAGATCCAAAATATGTTTGAATCTCAGTAAGAACGGGCTATGTACTTTTATATGCTTTCTTACAGCACATTGTCGCCTTATGAAACAAATGGCAAGATTATGCTTAGAAGAAATCGACGAATGCAGATTCTGTAGAGATGAGGAAGAAACTCCTGATCACCTAGTAACAGAATGCGCCTCTATCAGAATCCAACGCACGTGTTGTCCCTCAAACCAGCAAAGTTACTGGAGTTAGACAATTAGACAGTTTCAAATCAAAATTCTATATTTTTCTCTCAACTGACATCTCACAGTAACAAAACATCACAATACTATTTAATCAAAAAACTTAAACCATTCAACTGACTACTGAATATACGGTATCTTCAAATATCCAACATCCTCCCGCCACAAAATAAATCGATTCAGACGAAGAGGGAATAATTTAGACACCGAATCTGGACGGCGGCTTCACTTGACGACCATATCTTGTAGTAATTATACCAATTTCGTTATCTGGCTTCGTTACATTTGCTTCTAATGTAATGTAATTCTTTATTGTCTCAATTTCCTATATACATAGTATAGACAATTGTCATAACTTAACTAAGTTAAGCAAATAATGAGTATTCTTTTCTACATCACTCGCTGGCTCTCTTAAAACATCACATTCAATTTTCAAGGGATATAATCTTTGTAATGATCTACAAAGGTCACCCTTAGCGGTTTTTAAATTTACTACTCGAACCTTGCTATCTTTTCCGCGAATAACTTCCCTTACGTACGCCAATCTGTTCTTTTCTTATTTTCGTCTTCTATCAAAACTACTTCACATTTTTTAATTTCTCTTCCTTTGAATCTTCTTGAAAATAAAGCTTAAATACTCAAATCGAAATCTTTTTCGTAAATCATCTTTTAGCTTTTGTCTATGTCTCCAGTGTCTATTACAACTGTTCGTATCCACTATATCCCCATCAGGCATACCAATTTCACGAATTTCTTGAAGAAACATGGCAGGTGTTAAAGGTACAATATCTTCACTTCTCTCGGAAACATACGTGAAAGGTCGACAGTTAATGATACCCTCACAATCACAAATAACGGCTTATAATTCTTCATAGTTCAAGGATGTTTTGCCTAATATTTTTCGAAGAATTTCTTTTATCATTCGGATCAATCTTTCTCACCACCCTCCCCACCATGCAGCTCAGGGTGGGTTGAACCACCACTCTATATTTTCAACAGTACTAAATTGCCTAATTTTCTGCCAATCATAAACATATTTTGAGATCCAATAAAATTCGTACCATTGTCACTATAAACTACAGATGGTCTTCCTCTTCTAGCCACAAACCTCAGAGCTTGAATAAAACATTCACTCGATAGCGAAGTCACAAGCTTTAAATGAACAGCGCACGATATATCGCACAGGTAAATAAACAAATCCAGACCTTCTCGGAAGTACGAAGATACAAAGGTCCAGCCAAATTAACACCTGTTATTTCAAACACCGTAGCATCTCTGACTCTATCTTCTGGTCGTGCAATGGGATCAGAATCAAATTTTTTAGATTAAAGTCTTTTGCAAATTAAAAATCACACAATGAATAGTTTTTCTTCCTCTCAATATCCAAAACTTTTCTCGTAGTACACTCAGTAAACCCTGTACACCTAAATGTCCAAGTCTTTTATGTTCAGTAAAAAGCATTCTTTCTACCACTGAGTGTTTTGATGGTAATATCAAAGATTATGGTAATATGACAGAATATCTAAAATTCATAGAATCATTTCTGAATGAAATTTTTGTTTTAACTCTAATTAATCCACCACTATCATAAAAAGGACAGAAACTTTTTAGGTTACTATCTAAAATTCCTTCTTTAAAACATTCTTCATGAATTTGTTTAAAAATAAAAAGCTCTGCTTGCTCAAATTCTGAAACACTTAAAGCGCTTCTTATCCTCTGAGAATTTCGGCAGTTAAAAACAAATCTCTTTATCCAAGCAACAAGTGAAACAATTTTCTTAAAATTTAAAAAATATGTACTATGTTGACCATTTTTTTTGGGATTCAGAGGGCCATAAATGAAGTGCATGTCGGTCATCTCCGCATTTGTATATAGTGATTCATGTTAAGGAAGTTCAACAAATTTGATAGATTCAAAATTATTGGCGCAGTCAAATAACATCAACGTGACAGATTTTTCGTCGAATTATTCGCATATATTCTTGATATGTTTTAAATTTTTATCTCCTAAACGAAGCAACATATGAAAAAAAATACAAGAGATAAAAAAGTTGTAGTTTTAGTTGCTTTATCAAGACACTCGAAATTAAATTACACCAGTGGCGTACATTTTTTTTTCAACAAATTTTAATAACTTGCTCCCCTAACGCCACTGGACTTAATCATTTTGCCCTAATTATGGCCATATAAGCTCCCTAATTCTAGCATCAATGTTGCCAAATTTCAAAAAAATCGGTAAGGAGATATTTGACTTAATTAAAAAAAACGTTATTTACAAAACAATGCATTTCCGGACAAATGTTTTTGGGAACACCCTGTATATTTATAGTTGTGTTAAAATGGCAAATAGACATTCCCTTATCCTACAATATTTTTTCCACTAGTAATAAAAAACACCCTAGACACAGAAAGAGCCAAGTTCTATATACATATATATTATCAATATATAGGTAACTATCCCTATAGCAACGCCGAGGCTTCAACATCAGCATTTCGAAGCCGTATTATTTCGAAAGGGATGAAACTGATGGCAGGTAGGTATATAGAGGGAAACAGGCGCAAGTAGGTAGGGTGTTTGTGAGGGATGTTATAGCCCCATTATAATTGCTAATATTGTAAAGGCGCCTCTCTAACTTAGGGGATGTAGTGTTTGATGTTGATATCACCGCAAATGTACAATAATTTGTTGTCGTCCTTTTGATTTTACTAATGAACTATGTTCAGCTATTCTTATACAGAGTCTCATAAAAAAATAAGAAATAGTGCAATACTATTTCAAATCCATACAACTTTTTAAGTATGTAGGAAAAATAGTTTAAAGAAATGTATACACAGTTTCATATTATTTTTCATCCATGAATAAATAGACAATTAATCATTTATTTTAATGTGGTGTTATTTTTTGTTTGTGTTTGTGCATTATTATCTAGATTTGCACATAATTATCTTTAGCAGGGTAGACTGGCGGCATCCAGAACCTCATAATTCATGAGTAGTGAATGAAAATAAATAATGACAATTTAAAAACAGATTAAAACACAAAAACGATAATATTTTTGCACAGCTTCTTATCAGTCTTCTTCATTATCTTGTTTTGTTCTCTGAAGCTTTTTATTTTCACCTGGTGTATTGGTTGAATTATTTTTAGGAGCTTCGATATACGTTTTTGCTTGTTTTAATCTAGCCTCTTTAGAGAAACTAAAGCAAAGAAAATTAAAGACTAGATTAGGAGAAGCAAAAACGATACATAGATATGCGGTGAAAGCAAAATTTTGCCAAAACTCGATTTTATTACTCAAAGTTCGTATGTATCTATTAGTTATGTTTGACAATCTCATAATGTAACATGTATTGTTATCATTCGGTGGAACTAAGAAATAAATAAAAAAAAAGTTAGAAAATCGCTATACTCGTTGTATTGCCCTCTAAGGAAATTATGTTGAATAATAAAATCGAGTTTTGGCAAAATTTTGTTTTTTTCTTACTTATCCTACAAACTTATTGAATGACCTTATACATTGACGGGTGTCAATATTACCAATTGCTCAAGTTGTGTCATGAATATTTATAAATATTTTTTTGTCAGATTTTCACTTAGTTTTATGTAATAAATTTGAAGAAAATTAATAGATTATATTATATTAAGAATAACTAAGTACTTCAGGTAGTTTAGCTTCAAAATAATAATCAATTATATATACAGCCCCATTTTTAATAAATCGATTACCCAATTATGTGAGAATGTTTGGTTGATAAGTTACGTGTCTCATCGTAGTCCCTAATAATGATAATGAATGAGATTTGATGATTATTGAGCATGAGAGAAAACTCACTCAGTATTATTTCCTTGATTCCCTGCTCTTCGCAACGCCATACCTGCCCGTGCCATTCCACCTGAAAGAAAGACAAAAAAATAAGTAATAAAAGTAAAACAAAGGAGCAGACGGAAGAAATACGGTGAAGTAAGATCGGTAACAGCCATGGAACGTTTAGCCAAAAAACTTTTTTTTTATTGGGGGTTGTTATCGCCCCTAGAGAAATTACATTGGCAACTACTGGCAACACATACATATAGTGGAATCGGCGAGGAAATGAAAGAATTTATTAGTACGACTGGTAAGATGATGATGCTAATATAAAAAAAACATGGAAAAAAACGTTATCTGTACGGTTTCTGAACTCCCAAAGTTCATATATATTTTAGTTCCATTACCTTAATACAACAACTAGACATTAGTCGTCTAAAACAGCTGTTTGCTACATTTAGAAAAATAAATTAATGACTGCTCTTATGAAATTTATAGAAGTAAATTATAAAATGTGTTTCTTTTCTCTGAAGACGTATAGGTGTAACAAGTTCCAGGTGGTCAAAAACAAATACCTACTTCATTTCCACACTAGACTAGACTATAGGGTGGGTGAGTTATAATATCGAAGCCCTTTTGTACTGGAGCATTGTCGTGCGGGAGCATCGATTGCTTATTTAAACTATTCTAAGATTGAAGTGTAGTATTCTCCAGTTGTAGTCTTCTGAGTCCCAAAACCTTCGGTGGTCGTGTGCCAATTTTATGGCACTGCGTGAAGTGCTCCTTGGACTCAGATACATAACGGTTAACTCAAGTTTCGTTTTCAATACACAATACCTCATCCGTATCTTCACTATAGAGGTCCAAAAATGCAGGATAACATTCGACGTCCTGTTGTTTTTGCAGTGGCGTGTGAATTCTCAGCATCCATCTTGCAAAGACCTTTACAATGTCAAGAGGGTCATACAGAATTTTAACAATAGTTGTATCGGATACTCCAACAATTTGTTCTTCAGCCGAGCATATTCCATTATAATTCTTTCAACAACTGCCGGTGGTCACTGCAATAGACCGCTCCGACCGAGGATCGTCTTCGAGTGATTACTTAGGGTGCTTAAAAAGCCCATGCTACTTGTAATCCATTGCTTATCCTGGAAAAGGTTCCCTGTAAACCGATGACATCCCTTCCATATTGATTTGAACACCGATGCGAGCGCGGTGTTCGATTTTCTGCATGTGTTTAGCTTTATTCTCTTCCCTATTGAGTACTTGATCGCCGAGAGTTCAATGATTAATGAGCCGAATAAGATAAAACTTGGTATTTATAAAAGTATCCCAACCACTAACTTCCATCCACAATTCACTAGTTTCAATAATTTGTAGAAATGATTAAATTTTTATTGATTGTATAAAAATAAGTAATGAATTTAGTTAATTTTAATTGTTATTCCACAATCAACCGAGGGGTACTTTTTTGGTGATCTAATTTCTTTTAATTAATTAGTTCAACTAAACTGGTATGCGAATGCCAAAGACAACTTGGCGGACCACAATAGGGTTAATCTAGTGTAGGTCCCGGGACACACGGGAATCGAAGGCAACAAGAGAGCGGATTGACTGGCACGAAGCCTGCGCCTCCTAAGCAGGAACATGATAAGAAATTCATAACTGATACAGCACAGAACGCAAAGAAAAACTGCTAATATTAAGCAGGAGTCAGCTGCTACGTGATTGTGTAGTTTTACAACGAAGGCGACACGCTATATTTGGGAATACGCGTATTATGCCGGTAGATATTGACACCCAACTGAACTCCACAAGTTAGTGGAGGAAACAGGGTTATTGGATTGAGAAGCCGGGGACTTCTGTCGAACCGAGCCAAAAAGAAATTTGTAATTTCTGGATTCAATACTTCTTCTCCCAATATGGAATTTGTGTAGTACCATCCCTACTCTTATTAACGTAAGTTTGTTGTGCATGTAGGGGTCGCTAGTTGTTGGGAAACTTGGCGGGCCAGTAATTTTCGAATGAATGTGAATCAAGTCAACAATACTATTCAACTGCACACAAAGGTCAGAATTTAATGGCTGTTATTAGACAGAATTTTTTAGGTGCTTGCACGGGCTTGTCGATCAACTTCGTGCGACTTATTTCTATGGAATAAGCTACTGCAAGTCCTGAAGGCTGCAATCGTAGTACCTTGAGACAAAACTGTGCAGTGGGCTGAGAACAAGGGACAATAATTTAACAGTTACATTGCGGTTGAGATAAATTACCAACATTACTTTTTTAAAAGTAAACGCACCCAATAGATTGTTCTTTTATTCAGAAATTTCGTTGTCGTTTCTGCTTGATGGGAGATGAAACAAGTAAAATGCTCGTACCAGCTGGTCAAGTCACTCATTTATCAGCGAATCTGAAGAAAGCTCACCGATTAAAATGGTCTGTGGTTACATTAGAAGGTCTGTTTGAAATCATTTGTAACCTAGAGGTAATTCCACTGTTAATTGTACAATGAAAAATAAAAACATAAACTAACCATCCAATATTAACTATAGATAAGAAGGTTCAGTAGACGCTGAAAACGGCATCGACTCGTCGCATTCCTAGCCACATTTCTGGTCCGCTACTATATATACTATCGTGGATTCTGAGCTAAATTTTAACGAGCATTGTGGCAATGTATGCAGGAATTCACTTTTTAAATTGCGTTTGATATACCATCTTAAACACCTGGTTGATGAGCCTACTAAACTTAAATTGGTTAAAGCTCTTATTTATCCGCATTTGGATTATTGTTTTCCGGTATATTTTTATTTTTTGTTTCATTATAATAAAATGAAGTTGCAGAGAGTGCAGAATTCTTGTATAAGGTTTGATTGCACGGTTCCTTTTGCTGCACATGTCACTCCTTTTTTTGAGAGATTGGGTGAGCCAAAGTTGGATGTGAGATATGAGTATTTATATACTTCATTGCTACATAAGATATACCATGCGCGTGACCCTCAATATTTGTATAAGTTGTGGTGTAGACGTTCTAATGTTCATGATGTTAATGTACGTATTGATTCCTTTACTATCCCTAAGCATATGACAGCAAAATTTGAGGGCAGTTTCTCGTATATGGCTTCACTACTGCTAAATAAATGTATTGATATAATTGATTTGCCATTGGAATTATTTCAGCGACAATTGAAGCTCAGAATTTATTCATAGTGTGATTAACTTTTTACATTAATTTATAATGAAAATTTGTTTATTCTAGTTTTAAGAGTTTTTGTTTTGTACATTCTTTCTTTATAAGGAAGAGTGGAAGAGTGGCATTGGCCAAATCTCTATCCTTTTTGTGCAATTGTATATATTCTACATTTTCACAATAAATCATTATTAATATTATTATTATATCTATATATACTATAAAATACTATACTATGACTATAAGCGCGGCGAATTTCTTTGTAGACATGAACATCAAATGTGCCGACACGAGGTGAAGTAACTGTATATTATTTTAAACTGTGAACTAACTTTACTTATTTCGATCTGGAATATTTTTTACCTCAAATTTAACGGTCGTGTGCGACAAGTGGAAATCATACGGTTCATGGACATTTTTATATACTTTAATTAAAATTGTTTATTTCATATTTCGATTTATAAAAACTACATAATATTGATATTATTTTATTTTATGGTTGAATTACTTTATAGGTACTATGCTATTTTATAACAGTTTTTATAATACTTTGTAATTTTATTTTATTACTATACATATTACGGAATAATTATTAGTTTTGGGCTATAATCGTGGAATTTTACAATATTGTTATGTATTTCAGGTTTGCAAATCTACACCTCAAAACTCATATTTATACTATAGGTACATTGTGGACGTAAAATACATAAAATACATTAAAGGCACAAGTTTCGCACATATAAATTGAAGGAGGATGCAGCAAGTTCTTATGTCCGAGCTATTACTCCAGAATCGAGCTTACACAAGAAGCATTTATTTTTTATTGGCACTTACACAGGTCATATGACCCAGTCATAAAGTGTGCTTACAAGAATAACATTAACAGTAACAACAACATACAATATTACCAACAAAAAAAACAAAGGACAAACCTTAAAACTAAATATACCTATATGAAAAAACTAAACAAAAACAAGAAAAAAAATATCGAAAAAAATACACTTTCTAATAATCGAATTACCCTGAAATTAATTGAGAGATAACTAACTGATTTCTTGACCTCATCGAAATTAGTGTTCTGTAGATATTGATAGTTCGTCCTAGCGGTTTCCAGACTTATTAATGTAATATTATCAAATATCGTACTATTAATAATTTTATATAAGTACAGTATTACCTGCAAAGTCTATTACACAGTGACATTAAATTATAATTTCCTTGATTCACATGAACGGTGGCATGATAATTATACAATAGAAAATCTGCCTGTCTGACAAACTTTCCTTGTACTCTCTCAAGCATTAAGATGTATTTCGTGGACATAGGTGATCAATCAACAGCACAGTACTCCAGTTTTGAACGCGTTATAAAGCAAAACCAAGGTTTTCTTATTTTTAAACTCCTTTATGTGCTTCTTAACAAAAATCGATAGGATGCGTTTGTTATCTGAATAATGTGGTCTGAGAAGGTCAGTCTTCTGTCAAATAACACCCCCAGGTCTTTAATTAAATCAGTTGTACATAATATGTTATTGTTAATCGAGTATGAGAATTGTATGAGTGTTTTTATATAGTGATAGGTCGTAGTTTTGAATGGACCATTTGTAGATGGAGTTGAAGTCTGAAGTTCAACACAGTCGCGCAAAATTGTAATCGGTTTGAAAATTTCATCAGCATCAGCAAACAAACAATATTTACTAGACTTCACCACTGCTGCTATGTCATCTATAATTATGAGAAACAGAAGAGGACCTAGAGTGCTTCCCTGAGGGACCCCCGACAAAGGGTACAAATTTGTCAGACTCGACTCCTTGGATCGAAACGTATTGCTTCCTATTTTCTAAATACGATTTCAGAAAAGTACACATACTTTCTGAAAATGATTTTGCTCTTAATTTCATTAAAAGTATTGAATGGACAACCCTGTCAAAAGCTCGTGCAAAATCGGTATAGATAACATCCACCTGATCCCCGTTCGCTAAGGCCTCTGCTGTCAATGTTACAAAATTAAGTAAATTAGCTGGTTACAGATGACCTCTTTTAGTGGCGAATGTACCTTTTTCACACGGTTTTTTATGAAAAATTTCAGATAAAGACGGACATAACCATTTTGAAGTCCCCAGAGACGACTACACCATTTCCAGATGGAGTTTGTGCGGCTGTGTATGTAGGTATTCTTCCATGGCGCCTAAATGCTTTAACCAATCAGTCAGGATTTCGGCGTGTCTACAATTGTACTTCAGCACTTTCGAAAATTACCGATGATATTATCAGGGCTAATGATAGCAACAAAGCCACAGTCCTAATACTTCTCGATTACAGCAAAGCCTTTGACATGTTAAATCATGAAATATTGTTGGCAATTCTCCATTATATGGGTTTTATGGACTCGTCACTGGCTCTTGTTAGATCTTTTCTAACTATAAACGAGTGCATTGTGTGGGTAAGTAGATGGACATATGTATGTCTATCACCAGGTCTATTGTGTCGGGTGTTCCGCAGGGTAGCATCCTGGGCTCTCTACTGATCTGCGTTCTCTGCTAAAAGCTTCAACTAATCATCAACTCAAAGTAAATCCGAAGAAATCTGTGTCGTTACTGTTTATAGTGGAGAGCATGTAAGAGTGAATCTTTTTGGGAGTTTGAATGATAAGATTGGATGTGATGGTATTGAATTCCGGGACTACGCTAGAAACTTGGCCCTGTAATGGATTAACGACTGCGCTTTAAGAAGCATCTAACGTCCAAATTACGCGAAACATATGGTGCATTAAAACAAATCTATCCGCAAAGGCATTGCCTTACCCGTGAAACGAAGAATGTTATGTTATGTCAGACGTTGGTGTTATGTCATCTGAACTATTGTGGTGTTGTTTACGGCCCTTGTCTTGATGATGTTGATGATCTATGGTGTAAGAGGGCGTCAGAGAATCTCAAATAAGTTAAAAGAGACTAGATGGTTAAATATGTATAACCTTCGCATACTTCATTCGGTTGAACTTTTTTACAAACTTTTAAAGTTGGGGTCTACGCCTGCACGACAGAGTTGTTTTTCACTGTATCCGCACATAGGAAGGCTGTCTTTAAACGATAATTTTCCTACCATATAGCCTCGGTGATCAATAGGTTTAAGATTATGGATTTTTCGGTAAAATATCAAACCATTAAAAAAAAAGATAGAGGCATGTGTGTTGCAGCATCAGTGAGCGGTTGGTGATTGATGGATAATTGCTATTTTGAGTGACATCTAATGTAGAATGAATTGGGTATGAATTAATAGGGCATATTAAAATATTCATATTAAGTTAATCACCAAACAATGTCAAATAATTAATTTTGTTTTTTTTTTACTTTGATTAATTATGATTTCTGTACAAGGTACAACAGCACTTAACTCGTGTCAGGAAGCTGCAAATACTACCTTTTACTAACTAAATGATAATATATTACGTATGTTGTAATCTCTTGTAGAACACTTGTTTGGTTCTTATAAACGGTATAATAATAATAATCTATGTTAATTTTATTGTTTTGTAATGTACCTGCCCTGTAACTGGATTTGTTTCTATCTGGGTAGATGTAATCCTAATAAATAAACAACTCTTTTGATTTCCTAATAACAAATTTATTACGCTGCCAATAACACAAATTAGTTGTGCCCCATTCGTGACAAATTGCTATTAAACGCCTAAAAAATTAAAATTGCTTCCTAGTAAATTCGGTCGTAAAACATTCTATATTACAAGTCATAAAATGACACAGACCTGTAATCGACTATATATACTTTCAGAAATATTCGGTTTTATTAATATTTTAGGAACGAAAGGCCTAATATTATATTTTTATAAACGAACTTTTTAATTAAGAAGTTCGGAAACTCACTACAATATAATTAAAAAAATAATTTATGGAATTATTTGCATATCATCTCTTGATTTAATGAGAGTTTGATTGGAGCCCTCTGTTGAGGGGCGCTCTCTACCCTAAAGTAATTCTGATGTTGTTTAAAGGAGTTTGTAAAGAGACTGGCAGAAAGCATGCCTCTATTGATTTTAGACAAACAAAAGACTTTCATCCTATGATGAAAGGAATATTGTAATTTTAAATGAGATTATAAAATTCAGTTTAAGGTTTGTAATTGGCCACTTTTCTATTAGAATATTTTGCGCAGTGCCCTAAGAAGCACAATAAACACCTAAAGATTAAGTATCTAATAAGATTACTATTGCAACTTTAAAGCTTCTTGAACTGGTTTTATAAATATAAAACAGACCCTACTACTCTACTTATATCCACGCAAACAGGTAATAAAACGCTTCCAGGGAAGTTGTTTTTTTTACAAAAATGTTATTTCCAACTTATGAGTTTGAGCGAAAGTTCTATTTAAGTGAGTTAAATTTGAGATTCTTTTACTTCTGGTTATGTTATACCAGAAGTAGGCATTAAGTCGCGTATTTTAAAAGCAATCCTGTCTGTTTTTTGTTACGAATTAGAATATTAAAAATATTATTAACTCTAGCTTAAGTCGTTTTAAAGATATTAATATATATGACGTTAAAATAAAAAATGAGAGTTGGAATGAGCCTTTTAATAAAATAATAATAATAAAATAAATTTAGGAGCATATAGCAGATAGTCAGTTCGGCTTTCGTAAGGGATTGGGCACAAGAGAGGCACTTTTCTCTATCCAGGTTTTAATTCAAAGATGCCGAGACGTTAACACTGACGTTTTCATGTGCTTCGTAGACCCGGAAAAAGCTTTTGACAAAGTGCAACATGACAAGATGGTGGACATACTGAAAACAACGGGCATAGATGATAAAGATCTACACTTCATAGCAAATCTATATTGGCGTCAAACAGCGAACCTGAGGGTGGACAATGATTTTACTGAGGATATTGCCATTAAGAAGAGGTGTAAGGCAGGAGTGTATACTGTCTCCATTGCTCTTCAACTTATATTCCGAAGCCATATTTAAAGAAGCTTGCCTCGACATTCCAGAGGGAATTAAAGTGAACGGAATCGCAATGAACAATATTAGATACGCGGATGATACGGTGTTGATGGCAAATAGCATAGTCCTTGATAGATTGGTCATGAGAACAGTTCGGCCTTAAATTAAACATCACAAAAACCAAGTTTATGATTGTCAGCAGACGAAATATAAACACTCAGCTATGGATTGGACAGAATCGAGTGGAAAGAACGGAGAAGATAGTATATCTAGGACAACTACTAAGCGACGACTGGGATCATTCAAAAGAGATAAAAAGAAGAATTGAGATTGCGAGAAACACCTTCATACGCATGAAAAAGATACTTTGCGGACGTGATCTTAACTTAACGTTGATAATGAGAATGGTCCGCTGTTACGTGTTTTCTGTTCTTCTGTATGGAGTTGAGTCGTGAACACCTACAGAGAATACCACGAAAAAACTTGAGGCCTTCGAACTATGGACGTACAGAAGAATGTGAAGAATAAGCTGGATTGACCATGTCACCAATGTCGACGTAATGAAAAGAATGGGAAAGGATAAAGAAGTCATTAATACATTAAAGACCAGAAAGCTCTCCTACTTTGGACACGTAATGAGACACCCTGAAATATATTATGATATATTACATCTAGTACTCCAGGGAAAGATAGAAGGTAAACGCCACGCCGACCGGGCACAAGACGCATCTCTTGGTTAAAAAACTTGAGGCAGTAGTTTGGCCAATCAACATTAGGACAGTTCAGAGCGGCTGTCAACAAGGTGAAAATTGTCAACATGATCGCCAACATTCGTTAAACGAATACGGTACTATAAGAAGAAGAATACGAAAAATCGTCTAAGTTTACTCGGCTAGGAAAGGGAGGAGAAAATAAGAATGCTATTGGCTCCCCGCATTTGGGAGTCGAAAGCAACATTTTCGAAAAGGATATGAGAAAAAATATTTTACACAATCGAAATTTCGCTAGACCTCTTGTAGAAGCAATTTTCATTTTTTGAGCAAGTACCTACAACAAACTTAATCGTGAAAATTTCGGTAGCCACCTTGTATATATTTTATATATAATCTAGGTGCGGTTAGATTAAACTGTTTATTAAGAATGAGACATATACATAGCCTATCCCATAATAATAGTTTAAGGCGTAGGTGATCTCAAACAATTTTTAAATTGTAATAATTAACCGTTTACTACTTACCAATTACTACCTATTTTATTATCAACTATACGTATAAATTAAAAAATGATGTAGACACATTTTAAATTTAACGGTACTAAATGTTGATAATAATAAAATTATTGGCAACCTACACACTAAGATTGGATTACTTTACTTTTTATTAACAATAAAATATGGAAGTCTTTGAATTCCATTGAAAGTAAGAAGCAAATATGTCAAGGTTTTATATAAAAAAATACAATACATGTTATAAAGTATCAGAAGCATATTTCTTTATTTGTAAAAACATGTGAGACTGTTTGGTTGGTTTGGTTCAAATACAGTTGTTATACAATGACGTGCGATATACTTCGGTATAAGCAAAGTAATTTACATAAAATAATATTCTTGAGAACTTTTAACACCTCAAAAATATTGCAGCAAGAAATCGAGGGAAAACACAATATATTTAGTTGTCCAACTAATTTAATTGGTTCAACTTCGATAATAAAATAATTTGAAGAAATATTTGAATCTCTGGATCAATATTAATCAAAATAAACAACATTCAGCTCTCCATAACGGTTCGAGGGTTTATAACTCCATTATCAGTCACAAAAATACAGTCGAAAATTAAACTTGTATCACCACGTATAAAACAATTTGCCGGCTTCCTCAAATCTTCTTCCTATTCTGTGAACAGTTGAACCACAGTGAAACATCTTAGAGTAATTAAAGTACACCTACGTCAAATCTAATTATGACTGGTTGTGACAGTGTCCTACTTGTGGCACATTTCAAAAGATAGGAACCAGCTACAACACGCTGGTACTTCGAGTGAAAGCAGAATGTTGTGTTCCCCTGGATTGCAAATTTCATTCAGTTTGTCTAAATATGATGTGCTGGTATAATTAGACATTGTGGAACTTTTTGGTGTGAAATACCTAAATCTGACAGAAATCTTTTTTAAATAACAAATTGCCATGCTCGTGGTGTTATTGGACCATATTTTTTCGGAAAAAAAAGACAGGGTTACCTGAACGGAGTAATCGGGTACTGTTGCAGGATTATGTATTCCCATTTGTTGTTGAAAATCAACTGGAGGAATTCTGGTTCCCACAGGACGGCGCTACCTACCATACCGCCGCCGAAACTACCGCGCAAGAGCGTTTTGGTGATAATGTTTTTTGACGCAATGATCCTGTGAATTTTCCTGTACGATCTTGAGATTCGACGCCGTGCGGCTTCTTCCTGTGGAACTTACTGGACATCGAAGCTTTATGCTATTAATTCAACAACTATAGAGGATTTTGAAAACTAACAGCAGATTTGGTGAGAATTAGCTATTGTCAACTAAGTCATGGTGGACACTAGAATGATATTAATTTTAAACCTTAATTGTCATTGAATACTCTTTCAAATAAAACACCTTTTTTTTTTTGCTAGCCGACAATTTTATGTGTCTGATTTCATTTAAAATCCTAAAGCACGCAATGCATATCGGATTGCTTAATCAAAATGAAAATTATTTACTCAACAACAGAACGTACTGGTATGGTATTCATCCTTGGAGAATCAAATCAAAATTGTTTATTGACTACTCGAAGTTCCCTTATCCTAGATGAGTCTTTTTTTGAGAAACGATTAAATCAGTTTAAGGAAAGTCGAGGTGTTATAGGGACGCGTTACAAGAAAACCTATCGTGAAGATCAACTATAATAAGTTCACATATGGAAAATCCTAATACTTGTCAAAATCAGATATCGGAAATATCAAAGGGCTCTCCAGATTCCCGGATTAGTAATTAGGTGATAGGTTCTGGAAAGCTCGCGACTCAAACGGAGGCGACTCTGTACAGATTTAGTAGGCTGTACCTCGGCCGGGGCAGCGCTGTGTTAATTTGGTAGAATGTGCCTCGCTCACCGTACAGATGTGGAATAGACGTACGCGCGCCAGAATGTTGTAGAACAAACGACTGATGTCGAGAAAGAAACAAATCATATATAAAGCCAGCGTGTAAGAGGGACAGACAGTCAGAAATCAAGTGAATAGTCAATCGTTAAGAACAGTGTTGTGAAATATAAATATAGTGAAAATAAATATCGTTTTTTCAAGTTATTAATTTAAGTGTTTAGTTATTAAGTGTAAATAAATTAGTTTAATTCAAATCTCGTTATTATTTCACACAACGAACCCAGAAAAACGTTACAATACGTAAGAAAGAACTTTTGAAACTGGTATCCCGAATGTTCTACAGAGTTAGCAGTGGTTTTCAAGAAATGGACTGTGAATATTTCGATCCAAAAAGTAAAACTTTTTGAACGTCACGTGTTTTGGCCACAATATTCCGTGCAAACAAAGTTTTTGTGTGTAAATTTTTAATTTCAATTTAATTTAAAATTCGCATGCCTCACTGGACGTAATTTTCTATTTTCAGAAAATATAATTATTTATTCATGTAAATCTACAGCAGTCAGTCAGCCGCACACACTGATGTTTTTATAATAACAATAAAAATGATTTATCTCGATTCTGTGCCGTGTTTTCGCGTTGCTATGGGATGAGATTAAGTAAGTATACAGGCAGCGGTTCTCATATTTTAAAATTACTGCAGTTCTCAAGTTTATAAAGACTTACATCTAATGAATCTTGAAATATTATGAAGTTATCTGAAAAATCAAAGTGGTTTAGCTAACGCAGAACAAGAAACAAATTTTATTACACAACTAGGTAGGTAATGTATTCATTGTCGGCATTTTTAATGTCTTTATGTAGCCTACCAAGAGTGTACTTAACGTACTGTAATAATAGTTATCGACGGTCGATGGTACTTCGCAAAATTTAAGAGAACTACTATAGTATGATTGCTTTAAAAATTTGGGCGTTATTTATAATGGACTGGTTCTTTCCCTCTTTTGTGTTCACTCGAACGTCCTGCTTCAAGCAAATACGATGATCTGGTCATACTAAGCTCAAGTTCTGAAAAATTCCTTCTTCCAGGACCCAAGCTACCCTGAATATGATTAAATGCCCGACTAGCTGGAGGCGTTAAATTCATGAAAACGAGACAACTACAGCAGCTACAGCATAGCCAAATTTTTGAGGATTTTCAATGCTCGATACTTACGTATATTTATAATTTTTGTGACATAACAAATTTTAAATATTCTTTGGCTAAGTACAAGAAGATTTTTTTTTTATCAAAACTTGCACTTTAGCTTTGGAAATCCACATTAAAGTATAAGTTTTGCTGCAAGGAGTTTCTGGTAAAAAGTACGAAGAAATTCAAAAAAAATATTAACTCCTGACCAGATATAGGCTTCAGAAGATGAGAGCACAGGCCTTTTCCAAATACAGACAAATTTGGTTCTATAACCTATAGACATTGTAACATAAAAGCAATCAAATATATATTGCAGATAGCTTCTTATCTAAGCAAGCTTCAAAGCACATTGTCGGATGAAGGCTCGTGTTACTCGCAAAACAAGAACTGCATCTAATCTGCTTTTTGGAAATGTATAGAGTCTTTAAGAAAGCACCACATTTTTCCCTTAAGAGGTCATAGTTTGATGCCCAGAAAAGATTTTTGCAAGAGTAGAGAAGCATTATCGATCACTAGAATTAATTTTAGACCGATGGAGTTTCACGAGATTTAAATAAAAAACATGAAACGGTCTGCTTGGGGACAAGACTGTAACACATTGACATCAGTCGATATCACAAAATATGGTAAATAAAAAGCTACCTTTCAAAATAAGTGTAGCTCGAGTCTTAACATACCAGAAAAGAAAAGATACAGTGATTTGCAAAGTTGGCACTACGTAGGTATACAGGTCATAACATAGAAGTTCGCAGTTTCAAAAAAGGTGTCAAAATGTCAATCAGATATAATCTGTTAGTGATCTTGAGGAAGCCGATGTGAAAAGGCTTTGGCGCGACATTGATCTTACTGATCAAATATTTTCGTTTTATGATGAAGTTATCAAGGAAACTGCACTCAGTGTTGGCGATAATGCTGATGAGTAGAGAAAAGTGTGGTAAGTTGTTATTATATACAAAAGAATTATATTTTCCTTGCCACACAGACAACCTATTTTTTCCCTTATGTTCTATTTCACAAATTTGACAAGATTTCGGTTCCTAGTGGGCACCATTTTACCAAAAAAATCATCTTATTTATTTCGTTTGATGTGAATTAAATAAGATACGTTATATTATTAAGGTTAACCCATGAATTTTACTTTCCCGTACAGGAAAAGTAGGTATTGTAAACCACTTTGAAGTTACCTGAGACGATTAAGTCCATTTCCAGATGGAACTCTGTCTGTCGGTATGTATATTCTTCCCAGATATCGCCTATACCGGAAATACTTGTTTTTGGTCATTTTATACATAAATTAGTAGTTTTAAAAAAATGTCTGTCTGTCTGTATTCACGAAAACGCAAAAACCCTTAACAGATTTTAACCAAATTTGGTACAAAAATACTATTGGACATGGCAAGGAGCTGATTAGATTTTGGGTTTAAAAGAGGGTTCAAAAATTAAAAAAATTCATAGTTCTTAAACTTATCCGAAATACTGCATAATTTTTTACGCATTTAATTGAATATAACCTAAAATATTGAACATAAAATATTAGACCTCATTGGCGTTTGAAAATAGTGTAAAATGGGGTAAAAAAGATCTAAAAAAACGTATTTCTTAAACATAGCAGCAGAAACCCGATACTTAAAAAAAATAGCTGATGTCTAAAACAAAAAAATATATATAAATTTTAGATAAATGACAAAAAGGTCATAAAATTATTACTTCTACACTTAAATATGGAGAGCTATTCGTGCGGCGAGGGCAACAGTTTATTTTTATTGTTGTCAAATTTGACAACAGAATAAGTGGGAGAAATAAAATGGTTTAGAGTAAGACATTTCTTTTTGGTTTTGCTTGTGTTATGGACTATGGATAGCTCGGATGTTGGTAAAAAGTTAAGGAATGTGAACGTTTTTCAAAATAAACACAATTGGAGAAAATCGGTCAAGTTGAGGCTGTTCAATAAGATGTAGAAAAAGATCTTTCTTCAAATGTGGGAAAATCAGCAGCCAACTTTAATTGTCTAAAACCGACGGTATTAGAATTCGTATTATTTACAGAAACTCCATAAAATTCTTCGTGGAAAGTTTCTGCGCTCTATAGAATTTTCATACTGCGTATTAGATAGACACAGAGGAGTATCTGAATTTTCTAAAAATGAAATCATAAACTCCCTAAATTTTCATTTATCGGCAGACGAAAATCCAAGTGAGGCATCATTAGCATGAGTTGGCATCAATTGAAGTCCTTAATCATCTGTTCATATTCTATTGGACCACATGTATTGCAAAGAAGGTCAAGAATTTGCCACAATTTTGAGAATATCTGTCGAAGTGATATTTGGTTTATCATTTTTTAAGCCAAGTCCACATTATACTGACATATTTATGCCAAGTGGCAAGGCTAGTTGACGCTGCCATATACAATTCAATCGTGCATATAGAAAATTCTATGTATACCGACAAGGACTGATAGTGTGTATTGAAAATTATCGAAATGAATTATAAGAATGAGATTTAACAAAGTGCTTCTTATAGTCTGTAAAGAAAAGATTTAGCATCGTAGTTCCAAACTTAAATGATGTAACTAACCCTTTCCAAAATATTTAATGTTCATTTTATATTGTTTCTCATTTATATAATCAAAATTGATTGCTCCAGAACTAGCTTGTAAACCCCCAACAATGTGAAAGTCACGTATTCGCATAAAATTTGATACATCAGCATTTTAAGCGGTGTATACAAAATTCCAAGCATTCCCGTAAAATTCAAATACCGTCCTATTCCAATAAAATACCAATTTCCTAAATTACACCACCCTATACATCTTCCGAAGCTTTATATTCCAAACATAAAATGCGTTCCGCATCCGATAAATATGTCTGGCGTTGCTCTGACCCTCCACAAAACCGCAATAATAACCCCCACTGACTTTGTGATAATAAAACCGCTGAAAAACCCAAAAACCTTTTGAATGTGGAAGTGTACGCAAAATATATGGGGAAAAAATCGTCGCCTAAAACCCTCTATCAAATATATGAACAAAAAAAATAGCAAAGAGAAAGGAAAAATAAGATTAACTCTTTTATTTAATGTTGCCCCCGAGGAAAACTTCCTATAAAAACCGAAACAAAACAGACATATTCCAACGTATAATACGATACATGTATATCATGTATAAAAGGCAGTTCCATAAATAAAGAAAGGTTCCAAGTTCTACTGATATGATAATACTTCAATCTTGATAATTTGATTTATTCACTGATTTTTTTTGTCGGGTCAAACTATAAAAGGATGTAACAATAAAATTGAATGTATTAAAGTTATTATGTTTTAAAAGGGACATTCTATATCTTATATAAAGTTTAATGGCACTCCAAAAAAATCGATTGTGTCACCCCCAAACTTTCCTGGAAAGATATAATATAATCTAAAATATATGACCTTGGATAACGAAACAAAATCTGGAAATGGTCTCAGTGGTGTCAGAGGGACTTCAAAATGGTTACATCCGTCTGAAATTTGGTAGCGTATTCACAATAATTTCCCTATGTCGGGAAAGTATAAATAAAATTGTACTTAACATGACTTCGCACTGTGCCAATATGAACACAAATATTTGAAATCTAGTTCTAACTACAGCTGGCAACAACATGTTTTGTCGCCTCATTATCCTCCAGGCACAAGCGGCACTCGGAATTTTCCAAGAGACCCAACCTCGAGAGATCATGATTCAAACGCCAGTGTATAGTCTAACCAGGGAGCGCAGATGAGATCTACTCATACCCAACAACTCCCCCAGCAGCGATCAATGGGTCTGCATGGGGGAAGTTGCAAATTGCGGACTAGTGCTGATTTACTGATGGCCCAAAGACAAACTCAGGTACAGGTGCCGGAGTCTATGGCAGCAGACCCAAGACAAACATTTCTCAATGTCTGGGTTCTCACACTACTGTATTCTGGCCATTGTTCTGCTCAGCAGCTCGAGCAGGAGCACTGTGTGCGAAAGTCAATAAAAATAAAATTTCACTGATCGCCAAGCGGCTATAAAGGTCCTATGTTCATCAAGATCCACAGCAAGAACAGTGTGGATTTGTCAAAACAGGCTCTCTAATATCGGGAGAAATAATCACATGACTCTGGTCTGAAGCGTAACGGAGCTCAGTTAAGATCTAAATTGTTACTCTAAATGTTGTATTACACTTTTGTGAGAAAATATAAAATTCTTAACTAATATAATTTTCAAACACACTGCTACCTACCTCAAACATGTTTGTATTCCTATATAATACATAATATCAATATAAAAGGTGCGGTAAAATATGTCTTTCGACTTAAAACATGAAAATGTTGTAGACATTCTACTTTTATGATCATGCTAAGTGCATTTTTTCGCGTATATATACGAGTACATACTCGAGCAATAATACAAAAATATAAAGTTTGTCAAGGTTGCAGACACATCTGGTTGAAAAAAAAAAACAAGAACAAAAACACGTAAATCCATATAGGGAATTGTTTTGCATTGTAACGTTAAGCTGAAATTAGAAAACAATAAGTGCATAGTGTGAAATGAAACACATTCACTTTATACTTAAATGTCTCCTGAGGTTCATAGGTACTTCATTTAATGAAATCTCGAATAACGCAATATCAATAAAAGTACTAAATATATGCATAAAAATGTAATACTTCGACAACGGTCTTGTGGCTTTATCAAAACTTCCTTTCAGCGGATACTTTAGTCGTATCCGTCAAAAGGCCAGACGCCGAATCAGTAGGTATTTTATTTATTTTTTGTTCTTATAATGGACCCAAAAATTACCCTGTTCCATACCAGTGTATGATGAATAAACACATTATATTTAAAATAGTTCATTGGCTAGGTACCTTAAATGATTTTGTAAAACTATACGGTTAATGTGAATTTTGAGTAAAATTATCTTAAAAACCGCTGGAATTGGCACTAGTTCATAACCACTTTTTTGTATATACCTCTGAATATATCCTGTTGATTAAAAAACAGAAATTATCGTTTAATTAAAATTCCGTATCGTAAGCGGTTAAGAAGCAGTCAAAATTTAGGCATAACTCTGTATTTTATTCTTCTTAATATATATGAAAGAATTATTTGTTCCTTAATTTAACTTTCTATTTGTTATTACAAAAATGTTCCTATGTTTAGAATAAATTACATATTTATAGACAATTTGTTATCTTACATTTTACACTAGTGATGATTCTAGAACATTTTGTTATAATTATATACAACCAAAAATGTAAAGTGTTTTTATCCTAATAAAATAACGGACAAGGTTCGATACTAAAAGTATGTCTCCAATATCCTAAATCGTTAAACCAAAAAGTTGGATTGTTGGTTGTAAAAACAAAGCAAAAAACCGTTTGTTTTTTTTTGTGTTATTCAATATTTTTATATAAAATATTGTCAAAAAGGAATTACAAAATTATTCGATACAACGTAAGTTTCGGCGACAGAAAGCGGCATAGTTCGCCGACGCGTGCATTATTGTATCGCATAATTTTGTAAGTTTTATTTGACCACAATATTGAATATTAAAAAACACCAAAAACACCCAAATATTTATATTTTTTGGTTTCACTATTTAACAAAAAGGGCATTATTTTTTCATCAAACTTTTGTACCAACCCAACAATGGAAATCTGCGAGTTTCATTGATTTATTCCAAAATGTATCAACGTATATTTCACGTTACAAAAATATATAAAAGTAACTTTAAATAACGTGAAATCAAACGTTATTTACACGTTTCTAAAATGCGAAATTAATACGATTACACAAACGTTAATTATTAGTTTTTAATCTGTGTAATCGTATTATTAACGTATTTTAGAAACGTTTAAATATCATTTGATTTCACCGTTGAATATATATACATAAATACGTTCAATACACGTTTTTTTATAGCATTTAACTAACGTTTCGTTATTCGTGTTCTGTAACGTGAAAAATCACGACATCAAAGTCAAATGTACCTTTTTCTGGAAAGGTGTTTTGTAATGATAAACGTTAAATAAACGTATGTGTGTTTACTGCGTAGTCAAGCTATCGCTAAAAAATCTAGACAAGGCAAACTTCGGTCAAGCACCACTTCTAGAGGCAAAACTATCTTCTAATGCAGTGAATTAACGTATGCCAAAAATCTAGGCCATTGTGACCCTCATTCCAAATAATAAAAATATTATCGATATATCTTCCAAAATATAAAATTTGGTCTTTGAGATCACCACTCAATAGTACCCTCTCAAGATTCTGCATAAATATTTCACTCAAAAATGGTGTCAGGCAGGGACCCATGGCAGGTCCTTGTTTTTGTGTATAAATCTGATTGTCAATTTTGAACAAATTGTGAACAAGAACCGTCCATAATACAAAAAAAAATCGGAATCTCTTAAAACCACAATTTTAATCTATCTCTTTGAACATGACTGCTGGCTAGTTATTCTTAACATTTGACCATTTCTCACCGTTTTTGATGTGGATCTTGACGACGACTTTATGACTATCAGAAACGCCTGAAATAGAGTGATATGAGGACCCAGATATAGACGCAAAATCTGACGTTTTCTGAACACATTAAACTAGTAACAACTAAACTTCAGTTCTGCCTAAAATATTCCACACTATCAACTAAGCCTCTCAAATTTGGAAACATACTCTAGATATTGCAACTCTGCTTGGAATGAGCAAAAAGTATACATAACCTTTCTTTGCAATATCCTATGACCTTATTCTCAATCTTCAAGAGGTTACTAATCTAAAGTCATTATGATATTTAAATAAACAAACGTAAACTAAAACACCAACAGCTGCGAAGAACAAGACTGAATCCTCCAAAAACAAAAAAAAAAACTGGGACAACATACCCTTTACAAAAGACCGTGTTCTAAGAGTGCAATTGACCTATCACTCGGTAGAAATAGGTGTTAAGGGTAATAACAAGATTCATGTGTGGTCATGCCCCCATAAAATAATTCCTAAATAAAATTTGGTGCAAATTCGACGCTTTGAATTACAGAAGACAGGTTAAGAGCAACCAATAGGAGATCTGGAACCCATTAGAGTGAAAGGAATAATATATTTATGGATTATAATCACACATTAGGTTGCAGTGACGGGGCCAGGTGAAAAAGAAAACTAGAACTTGAGTAATTACGAAATGCTCTGCTTGTACTTTCTGGAACTGGTGTTGGAAAATTTTGTTTTTTTTAAGTCCTTAAATGTTTTGATAGTTTTCCGGTTTAGTATAATGGAAAACAATATTATCTAAATCGAGTTAATAGCTATATTATTTAACTAAGTAGTAGCTATTATATTTGAAAAACATATTAAAGCATTGTTTTCGTTTATAACAACCTAACAACATTAGTATTCTATACGTACCGTTGTTATCCTATTGTTTGTATTTGTATTTTCTATAGCAATAACAATCAAATACAAAGACTAATAAAATATTAGGTTACATTATAGTCTCGATTATAGTACTATAATAACTGTAATAAAGTTCACAGGTAATAAAAACGGTAGTTTATACTTCGCCATTAGAATAAATAATTAGAGATCAATTTAAAAAGTATTTTTATATTTAGCTTGTAAGAAACAATAATGTTTAACTATAGTATATTTACAGAAGAAAGAGTCTAAACCAAAACAATGATCCCTGAAGTGGGAGAAAGCATGCAGCTGAAGGTGGTTTGGTATCTTTCTTCGGTAAATACACTTTAGACTACCGCTTTCAATGTCAGTTGCTTTTCTCGGTAGAACCTTTAAGGACCGTTAAAATATATCACATGACCTAAGGTAATAGCCAATGGGAATTTACTTCCAAAGCGTAATTCTTTCTAAGGCTTTGACTCAATTCTACCCCTTCTCTGATCTGTGGCACTTCTCTTATATGTCCGATGTAATATAAGAAATTAGAAAATGCAGTAAGAAAATGGAGCCTTCTATGGAAAAAAAATTTTCGATTACGTCAGCCTACATGGGAAACCCTGTATAAATAAATGTAAGGTTTGAAAATACGCAATCGGATATTACGGATCAGAGCGTTTTTCCAAAAAAGTTTTCGTTTAATTTTTATTGAAATTATGCATTAATTTTGCAGCTGATTGTATACAATATAGTTAGTTTTAAATCGTGGCTTTGTTTTTAATATGGTTGTATCTCTACTAATTAAAACCAGCTTCTCCTTAAAAAAAAAATATGTATATATGTGTTTTAGTGTTGCTTCCTTTCATATGTATTAAAATTCAATAACTGCTGCACAGCAGTAATATATGAGTATTTCTTTAAGGCATTATTTCATTTACATTGCTTACTATGGTTCAGATGCAACTTTTGCTGTAGTATAGTAAAGTAATGAGGCGTAATTGAGTTACATTATTTACTATGGTACAGTGGCGACCTTAGCTGCACCGTAGTAAACAATGTATTTACGCCACTCGGCGTGATTTGCATAATAAAAACTAAGATGACGAATTATTTTAATTCTTATAACGCTTGGGTAGTCACTGATGACACCATATTCATCATTTTTATAACTACATTGTGGTAAATATCTAACTCACATAGTGTTAAAAAGAAACAACATAAATAATATACGTAGACTTTAACGAGAAAATGTAATAATACTACATCATCAACAGTCAACTTAATGAAGATCAAGATTGCAAACCAGAAGTGTGTGTACAAGAACATACATGCGGCAGACAACAAATAACAATAAAAATAATCATCATGACCTGTTTCGTGAATGTCTCTACTCATGTTATTTTCCATTTCATTGTCTCGAATTATACAGGGTAGCAGAGGTTATAATGTCCGTTAAATTAGTAGATATTGCAGATTTTGTGCCTCAGTAGGATCCAATATGACATTCTTAATATAGGTAGTATTTTTGAAATTATTACTTAAAAGAAAATAATTATTTATTATTATTTATCATGTAAAGGGTGTTTTAACTTTAAGTTGGCAACCAAATTTGCGCAGCCACCAAATTATCAAAAAACTTTTGAATATAAAAACTTGGCCTATTCCTATATCTGCTATGCAAGCTTTTATACTTCGGGGAAACTTTCATAGAGATTCTTTATAAGTTGCTGAAGAATATTCTCCCAAATAATGGTAGCGGCATGGATAAGGTCTGGAAGGGCTTCTTTTCAACATGCATGCATCTTGCTGTCTAATGGCCTCTGCTGTTATGGCCAATAAATTATTCTTAATTCCGAATTTTTCTTGAATATTTTTTTACAATTCTTTCTCTTTTGTTGGGATGTAAGGTTCTATTTTAAAAAGGGAAATTTTTTCTTTGAAAAGGTGAACGGTATAATATAAGCACTGTAGATATGTATAATAATGTGCGAATGATCCGAGTAATATTATTTTCTCTGCACACAGAAGATATCTTGGCGTTTGGAATATGAATTCAAGTTAAATAATAAATTTTCTGTTACTTTCAGATTCATTTAAGTGCTTCATTTATCGCATGATTTTAATGCAATAATTACAATTTGTTGAATAACAGGTAATTAATAAATATCTATATTATCTCATTTAAAATGCCATATGCAATAAAGACTGTATAATTTGAACAGACGCAGTTTAATTATATACAATGCATCCTCTAATTGTAGTGAATGCCAACCAGTCATAAATAATAAGTTAGCAAACTGACACTTGGATACATTATGAATTTATATCAATGATATTGCTAACAATTTTGTTTAAAATAAATTACTTAATGGATTTTAAAGCAAAATGAATACCAGTAACAATAATAAATTGACTGTTTCAGCCTGGTGGACTAAACTAAATGAATAAGTAAGGACTGGTTCAAGTTATCTCGGTCAATATTGACTAGTAAAAATATACTTATCTAAAGTTTATTTATTTCCAAAATAAAAATATAAAAGAAAATAAATAATAATAAATAAAAAAGTCTCACACCTACCAACCCCCCCTTCTAACTTCTGAACTGTTTGGTACATGGAGATGGAATTTGGAACAATACTATAAGAACAAGTTCCGTATTTTTGAGGTATCATTATAAAGGTCTTTTTATGCTCAAAGCTTTCTCTAAGTTTTCTTTCTATAAAATATTTCCTAAATAAATGCACTCAATCGAAGACTAGCATGTTTAAAAGATGTTTCAGAAAAATCAAGCTCATCGGAGTGGCTTATTTTGGTTTATATATCGCTTTAAAAGCTAGCCTGACAACTGGAAATTACCACGGACAAATAGACCTTAAAACTTTTACAAAATGGGTCAAGGAGAAACAATTACCCAATATTCCTGAATCGGAATGTGTCATTATCCTACCTGTTGTCGTTGTGTTTGAAGCCTGAACAAGGAAATCAAAACTCCGAAAAGTTGGGCTTACTACCCCAATAGTTAAACGAAGTTAGATTATAACAAGAGGGTCAAGATCAGCGTTCATTATAGGTGTATATGTTATAAGCGCAAAGTCCAAAAACAGCCAATGGCGCCGAATTTTTTGCTCAATCCCACAGTACAGCTAAACTCCGACGAGTGGTCATATTTCTGGCTTTGGTCGTTCGTACGCAACGACCAAATTCCGAAATAATGGTCATAGTATTTTGGCGCCCATTCGTCGTTAAGTTGCAAAAATAAATAAATATAAAGTTTTTGTTGTCATTTTTAACATAGGACGTACTTTTTCAGAGTTAAACCAACTTTACAATATTATATTAAGTAGTTTCCCAACCCATGGAAATTATTTTGATATAAAGACGGATACTCGGACGGATATAACCATTTTGAAGTCACCTGAGATGACTAAAACCATTAAGGAATAAATGTAATTTAAAAACCTTTTTCTTCCTCAAATTGACTTCCGTGATAAGCACCTTTTAAATGAAGGTACTATGTATAGACTTAATTGTATGTTTTTGAGACATCCTGTATAAATAAATGTTACTTTAATCCCTAACGTTGTTTCTTTTTGTTGTGATTTTAAAGGTGTTAATACAAACAACGTTTACTTAAGCAAATCTCTAATTAATTACTTATACATTCTTTAAAAAAACGGTCTATCTAACCTCGCTTGTAATGCAATCTCCGAAATAACTTTATTAGTCAGACGTATAAATAACGAAACTAACACGAAACGCAAACATGTGTATCTTCTAAATAGTGAATAAATAAATCAAATAAACTAATACCTAACAATATTATATAAAATACATCCCAAAACTAATTAGCAAATGTAGGTATTACATTTCATAAAAGGAAGAGAGATAATATATGATTATTACTCTACCTACTTCTAACTATATATCTAAAGAGTTAAAAAAAAAATAGTGAAAGCCGTTGAACTATTGTTTATGTGATTATTATTGTGTAGTAAACAAATTAACATTTTGCGTCCTACGAGATATCCTTTTTTATATTTCTAATCTAGTATTAATAGACGTTTTAACACAATGCAGACAATTATTGAATTTCAACACCTGCAGGATTTTATTCAAATTATGGGTACCATATACATGGTCGAATTTTTTATATAACCAAATGTTGGAAATCTATATTATTATATCTGTACAACATTTTCAACATAACATCATGTTTTTGTGGAGGAAGACTTTTATTGATTTTAACAAAATAACACAGTAATGCGTGAAAGGGTTATTGCCACAAATTTTTTGTGTATTATTGCATTTAAACTTTGAAAATATTCATTATGACCATCTTATGCAACTACAATGTTGATAGGTACATTATCGAATAGGCGGATCTTACAGGAGTTGGGTTTTCTTTATAAAATTCTATAAACTGTAAAATAGATTCCCTTGAACTTCTTTCGAATATTGCAACCGTTATTGTAATAATATTAATATATTTAAGAGTTACTCTTTGGCTAGCCTTAAGAAGCATGTTATCTGTAATTACAATTATTGTAAAAAAATGACTTAATCTCGTTAATAACCTTATTATTTTATTATATATAATTTATTGTAAATAACACATATTATGTCACTTTTGGTTTTAAGTTGCCCGTTTTTTTCTTTGACGTACCGTAAAACGGGATGACTTTGACCAAAATCACAAAATAAGCCATTGTTGTTTATTTGAGACACCCTGTATGTTTTTGACTTATAGTTAAACATTTAAATTTATGGATATTATGTGAAAATTAATTTTCAAATCGAGAAAATGTAAAAAATATTCAAAGGAGGATATTCCCGCATTTTATAAAAAATAAGAAAAAATTACTTCAAGTTATTTAGGGTTATAAATGACTTGGCGGACTGCGAATAGTTACAGATCAATATTACGTTAGTGTCAGGATAAACAGACGCTAAAGCAACTGGCAGCTCAGGGGAACACAAGATTACTCTGACATGGGTGCCAGGACATGAAGGCATAGAGGGGAACGAAGCGGCGGACCAACTTGCAAAAGAGGGCGCAAACGCTCCGTTCTTCTGCCCGGAATCTATCTTTGGCCTTCCAAAAAGCGATATGATGGAAGAACTTCGGAGATGGGAAAAGGAACAACTTAAGTTCTACTGGCGAAACACTCCGGGCCTAAGACAATCAAAAAGGTTTACCAAACCTTCAGAGGCCGACGCAAGGAAGGTTATCCAACTGGATAGAAGCGACATAAGGCGAATTACAGGCCTTTTTACGGGACACCACCCAGTGAAGTATCATCTCATGCAAGTATATAATGCTTCAGTTAAGTTTAATCAACGCATAAGTTAGATATTCATCTTACTCTTGGATGCAAGTTGTGTATTTATTTGATTTAAAATTACCTTATATAGGTAGTTAGAATAAGAATACCAGGTAGGATATATTGAAGGAAAAAATATCCTCCTATTATAATAGTTATATTTGTCTTCAAAGAAGTGTATGTTGTTCTTATATTATTTATAATAGACTATTTTAGGATAATACCGAATATAATATGTTTCTTATAATAAATAATAATTTAACTCGAATCAAGAAAACTACATCTACTTTTAACTTTAAAGTTATAGTCTACCGAACGCATGATCGATTAAAGACGTTGATGGTTCACGTCGCTCACGTTGTTGTTGGTCGTTGTACGTGTTGACGTCGCCGGTGACGGGTTATAAAGAAGTTTATTTGTAGATTTGCTTCTGTGTAATAATGGAAGATTATTATAAATTACTCCAAAGTTTGTCCACTTCTGTTATGTTTAATAATTATAAAATAATACAGAATCTATTGAAGTATAATGTAGTTATAATTCCACATGAAACAATATTACCCCTATAGTTGATTCAAGTATCTTCTTGCGTTAGTATTAACTTAGTCTTACTATGAGAGAGATAATGTTTTATTTAATTATTGAAGTATTATTGTACTTGCGGCATAGGAAATGCAATGTACCGTTGACTTAAGATTCATGTACTTATAATAAGAATAGATTTTTTCCATGATACTATTTCAATCAAATCTTAAGTTCAACGATCACTGTCAGTACATGATTGGCTAAGCATATAGATCTTTGGGATTTATTATAAGTAATAGTAAATATTTTGGAATATCAATCATTAAAAGTCTTGGTTCGCACGCATTTTGAATATGCCTCAATTGTTTGGATGTCAGTATACTCATAATGATCACATAGAGAGAGTCCAAAAGAAATTCTTGAGATATTTATATATGCGTGAACATGGTTGGAATATGTCTAGTTATTATAATTCACTCTGTGCAAAATGCATAAATATAATAAATATGTTACCTATATTATAGGTACTTAATAATATTAAAAAAATTGACTGTGATAGAATAAATTTCATATATTTCCAGATTTCTAAAAAATCGGTTGTGTCGCCCTAAAACTTTCCCGACAAGATATAATATAATCAAAAATATATGACGTGCGTAACGAAAGAGAATTTTAATAATAATTATTATTATATAGTGTATTATTTTCATTATTTCCAATAAAATAACGTAACAAACTAACTACTTTGTTTAAAAATTAGAAAAAAAAATATTGCAAGAGCTGGGATTCAAACCCAGAACCTTCGCCATGCAAAGCACACGTTCGCTCAATGACGCCAAAAACATTTTATCAAATTACTTTGTTATATTCTATAAGAGTTCTATAACTACCTACCTGGTGAAATTTTAAAAGCAATTTTCCCGAGAATTAAGGGGGCAAATATCAAAAGTAACCTATCGCTGTAAATCGGATAAAAAAATGCCTTAAAATGATGTATCACTCGACCCCTATTTGAAAATTTGGCAGTTGTGTCCACCTCTACCACAGGGCTAAATCGATTTCATTGCACCAAAAACTAATGGGTTCATCCTAGGACTCCCCCAAACTCATACAATAAAATTTGGCTCAATTGGTAAGATTTTAAACGCAATTTTCTAGCGAATTATGGGGACAAATATTAAAAGTAACCTATCGTATGCAAAGCAGATAAAAAATGCTTTAAAATGATGTCGACTTATTAATTTAATTTCGCTCGTAGTCAGTTTTATTTCCTGATAAATTATATATTTTGAATAGCTGAAATCAGTTATCTTGTTGCTTTATATTTTAGAAATTCTTCTAATCCTATCTCGTACCAGACAAATGTGCGTGATATATTATTATTAAGATATAAACAAAGATATTCAACTAAGTTGACAACGTATAGTATATCATCGATGTACAAAGAAATAAAAAAAAATTCCGTGACACAAGTGGAATTTGAACCCACATCTCCCGATTGCCGGTCAGGTGTTTTGACCAATTAAACTACCGTGGCACATGAATGGAACTTCTTTAATTCGTACATGCCTTGCTTCCTATGTGCTGTGCTACGTCTCGGTCTTTAATTCAAAGACATCAAAGACCACACACTGCCATAACGCAATGTTATTTCTCTTTTGCTAATCGCAAATAAATTATAAATAAATAAACAAACAAAGATATTCAACTAAGTTGTATATCGATGATATAGTATAATATCATCGATATACAAAGAAATCAAATAAACTAACCCGTACGAATTAAAAAAAAATAATAAGAGAAGTTCCATTCAAGTGCCCGGTAATTTAATTAGTCAAAACACCTGACCGGCACTTGTGTCATGGGATTTTTTTAATTCGTACGGGTTAGTTTATTTCATTATTAAGATATATATCGGATGTATACAGTATTATGATATTTTCTTTGAGCAGTTCTACCTAACGTAACCAGGTCTAAGCAACTTAACTCGAGACCTAACCTAACTGTGACTGACTACACAATCTGATCTAAAACACAAAATCTTATAAAGACGCTTAAACAGAAAATATACAGCCTTCCTTGCCCTACAGCAATCAATAAAATCTACTCTTATCAGCAACATCGCTCGCATAGGGCATTGATATCTTTACATTTAAATTTTTCTTGTACATACAAAAATATTCATTTAATTTGTAAAAATAAACAAACATATTTATTATACAACAAAAGTGTCTTAATTGATTCCGTCTATTGTGAAATATAAAAATATTCTTAAAAAGAGGAAGAATGATGTGTTTCCAGAAATTTATTTTTCTACCTATTCAGAACACCATTCAGAATGTTTACAACGTAAACATTTTCACGGAACTGATTTCGGCAATTATTATAAATTCTAAAATAGGTACCCTCCTACCTATTTCATGAATAAAAATATTGTAACGTATTTCCATTAGAAATGTTTAGTCCTAAAATTTTCAAACTCGAATTTCTCGACACCTTTAAGTGTTTCGAGAAAAAAGAAGTATGCCTTTTTTATGTAGAAAACTTTATTTAATCACATTTTTGACACGAATAAAAAATCACAAGAAAAAAAAGTTATAATTAAGGCAAGGGTCCCCCCGTTTACCCGCCTATGGTCATCCTTTTTTATTCAATTTCATGTCAGTTTACGACATTTAACTAGGTGAATAAATATGCTACATTTGGTTAATTCATCTTTACTCGTTTCGAAAATATTTAAAAGAAAAGTCGTCCTCAGACAGTCATCTTTAACACCCTGTATGTTTGTAAATAAGGACTTTTCGAAAAATTACAATTTAGGTTTTTTTCATGATTAGATGTCCCCAATTCGCTCACAAATTTTGGTCATGTCTTTCTGAAACACCCTGTATATGTATATTAGAGTTTGTCCATTTTTAAAATTGCCTGACATTTGTTAATTTTTATGTTCCAATATTGGCATTATTGATAATATGTACCTACATGCTTATTATTTATAATTTTTATTTTGTTCAAATAAAATGTTGTTAAATTTTTATTATTTTGTTAATACCTGCCTGCACGCCTTTGGCGTACCATTTTCAGGGATAACAATAGGCAGTAATAGACCCTAAACCGGGTAGTACTACCTGAACTTAATGAAGAGTAAGAAGTTTGCATTGAAACCAATGCCAAACTATAGAAGGGGCGGATATTATTGGTGGGTCACCCTGTAGTCCTCTTGCATACCTATAAACGAAAGTTGAGCCAAAACGAAATATGTTACTCCCATACCAACCATAAATAATTACAAATTACAGAATCCACAGTCAAATTACCCGATATAATTCAAAAAACAACAATATTGCTCGAACTCCTCTTTCGTAAATAAATATAATACAACTTGGGTATACCTAGCATAGCGTAGGTATATAATAAATACATTTCTGTATGTTTATGTTTATATTTAAACCTTACGTAATATTATTAACTACGTCTGATGCTTTTTTTTTGTGAATATCTTACTGATTTATAGATACCTACCTACCGATATGTTTATAACAAAGCCAAATAGGTACTACAAAATTTGAGGACACTTACGTTTTCAGATGCAGAAGAAATTTTGTATCCAATTCAGGAGAGAAGAAAACACAATACACAAATTGTTAATACACACTAAACTTATGTTTCGTATTTTACAAATGTTAGCACAATGATTTCCAGATATCAAAGTTATAATATTATAGTAGTTGCCAATAAGTACAAAGAACACAGCGCCTATAGAAGTACAAAACACATTTACTATTTTTCTAGTCAAAATCACACACCACGACAACACAAAACTGCGAATATAATACCTATCAAGGTATTACACATTTAATTTTAGTCCACCTGTTCACAAAAACATTTTAACACCTAGCACGTAAAACAAGTAGTAGGTACACACAAATTGGAGAAAATCACACAATCTCTATTTTTAACTACATTCTAATTGAAATTTTTCCAAAGGAAAAACGTAGAAAACAGTGCGAAAACCGATAGAAGAAAATGAAAGAAATCCTCGCGTATTCTTGAAGAATAAAACATACAGTGAATATACACACACAATCCAACGACTCACTTTACACTGACGCTGCTGCCGCGCACCGATTCGGGGCCCAAAAAATTTACAGCACATACACCAACTCAGTTGCGAAGAATCGCGAAGAGACCGGTCGCACTATATGGAAGAGGACGAGTCTGCTAGGAGCGTTCGTGGAGGGTGTACGTATATTTTTATTGAATTTGTTTTTTCTCAATTAATTATTGAACAGCCTGATTTTCAAACCTAAGGTATATAGTATATATGGAGAAACGGTGCTAGTTTAAGGACGATGTTTGCATATAGCGGTACAGTCTGGTCGGCCGATATCCACCAGAAAACCGCGGTAATGAAGATAAGTCAGAACCATTAGCAAATCTAGGATGTACCAATTAAGGCAGGGGGGAACACGTAAATACAGGAAAATATCACATACATAAGTTTAGTGGTAAATGATTTAAACCATATCCAAGATATGCAGAATACTGCAGATTCTATCAACAAAGTTATTCAATTTTTTCGTGACAGTCCATATAGAAGAAAATATGTCCCTAAAATCCCCTTATTTTGTGACACGATGGTCCTCAAAGTACAAATCCATCAGAATATTTTCCGAAAATTACGAAGAAATAAGAGGGGCTTTGGGACATTTGGCTTATTCAATAGAATTCAGCACAGAGACATGATCAAAAGCTAATCAATTATTAGCTGCAGTTTCGACTTGTAAATTCATACTCTGTCTCCACATCATTTCACATTATAGTGCTAAATTGGAATCGGTGTGCAACATACTACAAGGAGAAATAATAAATCTTCTTTCGGCAAAAAACCATATTAAAAAACTTTTGTCTGCACTAAAAAATCACAGATCTGACGCTGAAAAATACTTTAAGGAAATTTTCCAAAAATGTGAAAAAGTTGGTGATAAATTTGACATACCACTAAGAATTCCTAGACTGGGATCAAATCAAATTTATAGAGCTAATTACGAAACGAAGTCTTGCGAGGAATATTACCGTGTTTCTTTGTTTATTCCATATCTAGATTCAATTATCCGCTCAACTGAGATAAGATTTTCGGAAGAAACAGAAATTGCATTTTCTTTGTGCCTGTTTCATCCAGAGTTAACTGTAACAGAAGAGTATAGGAAATTAATAGAAAAAATTCCTAACATAGCCAAAGTATACGATTTAGAAAATTTAGAGACTGAGAGTGAACCATGGAATGAAAATATTCAGTTAGAGTTCGCCGATTTATTGGAAAAACATTGTGAGTTTTTCCCTAGTAACAAAAACAGCAATTGCTGCTATTTTCTGATTAGACTTATGTTCAATTTATGTTATAACCGATCAGGATCAGTTTATCTTAAGTTTTTTTTTTAATTATATAATATTTTAAGTACTTAATATATAAATTAAACTTCAAAAGAAGTTGGATTGACTGTATAAGTATAGGTATTTTGCCACATATTATATACATAATACTTTTGTTTTGCTTACTTAGTATTTTTGCCTTGCCCTCCCCTAATTTAATTACTTCCGGCGCCCATGGGGGGGAGTATAGGGAGTTTTCTTTATAATTTTACATAGAATGGCAATACTGAGTATCAATTGGTAAAGTGGAAGCTAGTACATCCATTTTCCTTACCAACTTTAAATTCAAGATCACGAACCTATACGAGGTCTGGCTATTAAATAATGAGACTGCGCGCGCAGAAGGCGTCCTAGAGGGTAGGGAGGCAAACTAATGGAGCGTTGGTTAGCGTGTAGTGTCTGCTACGCCACTACGACAACACATTCTCGTCGCTGTAGTGTTTTTTTTCTATAGAAGTTAAAAACGAACGGTGTTTTTCCTCGCGCCGACAACAATGTGTGACCAAAAACCGCATAAAGAAACCGTCAGAAAAATTTTACATGACGAAAGTCTGTGTGAAGATGGTCCCAAAAAATGTGCTCAGATTTTCTTGAGAGGTTAGATGAAGAGCCTGAATTGATCAGGTAAAGCGAAAATCGGAGCTCCTAAATGCTCTCACAAAAGCAGACTTCCAACATTGCTTTGACCAATGGGAAAAACGAATGGAGTGGTGTGTTGCGAGGGGAGAGGAGTACATTGAATGAGAGCATTCGATTGTAGAATAATTTTTACAATAACTCTTTTTCATAAGCAGTCTCGTTATTTAACAGCAGCACCTCGTAATATTAAATTTTAAAATGATGAAATCTTGTACCAAGTAAAACATTTCAGTAATAATTTTTGACCGATAACTGATTAAAACTTGAATGAAGAGATAAAATGTCAGATGACATAATAAACTTTTTTTTAGAAAAATTTAAACAATTTGGAGTGCCAGAAAAGTTTCTTGCCCATAATGTCCCATAAAACTTGAAAATTATTAAGAAATTTGCTGAGGAATGGAACTTTGATCTTGTATTTAGTAGTCCCCATCATCATCAGTCGAATTCTTTAGCCGAAACATATGTAGGTATAGTTAAGCAAATTTTACGTTAAGCTAGTTCTACGAAACAACTTCAACTGCTTTTAGTGGAATATCGCAATATCCCTGTGACAATTATGAATTATTCCCCACCTCAATTATTTTTAAATAGAATATTAAAATATTACCAGAGCTGGGATTCGAACCCTTAACATTCCGCATACGAAGCGAAGGCTCTACCAATGAGGCCACGGTACCATCTGTAGTATATACTCTTATTGTATTTTAAATGTAATATACATATACGTTTCAACTACTATTTTAAACGCAATTTTCTCGAGAATTATAGGGGCAAATATCAAAAGTGATCTATCGCTGTAAATTAGATAAAAATGCTTTAAAACGATGTATCAGTCGACCCCTACTGATATATGAAAATCTAGTGGTTGTGTTCACCCCTATTACAGGGCTTAAGCGATTTCAACCCAGCACTGCCCCAAACTCATATAAGTAACAAAATTTAGCTCAATGGGTTAACGCGTTTGGGCCCTATCGTGAAGAACACATACAGACACACATCCGTCTTTATCCCATTTATTTTAGCGCGTTCACAATACTTTCCTGGTGCGGGAAAGTAAAATTACTATGACAAAGTAGTTCGGGAATTAGGAAAACATAAGAAAGACGAATACATAATACTGACTAATACAGAAAAATAAAAAATGGGTTAGAAGAAAGGTAATAAGTAATGTAAGTAGGTATAATAAATCGTATTTAGTTAAAGATGGTAAAGGAACTCTTTACAGGTGCAACAGGAAATATTTAGAGTATCCAGATATATTCGCTTTCACTAGTAATACTCCTCCTTACACAGGATAATAATAACCGTTGTTATAAATTTTAAATTAAGTTTATAAAACAGCTTGTTATGTTATAGTTATAAATAAACTGCGACTTTAATAATTGAGGGTAATCGAATTCACAATATTCATACACTTATTTAATCAATATTAGAGCAGACAAATACATGTAATTTAATTATAATTATGCAACACATTCAGTAGCTAGCACATTTATGGACCATCTGCGCTTAAACTACATTTAGATATTAATTAGATATAATTTAAAATTACATTACATAATATGAAAATTGATGTGATTTATGTAGTAGGGCATTAAATTAATTTCCAATATATTTGAAATTATAAATGTCTATTTAAAGGGCTATATTCAACATCCACGATAGAATAAAAAATATATATTGGAATTTTTAGCTCTATGGAGAGCTAAAAATCCTATATGGTGTCGTGATCTTCTGGCCGGCCAGCCTCTTTCTTCTCTTGGAAAGTCTATCCAATTTTACACATAAATCATAACACAAACTTGCGGAATTAAATTGAATTATGAAAATTAAGTAAATTATTGTAATACAGTTTCACTGTTGATGATAAGAATAACTATATTTTGTACGTTAAGAACAATTTCTAACGGCGATGCACAAGAGAAATTTATTGACAATAAGTCACAAATAGAAAACACGCGTCACTCGAATTGCATTATTTAATGAAGAAAAATATGAAATAAGCAGTGCATTGAATTTAGATCATTATTAAGATTTGATGATATAAACTAGTATATAGAAAATACCTTAGAAAGAAAAACATATAAAAATTTTACCTAATTGAGATTTGAAAACATATACAAAACAACAATAATAAGTGTGGACGCAACATGTGCGTTTAATTAAATATAACCTAAAATATTTAACCTAGACAATTAGACCACATTGACATTCGAAAAAAGTGTAAAATGGGGTAAAAAGGTTAGCAAAGACGTATTTGTTAAACATAGCAGAAATATTGACTAGTTATTTATAGCTTTGATAGAATATAACCTATAAAATGTGTTGATGTTTTCATAGGCGTTCGTAAATAGTGTAAAAGGGGTCAAAATAAATACTTCCCAAATTTATTCGGAATAATTTTTCATAGTTGTGATAGAATATAACCTAAAAAATGTTACATAAATGAGCTGGTTCACACAGGCGTTCGAAAATAGTGTAAAAAAGGGTCAAAAACGAAGCAAAATATTTTTCCCAAATATATAACAGAAAAATTGCCTAATGATATATAGCTTTGATAGAAGATATCCTACAACCTGCAGCATAACAATTTTGTTTACATAGGCGTTTGTAAATAGTAGAAAAGTGGGCAAAATAAATTTTATAATAAAACTACAAAGAATCAACTATTTTGCGTACAAGAACTTGGCCTAGAAGATCTGAAATATAAAATATGTACGTATAAATAGTGGCTACAAAGAGAACAAAAAGGAACCAAACACGATACTTAAAAATAATAAGTATAAATAAAATGAGGTAAATTATATATAAATGACAAAAAGGTCATACCATTATTACTTTTACACTTAAATATGGAGAGCTATTCGTGCCTCGAGGGCAACAGTTTATTTCATATTATAGACACCTGCTAAATGCACTAATTTCCATAGGGTAACGAACAATATTTTTTTAATAAGACCGATAGTCCCTATTTTTAAGTAATGAAATCAATGCAGACTGTATTATCAAACAGCGATTGGAAATATGCAAAAACAGGCAAGTTGTTTCCGGTCCCTAACGTCCATTTTCTGGTCTTGACCGGCAAAAATTTCTGGACTAAAAGCTGTCCAGAAAGTGTATAGTCTGGTCTGTGCAGGCAGGAATGGTACACATTGTTTGCAACTTTTGAAATTACCGTTAACTGAAAGATATCTGATACAGAATTAAAGTCTTTAACGAAAAGTGTCGGTATAGAGTTTTTACCTTAAACAACTAGGGAAGCGCAGGAATTCAATAGTTAATGATTGTTTTCTCCTCCTCATACATTTACCACTCCGATACTAGTCTCTGGCCTCAGTCCATATTTTGGTTTATACTGTACCATTCACTAATTGTTACATGGCGTAAGCATTTTATAATGTTTACATAGGTTATTTTTAGAAATAAAAATAACATAAGTTGCCAAGCTGTCGGCTATGTATATATTACGTGTGTCGAAATATATGGTTCCATGGTGTAATGGTTAGCACTCTGGACTTTGAATCCAGCGATCCGAGTTCAAATCTCGGTGGAACCTATATTTTGTTAGAAAAAACATCTCTTTGTACATATTTTTAATCAAACAATGTTTCGTTACGTTATATCTTAAGACGAAGTATCAGTTCCAAATCTCGGTATCACCTTTATTTTTGGACTTTGTTAAATATGACCCTGTACTTAATATTTCTTCAAGTTTTTTGTATTTATTATAATTGGACAATCAGTCTTATGCTGTACAAACATTGACTTCAATGTTAATATTGAAATAAGTCAATAAATGTTGTCTTTCATTTCAATATTGAGATTAATCGGTATGCTGTAAGTATCGACACTTGATGAAATTAATCTCAAATTTACATTTGGCAACATTGTTTTTCAGGGTGATATATGGAAAAAGAAGATTATTTTTCTGCATTTCTAACCCTTTAAGTCTAAGTGTTAAATTTTAAAAACGTAAATAACAAGGAGGCATGAGCCTCATGTACGAGTATACTATAACAAAAATTAATGGCGCTCTAAAAGACAATAACAATGACATAAGGCTTGATAAACCTAGGTCCAGTAGTTTTTAAAATATTTGTAAATAATGGTTAATTTTGACATAAATTAGAGGCGTTGTGGTTACTACGGAAACAAAATACATACCAATTTTCATGCCAGATTTATTTGAATTCCCTTATTTTCTTCATTTTACTGGATTTTATTGACCTCTAAGTTGTAATTCTTCAGGGTGCTCACATTATCTAAATTGTATTTTTATGGGAAAATCTTAAATGGGACACCCTATATATCTGCTTAAATTCGAGAAGTTCCTTTCCTATACTTTTTATTAATATTATATCTCATGAGCTTAAGGCTAACCGTTTTTTATAAAAAAATATTGAAACAAAAAAATAAAAGTTGCAATTTTTTGTCATTTTAATTATTTTTTTTTCTATTTAAAAACCAAAAAGTTAAATTACAGTTTTGTTTTAATAGTTTGCAAGTAGACGCTCTTAAAAAATAAAATGGTTTTAACACACATTTTTGGATAATTTAACTTTAAATAGAATAAAATATACCTAAGCATAAATTAAATTCAAAATTATCTATTTCTTTTAACAACTAAACAAGTACACACAAACCATAACATACTAAAAATATATTTTAAACTAAACTATAAACAATCTAAGTGGTAGAAAATTTATTTTAGTAAATGCGCAAAATGACCGTCCGCGGATAGTGAAACTTGGATAGTACCTACTAATAATTCTAAACTAAAATAATACCTACTATAAATATATTATTATTATATTGATAAATTATAACATAAAACTAGATATATAATATTAAACTCAATACTTAATAATAAACAGGAACATAATAACTTAAAAACAAAAAACATCATGAGTTTTGAGACTTATCATTTTTAATGAAAAATTAAACATAATTGATGTTCAAAAACAAAGTTTTCAGTTACTCTATTTCGAATATCATCACGTCATTGCAGCCAATTTCTTTTATTACCCTCTAATTCGTCTTCCTCTTCAACCATGTCGTCATCATATTTATTACCACCAATTATCTTCAACATACAAATTATCTATATTTAATTATTAGTTATATATTACGAGTTATGGATATTTTAGTTTGGTTCTGGTACGAACATTCACGTAAAAAATTAAGTGTTGTAAAGAACTAAAATATCTGAGGGTTACTTTTATGAATATACATACAAAATGATATTGAACCTCGGAGCTTTGGAGACCGTTGCTGTCCTTACAGAGTCCCTCATATGTGGCCCGATTTGGTTTAACATCCAATTCTTAAAAGTGGTTTGGGGTAGTTATTATGAGGGATGAATTTTATCCCTTAGCTGTTGTCTTTGCAAATTTAAGTCGCGTCTACAAAATTAAATCTGGATAACTCTGTAAGTTTAAATAGGTACCTATTTTCAATTAAGATACTACTTACTTCTGATTTTAATTTTCCGGCAATTATATAAACAAAACTAAAATAAAAAATATTTAAAGATCGCAAACAATGTAAAAAAACATGCGCGAAAGAAAAATAAAATGATATGTGATTTGTTTCTCAAATTGAAATCATTTCAATTGCCTTACCGTGCAGATTTTTGTTCACGTTAAAAATATTGACTTTTCTATCTTAACATGTAATTATTTTAAAATTTTTGCTTTTTTAGTGTATACCAAATATTAAAATTTACAAGGCCACTTGACTTTTTGCAATTTCTTGTAATGTATAATTTCAATTATTGATTTGAAGACTTTACATACCAAATCAAGGGTTATTGAAATTTCTATCAAACGACACTTTCCTGTCATGATTTCAACGTTGACTTCAAGTCAATGTCCTTACAGCATAATTAAGTCTGAATGTCTTTAATAAATTGTTGTTTTCTCAGACATATTCCACATGATTCTAGAAGTAGGTGTATTATTTTTGCTTCATTTACGTATCTTTATTCAATTATAACTAATGACCTCTAAATTAAACTGATACAAATAATATTTAAAATAGGTACTTAATTTTAAACATAAACATTCGCGGAATATTTCATTTATTGAACACCTTTTAGCTTCCCATACCATTTGATTGACATTTGTACTTAAACAGAGCGGGATAAATTTAATGGATCAAACCTACAGCCCCCTGGTTTGTGCCGGTACAAATAGAACAACATTAATATGTAAAAATATCTGATCCCTGTGCATTGTATCGGGACTGTATGCAGTTCAATCTTTATCAAATCTCACAAGCGTTATTTACATTAATGTTTATTTATATAATTATTTTTAAAATTAAAAAATAACAAAAAAGTACCCACGTTGTGTTAAATAAAGCTTATGGTTATCGAAATATATGGATCCTTGTTGTGATGGTCAGCAGAAATTTTATTTTTAGATATATTACATATTTGATTTATATGTAATGATATATTTTAACACAAACTGTCGGTTCCATGGTGTAATGGTCAGCACTCTGGACTTTGAATCCAGCGATCCGAGTTCAAATCTCGGTGGAACCTTTATTTTTGGAATTTTTTATATTTTTATTACAATCACACAATGTTTTGTTTTGATATAATTTAAGACAAACTATCGGTTCCATGGTGTAATGGTCAGCACTCTGGACTTTGAATCCAGCGATCCGAGTTCAAATCTCGGTGGAACCTTTATTTTTTGGAATTTTCCATATTTTTAATCACAGAATGTTTTGTTATGATATAATTTAAGACAAACTATCGGTTCCATGGTGTAATGGTCAGCACTCTGGACTTTGAATCCAGCGATCCGAGTTCAAATCTCGGTGGAACCTTTATTTTTTGGAATTTTCTATATTTTTAATCACAGAATATTTTGTTATGATATAATTAAAGTCAAACTATCGGTTCCATGGTGTAATGGTCAGCACTCTGGACTTTGAATCCAGCGATCCGAGTTCAAATCTCGGTGGAACCTTTATTTTTTGGAATTTTCCATATTTTTAATCACAGAATGTTTTGTTATGATATAATTTAAGACAAACTATCGGTTCCATGGTGTAATGGTCAGCACTCTGGACTTTGAATCCAGCGATCCGAGTTGAAATCTCAGTGGAACCTTTATTTTTTGGAATTTTCCATATTTTTAATCACAGAATGTTTTGTTATGATATAATTTAAGACAAACTATCGGTTCCATGGTGTAATGGTCAGCACTCTGGACTTTGAATCCAGCGATCCGAGTTCAAATCTCGGTGGAACCTTTATTTTTTGGAATTTTCTATATTTTTAATCACAGAATATTTTGTTATGATATAATTAAAGTCAAACTATCGGTTCCATGGTGTAATGGTCAGCACTCTGGACTTTGAATCCAGCGATCCGAGTTCAAATCTCGGTGGAACCTTTATTTTTTGGAATTTTCTATATTTTTAATCACAGAATATTTTGTTATGATATAATTAAAGTCAAACTATCGGTTCCATGGTGTAATGGTCAGCACTCTGGACTCTGAATCCAGCGATCCGAGTTCAAATCTCGGTGGAACCTTTATTTTTTGTAATTTTCCCTGTTTTATACATATTTACAATCATACAATGTTTGGTTTTGACATAATTTAAAACAAACTATCGGTTCCATGGTGTAATGGTCAGCACTCTGGACTTTGAATCCAGCGATCCGAGTTCAAATCTCGGTGGAACCTTTATTTTTTGGAATTTTGTATATTTTTAATCGCAGAATATTTTGTTATGATATAATTTAAGACAAACTATCGGTTCCATGGTGTAATGGTCAGCACTCTGGACTTTGAATCCAGCGATCCGAGTTCAAATCTCGGTGGAACCTTTATTTTTTGGAATTTTCTATATTTTTAATCACAGAATATTTTGTTATTATATAATTTAAGACAAACTATCGGTTCCATGGTGTAATGGTCAGCACTCTGGACTTTGAATCCAGCGATCCGAGTTCAAATCTCGGTGGAACCTTTATTTTTTGGAATTTTCCATATTTTTAATCACAGAATGTTTTGTTATGATATAATTTAAGGACAAACTATCGGTTCCATGGTGTAATAATCAGCACTCTGGACTTTGAATCCAGCGATCCGAGTTCAAATCTCGGTGGAACCTTTATTTTTTGGAATTTTCTATATTTTTAATCACAGAATATTTTGTTATGATATAATTTAAGACAAACTATCGGTTCCATGGTGTAATGGTCAGCACTCTGGACTCTGAATCCAGCGATCCGAGTTCAAATCTCGGTGGAACCTTTATTTTTTGGAATTTTCCATATTTTTAATCATAGAATAATTTATTATGATATAATTTAAGATAAACTATCAGTTCCATGGTGTAATGGTCAGCACTCTGAATCCAGCGATCCGAGTTCAAATCTCGGTCGGACCTTTATTTTTGGAACTTTTCATATTTCTATTACAATCACACAATGTTTTGTTTTGATATAACTTAAGGCAAACTACTGGTTCCATGGTGTAATGGTCAGCACTTTGAACCTTGAATCCAGCGATCCGAGTTCAAATCTCGGTGGAACCTTTATGTTAGTGAATTTGAATTATTTTTGTACATATTTTTGTTTTGTTACCATTTAATTTATCACAAACTATTGGATGCAAGCTGTAATGGTCTGCACACTAGATTTTGAATCGAGTGATCAAGGTTAATATCTCAGTGGACATTTAGTTTTTGAATATTTGATATTTTTGTACATTGTGTTTATCACAAAATGTTTTGTTATGATTTATGATATAACATAATTTATATTTAGGACATCTCTTTATTTTTTTTAATATTTGTATGTTGTGTATTTTATGACAAAACCTCGGTCCATGGTGTAATGGTCAGCACTCTGAATCCAGCGATCCGAGTTCAGATCTCAGTGAAACCTTTATTTTTGTGAATTTTTAATATTTTTATACACATACACTTTTTTGAACCAGTTACTGTTTTTTTGTGATATATAAAGACAAAATGTTCGTTTCAAGATGTAATGGCCAACATTCTGAACTTTGATTCCAGCGATCTGAGTTCAAATGTCAGTGGAAACTTTGCCAGCAGTGGAATTCTCAGAATAATATAGTTTAATTAGAAACACGTTGTTGTGAAAATTTAAGTTAATTAAAATTCAAATGTCCTAAGCTAATGGCACAAACTTATTATAAAGACAAAGATATCTTGCATATGGATAATTCTTTTACAATAAGAAATCAGTCTTTCAACAAACTGAAACAGGTATATAGGTACAATCTGATGTATGTCTACCGTCATAAAAATAACTACCTTTTATCTACCAAGGAATAATAAAAATCGAATTCGATTTTGACTACCTTCAAAACCTTGCTTTTTCGTTCTATTATCTCTCTTTTTATTTAGGACGGTATTGTTAACCGCATATATAGTGTATGAAAAAGATAAAAGAAAAGAAAAACAATAAGGTATATTATTGTGTCTTGAAGCTGAAAGAGAAAGCAATTTATCCCGAGATTACGTGTGAAGTAAAGAAGGCTACGTGCCACCATTATTTTCTATTTTAGATTAAAAATGTTACGTTATTTTTTTATATATTCAACAAAATTCGCGATAACGCCGTTAAAACTATTTTCCCAACTTGAGTATTGTAGAGCTTCTACTTAAAGGTCTGACCACTCAACAAGTATTCGATAGAAGCGGCCAAATAAAAAAAATACAGAAAATATAGAGACTTTTTATACCCAAATTTTGCATTCTTAATATTTTATTGTTGACTACACTGATTAAATATTATACAATATAGCACGAACAAGGATGTCGACATACTTATGCTATAATAAATGTATGCTTATGCAATTTAAATTGAGTAAAAAACACTTTTTTGTCTCCATGGCTTAAGTTTTCTTCTCGATAGAGTTGCTTAATCGACGATAGTTTCGAGATTAATGACCCGACTCAGATAAAACTTGGTATTTATGGTAATGATAAGTTCTAGAAAATGTCATGGCTAAAAATATCCCCACCATTCCACGGAATTAAAAACGCCCCTTCGTATGTGTAATTTAACAGTTGTGTGTGTTTTATTTATTTAAAAATTATTTAAGGTTCTGTTGCACATATAGAGTGATAAGTTTTTTGTTTCCCTTCTTCCTTCTGTTGACTTGATTATGTGCATCTTCAAGTAACTAGCTTCAGGTCTGTAGATATTGTCTTATCCTTTTCTATTCCTTAAAGTATTAGTTGGGATCGAGAAGCAGAGGGTAGGTCGTTAAAATAATAATATTTATGAGATGAAGTGCTGTTATAAAGTTGATGAAAATGGCCTATTAAAGAATGAAAATTCTTTGCGTTTCTAACTAAAAAATAGTTATTTATTATACAAGGGAAAAAAGTACTAAATTTTAGCTCGAGGTTGTGTTGTGACAAAAACCGAGAGCCTAAATCTAACTTAACACAAAGCGATGAAAACTATGGCAAAATTGAATGAATTGGGCTTCGGATTGCTTACCCACCCTCCTTATTCTCCAGATTTAGCCCCCAGCGACTTTTTCCTGTTTTCAGATCTCAAGAGAATGTTTGTTGAAGTAATCGCTGAAACTGAGACCTATTTTGATGAGAAAAACAAATCGTACTATAAAAGTTGTATCGAAAAATTGCAAAATCGCTATACCTACTAGTTGTATTGCCCTCGAAGCAACTATGGTGAATAATAAAATCGAGTTCTTTCAAAATTTTGTTTTTTTCTTACCTATATACGAACTTATTGAATGACCTGTTATATACGACTACTAGACCTTTTGAAAATTTCATGGTGGTGTTTTGGAAAACTAATATCGTTTTTAGACATGTGCCGTAGAAATATAATCCGGCAAATCATTGACAAAGATCAAGAAAATCAAGGGGTCCAATACACTTTCCTGTGGAATTCCCACATCTGAATTGCACTCATCAGACACAGCCTCACCTACTCTAACCATAAAGGAAATATCCTTCAGAAAATATGTAAACCAGCGAAGCGGTATAAAGAACCACGGATTCCCAACGCGTCCAGCTTCTGAGCAACAAACACTCTGAGATTACACAGTTATGCCCTTTAAAAAAAACTAATTCTCTATACTACAATCCAACGCCCCGTGAACGAATAAATGTGAATTGTGCAAGTAGTGTGCAATAGTATGTACAAAGATATGAAAACCATAATAGATTGACTTGAAGAAAGTTGACGGCAGAAAAGAAATAAAAGTACTCAGTCGTGTGTATAGCAGACGCAGCAACAACAACATAGAAATAGCAAAGAAAAACAAGCATCAACTCATATATAGATCTATCTATGGAGCAAAAATGAAATAAGTTTTGTTTGAAAGTTGTTAGGGATAGGGATTGATATCTTAGTCTATATATGTACGTAAAGTTTGGGTCTAAAATAAAATTAACGAGAACGTTGATGTCTGCCAGGATTTATTTTTCATTGCAATCACTGAATTAGGTATAGGATGTCCAAACAAGCAGTCCTATGTGGTTTTTATGCTAATAATTAAGAAATTTAAAATGAAGTATGATAAATTTTGAAAAAGGTTTTCTGTACCCAAGAAGTCGTATCAATGCCCCCCACCATGACTTTTTAAATATACATCCCAATACAATACTCATGCTTCTCTAAATCAAATTGCTCACGTAAATTATTTGGAAATTTGTATTTTATTTTGAGAAAATGTTTTCAACAACAACAGTTCTGAAGCATATTTTTCTCCACTACGATAAGTGAAGTCATTTTTAAGATTGTACTGACCCATATATGAAAATCAGTCTGTTTTAGACGTTCGGGAGTCCTGGCTTTAAAAGTATGTAGCTATTAATATAAAACGTTGAAATATGAAGTATATTAAGGAAAACAAGATTTTCTACGCTTCTCGTGTAAGCTCTTTTCAATTTTAAAATTTTTAGTATTTTTAAAACCTGCTCAAATATATGCTTTAAATTCTAGATCAAAAATTAAGAATATATTACAAGAGGAGCATAGATTAACCCTTTTGTTTCCAAAAATTTAAATGTTTGTATTTATGTAAGATATTGTAGTTGAAGTATGAGGGTAATCCAATACCAATGAAATGCCAATGTTTAACAATTTTATTTAATTCTTATAATGCCGATGTAGGCGGCGATGCATATGATAGTTGTATTTAAAATTTATATTATAGAGGGTGTCCCATTTGACAAGCAGTTTTCATAGTGTTATTAAAACTCAAATAATTAAAAAAATTCTTTAAAACCAAGAAACTTTTGTATTCATATTTTTTTTTCTCTAGAGTTGGTAGTTTCTGATAAAAAGGGGCTCCTAATAAAATGCGCACCCTGTACACTACCAAAAGCGTGATGGGGGATGTAATTATTCAACAGTCCTCAAAGTTACATCGAAGATTCGGTGGAATATCAAATGGAAATCTCAAATAAAGTATTTGACTGGCAAGTAATTTTAGAAATTTTTGAAATTTCAAGGAAAACTGAAAGAATTAATATTACTGTGTTATAATATATATTTATTAGATCTCCATATCGTAATACATTATGTAATATGTATATTGAGGCTATTAGTTTCATGAAAAAAAATATTATTAATATATGTTTTCGGTCAATTTATACGTAAATAAGTAGTTTTAAAAAAATCTCTGAGTAATTTTTGAAACAGCTGCTTCAATCACACGATCTTTGATGAAGCCCCAAAGGTAGAAATCGCATGGCGTTAGATTGAATGACCGTGGAGGCCATGCTAAACAAACTCTGTCATAAGCCACTTTGCGGGAAAGACCCATAAACTTTTCGCCGGGATATGGCACAAAAACCATTCATCTTAGGGAAGCCTCGTTGCACTTGTGCCATCTCGTGAAGATTTTCTGAACTCCAGATCCGCACATTATGTCCACTAAGGTGAAAGGTTGATTCATCACTGAAGAAAACACGACTGATAAAACGTTGCGTGTACATGCGCACTGGTTCAAACAAACAAAACTGATATTCATTTATAAACACCCGGTAGGTACTTTCCATAGGTTATATTTATATTATTATATCAAAGCTAGACATAACTATTTCTGCTGTGTTTAGGAAATATTTTTTTTTTAAGTTTTTAACCCCTTTTTATACTTTTTTGAATGCCAATGTAATCTAATTTTTTTATGGCTAATGTTTTAGGTTTATAATTATTATCATCTGTTTCAATATTACTAAATCTCTGGTCCCTCTTGTATGCTGAGCCCAGTAATCCTAAGCACTAATTTGACAGATAAATTAATTTCTCTCTATAATTCTAAGTATGTGTCCGTTGAAGTCGCCTTATTGGAAGACGTATATAATGGAGAAACCAATAATTGACACGCTCTACCGTACTTTTATAGCAGTCATATGGAGAGAAATGGATGCTGTTTTAAGGGAAAAGTTTTCCGGATATTAATCTCAGTCGCTACTTTTTGCTTTAGAGAAAAATAAAGAAAAAAGCTAAGGCTGTAATGCGACGACCGTTTGAAGGTGCTCTTTTTTGCTTTGATGTTATTTAGCCAATGACTATTTTTGTTGGCATTTATCACTTTGATGGATGTTAGAATAAATTAGATTTATTTAATGTATAGCCAACCCTCCTTGCGATGAACAACATTCGTGCGACAGGTGGTTTCTTTTACCTTAACATTATTTTCCGTATATTTTCTTGGCTTTGAGTTAAAATTAAAAAAAATTTAGTTAAAACTATAATTTGTGTTTTCTTTGCTTTGGATTTTAAAACAAATACTCTTCTCAAAGAAGAGTATAGTTTATCCAAAGTTAATTTAAAATCATTCCTCTTTACACTATAAAAGGGTCTTTTGATACATTTCTCTAATTTATACCTTTTTACTTCATTTCACGTAAACTACGTAATTTTACTTGTTCCAATAGAACGTGGCCTAAAAGAGACGATGCGTAATTAATTTGAAAAGTGGGCAGAATCTTTGAATATTATTATAGATAGGAATAAAGCACTCTCAAAAAATGTGACAATCATTTAGAGTATAGAATTTGGCTCGAAACATATGCAATATAATATTAATATGCCTAAGCTCCATAAAGGGGTTAAAAAGGGTCCAAATATAAAAAAGTTTTCAAGTGTCAAAAGTAACACAATTTTTAATATTTATACGTAACTTGCAAAAAAAAATCACAGTTGTCCACGAAGCTTTCACAACGGGCGCTTAAATATAAATAATGTGTTGAAATCGAAATATATTAATACAATTATTTGATATTTGATACTGAACTTAAAATAATTTTTAAATCCGTGTGTATAGAGGGTCTGTTGATTTTTTAAAGGGGGTCATTATAAGTGGCATACGGTGAAATCTGAGATTTAAATATATAAATAATTTAACACACTGCTGTCGATTTAGATACCACAGATAGCGAAATGGAATATTAATAAATGTATCAAACAACAATATATAATTACAAAGTTCTAAACTTCCTGCATTTATCAGTTTTAATTTTAGTAATAAAAGTTTTCCACTATACTTATTTTTCAATTCCTATTATACAAAACAACCCTAATAAATAATAATGAAATATTTAAAATAGTTCGTAGGCGAGAAAAGGGCCAAAATAATAGGGTTCTGTGGCGTCATTGCTAGAGCGTTCTCTTCGCATGCGGAAGGTTATGGGTTCGAATCCTAGCTCTGGCAATACTTTTTTTTATAACTTTTGAATAAAGTAGTCAGTTTGTTACGTTAGTTTATTGGAAATAATCAAAATAATACAATCATAATAATACTCATTATTAAAATTCTGTTTCGTTACGCAGGTCATATATTGGCGTCAAATCAGGAAGATCTGCAGGACATTCTTGACAGATGAAAATAATTTCGTGGCAAAGCGGACTAAAATGTTGGCTTTACCTACACCAGGAATTTTGTTTAATTTAGCAGGGCCCCAGTCTAATTCGATAGAAACCAGACCGAGGCATGGGTCGACAGGTACTGACGAATTCGTTTCGCTCTTGTTATGAGCTCGTCAGAGCACCATAGTCGCTGCACATCACAAATATCGGCCTGCATTTAAGCACAATAGGATACACAACAGTAGACACATGTAAACACTTATCATCTACATGTACATAGTAATGCATATCCTATACCATGCAGAGGCCGAACAAACTCAATGTATAGGTGAAACCAGTCGTATAAATAGAAATAAATATAAATAAAAATAGTATGAACACAAAACGCTAGCAGGAGACCATTTTATCCTTCTGCCAGCATCTCCCAAATATTTGGGTTTCAGCAATGCTCGGACGGTGGTCTCCAAGCGTTCTGCCGTCGATGTTTAATGCCAAATAATGAAAAATTAAGAGGATTTCATGTCCGTAAATATAATAAATGAAAATAATTTCGTGGCAAAGCGGACTAAAATGTTGGCTTTACCTACACAAGGAATTTTGTTTAATTTAGCAGGGCCCCAGTCTAATTCGATAGAAACCAGACCGAGGCATGGGTCGACAGGTACTGACGAATTCGTTTCGCTCTTGTTATGAGCTCGTCAGAGCATCATAGTCGCTGCCCATCACAAATATCGGCCTGCATTTAAGCACAATAGGATACACAACAGTAGACACATGTAAACACTTATCATCTACATGTACATAGTAATGCATATCCTATACCATGCAGAGGCCGAACAAACTCAATCTATAGGTAAAACCAGTTGTGATGGGCAGCGACTATGGTGCTCTGACGAGCTCATAACAAGAGCGAAACGAATTCGTCAGTACCTGTCGACCCATGCCTCGGTCTGGTTTCTATCGAATTAGACTGGGGCCCTGCTAAATTAAACAAAATTCCTTGTGTAGGTAAAGCCAACATTTTAGTCCGCTTTGCCACGAAATTATTTTCATTTATTATATTTACGGACATGAAATCCTCTTAATTCTTGACAGAGTTGTTTCAGAATGTGCCACGGCTGGTCTTGACTTAAACATCCAAAAGACAAAAGTGTTAGTGATCAGCAAACAACATAACATAGTGGCTAACATTACAGTTAGAGGCAAAATGTTACAGCAAGTCGATCAAAAAAATATCTTGGCAGTATTCTAAGTAACGCTGATAGCCAATCTGAAATAAGATCACGAATTGATCAGGCTCGTAATGTTTTCCGGAAGATGAGTATAAAGTCTTATGCTGTAGTGTAGAGATTTGGGGTTGCCCCTGAGGATCCGTCTTCTGAGATGCTATGTGTTCTCTACCCTCCTATACGGTGTAGAAGCCTGGATACTTAACAACAAAGACATGAAACGTCTTGAAGCTTTTTTGTGGGCCTACAGGCGATTACTAAAAGTAGCATGGACAGAGGAAGTTCGCAATTCCGAGATACTCGCCAGAGTACAGAAGAACACCGAGATTATCGCCACTATTAAGAAAAGGAAATTGGAATATTTTGAACATGTGATGAGGGGCAAAAAATATTGATTGTTTCAGAACATAATGCACGGCAAGATAGCGGGAAGACGAGCTCCAGGTAGAAGTAAGACATCCTGGATGACTGGTTTGACGTGAGTTCCAGCACGCTGTTTAGACTGGCATTTGACAAGATAAGAATAACCATGATGAGCACCAACGTTCTGAAAGGACATGGTACTTGACTTACGTAAAACTGGGGCCGATGCGTGTGCCACATCTTTTACAAGCAATTTCTAGAAATTTTTATTCAAGTCAAGAGGTTTACTTTCAGGAAACCGTCGAGTCAAGGCTTGTTTAATTTCTTGATATTGAATTTCAACTCAAGTCAAGGAATTGCGTTCAAGGCGAGATTTCTTGACTTATGAAACCCTAATCAGAATTCCTGTTCTGTCTATCAATTTTATATTACCTATATGTTCTTTACTTTGGATAAAATTATTGATATTATTTCATAACATCCACAGTTTATGGAGGTAAAAAATATCTTGTTAAAAAAGTGCATAATAATAAATATTATTACGCAACTAAGCATACAAAAATCCAGTTGGCTTGCGTTTGTTTTTTGCCTCGGTTAATTTACACCCATCGCATCTGCAAAAAAGCTGATTTAGACATTTAGAACAACTGATCGCGAAAAAGTAAAAATCCCCCCAAGGGCGACACAACAAAACATCACAAACAATTGTTGTGAAGGGTGCAAGTTAGAAACATGTGACTTGTAAAGAGGGGAACAGAATAGCATATATATTATTATTATATGTGAGGGTTAATTATACGAGGTCCGATAGTAAACTAAGGATTTTTTGTAAATTTCAATTGCTCATCTAAACGAACTCAATGTGCTTTGTTTTTGCATGTTCGAAAAATAAAAATGTACACGAATTAAAAACGTTGAACCAGTGGCTTTTGTGGTAGTTATAGTTAGCCTGGAGCTTTTTTAAAAATCAATGAAAATAATTTCATATTACGAATTGTTTTTACTCAATTAACGAATTTATTTCTCATAGTTCTTCAGCATCGTAACAATTGTATACGTTTTCAAGACTACTTCTGATAAATATACGTCTAGTCAAATATTATTGTATGAGATTTTAGACTGTTTAAATTTTAGTTTGAACTGATCAAAGATATTGATATAACTTTTTTGTTTGTTGTTTTTTTGAGCTTTGTAAGCTTCAATTACCAAAGTGTAGATTTAGTAGGATTGACTTGCCAACGTGCAATTTTGTAGAACTTATCACACAGTGGCCAAATAAAGTATAATATATTAGCTTATAAATATTGTGTTTCCTATTTTTAACTTTAACTTTTTTGTTATTAATCACAATTACAAACGAATATTGGTGATACAGTCCTCCAAAAAAGTATAAATATTGTTATAAATTTTAAATTTAAGTCAATTGTCTCCTTCCAAGCCAGCTCATGCGCCTCAAAATTAGTGCTAGGCTTAAATGCACAAGTTTCAAATAGAGCAGAGGTTGTGAGTCGGCCTGAACAAATATTGCGCCACTGGTTTTGGTGTTTAATCCGTAATCCTACGTACACTTCAAATTACCCAAACCACGCAATATAAAAATGCAAACCAGGAATTATTTAAATGACTGTTTCTTTGTATATAATAGTGAATTTTAATATTTATTATTGTAAAAATTTCTAAGATGTAATATCTACCTATGATTGTATATTGGAAATATTAATTTTTACAACCTCTGCAAATAAAATAAATACTCGTATACATATACCTATGACAAACGTCACAATTTCGCCTACAATAAAAATACAAACTTTTCAAAGTTAAAATCAAATCACTGGACAATTTTAAATTTTTCTTAAAATCAAAAAACGTCTCTAATAAAAGACACAGAGTGTCAAGAAAAATTCAACCTCAACATTATTTGTTTTACAATTTAGAATATTACGTCGGAAAACACAGATTAATAGGTCATTATGGGCATTGAAATTGCCGCCTATACCGCGAGATTCACAAATGCTTTATAATAATTTATTGTATGTAAGATCAACGTGTAAAATAATATAAAATTAATTTAATAATAATATTGCGTTAGTTTTGATCCGACCTCATATGGTGTAGAGGGTTCATTATTACATTTTCAGGCAAAGTGGGTAGACATGAACAACATAGTTTTGTGACAAAGTGACTGTCGTTCGTGACAAATGCACACTATTACATAGAAATAATTAACAGGTTCTTAAATACAGAAGGATCTCCCTATACGCACACTAGTTTTCAATTTTGTTCCCAAACTTGAAATACAAACGTATGATCGATGTACAGTGCGAAATAATTATGTAAAAAATTAAAGGCACAAAATATCTTTAGGCATATGTTAAAATCATAGATTGCCAGGCATGTTTCGGAATTATAATTGCATCTTCAGTGGCAATAACAAAATCTTAAGCAGCCATTACAAAATTGCTATTTGAGGTTTAAACATGGAATTTAAACATTATTTGAATTAAAACTCGTCGAATCCACAAAATCTTATTTAATTATTTCAAGTGCTGAACCAATTAGTAAAGCACGTCACTATCTACCATACATGTTTCGACACACATACGTGTCATCATCAGTGGTATACAATATGATAAGAAATCTTGACATTAAAATGCCTTAATTACACTTTGTGGAAATGTTTTATAGAAATTAGTAAAGCACGTCACTATCTACCATACATGTTTCGACACACATACGTGTCATCATCAGTGGTATACAATATGATAAGAAATCTTGACATTAAAATGCCTTAATTACACTGTGTGGATATGTTTTATACAAATAAAATAAACTGTAGATTCTTACATTATTTTGAAATACAGCTAATATGTGGTGGAAGCAGGAGTTCCGGAACGTTCCATACTTTCACCGCATCTTTTCATATTCTTCTTTTACGATATTCCACGTTCCGATCGACGAGCTCAAACAATCATGGCCCAATATGCAGATGACACAGTAAAAACAACAGTAGCAACAGCTTATTTATCGCCCATATGTACGAGTAGAATTTTGTTTTGAAATATTGCAAAGACGAATTTAAAAAAGTAAAAAGAGTATACAGGGTGATTCATTATGGTTGCAACAAACGAAAACTGCAGATTCCTGAAGGTAATATAAGCATTTTTTGCCATTGAACCCATGTCCGCAAATGCTTCGTTATCGAGATACAGGGCGTCCAAATTTAGTGGTCAAATTCACTTTTTTGTTCATTTCTCAAAAACTAGCTAACCGATTTTGACAAAATTTCACATGCATTTGGGGACCGATAACCTAAAATAATCTGCATTATTTTGGCTTCCACCTCCTAATCTCTTTATTATAATTCGTTAGAACAGCTCTGTATCGCTCCCAGTTGGCAGTTTTAATTTATGTTTAGCAATTTTGTAGCCTACGAATTTGATTTGAACTCTGACGCATGGCGGTGCCTTCATCTAGGTCATGTTTGTTTCAAATTGCAACCTCTATTTTTTGGAGCACTTTTAAGTTGCGGCTGTTTTTTTAGTGGGTGTAAATCCTACGGTACCGGTTGCCATATGGTGATTAGCACCATATAAGTCCCGGTCTCTTTATGTTTGTTTCTCTGCCTCAAAGAGTGGAGTCAAAATATATACAACATGGCTCTACAATAAAATTTTGCCTAAGAATTTAATGATAAAGTATGTACACGCGTTTTGGAACTGCTATTTTGTTTGCAATTTTATTTTATTGTTCAGATACTATGCTTTTCATGCCTTTATCTCAGAATCGGATCGAACATTTTCATTTACTTTTGGTATACGGATAAAACAATTTTTAAGCTGCTTAGAATGATGTGCCACAAGAGAAGGGATTCGAAATTATAAAATTGGGTGGATTGGTTGTAACACAAAATTCAACTATACAGTTTTAACACGTTAACGACCAGGGCTAATTTTTTGTAACTTTCATCTGGACCAAGGTGCGTTTTTTGTTGAATTTTGATAAAAGGATGTCTGATAATACAACATTTTTTTTTTTGAAATGTGAATTATTGGAAATGGAGTTTAAAAGAAAAACCTGTGCACCAACTAGGTACACACGGTCTGAGTGAGACAAAAATATGAATATGTTTGCCACAGACCATCATCAGATATTCCTTTATTTGACATATTTGCATCACATAAACAACTAAGACACGCAATGAAAACGACAATAGAAATAAAAACAATATAGCAACCTGTAGAAATAAACAAACTAATCAAACATAATATAACCTAAAAATATAATATTTCAGTTTGTGTGGTTATTGACCGTTCACAGATTTTTAAAAATTTACTTTATATACACGTTCACATTTTTAAGTTGAAAAGTAATGAAATAAATAGATACTGTAATATTTATTATCATTTAATGATATATCATTCATCGATAAAATTAGAAATTAAGACAAATTTATATACATAATAAAATATAAAAATCCAAAATATTTTCCTGAAGCCAAGGCATCTTTTTATTTCCCAGGGACCAAACCTCCTAAACGCTACAATTAAATACATTGCATCTGTATTCCTGGCAGACCCACATGACTTCAAACATTACCGTTAACTGTGCCCAAATAGGGACACACGGTCTGTGCGAAAGACAGACTGTGCACCAATATGATGCACATGGTCGTTAACGTGTTAACTCAAAAACAAAATCGACGTTTTTTTGGCAGAAAATCGTGTCTAGTTTAGATGACGAGTTTTTCTGGGTGACAAGTTTTGCAATGCAAGCACTATATACAACTTACTTTATTACCTAGTTCACTTGTAGGTGCAAATAGATAACAAAATAAACTCAAAACTAATATTAGTAAAAAATCCAAACAGCATATACAGTGAAATGTATTTTCATGCTTTATATCTGTTAACAGCTTATGTAATATTTGCGCTTCACATCATTTTTAAGTGATAAATTGTCTAATTAATTTTAACCAGAAGTGCGGAACCACTATTGATTTCTGATCAGTTTTGTTCATTCTTTTTTCATATAGACAAGCGCTACCAATTAAAGTTGTTTTGGTTTTGAATTAATTTTCCTGCGCTTAAATAAATTGCTATAAAACCAGACATATCCATATCAGACTGTTATGCTGATAAATAAAATGCTAAATATATTATGAAATCGTTAGACTGCGTGACCGTTATGGAAATTTTCTAGTGCCTATTATACGTTTTGGCAATGTGAGAATTCGCTGTTGATATTTTAAGTTTTTTATTATTTGGAGGGTTCCTTACAATATGCCATAGACATATTGCTTGTTTGTACAGCATGTCCCAAAATTCGGCCTAATCCCTTGGAGGGTTAGTGGTCGAGCTCATATGTGACGAGAATTTCAAAATGATATTTTAGTAAGAAATTGTTAATATTTGATTGATTAATAATTTATGTAAATTTCCCATAAATAATCACGTCACATAGCACGCAAAATATGTAATGAGATTCAGTTTCTTGTTGCGGGCTCCTAAATAGCCTTGCTATATGGATGACAGTCCAAAATAAAAGACGATACCACCAGAACATGGATTCGAATGTTTAAGGATACCGATTCGACAGTATCCTGTTCCACCTCGCTTTGTCAATACCTCACACACGATGAAGAACTGAGAGGTGCAGTACGTGAAACTTCATCTCAGTTTGCGAACTGATTCGCAATCGCATAAATTCAAGATTTTAATGTAAAAACATGGTTTCAACCAGAAGGATCCACTTCCACATCCTAAACCAATAGGTTGCGCTTTTGAACTTTTCCCGGAAAAAATAAGTATCTCTCGTCATGGCACCAACAGCTTACTGATCTTACACCCCCTGATTATTTCTTGTGAGAGAAAGTGTACTTAAACAAATCACGAACTCTACGGCAATTGAAGCACAGTATCCGCATCGAAATGGCTTTGAGTTACAGGAGTGCGATAGTCAACTTTTAGACTATATATTTTTGGGCTCGTAAGTTTCTCAGCCCATAATATCAAAAAACTAATAAAAGAAATATTTTCGAACTTATAGTTTTTTTTAGCTCCCAATACCATATTATGCAATACAGGGTGTCCCACCGGGAACCACTTCGATCTGTATATGCAAACATTGAGCGTAGGCAAAGGGTTTAAAAATTTATACTTCTTAAACTTATCCGAAATATTAAATAATTTTCCATTGGTTATAGAATATAACCTAAAATATTAATTATTAAAAAATTAGATCACACTGTCGTTCGAAAATAGTGTAAAAAGAGGTTAAAAACTTAAAAGAAAACATATTTCTTAACATCGGAGAAATTTTATATAAGCTTATTCGAAATATGGAATAATGTTTCATAGTTGTGATAGAATATAACCTAAAAAATGTAAAAATAGAAGAATTGGTTCACTCAGGCGTTCACAAATAGTGTAAAAATTACTCTGTAAATTTTACTAAACTCAATCAAAAACCTAGACAATTATTTTTTTTGCAAATAGAACTTTATCTAAAAACTCGGTGTCAAAAGAGCCCAAGTTCTATAAAAAATGACAAAGATTAGAGATGGATGACAATTGTCATTGTCAATTAAAAAAACAATGTAAAAATACCAATTAGTTTATATTATATTTTACTGATGTTGTAGTAGCATCTGATTGTGTTTAATTGACAATAATTAAACACAAACAAATGCCATTATGTTTATTAATTTTGGATTTTTGTGAAATTGATATTTTATTTTTATGGATAATGTGTTAATTAATATTGCATAAACCGTGTATTTATATATAGAAAGGTTAACAACAAAAATTCTTTATCGAAAAACCAGGGACACATATTTTATACGATTATCGTACGTCCGATCCATATTATATATGTTTTTCTTATAGGATTAATTAAAATCTTGATCTCAAGGTTCCATGGTGTAATGGTTAGCACTCTGGACTTTGAATCCAGCGATCCGAGTTCAAATCTCGGTGGAACCTACTTTTTTTTAAATCTAAGATTGAAATTTATTACAAATATTACCTTACCTATACCACAGTGTCTTATGTATCTTATTCTATGCTCACACCAAATTTTAAAAATATATTACATGTACAGGTTGTTCCCAGAGATATAGATATAGTTTTAAGGCGTGAAAATTAAGTGGGAAAAAAAGTATATATAAATTTTTTACGAACAAGCTTTTGCACAAAATTGTTGAAATTACTCAACTACCTACTGTTGATTTTCTTTACTAATGAATCGAGTTTTTCAAGAAATACAATAAGGAGTTTTCTGTCAGTTATTAGTTATCTAACAGCTAAACTACATAACCGTGCACTGATAAACCGGTCCTGAGTTGCCTACTAAAAACACTCGTTGATTTTCCTAAATATTTGCACAGAACCTTTCTGTTGGGGTGCCACCACTGTAGAGGCTCTTTTAATAGATACTAATATAATACATTTTTGCATGCATACCAATTTTCTCTCGCGAGGTAAATGATAATATATAGCCATGGGGGTTGCGTCGACCTACATGCGAATTGAGTTTTACGCAAAATACTTATAAGGTTATAGCAAAGAGGGCTAAATACATAGGAAATAATATACAGGGTGGTCCAACGAAAAGTTTGCACCTAGCTTTTCTCTTTTTTTTGTAGTCGAATGCGAAAATGCTCGGACACGTCGATTTTGCTTTTGAGGGGGACACATTTTAAACATATTTTTCGATCTGCGCCTTTAACCCCCTAGCGGGGGTGAGTAACAACCCTAAAATTTTAAATGGAAAGAGGGGTCTAATGACATATCATTTGAAAGGACACAAAATTGTCTTTCTAATGATACCCTATTTGTCGAATTTTACTAAAACAGTTAATACGAAAACTACTTTAAAGACATTAAGCCGATAATTTTGGTATTAATGAGAAATACAAATAAGTTTTAATTATTACGACTGAAAACAACTACAATCATTTCTAAATTATTTACTTTGAAGAAAAACGGGATTTCAAAAACACTATCTTATTTATCAGAACTAAATTCCTCACTAATCGTTTGCGTTTTTTGTTGAAATAAAAACTGCAGATACGTGTAGGAAAAGAATTTACACCGTTTATTTTAGTCTTTTCATTGATTCAGTTTGGTTGCTTCTCAAGTTATTTTACTTTTACCGTACAAAATGATTTATTCCATTCTAGAACGAGTTGAAATTGTTAAACTTTATTTTCAAAATAATAGTAGTGCTAGACTTACGGCTCGCTTATTTAATGAGAGACATCCCGATAAAAATGTGAATGATGTGTACGTTGGCAAGTTAGTTAAAAAGTTTGTAGATACCGGATCTGTCTGTAATGTAAAACACCAGCCGCAGAAACCGATCAGAAATGAAGCTGTGGAAGTCGCTGTTTTAGGGCATGTTGAAATGGATCATAGTCAAAGTACCCGTCAACTAGCTGAAGCCTCAGGTGTCTCCCGTTCGTCCATAATACGAATTTTAAAAGCGTACAAATTTCATCCGTACAAAATCAAATTAGTACAGGAACTAAATGAGGATGATCCTGATAGAAGGCTGCAATTTTGTGAAGCAATGAGCCAGCGTTTAATTGAAGATCCGCAATTATTATTTAACATTTGTTTTTCCGACGAATGCACATTTTATTTGAATGGAGCTGTAAATAGGCACAATTGCCGTTACTGGGATGACAGTAACCCACATTTATTCCGTGAGGTTCATACCCAGTATCCTCAAAAAATAAACGTCTGGTGTGGCATATTAGGAAATCATATTATAGGACCACTTTTTATTCCTGGAAATTTAACTGGTGAAGTGTACCTAAACATGCTTGAAGACACAATTGATCCTTTAATAACACAAATAATAGAAGATGACCAAAATCATACTGCTGATCGGCTTTATTTCCAGCAAGATGGAGCACCTCCGCACTATGTGGCTCCTGTAAGACAGTTCTTAGATGACCGGTTCCCTGGACGGTGGATTGGAAGGAGAGGCCCAATTGAATGGCCTGCCAGGTCACCGGATTTATCGCCTTTAGACTTTTTTCTTTGGGGGCACTTAAAAAATAAATGTTTTGCCACGAAGCCCGAGTCCATAGAAGATCTTCGCCAACGCATTACAGAAGAGTGCAGAAACATAACACCTGATATGCTACAAAATGTTAGAAATAGATTTGAACAAAATCTGTATTATTGTATGGAATCAAATGGGTCACATTTTCAACATTTGTTAATGTAACGTTTTAATAAATCAATTTAACAGCTTGTTTACTTTTTTTACAAAGCAATGTTAAAACTAACAAACATTGGAATGTACTAACGATTGCAGGTGTTTTCACTCGCAATAATTAAAACTTATTTGTATTTCTCATTAATACCAAAATTATCGGCTTAATGTCTTTAAAGTCGTTTTCGTATTAACTGTTTTAGTAAAATTCGACAAATAGGGTATCATTAGAAAGACAATTTTGTGTCCTTTCAAATGATATGTCATTAGACCCCTCTTTCCATTTAAAATTTTAGGGTTGTTACTCACCCCCGCTAGGGGGTTAAAGGCGCAGATCGAAAAATATGTTTAAAATGTGTCCCCCTCAAAAGCAAAATCGACGTGTCCGAGCATTTTCGCATTCGACTACAAAAAAAAGAGAAAAGCTAGGTGCAAACTTTTCGTTGGACCACCCTGTATGTTTTATATCTGCGAGCTATGTTTTTATGAATTTCCGAAAATGTTATGTTATTATATTGAATTAGCGATAGGAAATGGGAAATAACTTTGGGTTGGAGGCGCTCAATTTATATTTCATTTATACGGTATCTTGCGTTGTAATTTGTTTTTATATCTAAACGAGATTTACGAGATTTGATGGGTAGAGATATTAAATAATGTATAAAAGACATATTCGCAATATTGTCGAAATAATTTCAAAATATGCGCAATCTTTGTAAAATTACATAAAGGGGAAACTTCTAGCAAAAATATAAACAAACCAAAACTCCTTATCTAGAAAAAAGCTATGAGAGATTGATGTATACTAAATTTACTGGTTTTAGTTAATATGAGTAGGTCTGACAAAGGCATGTTAGTGTAACTCTATTTTTAAAATCTACATTATTTTGTATTCGGCACTTAAATGGTTACTAAACACTACAAAAGAATTTTTATTAAATCTACTATTGCGAAATAGTAGCCGGATTTAAATCAGAAGGCTTCACGCTACATATTGGAACGTCTTTCATCGTTAGAACCATACCAATGAAAAAATTAACTGGCGAAAGAGTAAAACTATATAAGTGAAACTGAATTCTTTCACAGTTTACTTTAAATGAATAATAATGACAAACCAAAACACAGGGTTTTTCTACTAAAGTATAAAAGTAATCCAATTTACCCAAGTTGTCATCTTGATGATAATTCATTATTCTTATCTAACTATGCGTCCTCCTCTTCGTCGTCTTGATAAAATCTCTAAGTGCAATTTAAAATTTTCTTTAGGAAAGTCTTAATAAGTTCAAATATTCGTGCTATAGCTGCTCCTAAATATCGCGTCAAGTTTGTTTGGATACAAGTGAAAAGGCAAACAGTAGAGTATTTCCAAGGACCGGAGTTAGTTTTTTTATTTAATCTATAATTGAATCAGCAACACAAGCACAATCAAATGAAACTGTATTAAATAATATCAGAATAGAATAAAGAAAAATAACGTATTTCTGTGAAGACTGTGTTAAAATAAATATATAAAACTAAAGAGATGGGAGTAAACCACCTTAGGCATTTGCTGTTTTAAAAAATGTATGGTTTTGTTTTAAAAATGGTAACAACACAGCAGAGAACGTACTTTCGTACTAGAAACTCGTCCGCTCTGAATATACCTTTACCTTATTATACGTGTATGGGTGTTCCAAAAATGTTGTGCTAAACTAAAGGAGGTTATGGGGGATATTGTGGTGAACAGCTTTTGCAGAGAGAGAAACAAAAATGAGTCGTTTTGGTTCCAGAGTCATTTTTGCTTAAAAGACCAATTGTTTGTCTTTAAATTTTAATTTATTTGTTATCAGGAAAGACTTTAGTAATGGGGGTGAAAGAGAAAGACATAAGAAACCGACGTAGCACACTGGAAAGCAACTCCGATACTTAAAAGAGGAAGAACCATGGAAATCTGAAAAATATCTCAATTAATCAGCTACCAGACATCATCATCTTCAGCATTCACTCGCTAACGAGTATGAATTATTCCAATTCAGGGATTTCTGTTGTGAACCCTATAATGGCTCAAGAGACCGATCCTCGAGCCGCAACTTTTGTCACAAAATTGACACACCCAATCATCACCATTTACCAGCTGTTGTACATGCGCTATCCCTTCGATGCGTGCTCTCTACTTTCGATGCTGTCTCTTCGCATCCTCATGTCATCGACGCTGCTCTTCATAAACTTGATGACCCTCGTAAATGGTACGCCTCCATCTCGGTCGGACGTTAGCGATTTGTTCTCAGTTGTACTTTACATATAAGCCACACTTCTTCATGTTGGTTTTAAGAACAAACTTGTACCTCTTTTGATGTCCTCCCTGATTTTGTGAGCCGACCTCAAGGTCCTTTACGTCGCGATTTTTGTATTTTTCAATTAACTGTTGAAACAGAAATTAACTGTGCGATACAATTAATTTTGAAAAATCCTACCGACTGCGCCAGTTATGGTGTTTTAAAAGGAAAATCTAAGTTTGAACACAGGTACTTTCATTTTAGTTTTTACAATAAACGTTTCACATTAAAAAAGCATAAAATACAAATACAATAGAGATGTACTTGTATTTATAACATCTTAACTTTATTAACTATTATTATTATTAACGTTTCGGCGATGATTTATCGCCTTCTTCAGGTCATTCTAGAAGATTAAAAATACCTTGTGTAGGTAAAACCAGCAATGCCACAAAATTATTTTCCTCTTAAACCTAAGAAAGTTCGTCAGTTACAATATTGTGTGTGTATTTAATTTTAAATATTCACCAAAACTGAGAGATTATCCAAGCAAGTTGGTTGCATCATTTCAAAGATTTCTTGTACAAAGCAAATCCAGATTAAGCTAATTAACCATTTTCCTTTAAAGGTTAGCCTATATTTCTCATTGATATTAATAACAACATTATTTTCTCTGATTACCCACCTGCAGAGAGAAACATTTCTTTCATGAAATGTTTCCTTGACTTAAAGGTGAAAACCTCCACTTTCTGTCTGACGATTTCGCGTTCACTTATAAAAGTTGGAATTTAATTCCAAGTTATTATTTTCTTTGGAGTAATTTGGCGAATTTACTGTGCGCTCGAGTTACTTTTAAATACCTACGTTTAATTTGTTTGCGAACCTTTGTAATTGGCCACTTTTCTTTTTTCTGTGTGTGTATGGTATAGTTTTTATTACTCATTTTACTTGATTTTTATTTGCCTTATAGTTAGCTGAAAATTTTTGAAGAGCACTTTTAGGAGTTTTACTACATGTAATGTTCTTGTTTTTAAATTCCACAGTCTCGCTATAAACACGAGTTTTATAGCAAACAAAAGTTGCTGAAAATAGAGTAGTTTTCAGTGGCGGCCCGTGAGTTTTGAAAGAGGGTAAAAAAATACATGAAGTCCATTCTCCTCGTTCTTATGCTGGAAAAGGCACCAATGAATTTGTTATGAAAATCTGGGATAGACAGGACAAACTTCTTTCTATTGATATGCGTTCAGTCAATATTCTGACATCTTAGGGTCTATTAAGTGATATTAATGATTTTTGTTTCTGGGAATTAGCTTACTTCTCTTGAATAGCGGGTTCTAACAACTGGGAATACGTTATGTTATTATTGCAGGTCCTGTATTTCCCAGAAGTGTTATTAAGAGATGTCCTGCAATTATTATATTTGCTGATAGTCGAATATCCAAAGTTCCTGGTCGAATTAAGTTACTAATGGTTTCAATAATAACTATAAAAGGTATTAAAATATTGGCAGTTCCTTGAGGAACTAGATGTAAAAATATATGTGAGGTGTTTAATATTCATCCATATATCATAAAGGTAATTCACAATGGTAATCTTAGTGTTAAGGTTAGAACAAGATGTCTTGTTCTGGTAAAATGTAGGGGAATAACCCAATAAAGTTATTAGAGAGAATAAATAAGAATAATGCAATAAAAATTATTGAAGATAAATTCGAATTTGCACTTCTCAGAAAATATTAGTGCCGTTAAGGATTGAAACTCATCGTTCACATTCGGCTCTCGACATGGGCGTTCTACAAATAATATCCAACAGTTTCTATGTTTCCGTCAAAACTTTGTCTAGTTTATTTATTTGGATTACATCTATTCAGACAGAAACATATTTAGGGCAGGTATATTACAAAAAAACCATAGATATAATCGAGCTAACAAGTGCGGAAATTAGTACTTTTCCGCACTCGACGATAGTTGAGTTCATGGTTCTATCGTTAGACCGGATGGCAACGCTGCTGCTGCAATTTCACCTGAGCTTCTCTGAATTGTCGGCGAGGAGGTCGGGGGCAGTGTCGTTCAAAGGAACAACCGACTCCTGTTTTTGTTTAGAGCAATCGGGTAGAGGCTCCATTTCTTCGTTTTCTATCCTATCTTGTGTCGTATGTTTTGGTTTCTTTATTTTTCAGTTGTCCTGTTCGTTGAAACGGTACTACCGTGGGGAAATGTGTGGTTTCGGATTGAGGTTGTCCCTGTGAAGGTCTTCCTGGGGCATTATAACTGGAGGGTATATGAACGAGGCCCCCGCTGCTTAACCCGGGTCGGGCAACGTATATATGTCTTATGTCATCTTTTCTAAAGACCGTTACCTGGTTGTATGCATCTGAGTGGCTGGAAGTCGAGTTTGGTACTCTTGGGAACGCTCATTCTGGGAGCAAACGCCGGCGGTGGTATCGTCGTAATGAAACTATCTGTTAGTATTAAGGTTTCAGGAAGGTAAGGTAAGACTTACTAGCCTACAATGGATGTGCCTTGGTTTCGGCCTAAACCAGTTTTACACTCGATGGAGAACTCTGGTGCTCTCGCAGTGGAGTTTTCTTGGACTGATATTTTCTAATTCTTTTTTTTTACTAGATTACTCAATGTACTAAATGTGATAACGTAAATTTTGAAACAACTATCAATATCAGCCTATTTGGTTATATGAATATTTATTGAGTTTGTAAGCTCAGTGGTGCACCACTCGGGTAATTTCACCTTAAATTTATGGAAATATTCTAGGATAATTTTTTCTATTTAATAGTTTAAGGAAATTTTTCTCTTATTCAGAAATTAGTTATTATTAAAAAAATTCTCCTTTTATTAATTCAGGCTTATAAAATTTTAATTTGCTTTATCCATATTTCAATTTATGTAATATAAGTGACTAAATTTTATATTAGTTCGTAATTGAATATTGGCATCCTGATTATTACCTCAAGCCAGGGTTCATATTTTTCCAGAATTACAACGGTGCCCTCGGGGAGAAAAAATATGTGGCGCCCCAATTGAAATATTTGAAGGTCATTTGAGGACTTTGTTTCGTAACCCCCCTATTTCACCACTGTATAAAAGGTAGATCGACAAGGCCACCGACGCACCAAGCCAATAAACAAACAACTAGGTCCAGCCCTTCTGTTGTTTGACAGAATATATTTGAAATTTTTCTTATTAAAAATAATTTTTCCGCACTCAGTGCTATAAAGTCACTTTTCCGTACCGTTTTTGATATTGCTATAACTAATATAAAGTCAGATAACTTAGTGCTAGATTTGTTATAAATCATAAATATTAATAACTGTTTAGACCCATTAAAATAAGAAGTACTTATAGATTACTTCTGTTTATCCAGCAACAATAATAATCCGTTAAAATTTTCGAACCTTATATAGTTAATTTATCATGTTTCTCTTATGACACATTAATAATAACTGATATTATTATGACAAAAGGCATATTTGACACATTTGTCAATTATTGTTACCTGAATCCCCCAGATCTTTAACCTCATCGCATATTCTAAGCGGAATAGAGTTAATGTTATACATAAATCCTATTGGATTTCCCTTAGGCGTAAAAGTTACAGAACAACACTTATTTAGAATAAAATCAAGTTTGTTTTGAATGCACTAGTCAAGCAAGACATTCAAATCATTCTGCAATTGAAGATAGTCAAAAATCATTAGCAAAAAGTAGGAAGCGACATTTTACGCCATTAACAATGTCATTAATTAAACACATAAATACGAGGGGTCGCAACATAGAACCCTGGACCACCCCAGATGTTGCACGGATAAAGCCGGACTTGAAACCACAGTACTTATCCAGCAGAATTTCGTGGTCAAGCCTATCAAAGGATTGCCTGATATGAACATTAATATTAGCAAAATACCACATACAGCATAGATTTCATCGCGTTCATAAAGTGATCAAAGACCAAGTTTTATAAATAAAGGTAAAACATATAGACAAATTAGGTACTTGCAGGTGTTTTTTGTTCTCTTTTATCGATAGTACATATGGCGCAAAAATATATCGTTCTGAATTAATAAAGCAGTTCAAAAGTTGATGAGTCTAAAATTTGCCTCTCCAAATTATTATCAACGGTTTATAAAAATTAGGAAATTATTTGGTTTACTCAATGCAACTGTTGTGATAAAAAAAAATTTCTTTTGATAATTCAAATGTTAAAAATTGTTTATGTGAAATTCTTTTTGAAAACAGAACACAAAACTTATGAAAACATTATGCTGTATTTTTTCTGGCAAATAACCCCTGTTTATATTACATGTTTTTTTAGGGATGTCTAGTAAACTGATAATCTTAAAAAGTTCTTTACGCTTCATTAATTTTTCCATTTTGTTTTATTAGGCTGCCAGTTCAATCTCATTTATTTTTCCGGCATGTTCAAAAGGCGGATATAAAAAAGCTGAATAATATGGAAAAATATCACATAATTAATCTGACAGAGAAATTTCCATATTTTTAATGCTGCAAGAAAAATATCTAAATAATTTCTAGACATCAATATTGGTAAATTGCAGATAAATTTACGCTTATCGGGTTGCCCTAACTGTATTTTACTAACACTGCCACGGTCGTAGCCTAGATCGGAAACATGTTTCGTGCTCCTAAAAACTGCTTTAAGTCTTAGAAAACAGTGACAAAAACAACACCATAGAAACAATCCTTTTGGGATAAATCTAGCTTCGAATTTACACTAACAAACGTTTCGCGGATAATTCTGCCACCTTCATCAGAGCAACTGCAACTGACCAGTTCAATTGATTTGCGAAGTTTTTCTTAAATCATGAGCAAAAAAACTTCGTGTTGCAATATTTTAGACTTACTATAAATAATGATTCTAATAAATGGGTATAGAAAGCGCGAAATCTTGAAAAACAATTGATTCTAAACGAGAATTTAGCCATCATTGCAATGTGGTTTATAGCAGTTCATCATATTAACACAAGTATCTCTGCCATTCCAATGGTCTACAATGAATCAACTAAACTGAGCATGATCTAGACGCTCATTTTTCCAAATGCAGATTATTCCTCACAAGACTTCAACCATTTACCAATGCAATATAATAAATTGATTCTTCAATTCAATTCTAGTTATGATTACATATTATTATGTAGTAGAAATTATTAAAAGTGGAGTAATTTGCTGAAGAAAGGCTTAGCCTTCCTTTGCGAGCCGCAACTAAGCCAAAGAAAATTTATTTGTAATATAACGGTATTTTTTAAAAGGGGACTTGAAATTTAGGATTAGTTAAGTAGAGACTACATTTTATTTAAATTTTTAATTGCAAAGTTCAGAGTAGGAAATAGAAGATTAATTGTAAATTAATTTAAGTAAATAATTAAAGCAATCTTGAAATTTTGACACCCTGTATCTCAGAAACAATGTTTCCACGAATATAAGTACCTATGTTTGTACCTATTATAAGTGGTTAAAGTTTCTGGGACAAAAACCTAACTTACCCTGTATATTGGTTACTTTATTTCGCCTCCACGATAGTAACAAACGCTCAAATACGGAAGTGCTGTTAAAGACCTAAAAGCATGCTTTGCATTAAAATATAAATATCATCCTTAAAAATCCTGATCCACCAATATACATCTTATGTGCGTTTATTCAGACTAAAATATTTCAAAATAATATTATGTGTGTAAACAGTATTTGAATAATGTCCACACCTTTAATAAATACATAAAGCAAAATTATTCTGCTGACGTGCCGTGAATAAAAATGAGTTCTAAACTCAAATATTATTTTTTCCTTTGAAAGAAAATTCATTCTCTATAATATTATAATGTAGGAAGCAAAAACAAGAAATTGGATGGCAGTTGTAGAAGCTTTTAAAAGTAGGGGGATGCTCTAATAAAGTCTCCCTTACAGCATATTTTTGCAACTTTTAATAAAGGTAGGTCCTATCCTTTAGTGATGATGTGTATAACTAATACTTAAAAAAATTTAATGGAAACAAACCTAACCCCAATACATTTGTTAAATTCTGTATGGTGGAAAAAATCCGTATTAATGAAGGATAATATGATACCGTATTTTTATCCATTTATACTGAATATTACTACAATATTTCCAGCTGATTGTTCGTTATTTTAAATAAATAATAAAAATAGGAAATTAGTTTAGCCAAATCAAATTTATTTATGATATATTATGTCACTTGTCATAATTGTCGTACCGGCGCTTCGTTGTCAGATTTAGTTTAAGCTGGTATAAAAATGAAATACATTTAACACACTTGGGTTGGGTGTGTAAATAAGTTTCGGATTGATCGATTGATTTAGTTATTACCTACGCGAATAATGAGTACGTGACAGACGATGGTGAAAATATTCATATAAAGTGTGGCATCCGCGAATTTCTCATTTTGAATTAATTGAATGGCATGAAATATAAATAATATTGAGTTAAGTAAGTAATTCAACTCCACTTTATCATGGACTACTTCTTTATAATATAGAATTTTTTCAACAATCAAATTATTTTAGCAAAAATAAAATAAACTTCGTGAAATTAAGATTATGTTTAATTAAACTGCACGTGTGTCGGGTGTAAATAGATTTCAGATTAGTTACGCTATTGCGGAAATAACAAGTACGAGGTGCAGAATAGCGATAATTTCAAAAACTGTCCGGCAGCCGAGTATTGTAAGTTAGTATGTTGTCTAAGCGAGTAGATTCCGTATAAGAATAACACACAAATCTGGTTTCTTTTCTAATGACTTTACTTTAATGAAAAATGTGTTGATTTGGGAACAATTTTAAAAATGTTTCCCTTCAAAGAAGCCTCACCAAAATTAACCTACCGCCTAACCTAAATATTTAACTGTATGTAAAATCACATGATATATTTTACAATTGTTTGGCTTCGGAGGAGATCCGCAGGAACCTTAACTCATTTTCGTTGAAGATTAGAGTGAATAAGATAGGTAGCGTTTTATATTAGTTGATTTCTTCTTCTTCTGGTGCCCTGTCTGTCTTCAGTCGTTGGCTATCATCATGCTTATGATTTCTTGAAATTTTTCCCTATCGGCTGCCACGCGAAATAGTCCTTCGGCCGAAAGACCACACCATTGCCTGATATTGCGTAGTCTTCATAGTGTTCAGCAGTTGTCGTTGCATGTTCATCATTCTGAGGACATCCTCATTGGTAGTTTGCGAGACCCACGATATTTTTAGATTCCGGCGGTAGCACCACAGTTCAAATGCTTCTATTCTATTCAAGACCCTTTTACGCAGATGTATTGACAGATTTCTATTACATAGAACAGGTTTCCATGTCATAAAGGCCTTGCGTGATATTTCAATCCATGTTGTTATCTCTTCATCAGAGTCCATATTCGCATTAAGCCAGCTGCCCAGATATTTAAAATGGTCTATACGCTCTATCTCCTCGCCACCGATCCAAATCTGTCGCCGGTACGTTTATTTTTCCGACTGCCATCCACTTTGTTTTTTTAATGTTGATCTTGAGACCTCTCCGACGACTTGCTTCATTCACTAGATTTACTAATGTTTGGAGGTCTTCCAGATTATCTGCCAGAATGGCTGTATCGTCAGCGTATCTAACATTGTTGATCGTTTCTCCGCCGAGACTTACACCCTCTTGTCTGTCATCTAGTTGATTTATCTTTATGTAAAAACACATGACATATTTTACAATTGTTAGGCTTCGGAGGAGATCGGCACGAACTTTAACTCGTTTTCGTTGAAGATTAGAGGGAATAAGATTATATTAGTTGATATTTATAGAAATTATGCAACCAGTCCTGAAAAGTTTTCGTAGGTACGCTTAAATATATCTGAAGATTAGATTTTTTTCTACAAATCACACAAAGATTTTTGTAAATTATCTTGGAATTAACCTTAAGAATGGCTTTGAGTGGTAGCGTAAAGTAGTTTCAGGTCCATGCACGAAAGGTCGTGCCGCATACATCGAGAAGTAATATATAGGAAGCAATGGAGTGTACTTTAATTATGGTAAAAACACTTTACTATTTTTTAAAAATAAATTTTAACATACAAAGGGCATGATTTGGAGCTTACTTACCCTATCATCAGCCTAAAAGTCAACAGCACAAAGTCAAGCTTAAGAAAAACAATTTAAATTAGAAAAGAAACCTATATAATTGTCGTTCCCACAAGATTAATTTTTGCAAAAATGTATTTAAAAGAGGGACATGATTCGGAGTTATTTCACTCTATCAGCGGCCTTACATATAACTTACAGCAAGGATTAATATAATCTTTGATAGAAGTAAATGCCTAATATTCTTCTTCTAGAGGCTGTAGGTATCTGAAGATGGCCACTATAGGGCTAACAATCTGTTTTCTATATACTACATAATTTCAGTGCAAAAATGATCTTGTTATATGTTAAAATGTATACAATACTAAGGTAATAAATAATAATGAACTTACACGGTATAAACGCTTAAAAGCTATGTTAGCTCAGGGTTGCAGTGGACTTTTTATAAATTACTTGTACTGGTTTTGTAATATTGTATTAGTAGAAATATACAACTTATTTGAAGAAATATGAATTGACTACAGACACATTATTAGTTTTTTTAATTCTCATATTCAAACAATTGAAAACGCCAAAATAACAATAATATGCCAGTGGCCTTTAAACAAATAACAACAGTACCCAACAAAATTATTATATAAGTAAATTGGAAATATTCAAAGTCTGGGGTCTTCTTTCTTCTTGTTGAACAATTCGATCCACGTATTTGAATTTCTAAATCCCATGCTAAGTAGTAGAATGAATAATGAAAGAATATTACAATAATTCTCTGTTATGCATTTGACCTATTTTTGGTTTTTAATACTATTTATGTAAAAGTTTTTTTTTATTTTATGATTTTTTGTTGTGTAATTGTATGCTATTGTCTAATATGAGCCGATATGTTGTTTTTCTTTTCTTTATTTTTTTTTTATTGCAATTAAAAACATCTTCTGGTGACTGCAAACCATTTGCAACTTATAGGTATTCCACATAAAGTGTCATTTATATTCGGTTGCAATAAAGCATTTATTTATTTTAAAAATGTAAATTCATATTAAATCTATTATTTCACATGTCGAACTAAAATTTTCCAATATTGGACTTATTTACGATAATATATCGACGTGTACAAAATAATCCTTTCAAGCCTCTTATGCAAATAGAAGTATAAGCTTTCCATTAAGGAGTGCAAATTATTCCTTAATCCATTTTACTGAATTAAAATTCGTAATTTCTGCAATATAACGCCTTACGATACAAAACCGTAATATATGCATTTACCTTAAACTTCAGCGCACACTGATATTGGTATTAAATTATTATACCTAGCTGGTTTTAATCAAGTGGCCTAGTTCTTCCATCTATTAAAATTTCAAATATCTGCGGCAAAGTAAGTTTTAGATTATTTGAATAAAAAATAGTTAAACTAACTCAAACTCAATTTTATATACCTCCAGGCTGTGTAAAATATAGAGCAGAAAGTAGGTTACACACTTGTGCCCCTTCGACCCAATTTGACTATATACGAATCGACTGTCAAACGTTTTACATGTTATGTAATTGAAAGCATTGCATTGGTACAAAATTGATTAGTGTGACCACTGCTTCGTTAGAATATACAGGTTTTAAGGGTGTCAAATACTAGTGTGATTAATTTGATGGATAGAATTTTACAGAAAATCACTTTTACATTTTCCCTAATAGGTAACGTTGTTATTTTTTGGATAATATAATATAAAATATTTGTATTGGTAACCCGAATTTATGTATAAAACATACGACGCAAGATAGGAAAGAAAACGAAGAAATGGAGCCTCTAATCGCTTGTACCGAAACAAAAACAAGTAGCGGTTGTTCCTGCAAATGATACTGCCACTGATCTCCTTGCCGACGATTCAGCGGAGCTCAGGTGAATAGCAGTACCCAGCGTCATCGTCCGGTCTAATAAACTAGAACGACTCCCTCAACGACTCGCCAAACACTACCCCCCGTCAACCACCCTTCCGAAGAATCTCGCCATTCAAAGCAGCCCTCAAAGATCCAGTAGCACCCACCTATTTGCAAGCCGATCAAAAAGGAGAATGAATAAGGGCTAACAGACTACCAACTAAACAAAAACGAACTAAAACGGAAATATGACAACAAACACAAAAAGGTAAGTCATAACGACTTAAAATGCGTAACGCCTATCAAGATGTTCAGATAGTTAACTTTTAACGTTAGCAATATTGTTACAGATTCGATGTTAGGCTGCAACTACTGGTAATGATCATTCCTAGATCAGATATACCATTTAAAAGATCCCACCCGGAATAGAATTCAACATTAAATCCGCATGAATTCTATCAAATACCCAAAATATTACGACAATTGATGTCCTGGACTCAAGAAAAAGATTTACGAGGGCTCCACCATAAGTAGTAAATATAAATTTTATTTTTAAAAACTTTTAAATAATTATTTAATATATATTTTCTGTTTTAGGTGTTCACTTGGCATGAAAAACGATGAAAGACAAAATTAAATCTAAGCGCACACCATATACAGGACCGTACTAAGAATATTTAATTATTGAAACAACAAATAAGGCAATTTTATTTTGGCAATTAGACAAGGTATAGATGTCAATGTAATTATGAATAAAATTTTAATTAATGTGAGCGCAATTGGTTATTTATTATGGTTAGATATACGCATTTACTTTAGGATAAAAATTGACCGTAACACCTATACTAGAAACTACATAAATGTATTCACATTTTTCAAAATACCTATTACATAACTATTTAGAGTTTAGATTAAAAAAGTACTTTCAGGTATTGATCAACATTCGTCCTTAAAATTAGAATAACTCGTAAATTAGTGCTTTGAGTCAATGGCTGAAAGTTTTCTTGGCTATTATTGTGAATTTATACTCATCTTCTTTTTGTTGTATTGTCGTAAATTTGGGTTTCTTTGATGCTGACGGGTCAATCTGAAAAGGTAAACATGTTAACAAGTCACAATTTAAAATTTGCCGTTGCATTTTTTTGCCCGCGATAGTACGTTATATAAAAAACAATAATAATTATCAGAAAGAGATAATTCACATCTAAACATTTAAACAAAACACAACAGTGTTGTGTATTTGAATTAAACTCTTGCTATTAGTGTTTACGTGGTTCTCCTGGAAAATCTCTATATTTCAAGTCAAAACACTTAATTTTGCACAAAAGTATGTTCTTTTGTCAAATAATCACATTCTTTTGTCCCAAAAGCAATGCTTTTTAGCAAGCGGTATCGCCATCTTTAAAAAATGTAACTACTCTACATCAACAGCGTCATAAATGAAGATACACTAAACTATATTATATTCATTTTGGTTTCGACTTTCGAGTTAATTTAATTCATAGTTATGTTTTTTTAATAAAAATTGCATAGAGTGTGCTGGTACTTATGCTATATATATAATTATATGCAAACTTTAGAATATCATGTAATAATGAAGCCACTTTTCTATTATAGAGAGCGTCATATGTTAAACAGTTTAACTTACCTTCAAATTTTGGCCATAAATGACTTAATCGCCAGCTGGCTAATAGATCTTTAACAGAGAACACACCTTGCTTGCTCTATACACGATGTAATAATGATGAGTTGGGATGCGCCCGCCAGGTATCAGATCTCAATGCCAACGACGGTAATAAACCGAAGTAGCTGGGATTCCCGGAGAAGAACACAGAGCATTGACGCAAGCGGATGCAGTTTCATTAGTAGGTTACCAAATTAAAGGTTTTAGAACAATGGCCTGTAATTTGGTCTAAAGTATTAAAAAGCCAAGAGTATGTAGGATTAGTTTCAAGAATCTATGATTTCTTGATCAAAGACCGCCAACCTTTTGTTGAATGAGCTGTCTTTGTAGTGAAAGAAAAAATTGCAAAATACCTGATTCCTTTGTCATAAATAACCCATTTTTATCAGTGTATGGCATTATTTGCTTTTTTTTCTATAAATAAGAGTTTTATTACACACCACACAATTGTTTTCACATAGTATTAAATCAATTTTTATTGACTTTGCACATAAAATCTGAAAATTTATCTGCAGTATTAAATGAGACAAAATGGCAGCGAGAGCACAACTTTAACATAAAACTTAAGAGCAGTTCAAAAGTTTAAGAGGAAAAGGTTTCCAATTTATATATAGAAAGTTTGATTAATTCGAGAGCTTTTGTGATGATTGCAGATGAGATAAGAACTAAAAAAACATCGGTTGAAGGAATTTTACTCATCAAATAGTTAATTATTGTTTGTATAAGATAGAGCACCAAACTTGAAATTAAGGAGGATTATTAAGAGTTTATCGACAAATAATCAAAAGTTGCAATAGGAAAGTTTGTGAACGATCAAATAGCGAGCATAGACTTATTTTAGACAGAAACTTACTTTGCGTTATCTTTTCCCAAATCTACGCAGCCAGTTCAATAAAACTTTGCGATAAATCGTTGCTTTTGATATTTGTAATTTTGTAGATATTTGACATAAATTACTATTTTAAAATAAAACCGGCTACTTCTGTTTATATTGATCAAGATTCGTGCTTAAAAAAAATGTGAAGCACCATAAAGTACGGTATATACCTATTTGAATGTATTACATAATATTTTTAAGTAATCAAAACGTAAATGGATTCTAGTTGATTACATAATACCTGTAGTAATTTATTTTTCTATGGAAAACTGAAAATTTGTCGTGACAATTATTGATACAAGTGTCCAGCGAAAGTATGTTGTAGGTTGTGAACGATAGTTGCAAATGGAAACGCAAACGCGAAGGGATTATATGTAGCACGAACGAATTGAAATCATTTTTTTTTGCAGAACGGAGCACCTCCACAAATTTACCGTTCACTTAAAAAATAGTTAACTGCAGTTTATATTTGTAGTGAAAAAAATTCAATATTTCGAAAAAAAATTGAAATAGATATCAAACAATATGACGTGTTATAAAGGGTGTCCCGTACTGACACGGAAATACGGCAACTACCGAACGTGTTCTAAAAATGGCATATTTTATAGGTACTTATAGCCTTTAATAAAAAAGGTAGAGCGTGTTTCTGCATTTTTCCATTTATTTCTTAAGCCATATAACTACAGAGGTACGCTGCATAGTTTATTGAAATTTGGGGCTAAGATTTGTTTGAACATTCTTAAACCACTGATGCACTAGGGACTTAAAAATCGAGGTCCGGACTTAAAATGTACCATCTTCTCCAGGTATCAAAACTTTCTATTTATTTGGAAATAAAACGACGTCTACGCCACAAAATCCGTTATTTATATATGTTCAAATCAAGGAAGAACATAGCCAAACATATTTCGGAGGATTCTATTCCATCTTCAGTGGCATATCACATAGAATTGACATACCTATATTCAGATATTTTTAGTGGTTATACATGGAAAATTAAAAAATTTATATATTTCATTATTCGTTATACACATACGTGATATAACCTTGGCTTTCCTACCGTGCATCTTACGATACGAAGCTTCGTTCCCTAACTGCCATACGTACTCCCTCATTTTTATTTCTCCAATGCGAAATAATAAAAGTATTTTCACTATTATTATAAGACATAACTTTAAAACATAAAATTTAATCTTCCTTTTCTGTATAAATTGTATAATATGAAACATATTCGTCATACAAGTTTATGCAAACATAATATGTTTGCGTACTTGTACCATTATTACTTTCCCGTGCAGGGAAAGTATTGTGAACGCGATAAAGACAAATTTGAGATAAAGACGGATATAAGTATTTTGAAGTTCCCTGAGATTATTAAGACCATTCCCAGATGAAAGTCTGTCTGTCTGTCTGTGTGATGGTGTGTGTGTGTGTGTGTATGTATGTATTGAGCTAAATTTTGGCATATGAGTTTGCGGCATTCTTAGGATGAAGCCATTAGATTTTGATTGAAATCCTATGATAGGGGTGGACATAACCACTAAATTTTCATATAGGAGTAGGGGTCGAGTAATACATCATTTCAAAGCATTTTTTATCTGCTTTACATTGATATTTGCATTCATAATTCTCGAGAAAATAGCGTTTAAAATGCCACCACAGTTACCTACTTGGGACGTATATGTATATTAAAGAAAATACAATTTTTATTCAGTCTCTGTTGGGTTATTGGTCTGGCCTTCGCTTTGCATTCGGAAGGTTACGGGTTCGAGTCCTAGCTCTGGCAATACTTTTTTTTTTTTTGAATAAAGTAGTTTGTTACGGTATTTTATACTTATATATATATTATTTCAAATCTAAATATTGAAAATAATACAATTATAATAATAATTATTATTAAAACTCTGTTTCGTTACGCAGGTCATTTTTGATTATATTATAACTTGACGGGAAAGTTTTGGGGTGACACAACCGATTTTTGTGTATTGTAGTATTTTATATTTGAAATCATATTATGATTTCAAATATAAAATATAACAAACCAATACAACAACCTCTATAATAATATAAAATTAAAATGATGGATTATTACAAACAAACTCAAAAGAGATGCCTTGCCAATCGCAGAAAAGCACTTTTTGGAGCAAAAAATCTAAAATGTGTACGCTATTATTGACTATTCTCACTAGTTCTATTAAACGGCTGACGAAACAAGAGGCTCGCATCGACAGAAGGGGAATATGAATTCGTACCGCTCTCAAATGATCCGAACAATTTACTTCACTATATCGCAGAACAAAACTAGGTCGTGTGCCTGAAGTCGATGTATCAGCCTATCAATGCCAAGGTGCGCCTTCAAATCTGATTATAATTCCAAACGATCTTCTAGTATCAAATTTATATATGGAGCTTGTAAGCAATTAATCTCAGAAATGGGTGCTCTACCTGCTCAATCTTCAAAACATGAATAGCATAATTTGGCGACCAAACTGCTGAGGCGTGTTCCAGTAATCGCAATAATTTCTGGAAAATTTAGCTGTTCCAATAATAGAAATAGTTCATCAGTTTTGTGTCTTACGGATTGAATATTGAGAAGAAATACACTAAGCTTGCTATCGTTTAATGTTTCAGAGGGTGCTTGATCCTCTGTTCGCGTCATTATTTTAATAATATTAATATATTATTTCCTACATCAAAGATTTTATAAAAATCAAATTTCTAATTTTCCTATTCACTTATATATATATATATGTACCACTTAAGTATTTACTCTTATTAATGTCGTCTACCCTTTTCAGGGAATAAGCTAAGGAACATGACAATCCACGTGCCAAACGCATACGATGAACGTAATTATAACTCGAAATAGTCGGTGCCACACAAAAGCGAAATGACAGCAATATCTGAATTGTTTTCTAGTATTATTAAAGCCAGTAGCAGTACACGACAAAGAGAGTTACTGCTTTCGCATTTGATATTTTGATGAAACATCATAAGCAAGATATGGTTTCGAGTGGCTTGTTTGAATTTGAAACTATTGTACAAACCGACAAATCCATTTGTTTAGAGACATCAATACAGTATTATGATTATTAGATTATTTTGCGTAGATTGTTCACTAGCAGTAATTTGTCAATACCTACAATTTGGATATATGTTGTTATTGTATTATGTTATGTTATGTCCATACCACAAAAAATATTTAAACAATTTTTAATTTTGAGAAACTAGTTGGAATATTATTTAGAGAATTAATTGCTGAAACTTTATAATATATGTTCGTGCTTGTTTAACGTAGGTCTCGACATAACCTTAAAATGTATTATAATAAATGCTAAAAATGATGACCTCCAACTTCAATGCACTTATCAATTCGCTTTATGAAAGATTCCTGACTGAATAATATTCTCTCTGGTCACATTTCTGCAAGCATTTCTAATGTGTTCCATAATATTGTCTGGTATAGTTGGGGCGTTCTGATAGACTACTTCTTTAATACTTCCCCATAAAAAGAAATCGATGGGCGTTATAAATCAGGTGACCTAGCAAGCCACACAACGGGGCCACCGCTTCCAATCCATCGATCAGGGTATTCATGATCTAACACTTCACGGGAAATTCTGGCATAATGTCCAGGACAGCCATCATGTTGAAACCACATATTTGCCCGTTCTTGGAGTGGTATATCTTCAAGTAGAAGGGGTAAATGCTGCTCTAGAAACTGCTGATATTTTTGTAATATCATCTCAACCTTTTGTGCTACAGAAAGATGAGATCCACGCGACAGACATATTTCAAGGCTGCCTCATGTGCACAACTATTGCGTGCACTTTTCCCTTTGATCATGTCGTTGTTTTACGTTGTATTTAATTTGATTGACCGATACGTACAGATTTAAGTAACGTATTTTCATTTTTATTGGAGATACAGATGATCTCAAGCTACCTGATGAAGGTATGAGGGTGTACCGAAACGCTGTAATGGTTTCGACAAAAAAACAATACTTAAAATGTCATTTTAAAATAAAAAAAAATCGATTAACTTTGCAACAACATTCCAAGAAGTAAATAGAATTTTGTAAATTTATAAACTCAGTTAATTTGATCCGAAAAAGCTAAATAAAATTTCCATTGAATGCGAGTTGTGGTATTAGCCAGTGGAGTAGTTGTTTTGCCATGTTCTCTCATTTAATACATAACATTTTGACAGCGGAGACAGATTGGTCCCACATCGAAAAATTCGAAATTCACTTTCTTATGTATTATCGGTTAATAATTCCAGAATTAATTCTATTGTGGCTAGGAATTAAACGAATTTCTATTTAAAAAATTCTGTCGAAGAATTCATTTTATCATATGACGCGACTCCTGCAGGAGAGTTTAAGACGAGTTAATTTAACAGCAATGTCATGTTGACTTACTAGATGGCTTACACATTCCCGAGGGTTAGATTCGCTAGCCATTTTTTCACAGAGCTATTTAAAAACAAATATTTTTGATTATACAACGTATCGCATAGAATTTGTAGTCGTTTCGTGTCAAATTTAATCCCGAATAGAGCACGACATTTCACTATCTGCTTCATGAATAACTAAAATAACCCCAATAACAACACCTGACTAGCCTTGAGATTCCGGCCTTGTACTCGACATATTTTGCAAATCTCAGTTAAAATCCACCCTCCAATATGCAACCCCATTTGTATTTTAACCTTGTTTTCCTGTTATTTGTTGTTTAGGAGGAAAATCGAGAATACGACATGACGCCAATGTAAAATAATATATTTTCTCCAACAAATTAATCTTTCTAACGTCTTTTAACAAAATTTTATTAAGGTACATTATTATATCCTCCCAAAGATTATTTGTCAACAAGATGTATGTGACGACATCTAATGTGAGCGGACAATATGCCCGATTGCTGGAGAAGAAGTAACAACTTTCTTTATTTTCGGATTGCTTGTTACATAATGTAACAAGACTTTAAGTTATGTTGGAAATTTGCTTCACACTACCATGCTTTCAACAACGAGCCGTTTTGTGGATCCACAACTCATCAGTGGTTTGATCAGCAGGCAATGTGAATCAAATTTCCAACATTTACAAAGAGCTTATACTAGCACGAGATACCGATTGACAACAAGATGTATATAGCGACATCTAGTCTGAGCAGACAATATCCCCGGTAAAACATAGTTCACAAACGATAGATACGACTGAATTCCCTAGCGGGAGGCTTTATTTACGAATTGTTTGTTACATAATGTAACATATACTGCCTGCTCAACATAGGAGGAAAACCAAGTAGCAAGGCATCAGCGAAGCTGCAAGAATCCAAATAGTTGGTCCTGATAAAAGTGTACATATGCAAACGATGCTTGAAAGTAATTAAGAACACCTTAATAGATAATTAATCCTAAGAGCGCTGCACCACAAAAAAAGATAAAATAAGAAAGTGAGAGTCTGGTAATTCTCACTAAAATATATAAATTATATGGAATTTGTCGCCAGACAGCGCACCATAAAATTTAGAAGGGGTCGTGGGGTGGGCTTGTAGACTGTCTGCAATGTCTACCCCCGAAAATCCATTCCACCACGCCTGGTTAATATTGGTGCAGGGCGAAAGCGAAAGTAAACGGTTTTTGGAGCCAGCGAATTGAGAGAAATATTATATATTATACGCATCGAAAAACTAAACGAAATCAAATTATTAAACATACAGTTTCAATAATTAAAGTTTAAACTATATAATCAGTAATGTAGAGCACGAAAATAGGTTTAAATATTTAAAAAAATCTGGTTTGTTGACTTTTACAGTTAATTACCCAGTGAGGATTTGCGTCATTCAAATATCTAATATTTTGAGATGCTACGATCCCGCTTGTAGAAAAACTAATGAATAAAATTTTGCCAAATACACTATGGTCTTCGTAAAACATGGCCTGCATGGTTAGACAGTACTCCATCCTTTTTTCGTCATCCCCTTGTTGTAAGGTCACGAAAATTGCACCTCCAGATTAGACTACGTCCCCAGCCAGCCGCCAGCAGGCAGTCATGTGCCAGAAGTGATATTTAAATTATAATGCCAGGAGATTATCTTTCGAATAAAGTAAATTCCACGTCAATTTAAAAAATTCATCTTTGTGTTATGCCATTTCAAAGTTCTATACCTCTACACCTTTTATTTTAAGAAAAATTTAAATAAATCTTCGTAGCGTACTTGACGACTGACCCTCTAAATTCAATGCTTCTCTAAGGAGGAGTTTAGCCTGGCAAGAGCCAATCAATTTACTAGCGAATATTCTCCTCAACATTTTTTAACCAAAACGTCAATAGCACAATACATTTCATGTAATTTATTAGAATTTCCTAAAACGTTTAGTTAATTATATACATTGAAGTGTTTAGGACATCTAAATAATTCATGACAATATTTTTTCCGTGCCAACACAAAACAACGATAGATATTTTGGGGTAACTAAAAATTTGCGAAAGGAACCCTTCTTCCTTTATTTGTTTCCGGTTTCGACGTGTAGGAAAATTTATTGGAAAGTTGGGAGAATGAACATTCTCTCTATAGTGTGTACGGGTAAATATTTATAAAAGACAGGCAGTCGACAATAGCTTGAAGACGCAGCGGCAAAAAAGATAAGCCTAATCGATGCTTAAGCGGAAAACTGTTGTGTTGCTGCAATTGGCCCTCATGGAATCTTTGTCTACGTTGAAAGGTGGAATGTACTATAGGGAATATATGTAGAAAAGTAAGTATGTGAAAACCGTACGACAATGTAAACTTTCCAACTTTCCTGCATATTTTAGGGAAGAAGGAAATTGTACAGAGGGTTACTTCGTAATTTTTGGCCATATTGAAATTCATTAGAATCTACTGTTATGATTTAAAATCAGTCAAATTATTAAACTCTGAATAAGATCAATAGCGCAGTTAGAAGTGTTCACTGTCGATATATAAATTATTATTTTTTAATTTAATTCTAAGCAAAGAGATAGCGTTTGATAATTTGTTGTGGTTGTGTCATAATAGTAGGTTTTCCAATAAGAGGTGTTATTTTGATACTCAAAGGAAAATGCTATTTTTTGAGGTAAATGATCGGATGTTTATTTCATTATAAAGAAGAAGGTATGCCGTTACTAATGGAAAATAACATCAGCCAAATGGCCACCACGACCACGCCTACAGGACCATATCCTTTTCATGAAATTTTCCATAACCAAATCGCAAAGTCCTCGATAGCCCCACGAATTCCATCTTTGAGGTCTTGAATCGGCGCTGGGCTGTTAGCGTAAACCTTCTCTTTCACGTGACCTCAAAGGAAGAAGTCGCAAGGTGTTAAATCGCAAGATCTCGGTGGCCAATTCTGATCACCTCTTCGAGAGATTACACGGTCAGAAAAGACCAATGGTTTCGTTGCTTGTGTGGACGTAGCGCCGTCTTGAAAGTAAACGTTGTGCAGATCAATACCATCCAATTCCAGCCATAAAAAATCATTAATCATCTCTCGATAGCGCAATCCACTCACCTGGGTTTTCTTCAACACTTTCGGCTACAGCAGCAATATTCTCGGCTGTTCTTGAGCGACGTGCACGCATTTTATTCTTTACATCACTAACTTGTCCCAATAGCTCGAATTCCACCAATTTCTGTATTGCGGTCCGAGAAGGTGCTTCAAGACGACCCAAAAATGTTCGAGTTTTACGAACCGCCTCTGTCAAATTTTCACCATTTTTATAGTGAATTTTAATAATTTCAATGCGTTGTTGAAGCGTGTATCGTTCCATTTTTATTAATGGCGTAGTTTCTACTTGTTAAATGTCAAAAAATGACAGCTCCAAAAGTGACATATACCGAAATAGCGGTCTATTCAAAATAACACCTCTTATTTGAAAACCCTTTATTTCATTTTACCTACCGTAACTTGGTTCTTGGCTTAGATCATATTCCAGCAACTTTATAACTATAACTGTTTCATCAACAGGAACATTTGTAAATAAGCTAACGACGTTAAAGCTTACTACCCAATCTTTTTCAGAAGAATAAATAATAAATAAATAAACTTTATTGGCCATAAAACTGTACATACAATGTATACATTGGCAAGTCAAACAATTAATACTTAAAAACTACAACAAATGCAAAAAACAAAAACACTGTATTACATACAATTACAAGAACACACAGTAGCCCATAGGCAAAAATATCATGTTTATTATCGTACATATATAAAACCAAAATTTAAAGAATAAAAAAAAGGAAACATGTAATCACAATAGAGAACGTAGACCCTCGCACGATCGCTTCCCAAATGACCATTCCACTAATGGGTCGCACATAGCTCAGAGAATTCCTGAAGTGTATACACAGCATTTTTTTTTTTATTTTTAAATGCATTTAATGACTGTGGAATAGTTCTTCGATGTGCAAAAGGGGTTATCACGGCAGCAACAGCTGTTCGTGCGGTAATTGATGACTTGCCAAAATGAAGGGAAAAGCTCTTGCAAAACTATTTTCAAAAATACAAAAAAAAAAACAAGATGGCGTTCATAAGAAAATACAAAGTTTATGTAAATACCTCGAAAACAAATGAAGCTAGAAAATTATTTTTAGCTCGATTCAATTCTTCTAATAAAAGTGCCCTAATAATGTATTAACTATAAAACCATATTACAAGTCGTTTACAAGCCTCACACAAAAATTTAAAATGCATTATTTTCGTTTTACCTCATTATTTCAAATACCACAAAAGATAACGCAAATCTTGAGTCAGATTTCAATTTGTAATAATAATAATATTTATTGGCCATCATAAGGTATAACTTGGCAAGTCTACAATATTATGATAAAGTCAACTAAAGTATAACTAAAATAATAAATAATATACAGTATACAGATAAACGCACACGTTAAAAATACAAACAGAAATACCAAACAAAGAAAAACAAAAAGTGTCAACAATTTAAAATAATGTTGTATTATTGCAGTGCATCTATGAAGTCTTGCACACTATAAAATGTACCGTCAATCAAAAATGTCTTTAGTTCATACTTAAATCTTCTCTTGGTCTGACAGGTCCTTAAGTCCTCAGGAAGTAAATATAATGGTGACTTCTTATAGAATTCAAACTTAGGACGCGGTAAGTACAACCTATCTCTTCCTCTGGTTGGATAATCATGACTACTGCCACAGGTGGGAGTCAGATGTTTGCTTTTAAAAATATCAGACAACAACTTATACAAGTAAATGGATGGGACGGTGAGTAATTTATTGGCTCTAAATGCCTCCCGACAGATGCCTCTATAGGGAATGCCAGCGTACATATAGACATGACCATGCGTGATATTTGCTGGTAGATCATTGACATTGACAGCAGGAAAAGAAGTGGACCCAGTATGCTGCCTTGAGGAGTTCCTATATCAATATGTCTAATATCTGATAAAACAGAGTTAATTTTGATAGTTATCTTTCGATTAGATAAATAAGATCGTATCCATGTATTAACTGGGCCGCGTATTCCAATATTTTGTAATTTGTCGCATAAGAAGTCTCCATCTACCACGTCAAACGCACAAGAGAGATCGAATAGGATAGCGACGACGTACAAACCATCATTGGTCAGATCATAAACACGCTGAATAAACTCTCGGGTACATGTTTCGGTAGAAAATCCCTTTCTAAACCCATGTTGACAGTCACTCAAGACCCCACACTTACTTAAAAATCCGTAAATTCTCTCCGCCACTATTTTTTCCATAATCTTCGAGAACGTACTTAACAAAGCTATAGGTCTGTAATTTTCAATAGCCGTGGTATTGCCTTTTTATAGACAGGAACAATGAGTGCAGTCTTTAGTTGTTAAGGAAAAGTGCCACATTGCATCGACATATTTGTCAATTCCGCTATTAATGGGCTTAAAGTTTCAGCAGATCTCTTTATTATCTTAATTGGTATGGAATCTAAACCTGTAGACTTTTTTTGGAAACCTCATCCGGTGAAACCGGGCTAAAGAACATGCTTTGAGAGTTAGCTGGACCTACTCTATAAGTCCCAGACAAGTTTCCATTACAATGACTATTTAATTTATCGGTAATTATGGTAGAATAATATACACAAAAAGCAGAGGCAAGATCAGAGGAATTAGTGATAATACGGTTGTCAAGATTAATGTTTATTCTGGTTTCTGTTCTCCTTGCCCCTCCTGTGTGCTCTTTAAAAATTGACCAGATAGTTTTGGTTTTGTTATGAGAATCAGCCAAGTGACGATTAAAAATTTCAATCTTCTCATTTGATATTTTCTTGGCGATAATTTTGTTGTTCTGCTTGTATAAATATTGTAGGTTTTCGTCTGGAATCCGTTGTCTCAGCCAATTTATATTTTGAAGTTCCAAGTACTCACGGTGGAGTTCGTCGGAAAAAAATATTTTAAATTTATTTGATCTATTAGCTGATTTTACAGTCTTAAGCGGAAAAGCCACATCGAAACTCCACTCCAGTCTCTGCCAGAACCTATCGAACGCATTTTCAAAGGTCATAGTTTTTATGACATGTAAATCCAATGCACTAAGTAAAAAAGAAAATTCGCTAATTGCAGCATTGGAAAACTGTCTAATCTTGGAGACAAAATTGTCTAAAACTTTCCTAATTTAACCGAGGTTGTAGCTATAACTGTTTCCAAGATAGCAATACATATAAGCCAAATTTGGGAAACACTGTATAATGGTTTGTATTATCGAAAATATACAAGTTAACTTGTCAAATGCGATGTTCTGGTACGAAAACAAAAATCTACAGAATTCATGATAAATAAATACTGGCGAAATACCCAAATAATTGAGCTTTAATCTATCCACGCCACATCAAACATATTGTAGACGATATTTTGTGACTTGAATATTGCCCATCTCGAGTGATAGTATTTTATATTTTTCCGATATATGGTTGAAACATTGTGTTTCACAAGCACTTCAGATCCTTGTCCCATTTTATCACAGCGTCCCTAGTGACCTAGAATGATGCACCACGTCAACACATATCCCCCAACAAATCAAACTATATCTGGAGCAGGAGTATGTGTATATTTTATGTGTGCTGTTAATTAAATTCCCTTTTGAAAATGTGTTGGCATTTTCCAATTCAAACAATTGCAAACGTGAGTAAAAATGAAGCGAATGAACGTCGCCGGGTAGCCGCGTGTATTGTGGGGGCTGGTCGAGAGGGAAATCAATGAAAATGCATCCAAAAAGTTGCATTTCCTAAACAGTTAACTGTTTGCATTCATTTCGTGGGTTATTAAAGTTTGGTTTACATAAATAACTTGTGGTTTCTAGAGATAACAAAATTAAATTAAAGCGTGCTTTAATAGTTGACCACTAGAAAAAGGAATAAAAAGGTGGACTAAATATTGTGTAACGGTAGCCAGAGAAAAATGGATCGTAGGCAGATTTTCAAACAATAAACAAAAATTAAATACACACAATTAGAAAACAAAATGAGGCCAAAACGAAATCACACTCTATAGCCAGCTGTTAAGCAAATTAGAATATTGTAACATTGCTGTTAAAGTTTTGTAAATAATTTAAACGTAGTCAATATTTCATTCATTCTTCTGTTTAACGTAAACATTTTTCAAAGTTTCCAATGGTTTTTTATACGTTGGTCCAGTGAGACTTGCTTTGACTGTATTACGATCAGTATTACAATGTTCTCGACGTAAGCGCTTCAACGTTATGCTTGTAATGAGTTTCGTTGGATAAATTGTAGTAAAAATACCTTGGAATTGGCTTTACGCAACGGACTACTTGACATAATATGTGATATTACAACAATAACAATGATCATAGTATAATATTGTCATACCCGGTATATTGTAATAAAAATATTGCATCCGGTCGAACTAGGTATTTTACGCTGATTTAATAATTTATCAAAGTTCAACAAAGTTTATACAAGGTCATGACTCTAACATCGGTATTGTCACTACGGAATAGACAAATTGCTGATTCAATAAAACGGTACGACCGACGCTAAGAAAAGACAATTGCATTGGTCGAAAAAAGTAAATTTTCTATTCTTTTTCGTTACACAGTACGTAAAGGGTGTAATAATTAAAATCACTGCCACTAAGGGGGAAAACACACCCAGAATTTACTGGGTTGTTTCTCCGTGACCATGTTAGTCGTCTCAGTCTCGCGAATCTCTAAACAACCAGAAGTTGTAGTACTTATTAGTTATATTAACATACATAAAATATTATAACTCAAAATAGTATTCTTTGTCGCAGAAAAACTTTTTATGTTGAAACAGAACAATGATAAAACTTATTCCTTTCAAAAGTATTATTCCAAAATCTGTTTTTATGTACAAACTTTAGCTGTATTTGGATATATAAGCTCTCGCTTATAGCTCTTCTACATTATAATGATTATAAAATGCTGAAGCTTACTGGGAGATTTCATCTCAATATTATCAGAAATCCCTTACGAAAATTGTTTTCGTTTTCTTTTTCTCTCTTAATCTGAGTAAATTTTTTTATATTTTCTTTTATGAGAAATTGCAACGACATATTTTTTGCGTTAGGGGGTAAACACGATTGGTGAGGCATGTTTGATATTATAACTACACTATTCATTGTTAACCTCTGAGATTCTAATGAGAGCAACACATCAAAAAGAGGTCATAAAGTTAGTTTATGATTAGTAATTTTTCATTTAATTTTTTTAGATAAGCTGGAGTATGATAATTTTTAAAAACATCAATGTAGCTTCTTTGGCAAGCACTTTTCGATAGGATGATATATGGCGTATCATCCCTAGAGTCTGCTGTCCTCGTTTGTCAATTCACTTTCTGGACACCTTGTATATTTATATTTATGTTTCGATATAGGTTGATGTCGAACTAATAATGGACTAAAGAGGTCATAAGGGAAATGTCAGATGAATTAGATAGGTGCCCTGACCTTTATCAAACCTGACCTTTTGTTATACCTACGTAACAAGTTAAACTTTAAAATTTTCAATTAGAGCAATCCACATCAGATTTCAATATAATTTTAGTCAAATTCTTGTGAGTAGGGTGTTTATTCTCTACATTGGCAAAATTATTTTTAGAGTACATTACTATTTCAGGACCCAAGCAACAATTTAGAATTCTTGATTTAAGCTTTATCATAAAACTGGTTTTAACACCACTTTAACTAAAAGAACGCTTAAGTCTGGCTTAAATCCGCAATAAGGCCAAACTGAACCATCATATGATTGCTATAACTTGTTTTGTTTTTTGTAATAAATGATTTTAAAGATATCTTTAAGAGTACCTAAGTTAAGGCTATCTTAAAAAGAGAGGCATAATAAGTGCAAAGGGATTAAAGACTCTCTTAAAAGAGCTTTTTTAAATGAATTTTAACTATGCATTAAGCCTTTTTATTTTGAACAAAGTAAAATAATATTTAACATATTCTTAAGCACGTCTTTGTGAAAATAAAATAATTATACGTATCTGCAGCGCATGGCGATGGTGTTTATAACAAATTCCTTTTGTAAAATGTCTAAGTCAACTCTGCCTATGATAAAATTAGAGAAATAAATACTTATACATTTTCTGAAACCGTCAAAAGGTAAACGCGTGGATGCAGCAATGCACCAATGATACGAATTGTCTCTATTAAATACCACCGGCAAAGAAGGAGTAGGAAAGTGTAACTCCAACGGTCTATTGCTGCTAACCAAATGCGCAGAACAAGATCTTGTTATTAAAAACACACTTTTTAGACAAAAAGACCAGGGTCCAAGGTCTAAGCACTGGCATGTGAGCGATTACATAATTGTTCGCGCTCGTGACCGACATGAAGTGAAGAGCACCAAAGCTTTAACGAGTGCTGATTATGGCTGGACTGATCACCGACTTGTGTGATCCAGTATGACCCCACATCTACCTGCAAAACGACCACAACAGGGAAGGAAGCTAAGGCGAAAGCTTAACATCGAATCCTAAAGGACAACCGAGCGAAACTGTGTTTCCAACAACACCTGCAGGACAAGCTCCCGGAAGACGGAAGAATATCCGGATGATATTGAAGCATACTGGTCGTTATTTAGATCCGCCGTGCTCTCTGCTGGTGAGGAGAAGCTAAGCTATGTGCGACGAAAACATCAGGAAACATTTCTTAACAATCGAGCCCGTGACATTTAGGCGATTCTGGTCTATCTGGTCAGGAAATAGATTTTCCCTATTCTAATACTTGAATTCAGCTCTTAACAAACCATCTCGTTATAAGGCAAAATTAGGAAGTTTGAGGATTGATTACTTAATTAGTGTGTGTTTCTATTCTCTCCAATCTAACCGATTCGCGACATTATGTTAAAATTGTCTCCCCAATGAGGGTACCGACAGCCCATAAGAAACCAAGAATCACAAGTTGTAGTAAGGTTATTTTATTTATTTCATTTCTTATATGACTTCCTGCTCTCGGGTTGCCGAGATTAATTAATACATACCAATCTGCCAAATATTGTCTTATAAGGCAGTTAGAAGCGATTTGTATTTGACCTTGAACATTCCAAACATTAATCAAATATTCAAAAATTCATCAGACTAATTATACGCCACCCTTTGTGTCTCAGTTACAACCCCCCAAAGGCTAATTTATTACTACATCGCGTCTGATAATCATAAGCCGTACCATCTATTGTCTCTGTTGATATCTAGGTACAGAGAGTTTGGGAATAATATCTGTCTTTAGTTTTGCCAGTGACGTGCGAATTATTTTTTAGAAAAAATTTCATAAAGAAATACTTCGCTAATGCTTTGTACAATTGGGAAATTGTGATTTGGAAGGTCTCATCCAGTAAAAGTAAAAAATTGATTAGGTATAGAAATTCTTATGACTTGTTTTAAAATCCTTAAAGAATAAAGTTGGTAAGGAAGTCCGGGCCCCCTGGGTATGAGAGGTACTCGTAAGCCGGCCTCCATCGGTACGTAATTTCGCGGGTTTTATTAAGCCCAATGATTTTTTAGTTGTTGCGTTACTACACAATGTCTGAAAAATATCCATATATTTTCGGCCACATTGGATGTTTATCACAATAAATTAACACTCGTTTTGGAGTGAAGGAAGTTTTTTGTTTGAATAAATAATGGATCAAAAAATTGTCATTAAATTTGGCCATATTACTTTTTCTATTGGAATAAAGTACAGCAATATTCTAGAAATGCTGTGCTATGAATCACCAGCCACCAGTAATATATGTATTATGAAGTAGAGCGTGAAAACGTTGAAGATGGCGAGCACCCTGATTGTCCCAGCACATCAAGAACCGATAAAAATCTGGAGAAATTACGAACAATCACGAATACAGAAGTTGTTGTATTGATGATATTGTCATAAAATATTTTCAAACATATTGGGTACGAAACGTGTGACAGTAAGATATGGTCCAAAAGTGTTGAACAATGATGCAGAAGTACTGAAACGTGTACGTCTGTACGTGTTATATTAGGTGGTTGGGTTTATTTTAGTGGAGTTGTTTAAGCCTTTTACCTCTTTTCACATCGACCTAAAGAGATCTAATCTAATGTAGATCTAGCAGTTTACAATACCTCTGGGGGTCACTTCCCTTATTTCGTCGGGTATTAAGTCACCGTCGAAGGTATTTCAGCCTTTTGCAGAACAGTACCATGAAATCACAGAACACGTCTTCAGTGGTATATCTTGCTTCTTTTAGAATAGAATAGAATAAGAATTTATTTCCAACAAAACAATAACGTTTGCTCCCGATATTAGTGAGTCTGTTTTGCCAATTCTACACTGTTCGTGGCCATCAGAGAAGATTTTTATTGGCTTTCACGCACAGTGCTCCTGCTCGAGCTCTTGCGCACACAGATAAATGGCCCAAACTTCTGCCTGGAATACAGTTGCGTGTGAATCCAGACATTGTGAAATTCTTGTCTTGGGTCTGCTTCGATAAAATCCGGCACCTGTATCTGAGTTTGTCTTTGAGCCATCAGTAAACCAGCAATTGTCCGCGCTTTGCAACTTGCCCATGCAGGATCCATTGATCTCTGCTGGGCAACAGAGTTTCATAAGGCAGCATAGTTTATTGCTGGAGGCATTACATCAGAACTAATTCCCAAAATGCTGTGACTTTCAATGTCGACCAGCAGTCTGTTGTCTTCCATACATGTAGAAGTAGAGTCGTTCGCTGTAAAGCTTTCGTCCACCAAGCAACAGTTTCATTTCCGAGGACTTGGCCATAATGACAGCCTTCCGTTTTGTAGAACCCTTTCCAGATAAGCATTACAGTCTAGTACTAACCATAGATATTTCGCGGCAATCTGTGGTATATTCTTTCCATCGAACGAAAGTAGGATTAAGACGTCCAGCTTCCTTTTCCGAGTAAAAGGTACAATTATGATTTTGCTGAGATTTACGGACATCTGCTCCCGGTGACACAATCCCTGAATCATATTCAGGGTAGCTTGAGTTGTAGAAGAAGCGATTCTTTCAGAAGTTGATCTGGATAGTTTCCTAGGGTCCAATGAACCTCTTCGATTGTCTCAGGGTGGGGGTATTCCTCGAATAGGGCTTTATATTTGTCCTATTTACCCATTTTATCCATCACATGGTGTTCGTAACACCAAAGATGATTTCTGGACTGCAGAACGAGGTGTTGGCCATCTCTTTTTCAAGTTGGAACATGGGTTTATAGTTTTTAAGTCGAAATTAAGACTCGTCCCAGTGGAGGCATTCTGAAGCACAAACACCGAACAAAGATCAACAACTGCGGATTATGCTCACTGTGATCTTTGATTCTCTGGACGAATTTATTATTTTTTAATTTATTATGGATTGCTTGCTGCTTCTCCTGTTCATTTGACTTTAAGTTTGAAGAGTTAGTACCAATAATCATTCCCGAAGTTGTAATATTCCAGTGCTGGTCAGAATTCTTGAAAAAAGTATTTTATTAGTAGTTTTGATTTTTGTACAAGAATTTCATTTGTTATAAATTTACACACTATTTTCACATATTCCTGCTAGTGTCAGATTTTCAGCCATATTAACGTTTGATATACTTCCTGTCACGCCCTGTATTGGCCCAAAGAGTTATAGAGCTTCCCTAAAGACAGTTACTTGTAAAGCTTTTGTACACATCTTTTCCCAAACATTTTGTGATCAAGCTGGGAAAATTCCTATTTTATGTATCCCCACAGGGTGTAAAAACATTTTCCTGTTGAATATTTTAAAAACAATCTATTTGTGTCTGTATGCCTTACGGTTTATATCAATAGAATCAGATTTCAACCGGTCTACCTACTTGTTCAGCAATAGGTCATTGTTTCATTTGTATTCAATTCATTTCTTCAATTGTAATTTTCATTAATTCTTTGTGGCGATCCATACTTAATTCCTAAAATTCATGTTTAAAACATTATTTTAAATGCTGATAATATAATAACAACCTAATGCAGAATTTGTAACAACTCTCCATCATGATAAAGATTCATTGGTTATCATTTAGATTTTATGCAAAAAAATTCTACGGCCATGATATCAAACATGAACGTATACACACACACACCCTCTCCATTGTTCCAACTCCAACGAACTTTCACCCTTTTTAGTACAACTCAGGTCGCCTTATTTGGATAATTAAGAATGAACACCCTCGTTGTCGAGGTGAGCGGCTGGTAATTTTGTTCTCTTGGAATGTAAATTTCAGGGGAAAGGCAATTTTAAAATATTGCCAGATACTCTTAAGTATTAAAATCAATATATTAATGACTTTCGCTTTGATTTGCTGTCTACAAGGTGAGTCATTTATCGGGATTTTATTCATAATAAAACTAATTATCTTTGTCTTAAGCAGAATTTCTTCAAGTTTCGTGGGTTCATGTATTAGCCCTTTGCTAGCAGACTTGTTTATGGATGATCTCGAAGGTTCTAGAATTGTTAGGTATAACACATTTTCAAGACAGATCGTTTGTTATTGGAGATATGTGGATGATATACTCATTCTTTATGATAACTTATTGCAAAATGTGCACGAATTTTTAGAGTATGTTAATAGTATCCACAACAAACTCTAATTCACCTTGGAAATACAAAGGAATGATAGTATCAGTTTTCTGGATCTGCATATCTCGAATATGAACAATAATTACAGTTTTAAGGTCTATAGAAAACCATCATATATCGGTGACATAATTGACAGATATTCCAATCATCCTATTAGTCATAAGATGGATTTTTATTAAGTTGTCTGGCAGATTATATAATTAAAGTGTGTTTATTTTGTGGAGTCTTGACTATCATTTCGGTTGATTAATCATGAGTAGCTATTCAAACTATCTGGTAGAGGAATATATCCTTAAGGAATCATGAGCCGAGCCTTCTTCACTTTCAATTCTACATGATCCTGAACCCAAAATCAGGCCATTGTTAAGTATATAGACTAAAGTTTCCCGTTCCTTAAACGATCTGTATTTTTCAGGTACGTTCAGAACATTACCAGTTGCCCAATAACAATTTGTCAGATAATGGGATCAAGCAAAGGACATGCTTAGATATTACGTTAATATTCCCATTTCTTTATCGAGATACTGATCGAAATCATTGCAAAAGAATCCATCGAGTATTAAAAATAGTACTGAGAAGAAGCAAGTAACGCAGTAGGTAATTAAGCTTAAACTGACTAATTTAGCCAATTAAACTCCACCAAACGGTTTATCTAAAACGGAGTTTGAATGGAGGAATAGAAGGCTTTCACTTGACCAATAATGAATGATTTTGTTATTGTACATTCCAGAATTAGAAAAATAGTTTCCTCATTCCATAAAATATATCGAAAGTTATTTTCTTTTGGGCAGCTGGATCTCTGCCAGCAGGGCTTGGACTGATCGATTCCCGTAAGAAACTAATTTATATATTTGTAAATTCCTGTATGTAGTATGAGAAATCAAAATGCCTTACAATATATGTTATGGAATTATCGCCGTATGCTTCAAAATATGTAATAATCGCAATTCCCCTAGCCTCGCTTATTATAAAAGTCCTTCGTTTAGCAAAAATACCCTAAAATGAAAAATGAATCGTTGTTGCGTGGTAAATTGTAAAAGCAATCACACGACAGGTATGTTAGTTGTGTGTGTTTGTCTATTCCCGAAACCTCATAATTCACCACAGATATTTTGTACCTAGTGCTTCTGGTGTACTGTGTAAACAACATTTTGTTGCAGATGTGCATAGAAAAAGTAGGGAAGTTAGTTCGCTTCTCTAGAATTAGATCATATTCGATTCCAACAAGGTATTGAGAAAAGTAAACTTAAAATTTTGAAACGTAAACAAGTTACTAGTTTCAAGCATTTTGTAATTTGTTCAAAACATTTAGTTTAGGCAAATATATAATCTTTGGTTTAGGAGAAGGATGGTATACAATAAATGACCTCAGTTCTAAATAATTTGAGAAGCTAATAATAGGATATTCTAGCCACATAGTCTTACAGAAACTTAAATGCAATGAATACAAAACGCTTTTGATATGCGATAATGAACTTATAGTCAAAGATAATTTTAATCTTACTAGGTCATTCAATAAATCCGTAGGTTAAGTAAGAACAATTACTTAGTCAATCTCATGCCAGTGCTTAGACCTTGGATGTTGCCATGTCGTCTTCTGTGCATTTGGTTAGCAGCAATAGACCATTGGAGTTAGACTTTCCTACTCCTTCTTTGGCGATGGTATTAGGCTCGACCAACTCGAGCGTTGAAGTCTCCAAGCAGGATGATCTTGTCGAAGTGAGGAACGTTGGTCAGCACTCTATCAAGCTGCGAGTAGGATTCCTCTTTTAATTCTTCGTTGGTGTCCATGGTTGACGCATACGCGCTTATAATTGCGGCTCGCCGATCCCGGCTTACTGTAATAAAACGAACGGGCAATGGAATTTACTGTTGTCCGGCCCTGTCGTTATGTCTGAGTTTTATGGTTTATATTAGTTTGGGAATATTATTTAGGTAGATTGTATACAAATATTCTAAAGTTAGTCATAAAAATGTAAGGGGATATTTTCTGTTTATCTTGTCGTCTATTGATATGGGTTTTACAACCTCTGCAAGTAATATAAGAATAATATATTGAGTGCCTATGATAAAGAATTTTATCTAGAAAAAGACCTTTTCTTTTGTCTAGTATCCGTTGAAAAGTAATAAAGACTCTGTAAAGATAAATAGGACTAGAAACAGATAGACCGTGTTTTTCTTATTCGAAGAATGACATGTTTGAAATAACCGTTGGCCTAACATTTAAAATGCCTTTTTTCTGATTGGTTGATTTTCATTTTTGTATTACCTGCTATGTAACTTTTATGAGGCATGCTGGAAAGGAATAAGACTTTAATGGCAGAATGGTCCTAGCATTGGTTGAGTAAAGAAGTGTTTTCTCTAATTATAAATGTTAAATTAAATATTTCAATTTGTTTTTGAACTTAGTAAATTTTCAGTTAAGAATTATTTTCTAGTTTTTGTTTAAAGACTAAGTTCATTTCTCATTTTATTCTGAAATAGTGAAATGTATAAAGTTCCGTAAGTTTTGATATTTTTTAATTGAAGGCCTTTTTGTTTATTCAGTTTTTATTATATAAAGTTTAAAGATATTTCGTTTAGTAGTTTGAAATAAATTCCGTTTTCACTAGTATATTAAAGTCTCGTATAGGAATTAATATAATCATTCGAATTATATTAATTTTCCTATTTTTAAGTAGTATAAGTAATAACTACGATTTTCTGTTAAATTCTCATTATTGCTTAATTGTTTCATTCTTTCTCTTTCTTTTATTTATACATATTTATTTCTTTATTGTTATTAAATTTCTTTAATTAGTTTTAATTATTAAATTAGTTGTTTTTAGCCCGAATATTATGTGTTTCATTTCTAATAAAGTTTTCGATAATTTATTGACAAAAAGGTCAACCAATTAAATATTTCTTTTTAATCAAAGTCGGTGACCGATAGTGATACAATACTATAATGGTAAGTAAATTTTGCATTACTTCAATACAGATTAATAAAGCTTATTTTAGTTAGTTGTTTGTTCATATAATAATTTGATTCTGTTATTATTCAAGTTGATATTCCTTGTTTGTTCTTCTTTATTTGAAACCGCTCGTAAAACATTGAATCGAACCCGTAACAAATTGAATAGCATATTGGGGTTCATTCGGATGAAACTATAACATTAGTATTCTTCTGAATGTATATAACACCCGCTAATGGCAATACGGTTACATTACCTTGAAGCGAAGGGTCATCAATTAACCAATGGTTTTCACTAATTTTATTCAAAAAAGGAAACCTAAGACGTGACAAGAAATATCTAAATTGGATACTTTTGAAAATTGGCCACACAGGAGAGGGGGAGTATAGATATTTGTTTGTAGTGTTCATAAAGTGCGTTCACGTAACATGACCAAAGTATTAACTTGGTGTTTTTTTTTTTTTGTATAAACTCCTGCCGCTGCCTCTATCTTCCGTGACTTATCCGCTTGCTCTTTGATAAATAATTCTTTGAATAACATTAAATCCCGCATATGTCGGCACGATCAGTAGATTCAACAGAAAAAAAAAACAGGTAGAGCTATAAAGTTTTGTTATATCGAAACGTTAAGAAATGAGAAAAGGGGCTGTTCCCATCAGGAGGCCAGGCACGATTTCGACCGATTACACCGTTATATATGGTTAATAATATGGGGAGACGACAATTATTATTATTATTGCCGATATTGGCCTGTAACAGTATGTTATAATGGCGCATAGTTATCTAATCTTATTTAAACGTGAATACATTATGAGAATAAGTATGTATGATAAAAACTTCATTACAGAGACTAGTCTGTACCGGGTGTTCTTAAATTCATGGTAAATAGTTTAACCTGTCCAAAAAAACATCATTCCCGGGGGTCTTTTCTTGAAAACTGACAAATCAAACAACCGAGAGAGCGGGGGTAACGCTGTACTAATTTGGTAGCCTGAGCCTCGCTTCGCTCGATCGTTCTACTCTCCGGTTTTCAAATATTGCCCACCAGGCGGGCCGTTTCGTTGATCCACAACATATCAGTGGTGATAATAATAATAATAATAATAATCTCTTTATTGTCTAACAGGTATTGCTACCCAATAAGAAGACAAAATCTTACATTAACAAAAACAATTGCCTAGCATTAGCATACAAAAATACCCAACTCAGAACTAACTTAAAACTAACTGAAAAATAGAAAAATACAAAAAAGAAAATTGAGAGGATTACAAGAACAATTAATAATAACAATAAATAATTAACACATGAACATAATTCATCAAAACAAATACAAATCAGTAGCCCGCAAACATGTCTATAAACTTTTCTTAAAAGAATCAAGCGATACATTAAAAAAATCAACGTTTTCATTAATAACTAATCGGTTGCTGTATTTACAAGCCCGAAATAGCGGTGCTTTAGATTCATAATTAGAACGAATCTGTGGCACCCAAAATAAACTAGCGCTTCTAGAGTGAACCCTAGGGACATACGAAACCATAGCTGCTGAAGCAACCGAGGACAATCCAACATATTGTTGGTCAACTTAAAAAGAAAGATCTGAGACGCGAAGATGCGTCTCGCGGCTAACGGCCGAAATCCGAACCTTGCCAGAAACAGGCCGTGATCACACCCACGAGGAGGAAAATATCCATCAATTTTAAATGACAAATATTTTAAAAACTTACGTTGGATACTCTCCAATCTCTGTATATGACCACGGTAGATGGGCGACCAAATGATTGTAGCGAATTCCAAAATAGACACAACAAAGGCGAAATAGAGACTTTTCAGGGAGTCCATGTTGTTGAATTCTGTGGTCTGTCTAAAAATAAATCCTAACATTCGCAAAGCATTAGCAGAAACTTGCTCAATGTGGTAGTTGAAAGATAAATCACCATCCAAGTATACACCAAGATCTTTGATTAAAGCGCAGCGTTCCAAATTTGAATTATCGATGGTGTAGTTTCGCAAAAACGGATCTTGACGTCTTGTAAATGTCACCGACTTACATTTGTGCAGATTTAGAGGAAGTCTATTTAGATCACACCATTCTGAGAGCCGACACAGATCTGTTTGAAGCTGTGCGCAATCGTTCTCACAAATAACAGTGCGATACAATTTTAAATCATCCGCAAACAACAAATAATTGCTATTGAAACTAGAGCCAATATCGTTTACGAATATTGCAAAGAGAAGAGGAGCCAACGTGCTGCCCTGCGGAGTTCCACTTGAGGCTGTGAATGAACTTGAACTGAATCCATTGTATTCAACAAATTGTTGCCTTGCTCCCAGGTAGGACTGAAAAAAAGATATCAGATTCCTGCCGAAGCCAATGTCGCACATCTTCTGTTGAATCAGGGAATGATCAATCTTATCGAACGCCTTGGAAAAGTCAGTATAGATTGCGTCGACTTGCAAACCTCCACCGACAGCCGTAATTACATCCTGCAGGAAAGTAGTTAGATTGGTCACCGTAGAACGACCCTTAATGAACCCATGTTGCTGGTAAACTAGCCTATGTTTTATTTGCCCAAATAACTTATTGTGCAGAGCAATTTCAAAAACCTTTGCGAAATTAGGAAGAATTGAAATAGGTCGATAGGTACTACAATAAGTTTTAGAATATTAGATGGATCACGCGCATTGTATGAACAGGCCACATATATCCTGATGGTCTGACAAGAAATCGATTTATTTCAATGTTTATACCATTAACTCAGAGAATAACGCTGCCCGTCAAGAAAATTCCGGCGACTGAAGTGTTGGCAATAAGATTAAATGGAGTTTTAGTTCTTGCGCAGCCCTTCTTATGAACTTACTCAAAATGTCAATTGGTATTGTCAAAAAAAGGCTCTCTAGTATCGGGAGAAACAATAATCTGACTCTGCATGGTCTGGATGCTTGACCACTCTCGTTTGAGGGACAATGAAATGTCTCTGGCAAGAGAAGGGGCTGAAGGAGAATTTATCGGACCAGAACCTGTAACTGGCATAGCGTTTAGCACTGCGAAATACATGGATGACGAGAAAAGTGAATACAATTTTTTGCAAAATTATTATTAAGAACCAGGTAGCTGCTAGGTTTGTTTAGAACTGTCTGGTGGTCTGGTCACTCTCATTTAAACCATCATGTCTTGAGGTTGAGCCTTGTGGGAAAATCCGAATGCCGATTGTGCCTAGAGGATGATGAAACGGCGGAACATCTATTATGTTCTTGCCTAGTTGAAGCTAGAACCAGATGAACAACATTCGATGAAGTAGCCCTTCTACCGGCGAGGCTAAAAGTTTTATTCATGGGTTCGATACAAATGCTTTATGCATTTAAGAATGATGTTAATGAACCATAGTTTTGTTTTTTTTTAATAGAATACCCTATATATGAATATATTTTTAGATTCCCCGTTAAAAAAAACTTTCATTAAAGTACATCTCACCTAAACCTGACAGTTTTTTTAATATTTTAATTTTTATAAAAATATAGACATAATTTGAATGAAAAAATTCACACCTATTCGTTTGTTCTTTTTAAGCCAGTCTGGGCTGACAAATATACCAACTCATCACATGAAGTCAAAATTAGATGCACAAAGTAATTATCTGTCAAATATTATAATACTACTTTGTGCATTTAATTTTGACCTCATATACCGGGTGTTCCATTTGAAATAAACAACTTATTTAGAATTAAACTATACGTTCATATAACTTAAAATATAGCCATAAATAATTTTTATCGAACTGGAAATTTCTTGGGGCGTTGGACGAGGATGTCCACAACTCTCCCTCACGGGCGGGTGTAGCACCCAAAGCCACGCCGATTACCACTGAGCTACGGCCGACGGTAAAAGAAATGAAACCAAATTGCACGGTCGCCGTACTGCATTTTTGTAACTTTTAAACGCTATTTTCTCGAGAATGTATAGGTACATAGAGATCCAAAAATATGCATATTATTTATTCAATAATTTTTAACTCGCTATAAGAACTAAAGGAAAATATAATAATAGGTTCAAAAGTTAAATTCCTTTCATAACAAAAATCCATTCACGACTTCTCCCAAAACAAGTCGATTTAGCGCAACTAAGAATAGTTAATTATATTTGTGTTATTAACTCTCAAAACGTCCCTTTTGTTCAAAGTAAAAGGTGGGTGGGCTTCAGCATTGCTCACACAGAACAGAACAAATGATATCTCTATACTATATAATATAAGAACTTTTGTTCTGTTGACGTCAACTTACGGTAGCTGTTTTATATACTTTAACGTGTAGGTAGGAAGAATACCGACTACGTTCAGATTACTGCGACGACGACGGGTTTTAACAAAAGAGATTCCCAGTATCTGCGTTCGGGAGAATAGGGGTTTTCTTTTAATGAAAAATTGAGCTTTTTATCTGCTGCTTTTGGACAGCTTGGGGATGATTCAACGTATATGAGTGAACAGTATTTATGTCTGTCATTTATATTAATAGTTTTCATAATTGTTATGTTAATACACATGATTTCAAGGTATTTGTTATGTGCATCTTGAATTACTCTAGTAATCAGAGTGTTGGATATATGATGACTCAGTATAGTTTATGTATTCTTGATTAAACAGTATTATTATTATGAAGTTTTGATGTTTCAAATCTATTACAAGTAATATTACGTAATCCAAAAACAGCTGTATAGCTAATGAAATTCTTTCTTCGTTTTCTACTTCTCTTCTTTTCCAAAATTTCATTATATTTTCTAACTGTTTTTCTAGTGTATCATCGCTGCAGTACATCTCACTTCTTTGCCAAACCCGTAAAAACTCTGTGGGAAGACATGATTCGTGGATACAGAATAGCTGCACATATTTTCGTGGTAACTCCTAAAGTCATAAAGCTCTCATCTGCGTTGACATGCCATTATATAAAACATTTAATATAGTTTTTTCTTGTAAATTATTAAAAACTAATTTTAACAACTGTTGAACGTATAAATCGATTAAAATATCTTGGTTACCAAGTCTAGTTTGTAAACTTTCTATAACTTTGTCGTAATTTTCAGGTGAACAAGCAACTATTTGTCTTGCTTTAGATTTTGGTATTGTATATAGCATTTATAAGATAATTAAATTTATCACCTTTTTCGATTTCATCATCTCCATGCATTCGACGAAACTGACTCCAGAACGATAACCAGTCTTTAATTTTCCCACCAAACTTTTTAAATTCAATCATAGGTAACTTCAAATGACGACGTTTATTTGAGTTATTCGATGTACTACGAATAACTCAAATAAACGTCATCGACTGTATCTCGTTTATGTCCTCTTTCATTTGAGTTACAGTTGTAAAATGTTGACTTTTTCCGTTATTTGATCGATCTCTAACTTAATTTCATCTACATTTTCAGCATATGTATCCAAAAGTACTTTTCAGGCGAGCTACAGCCCCCTCTAAAGGTAGCCCCTTAATTTTGTTTTTTTTTTAAATTATTCACATTAAGTATAACTTATTTACACAGATGGAAGTTCAAAAAATAGAGACATCAAAAGGTCATTAGTCTTTAAAAAATCCAAGTTTTCGACCTTGAGACAATGCCGCCCGCGTCGTCATCTTGAAAATAGGTACCAATCGGTTGGTCGCATATATTCGGTAAACGGTTTGACTTACGGGAATTATGTGTATTACAAAACTTGTATACGCTGAAATGTCCTACGTGTTTTGTAAAGGGTGTTTTTTCTAGAGGTACGTATAGAACTTTGAAATGGAATAAAACAGATAAGATTTTTTTAAATTGACATGAAATTTTCTTTATTCGAATGATAATCTTCTGGCATTATAATTTAAATATGACTTCTGGCATATGACCGCCACGACTGGCTCGGACGTAGTCTAATCTGGAGGTTCAATTTTCGATGACTTTTTCTAACATTTGTGGTCGTATATCGACAATAACGCGGCGAATGTGGTCCTCCAAGTGATCATTCGTTTCGGACTTATCGGCGTAGACTAGCTACTTCACATATCCCTACAGAAAATAATCTAGCGGCGTTAAATCGCACGATCTTGGAGTCCAATTCACGAGTCCTAAACGTGAAACTATGCGGTTACCAAACGTTTCCTTCAATAAATCAATTGTGGTACGAGCTGTGCGTGACATGTTGCGCTGTCTTATTGAAACCACAGCTCCTGCACATCATGGTTATTCAATTGATGAACGAAAAAGTCAGTAATCATGTCTCTATAGCGGTCACCATTGACTGGAACGTTCTGACTAGCATTGTTTTTAAAGAAGTACGGACCAATGATTTCACCAGCCCATCCAGCACACCAAACAGTCAGTTTTTCTGGATGTAACGGTGTCTCAACATACACTTGGGGATTACCATCACTCCAAATACGACAGTTTTGTTTATTGACGTATCCAGTCAAACAAAAGTGAGCTTCATCGCTAAAAAAAATTTGCTTATGAAAATCGGGATCTACGTGAATCTTGTTTTGGACCCATTCACACAATCTACGCCTTGCTAGGGATCGTGTGGCTTCAATTGTTGCACGAGTTTGATTTTATAATTAATTGCTCTGATGGACGATTATGTTGACCGTAAAATGGACGTAGTGCGCGATACGTATTTCGAACAGAACCATGATTTTCAAAATAAATTTGCACAATTTGGAAGCGTTGTTCAGGCGTCAGTCTATTCATGTTGAAATGCCAAACCCAACTAAACATAAACACCCTTTATAACACTTTTTTTATGTCGTACAAACAGTTTCTGAGATATGCTTTTATGTTTTCGATAGGTATTAACTCAAAATACATTTTTGACTCATAATTATGCGAAGAAATTCGTACAAACTATCGTTGCCTATTTATGTTGGAAAATACAAGGTTAAATTTAATAGATGATATACCTATAGTGATTATTTGGACATTCATACCACACTATCCATAAACTCTACGAACATATTTGGTTTCAATAATTGAATACAGTGAATTTGATTTTGTGGTATATACATCTAATGCAACATAAACCCAGAACTAAATTCCAATGATTAAATTGTGAAATGTGCAAATTGGCATTCTAGATTGGACTCGGAGAAGGCATATATTGTAATGGTAATACTAATCTACTGCCTATGTAGTTTATACATTATGCTATGCTTAAATGATCTTTAATGGAAACTTTAAGTTTAGCATTTGTTAAGTTATTGGAATAATACTGCGGAAAGATTGTACCTTGAATCCTAAAGTTAGAATAAATATTTGGTTTTAGTAAATGTATAGAAGTTGCAGTTGCACGACTTGCTTTACCTTTAAAATTACCTTTAAATTTGATACGTTTTCGTCTGTTTTTTACAATTTATTTCTATAATAATTTTACATATCTCGCCAACTCTGTGACTTTATCCTTAATCGGAAAATTAAACTCATCTGCTTAGAATTTGAATGACCTGATATGGGCAAGTCCTTAACATTACCTGTTAAATTGAACGCATCAATTATTGTCTTATGTACTGCATTTTAATAGGATATAAAGCAAAGGTTTAAAGAACACATATTTCGTATATAGAATCCTATAACATGTGTATGAAATATTTTTTGCTCAAATCTTAGTCTTAAAATTAGTTCGCCTAACGTGAAACGTTGTTTGGCCTTTGTTGACCTAAACGATATTGAAACACTTAGATAAAACCTGTAACGTTTAAACTCAAGCTAGCCTTACTATTGACTTAGTCCCTACCACCTATTACCTTTTGAACACCGTTTACACAGGAAAAAATAAGTACTTACCCCTTACTAAGTGTCTACCGTTCAATTTGGCAAGAAACTTAGGTTTTAGCACTAAAAGCTTTTGCTTTTAGGGTTTTTCTACTACATAGCTCATTTGGTTCTACCAGTCCTCCCGTTACGCTTACGTCTGGGTCATTGGCCGTGATTCCGGAGTGTATAGCTGTGTTGTCCACATGGTACTGGTATTAATATTTTTAACCAATGGATTTTCTTCCGAGAATGTTTTTGGGCGCCGGACCAAGACCAAGGTTTCACCTAGAGAAGGGTTGTTAGGGTGCTGCCAGACTGGAAGTCTTTATTTGAATATTCCATGGCCTTCAGCGTAGGAATGTTGTAAATTTATAAACATTTAGCTTTAGTTTTTTTTTATAGAATTTTCATATTGGTGATTTCCATAGTGGCCTTCAGCCTTTTTAACGCTATTGTGTAACATGTCTAATTTCGATTCCGGCCTTCAGCCTTCGTGCTCACAACATTGAAATATCTTTGTTACCTTTTACGTTGAGTCAGTTTGTATTTATTTTGTACCTGCGTACTAGGTACTCAATCATTTAACTTAAGTTATAACGACGCGTTGTAACTCTGCTGTGAGCTCTTCGTGCGCACGTCGGGTATTCAGGGGCGTCCGTAATTATAGGTGAAATGTCTGACTTAGTATAGTAATTTGCATAATTGTATACGGGTTTATCTTATTTCGTTAAGCGGATATGTAAATGCTATCTTAGTGTTAATTGTTACTATTTCTTCACTGAGAACGAAGCATTTCACATTATACGGTGCATTTCTGAAACGCAGTAACTTGTATAATGTAAGCGATTACGCATTATTTCACTGAACATTATTTATCTCTTACTATGTGATGAAGCAGTGTTTAGTTAATAACGCATTACCGTTATTAACTTGTTGAATATTTACCGTTATTAACTTGTTGAATTCTTCCGTTATTTATGCACCGTCTTGAAATCACCAATAATAGTTATATGTTTAAAATTTATATGAAGTGATAGCACACTGAATAATTAGTGACGACCCCATAAGTATTTGTAGAGTTCCCTTAGGTTGTGAGGTGGATACTGCTCTGTTTCATTTTCACGATTTAGGTGATACGGTGTAATTTTGGTGACCCCAATGATGTAAATAAATCATGTGGCGCCCTCTATTGTTCACTACATTCGCACCCCTTTCTCCACTGTTTAGTTGGCCGGCCATCACGAAGTCTCCTTACTTGTCCTTACACGTAGTTTGGAAAAAGATCGTGGAATCTCTAATATTTATTTATGACAAATCTTGCCTGAATATTATGGAACTATAATACTTATAATTAAATAAAATAAAAATTCGCCACAAACCGGGGGATGTCGAATTTTACGCTTTCCATTTTCGACGACAAAAATATGGAATACGATTTGCACAACCAGATCTGAAGGAGAAAGTCCATGACATAATCAAGGTCACGCCGCCGTACAGAACCGAACAGATAGTACAACTTTTGTTTGAAACAATATTTCGTCATAATCTTCGTTTTCAAATAATTAATGTACCCATTTCTTATTTAAGTTATGTTATAATTATTCATTCACCTTCTATATATATATAAAACTCAGATTTGTTTAATACCGACTTTCTACAAAGAAACAGATGATTTAAAGTTAAAACAAGTTAACTTCCGGATTATTAAATATTCTTAGCTAACTTCAACTCAACAATTGTCTATCCGGACGTATCCAAATTATTATTAAACAAAGCATTCCTAATGTAGAATGACAAGATAATCTTTACACAGTAGCTATCCAAGTTTTTCTTTTCCATTCCACTTGGGAAACTCTGTCATTACAAACTGTAATAAGCCGAAAAGTAGGTCGCATCGTCTTTATAATTCAAGACATGACACTTTGCGAAAGACTTTTTAAAGTTCCCAACCAGTTGGTGGGGAAAGTGTCTCAGTATAAGGTGTATATAGGTATGTAGGTAGATAGACAGAATCATAAATAATTCGGGTGTACGGGACAAGATTCATTATTTATCACCTGACGTCACGTAGTTTCCCTTTAAGTTAGGATAGAGGGTATTTTTATGGTAGTTATGTGTTGTTCATAGTACATTTAAGCAGTTAGAATATGGAAGTTGTTAATAAACACTATGAAATTCACCAAACATGAAATACTACTAGTGAATAAAACGAGTCTACTACAGCATATGATTTATGATTCACAGTCGATGGCAGGTTTGATGTTTATGGACAACGAGACATAGGATTATTTCGAAAATGGGGTTGCTTACATGTGTCAATCTAATCTATAGTTCTAAAATATTTTGACTTTTCTGACACTTTCGGTTATACCGGAAGTTGATACCAACTGTCTTACCTCAAATGCAACATACTGCATTGTATTGCATTTTTAGATTTGATAGTTAACCCTGTATAAGTGAATAGTAGAAGAAATATAGTATGAAACTTGTATTAATTGGGTATAAAAACACTCGAATTCATTATGACACGAACGTGGAGTTGTGAGAAAACATAATTTCAACTTCTTGCTAACTTCTCATATATATATGGCAATTTACCAGTACAAACAAGAGGTCGGTAGTGATCGTTAGACCTAAACAAATCCCGTGGACCCCTATTTAATATGTATCTTTGCAAGACAATTTCAGTTCTCCTATATAGTAAGTAAATCCTTCCATCTCAGGATATATTCAAGTCCTCTCTAAATCTGTCAACAAACGTTTTAAAGTTGGTGTGTAATACCCGGAATGTATGCATGCTTTTGAAAATATTATTATGATTATCGAAACTATAATAAGCTTTTTACATATTTAAAGCTAGTTTTTAAGTAAAATTGGTTTAGTGAAGAACTTCTGCAAAACATGTTTGTAAATTTTACACAAGAACACAAAAAATTTGATGCGTAATCGTTATGGACCTTACACAATACACATTGAGTAAGGTTCATAACCAGTATAACAAACAGACAGAATTCATTGCTGAATAATGACATAAATACCTACATCTACATCAAATAGGGCATTGCGGGAGCTTGATTAATAAACTGAATGATTCGAGTATAGAAATGTTGAAGACACTAATACCAACTTGTTTGTACTGTAATACTGTCAAACCCGGTATATTGTAATAAAAGTATGTATTGCATCCGGTCGAACTAGGTATTTTTCGCTGATTAATAATTTATAAAAGTTCATTAAAGTTTATAAACGTTCATGACTCTAACATCAGTATTGTATCTTCAAAACAGACAGAAATTGCTGATTAACATTTTTCTACATAAGCGGTCATTTTCATTGGTCGATATTCGAAAGGGTGGAAAAAATGAAAGGTTATAAATTTGTACACAACAGGGTCGTCTCTCCAACTTCGGCGAAGTCAACTTCGGGTTCTAGAATCAACAAAAAGCACTAATCTCCCCGTTGAGCAGTGTCTTTAAGCTTTACGGTTTATTAACGCGATTTTATAGTATTAGTACTGGTTTAAATATGGAAATTAAAAAAGGTCAAAAAGATATTTATTTCTAAATGCGGCACCATATATTTATTTTTAGAGTATTTGAAAGACAAATAAAGCTCGGTTAAATAAGAATATTTTTCACCTTAATCCACTCATTATTGACTTATTCAATAAATAAAAAAAAAACTCTTGCTGTAAATTTCCTGCAAAAACACACACACTGGCAAAAATTAATTCTACGTTGAAAATCACCGGGATGTAATTTTTGAAGCCTTATGTATGAGTATGGGTGTAATTTATGTAACTCGTGCTAGTATAAGCTGTTCGTAAATATTGGAAATCTGAATGAAACTGCCTGCCGATCATGACTGATGAGTTGTGGATTAACGAAACGGCCTAATGTGAAAGTATGGTATAGTAAATGAAAAATAACTTAATGGCAAAGCGGACTAAAATGCTGGTTTTACATACACAAGGAACTTTGTGTAATTTAGCAGCGCCCCAGTCTAATTCAATAGAACCATACCGAGGCATGGGTCGACAGATACTGACGAATTCGTTTCGCTCTTGTTATGAGTTCGTCAGAGTACCATAGTCGTTGCCCATCTACAAATATCAGCCTGCATTTAAGCACAATAGTATGAACACAAAACGCTAGCAGGAGACCATTTTATCCTTCTGCCAGCATCTCCCAAATATTTGGGTTTCAGCAATGCTCGGACGGTGGTCTCCAAGCGTTCTGCCGTCGCATTAAACATCGACGGCAGATTCGAAACGAATTCGTCAGTATCTGTCGACCCATGCCTCGGTCTGATTCTATTGAATTAGACCGGGGCCCTGCTAAATTAAACAAAGTTCGTTGTGTATGTAAAACCAGCATTTTAGTCCGCTTTGCCATTAAGTTATTTTTCATTTATTATATTTACGGACATGAAATCCTTTTAAGTATGGTATAGTGTGACGCTAATTTCCCACATAACTTGAAGTCTTGTTACTTTATATAACTCGCAATTCATAAAAAGAAAATCCTAATCTTTGTGACGGTGTTTTTATTGATCCTCGAGGATATGCATGAAAATATCTCACAATTGTTACTTGATTATCTTCGTTTTCCGTTAGTGTTCAACCGTAAAAATTTGTCATCCTGCAGGGTAGATTAGAGTATTTCAAATTAAACGCACAACACAGTCCGCTGGACAATGTTCTTACATACCATAATAAATTGTAAATAAATCTACAATAACTTTATAACTATACTTTTCCACTTAAGGAGTAATTTTTCAAAACGCATTATGTCCATCGGAAGTATTTTTTCACAAGCAAGTAAGGTGTTTCCATAGATATTGGTCGATACTTCTAATAAAGCTTCTCATTGGAATCACAATTATTATAGATTGTATAAAAAAGTGAATAATTCGTTGAACCATTACAACCGGAAGTACTAGATTCTTGAAAACATTTTAGCCGACTTGTCCCCGAGATTTTTAGATTTTTCGTTCGATCCTTTTCGGTGGGACACCCGGTATACATAAATATTTCTTGGGATCTTGACCTACTTATAAATAAATGTTTGTCTGAAAAGTCAGGAAAAGAAACTTGTGTTGCTGGGGTCATTCAAAAAAAAAACATGCACCCAACACATTAAAACATTAATTGCCTCATGAAAGTGTAATTTTTAATAGACCACATTTTATTAAGTAGCACCTACCTATATTTAACCTAGTTTTTCAGCCGAATAAGAAAATGCGTTGCTATTTAAGTACTAAAAATTAAAAATCGTTGTGAATTTCTGAAACATTCACACGTTTCTAACGTTATACACCACTTAAACCTCTTAATATATTTATAGAGGTAGCGAGGACGTGGAGGTTTTCCTGAGTAACATTTCATGTTATTAACGCGTACATTATATTATAATATGACGATATGAGTACAGCAACATGGATTATGGAAAAATATAAAGATTTTTAGACCTAGGAAAGGAAGAATCTGAATCTGAACGTAAAGATAGAAATAAGTAAATAGTCAACTATTTTTAAATTAGGTGCAGGCTATTGGCTAAAATATCAAGTATATTGTGCAACAATTGTTGAAAATGGCATTCTTCGCACAGTTTTTGACACGAGCCGCAGACGAGTGTCATAAATAATAATAATATTAGCTTTATTGCTTAACAGATTTATAAAATCCCATCACGGGATAATTGCTAGAATAACTAAAGTGAGATTCGTATTTTAAATACTAGCAATTAATTAGAACCAAAAAAAAACTTCAAGGTTCCAAAACCATTTGCACAATGTTTTAAATTAGTAACACTATCAAAATATACAGGGTGTCTCTAAAACGTCTGTACAAAATCATACCACAGATTTGTGGGGTCAAAATAAGCTGAATAAACGTAACTTACCTTAGTCTAAAATTACTGCGTTTCGGAAATACAGGGTCATAAAGTTGAAAAAATAAAAACTGTAAATACTGAATATTATGGACATTTTTCAACGTATGATTTTAAAAATTGGTACACTTGGGTTTTTTGTAGTGCGAAATTGGTAGGCGCCTATTTGGAATGTCTCGAAATCGACATACTCTAGCGAATTTGAACAAGAGTACCTTTATTGCTTGGAAATGTACAGTGCATTATTTCGTGAACAAAAAAAGTAACAATTACATTGAGGAAAAAGTTACGGATATTTTATTAAATCACAATTGCAGTGTGGGTGCCCTCTAACGGGCACAGTGAAATGGACTTTCGGACTCCAAAAAACCCATCTGTACCAATTTTTAAGATAATTCGTTGAAAAATGCCCATTATATTAAATATTTTCAGTTTTTATTTTTCAACTTTATCGCCCTGTATTTCCGAAATGCAGCAATTTTGGACTAAGATAAGTTACGTTTATTAGGCTTATTTTGACCCCACAAATTTGTGGTATGATTTTGTACAGACCTTTTAGAAACACCCTGTATATATCAAAACACTGGCTTATTTTATTAAAATTAGCAGTCATTACATAGATTGGCGATCTCAAGAGAACATTAGCACGCTCACACATAAACAAATAATCATGTTGAGTGGAAATTCTAGGAAAATTAAAGTTTAACTTGAAAAGAATATAATATTATGAACTATGATGCACCTTAGTAAGGTCACTGCGATGTTCCAGACTTTGTATTGAAAACCAAGCCCAAAGAAGCCCCTGATCACATCACCAGTTGGATAAACACCATCCTGCTTCCCAGCCAAATATGCCAAAAACCTACGTTGTATTTTTTCTATTGACTGCCTATATGATAGGCATAGAATGGGAAACACGAGTTGGATAAACACCATCCTGCTTCCAGGCCAAATATTTCAAAAACCTACGTTGTATTTTTTCTATTACCATGGTAGGAATAAAATGGGAAACAAATTATATATTCAGTCGCTTAAATTTAGAGCGAATAAGTGCCTAAAAACTCACAAAGCCCTTTCAACTGCGCACTAACAAGCCATACATTCGACTTACTTCCCGAATTCTGGTGGGAATGTTCTCATTAAATGTGAGTTTCGAATCGAATACCACTCCGAAATCAGTAATCGCGTCTGATTGGAACAAATAAACACCGTTCAGCATATATAAATTAATATTATTAATTTCTTCTTCCGGGAATGATGCATTTGCACTATATTTCGCGACAGTTTGTATATGTCAAACCAGTCGCATAAATTATTAAGATCGCTCTTCAATGCCAAACAATCCGACATGGCAGCAATAAGTTTTAAAATCTTAAAATCGTGAGCATATAACAGTTTGTCTGCTTGAAAATATTCGACTAGGTCATTGACAAATAAAAGAAAAAACAGGGGTCCCAAACTGAAGCCCTGCGCAACCCCATAGAGGTCATTGCATAGTCATGGGACTAGTACTAATAATCAAATTGACAACGTCACTCAAATAAGACGCTATTAGCTTAAGCAAAACATTCGAACACCTAAATTGATTCGACTTTTCAACACACCGTGATCTATTCTGTCAAACACCTTCGAAAAATCCGTGTATATGACAACTTTTTAACGACCACAATCGAAGGTTCCCGACATATCTTGTGTAATGTGTTATAATTGTGCATATATGATTCATAAATCCGTATTACAACACAGGCTATTGTAAATGCGCATGGCACATACAAAATTGTTTAAAAGCTCTTTGCGAAATTCGACAGAATAGAAACGCGCCAGAAAGTTGTTCATTTTATTTCTGTGTCTTCAAAATTAAGTTAAAAATGAGTTTCAAGGCTCCACAAAATCTCCAATATAATCCCTGACAAGAAAGGAACGCACCTGATCGGGACCCACCCTGATCCTATCCTTCATCTTTCGGCGAGCAGCCAGTATAGCATCCGAGATTATTTAATCTAATTAATTATGGATCAGTTCGTAAAGTATCCTGAATTTTCTGCACATATCTCCTGATGTCAGATTTAATCAACTTTCGGAGACTCTTAAAGTGACACTAGTGCGAAAAAACTGCTTCAGAACGTGTTACATACTATAATTTTTCTACGACTGAAAAATAGGTTGGGAACAAAACATAATATCGAAATTTAGTTTTAAAATGGTTTAAATTTTTTTAGGTATTTTAGTAACATAGTTTTTTTTTAATTTTGTATTTATTTAATCAATAGAACGCCGAAAAACTAACAACATTTAACAAATAATAATGATATTTTTAAAAACTAAAAACAGTAATGATTAATTTCAAATAATTGTAATTATTTATAATAATGTTGGGACAATTTGTTGTAGTTCATTCCTGGAATCTTCTGAGTGTTTACTGAATTTAAGTTTACGGATTTTACATGAGTAACACCGAAAAAAATTGTTCATTAATTATTTAGATTTTATTCAAACTACCCCAAATAACAATAAAATAAACTATTTGTGCATAAAGCAGAACATAATTTAATAAAACAAATAATAAACGTAGGTAAACTATACATTTATAATAAATGTTTCAGATTCACATTCAGCCACATACAAGTTAATTTTAAAAAAAATCAGTCACGGTGTCTTGTTTATTTTTTAATAGATCTTTTACTACAATTACGTCTCTATATACCATATGTTTCAGCGCTCTCCAGATGAAAAAATGGAAAGGATTTAAGTCTGCAGATCTTGCAGGACATGATAGGTGTATGTATCATCACAGATACACAACTTGGGGAAACACCGAATTTTGCAGCAACTCCCACCAAAACTTTAATTTTCTCACCTAAACTTAAACACACACGCTTGGACATCTTACTTGATTCTTAAAGAAAAACCAACTGAACCTAAATTTGCGATTTACTAGGCCTATAAAATGGATTAGGAATTCCCCACTATTAGGCCTTATGAACGCGTTAAGAACATTTTCAAAAGAATCCGATATAAAAATGTAAGTGGGAAACCCGATAAGACCAATATGTCAATAAATGCATAATAATTTATACATTAAATCCGGTAAAAATTTTATTATATAGAGTACTACTCATTTTAAAGATTCACTATATGAAGGGTTTTTTACATTAAATGTCATTAAAATATTCTAGGGCTGGAAAAAATTGCACTATAAAGAGTTTTTCACCATATTTCATTATAAATAGTGTCGACTGTAGTTTGCAAATCTTTTGAAATTCACATAAATGTATATTTTGTTAATTTAATATAATTACTAAATTTTTAATACGTTCATTTTATTTCAATATTTTTAAAATTCGAGGATACGTTCGAAATTTTTAACATTGTGTGCCCCTTCTATTACAGTGTATAAACATTAATCTATGACACAGCACAAATTTTGCTCGCACGTCAAAACGTTCTCATTGCGTATACTGTCAAAAATGTCAAACTTCAAGATAGCTATGACAGATTTCACCTGGCAATACCAGTGTTGCCAGTTCTCAATACATAAATTCTAACCCTCGTATATCATGAACAATTTTTATATGTAAAAGAGAAAATTTTTAACAAAAAATAAATAAATATTTCCATACACATTTAACCAACTTGCTTCCGTCATTTTGCCTAATGGAATTTATCGATAGCTTTTAGTTCGGCTCTGTCCAACTTGTCAGAAATGCCAATTTAATTTTCTTACTAGAGTTAATCGGCTTGTACGTAATAAACCCAGACATTGCGAAGGCAAAATCTTAACTGAAACAGCAAAAGAAGCGAAATATTAAAAAAGACAAGGATGTTAAAAAAATATTATATCAATAGATTGCAGAGCATACTATTCCTGACAGACTCGCAGTAATGGCTGCTACTATATCGACAAAATTTGCTGAGTTAAGCAAGTAATTAGGGGATGAAACCTTTCGTGTTCTGCTTTCACGTTCTTCCTGTATGTACAATTTTTTGCTTTTTATATAATATGATGTTACTAGTGTAGTAGATTTTTTATACCTAATCATTTTGCATCATAAACGTGCTAATGTTGTTTTTCCACTACTGTGTCACCTTTTTCCACTATTTTTGATGTCCAAAGTGATGAAGAATTTGTTGTTGAACATTTAATCGGACAAAGATTCGTCTTTGATAAAACATGATATTGACTATTGCTTATGTTAGATTAGAAATTTATGCAGCATTTAAATAATAATAATAATAATGACTTTATTTCTCTTTCATAACAAAATAACATAACATACAATAAGAAGAAAGGGCAAAGTTCACATTAAGTGTGCTCTTCTTAACCCATTGTATAAATATACTTATATTGTGACGTATAAATTTTTAATAAAGAGGATCGCTCGAATTATTGATAAATTTGCCTGATGCGGCGGTGGCCTTCGGACTAGCTTTGAAACAGTTGTGAAAGGGGGGTCGGTATACGATTACCTTTAATCCAACTTAAAAAGTGTTCTCTTGCCTAGCGCCACAACCTATTCAATAGTAAATAATTCGGGGATCGACTCTGAGAATAAAACAACTAGGCTTATAAAATCATTTGAGTCCTATATTGAAATTGACAAAAACAAATACATAAAAAGATAATAATAAATTTTGTGTCTCACAGACAGTTAATGGTAATAGCGAATAATTTTGAATTATAATCTTTAAAATCAATCCGGAATAATATTCTGCATGAATTATACCTACACCTACCGTTCAAAAATCCGAGTCGCCTCTGTGGTACCACTGAGTTAACATCTCAGTACACTATATAGTTATACTATATTGTACGTGGAAATATATTACAACAATCAATGAGGAATAATTATAAAAATATGAAATCACTGATTACATTGAGGACATGATATCGGAGTCGGCACGCATTCGACATATAAATTGATTATTTATTTAATCATTAAAAATCAAACACCAAGTTATCGCAAAGATAAACAAACAGAATCTTGCTCACAGTATCAGACCATCAGTGCAGAGGAATCGTCAATACAGTAGTTTTTCGCACATTTCAGGAATTCATCCGACTTCGGTAGATGAAATTTTCAATTCAAATCCGCTGACATAGGTATTCGTTTAAAACATAGCTTCTGATCTAATTCAAGTCATCAATCTCTATCCATTTTCAATAAAACTCAATCCCAATCCGTAACAAAAAACCCTACAGGATAAAATAAATCCCAGAGGTAATAATAAGAATAATAAGTATTTTAACAATGAAATGATTATAAGACAAAAAAACACTTGATAATTTACATAATGTACATTACCGTACCTTCTAGAAGGGTAGCTCCAAGACTTTACTAAGGCATCAGCAACAATTTATTTACATCATAATCGTGCACCGCATAATCCAAATACAACTGCTATCGTGCAACGATTCTCAAAGAGGTATTGATGACTAGAAATCAACAAAATACCAGTCAAAATCAGGATATTCAGTACTCAAATCTCGCTTACCTAGCCCCAGTAGTACAACAGACCAAAATGGCGTATATGATCCTACATCAAGTAGTGCGGGTTGGTATAAAAAATCCACGGAAACGAATAAAATTCCAACATCAGCGCGATCGCAAATTGAAGGTGCAGCAGCTAACATTATAAAGATATCAGATGGTAGAGTTTTTACCATTTTACACAAACATTTGAGTATGTGAAAGCTCTGTACAAAGTGGGTGTCTCGTGAGCTCACATAGTCTACCAAAAACATTAACGAATTTATTTTAATTTAATTTACAATTATTTATAGAGTATAGAATTTGGATCGAAAGATATCCGAAATAATATTTCTATGCATAAGCTTTCTTATAAAGGGGATGATAAAATGCGTCAAAATATAAAAAGCTTGTGAAGAGTCAATAATGACACACTTTCTAATACTAAAGTAATAGCTAAAGGCGTTCACAAAGATTGCGTGGGCTAAAATATAATAAATGTGTTAAAATCCCAACATACACTAATAAAATTATTTAATATATTAAACTGGACCTCAAATAACTTCCTATAATCCTTGTGTATTATGGATTAGAGTATTAGATAAAAGGTGTATTCAACATCTAAATTTTTCTTATAAAATTATAATTAATTATGAAATTGTAATTTGTGTACCTAATACAATAATAAATAGCTATGTATTTTTAATAAAAAGCGATTTTTATTTTTAACATTGGAGCATAATATCATATAACATCGAATGGTACCTTTTCGTGCTATTAATATCAGTTTGACACTTAAGACCATTGCACACACACATGGGTAGCAATCATTGAGCCAACAGTATAAGAATGCAACTTAACAGCGAGCGTTGAGTTGCCCAAGATATGTTTACTAGGATCTGATATTATAACTATTTCATTCAAATTTTTGAAAATAAAAAACTGAAAACGAAGTATTTTATTGCAATCGAACATTCAAATTAAAGCAGTATATTTACATATCCTGGTATATAGTAGAGTAGTCTCTCATGTATGAAACAGAGCTACTGTATATATATTCGATAAGCCCTTTCCATTTTTGTTGGCTCTGTTTTATTATTTTCAATTTCAATATGCACAGATACAATCAGTCAAAAACTAATCCACACAACATATATGCATATTCCCCATCCGTTAGCAAATACTTGCTTTTATCAATTTTGATTTTATATTTAAAATAGCACATTGGAAATTTTAATATTCGGTCGATCACGCAGATATGGATGCACTGTGTTCCGAAAAAGGTAAATGTTTGCAATTTTCATTGGCAATATTGTAAAAATTAAAACTCGTACTAAATAAACTTCATAACAATTACCATGAGAGCTTTCATAACTATAACAAACTTTATGCGATAATGCAAAGTTTGTGAGTTCCTACACAGTCAAAAATCTACTTTCAGTTTGATAAATATTTTGCCTGTTCAATTTTTTTTATTAATTTTAAAACATTTTTATGTGACTAAGTATTTGATTGTTCATGCCAATCCAGTCAATCACTCGACAATTTTATGGTATTTGTGCCAATTCGAACTAAACTATCCAAGTTAACAATAAATGTTCCTGGGTCGTTATATGATGTCGTTTTCACAGAGACCTGGCTTCATAATTGAATAACGAATTTGAATTGTTGTTTAATTCCAACGGATGTCTTTTGGAGTTTGTATTCGTCCAGTATGAATCAATGTTCGTAAATGTTAGTAAGTACATTTTGATCCATGGTGATAGTTATCATCCGCACTTAAATTTTCCTTTAGATAGCATCACTCTTTTGAATGACTCGGGACCTCAACCTCAGGGCATCTTCTATAATTTTAAATTAGTTGAATTGGACTGTTTCGTGGGGTACTGATCGGGGGCATGAAGGAGATGTACGATACATTCTACGATATATCCTTTACACTTTCATCGATGCCTTTGTTCCAAAAAAAAGTTTTCAAACCGTGGTTTTCTCATCACGTAAGAAGTTGCATCCACCGAAGAAGATAGCACATAAGAAATTCAAATCCACTCGTGAGGAGTTCGACTATAGGGATTTTTGTCGATTGCGTTCTGAATGTAAGCGACTTTCTCCAAAGTGTTATAGAGCTTTTATAGCTGACACTGAGGATAATATACCGCAGAATCCGAGGGCATTTTGGAAATTTGTAAATAGTAAACACAAAGTGAGTAACGTGTTTCCTGCGGAAAGAGTAGTTATCGGCCCTGAATTAGCAGCAGGTCTGAAGTCTGGTTCGGCTCTAAATAGTATTTCAAATTGTGTGTTGTGTGATATCGATTTCAGATGTATACCCTAGTTTAGCTGTTCTTAATGTGAATAAGGGAGCTAGCCCAGACGATATTCCACCAATTTTTCTTCGTAATTGCGCTTTTAGATTGGCTAGACCGCTTCATCTCATTGAGTACTGGAGTCTTCCCGGATTATTGGACTTTTTAAGAAGAGAGATAAATCTGCTGTTTCAAACTACCGCCCGAAATCTGTCCTTAGCGCGATACCCAAACTCTTCGAAAACTTAATTACAAAAATTTTAGCACCTCTTTTGAAGTTGGGCATGGTTGACGACCCGTATAGATTTTAATGCGGCCTTGGAGGAGGGTTATCAGGTTCATACTGTATATACTGACTTCTCCAAAGTCTTCGATAGAGAGTCATCAGGTACTGGTGGCAAAACTCACCGCGTACGGTGTTAGTGAGCCGCTGTCGAATGGCTTACTAGCTACTTGTCTGGTCGTACTCAGATCGTACGCATATGTGGTTTTAGGTCTTCTGATATTCATTTTCTGTCTGGTGTCCCTCAAGGTTCACATCTTGGACCTCTATTGTTTAATTTGTTCGTGAATGATATTGCCAAATGTTTCTTAAATAGCAACTTTAAGCTTTTTTAAGGTTTTTACGTTATATTTCGTGTAAACTCGGACAGCCTCCTGGGATGAATACTGTTTTTGATTATACATAGATCTGTACTAGACCATTTACATCTCACTACTCTGGAGGGTCGCAGATACTTACTATTTTCTTTAAATTATTAAATTACCGCACTGAACTTTTGACTAGGATTGTAATTCATGTTCCGTCTAGAAACACACGTGGCCTTATTTCATGAGCCTTTTCATTACGCCTCAAGTTCTTTTATGGCTAGAGTTCCGGCTCTAGTAAATTGTATTTATTTTTATTGGTGCTGTATATTGTTATTATTATCAAATTTACTTTAGACGTCATTGTCTGTAAATAAAGAAATATAAAAATTCCGTTTATACCGGAACTTGATATCAACTTTCTTATTTAAAATGTAACACCGAGTATATCATTATATGTGGATTCCTCATCTGTTTTGTAATATTTTGGGTCAACACTTCCCTATACCAATCTTCAACTGTTTTTGAATAAAAAATTTATTTGGATCAAAACAGGTCACCACAAAATAATCGCAATTTCGTCACCTGAATAGACACACCCTTGAAATTTTGATTGTAGTTGAAGAATATCCTAGAAAAATCATGTACAGATTGACCCACATGGTTAAATTGAGCAAACTACTGTAGTGCAACCTACTAATAAACATATTCGTAAGTTAATTTTCTGAAATAGAACACCCTGTATATTGTCAAATATTCTGAAAGGCAATCAAATTTTCTTTCAAATGATATGCCTTATTCCTATGCCGAAATGGTAAGGTTTCGTCACACGCCACATTAAGCTATATTAGAATAATATAAGATTCTATTGTAGGACCTTACAAAACTTCTCTGGATATATTTTCAGTAGTTTCTACTACAACATGCAACTACATAATTTAAAGGGGACGTTCGTTAACCTTTTTCCAAACTAATCAACACCGAGTTTTCATAGTTGTTTTTCCAGTTTCTCACGGAAAACATCATTGGATCTATTTACTTAGATTCTCAGCAATTAACTGAAATCTATGGAGCTAGACAGACACCTAAAATCCAGATTACAATATCGTTTGGTATATAAAGTAAATTAAATTAGTTCATTATTCGTATCAGTCTACTTTGTTTAACGATTAAAAAATATAGATTTTCCAAGGCTTGTAACAACTGTATACAAGGTACTTCAATAATTGTAAAAACCACAACTCGATATCCCTTTGTAATGTCAATACCGACCGCAGCCGTCCATAGGCGCACCCTATTAACTTTTCATAACAAAACATGCCCTACGATATTTTAAAAATCCTTTATGTATTAACAATTATATGTTCATTTGTATAAAAGTATATACTGTATTTTTACTTGCCGCTCTAACACGTTTTCATTCCCAAAATTATACGAAATTTACATTTCTGCCAAAAAATGTCCCCTTCTCTAACGAAATCGACGTGTCTAAAAAAATTCATTGCCTAATCGAAAAGTCCTATGTATTGTTTTCACTGAGCCACCCTCATCTCAGTCATAACCCTGGATAGTACAAATGTTTTCAATCAGAAAAGAGAACTGAAACCACTATATTTCAGTAAAAAGTGAAGCTTTTCAATTTCATTCTGTATATTAGAAACCAAGAAAACTATGAAAATCTTAACGGCTTGTTTAGTTATCTATAAAGTGAAATACTCCGTAATATTGGCGAAATTGGGATTCCCTGAGTAGTACTCAATTTCGTAAGACAAATGGATGAGGCAAAACTTACTAAAAATAGCATGTTTTTTCGCTTTTGGAGCACCTCAAATACAATCTTTTTAAAAAAAAGATTACTAAGAAGAGTGTGTACTGCAGTTTGCTGTGGTGCGAAGCGATTAAAGGTCATTATTTGGGTATTCGCCTCTACACCTTTAAAATCCTAAATATTAAGCAATCAAAATAATCCTTTCGGATTAATAATAAAAGCCACTGCGTGAATGAAAAAATGTAAATTTCTCAGTGGCTTATGTTAAAAAAAGTTGGGTAAAACTTAATATAAACAAAAACGTAAATTAAAAAACTTATCTTTATGGAGTCCTAACTTTTCAGCAACCAATCTGTTCTCGTCGTCAGACGATAAACATCAATATTTAATCTGGATTTTAAATAAATATTACTGTGAATAGTTTTCGCATATTATTTCGATTGCTTAAATTTTAAATAGTGGCGAAATACCCAAATAATGAGCTTTAATCGAGGATGGCAGCAGAAGAAAATTCGAATGGTGTTGTAACAAAATGCCACTGGATGTGCAATTTCGTGCCTATGTAGGGTAGTTTTTATCTGTATTTTTCTAAATAGTTTTGTGTAACGAAAACTATCAAACCTTTTAAAATTCATGTTTCTCTAAAGATAATATTTTCTTTTCTTTGTTCAACTTTTGTGACATAGAGTTTCAATATTTATGATATAACAGTGGTGGCGTGTTGCTCAGGATTGGTTTCCTTAACATTGTCGAAATACCTACCTATGAATTAGATGTTAGATGATTATTGTATATATAGGTAATTGGAGTGCTATCAAGGTTTTTCCCACATCTAGGTAAGAATTATTTTAGTTTTTTTTAAGAGTATGGACTTCTCAGTTTTCATAAGGTTTAATCATTTTTCTAGCTCCTGTAAAGTATTAAAGTATACTATTTCAGTTTATAAAGTCCAGTTCATTTTCAGTTTCTGAAATAGTAAGTTTCCTAAAGTTTCTTAAAAATCAGTCGACGTTTTTTTCAGTTCAGTTCTTTATTTACTCTTTTTTAATGTGTCTAAAGTTCTTTAACCTTTTTGTTTCTAAAAGTTTCAGTAAACTTAAAGTTATGTTTCTTTTTTGTAATTGTTTAATAGTAGAATTTAAAGTCTGATATAATTGTCAGATTACAATTATAGTTAAAGTTTTATGTGGATATTAATATAATTATTCGTAATTATAATAATAATTTATCTTTCCAGCATGTTAGATTAATATTTTCTTCCTTAGATTTTCATTTTCTGTTATTGTTTTTTCTTTTTATTTTTAGATATCTATTTTTCTTATTGTTATTCATTTTTATTATTTATAATTATATTATTATAAAGTTTCTAGTTGGGGAAAAAATTGTCATAGTGTGGCCTAGGAAATTTTCAACATCTAACTTATTATACCGTTTTCTAGGGTCTTAGAATAATTATAATCCTCCTCTATATGTTTTTAAAAAGGCAATTTAACAGCAGGAAATTATTTAAAATTTTATTACTTTCCCGGCTTTATAAGGTATAAGGGATATATTCAATAATTTTATATATTTCTACTCAGCTGCGTGCAGTTAGATCCTACACCAATAATTGACCACCAGTAGTACATTACATTGTTTTACTCACTCATGTTTTCCTGGTAAGACAACCACCTACCTAAAGCTTCTGATCTTTCTGTTACCTCACGTATTCGATAATCGAGCATCAGGGAGACGATCATCTAGTGAATAAGTAGCGTTTGACAGAAATGAAATGGAAATTTCATATTTCCCGGATTTCTGTTTTTTGCGAATTAATTAATTAAGTCTTGTTTTGTTAAACAAGCCCATTTATAATAATTATTATTAAAATTCTGTTTCGTTACGCAGGTATATATATTTTTCATTATATTATACAATGTCGGGAAAGTTTTGGGGCGACGCGATTTTTTTTTGTATTCTTTCAAGAATTCATTCTGGTGAATTTAATTTCTAATTATTAGTGGGATGTAATATGTTCCACGCATCTATATCATATTATTTCCTTTGACCTAGTTATAACATGGCTAATCCCCGGAAATCCTGACACTGATTGGATAAATGTATAGGAATTTATTGGTTTTAAAGCAGCCAATTGAAAACGGATTATGGCTTAACAAACCAGATTGATGTTATTGTTTCACGTGTACTTGAAAACTTCTGGGAATAGCCAGAGGCATAATAGAATTACTTATATCAGTTACGAGATTTATGTCATATAGATACATTTAACAGAGATAAAATAACTCAAGCTTATGCTTATATTTCGTCCTCGAAATATCAATTCAACTCCTTATTTGTCGATTCACGACATAAAATTAAACACACAAGACAAGATTTCTGCCAACGTTTCGTTTAATATGTTCAAACTTCTTCAGGGCCTCAACTACCGTTAAAATTTACATATTTCAAAATATTTTACAAACATTACAATTTCAATAACTCATTAGACCATACAAAATACATGCAAGTAAAATAAAAACCGTAAAAATTGTCGAATATGCATAATATTGTGGTCTGTACGTACCGAAGTAATATTTTCCTATTAACAATTTAAAACTTCAAGAACAACAGATAAAATTAAATTTAAATACAATTATTATACAGAGCGTCCCAATTTGTTGGCCAACAAACTTCAGGATTAGTTTCTATAATAATCTCTTTATTGTCTAACAGGTATTGCTACCCAATAACAAGACAAAATCTTACATTAACAAAAACAATTGCCTAGCATAAGCATACAAAAATACCCAACTTAGAACTAACTTAAAACTAACTGAAAAATACAAAAATACAAAAAAGGAAATTCACGCATCAAAACGAAAGAAAATTGAGAGGATTACAAGAACAATTTATAATAACAATAAATAATTAACACATGAACATAATTCATCAAAACAAATACAAATCAGTAGCCCGCAAACATGTCTCTAAACTTTTCTTAAAAGAATCAAGCGATACATTAAAAAAATCAACGTTTTCATTAATAACTAATCGGTTGCTGTACTTACAAGCCCGAAATAGCGGTGCTTTAGATTCATAATTAGAACGAATCTGTGGCACCCAAAATAAACTAGCGCTTCTAGAGTGAACCCTAGGGACACGAATCCATAGCTGCTGAAGCAACCGAGGACAATCCAACATATTGTTGATCAACTTAAAAAGAAAGATCTGAGACGCGAAGCTGCGCCTCTCGACCAACGGCCGAAATCCAAACCTTGCCAGTAACAGGCCGTGATCACACCCACGAGGAGGAAAATATCCATCAACTTTAAATGACAAATATTTTAAAAACTTACGTTGGATACTCTCCAATCTCTGTATATGAACACGGTAGATGGGCGACCAAATGATTGTAGCGAATTCCAAAATAGACACAACAAAGGCGAAATAGGGACTTTTCAGGCAGTCCATGTTGTTAAGTTCTCTGGTCTGTCTAAAAATAAATCCCAGGATTCGCAAAGCATTAGCAGAAACTTGCTCAATGTGGTAGTTGAAAGATAAATCACCATCCAAGTATACACCAAGATCTTTGATTAAAGCGCAGCATTCCAAATTTGAATTATCGATGGTGTAGTTTCGCACAAACGGATCTTGACGTCTTGTAAATGTCACCGACTTACATTTGTTCAGGTTTAGAGGAAGTCTATTTAGATCACACCATTCTGAAAGCCGACACAGATCTGTTTGAAGCTGTGCGCAATCGTTCTCACAAACAACAGTGCGATACAATTTTAAATCATCCGCAAACAACAAATAATTGCTATTGAAACCATAGCCAATATCGTTTACGAATATTGCAAAGAGAAGAGGAGCCAACGTACTGCCTTGCGGAGTTCCACTTGAGGCTGTGAATGAACTTGAACTGAATCCATTGTATTCAACAAATTGTTGCCTTGCTCCCAGATAGGACTGAAAAAAAGATATCAGATTCCTGCCGAAGTCAATGTCGCACATCTTCTGTTGAATCAGGGAATGATCAATCTTATCGAACGCCTTGGAAAAGTCAGTATAGATTGCGTCGACTTGCAAACCTCGACCGACAGCCGGAATTACATCCTGCAGGAAAGTGGTTAGATTGGTCACCGTAGAACGACCCTTAATGAACCCATGTTGCTGGTAAACCAGCCTATGTTTTATTTGCCGAAATAGCTTATTGTGCAGAGCAATTTCAAAAACCTTTGCGAAATTAGGAAGAATTGAAATAGGTCGATAGTTTTCGATTCTGTTAATATCTCCCGATTTATGTATAGGACATATACGAGCTATCTTCCAGTAGTCAGGAAACAAGTTGGACCGCAGGGATAAATTAAAAATGTAATACAATGGTTCCACAAATGCATAAGCACAATCTTTAACCACCATCGCGGGTAGGTTATCTATACCTGCAGACATCTTCGGTTTTAGGCTTTTCAGAGCACTTAGAATATCTTCCATATCCAAGCTCCCCACATCTACCAGATCACCACTGTTAAAAGTCTCAGCATAGTCCTGGCCCATCGAATCAACATAGACACTACGAAAATAATTGGCAAATCCGGAAACGATATTTATTGGATCCGATATTTCAGTGCCCCGCTCGTCAAACATAACACCAGGAATACGTGACCTTTGTTTTTTATTCTGAACTATAGCTGACAAAACCTCAAAAAAATCATTATGAACAATTACTCAAATCTATCAAAAATAAGTTACCTAATTCTTACATTCAGGGGACGATATTATAATTTTATTTAATTCAAAATATCGTTTTCTCAAGACATTCAAACATTTAACCTTAGATCTCTCCCTTCCAATTTATGCAGCTATATTTCATATATTAAATATTTGGAGCCAAGTAGAGTTTGCACTTGAAACCGTCTTGCTTTTATTTGACTTAATTAACGGATCTTGCTAGATTTAATTGAATTTGCAGATTATACACAAGTGCAAATTATGTAGAAGACGCGAGTGAGAGATGTGCGACAATGTAAATAAATAATTACTAGCCGCATATTCTAAGTACTTATACAGGGTGGTCCAACGAAAAGTTTGCACCTAGCTTTTCTCTTTTTTTTGTAGTCGAATGCGAAAATGCTCGGACACGTCGATTTTGCTTTTGAGGGGGACACATTTTAAACATATTTTTCGATCTGCGCCTTTAACCCCCTAGCGGGGGTGAGTAACAACCCTAAAATTTTAAATGGAAAGAGGGGTCTAATGACATATCATTTGACAGGACACAAAATTGTCTTTCTAATGATACCCTATTTGTCGAATTTTACTAAAACAGTTAATACGAAAACGACTTTAAAGACATTAAGCCGATAATTTTGGTATTAATGAGAAATACAAATAAGTTTTAATTATTACGACTGAAAACAACTACAATCATTTCTAAATTATTTACTTTGAAGAAAAACGGGATTTCAAAAACACTATCTTATTTATCAGAACTAAATTCCTCACTAATCGTTTGCGTTTTTTGTTGAAATAAAAACTGCAGATACGTGTAGGAAAAGAATTTACACCGTTTATTTTAGTCTTTTCATTGATTCAGTTTGGTTGCTTCTCAAGTTATTTTACTTTTACCGTACAAAATGATTTATTCCATTCTAGAACGAGTTGAAATTGTTAAACTTTATTTTCAAAATAATAGTAGTGCTAGACTTACTGCTCGCTTATTTAATGAGAGACATCCCGATAAAAATGTGAATGATGTGTACGTTGGCAAGTTAGTTAAAAAGTTTGTAGATACCGGATCTGTCTGTAATGTAAAACACCAGCCGCAGAAACCGATCAGAAATGAAGCTGTGGAAGTCGCTGTTTTAGGGCATGTTGAAATGGATCATAGTCAAAGTACCCGTCAACTAGCTGAAGCCTCAGGTGTCTCCCGTTCGTCCATAATACGAATTTTAAAAGCGTACAAATTTCATCCGTACAAAATCAAATTAGTACAGGAACTAAATGAGGATGATCCTGATAGAAGGCTGCAATTTTGTGAAGCAATGAGCCAGCGTTTAATTGAAGATCCGCAATTATTATTTAACATTTGTTTTTCCGACGAATGCACATTTTATTTGAATGGAGCTGTAAATAGGCACAATTGCCGTTACTGGGATGACAGTAACCCACATTTATTCCGTGAGGTTCATACCCAGTATCCTCAAAAAATAAACGTCTGGTGTGGCATATTAGGAAATCATATTATAGGACCACTTTTTATTCCTGGAAATTTAACTGGTGAAGTGTACCTAAACATGCTTGAAGACACAATTGATCCTTTAATAACACAAATAATAGAAGATGACCAAAATCATACTGCTGATCGGCTTTATTTCCAGCAAGATGGAGCACCTCCGCACTATGTGGCTCCTGTAAGACAGTTCTTAGATGACCGGTTCCCTGGACGGTGGATTGGAAGGAGGGGCCCAATTGAATGGCCTGCCAGGTCACCGGATTTATCGCCTTTAGACTTTTTTCTTTGGGGGCACTTAAAAAATAAATGTTTTGCCACGAAGCCCGAGTCCATAGAAGATCTTCGCCAACGCATTACAGAAGAGTGCAGAAACATAACACCTGATATGCTACAAAATGTTAGAAATAGATTTGAACAAAATCTGTATTATTGTATGGAATCAAATGGGTCACATTTTCAACATTTGTTAATGTAACGTTTTAATAAATCAATTTAACAGCTTGTTTACTTTTTTTACAAAGCAATGTTAAAACTAACAAACATTGGAATGTACTAACGATTGCAGGTGTTTTCACTCGCAATAATTAAAACTTATTTGTATTTCTCATTAATACCAAAATTATCGGCTTAATGTCTTTAAAGTCGTTTTCGTATTAACTGTTTTAGTAAAATTCGACAAATAGGGTATCATTAGAAAGACAATTTTGTGTCCTTTCAAATGATATGTCATTAGACCCCTCTTTCCATTTAAAATTTTAGGGTTGTTACTCACCCCCGCTAGGGGGTTAAAGGCGCAGATCGAAAAATATGTTTAAAATGTGTCCCCCTCAAAAGCAAAATCGACGTGTCCGAGCATTTTCGCATTCGACTACAAAAAAAAGAGAAAAGCTAGGTGCAAACTTTTCGTTGGACCACCCTGTATAATTTAAGTAAATTGCGAATGTTGAATTTTGGCGTAGAAGGTGCAGGTTTAATTTATTTCTCGTCCTCATTCATTATATTTGCACTATAAGCACTTTACTCATTACTATGTTATGGAAACGATATTTATATACTCGTTAGTTTGTAGCATTATCTTCAAGGCGCAGGCTTTTGTGCTGTTAGATTTAATGTTGTATATTTTTAATGCGATAAGATTGAAAGCGTTTGGATAAGTCCTTAATAGTCTACGTAATTAAATTAACATTCTTCTTTAGCAAGAACAAAAGTTTAAATACCAAGGATTCCAGCTTCGGTCTTTATAATTATTGAATTCAGCTAACATTGTAAAGTCGCATTATGCCAATACCACTCTCTTAATTTGTTTATCGTTTAGAGAAAGCTTTGATCATCAGCTGATTAGAGGTGTATTACCTATTTTTAAGGATGTAGAGACTGACATTATTACAGCTCCACTTCGATTAATTCTGGAATTTCATCATTCATTAAATGTGACGATGTTATAGCAGTATAGTATAGTTAGTTACCTGAAAATAAGGCTTCTACCAGGTACTGATCAAAACAAGGGCATTTCATATGTTAATAGCATGTCGTTATTGAGCGTTGAATTTTTGTGAGTGGTTTGTGAATGCGGATAGGCCGATAGACATTTTTGTCTGTTAATTCTATTAACTGGCAAAGCCACTTTTATTCGTCGTGGCAACTTCATCATTTGTAATGCCCATATTTAGGCACACGAAAATCCTTGTGTGATGGTAAAACATTATTTTCAAAATAACTTTCGCGTAAACGTGTGGCTTGGCAGAACTTTTGACGTTTGTATTTGAAAACGACTATTTCAAATTTGAAGATAATTTCTACAAACAGATGTACGGTCTTGGTATGGGAGACTGTTTATCACCGATATGATATTTTATTTTTCAACTACAAACGAAATGCATTCCAAAGTTGTCCTTTGCGTTACATACCTTTTTTATAAAAGATATGTTGATGATACTTTAACATGTATTACAAAAAACAATTTGGATGAGATTATGCATGTACTTAATAACTTTCAAAAAAACTACAGTTTCATAAGCCGATATTTTCTAAAAGATACATAAATTTCAATTCGACTCATACATTTACACAGAACTACAACATTATTCTAAGTCTAAACAAGAGCACTATCACTATCGGACAGAGAATTTCATCAAAAAAAAAACTACTACAGTGAAATCTCTCATGAGCGGACACTGATGGGACCAAGATAAAGTGTCCGCTCAAGGGAGGTGACCGCTTAAGGGAGAACTTTACAAAATATATATGTGATACAAGGGTTGCTTTTTATATTACGGGATTAAAGAACAAAAACAAATATTAATCATCGAAAATCACTTTGTTGTTTTTCAAAATATTCCCTATGAAGATCTATACACTTTTGCATGCGTTTGAATTGTCGAAGCACTTTGGCCACTCTGATTGAGGTATCTCCAAAACATGCATTCTGAATGCAGCAACCGCTTCTTCAGGTGTCGAAAAACGTTGACCTCTCAGTTTGTTTTTTACGTACGGGAATAAAAAGAAGTCATTCGGTGCCAAGTCAGAACTATACGGCGGACGACTCCTCAAATCGATGTATTGGGTGCTCAAAAATGCATTTGTTTGAGCCGATGTGTGAGAGCTCGCATTGTCGTGGTGAAGAGTGATCCGCCTTCGGCGGTTGGTTTTCCTGATTTCTTGGAAGACAACTGGCAAACAAATGGTTTGGACTACTCAGAATTGATTGATCTGCGTTATTCTGGTGGTACGGTTAGATTTGGTGTTGTTTTGATAAAATGAAGATTATTTATTCAAAAGAAGAACGTATTGATATGATATTGATCCTTGGAGAATGTCATCAAAATTCTTTATTGACTTCTCGAATGTATGCTCAAAGGTTTCCCATATGAAATCATCCACGACCAGCTGCTTTTGAGAGACTATTAAATCAGTTTAAGGAAACTGGAAGTGTTAGCTATAAGAAATACGTTACACGAAAACCTGTTAGCGAAAATGAAGAAACTATTTTTGCTATAGTTGGTTCAGTTATAGAAAATCCTAATATTACTCAAAATCAGATATCCGAAAACACCAATATTAGCCATGCAATTATTTCTCGAGTGCTTTAAAAACATAGATTTCATGCTTATAAAATTCAGCTTTGTCATGAGCTTTATGGAAATAATTTTGACAATAGAACTGAATTTTGCATGTGGGTGTTAGATAAAGTGGCAGCAAATGAGACATGTGTTATTTAGTAACAAATGTACATTTCACAACAATAGCCTCGTGAACAAACACAACTACCATTCTTATTCTAACTCGAATCCCCATGAATACAGAATCATCAGCAATCAAAATAATGGGGCTCTATTTTTTGAGGGATCGTTAAATGGTATGATGTTTCTCGATTTTCTACTACACCAACTTCCTGTATTATTAGAAGAAATTCCTTTAAACAGGAGAACAACCATGTGGTTTCAGTTAGATGGAGCTCCGCCTCATTATCATTACGAGATTCGGCAATTTTTGGATACCAATTTTCAAAACAGGTGGATTCGAAGAAATTGGTTTAAAAATTGGCCTCCCAGATCTCCCGATCTACCTCCACCGATTTTTTTTTTGGGGGGATACGTTAAAGGATTTGTCTACAAGACGCCTCCAACAACACTACACGATATGAAAATACGCATAAGCGAGGCATTTTAAACTGTACCCCGCAAATGTTGACCAGAGTTAGCCGCAGTTTTCAAAAGAGCATATCGAAGTGTCTGGAAATGGGCGGTCAACATTTCGAACACATGTTATGAATATTTTGGTAGAGATTTATCAAGGCTCTTTTATTGCCATTAATGCTGTTCATACATAATTAAGAATAATTATAATAATAATTAAGAATTTCTTATAATAATACATAATATAATGACTTTTATAAATTGTAGATCATTTGACATTTCTGATTCCATAGGCTACTAGATACATTAAAACGTTTATTTAAAATACACCTAATGGTGTACAAAACAATTATTTGGAGTATTCTGCCAAAACGCACAGAATCAGCTATAGTACACCCTAATACCATTCAACAGGTAATTAGTAAGTACATTGCTAGGTAAGTTCAGAAATATGACGTCCCATTTACATTAATGAGGTTATAGCGACTTAAAGTTTCGTAATCTGCAAGACTGAAGCAGTGAAAATAAATATTAATAAATTAAGTGATGTTTTATAATTAACGTGATCTTTTAATATTAACAACAGGAATTTATTTACGGAGCGTTTCATTTCAGTGCCTGCTGTCACTGTCTGTCCAGTTGATTAACGTAACAACCGTATTCGCTGATTTTATTTAATTTCTTTCGACTTTAGATCAGCAACATTTTCAATTCAATTTGCATTTCAGCAAACCTGCTAGTCAACCCCGGCACAGGGTTTTAACGGTGCCCATAAAATTTCCTAGATGATTTTTACTAGATAGTCTCACAATAATCGTGCATAGTTTGAAGAAACAGAACATTTTTTGTCCAGGTACGATCTCGTGTCTATAAATAGATGAAATTGGATAAAATCAGTAGCTTTGAAATCACTCCGTATTTGGTTAGATAGTTTACAACTTTAAGCATATATTTGTGCCATTTAGCTACAACTAATTGAATTTTGTTGATGTGATGCTCACAACACACAATTATACACAATCTTGTAACGTAATTTCAAAATCTAAATTCTAGTGCGACACACACTGGCGCATCGTCTAATTTAATATGAAACACTCGTGTAACGTAAAGATAGGGTATATGTAACTTGATTTTCCTAATTTCCACAGTATTACCCAAATTGTTTTAAAATGTTTTGAGCTTGCCTCCAGATATATCAATTCTTGATATAAACTAACAGAAAATATTCACTTAAAGTGACTTAATTATGTAGTTGATTATAGACTAGATATATATTATATAGAAACCAATGAAGAAGAACGGAACTTCTGTAAGTTGGAAAAAACATTCGCTTTAGGTGCGAATCGAACCCAGATCTCAGGCTTTACGGGCATTTGCTTTTATCATTAAACTACCGAAGCACTGGTCATGTAACAAAAAAAAGACACACTGGCAATAGAATATACTTTTGTCCTACGCTGTATATATGATTGGGTAGTTTTGGATATTTCCTCTTAGTCTTATGGTTTTATACCTAACATGTCTGAAAGTCTAATATTTTTGTAAATATTATAAAACATCTGTAAGTAATAGAAATATTATCTTGGGTGCCTGTGATAAAGAATTGATAGAAAAGGACCTTTTTCTAGTCGAAAATATTATGTTTGTTTATGTGTCAGTCGAGAAGGTACAATGCATATATTAGAAAAGATAGCCAGATGTTTTAGTTACAGGATGGTCACATTCAACATTATCGAAATACCCGCCGATTAAATGTGAGACTAATCTTATATATGCATAGGTAGTTGGGGAGTTAACGAGGTTTCCCATATCAAAGAATAAATATATAAAGGGCGTAGAAAACATTAACATGGGTTTTCATCCAGTTAGCTTTCCTGGATATTAAGGAGTCATTATATAATCGTATTGTTCCTGACTTTACAAACGGTAGTGTCTTGTTGATCTTCTGCAAAATCTCCAACATCATCTTAGTAATCAACAATCATTATTACCGTCGACATAAAAATGTATTTTATTTCTAAAACTACTGCCACCCTGTAGTTGTATTTTATAGGGATGTAATACCGAGGCACGAAAAGAATAAGATAAATCGGTCAGATATATAGGTGATCAAGTAGTTGTCTAATCACAATGTGTATTTTAACCATGCCACATTATGCACTCTGAGCGTGTTACCATTTTTATTATCCCGGCTTAATATTTTATTATCATTACCTCTGGGATTGTGATAAAGTTGTCAAGCGATATATTTATTTCAGTGTCGCTGTTGTAATATGGCGTTTGGAGACCATTCGAACATGATAATTTAAACTGTTATATAGAATTTAAAAATAAAGATTTACATGTGCAGGTATAATTGACCTAGTGTAAAAATAAAACGTATTGGACAAAAATGTAAACAAATTGATGATGAAGGTAGAAAAATTGTTTATAGTTTTTGTAAGCGCCGAATACGCTTACAGTGATTATGAATTGAAATAATATTAGTGAATTAACTGGAAAATGGCTTCCTACCTTTCCTGGTTGCCCGTGGTTGGTAATGGCCAGCTTATGTTCCAGTTTCTTCACACACACATTACACAATAATTACAATAACTATTCAACTTAAATATTCATAACCAACCAAAATGAAAATATAATAAACCTAACGAAACAATTACGGACGCACACAAGGCAGTGCGGTTACGCAACAGTTTTTATAAACAAACTAAGGTGCCTACTTCAGATATGGTTCGAGAAAAACTTAAAAACTACAGACAATATAACTACAATGAAATGATTTTTCTCTCAGCTCGAGAATAGACCCTAGACTTCTATTGCATGTCCTACACGTCGTATTAAATAAACCAAAAGAAAATATTCACTTTTTCAAAGGTACCTCACTGTCTCAGAATATATAGAAAATACAGATAAACACAGAGAGTGCTTGGTTTTGTTAATTCCAAAAAGTTATCCGTTAATTTACTGGCAAAGTAACATTTTAATTAACACGGCAAGGGTCCGTTTACGCTAATCCGTATCTATTCCAAAACCAACAAACAGCTCAGACTGTCACTGAAACGAATTTTCCACAATGTGCACAGTGCACACGCTTCCGATTAGATGTATTTAATGTAAATAAATGTGTTTTAAGTTTTTATATAAATGTTAAGAAAGCTAAATTGGAGAATATGCTAATTTAGCGTATTAATTTAATCTTGAAAATATATGAATTGAAGAAATAATCCATATTTAAGATAATAAACAGTTTGTGGAGGTGACTTTGGTATTTTTATTGCAACTAAAAATAAAATAGTTTACCATTATAAACTATTACCACTGACCACCACAAATTTATATTCTGATAATAGGTGAAATATTTTATTAATTAAAATATTAAAAAAATAATCCATGGTACGATTAAAAAAATCTGTTGTCTCGCCCCAAAACTTTCCCGACTAGATATAATATAATAATATTTCGTTCGATGTTGTCTCTCTGTATACAAACATTCCTATAGAACTTGCCAATGAAATCACCGAAAACAAATGGAGTGAAATTAAACAACACACCGACATTCCACTAGAAGATTTTAAAAAAGCAATCAATTTCACATTATCCACAACCTATTTTCATTTCGAAAACAACCTATATAAACAGATTGATGGCCTGGCAATGGGAGCATCTATTTCGAGTGTGGTCGCACAAATCGTAATGGAAGACTTAGAGAGTACTCATCTCCGTTCCATCAAATCTAAGCCTATATTCTTTTTCAGAAATGTCTATGATTACATAGCTTTAATCTCAAAACATAAGGTTAATTACATTAAGGATATATGTTCAATTCATATCATCCAAAATTACAATTTACAATGGAAGTTGAAACCAATAGCCAGATCAATTTTCTTGATACTACTCTTGTTAGAATTAACAACAAAATAAAAACAAAATGGTATACGAAGCCAACTTGGTCCCAGATATATGTAAATTAAAATTCTTGTCACCTCATCAGTCACAAAAAAAGTGTAATCATTGCTCATTGGGCTTGCAGATAGAGCGATTAAACTTACGGATCCCCGAATATCGAGAAGAATAGAAGAGAGAATACACAAATTTTATAATGAACACACTAATAACAGTTCTAACACAAATAATACAAAAAACTACATGTCACTTCCGTATTTCAAGGGGTTATCTGAAAACATAAAAACTAAATTACAAAAATATAATATCACTGTTTGTCATATAAACAAAAACACCTTAAGATCAAAAATATATAAAAAACTAAAATCCAAAACACCTAAAATGAAAAACACGCACGTTATATATCAAATTGCATGTGAAAATTGTGACGGAGTATACATTGGTCAAACGAAGCAACATCTTGAAAAACGGTTAAGAAACCACAGAAACCCCAACATAGGAAGAATGGCATTAAAAAAAACACATAGAAACACATAGCCACGAGTTTGACTTCGAAGCTACGTCCATTTTGGATAAAGAAACAAATAAAAAAAAAGAGAAATGCTAGACATGATACACATAAAAAAAATAAACACAGTATCAATCATAGAACGACATTCTATATCTTAGTCAAATATATAATAACATTGAACAAGCATAAAAAATGTTTAATACTGCTCTCGAAAATATCAAAACACTTAGAAATAATTTTGATTTATTGATAAGCGAATCAAGTAGTTTGATTGCGGAATGGGGAATAAAAGCGGAGTTTTTACTATGTACATGTAGATGATACGTGTTTACATGTGTCTACTGTTGTGTATCCTATTGTGCTTAAATGCAGGCCGATATTTGTTGATGGGCAAAGACTATGGTACTCTGACGAGCTCATAACAAGAGCGAAACGAATTCGTCAGTATCTGTCGACCCATGCTTCGGTCTGGTTCTATCGAATTAGACTGGGGCCCTGCTAGATTAAACAAAATTCCTTGTGTAGGTAAAACCAGCATTTTAGTCCGCTTTGCCATTAAATTATTTTTCAATGCTCAATTATTTAAACATAATTTACCAATAAAATCGAATTCTGTTTTTCTCCCACTACAATAACTAATAGAACTCTCTCCAATGTTCCTCAAACACAGAACGAAAATAAATAGCAGCAGACTCCTTTTCCAGCGTAGGTACTTATACATACCTACAAACAGCCTGATGGCAAAATCGAAAATGCGAAACTTCATTAAATCACAGTTAATCCGAGTTCAGACACTTGGAAGAACAAATTGTTGACCGTAACGTGTAATTGAGTTTAAAGTGTTTAGCCTGCCTGTGTGCAATTGGAAAATATCGATTGTCAGTAATTGAATTAAAAATGGGATTATCAGGGATGGTCGCTCTAGGTATGTATGTACTGCAGGGTTGACTTGTATTATTATTTTAAATAAACCTTAATTTTCAAGCGTTTCCTACGAAACACTTGTTCAAGAATTAAAGAAAGCCGATGGATGGATGAGGAGATACTGCAGAAACAAAGAAAAAACGAGACATGAATGTATTTAAAAAAATGATACCGAATAAATTATTTAAAAAATTTCTAAACCGTTCGTATTGATAGCTCCTGCAAAACGTTTAAATATTCAACTTCTTTCTATTTAATATTTTGCCTTATACTTTCCCCACGCAGGTAAAGTATTGTCAACGCGGTAAAAAAAATTGAGATAAAGACAAATATAACCATTTTGCCCTGACACGACTAAGATCATTTCCAGATGAAAGTCCGTGTGTCTGTCTGTATTCTTCCACGATAGCGCCTAAACGCTTAAACCAATTGAGCTAAATTTTGGTAGGTATATATGAGTTTGGGGAAATCGTGAGATTAATTAATTTTAAGTTAAAATTGCTTTAACCCTGTGATTGATGTGCACACAATCCCAAAATCTTTAAAGAGCAGTAGGGGTCTTGACACCACTTGTGGTAGATCATTTAACACTTTGGTTTAAACACACATTTTTGGACAATTTAAGTTTAAATAGAATAAAATCTAAGCAGAGATCTCGGCGTTAACTAAAGTCGAAATGCTTTTGCATCCATTACTCTCCAAATGCTCCAAGCTGCTTTTATTTTAAGACTGCAGAAATGCCGCAAACAAGGTCGTCAACATTTTGAGCATTTGTTAAAATGAATTTTCTAATTGGATTGTGTGAAGAATCGAGCCCGGAGAAGATACAGGATTTCCCAAGCCACGGAACATCGTGGTAACCAATAGCAAAAGAAGTTAGAAGAGCTAAACACCAAGGACGGTAGTGCCCTGAGGGCCACGAATTTTCAGGTTCCTCCCATCCATGGGGAAAAAGGCAGGATCGTCTAAACGGACCAAGATAAGGCTGAGCCATTTTCTGACTGCCTTGAAAGGGAGTGTAGGAAGAACGCACATCCCGATGACGAGGAAGGGCATTGCAGGAATCGCAACCATTGTCAACGGCATTCTCCGACTGGGATACTTGCCTGCGAGGTCAAAAGAGGTTATAGTAATGATGCTACCGAAACAGGGCCTTCAGAACTCCATATCCATCAGTCTACTAAACGCCCTGTCCAAAACAGCAGAACTGGCGCCTTCGCGAGTTATTGGACGAACTAGAGGTCATCGTGACGACCAGTTTGGATTCAAAGCCAACCAAAACACGGAGCTGCAACTATTAAAACTCATGGAGCACGCAGCGTAAAGACTTAACTGGCCCCAAGCCACAGGAATCCTGTTTCTAGATGTGGCCAGAGCCTTCGATAGGGTCTGGCATTAAGGACTCACATATAAGATGAACACTCTAGGATCCCCCCACAACCGAAAATAAAACTCGCAGACTCCTACCTACAGGACCGGCAGATTCGCGTCAAGATAGGAAGGGAGATCTCAGAAAAACGGACCCTTCAGGCCCACATGCGCCGCTCTGAGTTATGTACTCTCCTCATCTCTTCTCCTGAACACCTTGGCGCTCTACGCAGACGACACCGTTCTGATTGCCCGCAGTCGCAGCGCATAATTGGTAACCAGATACCTTCAACGAGCAGCTGAGAATTTTACCGACTAGTGTATGAGGTGGAAGACAAAGATTAATGCCGCGAAGAGCACCGTGGTACTCATAAGAAGGAGACAAGTGAGTCCAGACGACTTAGCCAACATCGAAGGCACCGACATGCAATGGCAGGACACTGCAAATTACCTTGACGTAACTTTGGACAGATCCTTGTCATGGAGGCCGCACATCGGGAAGAACATCATGTTGAGGCTCTACCCGGTGATCTGCAGAAAGAGCATGTCCTTACTGGTCAAGCTTCATCTATGCTAGTCCAGTATGGGGATACGTAAAGATAGAAGCTGTTATGCAGGTCGACGGATATTGTCTTTGAGGTAGAGAGCTCTACTATTCGGCCAAAGAAGGCGATGAAGTACCTTGGAGTGTGGATAGGCAGAAGTTTTGGCACGCATATCGTCGAGACGACGTGACTGGAAGAGCTATGAGGACAACGGCAATGCTCGCAAGGCTTATGTTAAATATTGATGGCCCGTCAACAATGGAGAGAAGAATGCTGGCTACCGTCTGCCAGAATGTTCTCCTCTATGCGGCTCCGATCTGGATCGATGTGCTTCGATATGGCAGGTACAGATGTATGATCGAGAGCGTCCATCGAAGAATGGCCATAAAGGTGTGCTGTGCCTACAGAACGAAGTCCTACAATGCTGTGTGCGTGATTGCTAGCATACCGCCAATAGATCTGCTGGCGAAACAAAGAAGTGAAGTGAGTGAAGACTGCTAGCGAAATGGCAAACTGCAAGTACCGGGCGCTGGACACATATAATGATCCCCAACATAGAGCCGTGGATAAATAGGAAATTTGGCGAAGTCAACTATCACCTGACGCAATTCCTCTCCGGGCATGGCGCAATTCAGGGCTACCTGGAACGATTTAAGGGGACCGAAAATTATAGCTGTTTGTTCTGCGGTGAAATTGATGATGCCGCTCACGGTGTTCTGTACTGCTGCAGATTCGAACGTGAGCGAAATATTTGCAATGCTAGACTGCCCATCGTGATCTCTGAATTCAATGTTGTTGATCAGATGCTGAGCTCGAGTCAAGGTTGGAGAGATATCGATAGTTTTGTCCGTGTGTGTTTTATGTGTTTCATGTGTTTGATTTTTTTAGAGTTCTTTCGATAAAAGTTGCTTGTTTCACTGCAGTCGTGTGGCTGTTTCAGCCTCTACCTAGAGATCCAGAAGAAGTGATTCTCAATCTAAAACACTCCAGACTAGGTTATTTGCGAGTGTTATACACACGCCATTGCCACCCCTGCGTTTGCAGCAACATTCTTTCAATGGTTTTTCCATAACCCGCATTATTACAAGAGAAACAAACCCCCATGGCGTGTAGTAATGCTTTTTGGATGAAAAGGGTAAAGAGCGGGTGGTTTCTATTGTCCTCGACGCCATCTATTAAACATGCCTCAGACTGTATATGAATGCCAATTTTTAATTGCCACTGTTACTGCTGCTTTTATTTCTCTGTTTATATTTTTTGCATATTCCATTCCAGCAAATATGTAGGATTTATAGTGAATTGAGTTGAAGTACTATAATCGTTTTTGTAGTATGTTATTATCAACGGAAAATGAAAATTTAAATGGTCATCAGGAAAGTTTTTTCCTAATGGAAATTAGCGTTGTGTATTGGAATGTTTATTTATTGCAGCTTTTATATTATTTTAAATGCTTTACTGTAATTAAAGTTTTCTTTATTTATTAGATACACAATAAAAAATCGGTTGTGTCACCCCAAAACTTTCCTGGCATTATATTGGGTAACGAAACAGAATCTGGAAATGGTCTTAGTCGTCTCAGGGGACTTCAAAATGGTTATATCTTTAAAAATAAAAATCATATCCCTACATGTCGGTACAACGATGGACGCTACTATACAGGAAGGGACCAATTGCATTTGCCTCGCCCGGGGCATTAATTCCTCAAGAAATCGCCGGCATATGCTGATTGCCACTATTATAATCTTCTCCCCGTAGACATAAAAAGCTGTCAATCAGAGACTGTATTTAAAAAAAAGTTAAAATTCTTCTAGACGAGCAACGCATTCTATAATTTGCAAGAGTTTGCTGCTGTGGTCCAATTTTTCTGACTTGTGACTTTGTGTGATTTTAGCTGTCTTAATTGTGTTACTTATTGTCTAGAAATTATTGTTGTTGTTCTAATTTTAATTCGGTTTTTGTATGTATCTTTCTTTGTTGTGTTTTTTAGTTTTACTTGACGTGCCAATGTACTTGATAATGTACCAACTTATGGCTAATAAAGATGATATTAATATATCCGTTTATATCCCAATTTTTTTAGCGCGTTCAGAATACTTACCCTGGGTCGGGAAAGTAAAAATAAAAACGGCAACGAAGCGACAAAATTGTGTAACCTTTTTCACAGATTTAATAGACGAGATGAGTAAGTAACCGTAAAACAGTGATTCAGACTCGATTTGACAGACTTATGTTGCCCACACCAATGCATTTACAAATTTGGGTTGTGTTATAAAAAAGATTGTCCGCACCAATAAATTTTTTAAATATTTAAGATTTAATTTGTTTGTTTATTTATTAATACAAAACAGTGGCAGCTTAAAATTAATATGATTTTACTGTTAGTAAAAAATATATTTGTATACAAATTAAGAACGTGAATGAACAAGGCAAAACAACTACTACACTGGCATGACAGATATTGAATTACAAGCCCCAGTTTTCTAAATAAATAGCGGGTCTCACATCGAAAAAATCTAAATTAACTTTCTTAATTAATACATTTAGTAACAATAAAATATTTATACACATCAAATAAAAATAACATCACATTCAAAATTAAGTTTTTGGTTTACTACACAATAACAGAGAATATTGGCTTCACAATTATTTTTGAACTGTATACTTTATGATTAAATTATATTGAGACAAATATTAGCGACCTATCTAACCAAACTATCGGAGCTGGCACTTTCTCGATAGGCGTGGTTTCAAAAAGAATTGAAACAGGCGCGCTCGCTTGCTTACGCATCTGGTCTATTAAATCTGTGCGTGTTCATGATCTTTTCATATCGTATAGTACGTTCATACCTAATACATACATAATAAAAAAAAATGTTCACCATTAATTCGGTTATTCTGGGTGGCCGGAATTATGAAATTCAAGCCTTACCCACAGTTCTACGAATTATTTGGGTATAGTTCCCAAGACAACTGTTTTGCACCAATCAACGGCGACGCTGTCCTGGATCCCCAGAAGTAATAGCGATTGAACAAAGGACTTCTCAATGAGCCCATTAGAGGATATTACAAACGGTAGGATTTTTACTTCATTTTGTTCATATATTGATTTTGTCTATTTTCTCTGCTTCCGGTTTATTTATGTTATGATCTAGGGGTACAGCCACCTCTAGTATAAAGCATATTTTTCCTTTTTTACAGAATAGTACAATGTGTGCATTATTTTAAACAGTTTAATAATGTCTGCATTATTTTAAACAGTTTAAAAGAAACAAAAACTGTTTTTGTTTCTTTTAAACTGTTTAAAATAATAAAATAAAAAGAAAACATGTTTAAAATACTAATGCACATACCGGGAGGCTCACTAACGCTATCGACAAGCTGTATCTCCGAAAGTATTGGTCGTACACATTTTGGAAAAAAAATATTAGCAAAAGTGGCCATGAGAAATTGACCAAAACAGTTTTTAACTTTCAATACCTACCACGAGAGGACGCATTTTTAAAAAGAGAACTAAAAACTGAAATATTTAAAAAAACTCAAACGGACCGGTAGGCATTAGGTTCTAATCTTACTTTTAATAATCTACAACTTTATTTCCTAATATTTTGACGTATCCCCTAAAATAAGGGACTTAAATTGGATAATGAGTCGCCGAGATATCACATATTTTCTATAACATCATTCTTTTACCTCATCCCGCTTTATTTTAGGTGATACGTCAAAATATTAAGGAATAAAGTTGTAGATTATTAAAAGTAAGATTCGAAAATGTAACATCATCCCCTATATTGTCTAGAATCACACTTATAGAAATTTGGTATATTTTGTCGAAAATTTGTTGAAAGACTATGGACGCAAATTATATTAACTAAGAAAAAGTCAGAAATGAAAATTGTCGAGTTTTTTTACAGATTTCTGTAAGAAAAAGTCAGATTGATAAAAAAATCAGACTTTTTTTACAGAATTCTGCAAAAAAAAGTCAGAATACTTAGTCATAATTCTGTAAAAAAAGTCAGTATTGGAAAATTCCGATTTTTTTTTAAAGATTTCTGTAAAAAAAAGTGAGAATGATAAGAAATTCCGAATTTTTTTACAGAATTCTGCAAAAAATGTCCGAATACCTAGTCATAATTCTGTAAAAAAAGTCAGCATTGAAAAATTCCGAGTTTTTCTAAAGATTTCTGTAAAAAAAAAGTGAGAATGATAAAAAATTCCGAGTTTTTTACAGAATTCTGCAAAAAAAGTCAGAATACTTAGTCTTAATTCTGTAAAAAAAGTCAGCATTCAAAAATTCCGAGTTTTTTCAAAGATTTCTGTAAAAAAAGTGAGAATGATAAAAAATTCCGAGTTTTTAACAGTATTCTGCAAAAAAAGGCAGAATAGTCATCATTCTGTAAAAAAAAATCAAAATAGTCATAATTCTGTAAAAAAAAGTCAGAATTGAAAATTTCCTAGTTTTTTTTTCAAGATTTCTGTAGAAAAAAGTGAGAATGATAAAAAATTCCGAGTTTTTTTAAAGATTTCTATAAAAAAAAGTTAGAATGATAAAAAATTCCGAGTTTTTTTAAAGATTTCTATAAAAAAAAGTGAGAATGATAAAAAATTCCGAGTTTTTAACAGTATTCTGCAAAAAAAGTCAGAATAGTCATCATTCTGTAAAAAAAATCAAAATAGTCATAATTCTGTAAAAAAAAGTCTGAATTGAAAATTTCCTAGTTTTTTTTTCAAGATTTCTGTAGAAAAAAGTGAGAATGATAAAAAATTCCGAGTTTTTTTAAAGATTTCTATAAAAAAAAGTTAGAATGATAAAAAATTCCGAGTTTTTTTAAAGATTTCTATAAAAAAAAGTGAGAATGATAAAAAATTCCGAGTTTTTAACAGTATTCTGCAAAAAAAGGCAGAATAGTCATCATTCTGTAAAAAAAAATCAAAATAGTCATAATTCTGTAAAAAAAAGTCAGAATTGAAAATTTCCTAGTTTTTTTTTCAAGATTTCTGTAGAAAAAAGTGAGAATGATAAAAAATTCCGAGTTTTTTTAAAGATTTCTATAAAAAAAAGTTAGAATGATAAAAAATTCCGAGTTTTTTTAAAGATTTCTATAAAAAAAAGTGAGAATGATAAAAAATTCCGAGTTTTTAACAGTATTCTGCAAAAAAAGTCAGAATAGTCATCATTCTGTAAAAAAAATCAAAATAGTCATAATTCTGTAAAAAAAAGTCTGAATTGAAAATTTCCTAGTTTTTTTTTCAAGATTTCTGTAGAAAAAAGTGAGAATGATAAAAAATTCCGAGTTTTTTTAAAGATTTCTATAAAAAAAAGTTAGAAAGATAAAAAATTCCGAGTTTTTTTAAAGATTTCTATAAAAAAAAGTGAGAATGATAAAAAATTCCGAGTTTTTAACAGTATTCTGCAAAAAAAGTCAGAATAGTCATCATTCTGTAAAAAAAAATCAAAATAGTCATAATTCTGTAAAAAAAGTCAGAATTGAAAATTTCCTAGTTTTTTTTTAAAGATTTCTGTAAAAAAAAGTGAAAATGATAAAAATTCCGAGTTTTTTTAAAGATTTCTATAAAAAAAAGTTAGAATGATAAAAAATTCCGAGTTTTTTACAGAATTCTGCAAAAAAAGTCAGAATAATAAAAGGTTCCACATTTCCTTACAGAATTCTGCAAAATAATATTTTGTATGGCCCTTCTATACGCTTTCGTAGCTACTATTGCGAATAGGAAAAAATCGAGAAAATTTTCCAATGAGAATTTACCTCACATGTTGGAATTGACTATAAACAAGATAAACTTTTCGAGCACATTATTCCAAGAACAATCGTAAAACACCTCGTGATATAAAATCGTTATAAAAATTAATTAAATTGGTGTACAGGCTACAAGAATAAAATGCAACGTGCACACAAAAGTGCAACTACCATATATATAATACTTCCAGAGAAAATACTGCCAGCATCGGCATTTATGATTATACTTACCATGGCAGAGCGCGATGGAGTTAAAATTTTACGTGTCTACATTATGTGAATAAGGGCATTGTTTCATCCCTCGCATTTTATGCAAACCCCTCGTCTATAATGGTTGTGAACATTTGAACAACCTGTCGTGCCGTGCCGTGTCGTTACAACTGCAGCCACATCACCACCCTTGAAAAATATTTGCGAGTGCGTTAGTAGAAGAGTTCGAAAACCTATTCAAGCTAACACGAGCACCACCACCACCACCGTATGTGAACTTTTCTCAGGCGTATCTGTGTCGTTTCGAATTGTTGATTTGCAGTTTTTTTTAGATCTTTCGAGTGAAAAAGAGGGGATAAAAGTAGGCTTATTATACATTTAAAGGTTTAAAATGAATAAAAGCTAACCTAAAAAAATATTCCAGGATTTATAGGTATCGTAATATTACACTTTCTAAGAATTCGTTATTATATGAAGAATATTGAAAAACAGGTTTTAGAACTTCGCCAAACCACTGTACCGAACTAAGACTGTTAGCTTTCTCATGAAAGACTTCAAACTAAATTAATCTAACTCCATTACTTGCTATATTACTTAAGGTAATTTGATTGATTCTATCGCTTGGTGAAGGAAACTATTTAAGTAAATTAAAATCCTTGAAGAAACCATTTTTGGACCTATATATCCATATTACTAACGAATGCAAGTAAAAGTTAATTCACTAAAGTTTTGACAACTAGCATGCGAATATGGACTGAAAGAACCTGAGAGTCAGTCTAATAGTGCAATGCTAATTTGTTATACCAACGCTTCAACAGTTTAATAATACCGGACTTTCCAGCGCGCATTTCAAAGGTCATGGCAGGAATTACTAAAAAATGGTCTGCTTCGTTATATCCAGTTGGAGAAGCATGCTTTGATTACCAGTCGGCACAAGTGGAAATGACAGCTTCCTTTGAGGGTTGACTGCAGACTTTTGTGCTAACAATGAAACGTATGGTTTTTCCTGCAATTACACGATCATTGTATTGCCTGGAGCTATTTGGATTAGAAAAGTCAAAAGGTGAGTTTTCTATATGTCCCTTTCTTAAATAGTTTTATTAAACCAAGCCGTATCTGGTTATTTCTTAAGAAGGTTGTAAAAAAGTCACTAATTGACAGGTGTGCGTCTGAGGGCAATGCAGTTTGAAAGAACAGTACTTGTAGAAACAAACATGTTTATAGCGTTATTGTCCTAGAGAAGAAAGTTTAATATTTGAGTACTATAGTAAGGAAAAAACTAAGAAGGAGAAATTTCAAGGCAACATATTAATTTTTACCAAACACTTCGCCAAGGCCTCTGAATTAGCAGATGGACTGATAATGCGTAGATCAGCAACTAGCGAAAGGAACAATCAAAATTATATATATACGGCAACTTTCCGCAAGATTAGATTTGGCCCTATTTGTATAAAGCATGGAATAAGGCTTAACTCGCAAACATATTGCGAGTCTGTGTTAGTCGTAAAAAATTTGAAACCTTTCCGACACACGTCTTTCAACGCTACCAGTCTCTGGAATCTTTTGGGCTACATCATGCACTGTACTGATTTTTTCACTATCTGGAAATTGTTGTAATACCTGAGAAACTTTATTACCACGCAATAAAAAATTACACATTACCAAGTCTCTCCAGGAAGCCTATCTAAACCTTAAAACAATATAGGGAAGTTTTAACCAGGAACCTAAAAATATCGGTGTGTGACACGCTCGTATTATCACATGTTAACTACTGCGATACGATTTGTAATGCCAGCTTGATGGTGGTCGATAAAACCGCATACAAAAACTTCAGAATTCATGTTTGAGACTGATAGTTGGTGTTCGCCTTATATAACCTTTATAGGATTAACAATATTGATAGATGGTTGAGCGATGTGAGGATAGACAGACTTGCCTATTGTTATTTGTTACTGTTTTCGGTTCATGTGAATTATTCATGTTTTCTGTTCTTGATTTAATCATTTGCAAGTATTGTTATATTTAAAATTTTATTCCTGAATGTTATTTACGTATCTATAGGTTAGCTGAACAGACGGTTATATGTACTGTACTGGAACTCGCCCCATTGCATTGTTATAATTGTAATTGTTTATTACTTTTGCAATAAAAGAACTTTATTATTATTATTAAATATTTGTCACCGTTTTCAAAAGCATCGCATATTCATTCGTAAGTAATTAATTAATTTATTATTTTTACAGAACTGCTTCATTGTTGGAAACACAAAGGCCGTCTTTAATTTGAGGAAAAATACAGAGCAACACATCAGTCAGGTTTGCAGTATTATTTCTTTAAAATGATGAATTTTCATAAACTTGATTTTGGAAATTGTCAGTCACCAAGTTAACTTTAGTGCTATTCTCCAAAAAGTTCCAGCCGAACATTACCAATGTTTGATTATGTCCGCAATCTTGATTTATATTGAAATGGCAAAAAAGTACATTTCTTTCTATAGCCTAATCATTTATATTTTAAACAAGACTTATATTGCAAAAATGGGTCAATGCCTAAGCATAATAATATAATTTAAATAGTTAAATAAACCGTTTTCTTGTATTATTGGAATCTTGTCATTATAGACATTCAATAGTAGTAGTATAACTACTAGGCATAGGCAAGTCTACCGACTCGGCCGAAAGCACCGTCCACCCTTCCAATCACTATCCACGCGACCAGGTACTTCACTACCATGATCGCGTCGACAGGTGCTTGAAAATGTGGGCATCTCCCGCCCCTAAATAAATCGTTGTTTTTTGTCATTCCTGAAACTCTTATCATTGTTGACTGTGTGTGCACCTGTATATTTTGTTCTTCACCAAATATAAACACAATGCACTTTATTTCGACAAACATAATTCACTCCAATATTGAAGTATTAAATAACTAAAACTATACAAATTGTAGCAATCACTCAAACAATATGTTTGATCAGATTAATTTCTTCAACAAAACTTCGACGAGTTTCGTACAATCTCAAAAGTATTCTCTAAGCGCAGGCATTTACGAAATTGCTACAATTTGATTTGTTTAATGATTGTCATTATTTACTATATAAAGAGATAAATCTAGGAAGTTTCAAAATTGTCTAGACTGATGTGGAATATGTGGAATAAACATACAGAGTGTCCGCGCAAAAACATTACACCCCCATTATCTTTAGTATTTTTTATGTACGAGTACGCAATTCTTCCCAATATATAGATCCCAGCTCCACTTTAAAATTTTAAATGAAGTAGATATTTTACAGATTATGAAAGACAATGTTTGTCCACAACTATTTCAGTAAAAAACTGATAGGTTATACAGGGTGTTTCAAAAAGACGCGGAAATATTTAAGGCGGTGATTTCTCACATTATAAATATATGTTCAAATCGTAATCGGGGTTTGAGTGCCAGACATATTTCGAAATATCATTCCATCTTCATGGCTTAATATACATAGTTACGCAATTTATATAATGATTATAGTCGAACTGGGCATGGAAATTTAAACATCTCTATACAGATTGAAAAAACATCATAATTTAGAAAAAGAAATATTACAAGTTAATCTTTAATGAAACTCACCATTTTGCGAAAATACTTAAGTATGTAATGTACTAAAAACTAAACATGTTATTCCTTGAAAATTAAATTCTAATGTTCGAATTAGCCAAAAGGAACTTACTGTTCCATCTTCAGTGGCATCACTAAATCTTACAAAAAATTCTTACCGTCCTAAGTTATAAAATGGATTCAAACAAGTAGGTATACAAACTTTGCGAAAAAAACTTTTATTTAATAGTAAAAAACATGCGGTCAGTCCTTAAAAAATGTTTGAACACTTAAATTAATTTAAATTTTTATCTCTTCTATTTTTTTCATATGTTGCTTCGTTTACGAAATAAAGAAAAAACTGCTAAAAGTGACCACCTCTAGCACGGATACATGAATCCAAACTTCTCCTCATTGATTGGCGAACTCTCTAAAAAATACCATGGTCGTTTTCAATCGAATTACACCCAGCAATAATGCAATTCCTTAGGTCCTCCACATTTTCCACAGGAGTAGCGCAAACTAAGGCCTGAACGTGACCCCACATGAAAAATTTCAGTGGGCTTAAATCCAGGGATCGTGAAGGCCATAAAACTAACTAACTAATGCATTGGGGCACCATCGTTCATAAACCACTATGGATGAGGTATGGGATACAACAAATTGTCCTTAATAATACGCCAAACAGTACTATTACTTACATTCAAAACCTCCATATACTTCTACTCGATAGTAGAAGTATCTGTATTTTCTTTAACTATGTTCAGCACATCCTCTTCCAGCTCTACCGTTATTGCTGTCTTTGGTCTTCCTGTTCCTCCACTCCTTTAGTGAGCATGTTTCTTAAAGCCGTCGATGAATGGTTTCTAATGCATTGCAATCAGCGAGTCCATAAATTAGGTGTATGGCGGTCATCTCGGCACTTGTATAGCGATTCATGTTAAGGCACTTCATCAAATTTGAGAGATTCAAATTGATTGGCTCAGTCAAATAACATCAAGGTTACTGAGTTTTAGTCTTTTTGAAACAATCTGTATAAAAAATGAAATTGGAAAAAAGTAAATACAAATGAATGACACGAAATTAGTTATAGCTTTTGCTCAAAGTGTACTCAATTAACACTTAAACAATTTGTAACTCTGTTCGCACTCATTCAATAATTTCTGGAGTTAACGTCGAAAATCATTTTGAATCCCTGTTTGCAAATGTCTCTACTGGAGTTTTGTATATCACAGATATCACAGAAACATGTAATATTATTACAAACTTCAAAAATAAATTAAAAAACAAAAATCTTAAAAATATCATTGAACAAAATAAATTAAGAAAAACTAATAATTTTCTAAGAAATAATAAACGTCTCAAAATTCTGAGAGCAGAGAAAACTAACAAGCCTGCCTGCATCAGAATACAACAAAAACATGTTTTATTTAATTAATGACGATACTACCTGTAATGATTGAAAGATCTGAAATCTCCCTAAGAAAAAAAGTCTATATATGTCAAATCAATTTTACATCTGCGTCCTATCCAGATTTCTGGAGACACATGGCCCAGGTGTTGCCTTACAGTTAAGTAATAGTTAGGAAATACAATCTACTGTTGGCAACGATTAAGGCAGTTTGATCAGTCCACAAATGCAAAGACAAGCAAATGTTTGAGCATATTGCTGTTGTTACTGCTTTTATGTATTTTTTAATGACAATATTGATATAATGAAGAGATCAAGGTTGATTTTATGCTTTTATAAAAGTAGAATTGCGAAGTATTAGTCAACAAAACGTATAATCCCTCTTTAATTAATTAAATTAATAAGGTGATTTTGTCTTTTGTTAAACAAACAGTACATTTTTTTAGTCCTGTGCTATAGAATCATTTGATCAAGTAAGTGTTCCTTATATGCAAAAACAGAATTTTTCACAAAGAAAACATAAGTGCATAATTAGCCATCACCTATATACCTTTGGGGACTGATGAAACAGCCTTGATACACACATATAGTCAAAGCGTATAGCAGCATCAAAACTCAAAAAGGTGGCGCCACATCGTCAAGAGCATCGCAAATGCTAAAGGCATCTCTACCTAATGAGGTGCAGGTGCCGTTACAGGTGAAGCTCCAAATGATTAAGGCAGTTGGGCTTGATCTATGCCTGTCCAGCTAGGGCAAACGCGGCACCATCGTACCTGAAGCGATTGGAGGCCACGAAGAATAAGGCAGTAAGGATGGCAGTGGATGCACCACAGATCCGATGGGACCTCAAACTCAACTTCCTAAGGTTGAAGGCCCAGAAAGTCTCTGCAATGGCAGAGACACATGCAAACCCACTGATCCGTGAAGCAGTCCACTACTATCTAGAAGAGAGTGTAGGTATATTTCCAAGTGTTTTTAAAATTATGTACCTCCCTTTTCCTATGGAATCATGAAACCATCATATTGCATTTAATATTATAATATTCTTTATAAGGATAGTAGGTAAACAGTGCCTTATACAGTCTCCATTCTATATATTCTCATTTTAATTTTAATAAATCCTAGAGCTACATAGTAGAAGAGAGATCCAAAAGCTATATTATATGGTAATGTGCAGCAGCATTTTTAATTTCTTCTTCCATTAGAATATCTCGCACCAACCTTTAAGGAATGTTTACGCTGAGACAACACAAACTTTTAAGAAAACTCTGGGCCAGGCACTCTGTTATGTAAAAAAGGACGATGAGATAGTATATATGGGGACCAACTTTAGAGCGCACGAGAGATGTTTGCATCTTTATGTATGTATCTATAGTTAGTTGTGCTTGAGATGCGCTAACAGGTTTGTGATAGGGAGTGTTTTTTTTAATTATTTTAGAATGAGAAATAATAACTAATATTTATTTTCTGAAGTAATCCATCTTGTTGGAATTAACTAACTTAACTTAATTCCAACAAGATGATATGTATAAACGCTTAAATCATAATTAGAACTAACAATTGTCATAAACATATATATGAAAGTATGATCCTCACATTTAACACTATTGTATAAGGTTCCTTAACACGTTAACTGCCATGCGTACCATTTCTGGACACATCTCATTTTAATTGTGCGCCATGTGTACCTTACGAGGGCACATGCATTTTGAGTCTCTCGGCCGTGTGTACCTACCGCGGCCGCACGTAAAGTTGATTTAAATGCATGTATCATTCGGTCTGGTGGGACTATATTATTTATCAATGGCCCCCGATTTTTTTAATATTTTCTTTAAATTAAAGCAAAAATCAATAGGTAATAGAAAAAACGTATAATAATGCTTGTTTAAAAGTACATAGGTCAGCTTAAACATTGGAAAAAGGCCCAAACATGTCCAAAATCTAGATACATATACCGCAAAGAAACATAATACTAAAAAATAACGCTAAGAAAACTTAACTGCCAAATAAAAACTCATTCTATTATATCTAAACAGGACTACATCAAAAAGGTGTTTTGTTTTATTTATAAACTTGATAACTAAGTCAATGATGAACTGAAGCGGAACAACCTGCCCGCAGACGTAAATACACCTCACTTAATCGTGAACTTGATGTGTCCAGGTATGGTACGCATAGCGCAGGACACAAAACCATTAAAGATGTTGTGTATATGCGCCGCGTGTACCAACGCTGGACACAGCTCTTTTTTAAAAAACATTCACTTTTTGGTTTTTTTTTTTAGTTACTTAATTAAAAAATATTTCTGGTTTTTCTTTTTATAGATGATTGGGTTGCAAATTTAACGATGAAAAATGTTTGCAATGTTTTTTTTATTTAAAAGGGTGCGTTAATAAATAAAAAAAAAGTAAAAGTTAGATTTTTTTATTTTTGGGACAATTTGTAGACATTTTTGGAAAATTAAGTGGCAAAGATTATGTTGACAAAATGTTGACCATCACTCTTTAAACTGAAAACGGGAATTAGCCGCTACGTGTCTACACATCTCTCTGGAAATGGCGGTCATTTCGGTGCGGATGTTGTGGTTCAATTGCAGTAGAGTTCGTGGTTTGTTTGCATACACTTTCTGTTTAAGGTTTCTTCATAAGAAATAATCAGGGCTTCTAGGAGGCCAGTTAATGGTGCTTCCACTTTTTCTGGGAAAAGTTGATTGACAACCGCAAGCAAGCCATTGGTTGGAAGTATGGCCCTTGTTGAACCCTGGTTCCACATTAAAACCCTCAAACTCCTGCATTTGTGGAGCCAAAAATCATCGTTGCACAAGATTCTGATGCAAGATCTTACAGTATACAAAATTCAGCTCTTCACTACATAATCCAAAAGCTATTGCGTGGGATGCCATGTCTGGTGAAGGCATCATTGGGCCTTATTCTTTTGAAGACCGCGAGGGCGGGCACTTACGGTAAACGCGGTATTTACCGTAAGTGCTCGCCCTCGCGGTCTTTAATATAAGTATCTTTTGAAAAGGGTACAAGTTAAATATAGCATCTAAATGCCATTTTGTCTCCAGCAATTTTGAAGACACTGCCAGCAGCGTAGAAAGTTGTGACACAAACCACTTTCGCTGGGACTATAAATTCGTTTTTACATCTCCCCTATTTTATTCGAGGGTGATTTACAGATACTTACATAAACAATGTGTATATTAGATATACAATTTCAACGGTACAGTAAACTTTAAAATATGCTCTTGTTTTGCAATAAAAAAATGCCTGCATTTTTTTTAATAATAAAAAACGTGAAATACTTGCCCTTTGCAGTAAAATTATATGCCAGGATATCGTTAACCAAAGGGGAGGACAAGGGATAAATGTGTCTACATAATTCATTTTTTACAATCAAATACGGATTTATATTTTCGAAACGAAGCTTTATAATGACATACTTTGTACAAGTGGTGCTTGGCATCTCAAAATCATAAAGAAAAATCAGTTGTGTCAAAGCTGTCCGAGCAAGATTAACGAAACAGAATCTGAAAATGGTCTTAGCCGTCTCAGGGGACTCCAAAATGGTTATATCCGTCTTTATAAATTTTTTTAGGACGTTCGCAATACATTCCCTGGGTCGGGAAAGTAAAAATAAAAATGTACCATGACTTCGCAGGGTACCACAACTCAGCGGCAACAAAGCGACAAAATTCTGAAACTTTTAGTAGATTTTTTAAAAAAATCTAACTATTCAGGAGATCGACACAACCGAAATTTTGAAAAATTTTTATGCAGTACTTCATTTTATGACCCCTGGATCCTAAAAATGACCTCAGTTCAAAAGTTTATATATCTATATATATATATATATATGGGATATAGAAACTTTGCGTCACGTTCTAGGCCGCATTTTTTGACCAATCGAAACAAAATTTGGTTAAAAAATCGGCTAGGTCATGGAATCGCGTGAGTTCGTTGGCGATTGAAATCGGAGAGCTAATTTCAGAATGGCGGCCTGTCAAAGTTTTAAAAAAATCATATTTTTTTCGTTGTTAATAGAAAAGACCGATGTTACATATCAAATGATAGAGTACTTAAATCTCTACAATATTTATTTGGAGAGTTTTTTCATCGCTGGCATATTTAAGTAAATGTAAGTCAATATAAAGTAACAAAAAATAAAAAAAAATATCATCACCCGCTATACCTGTAATCATTTTGACAAATAAACACCTGTGAAATAACAATAAGACCGTACTTACGTATGTATTATAGTATAATGGGTATTTCAGTTAAAATAACTGTCAATATGACACTTTGGTTATATTTGGCGAATGTCAGAATATTCCGTTATTTGTTTATTAATAGTGGGTGTCAGTGGTAGACTAAGTATAAATAAAAAATACATAAATCAAAAATCTACTTTTCCGACTGGCTGCCATCGGGATTTTTTTTTGTTTCAGGCCATATTTTCTAAATCCCTACATGCCTTTATCAGTACTAAAAAGAAAGATTAAAAAACTCAATAGATAACATACCAGTGTTTTTATTAATATTTATTTAAATTTTTTGACAATTTCGATGAAATGAAGTAATTTTAAGGAAACTGTAATTCAGTTTTTGTTTTTTGTTTTCACGAAGTGGCATTAACGCATTTCTCTCGTTGTCAACGTTGATCGTTCATGTACTATGCACCTTTAGTTTTTTAAGATTATTGGACCACTGATGATGGGACTTGATGCCCCGAAACATAAATAAATTTGCGTTTATTGCCCAACAGAATAAATCCCCTTACAGAGCAACATATAATACAACATTATAAATAAAGATAATAAATCAAATTACAGCAAATTAAGTACATCCAAATCAAATAAACTAAAACCAATCACAATGAAGAAACTAAACGGAATAATATTGAATAAAATAACAATTTAAATTCAGATGTAGACATTTATACAGCATTAACATTTTACATCACACCCTAAAAAACTACGAGCAGTCTTCATTAAGTGTTGCACCAAACAATTAAATATATCGCAATCGTTACAGATCATATTAAAATTATTGCACATTACAAAAACTGGCGATTTCGTGTATAGATTAGTAACAGGACGTTTGCAGTAAAACATCAATCCGTTACGAATCGCGGAACATTTATAACAATCTCAGCCAGCAAATGCGAGCAATCGATTTTACCATTTAAAAGACCGTACAAAAAATTCAAAGAAGCAAGGATTCTACGGAACTCCAAGCTACTAACGTTAAATCTATTCCAGAACATCAAACTATCCACCCCTCTCTCTGGATAAACACCGTCATATTTATATAGTATGAGATATTTAAGGAATTTCCTTTGAATTTTTTCAATGGCGTACTTATGGACCTCATAAATAGGATACCAGATGATTGAACAATACTTTAGTTTCGAACGAACGTAAGAGAAATATAATGTTTTCAATGCATTAATATTTTCAAAGCCTGTGCAATTTCTAACAATGAAACCATAAGCCCTAATAGCTTCATTCGCCTGTAAGTTAATATGAGGAACGAAAGACAATCTCGAGTCAAACGTAACACCCAAATCTGTAGAAGTTGCACATCTCGCGAGAACAGTCTGTCCAAGTCGATACTGAAAATTAAAAGCAGTTTTCCTTCTCGAATAATACATACATTTACACTTCTTAGCATTTAGATATAGCTACACCAACTCTCCACCGCCTCAAGCTCTCTCTGAAGACCTATGCAGTCCTCGTACGACACGACAGTGGCGAACAGCTTGACATCGTCAGCGAAGAACAACCTGTTAACTTGCAGACACTCGTTAAGATCGTTAATGAAGATCAAGAAAAGCAGAGGACCTAAGTTTGAACTCTGAGGCACACCAGAGGATGCGTAGTGGACAGAACAAACCATGATAGCTCCAATTTCCTAAACAATATTGAGCAAACTTGTATCTATTTTAGACAGAAAACTTCCATAGGCAGGCATAGAAACAATTCTTCTGGATACATCCTGCGTCCAATTTACAGTAGCTAACGTTTCAGTGATCATCCTGTCAGCATTTTCAACGCAAGGTCTCTCTGAAGAAGTAATATGTCTCTTCTAATAGATTAGTTTACAGAAGTCTAAGTTATTCAATCATTGTTGTATCAGTGCTACCATATTTTGTTCTATACTTCCTGACCATCCAAATTAGTTCGTGCAAGATATTATCTATACCTCTGGCTACCTACCTTTACCACAATTTGTAACAGCAAGAGTGCTAATTTTCAAAATTTTTGGTTATAATATAACATTACAAAGGTATTAGGTATCATAAATTTTAATTAAAAAATTAATGTCTAAATCTCAATTGTCCATTCTAACAAATTCTAAAAATTTTTCTGCAAGCATACCTCCATGAAAAGGTATTTAATATTTGGAACTTGTTTGTAGAAGCGTCTCTTTGGTATGTATGGATGTGTGTAGTATGTATATAAAAGGCCAGACATCGTCTGTATGGGCGGTAAAGTCCTTCAACCCTTATATCCACTTTCGAGGGTAGTGATGCCGATTTAAAAGCAAATCTTCTCGGATTTTTTTCCGCTTTTATTTTATGTCTTTTCGATATTGACGAGTCGTCTATTACTACAACAAAGTTCGAAAGATCATAATCGAAACTCATTCACCTCGCAGATACTCACGAAGAATGAGCATCCTCATCGTTACATGGAACAGACCGCAGGATGGACCTTGTTGTTATTTTCGATTTTTATGTTTCGATGTATGATAATCTGAGGAAGATGGCGGCTTGCAAAGGTTTCCGAGAAAACTTAAAGATAACAATGACATTTAAAAATTTTTCTGTAATTACATAGTATTTAAAGTCACTTCAAAGTATTCTATACAAATTTGAGATATAAAAACTACTAACTATTCCAAAAACCGACAGTACTTTGTCTAAAATGTATAACCCAACCCAAGAGAAAATGCCTGAAATAAGCAATAAATTGATTGAATTGATTTTCAGTTCCTAGTATAGTTAACTCACAGATTGCTTAAATAAATAACCAAACTTTTATTTATTTACTTTTATTTGTCATTAAAAGACAAGTTGCTGTACTCGCTAAGCATCTAAGAAATCATCAAAACCATTTTGTCAAGAACTGAAAACAACTATTTATAAAATTTCGTTATGAAATATGATCCCAAACCTGATGCACGGAATGTAACCATACGGGTACCCCAAGTCCTTTATTTTTTTTGCTTCCCGCTTTTGTTAAAGATACTCAAATCATTCAGTATGCTGATGACACTACTTTGTATGAGTCTCATGAAAATAACCACGAACAACTCGAGGATAGGTTTGACAAGGCAAAGGAATGAATGGTTCGCATCCAATAGTATGTGGCTTAATATCGTAAAAACAAAGAGGATTGATTTTTCACTTAGAGGTCAATATACGTTAACGAAAAATTTGTTAAATTTCTTGGAATATATTTAGACTCCTGTTTAACATGGAATTGCCAGATTGATAACCTCTAGGTAAAAGATCGTCGAGTGTCAACTACCTTTTGAGGAGACTAGTTCTGAGAATTTACACCCGAGAAAATCATGCTCTAAAAACCACCCGAAAGTTTTGTTATTTAAATGCCATTTTCATGATTTTTTGCAAGATTTCGAATGTTGGTCCAATAAGGAATACAATGGCATGGAAAAAGTTATTATATTTTCCCATCAACTTGGCAAAACGCAGAGGTATTTGTGGATAAAAACGCGCGTTCTTCAGTTTGCAAATAGTTGTGTAGTATTCAATTTTGCAATCAGTTATTACTCATAGTTTATTAATTTTGTTTGCATTACACCCTCAGATAAAATATTTGCAAGGGTGGAAGCAAAATTGCGCATCGAATAATTTCGAAATTTTAAACATTCCCAGCACATTAATATATTGGTTTATTGCTGTAAATCCACATTTGCCCATTCGCACCCTTTGAAGGGAGTGGAATGTATCGAGAAGTAGGATCCAGTCAATCAACACCACGCTTTTAAAATTCATCTCGTACTAGGAACACGCTCTACTGATTTCTAAATGAAGGTTAGAATTTATTCCATCCTATCAGGTTAAGATGTATGAGACAGACATTTTTTCTGACAGTGTTGGACCGATAAAGAAATGTTGAGCATTATTTCTATGAATATAATCCACAATGGACCATGGAAAATCGTATTCAAACAATATTGGGCATTAACGTGGTGTATTTCGTGTTGAGCATTTTATTAAAACGTATTTTTACGGGGGTAAATTTACGCACAGCGTGATTTGGCTTCATTAGAAAATGCTTTGCCGGAACCTCATCCAAAAGTGGATTGGAAATAATGGGACCTTTAGGTGGTCGTTCCAGTTTCTTGAGATGACCCCAATGGATTTTTTTGTCTTGGGTTCTTTAAAAATCTCTTTTAAATAACCCAAAGACCATACAACAATATTGGCGAACTAAAGGAACGAATTCGTGAAGCCTGTCCCTTATACCAGGCAAATAATATACGATACGAAGCTTGTGAGATGTAGGGACTGGTGGAGCTCAATTGGAGCATTTAATTTAAACACTTCATTTGTTCAGTGAATGTTTTGTAAAATAAATTTAGATTTAGACTATACTAACTACAGAAGACTTTCTTAATTAAGATTATGAGCCCCTAAATCAATGTTGTTCAGTGACATTTTCAATACTTTACTACCTTCTTCTTACACTTTCTGGGAGACCAAAAACACCATGTATATTTCTATTCTTAGTAGTAGTAAAGATTCCCTTCATAAGAACTGACGAGATGACAAACGTTGCTTTTGTACAACTAATGGTTTGATTAATTCAGACCGTTTTTCTCAGAAACGAGATTCTTTCTCGTATAGTTTTCCATTCTATGGCATCACTAACGTCGGCGGAGCAGTGCGTATTTTCGTTTCGCAACACAATCAATATTTATGTTGTCGCATGTATGACGATGTACAGGTTCAAAAGAAAAACTTTTCTAAAGTTACCTACTTAGCCATGCAATAATTGTACGGGGTAAATTCAACCATTTTGATAGAAAAAAAAGGTGTTGTTTAGTATCCCCTATGTTGCCAAGCAACAGAGAATAATAATAACACTACTTAATATATTGCATAAACGTCAGCGGCCTGCATTGTGTAGTAGCCACAACGCCTTAAATTTATGTCAAAAATAACCCTTATTTACAAATATTTCAAAAACTACTGGACCCAGGCATGTCAACCTTATGTCATTTTTCTTGTCTTTTAGAGCGGCATTTACTTATGTTAAAATATACAGGGTATTGCATTACGAAAATGGAAGTTTTGTCTGTAGCGCATTTGTGAACTACTCTGTATAATGAAAAACATTTTTGGGTTGTAGATTAGATCTCTTCAGTCCCTAAAAGTTTTGTAAAGGATTTTTTTGTCTATTGCTCATAGATCTCGAAATATCTTCCGCCCACGCACTAACGAGCCACTCTGTATATTTAACCAACCACCTTATTCGCCTGCCTAAATAATACTAACTCAAACTTGCTACATATAAAAAAATCGGTTGTGGCGCCCCAAAACTTTCCCGACATGATATAATATAATCAAAATTATATGACCTGCGTAACGAAACAGAATTTTAATAATTATTTTTATTATAATTGTATGAATTTCATTATTTCCAACAAACTACCTACTTTATTCAAAAATTTTAAAAAAAATATTGCCAGAGCTTGCAAATTCAAATTTTTCAACAAAGTTTTATTCATAGTCACATAATACATCACAGACACTTAACTATATACATATATAAACAATATGCTACAATGATAATATATCAATGTGTTAAAGTACTTAAGTACACATAATATTCTTATAAGAAAGGAATTTTAAAAGCTATTTTCTCGAGAATTATGGGGCAAATATCAAAAGTTACCTGTCGCTGATAAAAAATGCTTTAAAATGATCACTCGACCCCTACTGATATAGGAAAATTTAGTGGTTGTGTTCACCCCTATCACAGGGCTTAAGCGATTTCAACCAAAAACTAATGGGTTCATCCTAGGACTGCCACAAACTTATGTACCAAAATGTAGCTCAATTGGTTAACGAGTTTAGGCACTATCGTGGAAGAATACATACAGACACACAAACATACATACACACAGCCAGACAGCCTTCCATCTGGAAAAGGTCTTAATCGTCTCAGGGAACTTCAACAATACTTTCAGTGTGCGGGAAAGTAATAACTAACGATCAATGAATCATAATATGATATCACACACTAGATACATGTTATACAAAAGAAACAAAAACATAAATATGATAATAGGATTAAATATTTTAAAAGAGAAATATAAATTATAATCTAAATTAGAATCTAAAACAGAAACTAGATTGATTAAACCAACATCGTTTAGATTTTAAGTGAAAAGAACTCCAGAACTCTGGCACACTACGCAGTAAATTTCCTCGCGGCATGCATAATTTCAGGGATATATATATATATAGACTAATTTGAGAAATTTTTGAGTTGTGATTGTCAGGTTTTGCACGTCTGTGATAGATCCAAAAGTTTGTTGTCAGCTTATTTTACTTTTCCGCTTTGGCACTGTGATAGGGGTGGACGCAACCGCCAAATTTTCAAATATCAGTAGGGGTCGAGTGATACATCATTTTAAAGTATCTTTTATCTGCTTACAGTGATAATAATACTTTTGATATTGGCCCCCATAATTCTCGAGAAAATTGTGTTTAAAATTTCACCAGTTAGCTGGTTGGGACCTATAACTCTTATGAGAATATAATAAAGTAATTTTTTGATAATGGGTTTGTGACGTCATTGATAGAGCATACATGCGGAGGGTTCTGGGTTCGAAGTAGTTAGTTGTTAGTTTGTTTGGTTAGTTTATTGGAAATCATGAAAGTAATACAATTATTATAATAATAATTATTATTATTAAAGTTCATATATTTTTGTTTATATTATATCTTGCCGGAAAAGTTTTAGCGCGACACACCCGATTTTTTTTCTGCTCTGAAGTTTTCAATCAATTTTTCTATACAACATTTAATATAATAGATTTGTATCCACTAAATAAACTCGATTAAATATTTTTGCTCGTTTTTCGATTATTACTCATATTTACCAATACATTTGAAGACATTTCAAGACCCGACTCGAAAATTGTATGGTCTGAAATTTTTTGCACAGGATATTGGTGAATTTGTAATTTTCCCAAATAGCTTTTACTCTTAGTTAAAATTCATCACGTCTATACGCCATTGCATATAGCTGTATTTCGGCGTCTAGTATAAAATGTCTTTATTTACGTTATATAAAATTCGCTCCATGTTCTTTCTGATCGCGACCTTTTGTCATGTGGAAATTCACGAAGAAATAGAATGATACAATAAATGGGAAACATTGTGGTGGTGGTGTATAGCTATTCGCTATAGTCTTTTTGCATTTACAGTGACTCTAAAACCTTCTGTTTTCTTCGGCTCCTCTGGTGCCCGAACCCGTACCGTACTACCTGTACCCTATACTCATTCAAGCACATGGGACAAAATTTTTATGGTTTTCCTTTAATACAAACATATTTAAATGTTTAAAATTTTATAGTAATTATTTGAAACACACGTATATGCCGTAGACCATTTTTGATAGTAAACTTTCTTATCGATAGCCTGACTCGCACCTAAATCGAGAGTCTGATAATCCACGAAACTACCGTCCGGGGAAAGTACAGTACACGTATACATTAGAATAGATTTTTATTTAAAAAATATTGAAAGCCATAGGACTACACATGCTATGCATTGTACCGGAACGGTGGGCACCCACAGGCCCGCCAAAGGCAATTGATGTCGATTGTGTTGTGAAAGTTGAGATTTTTGGCAACAAAAACCAATTGAGTTTGCGAGAAACAATACTCAAAATGCTTGTCGGCTTAGTTTTGTATCGATTGCCAATTTATTTGATATAAGATAGCACCAAAATCTTTTGTGGTATATAATTTTAATTAAAACTATGAGGAATTCATTATTTCTACGTCTTGAATCCCTAAAAAATAAATTTTAGGCCGTGTGGTTCTCACATATTAATGAGAATTCTAATGGTTCGTCCAGTTCATTTGAAAATGTACTCAGTATATTGGGTTGCTCAAAATGTGGATATTTATTAAATATGTGAGCCTCTTTTCAGTGAAAAATAATAAAATGCTGTGTAGCATATTATTTGCTTCATTTTCTTTGTTTACAGTATTATATTATGTAAATAATAAAAGAAGTATAAAGGCATCTGCATAATGAGATCCTCAAGTTTGTTTGGTATATTAAAGACGTAGAATATAATAAACGTGCAACTTCTGGAAAAGTTTGTAATATTTCGTGGAATGTATTCATATTTTTCTTGATATTAGAATTAACAGCACGCAGCAAACTGTCTTGGAGATTTAATTATATTTTAAAAGTGTTTATAAGAATATTACAAATAATCTGAATAAAGTTTAATTAACTGACCACCAAAAAATCAACAACATCATTGTAAAAAGCGCTACTTTGATTTCCTCTAAGTGAAAGTTGGAGTTTGAAAAGTATTGTATTCACTTTAAAAATGTATCATACCTCGAATTTACAAGAGAAAATTACCTCTAATTTAGATCTGTTTGAATTCTGGAACAGAGGAACACCCTTTATTTATTGAGACAGTGATGTTATGTAGGTATATTCGTGCTTAAACTTGTAAAGTGTTGCTTAAGCCTAAAATCAAGTTGGGAACACATATATCTTGGTCTAGCTCACGTCTCACTCTACAAACGCTAGATGCAGATTAAAATCTAACCCCTTTTATTGTATAAAGCGAAAAAGGAATGAAACATGGTCTGCTCTGGTATGTTTTACATTATTTTAATATGGACCATGGCTGGGAATAAAAGATCTTTATTTATCCCCAATTTATATGCAGCACCGGTATATATAAGCAACTTGCTCCATGGAGCTATGTAAATACATTCGAGTTTGCTATTAATAAAAAAAGTTCAAACCGTCCGTTCTGTTTTAAGTTAAAACTTGAAGAGAAACGAAATTAACTTTGTGCCAAAACAAAGTAAACATGTACAGGGTGTCCTACGATGACTGACCGTTAGAATATTCCTGAAACTACTGCGATTTCAACTTTGAATATTTTGTTAACCCAGTGTTTTTAAGTTCTACCGATTCTATCAAAAGTTGACATTAACTTCCTTATTTTAACTAGAACATTCCATTTATTATTTGATATTCGGATTCTACATAGAATTCCAGACGTAATTTACATGTCCTTTACATAAGTTCAGCAGATTTTGACGTATTTATACGTGTTCCATTTGAAAAAAATTACTTTCGTCTTTTAACTACATTTTCAATATCATTTTTTGATCACCCTGGATTAATAAATGGTAAAGTAAATTACAAAATCGTACAATATTATTTCATATTTGATATAATACAATGAAGATAATGTTTAACAAGAAATACTACATTATTCAACGTATAAGAAAAGATATTCTTAAAACAAAATGCCCGTCATATACAGTTTAGCTATAATATTTCAGGCAAAAGGAGAGAAAAGCGCATCATAGAGCAGTGTTTTGTTATCTGCCAGGATCGTGATAAACTAAACACAAATTGCCCTTGCAGACGTTCCCTCTATTGTTCTCAGGATATAACTATCCGTCGTGTATCTTTTTTGAGGTTAATGAACCGGAAAAATAAAAATGTGAATTTTCCAGAAAAGCCGTTAAATTCATGGAACGAAAATGTTATACCAATATCAGATAGGATTTTTTAAAAATACTATGCAAATATTATCGAAGACAACAGAGTAAATTTCAATATTCAGTGTTTTGTATATAATTCCATATTCTTTCTTTACATAGACACATCTGCACTTTTCTTGTCCGACTAATGTTACCTACTGGCTGTACTGTTTGCTGTGCTTGGCACATGATAGTGTTGAATTTAGGCCGTGCACAACGTGACAAGATCAATTTTAAACAAAACTTAATGCTTCTGGATAAATCCTGTGTCAAATGTATACTAGCTAACGTTTCGCTAATCATCCTGTCCTGCAGTTTGTTTGCGATTATTCGCAGTACAGCTCCGCATGATATGCATTTCATCATTCATAGGGACGCAGTTCCATCGAAGTTCATGTGTCGTGAATTCAATTTGGTATTGGAACGTATCATAGACCCTGCCGTCGAATTGATTTTATTGTAAATCGCCTGTTTTTTACGACAGCTATGCAGATAGTACCATAATTTTGCATAATTGGGTAAGATATGTGGCCATATAAATAAAGTATAATAAATTTTGTGGCAGAGCAAACAGAATTACTGGGTCAACCTACACAGAGGATTTTGTTTAAATTAGCAGAAACGCAATCTAATTCAGCAGACCTAGACCGAGGCATGGGTCGACAGATCTTTTTCTTTATTTCTTTTTGAAGAGGTCTCCCGGTTTCACTGCAGCCTCATGTGCTTATTGTGAAAAATATTATTTTATGCCACCCAATCCAACAACCCAGTACCCTCCACTAACTTGTGGAGTTTGGGTCGACATATTCGAATTCGTTTCGCTCTTATTATGAAGTCATCAGAGTACCATATAGTCGTGCCACATGATTCTTAACGCATTACTGAAAAATCAAAGAGCCTTTAAAAAAATGGACGTCGTGTAATAGTAGCGAACCTAATTGTATATACAGGGTGAGTCCTAGTCAATGGTACATTAGAAGTTTTGGGAAAACTAACCATACAATTATTTTGAAAATTTAAGTGACTACTCAAATCAATCAAGAATATTTTTTTGGATCTTCCATCCATTTTGGAGTATTTTGTTTTAACACTTCTCTATACCCATCTTCAACTGTTTTTGAATAAATAATTTATTATACAAAACAGGTATCTGGAAAATATTCGTCATTTTTCCGTTTGCATAGGTAGAGTCTTGAAATATTGAGGGTAGTTCAAGAACATCTTAGGAGAATAGATTATCAGTTTACAGGGTAGTCGCAAATATCTGTAGTTTGATCTATAATAAATAAATATGACACGTGTCAAAATTAATCAACAATTGTGACAAATTGTAAATATTAATTAGTAGTAAGAATCATGGAGGGGCTTATAAATTATACTAACGAAGACTACCTAAATTTGCTTATTATTTATTACTATCTCGAATTGCCATAATTGTTGATTAATTTTGACAAGTGTCATATTTATTTGCTTTCTAAAGCCATCATGGCTAACTAAAATCAATTAAATTAAGTTACATCACTATTGTAATAGAAAAATTAAATTGTCAATATTTTGAAAACTATCAATTTTTGTAACAAACATACTTTCATAAACTTACCCTTATTTTTCATGCAAAAAAGTAAAAAATATATAAAATTAGGGGTTGCCATTTAAAAATTTTGAAGATAGCCTTTTTGTCAAATACCCTGTATTAATATTTACTACAAAAATATACGTAGGCGCCTAAAATAGGTCTTTAGCTCCTAGGATATTCTAAGAAATTAAATTATTAAAGCTTCCATATAATGGAAAGCTCTGCCTACTCTAACCAGATTTCGAGTGAAGAATTCATTTTTAGGGGAAATGAATGTGCTATAGTTGAAGGATTATTATTAAGAAAAAGAATGTATGTATGTATTGTTACTTATAGTTATTATTTATTGTTATTTATACGATTATTTGGTTTATTATTGTTGTTTTCATTAATATTAGGTATTTAGTTTTAGTTCATGGTAAAGTATTTCAAAAGTAGCTTAGGCTAAAACTTCGCCATTTTGATGAAACTTTTTTATGTATGTTTGTACGGATTGTTTCTGAAAATAAAGTCATATATATATATACGAGTAATAAAAAATTGTCATTATTCTGAAAACGTCATTTTTGACATAAAATTTCAAATATTTCGAAAACAGCTGGAGTTTGTATAATATATTATGAATGAAATATCTTTATAATTACAAGGAGAATCTAAAAAAAATATAATTTATATAGGGTTGTATTTGAAATAAGGAAGTTGACACCTACTTCCGGTATAACTGGAAGTAGTAGGTCCTTGAAAACATTTTAGCCGAATTGGTCCCGTCGACCTACGTACTACACAAGATTTTCAGGTTGTTTTACAGTGTAGTTTCTCCATAATCGATCGAATCCCTTCCCGGTGGGACACCCGGTATAGTTCCATGCCAGACTGATTCTATATAATTTGACGAGGATGGGTAATAAGGTCCAGTCCATTTCGGACAACAAAATATAAGATCAAATGCACAATTTGCTCCTTTGTGCGTCTCGACCGCCCAATTAGAGTAGACGGTGTTACGAAGTCGTTTTACAAAGACTCTTTTTTTTTGTTCCTATAAAATTATGGAGTTCACCGGCAAAATGAAACATTATTTAGGTTTGGTTATACTTATTTTAGTGGCTGTTAATTCTGTGAAGATAAAAATCTGGCAACAATGCGACAAACATTCGTTTTCATTAAATGTTGGATGTGGAAATGCTGCCTATTGTATTTTTTCAAATACTAAAAAGAAGGATGTGTATAGAAAAATATATCCATCATCATTTACACCGGAACAGCACATCTGTTCTGTTGCGCAAACGAGGCTACCTATCATTGTATGATACGTCGGTATTTGGCAACAATAAAACTTTTTACTTCCCCAGTGATGCTTGCAGAGTTGATATTTTTTCTATTCATTTTTGTTAGAGAAACTAGGTGAAACAGCTAGTGAAACTCTTGAAGCGCATCATTGTTGTCAGCAGATGTGTTTGTGTTGCTAATAATAATACGAAAGTTTTGCCAACCATTTACAATTTATTTCTATATTACAGATATTTTGCACTGCAAAAAGTTACTGTTTAACTTTTGTTAGTATCAAATATTAATTTATATTTTTATGTACAATAAACATTAAATTGCTACGATTCTTTGAAATAATGATCTCTGCATAAAGATGCATTTAAGTCAATCCAGTAGTGCAAATGTTTCCTATTAAAGAGACCATTCTTGTTCCTTGGGTTTGTCTGGCCAAATAATATTGACCCAAGTGTGACCAAGTAAAAATAAACTGCCGCTGCTTAAAAAGTCAGTTTCCTTTAAGCTATGAATTTCGGTCAATTTGTATGCATGGAATGTATGTTTCCGTAAAGTGTGTAGGAGCTCTCAATAACCCTGATTCCAACGCAACTTCCAACCCAAAATAGCAATTTCGGTATTTTTGTTATTAAAACAGTTGTAATTCTGTGTACTGGTGATTTGGACCTTCAAAAGTTATTTAGATAGTTTAAAATAGTGTTGAGTACTGTTGGTGACATTTAACAATGCTGATTGTTTTATCGCATTGTATATAGTCCAATGTTAAGACCAAAGCTGGAATATGCTGCCATTGCTTGGCCTCAGATATATTTTTTTTAAATGGGGTCTTGATCTTTAGTTTTTGTATATAAATTGTTAATATACAACAGACTGTAACCAAGTATATATCGGACAAACTTCCCGAGTTTTTAAAGATAGAATTACCCAACATAAAAGTGATATTCGACTTAACAAAAAAAACTTGTGCATTGGCTGAACATTGTATTAATACAAATCATTTTCCTGACTTAAATAATGTAAAAATTCTTACCTGTGAACAAAATCAAAATAAAAGACTTTTCATTGAAATGTTTGAAACGTATAATACCGAAAATACGTTAAACAAAAAGAAAGACTAATGAAATCATATTTATTTACTATTAATAATAACACCCATAATAACAGTAATATCTCTTTTGAATCTACTTTCTAACTAACCTAAATCAAAAAACTTGACATTTCACTTAAAAAAAAATACAGTTATCTATTAACTAGTCAGCAAAGACTACCACTCAACTCATATACGAGTATATATAGATGTATAAACTTTTGAACTGAGGTCATTTTTAGGATCCAGGGGTCATGAAATGAAGTACTGCATAAAAATTTTTCAAAATTTCGGTTGTGTCGATCTCCTGAATAGTTAGATTTTTTTTAAATCTACTAAAAGTTGAATATAACTTTCCATACTATTAACCGCAAATCGTATAATACCTATAGGTAAAATTAACTACCCTAAATATATGGTTTGTGTACAGCATACATTTCCATTTTACTTTGCCCAGTGTATAGTTTAGTTAATTACGATTATTATACCTATATAACTGTGGATTATATGAATTTTCCAGGGATTATACACAAATAACTCCCAAAACGTTGTGAGGGCGTTAGTTTATATAAATTTTGAGTATAGGATGGAGAAACCTATTTTATACGATATGGAAAATGCAAATTTGCTCCTGTTTGGTTTAACTATAAGGTAACCCTAATGTGGAATTTTATAACACATTTAAATCTGCTTTATGATTTGAGTTATGTTGTAACAAAACAAAGACACACTGACAATAGAATTTACTTTTGTCCTACTTCGTATATATATTTGGGTAATTTTGGATATAGTTTTATACCTAACATGTCTAGAAGTATAATCTTTTCGTAAATATTATATAACATCTGTAAGTAACAAAAATATTATCTTGGGCTTTTAACAAATGTTCCTAAAAGAATTGTTACCTAAATCGACCTTTTTCTAATCGAGAATATTGAGTTTGTTTATGAGTTAGTCCAAAGATAAAAGCATATATTAGAAAAGATAACCAGATGTTTCAGTTATAGGTTGGTCAAAACATTTAACATTTTCGAAACACCTTCATGTAAATTAAATGTCGTACTTTTATTATTATATACAGAAGCTAGTAGTTGGAGGGTGTCACGGTTTCCCATATCAAATAATATATATAAAGGGTTTTTATTTTAAGTTGTACAAGTAATGACTAAGATTTTCTTCTAAATTTTCATTCTCGTTTAATTGTTTTATCCCTTTTTTTATGTATACATATTTATTTCTTTATTAGTTTCAATTAATAAATTAGTTGTTTTGAGCCCAAACCTTTGCGTTTTATTTCTAATAAAGTTTTCGTTATGTTGTCGACAGAAGGGGCATTTAATTATTGTTTTCCTTTTAATTAAATAAAGTGGGTGACCGGCAGAGATCCAGAATTATAAAAGGTGAGTAATTTTACATTAGTTTAATACATATTAATAAAGTTGATATTCTTTGGTTGTTTTTCTTTAATTGAATCCGCTCGTAAAGCTTGATTCGAACCCGTAACAATTTGAATAGCATATTGGGGTATTCTTTCTGAATGTAAATAATACCCGCTAATTCAAAATTGTTACAATGTCTTGTAGTTTTTGATATATTTAAGAAAACCCAAAACAGTACAGTTTTAATTTTTGCCTGCAGCTCGTAGACAACTATTATTATAGTTTTATGGTTGAGGGAAAATTCGAAAGTGACTAGCGAATCGTATAAAAAATGGAGGCGAATTTTGCGTCGAACGTATACATGTACAAGATTCAACTGGCCCGGGAGCTCAACGTTAGACAACGCAATTGATAGACATACCAGGGGTCGTGTTCCCTTGCCTGTAAGACTTGGGGTCAAAGCTACACCGTAGTTATGTTATGTGAAGTGAAGTGATGGTGGTGAGGTGGGTATTATGTGAGGTGAGGTGATGGTGGTGAGGTGGGTATTAGAAGTTTGTGATTATTGTTATCGGTGTTTTTAATATTACGTGAATTTTATATTTCTTGTGTGAACTTTGATTAGATATTATAGTTGTGACAGATATTTAATTTATGTTATGTTGTGTGTATGAATTAAGTAAGTTTAATGTACCAACCAATATCAATCACTCCTCGATAAATGGATTACTTCAGAAAAAAAAAATATTATTTTTATTTACAAGAAAATATGTGTCTTTCAGAATCTAAATGGTCATCTGTATATAACTATCACTTAATAAGTTACAGGGTTCTACAAAAGTGTTCCTTTAATTTAATTTAATTAATTTTTTTGAGCAGTGTATTTAGAAGGAAAATTTTACATAATTAGGTAATCCATACCCCCGCTATGTTAATTACATTTCTTTTAGCTTTTTATGCAATGCAATAGTAAGTAGCTGGATATCAACTTTTAGTTAGCTATTTCTTTTTCTTTGTTACTGAATTGAAAATACGAAAGGGCGCTGTAATAACGAGCCACTTAACATACATTACTGTTCCTTTGACATGTGACTTTAAACTTGAAAACATGAAAGGGTTAATATGTTCATGCTAATTGCAACTAGACAGTGGGTCCTCAAGAATTTTACGAACAAAGTCAACGTTGGAACAATATATAAAATGTAAATGTAACCTACCCATGAAAATGTAGGTCATTCTCATTTCGAATGTATTTTTTTTAAGTTGATAACCGAAGTTAGAAGCATTGCAAGAAATAACAAAAAAAATCGGTTTTTCACCCCAAATCTTTCCGGGCAAGATATAATATAATCTAAAATATATGAAATATCCAGGGTTGCCCATTAGTGTGTGTGCGAAAGATATCTCAAGCGATAGACAAAAAAATTCTTTACAAAACTTTTATGCATTGAATGAAGTACAACCCAAAAATGTTTACAGGGTAGTTCACAAACGCGCACCAGACCAAACTTGCTTTTTCTGAACGCGACATCCTGTATATTTTAACATAAAAAAATGCCGCTCTAACGACAAGAAAAATATCATAGAGTTGATCATTGGCGCATGAATATTTCAGTTAGGAATGTTTTAAGTAGGAATAAAACGTACAAACCCCAGTGTAATGATAGACTTTAGACGTGTTTGGGGGTGAATTATCGTGAACAGTTACTAGCTTAAGAGACTTGGGACATTGAAGCCAATTGATTAAACGCCATGAAGGAACAGAAAGGTATATTTCTAATACTGTGAGTCTGGCACTGTTAGGATAGATAACCATCCAATGAGATAACTATTATTGGATCATTGTTCAAGTTGATCAAAATGTTCTCACGCGTCGTAAACTGTATAAAATTTTGTGGATCGTTTGAATTAAACCTCCATGGCCATGATGAAAGAAATTAACCAGATATCTACTCAGCAAGAAGTTCCCAGAAAATAAAGAATTCTACGTTCAAAAGTGGTAACGTTAGAAGTTTCAAATAAAAGAAAACAAACAAAAACTTTCAAAGGCAACTCCACAAAATCATTAATTTAATTATGAAAAAGGAAACTAGGTTTGTGGAGTTGACTTTGAAAGTTTTTGTTTGATTTCTTTTATTTGAAACTGACACTCCACTTTGTTGATGGATAATTTATTTTGTTTGAACGTTAAAAGTTGTTGAGCAATAATTCATATTGCAAAAACTAGATTTAACTGTATAGGTCATTTGACAATCGCAATGAGAGATATTCACAAATAAATTTCCAGATGAAATTTTAAATACTATAAATATACTGAATAATATTTACCTTGTATTTGAACGACAACGCCTGAAGCCGGAACTGACCATAATTTAAAGGAATAGTAGGATTTTTAAATTATCTCACATCCAAAAATTTAGATGTCTTCAAAGGACCGATTAAGTTGTTACCAATAATTATAACAATTGAGAGATGGTTCTCTACTTTAAAACGGGTTAAGAATTTTCTACGAAACACCATGGGTAAAAATAGATTATCCACACTTTCCATTCAAACTTTTAATGATAAAGTACTTGAGAAGTTTGCCAATAGAGTTTATATATAAAATGTGGACTATATAGATACCTATATTTCTTTGTGGAATTGTAACGAGGTTACTTTTATTATATCTGGATTAGTTTAAATTTTCATAATAAAGTTCAATTTTATTTCAATTTTCAGCAGCAGACAGCAGTACAGAACGCGTTCTACCAGAAGTAGAAGACCCACAACGTAAATTTACCGTACCCGGTGGTACCGAAGAGCACGGAGTCAACGCTGATGAAAGAATGATGCTCCAGGGCGATGTGGCCCTAGTATTCGATTGGCTAGCCCTATGCATCTGACTTAATCCTGCGAACTGTTACTATTCAAGGTTGGTATTGGGTCTATTTGGCAAAGACCTACTCTAACAATAGTGTATATTGTAATAAAAATATTGCATCCTGTCGAACTAGGTATTTTACGCTGATTTAATAATTTATAAAAGTTCATTAAAGTTTATAAAAGGTCATGACTCGAACATCGGTATTGTCACTACGGAATAGACAAATTGCTGATTAAAAAAACGGTACGACCGACGCTAAGAATAGACACTTTCATTGGTCGATATTCGAAAGAGTGGAAAAAAGTAAAGTTATAAATTTTTGTGTAACAGGAAGTCTCCCTGCGTTGGAGCACATATGTGTCCGAATGCTCCGCCAGGTTCCCTAAGCACAAAACTCGGGACTCCGAGTAGGCTAGTAGCATATCTGCTATCTGTAGTGTGTCTTCAAGTATTCGTTTATGTCGTATTGATTATAGAATTTAATTCAACACCAGTGGTACAGTATTTATTAGATAGACAACCAAACTAAGCCCTTCAAGCCCTCTTCCGGTCGGCAAGAGAACACGACCCCTGGAACGTCTATATCGACTTTAGTTACCCGGTGACCGAAGCCCAGTCAGCGAACAAATGGCGTTGTCTATGGTCATTAACTTTGAGCTCCCGGGCCAGTTGAATCTTGTACGTGTATAGGCTCGACGCGTACTTCGGCAAGTTAAAGTCTTCGAAAGGCCGAGTTCTTTAGCACGACGAGGATTTGACTACCTCGGGTTCTCCTGCACACTTTCAGACAGTGGTGTTCGATGTTGTCGGCCATTCAACTGACGTACGGGTGTTGGCTGTTTGTTTACCGTCTCGAATTTGGCTACTAAACGTGGGCAAGTCGAAATTGAAGGGCCACCACGTCTGCCGTAAAATGGACGCAACACGATGCAACGTTCAAAACTCATTTTGGTAATAACGTTTTATTAAATCGTGTAACTTGCCATTAGTGACTGAATAATAAACAACATGACTGCCACAGTCTGCCAACATATTTGTTGCAAAAGTTATTAGAATTAATTAATTTAATTTAACTAGTTCTTCTAAGTCAATGTAACTAAAATAAGCAACAAATAATTCTTAAGTAAATGTTAAGAAAATAATTTCAGGTTGTGTTGTTTTAATATAAAAACCACTTTTTATACAAGTGCCCCTCCTGGACAACTTGGCTCTATCCGTCGCAGTCGTTGCGTTTATGGATTCCCTACTTGAGAAGAATAAAAGAACTTGTTCGGTTTTCAAAAGGCAGTGCCACTATTGACTTCATCAGCTTTTTCCATCCTGTTCCCTTTGCGCGTCTTTCTATATTTTAAGAAATTGTCGCAAGTGCCGGGTGTACATTTTTTGCCCATCAATACTTTCTTTTTTCTTGTGTCTATTTATTCCCCTTTTTCGTTTCTTGTACCATCCGCCTGCATTAACAAAACTAAAAAGTTCGTATACTCGATTTTGTGTTTCCTTTTGAATACCATTGATTGAGAAGAATGAACGTACGAAACTCTCATTGAAAGTGTTCCGGTCTCATTATCTAAATAATTTTGTATTCGAAAATAATAATGAATGGTATTTTAACAATAAATATGAAATAATAGTGTCAATTACAACAAAAAGAATTTGTGGACTTAAATAATTTAAGAAATAATTTTGTGAAATATAGGACAAAGTTAATACTTAAAAAAAAATAGGACAAATTCAAAAATAATACAAAACCACAAAACACCAGCATCCACGAATATTGGAGTCCCACACAACAAGACTTATGTTACAAAACACAACATATTTACGACGTCTATTTACAGACATCTTAAAGACTTATTAGAGAACGTATTAGGTATATTTTGGACATAAAACAGACGTCTTTAAGATGTCGTGTGCCAATTTGAATATGAATATTAGAGACATCTCTAAGACGTATTCTGTAAAGTGTCTTAAGGTTGTCTGTTTTAGATCGAACACGTTCAGACATATTTTGGACATAAAACAGACGTCTTTAAGATGTTGTGTGCTGTCTGGGGTATTAGTATAGTATAGTAGTATATACAGGGGTGTTTTTTTAGGTGGTGTAGTTATACACAAAGTAATCCCAGTTCATTTTTGAATGTGTTATTGATTGTGCACATTTAACTTTTTTTTCAGATTGCAATCGAAAAACTTTTAAATCTTTAGAAATTTTTAGCATACACAATTTAAATACGGGGTAACTCAAAAATGTATTTATTTATTTTATTAAGGACAAAAAAGTAATATTTGGAATAATTTTTTGATTTCTTTGGATTTCAATTCAAGATTTCTTTGAAGTGAATAAGCTTCTAAAGGTTATCTACGGGGTAACTTAAAAATGTTTTGTTTAGGTTTTTAGAATGGTTTATGAAATTATTGCACAGGGTGGCTCAAAAATGTTTCAAAAAAATTTTAGTCAGTCTTTTCAGTTAGAATGGGATCATAAAATTTTTATACAGGGTGTATGTGTATTGTTCCCAGTTAAAATTTCACCAGTTAGGTGGTTGGAACCTATATTAGTAATATCACTCATATATAGTATATTAGTAATATCACTATTAATTGTAAAATTAAAATACAATATTTGTTATCAGGTTTCTGTGGCGTCATTGGTAGGGAGTTCGCTTCGCATGCGAATTGTTAGGGGTTCGAATCCCAGATGTAGCAATACTTTATTTTTTTTTTAATTCAAATTCAAAAATTAAAAAAAAAATTAAAAAATTAATACAAAATTAATAGAAAAAAATTAAAAAAAAAATGAAAAGAAAAATTCAAAAAATTAAACAAAAAATTACAAAAAAAAATTAATAAAAAAAAATTTAAAAAAATTACGATTTTTTTTATAACCCTCAATTACATTTATCATAGATAAGACTACCACAAAACGACTGGGAAATCCCAAAGGGATTTCTTGTTATAATATATATATATAGTGAAAAGAGTTCGTAAGCATACGGCACCACTACCGCCCTTATCATTCTTAATTAAGTCCATTCAAAATGGATAAGGAATAATATAGTTTAAAGTGTATTTTAATCAGTGGTGGGTATATTTATTTTTGTCGCTTTGCAAGTTGTAATTACCTCTGTAGATTTTAGCCGTGTGCCTAATCAGGGCCCGATTTAAAACTACAGGGTGACATAGAAAAAAGTACATTGCATAGTGCCACACAATAGAGGCCACTAAAATAAGATTAAAAGTTCCCATGAACACGGGTCCGCAAGGCCTTGGGTTAAAAGTTACGAGGTGTTGAATTTTAATTTTTTAGTTTTTTGAATATCTTTAGCCAGAGACGCAAGAAATGGATAAAATGTGGTATACAGGGGTTTTTTGTCATGCTAAATTCAAATATGATCTTAGTTTTGTGATTACTGATAGAGGGCGCTACATACAAGGTTCCATCCCTATTGAATCGGTCGTAACTTTTTTTCTATACACTGTATGCCATTTTCGACTGAAAAAAATTGTTATCCCTTTTTTTATACTTAAGAGGGGTATGCCTTGTCCAAGTCGCTAGAAGCAATGGGTCCAGTACAAATGCATTAGTTTGACAAGTGTCATTATGACACATTATTTAATTTTTATTTATCATTGTTTTTACAAAGGTTACTTTGGCGCTTTTTGAATAATTTGCGTGCATTGTCGGCTTTTAGATGCATTTGTACTGGAACCATTGCTTCTAGCGACTTGGACAAGGTATACCTTTCTTAAGTATAAAAGAAGGGATAACAATTTTTTTCACTCGAAAATGACATACAGTGTATATCAAAAAAATTACGACCGATTCAATAAGGATGGAACATTGTATGTAGCGCCCTCTATCAGTAATCACAAAACTAAGATCATATTTGAATTTAGCGTGATAAAAAACCCCTGTATACCACATTTTATCCATTTCTTGCGTCTCTGGCAAAAGATATTCAAAGAAACCCAAAAAAAAAATTTAAATTCTTTTAACCGAAGGCCTTGCGGACCCGTGTTCATGGGAACTTTTTTTCTTATTTTAGTGTCCTCTATTGTGTGGCAGTATGCAATGTATTTTTTTCTATGTCACCCTGTATACAGGGTGTTTCATAATATGTGCGCAGGAATTTAGGATGTAAGAGCTCGTCGCTTTTGTAAGCATTCTCTACTTATAATGAGCGTTTTGTGCAATTTTTTTTTTAATTCATAATTGGTGAAAATTTCAAAATCTGGTGAATTTTGAGTGAGTAAGTTTTTCGAAACTTTTTTTTATTTTTGGGTGAGATCTCACATCCTAGTCCTGCGCATATATTATGCCTGCCTATCCTGCTATTTGAAGTTTTATTACGTAATACTTAATTGAAATTCATTTAATCATTTATTGAAGTTTTTGTTAAAAATCTGATGATATCCGAAATCAAAATTTTGAAACAAATTGTTTTTGTTTACTTTAATTAGCACATATTAAAACTCAAACCCTTGAATATCCTAACATCAAAAGCAGTCTTAAATCTTATTCCCGTTGGTTGCTGTGCATACTTCTCTGTTCTCTGTTCCCATGGTTATGAAATACTTTTAGTGGATATATCATCTACGGACTTCTGCAAAAAAAGTTGTTCATGGTTAAAAATTTTATAAATACAAACTCAATTAATTGATTCATTGATGAAGAATTGAAACATTTTCACCTAGCAAATTAAGCTAGTATTTGGAGACAATTCCATATTGTTTGCAATTTTGTTTTCTGGTGGTTATTTGAGAAAACAAAAACAATGTGGAATCGATACATCCATGGCTGTATAATACAAATATGTTTAAATTCACTTACACCTAGAAATTTGTAGCTTATTCTTCCAAACCAGAAAATGTTTACCATACTTCAATGGCTTACCATTGACCAAATGAAATCATTTACGTTTTTTTTTTTTTTCGAAATTTACAAGCGCGAAACGAACTACTATTTCAATTAACGAATAACGACCTTGAAAATAGCAATTAAATGGTCATAAACTCCACACACATGGTTTCGACGACAAAAAGCTCACTAGTTTTTACGCGATACCGGCGCGGCGCACTGGATATATAATTTATCTGTAACAAAGAAAGTAGGCACTGTTAAAAAAGAACAATTATTATTTTGTTTGTTTATAATTTTTGAGTATTAAAAAAAAATATGCGCAATATTACTGAATTTATTTGAGGAGTAGGTACCTACCATGTAACAAACCTTGCTGCACTAAACCCCAATCCATTCCATTCCATGCTAAAACTTAACAAAACTAGGGCTTATGGGCACTCCTGAAATGTACAAAAAAAGAAATCCTTAACAAAATTATATTCATTATTTTATAACGAATGTACTATTTTAAAATCGGATAATTTTATTTGCAAATGGCACTTAAACAAATACATTTTAATCTGAATTGATCCAAGTAGGATATACAGTGCTGTTTTGGAGTAAAAAAATATACGTTTTGATAATTTTGTCTCCATCCGTATAGTCTATCTAAAGTCAATGTAAAATATATAAATTTAACGATTCTAGTGGGACTATCCGTTCCCATGCCTCTTTACATTATGAAAGGGCATTGAATGCAGCGTTTTTTTGATACATTTCTCCCTCGTATATAAGACGTATAATAAATCATGCCTGCCAAAGGATACCGACAGTATTAAAAATAACTACAGTGACTGAAAAAAGTATTGGGTTAATGATTAATCGAAAAAAAAGTATTAGAGTTTGCAAATAAATATATGAATGAAATAAATAATTTTTGGCAACGTGTTATTTTCTCAGATTAATCTAAAAAATATAATCGGATGGCATCATATGATGGCAAAGACTTAATGTGGAATTTAAACAATAAAATTTGTGCCCGACAGTAGAACACGGTGGCAGAATATTGTAACCATGATCTGTTCAATAGTTTTTCTTAGATTAATAAAATGAAAGAAGATCTATCAAATTCGATAATAATTTTAAAAAAAACCTCAAGTGGATGAAACTTTTTGCACGCACTGTATCAGACACGGTCAGTATACGACACGAGCGGAACACGTTGGGAGTTTAAGCATTAAGATTTACATGTGCAAAACCACCGTCTTCTTTTAAATATTTATTTATTTATATCAGTTAAGGTCTGAAAATAATGAAGTGACGAATACACATATTATAAAATTCTTACGTTCTCTAGAAAATGTGACTGACTAAGTGAGTAAAATTTGTTGTTAGTTTATAATATGAGAAGCATATTATTATAAATGTATCTACTTATATGCATAACAAGTATTAACAATAGTATTAATCATTATAAAGGTATGCTTGCTGTTCAAACACGGACTAGGTACGTGTGCATCTAGGTCTAAACTTCTAAACACAAAAACAGTCTTTTTCAGCGTAGGTTTATATGTTGCCGTGTTGAAGCGGCAAGGAAAAATACAGTATACTTTTATACAAATGAACATACAATTGTTAATACATAAAGGATTTTTAAAATATCATAGGGAATGTATTATTATGAGTTGTGGTTTTTTATATCATTTTAAACTAACTTTAGAAACACTATACCTAATTTTGTTCAAAATAGTCTAATTATTAATCACATGGAAAAAAATAATAAGTAATTCTATTTGGCAGGCAGATATTTTACAAGAACCAAGACGCGTTCCATGTAGGTATTTTATGAAAAATATTTAGAACTATTGGACATTTTGATGTGAAAATCTAAAAAATTAATCACTTACACCTGACACTCCTTCCTTTGTTTAACCTCCTGAATACCATACCAGCAATAACCAAGCTTTACATAGTTCCACGCACTAAATTGTTCACTAGATTTAAAAACTGAGTAGCCCGACACAATTAGAAACCATTTTACCGATTTTTTTAGTACACACATCACTTTTACGCGACCGCCGCGGCGATGATTGAACATTTATTACAAAAATAACTAAAAACAAATAATGTAATTATATCCACTTAATTTATATTCGCGAGCAAAATTTAAGACGGTTCGTGGTATTATAAAATACCAAAAGTATCTTCTAAAATCTATAACACATCTTTACCGTTCGCGAAAAGATTGTCTACTGAATACAATATTTTATTTTAATCACAAAAATTATTTGTAAAACTTACTTATACCTATTTCATTACAATATGCCTAAAATCGATATATCACCGTGCACAAAGAAATATAAAAAGTAAATACCTACTTCCATTGTAAATAGAATATTTTAAAATATAACAGATAAGAAAACAGAAAAAAAAACGAATAATGTAAACAACAGTAGTTTTTAGAGTTTTTTATATTATACTCAGTTAAAATTTTACTTGTTTCCTTTCTTAGAGGGAAATTCCGATATAATTTAGAATAATAATTGAACTAATCGTTTAGTAAAATATAGTTCTATACAGGGTGTCCCGGAAACTGTGGGGAATCTCTCAGAAACAGATAGAAAATATATAACAAGTTCGTAAAATTTTTTACCTACAGGCTTTCTTTACGAAGATAATATGCCCCTATAGAGCGCCGTTGAAAATTGGTTGTTCTTGAATAAGTTTTAAAGTAATCTGTATAATATAACAAAAATTGTATACAATGAACGCAAGTAAGGATCTCTTAAAATAGTGGTCTTGAAACTAATCTAGCTTTTTTAGTTTGCCAGGGGCGGGCTATGATCCACGCCTTAAAGATTACATTTTGAACAGCCTGGATAATAAAGATTAAAAAGGAAATAAATCTGAGTAGTCTGAACCTTCAACTAAAAAGAGGTACTCTTGGTTACTGTCGATCCAATGGATGCAGTGATGACCGATAAGGATTCTTAGCGAATCATACAACATCAAAATTAAACACATTAATTATTCAAAAATTCCTGCAAACTTTAGAGGGTTGCAACAATAAATAAAACTTAAATTCGTCTTTTAGATCTGCATTGGTGTCTGCAGATGGCTATCACGAGGCTCTAGAGCTAAAAATTATGAATAACCAACACAGTCCGAAAAGATATTATCGAAAAATTTTTAAGTACAATTTTACAAAAGGTAACTATTTATTGCTCTATCAACTCTTAAAAAGTACTGACTGAACTGACATGTTATTGAGCCGGGACGTTAATAAGTGCCTTGGTGCCTTTTATCATAAAATGCATGAATGTATAGAGCATGTTAGGATGGTCGGTGGCCCCACTCAGAATTTTCCCTCTTAAATCAACAATTAAGTCGAAACATAGGTTGCACAGAATAATAAAAAAGCGTGAAGCCACCCATGAACAAAAAGCAGAGTTTAAAATCTTGAGAAGAGACATAAAAGCTCAAACCAGCTATGATTATTGTGAGTATTTTTGAAAAATCGAACTTAATATACAGGGTGACACCAAAAAGTTCTGGACCTTTCTTAATAGCAAGAGAAATAATGTTACCTACCTGAGGAGATGGTGTTTGAGAATCGAAGTTGTGATGATCCAGCTTCTATTGCGAATGCTTTTGCACAGTTCTTTGAATCAGTGTACACCCTTAGTACTAATATTAATGTTAGTGGCTTGAATTCCGGCATATTAGAATTTTCCAGAGTAACCGAAGAGGAGAGTACCAAAAATTAATTTAAGAATAACGGATAAAAGCTTGTTTTCAATAAAACAGGGAAGTCTTTCGCCAATTAATTATATGATGGTGATATGTAACAGGTATATGGTTGAAAATAACCTGGATATGTTTAACTCTTCTCTGGCAGTGATATCGAGAAGGTTGAGTCATGATAATCGGTTTTGATGTCTGAGTTGGGTGTTGATAGTGTATGTAGTTTAATACTTTAGGATTGGTTTGTTCTTTTTTTTCTGTTTTGTTCTTGGAATATTTAAGTATTGTTATCTTTAAATCTGTTACTACTTTACATGCAATTACCACTTGTTGAATATTATAAATCAGAAACGTTGTTGCAATCTCACTACTGTGCTGTACAATTTCGTCTTCATGTAATTAGTTTTTAGTTGTGAAAAGAAGCAAAATAACAAAGTAACTAAACTAAATTTAGACTAAATTACATCAATTTGGCCTTCCGACAAACAAAGGGTAATCTTGAAAGGTTAAGAAGGATCCTTGAATAAAGGGGTAACACAAGGTTTTGAAACTATATCGTTACAAGAGGTAATATTAAATTTACTTGTTGTAATTATGCTATTTACATATTAGGTATCTACCTATGCATGTTTCACTTACAAGACTCGAGACACAACAACCAATTTGGGGGATAAATTAATAGCAAAGCCTGTACGAGGATGCCCACAGGGGGGAGTACTATCTCCTCTGATGTGAAACCTTGTTATGGACGATTTGCTAAAAGTTCTGGACAATGAAGAATTCGGGGTTTTAGGTTTTGCAGACGACCTAGTCATACATGTCAAGGGAAGTTTAATAACATAGTAAGGGAACGTATGCAACGGGCCCTTGATATAGCAACAAACTGGACTTTGGAACAGGGACTAAGCATGAGCCCGTTAAAGTCAGCAACGATGGCTTTCACCAGGAGGATGCAAACAGATGGACTAGGACGACTGTATCTTCAGGGTGAAGAATGTCCGGGGGGGGTAAAGTATTTAGGGGTCATTCTAGACCCAAAGCTTACCTGGACCGCACATCTAAAAAGAACCAAAGCAATGTTATGTTCCTCAGACGCTCTCTTGGGAAAACATGGGGACTAAATCCACTAGTTGTACACAGCGGTAGTCAGATCTATGATAACAAACTCGTCGATGGTCTGGTGGACGAAGATAAAACAGCACACCGCCATTGCTGAGTTGGACAACGTACAGAGACTTGCCTGCTCAGATATCACAGGAGCTTTTAGAACTACTCCGACAGCAGCAATGGAAGTATTGCTGCACCTCCCACCCTTGCACATCATGGTAAGGATGCAGGCGACGGCGGCAATCATTAAACTGCGAGGGTTGATAGCAACTGTACCCACTAGGAGTGGCATCTATCATAGACATGCCCATGAACCACATCAGACCAATGAGAGGAGTAACCAGGTTTACAGACGAGTCAAAAACCGAAAGTGAAAGTGGTGCAGGAATACATAGTAGTGAGACAATGAACTCGATTCTAAGATTCTCACTGAGAAAAAACACATCCGTGTTTGAAGCCAAAGTGTTTGCAATTCTACAGTGTGCAAAACTAAACCGATTGAAGGCATATACAGACAAGCAAATCAATATATGTTGAGATAGCCAGTCGGCCTTAAGGGCTCTGGAAAGCCCCAAGGTTACAACTAAACTGGTATGGGAATGTCAAAGAGAACTTAGGGCCTTGGCGAACTACAACAGGGTTAATCTGGTGTGGGGCCCGGGACACTCGGGAATCGAAGGCAACGAGAAAGGATTGACATTACTAGACAAGCCTCTGAAACCCCATATACTGACATGGAAACTGCTCTGGGCTTGTCTAAAAGAAGAAAAGCGAGCACCAGAGATATTTGGAACATATTCCCAAGCAGGAACATGGTAAGAAAGTGACTATTTAAATCTATGGCATTCAGAGTTTCCCCGTTCATTCGCGCGCTATTAGACTCTACAAAATGATGTACATACACTGAATTTAAGGTACCAAGGGTTGTTGTTTCCTCCGCCGCATCGTAGTGCAATGTTTCTAGGGTCTTTTCATTCAACATTTATGCTATGTATAATCAAGACCCCTCAAAGTTTAATTTAAGAAATTAACTTTGTCCAGCTTCAGAAGTGCCTACCGAGCATTTTTACGAAATAAATAATCGGTCCTTCTTACGTCTCCAAAATATGTATATTGTTTCGCATTATAGTTAGGTTTTCTAATTCTTAAGATGTTTTTTTAGTTTTTTTGTTTTTTTTTTTTTTGTTTAATAGGTACTAGGTAACAGTATTGTATATTATTGTTTTAATGTTTCTCAAAATTTAAGAGTGTAGGTTAAAATTAAAAATCAGTCTTTGACTGCCTTTGAATCCTTTTTTTAGTCTAATATTAAGAATATATTAATATTGTATTTTTTCTTATGTACATTTGCATTACAAATAAACTGTATTATTATTATTATTTACATCAAACAATATACCAATATTTAACCGTATCTTGTTAGTACCTACACATTATAAAACATCAGTATACATTAACCTTATATATTGTACATAAAACACGCATACAATCTGTTGAAATAATTTAATTGAACAGTTAATATAATTTATCAAAGCAGTACCTACAAAATTAAAGCAAATTCCTTGAGTATTGTAATATTATGAAACAATTAACTTCTGTTCATTCGATTACCCCAACCTCTTCTGTGGTCGTCCTTCCATTCATCTTGAGCACGCATTTTTTGTATATGATCCTCCTCATCTTTTTCTTCTTTTTTCTCCTTTTCCTCATCTTCTGTGGTAGTATCATTCAACTAAACGTAAAATAAAAATTAATTAGTATCACATTACTAAAGAAGGGCATTAATGCAAAGTGCACATTTTGCATTTTAGTGAATTTCTGCATATTTCTGTTTAAGTATATTCAGCCAAAAAATTTTACAACAATAATTATTGTTAAAAAAGAAATTCCTAATTTTATACATAATTTTTAAATTTAGAACAAAATCAGGTACTTAAATAGCGACTAGGTTTATTCAAGAAGAATTAGCGGCATTCTTTCTTCCTGCGGCTGTTCCCACTGGCAATATCTTAATTTTGTTGTCAGCACCTTACATGGTGAAGGCGGGTCAAAATTTAAAAATACGTTACCAACAACTAATACATACAACATGTTTAGCACATAGCATAAACAGAGTTGCCGAAGAGTTTAGAAAAAAATTTCAATTTGTTAATGTTTTAATTTCCAGTGTATAAAAAGTATTTCTTAAAGCACCTACACGAGTGCAGTATTTTAAAAAAACACTTCGCTTTCATCTCAGCCCGTTTTAACAAGATGGGGTACTTGGCTGGAAGCTGCAATTTATTATGCAGAGAATTTTTGTCAGATTAAAGAGGTAATTTCAGATTTTTCAAATGATTCTTGTCAATCACTTTTAGATGCAAAAGAAATTTGTGAAAATAAGTAAATTAAGCAGAAGCTTTCATTTATAAAATGCAACTACGGTTTTGTGCCTAAATCTGGGACTGAATTTACATTTACCATTAACAGAAAGCACGCAATTAGTAGGAGGCTCTCAATCAGCTTTCAGAAATGTCCAAGGTGAAATTAGGAAAGAAATATTTGAAAAATCTAAAAAAGATTTGGCAAAAAATAATGGCTAGCAATTTATGCCTAAAGTACGAGGCATGTTTTTTAAGTAAGTACCGTTTTGGAATTAAAAAAAGACGTGCAAAGATATCGCAATAATTTTATTTTTACATGAAAGCCTGTACCTTAATCTATTTTTCTACATAATTTCCGTGAATATTGAGGCACTTGTCATAACGTGGCACCAGTTTTTGAATACCCTCCTCATAAAATTCTGCCGCCTGACTTGTTAACCACTGTATCACAAATGTTTTGACTTCGTTATCGTCTCGAAGACGCTGACCACCCAGGTGTTTCTTCAAGTGCAGGAACAAATGGTAGTCACTGGGCGCCAGATCAGGGCTGTATGGAGGATGATCTAGAGTTTCCCATTTAAAAGATGTGATGAGATCTTTGGTCCGATTAGCCACATGTGGACGGGCATTGTCATGCAGCAAAACGATACCCTTACTCAACTTGCCACGTCTTTTGTTCTGGATTGCACGACGCAGATTGTTCAATGTCTCACAATAAGACGCTGCATTGATTGTCTCATTACGAGGCAGAAACTCCACTAGCAATACTCCTTTTTGTGTCCCAAAAAACTGTGCATATGATTTTCCGGGCAGAAATTGTTTGCTTAAACTTCACTCTTCTGGGTGATGGTGAATGTCGCCATTCCATGGATTGTTGTTTCGATTCTGGTGTGACGTAGGCCACCCATGTTTCGTCACCAGTAACATTTGGTCTAAAAAATCTTCACCTTCATTGTGGTACCGCTCAAGGAAAGTCAATGCACTGCCTAAACGCTGGGTTTTGTGCAAATCCGTCAACATTTTTGGAACCCAACGTAATACAGTGGTTAACAAGTCAGAATTTTATGAGGAGGATATTCAAAAACTGGTGCCACGTTATGACAAGTGCCTCAATATTCACGGAAATTCTGTAGAAAAGTAGATTAAGGTACAGGCTTTCATGTAAAAATAAAATTATTGCGATATCTTTGCACGTCTTTTTTTAATTCCAAAACGGTACTTACTTAAAAAACATGCCTCGTAGCAAACATTTGAATAGCAAATTTTGAGGAATCTGATGATTAAATCTAGATCCAAAAATCGCAAACAATTTAAAATAATGGTATGAACGTTCCTATCCCTAAATGATAAGGTTTCCGAAATAAAAGATGTTTTAATGAACTTCTTGATTATTCATGGGTAATGCAACAAAATTATAGAAAAACATTACGGAGAAAAATAAAAAATAAAAAACAGGCGTGACAATCAGTAACTAACTAAACTAAATAATTACTAATTACAAGTACAACATTACAATATCACATGCCCAAACCAATGCTCAAAACTGATCGCAAAGGAGTTGTGAAAATCTGTTAAGAAAAGCCGCATCTTCAGGAGGCCCGTATCAAGTGCCCCAGGACCTCATTAGTCGGGGAGAAAAAAACCAGTTCCAGGTATGAACATTGATTGGCCAAACGACATGCCCTAGGAATAAAACTACCCCTGACGAAATTTGTCCGGTAATATGCCTCATGAAACACATGAGTCGCCTTAACAGCTCTGTGAGGGACATGGAGCCCAATCTTTGAGAGCAAGATGGATGAAGGAATGATACCGCTACATTCATGAATGAAACGTATCCAAAATATTGCTTGTTTGCTCTCAGTTTTGACTCTTCTTAATTAATGATACTATTTTGTAATCGGGAAAACTTAGTTCATTGGTTATAAATCAGGCGAACATTTCTTTAAACTTTCTGAATATTATTTATACAATTTTGTCACATTGCCCATCACCCATCACTAATAAAGAAGGTCATTAAAACTTCATTTGAGTAATTATTTTCCCTGACTATTATGCAATTTTTGATTCTTTTCTTGCATTAGGCAAAGAAAAATACAACTTTTTTTACTTCTATTATTTATTTTTAGAAACTTTCATCGTTTTAAGAAAAAATAAAAAACTTTATTGCATGTTCCTTAAGTTGTTATTATTTAGTTACTCCTCTGTCACGATCTTTACAACTAATTTCATAAATGCCAGAAATTTCGACTTTTTTACTTTTTGACTTTAAAAATATTGCTTAAACCGCCAAGAAAATACACTTGGAACTATCTTAATTTTCCCCGAAAGTTGCGAATTATAGAGTGTGATTTTATATCTATATTTACTTCATTTTAAAGATGAGTTGCTAGGTATCGGTCTTACTTAGAGCAAAAAGAAGTCATTTTCTGTTGAAAAAAGTCATTGCTAATAAATATACCTATAGATTAGATAGAAAAAAAGACAGGCAGATTCATCTAAATATTTACAATTCTCTTGAAATAGTTTCCATGGACTTAGTTTTGTTATCGAGATCTTGTCTTGTATTGTCTACTACAAAAACTTCTTCTTCTTCGGATGCTATCCACTAATGGATGTTTGCGATCACATTTTCCATCTTCTCTCTATCTCTTGCGGTGTGATTTAGGGTCTGTATGTCATTTATTCCTGTCCACTGTCTTATGTTCCGCAACCAGGACAATTTCTTCATTCCTATCCCTCTACGGCCCTCTATCTTACCCTCGATCAACAACTGTAAATACTCATACTTCTTGTTCCTCATGACGTGCCCCAGATATGAAGTCTTTCTCTTTTTTATGGTGGTTAACAGTTCACGTTCTTTGTTGATGTTGGACAGAACTTCTACGTTTGTTATTCTTGCAGTCCACGGTATCTTGAGCATTCTGCGGTAAAGCCACATCTCGAACGCTTCCAATTTGTTAATGTTGTTGACTTTAAGAGTCCAACCTTCCATCCCGTAGAGAAGTACTGACCACACATAGCACTTTAAGAATCTGAACCTCAGACAAAGATCGAAGTCCGAGCAACTAAATACTCTCCTCAGTCTTAGGAATGCTTGTCGGGCTTGTTCGATGCGACTCTTGGCCTCGATATCAGAGGTCCAGTCTTCAGATAACCACATGCCCAAGTATTTAAATTTGTTCACTCTGTCTATGCGCATTGCGTTGAATGTTAACTGTGAGTCTTCAAACGCATTTAGGTTCCTTGATATTATCATAAACTTCTTTCTTCGTCTTTTTAGAGTTTATGTTTAGACCCATCAATCTGCTATGTTGACCGACTGTGTTGATCAGTCTTTGTAAGTCTTGCATGTTATCAGTGATCAGCACTGTGTCATCAGCATAACGTATGTTATTAATCCACACTCCGTTGAATTTTAATACCGATCTCCGCATCTTCCAATGCTTCCCGGAAGACCCCCTCCGAGTACAGGTTGAACAAAAGCGGGGACAAGACACATCCCGGTCGCACGCCCCTCTGGATCTCTATATCATCAGACAGCTCATTATTGAGCCTAATCTGTGCAGTCTGGTACCAATATAGATTTTCTATACATCTAATGTCTTTTTGATCTATGTCAAGATTCCTGAGGAGCTGCATTAGTTTGGGACACACACAAATATGTCTAATCACCAGTATCTTGTAGAGATGTGCTTGACTAAATACTGTCTAGTACACAATACCAACAGGTGCCAACATGACGGGAGTTAGTAAGGTAGTAATTTAATAAAAACAAAAATTATTTTAAGTATACTTACATCAACACCGGCTAAAGCTGCTTCACACATACTCATCGGTCCAGTTGAAGATTTCTGTTTATTTGGATCTGGAAATATACCGTCCGATACTCGTTTATCGTAAAACTCTTTTACTGTCATTGTAGGTAACGATGGATAGCCAGCCCCATAGACCTAGAGATAATAAATTAAAATAGAGTCACAAAGACAAAGATATCAACAATTTTTGAAACCAAATTGATTTTAATGTTTTCAAAACTTTTTGCATGTGAATATAGTAAAAAACACTGTAGGCATATTTCTCAGATGAAAATGCAAATTAAAGATAATATATTAAATTTATACTATAATAAATTAAGTCATTAGCAAAATAATTATAATAATTATTAATTATAAATAACATATATTGCTCGAAGGATAGATTGTGTCACACAATTCTTACAACCAAATTGTCTAATATAGGCTTATTTGTCGTAATATCCTAGAATGTATGCATTCATATTTGCGCTCTCAATCATCATAAGAAGGATAAAATAGGTTCAAAATAAATACGCTTGATATTTTTATCAGTCGAGCATCTCAGAATAATAACCTGGCTCCATTCTTATTATGTATTTATATCAACGAAAAAAAAATAAAGTTATGAATAATTCTAACAAAAATGTTCACTAACCGCTTTTTGTGCATCATCTCTCGTTATAATAATTGGTTTCAGTGGTGGAGGTGGTTCCCTTTTAGGTTTTGGTTTATCATCTCTTACCATTTTAGCCATGTGTTCTAAAATAGGTTTTTCCATATCAATACTGTTCAGCTCGTCTATCACATCATAAATAAACAATTTAATCATTGTAAGAAAATAATTCCTTTTGATTTCTTCATCGGCATGTTCGTTTTCCACGTTTTTCTTAAGCGTTATAAGTTTGTCCTTTAATTCCTTCTGTTCTTTAAACCTAAAAACACAACACTTAATTAACAGAAATTACTATAGAAACAGGCAACTGCAAAATCAAAAATGTAAGTAAGTAACGTATGGATTACCTTCAAAACATAAAAAAACTTCATTTTTTACTACTTTACGTACTATGTAAAGGAATAACATAAAAAAAACTCCTCACTCATGGAACTGAGCTGAAATATTTGGACTGGGATTGATCCACAACTCATAAATATGGTGTGGAAACAAATTCCCCATAACAATTCTTGCTACAATACAAATTAAATGCCACCAAAAGACTCCACCCAATAAAATAATTATTGACTTAATAGACAAATTTAATATACACCCAATGTGGCAAAAGTGTCGCAACGCATTTTGGGAGAAAATACAATAGTTTTAGAACTACAATTCATAAAAATTTCCAACAGAATCGTTTAATTAAAGTTTTGAATAGGTAACCTTAATATCAGCTAAAATTAAATTCTGTAGATTTCTGAATACCTAATCAGTAGCCGTAACACCTACCTTACCCTTACGGAAAAGATCAAAGGCTCCATATAAATCGGTATTATTTGTCTTACCTTTGAATTTTGTTAGCTCTAGTATTTACAGCACCTGCCAGTTGCTCAAACTCGTTTGGTACACCGCTTTTTCGCTTCAAATCTGTGTTTTCCTTATCAGTGTCAGAAAATTTATAATTACTTAATTGATAATCGTTTGTGCGATTTAAAAAGTCTTTAAAATATATTTCAGCTACATCAACTACATCTTTTCTTTCACCTGATGTTAGTTTTAGTGCTAAAGAACCCAATAGGGCTGGCAAGAGGAAATATTGCAAATCATTTGTAGCAATTTCATCTATATGTTCATTTTTACTAAAAATATCGGCAATCGATGCTAATCTGGTAGCTTGTTCTAAACATTTCATTGCTCGCTTAACATCCAACTACAAATTTAATACAAACTAGTTTCATTTAAAGTAATATTTTAGTTTATAATATGTACCTGGACATCAGGACTATTCGTAGCTTCACTACAATTGCTTATTTTGTTATACAAAGATAATCCTTGGTTAAATTTTGAGGACAACGATTCTGGGTCTTCCAAAGCCTTTGATGATGTTGCTGCCATTATTCTTTGAACAATAAACAACACTTTTCAGGAATTACACACACAAAGACGTAATTTGTATTTATATTTATGCCGAAAATTAGGTTAGTTATACTTTTATGACAGCTTATTAATGCTTGGGTGGTACGTGGTACCACGTACCACAGAAAAAAGAAGCGTTAGCGTAGCTTCGTTATTCTATGGTGGTACGGTATAAGCTGTGGCATTGTCTTTAAAGACAATGGCTGTGGTAATGATTTGATATTTTGACATTCTTCCTTCAAGAATACTCACATCTATGGAATCAGACTGTAATTAGCTAGCTAGCCCTATCATACTACAAGCATAGAATAAGAAAGCATAATTGCTTATTTGATATTTACCAATATAAATAATGATTTCGCCTTAACAAAAACCTAAGCGAAATATTGTTAGATAAATATAAATACTATAAAGCAGGAATGGGCATAGCATATACGCATAAATAAGGAGTTATCCATCACACATCACTTGCATTTTTTTAAATAAAAGGAACGGCAAACTGTCAAAATTATCATTAGCTATAAAACATTTTGATGTTAGTTTCTCAGTTAACTATCATTAAAATTTAAAAGGGACATGTGTGACAGACTAATGAGTGAAAATTGCTGTTATTTGAGGGATAGCATCGAATTCTACGTTTTGGACAAACACCACCTAGACAATATAAACTGTAGACCCGAGAAGAGCCATGTGGTGGCTTTCTTCTTCTCTCTCTCCGTCTTTTTATTATTGGCGTCTACAACTAAGGTAATTTAGCCATTTATGTTAGTTAATTTAATTGAGTGAGTTTGGACCTACAGTTTAGCGTGGAATCCGAACCACGGTCATCGACTGACAGATGCCAGCACCTACGACTATGTAGTCGATAACCAAGGAGCATTAGTTAATGCGCCTTGGTCCATAACTACATGGCATTGGCAAGTCTACCTACTGGGCTGGAAGCACGGTCCACCTATGCAACCACTATCCAGCGACCAGGTACTTTAATACCATGATCACGCCGACACGCGCTTGAACATGTGGGCATCTCCCGCATCGGCTCTCTTCTTCGTTTATGTTATAAATTAAAATTAAGCAAATTGCTGGCTTGGCTTAGTGAAAATAAATTCCAAAATTTTCAAAAATTAATTTAATTTTCTTCGTTGTCCACTTACATATTCTACGTAGAGCTCATGTAAACAATATCATTGTCATTATAAAAAGACAATGATATAAGGCGTTGACAAGTCACGTAAATTAGATATGATAGTCTACGGCACAGCACATTCCGGGGAAATATCAATAAAGTCTTATTGGTAAAACACGTTTGTGCTGCGTAAATTTAGATTTGAGCCTGATGTCACTTGGGGCTGATGTATAAGTACCGTGCGCTCTTTTAATTAATCTTGATCAATACTATATTGTAAGAGATTTGTCGCTGGAAGCGTGATCGCCGTCATCTGGAGCGGTAGGTTAGGTAGTCTCTTGAGTTTAGTGGCGCGTAAGAAATTTTTGTAATACAATACCACTTCTTCATTTGATATATGAAAACATGCTTGATTAGTGAACAGGGTTAGTTATTTGCTTGGCATCTATCAACGGATCCAGTATAGTATTTTGGCTTAATTCATTTCATGATGCTTCATAAACTTTCAGTTTATATTAATTTAATAAATTATATTCATCTAATTCATTTGAGTATTTTTTTGCAATTGTATGACATAAGGGTGGTACAATTCTTGCTAAATTTGTAGTATAATTAATGTTCTCAAATTTCTGTAAAAAGGAAACAATTTCTGATCTTTTAAGTGTTGGAGCATTAGAATTTGGCACAGTTGAATCGTGTAAATCGATGTTTTCATTGGATAGTATTGGCTCTGACACAATCGTATTATCATCTGTAGAAATCAAATTTTCTTTTCCAATAGCAAAGAGTGCAGCTGCAATATGAACACAAACATTTGAAACATTACTCATACAAGTACAATGAGCAGCGCTAATTGAGCCATCTAAATTCACAATTATCCAAACATGAAACGGTTCAGATGCCTCATTAAGTTCATTTACCTAAAATATAAAATATGTATTAGAGTTTTTATTGTGTTTTATAAACTCGAAACATAACGTATTCAAATTTTCTTTACCTTAACTAATGCTAATACGCAGTTAGAAATTTGTTTTGAACCTAGATATTGTACACACCCATCCTTGATATACTTATAAAAATCTTCATCATCATAAGCAATCATTTGATCATTTGTATAAAAACTATGCTTAGAAACTAAATAAGTTGATATATCATTATTTGAAATCAATGGCACTGCACTACTATCAGTGTTCAAGAGAGATTCATCCAGTGTATAGGGATCACAGTAGATAAAATTCACTTTTTTCATATATTCGAATGCTATCGATGGAGAGCAAGATTGTAACAACAATAAATAGTCACTCTTCTTAAACATACTTATATTTTATTCGAAACTTTCTCAATGTTTGTTATGTTTAATGTTTACTATTCCATACGATTATTATACGATACTCTCAAATCAAAACCAAACAAACAAACCAAAGTAGGAAGTAGGGTTAATAGAATAAAGTAGGGTTAAGTCAATGACATTAGACCTTAGATTAGATAAGAGAGGGGATACCGCACCGTCGTATATCTGAATGCATCTCTCTTTTCTTGTCTAAGCCTACAAGTGATTAGACATAATCACTTTCTATAAGTTTCAATTGTCAACTAATTCATACATTTCTTAGGAAATCACGTTTTATAACACGTTTACTTTTACACTGTTCCCTGTCCTTCAATCATAAAAATAATACTCGTACATACTGTCAAAACTGATTTCGTCTGTATTTGCTCACGCATGCGCTCCTATCGTTGATCGGAGAAAAACATCATGTATATAATGCGCTATCACGCAGCCTCCTCCCCTGTGGCTATCCCCTATCCCTAGATTCTTAACCTTACCTAAAGCCTAGATCCGTCATAGCATAACCTCAAATATTGTTTTTTTTTTAAATGGACCTTTGGTGTATTATTGTCAGAAATTTAAGCAGATTTGGAAAATGTTACGTAAATCGCAAATTTTGTGAGTTTACATAATATTACTTCTCAATTAATTTAAACTCTCTATATGAATTTTAGATGTACCTTTAACGGAAAATTACTATCAATGGTACGTAATCTTACTTCATCAGAAATTTCAACAGCATTGAGACCATTTTATTTTTCTGTACATCCAGATTTATTTGGACAATATCCGGAAGAAAGAGTAGAGTACTAATGAAGACATGGGTATTTTATGTAAATATTTTCTGATATTTTTTAATTTTAGGCTGTGAATGAGAATTCATTACAACAACTTAGTTCGTTACTTGAATCTCTCCAAACAGCAAAACCTATTAAGCCTATTAATTTAAGGTTTTATATTAAAACTAAATCGCAGTTCGAATCAAATGAAGGCTGTAAGTATTTAGTGGTAATTCTGATTTATATATTTACCTTGAGGTTAAATCACAGATTAGCGACAATGATATTTAATTTTCAGCAACCTTTCAATTAATTAGAATATACTTAAGAGAACGGGACGTTCGATCCGCTATCCTCAATATCTTAAAGAGTTGTAAATTACCGACAGATTACATAGAGAAAACCAAAAGCACTGCACCACAAACACCTGTGAAAGAACCATTTCGGTATCAAAAAACAGAGTTTCACAACACCAACGATTATGATTTCACACAGGAAAGTCCTATGTTTGGAACAGTATTTATGCGAAATAAAATAAAAGAGGCGCAGGATGCATTGAAATTGACAAATTGGTTAAAGAAAAACTATGAAAATGCAAAAGCAATGTCTCAAAATGGTTTAGCATTTAAGGAAGATATCGAAAAGTTGAGTGATGAGCTGATTCGCAAATTATGCTTAAAAGAAGTAAGATGGCAGTGTGGGTGGAACTATGCACATTATAGAGGGTGTTTGCTGGCATTTAAAAGTTTAGTGGACCATCATCCGGAACATATGTTTGTTTTGAAAGGTAAAAATTAAAATGTAGACATCAATCGATATAAATGCGTCCCTACCGATACTACCTATTCCCAAGCAGCAAGGATACCTTGAAATAACGTTAAAAAAACGTTGTTAGCAGAGGTCCAATTACGTTGAATCACCGTTGAAATGACGGTACAATGTCATAGTAGATGTAACGTCGATATTCAACGTCGAATTAAAGGTCTTTTTACAGTCGAATAAACGTCTTATTTAACTTTTAATTTTACGTTGGTTGAAAAATTAGAAAAACTGTCTGTTATTCTGTTACAAATAATTTGCTAATCTAAATAAAGATTTGTTAGGTATGTAAATTTCAGGAAGGATTCTGGTATTTTCGTATTTAACTGGAGTAAGTTTAGATGGTCATGTCATGCTTTATAGTGGAGAAGTACGGCATAATTGGCTAGATGTAAGTATTACACACTCTCAACTTGTAGTTTTTTATCTTTACTGTTAGCTGTTAGTCACCTTTCTTTTAAATCTATTTAAAAATCTAATTTCAGTTACGAATATTTAATTAAATTCTGACAACCTAAGTATAACATATTACAATATATCAAATTGTATTTATAATTTCACCATGATATCGGGTACAGATAGCATCCTAGCTTTTATTTTAAGAGACTGTGCATCTGCCAATAAAGATTTATTTATTTATTCAATTTAAAGAAATAGTTCATACTGAAGGGAGTGGATGTGTTATATGAGAAATAAAAGTCATCAGTGGTTAATAAACATTTGCAGAAAAACGATTTGCATTGTGTAAATTATCGTAATTACATAATAGCTTAAGTATACAAAGAGAAATCCACTCTCAGCGGTGAGCAAATTTGCCTTTCGGATAAAGTCAAATACCTGGGACTAATCCTGGATAAACGACTAATCTGGAATCAGCATATAGAGAAAACCATATCGAAAGCCACAGCGGCCATATGGACGTGTCACAGGCTACTCGGTAGGACTTGGGGGCTAAAGGCAAAGCTTACATACTGGATGTACCAAACCACTTGCAAAAGAGGGCGCAAACGCTCCGTTCTGCGGCCCGGAACCCATCTTTGGCCTTCCAAAAAGCCATATGATGGAAGAACCGCGGAGATGAAACAAGGAACAACTTAAGTCCTACTGGAGAAACACTCCAGGCCTAAGACAATCAAAAAGGTTTATCAAACCTTCAGAGGCCAACGCAGGGAAGCGTATCCAACTGGAGAGAAGCGACCTAAGGCAAATTAGAGGCCTTTTTACGGGACACAACCCAGTGAAGTACCATCTCAAAAAGATGGGCCTAACCGAGGACGACACTTGTCGGTTTTGCGAAGATGCAACAGAGATAACAGAACACGGGCTCTGTGAATGCATGGCACTTTTCTGCAAAAGGCTAAAACACCTTGGAGGGGTGACCCTAACACCCGACGAGGCAAGGAATTTAGCCCCCAGAGAAACCATCAACTTCATGAATAGTGTGGGATAGCTGGGCAATTCAGAGATTAGAGTCATTCACAAAAGATCTTCTGCAGGTCGAAGTGAGGGGAGTTGTTCGACTTAATGAGTTTCTTACTAAGCCGATGAAGGTCACTTCCGGTGTTCCCAAGGGATCCTACTTGGGCCCACTGTTGTTCAACCTATTTATTAACGACATAGAGCAATGCTTTCTATACAGTGAATACAAGCTGTTTGCTGATTACTCTTGCTCTGTTTTATTCCTAGGGCATGTCGTTTAGCCAATCGGTGTCCAGGCCTGGAACTGGACCTTTTCTCCCCGACTAATGAGGTCCTACGGCGCTTGATGCGGGCCTCTTGAGGAGGCGGCTTTTCTTAACAGATTTTCACAGCTGCTTTGCGATCAGTATTGAGCATTGGTTTGGGCTTGTGATCTTGTGATTAGTAATTAATTAGTTTAGTTAGATACCTAAGTGATTGTCACACCTATTTTTTGTTGTTTGTAATTTTCGTATTGTAATAATGGATTTTGTTCGTGAATAAATAAATAAATATTTATCTCATAGAAATTTAAAGAATAAATATATTACAATAAAGCAGCGAGATCTAGCTTTGCAGCTAGCAGTTTTCGGCCGCACCTAACATTAGGAGTATTTTGTTTGCACTTATTTTTTGCCTAAAGTTAGGTGCTGCCTAAAATTGTTGGTCCAAACGGCCATTATTATTCTTATACTTTTGCAGTTTATAAAGAACATAAAGACGCATGATCAAACGTTGAAACGGATACCTGCGTTTGAGAGAACGCTATCACATATTTTGAGAAACATTAAAATAGGCAGAAGGTAAAAAGCAAAAACGCCTTATTAACACTGAAAAAAAATGTCTAATTATGATTGTTGACATGTCTTGACCAATTTTAATGTGATTGCACATGTAGAAATGTATTTACTTTTTGTACAAACTTGAAATTTCTATATTTTTTACAAAGCCAAATCCAATATTTGGACAAATAAATTAAACTTTTTTGTTGCATTAAAAGATAAGAAAGACATGCCGCATAATCTGTAGTTGACTTCAGTTATTTCAAAATTTGTGCACGTTGTGTTAATGGTTTTGATTCGAGGTACTGATGATAACCTCATTTATGGTTGAAACATGTCTCCAACCGTATAATTATTGACTGTTTTTATTACCTATGTTATGACTTTCAGAAAGTTTATGCCTAAAGTCAGCGGTGGTGAATATGAAAAACATTTAAGACAAATAACGACGTCGCTCAGTGATTATGTGGGTACTAGATGTTATCCTAAAAATTGGCCTGAATCATTTGAAAATTACGAAATTGTTGTAGACAAGTAAGTTTTTATACAAGAATAGACGATTTTTCTTTTAGAGTCGAATAAATTGAAGAACGTGTAATTCAATTCAATAATAATAATAATATCCAGTATTTTATATCTGAAGCTGTTTATTTCGTTCAGTCCGAGACTATCCTGTATGCAATATGTATTTGCTTCATATATTCTAGAAATTACGAAGTTTTCTTCATTCAAAATACATTTTCTGACAAACGCAAATTCAAATTTGAAGCAGCTACTATGCTAGACAAATCTCCTAAATATATCTTCTAAACATATGAACTGAACAAATTAGTGAGTTTCAATACAATTTTAAGACTTTTTGAGATACGGGAGTTTCCATAGAAAAAGCCACTAGTCAGGAAAAAAATCCAAAATCTGACGTTAAGCTATACATGGTGTTCGATTTCAAAAATGCGTCACTGAATTCTACGTGAAAATATCTCTTTTTATCTTACATGGGGTATGAGCCATAATAGCATCCCAAAAGGTGCACATTTTTGTTTTCACTCTGTACGTCAGAAACAAAACAACCTAGATTAATTATGTGTGGCATTAAAAGTTCACAAAAAAGTGACACAGGGTCGCGAACAACTCAGGTCTCAACCAAAACAGGACACAGGGTACACTTTATTTGCTTTATTGAATAAAAAGATGGGAAAACGACATGTCAATTTTACTTTTAAAATTTTAATTCAACCTTTTAGTTCAACAGACAGCAAACAAGTACTATCCAAGAGAAAGAGAGCAAGCAACGCGCATGCGCTTCTATTTCTGGAGAGCATTGGCGTACTAATGATTTTCATTATGTTAAACAATTCGTTTTATTTTTAGCGAAGCTGGGCCCTTAATGGTTTCTCCTACCGGTCAATTTATCGTGCCTTCTACAATCCCAGGAACACTATTAGTTAATTTTATTACAAAACATTTAGAAGAAGCAGCTGAAAAAATAAATAACTATAAACGGTAAGAGTGAGTCAAAGAGCTACAAAACATATATTAATTTAACCTAAGAATCTTGTATTTCGATATTATTTGTTACGGGACCACCCAGTAAATCAATGTTTAATTTTTTTAGAGATAAATATGTAGAGAAGACTTTGTGCAAACGAACAAAAGAAGAATTAAGACTAGTAGCAATGACAAAAGATGACAACATTTCACCGGACTTAATGATAAAATGCTGTCAAAAATTGTTAATAAACAAACATTACATCGAAATGTATACGGAAGGCATTCATTTGAATGTTGCTACATATTATTCAGTTCTGTCTGATGGAATGACGTGTATACCATGGAATTTTGAATTGTGATGCTTAGAAGCCAATTAAATTATTAATTTTTATTTAGTTACGTGTGATAAATCGATAGAATTGAAGCTTGTGAAGAATACACAAATCGTGCAATAATAAGTATTATACTCAAATATGTACCATTCCCTTTCAGATGTTCCACAGGGATCTAACTTGGGCCCACTATTGTTTATAAATGATTTGGAAAAAATATTACTGATTGTAAAGAGCTTCAAAATAATATTTAAACCGTGTAGATTTATGGCAAAGAACAGAGAAATTGTTCAATATGATTATAACGTTAATGGCACTGTAATAGGGTCCTCCTCTCAAACAATAACTGACCTGGGAATTGTATTTGATACTTGATTAGTTTTATTATCACATAATAACAAAAACAACAGAAGTCAATAAAATCTATGGTTCTTTGATGAGAAATATATATATAATATATCTTCGTTAAAAAATCTTTATTTTTTTAAGCTTGAATTTGCTTCATTAATCTGGTATCAGTTCTATAACGTTCACAAAATTGCAATTGAAAAAATGCAGCGTAAATTTCTTAAAATGGAACATCTGTCTCCTGAAATTATTATTAATTTATAATTAATTTTATTTATTTATTCAATTAAGTTCTTGTACAAACTTCTTCATGGAAAAATTGGTTGTTCCTAGGATTGAAAGTAGATAAAATTGTTTCACATTACTAGGTGTCTTTATGTTGCCTACTTATATATTAATTTTGAATAGATTAATTAATTATCCAAAGCATAGAAAACATACAGAGACACGTTTCGAGAGCATTAGACTCTCATCTTCAGCCTTATTAAAAAAGAAAAGTAATCTATAACATCTTACGCAATAAATATGCGGGCAATTGTCGCTGCTTTGATTAACATTGGCACTCCACTGTGAGGATGCACTATTCTTCGAATTAATTAATTTTATATAGTTTTTTTTCTTCTTTTAAGTATTGTATTTTATGTCGTGTAAAGCTTTGGGCAAATAAAGGCAATTATTGTTATGAATTTTACCTAACTTCATATAGTTGAATTTATAAAATTTATGTCGAAAAGATGGGGCAGTATAATAGTAATTTTTTGATGATGGAATTTTCGGTTCGAAACACAGGAACGATGGAATCTTATAGGGACAATTTCACCGTGATGAGAATCACCTTTGTCATTTTAAGTGAAAATTAGTATTCATACTTATTTCGGTTGATGGCATCAGTTCCATGAAAACCGTTCTTTTATTCGTGATGGATTTAATCTGATTAATCCATGAATGCTTGTCGAGAGCTTGGAACATTTTTATCCTTCCATACCTTTACCTCAATGTGTCCTACGTTTATCCACGGTTGTGTATAGAAGAACGTTTTTTCGTAGTCAAGTTTTCATGGCATTATCTGTTACCTTGCCAAGAGCCTTCTGTGGCTCTTTACCTTTACCTACCTACTTAATAATTTGAATCGACAGGGCAGACACACGCTTATGGTTTATGCAACTTTTATTATTTTACCCCGTAGGTTGTTCTTTACAACTCAAAAATTACTCATTTTAACTATTAATTCTAGCCCTGAATAAGAATATCGGCATACAATAAAAAAAATCTTTAATATTTTAGATGTCTCCAAGCTAACAGCGAATAATATGTTGGACTTTAAGAGAAAAGTAAAAATTCTAGTATTTTAGGCTTAACAATAAAACACACTGTAACAAAAACACATATTTGCATTGTTTAATTTTTATGTAATAAGAGTTATGTACAATAACATTTACATATAAACGAATAAATGCAATTTAAGTAATTTCATTTATCCATTTTAATTAAGAAAAAAGACTTAAAACATAAAATTATCAGTTCAAGAGTACAAATTTAAAATTGCACTTAAAAATTATTCTGAGCTAAGATCAAATCTCAGAATGAATGCAACCCCAAACAGTCTAGTTGATCCTTATTCTACTCAATAGTTTCCTGCAAACATATCGAAATATCACGTATAATAGGTATGTAAAATTTATTCAAATAATTTACGTATTTCGCCGTTATTAAGACTGATTCTGTATTCTTAGTATTATTTTCTGTACAATTGTTTCCGTAATAGTATATTCCAGTGTGTCCTACGACTTTAGTATTGTGTTTTATACCATGTTTGCAAAAAAGTCTGCTTCAAATAGGATTTTCTTTCATTATTTGAAAAAAGTAAAATTTGATGATGCAGTGCAAAAATGAGGTACCATAGTATTCGCACAGTATGATAAATAAAACATTCCGAGTCTCCGCTTGCGAGGCGTCATGCGCATCTCGTAGCGCATGCCGTCATTATAGAATGTGACAATAATCGAATAGACGTAGGTAGATACCGTTCAGTCCTGTGTTCAGTATAGAGTTCATTGTCGGCGTGTACGAGATAAGAGATAAATAAATATTGTGTTTGTAATCTTAGAAGGTGTTTGCAGTTTCTATCGATGTTTAAAATTTAGTAATTTTAAATATATTTCCTTTTATAGTCAAATTTTCGAAAATTTTGACTACACCCTGTGTATTTATCGAAGCAACATTATTTGAATTTACATAATCTGGCACACAAATGCCTATTTTCGCAAATATTTTTAATACAACTAATTGTTTTGCTTCGTAAGAGATTTACAAACGACATGTTTTTATTGTTTTAAGTGCTCAAATACGATTTAAGCACTTATACTTTGTAAAACTTTAACAAATAAGCAGCAAGTAAATCGTAAATAAAGCCTCCCGCTAGGGAATTCAGGCGTATCTAGTGTTGACAATGGGATTTAATGCCTGCTCACACTAGATGTCGCCACAAACATCTTGTTGACGTTGACAAATAAATAAACTTTACATCAAAAAGTGCGTACCAGAATAAGAATACGAGACTAAGAATATATAAATAAATATTTTATGAAATAATCCATTCTAAGAGGAGCGATGATTAATATAGAAATTAAACGACGTCTGCTCCACATTAGTTGCTAAAAATGTTGAAAACAACTTAAAATTTTCTTAAAATTTCTTGAAAATCAATAATGATAAACAAAAAGAAACACTTTCAATATAAATAAAGGCATTATGCCATTAATAATAAGTTATTATTTAAGTTTATGTTAAATTCCAAAGTTTTATTTTACTTTTCATATAATGCAGTGCATTGAGTTTATGTTACTTATATAAAATGTCCACATAACCCCTTTTTTCACAAAATGAATATGTTATATTAAGAAAAAATGAAACCTTGTACTTGATTGTCACTGATGATGAGAAGTTTTTTCTCGAAACATGTCTGACTGACTTGGGCGATGTGCCTCGAAGTTTTTAAAATATAAATATATGTTTTGTGGAGCAGACGTCGTTTAATTTCTATATATAAATAAATAGTTGCAATCCATATATTTGCGAAAATAGGCAAATAAATACGGCTACGATACGTCGAAGTTAATATACAGTTTCTAGTAAAAAATTTTAGAAAATATAGCATATAAGCAAAAAAAAAAAGTAATTGCAATATTTTTAATTTTGATAGACATTGTAAAACTGAACGACTTTCAAAATTATATTAAATAAGAACACTTTTTGACATTTTTAATAATAGAGAAGCAAAAATTAACTGCGTCATTAAATTTTATTGTTTCTAATAATAAAATAAAATGCTATTTGATGCAGATTTCTTTGCGGAATAGTAGATTTGGTGGCAACTTCTTAAGGGCCTTCCACTCTCGGTCGCAGTAAAAGTTAAGAGAGTTTAGCATATTTAAGCAACTTTTTTACAAGACAAATAAGACATTCCTTGTACGACGTTTCGTCTTCCGTAAACCACCATCACCCTTTTTTTCTTATGACCTCCATATTTCATTTTTGACAATGATACAACTGATTATCTACTAGTAAAATTCATTTAAAAAAAAAAGAGAAATATCGTATATACTCATTGTACCTTATGCTGATTTTGTGGTACAAAATTGTTCAATATGCGAAGGTTACTGTAAACTACATTGATCAGCTGTTGACCTTAACCGCACTAACTGGAGTAATAATCGAATATAATGTCATGTTGAACTGTATTTTGAAATGTAGACTTAAATTATCTAATACTTGGCATGAAAACCTGGGACACCCTGTATCCGAAACGTTTATATTCAGAACCGTTTGAAAATTACTTGATACATATTTTATCGATAATTGGTTGCCACCATAAGGCTTTTTTGACCATAGCAAAGGATCTTTTTTGAAACTATTTAATTTTCTGCAGCCTCAACCAACTCTGTGGATAAGTTAAAAGTTAAGTTAGGACAAACTTTTGCTAAGCTTGTTAGAATAAAACAAGATTAGCAACTTCTGAAAGTATTCTTACCAAAACGTGATTCTTTTATATCAGTTGCAATGGTGTTTCTTTCATCCGTGTCTTAGTACTGCATATAATATTCGAATAAGATTCAACCTGTTCCTTTTTACAGTGACCCGCAGCTTAATATGAAATGTACAGGTTGATTCCTAAGTTAATTTTTTTTTCATTAAAATGAACATTACAAAATCCGGGTCTGCACATTAAAACGATGATATTTTTGTCGTGTCAATCGTTAATCCGAGTTGTTTTGTGTTTTTCAGAACCTAGTTTTAGTTGTTGACAGTACAATCCAGAAAACAAACTTTCAAACCGATATGCGGTGATTGTGTGGGCCAGATTGTTTGTCTGGCGACCTATATCTAAACTGTTTACAAAATCATTTGCTTGCTGTGTTAGGAAACGACCACTAAATATCAAGCAAGCTATGTGAATTCTGCAGGATGGTGCACCTGGCCATTTTAGACGGGAATTGCAGGGGTTATTAAATAATACGTTAATAGCGTGGTCACCGAGATCACTAGACCTTAATCCTTGTAACTTTTTCAGGGAAATCACATTGTATTTCGACGAATGTATACATCTCAACTGAAATGGTCCAACTGTGTGCAAATTGTTGGATCGCGAACTTTGCACCAAGTATAATGTAATGTAAAATATCACGCTAAAATATATACTTGTCACTTCCGAACGTCTTGTACTTTGGACCAACTAGATTCAATAAAGGCACACTGTAATTTATAAACTATCAAAATCACTAAAGCAGTAAAACAATAAATTAACTCTTAAGCGAATGACTTGGGTGCTTTACACACACTCAATAATAATAAACTTGGTTTAACTACTATTTACAAAAATATGCCCAAAATAATTTAACTAATAAAAAGAGTTACTTAAATAGGATGGCATAGTAACAGTATAAATACAATCAATTGAAATGGAACTTAAATGAGAATGGACTACCGTGGAAACTTTGGAAATTGTGGAAATTTGGCATATTCATTTTGCCTGATTCAGGGTCGAGTGGATCTTCGCCAGCGTCAAACTGACGTCTTTTTTCTTCGTCTGTGAGAACCTGAAATAATAGAGACATAATTATACGTATTTTTCTAAGAAGAAAACAATGTCGTTTTAATATTGAGTGTTAAAAATTCCTGCAAGTACAAATTATTAATAGGCGTTATCCTTCTTTCTACACTCCCAGGAGCGGCACTCTGTAACAAAAAAGCGATAAAGATTCCCTTCGTCCCTTCGCTTCGCTATATCGTACCCTGTAACAAGACCGAAGGGGCGATAGAGGAGCGAATGATAGCCAACTTGAAAGGTCTTTCTATGATCGTTCTGTCTGTCATTCTATTCAATGCGTGCGTAAACTTTTATCTCTGTTCTGCATTCGATGACAAAAAATGAAAAGATGTTAGGTTATGGTTGTTTGTATTTTGATTTTCAGGTGATATTTTTAGGTAAACTTTTTACAATTATAAACATTTATCTATGGTGAAAAACCAATAAAGTCAGCATTTAATTTAAGACAGTTAAAAAAATATCATTTTTGGTTGGGATCAAAATTTGTAAAGTAAACAATGGTACAAGCCTAAGGCCACTTAAACAGTAAAATTATTAATTAGGCACAGATACTTAGATATGTTTGCATACAGCATTGTAATAATATTAGTGTATCTAGAAAACCAATTAGACGAAAAAGTTCAATAGCCTCTCATCATGTAGACTGAATGACTCATCCCGTATTACCCATTTTCTAACTCTATTTTCAGGCATTCAAAAAATAATTGCAGTGGCAACATTTTTAACAGTAACATTTATTTTGACTTAGGTACTGTCATGTATATAAGAAATTTGTTGTAAATATAATTGGGGTTTCCCGTTAATTTAATGAAATAAAAAAACATATATAACATTTTTTTTTTGACATGCTCCATACGCAATTGTCAAATCAGCTGATTTACAAAATGGCAAAGTGTCTTAAGTGGAATTATAAGCACAGCACCAGGTTTGTCCATATGTATCAGGTGCCCCCATTCAAGAGGCAGGATCGTTTACACGGACCAAGAAAAGGCTGAGGCATTTGCTGACTGCCTTGACAGGGAGTGTAGGGAGAATATACATGCCGATGACGACGAGGAGCTAGAGGACGAGGCCCACAGGTTTGTCAGACAAGTCAGGCAGCGGGACATGGAAAGATAACCACTAAGACCGGCAACCACAGAAGAAATACATAGCATAATCCATCATTTGAAGATCAAGAAGGCATGAGGTCGCGACGGAGTTAGCAACTAAAACTGTTGCCGAGGAAGGGCATTGCAGGAATCGCAACCATTGTCAACGGCATTCTACTACTGGGACAATTCCCTGAGAAGTGAAAGTAAGCTATAGTAGTGATGCTACCTAAGCAGGGCTGAAGTTCCCTCAGAACTACAGGCCCATCAGATTAATGAACGCACTGTACAAGATAGCAGATAGAACGAATTATCCTCTGGAGGCTTCGCGAGTTCTTGACGACCTGGAGGTAATCCCTGACGAGCAGTTTGGGTTCAGTACTAACCACAACACCGAGTTGCAACTTTTAAGACTCGTCGAGCACGCAGCACGTACAATGCCACATCAGGGTCTATTTATGCACGCCTATTTAGTTTTCTTAGCATCCCTGATAGAAAAGTTACTTCAGTAAATACAGCCATTCATGTAGCTAACTACAGCTGGAGAGAACCAAGCCGTGTCATCCTCTTTCAAGAACGATGGTACTCAGAAGTTCCCCAAAAGCTCATCCTTAATAGATGAGGGTTCAAACGACCAGTACAATATCCTGTCGTAGATGAAATCTGCTAATGCCTTGCAATAGCTTACTGGCATTTGATTTCAATTTAGTTTTTAAATTAATTACTTACCTCTTTGGCAGCAGCAATATCAATAAACTTCTTTTCCGCAATTTTCTTCATTTTCTCATCATTTTGATAATTATCTGGATGCCACTTTTGTGCCGCTTTCCGATATGCTTTGATGATTTCTTTTTTGGTTGCTGTGCGTTTTACATCCAAAATTTTATAGTAATCACGTTTCTCTGCCTGTTTCTGCCGATTTTCAGCCTTATTCAAACCTTCTCTGGCTCTTTCAAAGTGCGAATCAATTTCTATAGAACAACAAATGTTTTCAATTAAAATACGACTCACTAGAAACATAATTTTGGCATCAACTTTGAAGTTGAAACACATTGATTTTTTCCCATTTTGTCACATATTACCTTGCTATGAATGCCAATCAGTAGTTTTTTTTTAAATTTTTAAAAATTAACAAACGTAATGAGCGTTTTATACATTCTTACCTAAAGCTTGCCTAAAGTCTTTTATAGCATCATCGTACAATTCCGATTGTAAATATGCTTCAGCTCGGTCGCAATACACATTTGGATCTTCACCTAGTTCCAATGCTTCTGTACAAGCTTTGACAGCCTCTTCAGTCTCCTCCAAGTTTGTCAAGCACGCACACATCATACGTTTGGCTTCAAACATAATATTGGGTACATCTTTTTCATTTTTAATAACCTTAAACGGAGTCTTCTTTAGTGCTGAGTAAAGTTGCTTATAAATTAATGAACAAAATATATTTTTTCACATTTTGCCCGACTATATGAAATACAAAATGGTTTGATAAAGTCGCATAGGAATGCAACAGGGTGATCCATATTCAGGGCTTCTACAGATTGACACATCGTAAATTGTATAAATTAGAGAGTTAGAAACGCATCTATATGCGATAATTTAATTGTCATACTATATTATCACCGAACATATAACGGTATAGAAGGATCACTTTGGCGTGGCTCTTTATTTCCGTTCGATCAAAGCCTTGCCGACTGCAGCTGCAAGCAGTCAACGAATTTGAAATTATGGGGCCTACGCGCGGACTCGATTATTTACGCGACAGAAGTCTGTTATACCAGGGCTACACTGAAACGTTAATATTTTGTAGCGAAGACAAAATTTAAAAGTAATAAAACTAAAACGGTGTGTATTTCGGGATTTATTAAAATGGGTGTTGAATTCCTGGCATTTCCGAATTTATTTCTGGGCAGTCTTGGTTTAAGTGTCTGGTACAAACAAACAAACGTCTTTACCTTTCTCGCTAATTACTTTTGCATTTTTGAATAATGTTATCATCTCCTGTAAAAAACTTATTTGTTTTTGATTTCCTTTGAAGACATCCAAATTGTTTAAGGGACTGGAATTTAAAATGTTTGTGAATATAAAAATGTCCCCAAGGGTTATAGAGAAATAAATACATCCGGCAATACCGCGTTGGCTGTGCTATAGTAATCAGGTGATCTATTCTCGAAGCTCGCGAATCAACCAAATGGGACTCAAATTTAGTAGACTATACCTCGTCCGGAGCAGCTCTGTGGTAATTTGGTAAGATGTGCCTCGCTTACCGTATGGATCTAGAATGAACGTACGTGGGCCAGAATTTTGTAGAATGTAGAACAATCGACTAACTCACTGGAAGTGTTCGAGAAAGAAGGCCAACCATATATTTAGTCAACGTAACAGGGACAGATGACAGTTATGAAGTCAATAGTTGAGAACAGTGTTGTGACATATAAATTTTAACATGTAACTTTGAATAGTATAGTAATATTAATAATTTTTTCGTTTTAAATTTTATTTTTCACAGGGTGCCTATTATAGATGTTTACATTTGAATTTTCCGTATATACATAACTAATGATGACCTGAGTTTATGTAAATTCTATGTGCTATGCCTCTGAAGATGGAAGAGGATATTCCGAAATATGTCTGGCTATGTTCTCACAACTCTAAATTGTGAAAAAAAAAACTAGTGTCTTACGGAGGCAGCCCAAAGTCCAACTTGATATCGTTTCTCAATATTGAGATGTGACACTGTATTATGGCATGTTATTTGTTTAATATATATATAGATTTTGCCTTTTGGAAATACTTATTATTATTAGAAGTAGGTACTATACCTTTTTAGCTGATTCCACACATTCTGAGTATTCCTTATTCTCAAGCGCAGTTTCTGTATCAACTAAAAACTTTTCCACTTTCTTGATTTTCTTATAAAATGGAAAACAGTCTTTATGTTCCGGATCTAATTTCAGACACTCTCTGATTGATTTTAAAGCTTCAGTTGCCTGACCAATTCGGTATAAAAGTTTGGAGAGCTTCAAATACCCATCTGTATCGTCACTTTGAAGTTTTGTAGCTGCTCTATTAAAAAAACAAACAAACATTTAGGCAAAATCATTAATATAATGATATCTTTGTGACGTTTTAATATAATATACTCAGATTCTAAATATTTCATCATTATTCCCTTCATCAGACGGGAAAAGAAGACAAATATGTTACATATTCATCATGCTAGTATAAAATTTGATGTTAAAATAATACTAGTAAAGTAATTACATACAACTATTACTACTATTCCTATTAATCAACATTGCATGAGGTATTGCTCGAATTTCGAAGGAACAAGTTAGACTTGGATAATTATTAAATGCAAATCAGTCTTCATGTACCTTAAATCCGACACTGCCGACATGTAATCACCAGTCTCCATATATAACTCAGATCTAAACTCATATAACTCAGGAGCCCAAGGACTGACTTCTATCGCTCCACTAATGTAATGTGTAGCACTAGCAAAATCATTGTGAGCATAATAATATTCCCCTGATCGTTTCTTTTCTTTGGCAGGATCTATCCTTTGTAGATATTCATTGGCTTCAACATTATATGGATCCAACTTTAACTAAAATCCAAAATGAAGTTATTTTCAGTCTAGTTTTTATTGTGAAATGTACTTACTGCATTATAAAAGTCTAGCTGTGCCAAATCATAGTTTGCCTGTTTTAAATGAATGTTTCCTCTACTAATTTTTGCAGCTGTAAAATCTGGTTTCAGCTCTAGCACCTTATCAAAATCACTTAAAGCATTCTTGGCTTTTCCCAGCGCCAGATATACAGTACCTCTTTTAAAGTATGTTAGATAATTGTTTGGATCACCCTCTGAAACATAAATATAAAATATTTGTTTTAACTAGTTTTATGGCCAGAAAGTTAGGTCATACCTACTGCCAAATGATATTGGCTCAAAGCATCTGAAAGTTGTCCTTTTGATAAATATTGTCTACCTAATTCCAAATGTCTATCTATTTCTGTTTGTGTGGCACAATATGATACTAAAATTTTTGAATGTTAAGTAATATTAATTTAATAAATAAGATATTTTAAGAGGTTAACAATTTCTACATACCATCAATTAAAAGTTCTAGTATTAGTAGAGCGATGTAAGGTGTTAATTTTAAAAGTATATTTTTATTTAGAAAGTCCATATTATCCACAACTTGTAAACTTGTTATCATTGTTTTGAATTACTTAAATTAATACAAATATGTATATAAATGCTAGGTATTCAATAATTTTATCTCACAGGCATATTTTGTCGAAACAGCGAAACAAAATTTCGTGTTGTGATTTCATTGGTCCAGCTGGTATATCAGCGTGCGTGAATTAATGCGCACATGTAGTCTGTAAAGAGAAAGAGGTCAAATACTATACATAACAGAGAAGAGACACATCACCATGCAATGTTCTAGCACAGCTAACATACACACAATGTTAGCTGTGGTTCTAGCACAGCCACAGATTTAATAGACTGTGTGGCACCACAAAACATTGTTTTGTGTGAGGCACAGGGCACAGCTATGTGTATATTAATTGTAGTGCTCTCAGTAAAATAAACAAGCTTTTCTGAGGTGGTGCTAGTGCCAATATTTCACAAATCTTTTGTTGTTATATGAATGCTGTGCAAATGTAGATTGTTCTAACTTTGGGTTTTTAACCTCGCCCACTTTAATTAAGATATAAGGTGTTAGTAATTCTTCCACGCGAAGAATCATCTATTTTCATTCATCTACCTGTCACACAGGTACCTTTTACAAATTGGATTGACAGTTAACTGAGAAATTACCATGAACATGAACAAGTCTTCAAAAATGCAAGTAAGATGAGATGAGTATTCATGTGACATCAGCTCAGCTGATCTGAGTTTGTAGAAGTAACAAATAAATAAATTACGTCATTTTAATTAGGTCATTTATTGGATATTTTTGCTTTGCAATATTTAATATCTAAAAATTTTTTCCATATTTAGAATGAATTATATCGTAACACATCCGATGGGTCTTTATTACTAGTTGTGACTTGTAACGTTGTGTCACAGATCTACGATTACGATATGAGGTCTCTCAGTTTGAAACTCTATGGCTATATATATGACGTTAAAGGCAGTTGACAGATTTGACTTGAGTTTGGGTTTTGCTACTTTTGACAGCTGCAGTTGTCGATTGACGTTCTTTATATTTATATTTGACTTTCGGTATGTTGGAAATTTTAATATTTTTGCTAATTATTAAGTTTTTTAACTAATTTGTTTGATATTTATTAAAAATATCCATATAAAACAGACATTTAAATATATTTTCTTATGTTCTTATAGTTTGTAGATAGTTTTTACGTTAATTCTCTATGATGTTCACGGATTTATTGTTATGTTTATGTAAGGTTATGCTTGTGATGTTTATAACTTCTTACAATTTTAGAGATGGCAGATGCTGCAGCAGCCCCCAAGAAAGCAGCAAAAGCTGAAAAACAGAAACCTACAAAAGAAGCAGCCCCAGCTAGTACTAAACCTGCAGTAAAAAAACGACCATTTAAACGACATGGTAGATTATATGCTAAAGCTATTTTTACTGGTTACAAGCGAGGATTAAGAAATCAACACGAAAATACAGCTTTGTTAAAAATTGAAGGCACAGAGAAAAAAACTGAGAGCTGGTTTTACGTAGGAAAAAAATGTGTATATGTATATAAGGCAAAAAATAGGACACGTGTCCCTGGCAAACCAGTAAACGTTAAATCTAAAGTTAGAGCTATATGGGGAAAGGTAACCCGACCACACGGTACTAGTGGAGCTGTACGAGCAAAGTTCAAGAGAAATTTGCCCGCCAAAGCTATGGGTCATCGTATTAGAATTGTAAGTAATATAATTTATTGATTATGGAATACTTATATATTTAAATCATGGTTATTTCTTCATTTATACGTTCATAGTTTAATTTTAGTTTAAGTTAGTTGTAAGTTAATGTCCATCTAGTGAATTTCATTGAGAAAAATAAAGTCCCTAACTGACCCTTTTTGGTTAAGGGTTAGTTTAGGACTTCCTTATCTTTTCTCAATCAAATTTATTTTTAAGACAGAACCTAACAACCTATAAATGTATTGGAGCTGTAATGATCACGTTTGTAATCGCGAAGATATATTTTTGTGCACAAATAGTAAAAGTTTTCTCAAGCAATAGTTTTGTTCTTGGTTGATTCATGTTTCGTCAAGAACATGTTGACATGTTCAGTGGCTTATAAAAATTAATTTCATGTAACTTGGCCGTAATTTTTGAGACGTAATAATTTTCTTAAAAGATACATATTTTCATTTCACATAAGTTACCACTTACACTAATTTTCCACTAAGTGACTTAAACAGTTTTCAAAGTGTTCTAGACTAATTAAAAACCGCTGACAGCTATTGTTACTTTTAAGGTTAAGTACCAACTTTTCTATGATGCCTTGACATTTGAAACCTGAAAATTTTTTAAAAAATTTTCGTGTTGACAACAATTTACTGAGAACTTCTTCTACATTCATTTAAAATGCGTTTTATGTGATGAGCATAACTAATTATTGTTTGTTTTTTCTTTGTTGCAGATGTTGTACCCATCAAGGATTTAAGATAGTAATTTTTATAAATTGTTCAAAAAATCACAAAATAAATAATTTATTTGTGGATTATGTCTGATTATTGTTTTAAATTAATTAGATATAAGGAATAGCTGTCTACATCCGCCAATATACTAAAATAAAATAATATTTTAACTCAATGTTGGTAATTCATAACTAAAGTATAGACGGTTCCCGGCTGGTATAAAAAAAAAAAATAACGTAGGTGCAGGCAGTATAAGGAAATATTATTCTAGAATAGATTAGCAGGACTAATTTCAATAAGGGTCTTATTAGTGCCTGTCCTTAATGCGCGTCTATTAACTCTAAGCATTTTCCTAAAATGCGCATGCTCAGATGTGCTTGATCCTATTTGCAAATCTATTCGAAAGAAGTAGTCCATAAGAAGTGGAGTGAGTGTTGATTTCGAGGAGGTTAACTTTTTATTTTTTTCGTCAAAATCTCTATTGTTCCAATGCAAACTCAACTGAATTGTCTCCTGCGACAGTAACTGTGTAACTTTCTCTTTCTGAGAACGCGCCTTTATAGGTACTTCAACACGAAATAACAATTTTTCACTCGCCAGTCTTAAAAGCTAGTGAAATACAAGGCGCATTCGCCTTGTACAATTTTTCACCCGCTATCGCCAGTCTTAAATGCAAGTTTTCTTAAAATATTTATGATTGATGGCTTATGTTCCTTTTATATATAAAAAATGCAATTGAAGTAGAAGGTATATTACACAAGTGTCTACGTTCGGCTGTGGACTTTTCAACCGTCCAATCTACGTGCCCTTCAAAACGCTGGAAATTTAAAAATAAATGAGTTAGAACACCCACATAATGCGGAAGTTTTTATGGAAAGTAAAAGGTCATAAGGCGATAATCCATTTCGTACGAGGAGTGTAGATGATATGGATGAAACACGTCTACTCCACAAAATCACGCATATATAATGACCTCGAAATATGTAAGTATAGTACTGGCTGTTAAATTGAATTATACTTATGCGTGATTTTGTGGAGTACACGTGTTTCATTTATATGAAACTTAGAATTTACGTAATCCATCTACTACTATCTCTACTCAATTTAATGTTCCTTAAACTAACATTCACATATTGAACTATTAAAACATTGACGAAGATTACACTATGGATATGAGCAGCAGCCCTTTAATGGGCGTCTAGAAACAAATATCACACGGGAAACTGGCTAAATACCAATAGTGAAGGCCATTAACGAATGAAGAAGAAGAAGAATAACCTCTAAGAACGAACGAGATAACCTCTATTCGCAAACATCCCCCACATAACACACGTATGTATGTGTTATGTCATTGTCTTTATAAAGACAATGGTTATGTACTTAGATTACTCTCTTTACTTGTCTAAGGTTATGTACATCCTCCTTTATTTTTGTGATGTCAATCAATTTCTTATTTCATTATAGAGAGGTTATATTTTGAAGTAATAATTGTGTGATTAAAATATAAAATGGCTTCAGTAACTCTAAAACATTTTACTATTATTTCCGATTTTCTAAATGTTCCTCTTGGTAAAATTATTGCAAACGAAGCAGTAAGTGGTCGGCATCTTGTACATTAAAAATATAAATATTTGGATATATTGCAGGTATTTTCTCGGGTAGTAAATGGGAAAACAACACAAGGCGCTATAAATATAATGCTTCAACTAGCACGCGAAACTAAATCAGAATTAATTGGTAAAACTAGGTATGAACATGTTGCAATTAGGCAGTGGTTGGAATATGGGTTGTTATATGGTGTTCATATCGAGAATAAACAACATGGCCTCACAGTTTTAATGGTACTTATGCTCAGTATTTTCTTGAAAATTTTATTGAAAACTATTCCTTGATTTGTTTTAGGAGTTAAATGATATATTGTCCACAAAGACATACTTAGTTAATAATAAACTAACTATCGCCGATGTTTTCTTTTATCATCTCCTGTATAATAGCGTGGTAAGTCACTTAATACATTTATTACGACCACTTGGTGACTAAAGTTCTACTACATACTACATAAGTACGGTTAGGCTTAAAGGTTATGTGGTATGCTTTAACCACAGCTCAAAACATTGAATTGTTTCATGATACATACTTAGGAAAGTTCTAAAGAGCACCTAGATCAGCCTTAACAAGGAGATCTCTCATTTATGAGAGCCGCAAAATTTATAATCACTTGCTACCAACTTTAACGACAATGGGCAATGATAACCAATTCAGAAGGTCTGCCAAGTGAACGCTGCTTGACAAAGCCTACTATTCTTTTCTGACACATGGTAGAGCCTGTTGCTTGTCTTTTGTTCGTCCACGTTTGATTTGCCCCATTTGTGACAGAAATTGTAATTCTTTATCACAATAAAGTTATATAACGAATGCTTTAGACCCATCAGTATCAACGCGAGTTCTAATGCCCGTTTGCACCACATACAGTGGAGAATAGTTAAGAATCGACTAAATTTTAAGTGTTACTTAAAACGGAATTGATTGTACCGGATTGTACGTAGGTGGCACTTAGTTAAGTATCGGGTAAATTTGTCAACATAGCAAATTTAAGGTAGCCGACAATCAAGAAGATTTTTTTGGTTGATTGGACCATCCAATATTAACTATAGATAAGAAGGTTCAGTAGACGCTGAAAACGGCATCGACTCGTCGCATTCCCAGCCACATTTGTGGGCCGCTACTATATAAATATACTATATCTATATATACTATACTATAACTACGAGCGCGGCGAATTGCTTTGTAGACATGACCATCAAACGTTCCGACACGAGGTGAAGTAACTGTATATTATTTTAAACTGTGGTTCGGCTGTAATATTTTAACCTCTTCAGTTTTGCTTTCATAGTGGTTCAATATAAACATTAATTTTAGGGGCGGGAGATGCCCACATGTGCAAGCGCGCATCGATGTGATTATGGTATTAAAGTACCTGGTCGCGTGGATGGTGGTTGGATGACGGTGCTACCGGCCGCGTCGATAGACTTGCCTATGCCAAGTATCACAGTTTAATATACAGTTACTTCACTTCGTGTCGGAACCTTTTATCTCTCTGTCTTCAAAGCAATTCGCCGCTCTATAGTTATAGTATAGTATCTTATAGTATATATAGAGATAGTATAACATAGTAGCGGGCCCAAATGTGGCTGGGATTGCGACGAGTCGATGCCGTTTTTAGCGTCTACTGACCCTTCTTATCTATAGTTATTATTCTATGACTATATAGTCGTGGGTGCTGGCATCTGGCGGTCGAGGACCGTGGTTCGGATTCCACGCTAAGCTGTAGGTCCAAGAATTACAAAGATAGTGTAGGGGCCAAAAAAAAGAAAGGAAAGGAAAAGGAAACATTAATTTGATTTTAAATGCAAATTATTAAATATATTTTTAATATAATTCGAAGGAAGTTAGTAATACACCAAAAAAAAAGGAGACCTTCAAACTACACTTACGACAACAACGAGAAAGAAGAAGAAGACGCTTTTCGATCTTTGCTATTATAACATATCTTCTAATAAAGCTGTTAAAAATTCTGTTAATTTTCATATTTTCAATTATTATTTAGTTTATTTTGTCCAATAAGATTTGTATTAAAAATTGAGGTTATGTAAGTGTTTATAATTTATACATACAAGGCATTCGGCGCAAGCGTATTGATATTTTTTCCATAATATACGTTCCCAACCTTATGCATAATGCATTCATCAACGAAAATTATGAATTATACACTATTCGTTATATAAACAGGTACATGTAAGTGTCATGTTTTAAAAATTATCAATTATGCATTATTAGTTGGCTAAACCCGCCTTTAACCCCATCAAATAAATGCTCAATTTGGTCTAGGAAATGCCTAATCGTAGGCTTCGTCAGTCGAAATCATCATCCAAGAATTCCATATTTTTAGTCGCCAGACAAAACACAAAGTAAAATATCCCAATAATGAAAAATATAAAAGCAATTTTGAGGTTAGAATTCCACTTAACTTGTAGGGAAAGTTTTGGGGTGACACACCCGATTTTTTATTTATTTGGTTATTATTATATTAAGTTTCAAAACGTTAAACTTAAAATATGTACTAATGAGCAAACATTTTCAGGCACACCTCAGCAATCATGACAAAGAGCAATACATGAACGTTTCCAGATGGTTTGATAATTTGCAACAGAATGCATCAGTTAGACAGTCCAATAACATAGTAAATTTTGCAACCACTCCTTTAACAAGTATTGGCGGGAGTTTGCATTGATTAGTTAACTTTATATTATTTAATTAACGTATCAAAGCCTTGTTGTAATATTTTTAAGTTGAATATATTTTTTTTTTATTTTTACGATCTCAGCTAATATAATGTTTTAAGTTTTTTGTTATGCCCAGCTGTCAAATGTGTTACACTTAGAAATGCATGAATATTTCAAGATAGTTTGATAATAATGTATAAAGCCATCAATTAGGTGGTTAGGATTTTTTCAACGAATTTTTTAACTAATTTTGGCATAACATTATATGCATTTCGTTAGAAATATATATATTTAAGTATTAAAGGTTTTTTTTTTTTAATTTTTGGATATAAATATTGTTTTTATAATATGATCTGAATAATAAATATGTTAAGTTGTTTTACATATAGTATGACTTTTCTCGGATTTTTTGGTAGATATTCTCTTTAAAAAAACCATTAAATTTGTATAATATAACGTCACATTTTTTTATTCAAGTTATAATAACAACATAGAACGTTTCGTACTAATATTCAGCACATCCTCAGCTACAAAAATTGCAAAAGATCATTAAAACATATACATAATAAATCCTGATAGCAATAAATCTTTTATATAATTATTAACTGTTTTGAAAGTATAACCAAACAACACTCTTATTTTAGTTGATGCCAACGGATATAATAAAATGATACAGTAGTGGATGACATTTAACTCACCTTCATGAAATGAAAAAATTGGTTATACTTTCAAAACAGTTAATTATATAAAATAATTATTGCTATCAGGATTTGTTATGTATATGTTTTAATGATTTTCATTTGCAATTTTTGTAGCTGAGGATGTGCTGAATATTAGCACGAAACGTTCTATGTCGTTATTATAAATTGAATAAAAAAATGTGACGTTATATACAAATTTAATGGTTTTTATAAAGAGAGAACGATAAACAATATTTAAGATGTTTTAGTGAAGAATTGCATAATTATTACGTTTTTATTAGTGTTCTCATATATACCCCCAAAAATTGAGCGATCCGATTTTTGCCGTGGATTACTTGAACTCGGTTGGACTTTTGGTGATCTTGATCTGCACTATCCTGGAGCACCGTATTCCGTTGATTTTTAGATTTCAAGACCAATTTCGTCAGGGATTACCTAATATTGAAAGATCGTCATGAAAGAGGTGCATGTCTGGATAATAGTCCCACTTTAGTAAATTCAACCTAATTCCACTTTCTTTCGAAGAACATACCATATGAGACGGAGGCGAAATATCTAGGGTTGGTACTAGACAAAACGCTCAACTGGAATGCTCATCCGGAAAGGGCTCTACAAAAAGGAAGACTGTCCTTATGGGCATGTCGACGGATCTGTGGAAAGTCGTGGGAGATGAAACCCAAACAAATCTACTGGTCACAAGACCAATAATAACGTATGGAGCAGTTGCTTGGTGGACGAAAGCCTTACAGCGAACGACTCACGCAAAACTATCTGCTGTGCAGAGACAAGCTTGTTTGGATACTACTGATGAGTTATCCACCACACCGTCAGCAGATATGGAGGTACTTCTGGATTTAACTCCTCTTCATATATTTCTGCAGAAGGAGGCCAGGGTAGTCCCATACAGATTATATCATACTACTCGATGTATGGTAGAGGCTCATATGGAGGACAACAGACTGCTGGCTGGCATTGAAATTCACAGCATGTAATGCCCCCAGCAATAAACTATGATCAGCCTTATAAAACTCTGTTCCCCAGCAGAGATCAATGCGTCCTCCATGGGGGTAGTTGCAAAGTGCGGACTATTGCTGGTTTACTGATGGCTCAGGTCTGTACCTGCGTGCCGGAGTCTACAGAAGCAGACCCAAGACAAAAATGTCTCAATGTCTGGGTTCTTACGCTACTGTATTCCAGGCAGAAGTTCTGGTCATTGATCTGTCTGCTCAGGAGCACTATGCGCGAAAGTCAATAAAAGTTGTCTATGATAGCCAAGCGGCTATAAAGGCCCTAAGCTCATCAAGAACAGTGTGGAATTGTCAAAACAGACTCTCTAATATTGGGAGAAATAATAACCTGACTCTGGTCTGGATCCCTGGTTATTCTGGTTCAAGGGGGAATGAAATGGCCGACTCTCTGACAAGAGAAGGGGATGAAGGAGAATTCATCGGACCAGAACGCGCAACTGGTATACTGTTTAGCACTGCCAAATACATACTTAATACCTGGATGACGACAAAAGTTCAGAACTTTTGGGAAAATCATCTAGGTTTGGTACATTCGAAGGAGTGTATTGACCCAACGAAATCAAGGGCCAGAGAGTTGTTGAATATGAGTAGCTCTCATCTGCGCTGCCTGGTTGGACTATATACCGGGTCGGGCAGTACATTCGCCTCGGTCTCTCATAGCCTAACAATATTGAAATTGCAAATTTTGTTTGTGTGGGTGTATGTACGTCTACCAGGAGCATTTTTTAAAAATGTTTTTAAATATACCGGGTGTCCCAGAAAAGTGTGGCATATCAAAGTTATAGGTTTTAAATGGAACACCCAGTATTTTTTGGATTATTTAAACACTATAATGGTGGTCCTCTAATTTGAATCACTCAGTATAATTGGAGTTGACATCAAACATAGCTATTATTTATTATTATTAAATGAGTGCATAAATGATATAACTCCAATCAAATGTTTATAATTGATTTAACGTGTGTATAATAGTTCTAGAATGTTATGCTTTAGGTCATCAAATTCGCCAAAAGCTAATTGAGCCAATTAATCGGAAAAAAGGTTAAATTCATTATAACTAGGGGTCAGGTTCAATAGATAGATACGTCACATAGTACCTACGTAATGTGTTTATAGTTTAACACTATTGTAAGCAAACTTAAAATATATTTTTGCAAAAAAGAAACACAAACAACAAACATTTTGATGTACTATTTACAACTGTAACTATAGGGCGCAGCTCGTGCTGCTAACAACTCAGCAGCATTCACTCGCTAACGAGTATGAATTATTCCAGTTCAGGGAAGTCTGTTGTAAACGCTAAACAGACCGATCCGTGAGACGCAAACCTTGTCACAAAATTGACACACCCAATCACCACCATTAAAAGTCAGATCGCTGTCAACGAGAATCCCAAGGTCCCTGGCGACATTGTACAGCTCCAATACGGACCCATTCAGAGTATAATTGTACCGAATTGACACCTGCCTCTTACTGAAACTCATAAGTTTGCATTTGCTAACATTTAGTGGTAGTCTGTTTATAGTACATCGGTTCCCAACAGTTTCTAAATCCTTCTGCAACTCCTGGCAGTCGGACTCAGACTGGATCGCGCGAAACAATTTGAAATCATCCGCGAATAATAGAAAATGACTAGACAAAGTCTCCCCAATATCGTTAACATATATCGAGAAAATCAAAGGGGCCAGATTACTTCCTACTTGGGATCTAAATCCATTGTATTCCACGGAAAGTCGACGATCAGTAAGATAAGATCCAAAGAACCTTAACAGATCATTATTGATTCCGATACTATTCATTTTTTCGATAATGGTGGAATGGTTTAACTTATCAAAGGCCTTCGAGAAATCTGTATATATATATATATATAATTTTTGAATAAAGTAGTTAGTTTGTTACGTTAGATTATGGGAAATCGAAAAGTGCTTTTCTCTTAGTTTTACTCGAAACAGGGAGGGTTTTAGATACGAATATAAATTAGATAATTTTATACTGGAACGGGTATCAGAGACAAAGGATCTAGGTGTAATCATGGACTCGAAAATGATGTTTAAGAATTACATAAAAAAACTAATCAACTCTTCGATAAACTGCTTGGTTTCGTGGTGAGAAACAGCAAATCCTTTAAGCATCCTAAAACTTTATTGAAGTTATACTGCATTTGTACATAGCAAGTTGACTTTTGCTACAACAGTCTGGAACCCCCTGTATTTAATATATAGGTAAGCAGAGATTGGAGAGCATTCAACATAAATTTCTTAGATACTTAAGTTTTAAGTCAAATATAATTCTGCAAAGAGGTAATTATGAACCTATTATGCGCAGGTATAGTATTTTGTCATTGGAAAACAGAAGAAAGGTGTCCGATCTGATATTTGTGTTTAAAATTCTGAATGGATTTTTGGATTCTCCATCAATATATAATGACATTGAATTGAATGAACCTGCGCGTATGTTGAGGTCACATGAAATCTTTGCAATTCCTTTTAGAAGAACAAACTCGGGAAATAATTCGCCTATCTGTCGCATTTTGCGAACATCCTTGGCTCGGTTTAAGTCGGTTGTGAGGGGTCTGTTTATGTAGGTGGTTTTTTGTTTTGTTTTTCTCTTTATTGGTTAGTATTGTGTTTATTTAATGTAATATTTAGGCTTAAGTAAATAAATTCTTCATTTTATGTATATTTCAAATTATTTATTTTCTTTTTGATAAATACATTCGTCAGAAGCTTGTATTATATTGTGACTACTGTTGTGGATTCTTTTGTAATCTGTTTGTATTCCTAATGGTAAATAAATAATGAAAATAATACAATTATAATTATTATAATTAAAATTCTGTTTCGTTACGCAGGTCGTATATGTATTTTTCATTATATTATATCATCGGGAAAGTTTTGGGGCGACACAACCGATTTTTTTTATTCTGTGACCTTACAGGAATTATTAAGCTATGGAACCCAGTAAATAATTGTGTTATTCCAATAGTTAGTTATATTAAAAATAATGGCAATCATTTTCTACGGAATATGAAAACATAATAATTATAGGAAATTTTTTCTGTTTTTTTTTTAATGGAAATTATAAGCAAGTTTTTTCTAAAGTAATTTGAACAACTTATACGAGGGTTGCCTTTTATATTTCGGGATTAGAGAACAAAAACAAATTTTGATGAAGTAGTCCATCTCTCTGTGGATGACCAATTTCTTGGAACAAAACTCAGTAACATCCACCAAATTGTTTCATTAAAAATTATAGACATGTTTCGACCTTGGCTAAGGTCATGATTAGTATAACTTATGCCTAAGGCAATAGCTACTATGTAACGTATCAATTTTAAATAATGTTCATAATTTTGTTGTGTGTTCCTTTCCACTAAGTTATACTGATGATGACCTTAGCTAAGGTCGAAACATGTCTATAATTTTTAATTAAACAATTTGGTGGATGTGACTGAGTTTTATTCCAACAAAAACAAATATTAATCATCGAAAATCACTTTATTGTTTTTCAAAATATTCCCCATGAAGATCTATACTTTTGCATGCGTTTGAACCCATTGTCGAAGCACTTTTGCCACTCTGGGGTATCTCCAAAACATGCATTCTGAATGCAGCAACCGCTTCTTCAGGTGTCGAAAAACGTTGACCACTCAGTTTGTTTTTTACGAATGGGAATAAAAAGAAGTCATTCTGGGCCAATTCAGGACTATACGGCGGATGACCTATCAAATTGATGTTTTGGGTGCTTAAAAATGCAGTTGTTTGAGCCGATGTGTGAGAGCTCGCATTGCCGTAGTAAAGAGTAATCTGTCTTCGGCTGTTGGTTTTCCTGATTTCTTGGAAGATCACTGGCAAACAAATGGTTGTGTACCACTCTGAATCGACTGTTCTGCGTTGTTCTAGTGGTACGTTTGCGACATGTCCAGTTTTTCCGAAAAAACAGGCGACCATTTGCTTGGAAGTGCTTCGTGCGCGAACAACTTTTGTTGGATTTGGCTCATCTTGAAACATCCATACATTCGACTGCTGTTTCCTTTGGGGCTCATACGTGTAAATCCGCGATTCATCACCTGTCACGATGTCATAGACGTGTTTCGAAGCACCGCGATCGTATTTTTTGAGCAGTTCTTTCGAGCAATCGACACGAGCCTTTTTTTAAGCGATTAACAAATTGTGTGGGATCCAACGCGAACAATTTTTTTTGACAGTCAAATGTTTATGCAATATTGAATGTATGCTGGTCCCACTAATGCCTAAGGTTGTCTCAATCTCTTGATAGGTCACATGACGACCTTGCAATATCAGTTCGCGCACAGCATCAATGGTTTTCGGAACAACAACTGATTTTGGACGACCTTCACGAAATTCGCCTTGGAGTGAACTACGACCACGATTGAATTCACCATTCCATCAATAAACACTGGTCCTTGATGGAGCTTCATCGCCAAAAATTGAATTAAGTTCATCCATGTACTGTTGTTGAGTTAATCCACGTCGAAAATTGTAAAAATAGTCGCACGAAAATGTTCACGATTTAATTCCATTTTTGGGCCGAGATGAATCTTTTAAGTTACTGTAAACAACACAAATAACGCTCGTATGTCAAAACGTTCTGAGTACGTATAACCTCTATCTATCCGAGTGCCGATTGTGCCTGGATGATGATGAGACGGCGGAACATGTACTGTGTTCTGGCCCAGCTGTTGCTAGAACTAGATTCGCAATATTTGGTGAAGTAAACCTTCTACCAGCGAGTCTAAAAGAAAGCTCACCCAGCAAAATAATCGACTTCATTAAGATGATTGAGCTGCTGGGTGAAATATGAATAGGTATGAGCCAGAATAGACCCTTGATGGTCGCAGTGGAGAGTCCGGTGCAGATCTACTCATTTTGAACCTAACCTAACCTACTCAGCGCCGGTTTAAGGCTGCGCCAGGTCCTAGGCGGAAGGTGGGGACGGGCCCTACTCTCCGCTAAAGGCACTTTTTTGATGTTTATGGACAATTTCGCCTATCTTATAATTATTATTAATTTGTATGCAAGTTTTCAATAGGATAATGAATAGGACATAACAGAGGTGAAATGCTAAAAATTTGCTTTTTATTAACACAGAATAAAAAAAACTAAAAGAAATCAGCACATTTAGGTCCAAGTGTTGCCCATATGGTTAACAGAGCTATTTCATATTTATTTAATTTTTTAAATAAACTTAAAGCTTTATTAGTTGCGGCTTATTCGTTGCTATCTAAAGAAATTTTTGATAATAATGATAAAAGACTAGAATAGTTTTTATGTAGGCTCTGGTGGACCATCTGATTTCTACAACTCTTTTTACTGAAAGTTCACATCGACTAGACATTAACTTCCATCGATGGGATCTTGCAATATCAGTTCGCGCACAGCATCAATGGTTTTCGGAAAAACAACTGATTTTGGACGACCTTCACGAAACTCGTCTTGGAGTGAACTACGATCACGCTTGAATTCACCATACCATCGATAAACACTGGTCCTTGATGGAGCTTCATCGCCAAAAATTGAATTAAGGTCATCCATGCACTGTTGTTGAGTTAATCCACGTCGAAAGTTGTAAAAATAGTCGCACGAAAATGTTCACGATTTAATTCCAACTTAACGATAGCCAGATTGCAACACCAGGGTTGCCAAATCCCGAAATATAAAAGGCAACCCTCGTACATATTTGTTTGTTCTTTAATTTCATGCCTGTGGGACTTTATTTTTGTAGACAAAACGAGTAGGTATTTATTAAGATTTAAAGAACGGCAGAATTATTAAGATGATTGTTATTGATATACTTAAAACTTGCCAGTCTTTATTTGAAGTAGACACGATTTTCTATTGTTTTTATTAAAACACGCCGAATTTGCCACTGTTGGTTGAATTTTGTTTCCCACCGTTAGACCCCCAACCACAACAACTTTACAATTCTTGTGACATATCATTTTGACTAGTTTAACCATTTCTAATTTTATACCTACCAAGAATAAATAAAAGCTTTATTTGGATTCGTACCAGAACTGTTAGAACTGAGCGCAGATTCAATTTACATGTTCGGGTCTTGTTGAACTGATTTAGGAGAGTTATAGAACCAGAGGTTTATTGTTCGAGTTTCAACTAGACTGGACTGTTTTTGGATTATTTGCTACGCATGCGTTTATCGATAAACATGTTATTTTGATCTTAGTACAAAATAACTGTTTTCCATCATCTAAAGATAAGCCTGTTATCCACTGTTGAAAGCTCTTTCTATGCTCAATTTAATGACGTATAAATCCAATAGCTACGAGACATCTGACTGCTGTTCTGCCTTTTATAATCGACGAACAATTCGGTTTTCGAGCTGGAAGATCCACTGAGCTCAATCTGTAATTTACTTTGGAGGTCGGTTAACAGACTCATACAATATAGACTGGTTTCTTTAATGCATTATTCCATCGCGTTAATCACAGGGTTCTCATCTGTAAGCTTGAGAATGCTGGAGTGACAGCAACACCTGTCCTGCGTTGACTGGTAGGACACAGGTTTAGAGTGAATGAGGTTCAGTCTAGGCCTGTAGTGGTTTCTTCTGGAGTTCGGCAGGGGTCCCGTTTGGTTCCATTGATGTTTAACTTATTAATTAATGACATAAAAAACAATTGAAGCTCTTTGTTGATGGCCTGAAGTGTTATAGAAAAATTGGATGTTCCACTGATTGCGATACCATGTCATTCGTTTGGTATATTGGTGAAGTGAATGGCATGCCTCGTTGCAACATGTCTGTATTGTTGATTGTAGTTGTTTCTTTTGTAGAATTGGATTTTGATAAATAAATTTTTAACAATAGATAAAATAACTTTCGAACATATTACTTAACATGCTTTAATATCTCACATAATTTCTTCATTTTAGTTCTGTGGGTGTCCACATTTTTTATTTAAATCTAGGTACATTAGAATGTAGATTTAAATAAAAATAGAGCCTGAAGCCTTCGATTATTCGAAACTCTCACACAAGTAATTCGTGATGGGCGTTTCTATAGATTGTGTTTAAGTTTTTTTCTATTCTGTTCACGAATAATAGTAATATAAAGTATTATATCGGTGTTAATCGTTTACAAGATAATGAAATTATTTAATTTAATCAAATATAAATGAATAATTTGTTACTTGTTACCTTTAAATATATGTGTGTGAATTTAGCTTCATGGTCAAATTCATACAAATGAAATGTTTACCTGTTGATGACTAGTTGAAATATTGTCTTCTACCAGATTACGATTATAATAATAATAACGTATTATAATCTCTCGGAAATATATTATGTAAATAAACGCAGGAGTGGTTTTCATGGAGAAAAGATTTTAAATACACTTCTTTAACGCACCACCAAAAAATAATCAGATGTTTAATGCTAATTTTTATCTAGACCACGTATCCGATTTGAACGATTTTTTTTATTGATGGGCTGTTTCTTCGGGAAACTTGATATGCTTTTGCCTTTTTGAAGAATACCGGGTGTAACAATCGATTTTTTAATAAAATTTGCAACACCCTGTGTAATTCCACATAGACAGTAGCAAGTTAGAACTCATATCGTAGTCAAGGGTTATCTTTTATTTATATTGCGTTTTTTTATTCACATTATTACCTGAAAACAAAAGTGTCAGTTTGTGAGCAAGCACCGTAGGTAACTCCGAGTGCCAGACATCGCAGAAAATGTATCATCTTAACTGTCTCACAAAAATGGACATCTTGGGTGGTTTTCTCTAGCTTTGGATGAGTCAATGCTCAGATAAATGGCCTACTCTCTGGCAAGAGAAGGGGCTGAAAGAGAATTCATCGGACCAGAACTGGCATAGCGTTTAGCACTGCCAAATACAGACTTAATACCTGGATGACGACAAAAGTTCAGAACTTTTGCCAAAATCATCCATCAGGTTCGGCACATTCGAAGGAGTTCATTAACCCATCGAAATCAAGGGCCAGGGAGTTGTTAGATATGAGTAGATCTCATCTGCGCCGCCTGGTTGGTTGATATACTGGTCACTGTCGTTTGAATCATCATCTCTCGAGGTGCGTCTCTTGGAGAATATCCGAGTACTGTACTGTGTTCTGGCCCAGCTGTTGCTAGATCTAGATTCGCAATACTTGGTGAAGTAAACCTTCTACCAGCGAGTCTAAAAGAAAACTCACCCAGCAAAATAATCGACTTCATTAAGAAGATTGAGCTGCTGGGTGACATATGAATAGTTATGAGCCACAATAGACCCTCGGTGGTCGCAGTGGAGGGTCCGGTGCAGACCCACTCATTTTGAACCTAACCTAACCTACTCAGCGCCGGTTTAAGGCTGCGCCAGGCACTAGGCGGAAGGTGGGGACGGGCCCTACTCCCCGCTAAAGGCACTTTTTTGATATTTCTGGCCAATTTCGGCTATCTTATAATTATTATTAATTTTTATGCAAGTTTTGAACAGGATAATGAATAGGACATAACAGAGGTGGAATGCTAAAAATTTGCTTTTTATTAACACAGAATAAATAAAAAAACTAAAAGAAATCAGCACAGTAAAAATACATTTCGGTCCAAGTGTTGCCCATATGGTTAACAGAACTATTTCATATTTATTTAATTTTCTTAAATAAACTTAAAGCTTTATTAGTTGCAGCTTATTCGTTGCTATCTAAAGAAATTTTTGATAATAATGATAAAAGGCTAGAATAGTTTTTATGTAGGCTCTGGGGGACCATCCGATTTCTACAACTCCTTTTACTGAAAGTTCACATCGACTAGACTTTCTCTACAGATTTACCCAAAAATAAAAATTCTATCTTTTATTTTTTTTTATTGAATTTATAAATATCCCCCGCCCTTTCTGGACACCTTGTAGCTAACGGAGACCTGCAGTACAAAGAGATCGGTTCAGATAGCACATACTATGTAATATGTCAAAGTGGTGCCTTACAAGGCTCTTGGTTTGGATGGCATAAAGATATGAGGTTTTTTCACAATCAGCCTGTGACGCTGCAATGAAACGAACCTTTTCCAAAACAATGTATGTTGGTGTGGTGTGGGTCAAGGAATACTTATCATAATTGCCTCCACGCTTATGCCAGTATGATGTACAGAAAGCTGGCTTCTTGTGGCATAGGTAAGCCATCGCCAACACTGTCAAATATCTGTATAAATATGCAAGCCAAATGTAAAAGTTGTACACACTATGACGAATATTAAAATGTCCCCTACGCTTAGAGATAAATAAATACATCCGTATGTAATCGTTCTCGAAAGCTCGCGATTCAAACTAACCAGAGGCGACTCTGTACAGATTTAATAGGCTATACCTCGTCCGGGGCAGCGCTGTGTTAATTTGGTAGAATGTGCCTCGCTTACAGTATAGATCTGGAATGGACGTACGTGCGCCAGAATGTTTGTTCTACACAAACGACTATTTACTGGAAGTGTTTGAGAATGGAGAAAAAATATATAAATAGCCAACGTATAAGAGCGACAGATAAGTAGTTATGAAGTAGTTGAGTCTTCTCCAAACAGAAAGTGCAAAACTTTGACTGACTGGATGTTAACAGTTAGTGTATAGAAAACGAACGGGGCAAATGCCCTAAACAAATTTTCTGTTTGATGTGACTAAGGTGTCACACACTGGGGATGGAAATTATATCTGCTTTCGAACTCTAACAGTTCTCATCAGTATCCAGTCAGTCAAAGTTTTGCACTTTCTGTTTGGAGAAGACTCAATTCTACTGTTTCGACTTCAATTCGTCTCTTCCGTTGCGGATTACCGCAAGACAGCGTTTTTATTAAGATTTCAATCGTGATAAACACAAATGAACATATGGTAGAGAGATCAGTCACTCTCGAACACCCCATAATTTGGTGTTTTGCATATAATGATCACAAACATATTGGAATAGTGAAAATATATATAATCATATTAGTTCGTTTAAGTTATTAGTTTGTTTAAGTGTTAGTTATTAAGTGTAAAGAAATTAGTTTTAATTCAAATCTCGTTATTATTTCACACAACGAACTCAGAAAAACGTTATAACACAAATGGAATGGCGCTAAAAGCATTGCCCGCTATATTTTCAAACACAAACAAGAACAGAACTTCGGCATTTCCAAACTAGTCCTCGTTCGTAAAACCTTGCGAACCTCATGATCAACATACTGCAAAATAATTATAACATCGTAGAGAAAATAATACAATATTTTCAATCTTGAAATTCAATCAATCAATTCGTTACGTGGAACTTGGAACTTCACTAGACGGCACTACCATAGAATAATAACTATAGATAAGAAGGGTCAGTAGACGCTAAAAACGGCATCGACTCGTCGCAATCCCAGCCACATTTCTGGTCCGCTGCTATATATACTATATCTTTATATACTATAAGATACTATACTATAACTATAAGCGGCGAATTGCTTTTAAGACAGAGGTAACAAAGGTGCCGACACGAGGTGAAGTAACTGTATATAAACTGTGGCACTACTCCTAGTTGACATCTTAAAATATGCCCTACATAGTCGACGGTCGCGAAAGCTATACATATCAATAATTCATCATAATTTTTCCTTTTTGGGAATTGTGAATTTTAATGTCATTAGCAATTGATGTTGTTAATACATTATACAAATAAATACACTCCATAATTAATTAAACTAATTAGGAACTCACACACTAAAAAGTAAGATAAGCAGCAGCATGATAGGTATTCGATAATTATAATAAATGAAAATGTCAATTATCACTTTAAAAAACAATACGTTATTATAAAATTAATTTAATGTTGTTCCAGTATAATGTTGTATTTAGTTATTAAATATGTAATGCTAATTTGTTATTGTTGAGATATAGTTTAAGCGAATAATGAAATTTGACAAATTTATGTGGTGGAAAATATTTTCTGCAAATATTTGTATATAACTGAACAAGTGCGTGATTGGAATTGATTTATATTTTAAGTAATTGTGTACTCATTTGGATAAATAAGGAAGAGGATAAAGGCGCAGACAGAATATTATCACGACATGTGAGGTCACGTGTTATCACATCGGTAAAATATCACATGCTATCACGCCTTAGAAATGGTTAATTCTTTTGCCGATTATTTTCAAGGATGATATATATGCGGCCGGCTCCATTTTGTTGGGAGTGCGCAGAAAACTGCGATTTACAGCAGCTTCAAATTAGAGAGATTAGACTTATATGGTTTAAGGCTAGACATACTTCGGGTCCGGATGGTGTGCCTGCCTTTGTCGTCAAGGCCTGTGCGTCAGTTTTTGCTAAACCGATTTCAACTATATTAAAATTTGTCATTGAAATCTAGTGAGTGGCCCGATAAATCAACAAACCGAATCCAAAGCGAGCAAAGATGCAACAGTCAGCCGGTAAGGTGATGGCGGCTGTATTTAAGGATGCGAACGGAATAATATTCATCGACTACCTCCAAAAAGGGAACCACCATCAACAGCGACTATTAATGTGCACTTTAGGATCGATTTAAGGCTGAAATCGCAAAATTTAGCCCCCAGTGACTTTTTCCTGTTTTCAGATCTCAAGAGAATGCTTCCTGGAAAGAAATTTAAGTCCAATGATGAAGTAATCGCTGAAACTGCCTCGTTGTATCTCACGGACATATTGAATGACCTGTTATTTAGGGTAGCCTGAGCCTTGCAAGAAGCAGATCTTTTATAACTTGATCTGAACAGTATGAATCAGCGTATGTTTGAAACACAAATCCCTCTCGTTCCAGTTGCGCCAGCAGGAGTGACTACATAGGGGGAAACAACTCCATTCTCTGGTAAGCCCCGGAAGGCTTTATAGATATCTAACAGTTCCATCCTGGTGTCGAAAGGTGATGATTCTGATTCTAAGCATGGAAGCAATCCAACCATGTGTAGTCACAGCTACCGCAGTTTCTTGGAGTAATGGTTGACAAAATATTTACTTGAGTTACACGCTAAAGCTGCCCATGATTTATATTTAACTGCGACATTGTCTTTAGAAATTACCTATAAAGTTTTTAATTATTGCATAGAAACGTACCTACACTCTATATTTTGTTAGTTTATTGGCTGCCTCAATAGGAACCCCAGATTTGGCATATAGAATGTTCCATAATTGCAATAAATGTGTCCGGCCACACTCTTATGTACACCGTGGCACAGCCTCCAAGATTCTAATTAAAAAGTTTTGTAAGTTTACTTTTGTAAACTCTCAATACAGGAGTGTATTTAAAATCAAATGCGATACACTTATAGGGGAGATTTCTGGTTGGAAACAAATAAAACTCTCCCTGGCTGGGGAACCAACCTTTTTCCGTTTGCTTTGTCCTCTGTTGCTGTAGTTCTCTGTTGGTTGTGTCTAGATGTAACATAGATTTAAATTAGATGTCTTAAAATTAAGAGTAAAAGAATATCAATTGCTGTCTTCATGCTATAGATACCTTCAGAGTTGACTCTTTGGTAGCGCCTGGCACCGTTTTCTACATTGTATAGTTGACTCTTTCGCGAATCAGTGGGATTAATGTGTCTGTCTATTATTGAGATTAAAGAAAAGGTATAAATACAAAAAATGTAGTAAATATTATGCTTTCTTTAAATTTGCCCTTTTGTTAGATCAACCGTTACAGAGTTTGTCTTAAAAACTTGTTTTATCTTAAAAATCAAAATCATGAGGAACCCTGTACCATTCGCAAGCATTTTTTAAGGAATAAAATTACTACATAATCTGTGAGATTAACATTTCTTGAACCTTATGTAAAATTAATAAAATTGCTTTAAAAAAGTAATCAGAGAAGTGAGTTTTTACTAAATAAACAGAAAAGAGAAAGAGACGTGCTACATGCTCCGTTACATAAAATGCACCGAATTTAATTATTGTTTTAAGTTATAAATATATTCGCTTGGCACATCTGCTATTACACGCAGATTTGAAGTATAAAACACTCTCATACGGTAAAATAACTAACGTAATAATTAATTACCTGTTGATTCATCCAGATGGTCTGTAATTAAACTCAACCAACTATCGATTTGTTAATAAATTATTGTATTTATTGTATAAATACCGTAAAAATTTATAGTTATAATTTAGTATCTTTGCATGCAGATAGATAAAATATACCTATATTAATTTTACATAAACTTTTTATTTTCCCGGCCACCGAAAGTATTGTGAACGGGCTAAAAACAATTTGAGATAGGGGAAAGGAGGAGAAGTTGGCGAATTCGGTAAGGTAACTATGTTTTAGTCAACGCAAAATTATCAACTAGGGGATGGTTTCATAACTGTTATTGTTTAATTTTCCATTGCAAGGTAAGTATGCAAGCTTAAGTTGTACTGTAGGCAACGAAAATAGTTTATCTATTTTTTTTATCACCAACGGTTTTCTTTAAAATAACAGGGGAGGGTAAGATGACGAAAAACAAAGTATACAAGACGGCGAAATCGTCAATTTACCTACACCCATTTATTTTAATATTTATTAAATGTTTGTGCAGCTTTTAGCTTTAAAAAAATGGGCAGAATATATGTACGCAAAACAAATAGACAATCTTGGAGAAATGCCGCTGTAGGTATCACTATACGGGCCTTTAAAAACTGCATACAGCGGAGCCTGTGATAACTTCTTAAGAAATAATCCCGGTAAAGCTATATTATAGCCTCTATTTTTTGGAAAATCATATTTGAAAGCAACAGTTGCGAACGCCATAAGTAGTTTTACAGCAACTGGTATTGAATCATTTGACTCTCAATTATTCACCGAACTTGATTTTGAAACATAAAAACAACAGAACGAGAATTAACTCCAACACCAATAGAAAAAGATGTTCTCCCACCAGAACTCAATTTACATGAACTTACAGAATCAGTGCCTTCAATCTGGAGTAAACCGCGCTAAGACGTCATCAATACTAAACAGTTATTCCACGCCTTCAACTTCAAATTGTAATATATTGAAACCACGATGTAGCCCAAACAAGGAAAGCCAAACCATCAAAACGACATTTGGATTACCTCCTCTACCACAAGCCGTCATTAAAAATAGACGTAGAAAAAACTACCCTCTATGATACTTTCCCGCACACCGGTAAAAGATGCGATGGAAAAAAAACAACAAGAAAAGCTAGACAAAAAAAACAATTAAAGTCACTTGAAAGGTCACATAAACTAAACATCACCAAAAAAATAAAGGTGACAAAAATAGTAAATTAAAATAATACATTTGTTATGTTTGTTTCGTCAACTTATCAACGCCTGTGGGTAAGATGACGAATATGACACCTTTTTTAAAAAAATTAGAATAAAAAAATCTGTTTAGCTGCAGCTAGAATATTGTGTTGGTTAATTACTGTGACAAGAAGTAGAGTTCGAAATATTAATAAATATAAATTTTTAATTAAATAAAAATTAGTGCAAATTGGATATCGGGTTTGACTTCGCCAACTTACGTTCCTTTCCCCTAAAGCACATTTATATCTACAGGGTCGTCCTGTTTCGAACGCGCAAACTTTAGAGGCAGACAGAGAACCACAAAATAATATCATTTTGTATAATAAACTATATTCGAAAAATGCTTCGTTACAAAGGTAGAGCATATTGTTTACCGATGAGGCTTGTTTTTATCGCGATTCAATTATTAATTTACACAACAATCACATATGGATCGAAAACAATCCACATGCCTTAATAGAAAATAATTTCCAAACAAAGTTTTCTTTAATATTTGATTGGGCATCGTCGGTGACTATTTCCTTGGCCCTCAGTTTTTCCACCTATATACCTAATGGAGAATAATATCGAATGTTTTTAGAATTTGCTTTACCGGGATTTTTAGAAGAAGTTCATGGAAAGATTCCGTATGTTGTCCATGCACGACGATGCTCAACCGCATTTTAGTTTAGTGACACGAAATTTATTATATGAAAATTACCATAACCGCTGGATTGGGAAAGTAGGCCCACAGCCATGGCCCCACGCTCTCCTGAGTTACATCACATGGATTATTTTCTCTGGGACACTTTAAAGCGTTGATATACAAAACTCCTATTAAAGTGAAGAGGATCTGTGAAGTTCGAGTTGTATTAAGCCGAGTCCTCTTTCCAACACTTAATTTAGTTTAGATGCTATTCTAATGCATTCTATTTATTGTTTATTTGATATTGTTCTTGTTGTTACATAATTATTAATAAAAACACAAAAAAGACATTGATATTTCTGTTGTGAACTGTAAGATGGCAAAACAGACCGATCCTAGAATCACAAAATTCACACAACCAATCACCACCATTTACCAGCTGTTGTAGATGCGCTGCTTCATCGATGCGTTCTCTCTCCGCTCATCGATTCTGTCTTTTCGCATCCTCATATCGTCGGCACTGCTCTTCAAAAACTTGATGCCCCTTGTAAATGGTACGCCTCCATCTCGGTCGGTCGTTAGCGATCTGCTCCCAGTTGTTCTTTTGCACATCTTATACGATGCTGAATCTCATCATCGATACTTGCATTCGCCGCCAGAATACTGCCGAGGTATGAGAAACTCTTGATGTTCAGAAGTCTGTCTGCGTTAACTCGAATATGTGGTGAAACCGCCACAGTGTTTGGTACAGGCTGCTAAGAATCTGTGTTTTCTTTATATTCAGTTCAAGCCCGATACTTGTGTATGCGTTGTTAAATGCATTTAGATCCTCTTCTGTATCAGCTAGAACAACGTTGTCATCCGCGTCAATGCTCTTCAATAAGCTCAATGACTGATGTGGATACGATTTTCGTCCCAGCTTGCTGTCTACGAAGGTTGAAGAGTCCGCCGCCATCATATCTGTGGAAGATCTCTATTCCCCCGGAAAGTTTATCCTTAAGAAGTTGAATGACCATTCCCATAAACATCGAAAACAAGGTCATGCAATGACAGTTGGTTTTGGATAGGGCTCTCCCGGATCGTGAAGGTGGCGAGTTATCCGGATGAATTTCTGCGGACATCTGTTGAGCTTTAATATCCTCTACAGAGTTTCACGCCTTGACAAGGTCTATAAAACCCATGTACAGAGGACGATTTTGCTCCAGTGAGTATTCCTGTATTTGGCTGGCACTGAATATAATGTGCGCAGTACCCCTGTTGGGTCTAGAACCACATTGTGTGTCCTGCAGTAGTAGAAAACGACATGGTACTAATTTAAAAATAAAATTAGTTTCAAATTCATTTTGATGTTTAGTTCGAACTTCGAACCTCATCCCAAGAAGTATATGTATATATACATAGAAGGTAACCTTCCCTCATTGACCTCTGTAAACGTTAAAAAGCTCGTTGATGTTCCTAGTCGCTGGGTTATGTTAAAAACTAAGTAGGTATTTTTAATTTTATAGGTAGGTATATTTTTTAAGGTTAATAGCTATTTGAAAATTACGCGCCGCAATAACAAATTATATTAATTTAACCACAATAAGTATATATAATTTAAAAATAAATGCGATTGCTGTAAATACATATCATATAGTGAAAATTAACGACATAAATAACTAAATTTAGAAAAATTACATAATGATATCGTTCGCATAAATTAGCTGATAAATACAACAAATTCAAATTAGCAAATAATCGTTAAATCTACTGTAATTCAAAAAAATCAGTATTGAAATATGAAAACAAAAATCGGTTGTGTCACCCCAAAACCTACCTTATTCATATTGGAATCGGTCTGCTTAATCCGCAAACACCTGTCAGATATCTCTGAAAGACCATTCCGTAACTATCTGCTTAGAAACGCCGAACATGATCTTTATCTGCCAGCCCCATCCTCCGAATTAATCAAAAGCTCGAATCTATACAACGCAAAAAAATGCACAACCATGTCCCAATGGAAATCAAATCGTTATCATCCCTTTCTAGAATCTGAAAAGCTTTAAAAATATACTTGTTAGAAAGAGCTTTTTATTCAGTAGGTTGCTTTTTTAATGTGTATGAATTTTGAGCGAGTCACACCCTGGATCATTATTAGTAGTAGTTTGTATTGTGTGTTTTATATATATACATATATAATTAATTTACTTTAAGGATCTTAATTAATTAATTTATTTGACTATATACCTGTACAATTTAGTGTATAGTATTCATACCCAGCTAGCAAGTTGACATGAAAACACGTCGAAACGACGTCGATACGTGGTGATATTTTCGTCGCCTATCATAAATTCGACATCATGACACGTCGTAATGACGTCGAACATTGGTGACATGCACTAGTCAAAAATCGGTCTATGCAATGAGGTCATTTTGACGTGTTTTAATCGACTTAAAAAAGTAGTTAACCTTAGTATGCAAATTACTATAATGTTTAGTAATATGATATATTCATTAATTTCAAATTACATAATCTCATTTCTTGCTACAATAAGAATATTTTTTGCCTTCGTAGGCATTCAATTTGTCGAAAAAGACGGTGGTACCATAGCACTTGTACACAAAAAGTGGTTGACTCCGACAAAAAAAGAAACATGGTGGCCGCCCTATAAATAGCAAGAACATTTTAATAGATCTTTACTGTCCACTCTTAGTATTTAGTTATTTTATCAAGATGTGATTATGTTAATACAAGTATTGTACGGCATATTTTGGAATTATTTTTTTTTATTCTTTTAAGAATTAGTTGAAGTTAAACCTGTTTCTTGTAATATAATTGGTTTATATTAGTTTTGGGAAGACTATTATAAAACCAATCAAGAACTAGTTCTGAAAAAGAATCAAGACAAGCCTATTATTTCCACCATTTACTGGTTTAACATTGGACGCATTGACGTATTTTTGACATTATCACTCGACGTGTTGTTACGTCCTTATTCGACGTTAATTAGCTGTGACATATTGTCGTCATTATTACGTCGAAATGTTGGTCATTTTGACGTATATTTCACGTCAAAATCACGTGCCTTGCTAGCTGGGTTATTGTTATGTTTTATATGTTTTGTTAGTAACTATATGTCTACAAATTATTGTATTAATTTTTTGAAAATATATATATTTTTAAACTACAATTAATTGTAACTCTGATTGCGGAGGTAGTAAAATTCATTCATTCAAAATATTCATAAAATTGTGTACTACTAAAAGGTCGTTTTCTTCTTTGAGATGGTTGCACACACACTTACGTTCAACAATGACTGAAAAATAGAAGAAAATATTTCAATAGACATAGAGAAAACAACAAACGAATTCATCAACCGAGCAAAATACCTTTGAAAAAAGAAAAAATATTAAATACACTATTTTGGTTTTTTTTACATGTGCGTCTTTTGTATTAATATAATAAAAAATATCTTGTATTGCCATGGAAGTACTATGTTGCACAACATTTTTATGGTCTTAGACTTATTCTGCACTTTTAGGACCTTACACTTTCAAAGAAATCAAAATTCATCACTACTGGCCAGAACACAGTTTGTTGATATTCTGACATTAAAATATTGCCATTTTGATATTAATTATCGCACGTTTAATTTATATTCAAATATACGTGATGCGTACGTATCTATATTTAAACTACATGAAAGTATTTGGAATAATATGGTACTTTGTAAAAAGGTGTCCATAAAATGCTAATTTATTTTCTAATGTCATTTCTCAATTATTAATTTCGTGCAAGTCAATTGCAATATAAACTAATGTATTCATTTTGAATGCCAATTAAACACAGTTGTGTATAAAAAACACACAAATACCTTCCACACAGTTAATTGATTCTCTATTTATTATATTAAGAAATAAAAAACAAATTGACATAAGGTCGTTCCATATTTAATGCTTCTTATTAAATATGTTGTACTCAATTTTGTCCATTTTTAGAATAAAAAAATAATTATACTATGTGGAATTTGTGCTGGGTAGGTATATATATTTATTTCAAAAAAGAAACAATGGGAACTATTTCAAAATGGAATTGAATATTCTCAACTCAAAGTTGTGAACAGACATACAAATAAATTATGGATTTGGATTCAGAAATTTTCTTAGAATAACATCATCCATTCATTTTATATGCTCACGGCGAAATTGATTTTTTAACACATGTATCTTCTTTTCAATATCTACTGAAAACCTTTCATATATGCATCCAGTTTTTTATTTCTCTTTTTATATTCCACAGACTCAAACATGGAGTAGAATGCAAGTCTTCAATTAAAGAAAGAGTCCCCTTCATGGGTCCACAATTTAATATTTTATTTAGTATTACCTTATAAGGTGCCTAGAGGACAGTAATAATATGTGTGTTATATCTAATTTGAATTGTTATTGTTGCTTTAATAATTTTAGTTCGATGTCAAATTTTTGAGCAAGGGTTCAATAAAAATGGAGAAAGATAATTAATTGAGTGATTTTTTGTAAAGTACCTATAAGTACACAACAGAGCGAGCTACTTTAGTACCGCGGTTCTGCAAACGAAATTATTCCTACACAAACTACCTAATTTAAAACACATATTGCAGAAATAAAATGTAAAAAAACTAGGAATTTTTTTTATCATTCTAGAGTACATAGGCTTCCGTGAACGGTGTGAAAAAGAGACAAAATTAAAAAATATATAAACTGCAAAAACGAAATAATTGCTATTTTATTAGGTTTGGAATTTGAAAAACATCCCATAAAACTAGTAAACAAAGGCGTTCGTCAAAAGTGTAAAAAAATCGGTTGCGTCAGCCCAGAACTTTCCCGGAGGTTATACTACCGACAGAATAATCTGCCATGGAGTTTATTGGATGAAAACGCAATTTTCTGAAGAAATATAGAAACAAATTTCAAAGGGCATAAAACGTGCTGATCTTTAAAAATTTAGAGGTTGTATGCACCCCTATACACTGTAAAAAAAATCGTGTAAAATTACAGCAAATTAAATTGGTTACCGGATTGACAAAAGTGTGTAAAATATATGTACCAAAAAATCTGTAAAATTCGAGACTATTTCGTTGTATAGTTACAGTGTGTATGCGTGTGAACATATATGCCTTTCCATTAATATGTTTGTAAAAAAACTTTAACATTACACCATAAAATGTGATTGTGTTGTGTAATTACATTTTTGTTTTAAAACCACAGCACGATTATTGGAAAACTCCATTTACAGTTTTTGTGAATTGACATCGGCTAATCATTTTACTGGAAAATGTTCGCCAACGGTCATTGTAATATTCCTGCAACTTCTCGTGTATTTTTACACAAGTCACCGTTGGATTATTACGCATGCTTACAGGGTGATTCCTAAATTGATGAAGATATTAAAATAAATAACATTTTCAAATAACTTTTTTTAAAAATCTGAAAAATAAGTTACATTCATTTATTACAAAATGTGCCAAATAGGAATAGGTATTTGACACATTTTGTTTTGTCAACTTAAATAATATTATTAATAATATTTATGTTAGGTGTATTTTGTAATAATTTAAAGATGTAACTCGCTTATTTTTCAAATTTTGGAAAAAAGTTATTTGAAAATGTTGTTTATTTTAACGTCTTCTGTAGTTCAAAAAAAAGTATCAACTTAAAAAGCACCATGTATAGTCGCGAATATGAATTTGCCAATAAGTTGCTAATTTATCAATTTAAAGTAAAAAACCGGTACTTATCTACCTCTCCCCGCCTACATTCGGTCATAAGAACGTATTTTGCTCGTATAGATGCCGGTGTTATTCACAAAACAAAAGGGTGTGTTTTGTGGTGTTATTCCTGTGCAGCTCCCATTATAAGGTGACGGAAGGTAGGCTTTATTTACATTTCCCAGTTCTACCCAACATAGAGTCATAAGTCAGTTGCTACAAAAATATAATAGAAAATTACGACTCTAATGACAATTAGACACAGCTCCGGTTTTAGGGGGGTGCTAGGGCGTTAATAGCAGCTGACGGTAAATTATGAAGGAGGCGGCGGCCCTGATATTACTTATATATATAAAAAAAATTAACAAACAAAATAATAAACAGTAACAAATATATATTTACGTTAATTAGAAAAAAATGTTAACAAAGGAAATAAACGATTTTTTTTCCTCCAAAAGGGTTTGCATGTTAGTTACACTATAGAGTGTTGAAGGAAGTCTCATAATAATTTATAATTTCCACAATGTTTTCAAAGTTTATTCACATTTTGCATGCTTGTATTTACCAATATCGGTGCAGGATAATGTGGTTTTTATAAAACAGGAAATATCTAATCATGCATTATTTATAAATCCGACCAATTCAAAAATGAATATTATCATAATTTGTAATATAACATGTGCTAATCTAACAATCATTGCCAGTTAAAATTGTTTTATTGTTTTATTTGCAAATAGATCTATTATTCTCTGCAAAAGACAGACGTTAACAGTGGATAGAAAAGGTACAGAGTTGGTTCAAAATGTACCATACTTAGAGGGTGTATTACGTTCCGTTAACCTCCCTGATTTAATTTCATAATTTGTTATTTTTTTAATAAAGTTTATTAAATTATTAATCATAAATTGTTTTTTTTTTGTCATAATGCCACAAAACGACAACAAAAGATCCAGTATTATACATATTTATTTTGTAGTTTCAAGTTGTTTTAAAAAATATATATATATATAATGGAATGCCTTCGTTCGGTATTTTATAAGCTTAAATTTGACTTTTACCCAATTCAATGAAATATTAAATATGGTGAACAAGTAAACAAATATCATAGGTCAGATTAAAAATTTTAAAATTTGCTAATGTGCAGATTTTCACGCAAACGTTTATTTTATTTATGGTTTTATATGCATATTTATATAGAACATGTTGTATATTTTATTTTGAGAAATTTTGTAAGTGTTTTTTTACGTAGAAACCAGCAAATAAATAATTATTACCTTCTAAATTATACAGTTCATTTCTCTGTCGGGCTAAATGGCCTTAAGAATAACAATAATAATATTAATATGCGAGTTAGGAAGTTTTCCTATTTACAAACACATTAATTTTATTAAATGGAATTGGATAATTTAATTATTCGTTATAATTTTAAAATTAATAACAAATTTTAAAAATAATAACAAATTGAAGAAGCAGGTTCCAATGGAAAGATATAAAATTTTCTGTGGGCTCCAAAACAACAACCTGTGTATATCAGAAATTTTTTAATATATTTACAAAATACGTCTGGATAAATTCTGCTTAAAATTTACAGTAGCTAACGTTTTGCTGATCATTCTGGCAGCCTCTTCAGAGTAACTAAACATAAACTAGATTTTTACAGATTTGCTCTTGTTTAATAGAGAAAGAAAACTACTTCTTTGGCATTTCAGAAAAATTCAAGATGCCTGACAGAATCAATCATTGGTACTATTCAAGAGCTGCTGACCACTCTAGTCAAATTTTCAGAAAAGATCACTCTTTTATTAAAAAGAAGAGATCTTGAGCGCTAGAATAGGACGAAAATGAACTTGGATATTGACTATGTTCAAAATAATGTTTTTGAAAATTCATCGTTTTAAAGAAATAGGTAATTCTGAAAAGCTGACTTATATTTTTCTCAGTATTTTTCTTAAATTAAAGACGACACATGACAAATAATATTAGATTATAATTTTTTAATGGATGGATATAAAGTTTCTCAGATATTACAACAATTTAGATAATTTAAATAAAAATTATAATGTAAGGTGTGGCCAAAAATATTACGGTGACTGGTGGCGTTGAAAGACGCCTGGCAATGGTTGTTCTAGATAAATGTGAGATGGAATATGACCTTCATTTGCAGTAACTACCATTTCAATTATTATCGAATGCTTTCGCTATGTTTGCTTGAGGTAGTTCGTTCCAGCAATGGAGAATTCTTTTGTGGAGTTCTTCTAAATTATTGACAGTTGTACCGTTTTTTGGACACGTTCTTGTAGATCTCCTCTCAAATGGAAATCTCAAATCCGACTATTTGGAGTTCAATCTGTAGGTTCAATAAACTGAGAAACCTATATCGTAAGTGTCTAATTGGGTATTCATTACTATGTCATTGTGCTGTATCCTATAAAAAATTAATATTCGACTTTTCTATATTTAATGTATCTGCAATTTTTATCTCTGTAAGTGACAGAAAGTTGACATTTCGAGCATCCGTGTCAAATTAAATGTATCCGTTAGGTCTTCAGTTTTGTATACAATAACATTCGTCATGTCAAATACTAATATTTTTATCATAGATGTAAATTCATATCATGACAGTGTACAATTCATGAAATATCCGCTAAAAAGAATTTAATAAACATATCGAGTAACATGTGCAGACCGGCTACAATTTCAATAATAATAAAAAATGTTCTTTGGCCCACTTTTGAAGTCGCAACTTTACGATTACGAAGAGGAAACGTTTACACAATTGGCCAACAGGTATGGTTGGTTTTTAAAAATTGTCTGTAATGCAGACGCCGCAACCTAAATGGTGAGGACGGTAAAGAATCAATATTCGAATGCCAAATGTGTCATCTTGTGTCATTTAAAAACAATTCTGCTAGATTTAGTTCATGTGAATAGTAGTAAAATAAAAATACGTATAAATTAGGAGTTTTTTTTTAGATAAAATAATGTTTTAATATTTGTTATATTATTGTGGTAGTTGCGTAAATTAAATTTGTTGGAAAATCATGTTCCATGTGTAAATATATTGTGTAATCTGTGGATTTGTTGAGGAAAATGTGGTGGAATATGTTTATGGTAAAAATTTGCAAATGAAGTGTGGCACACGCGAATTTCTCATCTTTTCTTGATTGTTGTCAGATTTTGAATGAATTGAATTGAATGAAATATAAATAATATGAAATTTTTCTAACAGCCAAATTATTTTAGCAAAAATAAAATAAAATACACTTGGGGAAATTAAATTTGTGTTTAATTAAGGATCTGCGCGTGTGTTGGGTGTAAACAAATTTCGAATTAATTACGCTATTTCGCGAATAATAAGTACGTGGTGGATCATGGCGATAATCTCAAAAACAGTCTCGCAGCAGAAGATTGTAAGTTAATATGTTGTTTAAGCGAGTAGATTCCATAAGAATAACACACAAATCTGTTTTCTTTTTTAAATACTTTACTTAAATGAAAAATGTGACGATTTGGGAACTATTTTAAAAATGTTTCCCGTCAAAGGAGCCTCATGAAAAGTATACCACGATCTTACCTAAATATTTAACTGTATGTAAAAACACATGGCATGTTTTACACTTGTTGACTTCGGAGGAGATATGCACGGACTGGAACTCATTTCGGTTGAGGATTAAAGTAAATAAGAGCTAACGCGTTTTATATTTGTTAATTCAATCAACGTTGAAAAGTACCCCTTTACGGTGTGCAAAAAGGAAATTTTCCATATCGACTGCCCTGTGGTTGCGCCTAGCGGCGCAACGTTAGCTTAGTGGCTTTAACTCTATCCTTTTTTTTTTTGAGTTTTTCTACAAAGACGGATTGACGTTCGTTATTATATATTAATACCTATATAAACTTTTGAACTGAGATCATATTTAGGGTTCAGGAAGGAAATGAAGGACTGCATTAACATTTTCAAAATTTCGATTGTGTCGTGCATAGTTTTTTTTTTTTAAATCTACCAAAACAAAAATTTAATTAGGTTCAATAATATCCATTTTATACATTATTAGTGTACATTTTTTGTTAATTTAGATATACACCGATGGCAACTAAAACCAAATCGGGAGTAGGTGTGAAATTTAATTTTCTAAAGAAAAAATGATTCAAACGTCTTTGACTTATAGGCGCATATACGCTGTTTCTCTATAAAAATAAAAATGCCATAAATGATTATCTTGTATCCTGAATGCTTAATGAAAAATGATTTTAGAATCAACCTAGGTACTACCGTTGTGACTTAGTATCACTTAAAAGTATGCAAATTGTACCAAGTTTAAACTACTAACAGTTAACATACCTACCATAATCTGCAGGTGACATTGGCCTTCTGCGCTTTTTGTAAGGATGCGTGAAAGTATTCTTCTTCTAATCTGAATTAATGATAAGCACGATTTTTCATTACCATGTATACATATAGCATGTAGTACTGTCCCAGTGATCCCAAAATTCCTACTATAGACAATTATCTGGCATCTATAACATTTTATGTTTCAAAGAGAAATTATTGTGTTATAGAAAAGTAGGTTATAATTTTATATTTTATAAAGGTTTCTATGACATTATTTCTAATGAAAATTATAAAAGGAATTTGTGACGGTAAATCTAATATGTACCATTGTATGGTAACTATTGAAAAAAAGTGGTTATTGTCAAACAGAATCAAATATTGTCATAATTTTTTGATTAGTTTTCAATTTCTATATTATATTGTTCAGTTAAAATTGTTTCAGTTTTGTATTTAGTTTGTTATTTTTCTTTATTAATAAATCGCGTTTATTTCAATTTTCGTGGTTTATTATGAATATCGTTCTACTGAGTTAAACGGGTAGTTTAATTCATAAATTACAACAACAGGGACTATGTTTAATTTAGCAGGACCTCAGTCAAATTCACTAGAACTAGACCGATGCATGGATTGACAGATACTGAAGAATTTGTTTCGCTCTTCTGTAAGAAATACCACTCCATCTTAGGTCTCAGTCAAAAAGACATTTGGTCTTGGAGATTTTTCAGAACAAAATTGCCACAAAAGTGTCAAAGTATATGTACCAAAATATCCGTCAATTATGAATATTTTGTTATTTAAAATATTACTGATCGATGTTTCAGAAAATATTATTTGGAGACTTGAAAGTTAGAAATTATACTAATGTAGACCGAGGCTATTTTATTTAGAACTGCCACTCCAGTTTTTGAGAATCGATAACTTTCTTCTACGCTTGGCTAAATGCGATTTGCATACATCGGTATTGTAAATTGATTCTGAGCAATTGCTGCGGTAAACTTACCGGATACTCTGTTTTTGAAGAATTATTATCAAAAGCTATTATTGCCATGTTCGCTATCATTATCATATAAAGAAATAATTTATTTTAACAACAAATGAGATATGATAAGTAGTAGGTAACTATAGCTATTGTTGGTAATAAATAATATATAAAACATTAAGTTAATTATAAAACGCATATTTTGATAATGCAATAATGAATTGTTATACAGGGAGTTTCAAAAAGACGCGGCAATATTTAAGGGGGTGATTGCTCAGGCCATTTTATGAAAAAAGTTGCATTTTTTCCAAAATACAAGGTGTTAAAGTTTTTTTTTTTGTAAATAATGGATTTTTTTATTAAGTCAAATAAATTTGACAGCATTGTTGCTAAAAATAGGGAGCTTATATGGCCCTAACTAGATCAAAATCATTAAGTCCAGTGGCGTTAGGTGGGAACTTAAAAAAACTTATTCACCAAAAAATGTACGCCACTGACTGTAATTTGATTTCGACATTGTCTTGAGATAAAGTAACTAAAACTCCAACTTTTGTATCTCTTGTATTTTTTTCATATGTTGCTTTGTTAAAAAACGAGATAAAAATTAAAAACTCCTTTCAAGATACCACGAAATTTTGACGAATTATTGTTACTAATATACGTTATATTGGAGTTCTTTCAGCAGATTAATCAGTCATTACCACTTGTAATAGTGAGAAACAATACAATTATATAATGACTTTTCAATCCCCAGAAAATGCTATACTGGATGAAAAACCACACATAATTTCGAGCACTTTTTAATAATCATACTTAAGTGTGGGAAAAACCATGATAGCCAGCTCCAATTACCTCTAACATATCTAATTAAGTAGGTATTTCGACAATATTTAAGCGTTTCATTTCTTCTAATCAAATCATTGCTTTCTAGAATATTCTTTGAAAAGAACCACAACCAACATATGGTCATAGAATAATAACTATAGATATAATAACTATAGACAAGAAGGGTCAGTAGACGCTAAAAACAACATCGACTCGTCGTAATCCCAGCCACATTCTGGCCCGCTACTATATATACTATACCTATATTGCTTTTAAGACAGAGATAACAAAGGTGCCGACACGAGGTGAAGTAACTATATTAAACTGTGATATGGTTGCACTTTACAATCTTTATATTTTTGTTACAAAAACCATAAAATATCTATGACGTTTAGGCAATTTGATGACTGACCAAAAAAAGGTCCTTAGATAATAGCTTTACTATTTAAAACATTTACTATCTTTAAAATAATATACAGTCAAAATATCTAATTTCTGAGAAAATTTGAGTACTTAAAACCCATATAATTTCGCTATAAAACCTATTGGGAAAAATAAAGATAAAAACCACCCTACATAGCCAGGAAATTCCACAATGCTAGTGGCGTATTGTCACAGGTGCAGCATCGCATTTTAGACGAGTTGTGCGTGAGTTTTCAATTGAAACATACGGAAATCGCCGGATTGGCCGAGGTGGACCTCACTTATGGCGTGCGCAGGATCTCCGGATTTAAACCCATTGGAGTTTTTCATGTGGGGCCACCTGAAGTCCGTAGTTTACGCTACTCCTGGGGAAAATGTGGAGGACCTAAGGAAACGACCCTGGTAATTTTAACGCGAAAATTTTTATCATTCTAGAGTACATAGGCTTCCGGGAATGATGTGAAAAAGAGTCAAAATAAAAAAATATATAAACTGCAATAAAGAAATAATTGCTATTATATTATATTAGACTTGGCATTTGAAACACCCGATAAAATTAGTAAAGAAAGGTGTTCGTCAAAAGTGTAAAAAATCGGTTGTGTCAGCCCAAAACTTTCCAGGAGGTTAAACTATCGCCTCAATAATCTACAGTGGAGTTCAGATTGTAAACGCAATTTTCTCGAGAACTATATAGGCAAATGTCAAAAGTAAGCTATTGCTGTAAAGGGCATAAAACGTGATTCCAGGAGGTTAAACTATCGCCTCAATAATCTACAGTGGAGTTCAGATTGTAAACGCAATTTTCTCGAGAACTATATAGGCAAATGTCAAAAGTAAGCTATTGCTGTAAAGGGCATAAAACGTGATTTGAAATTATGTATAACTCGACCCCTACTGCTATTTAAAAATTTAGGGGTTGTATGCACAACTAACACAGGGCAAAACCGATTGCAACCAAAAACTAATGGGTTTATCCTAGTAATCCCCAAATTCTTGTACCAAAATTTAGCTCAATTGGTTATGGCTATCGAGGAAGAATACACACAGACAGACAGAGTTCCATCTAAACATGGTCCTAATCGTCTCAGGGGACTTCAAAATAGTTATATCCCTCTTTATCTCAAATTTTTGGGTCACAATACTTTCCCTGAGCGGGAAAGTAAAAAGGGGGAACTTGTTTTCATAGAATGACCTGAGAAATCAATCCCTTAAAAATTGCCACGTCTTTTTGAAACACCCTGTATACACAGAGATAGGTAGACCTCATTGTACATTCCAAATTACTTTTGCATATTACTTCACGACGCAAGGCGTAGGAAGTAAGTATAGTTGGCGGTATTTAGTTTAGTCTTTGGTTTGTTTCGCCGTTGTCCAAACTAATGCATCAACGCAATACGCACACGCCATTGCATTGTGTCGTTTGTGCATAGTCGTATCTGTTGGCTGCTGCAACATAGATTGGCTGTTATGCGTTATTTAAAGCAAATCATACACTGCGAACTTGTCTGACGGTTATTTCTGGTAAACTAAAATAGGTAGGTATAGTGTATCCAAAGTCAATGTAAAATTGATAAATTTAGAGATACTACCGGCGCTATCCGTTCCCATGCCTATTTACATTATAAAAGGGAATCGAAAGCAGCGTTTTTTTGATACATTTCTTCCTCGTATATAAGACGTATAATAACCATGCCTGCCAAAGGATACCGCCAGTAATAAAAATAACTACAGTGACTGGAAAAAGTATTTGGTTAATGATTAATCGAAAAAAAAAATATTAGAGTTTGCAAATAAATATATGAATGTAACATATAATTTTTGGCAACTTGTTATTTTCTCAGATTAATCTAAATATAATCGGATGGATATCATATGGTATGCCGAAGACTTAATGTGGAATTTAAACAAGAACATTTTTGTCCGACAGTAAAACACGGTGGCAGAATATTGTAACCATGATCTGTTCGATAGTTTTTGTTAGATTAATAAAATGAAAGAAGATCTATCAAATTAGATAATAATTTTTAATAAAACCTCAAGTGGATGAAACTTTTTGCAGTCACTGTATCAGACACGGCCAGTATACGACACGAGCGGAACACGTTGGGACTTTCGCCATCAAGATTTACATGTCCAAAGCCACCGTCTTCTTTTAAATATTAATCATCAGGTAAGGTCTGAAAATAATGAAGTGACGAATACACATATTATAAAATGTTTACGTTCTATAGAAAATGTCACTGACTAAGTGAGTAAAATTTGTTGTTAGTTTAGAATATCAGAAGCATATTATTATAAATGTATCAACTTATATGCATAACAAGTATTAACAATAGTATTAATTATTATAAAGGTATGTTCCTTGTTGTTCGAACAGGGACTAGGTACGTGTAAAGTGTATATTTTCTCAGTTGAAAACGAAAAAAAGCTTTGGGCGGCATACATCTTTCGGTTTGGAGGCATGGGCGTATCATTATTATTCTAGCAAAATAAAGCAAATTTATATATACATATACTCGTATTATTTGGTGTTTGAATAATTTTGTTGTAATCGGGTTTTGTATACTGCGTTGGAAAGCTTTATAATTCTGTGCCGAATGAATTTAAATGAGGTCAATTTCTGGTTTTAGATGTGTTTTGCGAAACTATTTATTTGAGCATCAGAGGCCGGACGTCTGACATTGGTATTCCTGGTTGTGTCATATAATTTTTGGGTAATGTTATGGTATTAAAATTGTATCTATTTTGAAATTAGAATGTATTTTTATATCACATTATTGAATTTTTTTTCCTTTCTGTTGGTTTTGTATTGCATTTCAGTATGTTGAATGATATAGGTACAGGGTTAAGTGGTATAGCACCTTTGGTGAACCTCCCCTGATTCGTCAATTTATATTTATTTATTTTTGAATGTGTAAATCGTCATCTGTTGTTGTGTATTCACGGTTTTAAATTAAAAAGTTTATGGTATTATTCAAGGAAGTCCACGAATTTCGTTTGGAATACAGTTTCCCTTATGATTTGTTGGATTTTTGGGATTTTTATAAATTGCACAAAACTAGCAATATGTTCTGTGAGTCTCTTTTTACAGTTCCATAAAAACAGAGTACATAATTAAAATTTGGTTTCCGAGCTAATTTCCATTAACAAATGGTTCGTCTTATTGAGATTTTGGATCGGTTATGATAAAACAAATCAAACTACACCAAGTAAGTATAGAATTTCAAATCAGTAACGTAGGTATATTGACTAATAATTATCAAAACCAACCGCAGAAAACCAATTAAATAACTTAATAGTTTTTACATGTAGTATGTAGTCAGAAAATAAACGATAAGTTTCCAGAATATCATTAACTCTATAGTGTTGACAAATCATTTCTAGACTAAACAATCATAATATAAAAATATAATATACGAGGATGTTAAGCCAGAAATTATCGTTAACCCCAGGGAATGATATTGGACGATCGAGGATTGAAAGTGCGTGAGTTGGCTGAGGCTGTAGGCATCTCAACTAAGTGCCTTGAGGAATCTATAAACACCTTGGACTGTATTGAATGTATCGAGCTAACAGGAGATTGTGTAGAAAAATAAAATTAATTTTTGGCAAAAAAATAGTTTCCGTTATAATATTTAGTATAGAAAGGGCGTTGTACTATTCGATCATCTGCAACTGTTTATTTTAACACACTTGCTATAATAGCTAATGTGTTATTAGTTATATTTCAAGATTCCTAAACAGTGCGGGCACTGCACTTTCTTTAGTTGGTTTATGTTTATGTTAACACTCTCTAAACATGTCAACGACTGAGATTTTAAAAAAGGCTGAATTTAGAAGTTTCAATTTTGGATGCCAAAAGTAGAGTGATCAGTTAGTTAGATAATTATGTTCTTAGAGAATAGTCGAAGATAGAAAAAAGCTATTGTACTGAACGGATTAAATTTATTTATTATTTATTCATATTCTTGTATTTGTTTTCACCCAATATACAGGGTGAATATTTAGGACTTCTATGTCCACCAGCACATTTTCAAAATATACCTATAGGTATAAATTTAAAGATTTTGTTTAATAGAAATTATCATTTACTATGAATACATTCTGTTCTGGCTACCTAACAGCCTACCTCTATTCTCTTCAAACTCAAACTTTTAGATTTAACTGGCTCTTAAAGAATATGAAGATGTGTTGACTACGAATTATGAGGTTTAACCAAACGTTAGAAAGGTAACAGACAAAATTTAACTACTTCCACGATTGATAAATAAAAAAGTCAGTAGGTATTTACTTTGACCTAATACAAATTCTCATTAGTAAATTTAATATCATGAATTATGTAACAGGAGAAAAAAATCTACGAACATAAAAGCTAGGTAATTAAATTTGATAAAAATTAGATTCAAACGAGAGTCACGTGAAAGGTACATTCAATTTGTTCGTGATACATAAAAAACACTAAACGTTGTTATAGTAATTTGTTTGATATTGAAAATTCAAATCAACAAGCAAATAAGTGTAACATTTGCTTCATGAGATGTCATCCGGTAGACATACAGCTTTAAATATTTTGCTATGATAATAATTATATATTATTCTAAACATGCAATCCAATTTGCAACGGAGGATTTTGATCGTGAAATGATAAATAAAGTCGATTTCACCAAATGGCTTTAATTCGACTTCTCCATCAAGTGGTACAATTTAATTGGAAACAATTTGGGTAAAAATCCTGAAATTAGTGATCCGAATATTTCAGTAACTTATAATAGGTACTTACTTCTAAAGTAGTAATAGTAGGTATATTGTGCAACAAACATGAAATGACATATATTTCCTACAAGTATGATCGTTTGCAGCATGAACCGCAGGCGAGTTGCTGCAAATCACACGAGTAGGAAATGGTCATTTATATAGTTGGAAATAAACAAAAAACTGTTTTTCTTGTTATTTCTTGTTGAAATTTTTTTATATTTCGATACTAGGTGGCAATAGTGATTCAATTCATAATAAACCAAAACCTCGATGCAGTAACAAATATCGGGAAATTCAAGTAATCAATTGCATTCACCAACCTAGTTTTGCAACTTTCTGTCAAAGAAAATATATTTCGAAGGTTAATAAAAAAATTGTTTTATAAAAAAAAAATATATATTTTAGTTTAAATGGTTACGAACGTATGTTTATGCGAACTTTTTTTCATAAAAAGACCTGAGGAATCACCCCCTTAAATATTGCCGCGCCTTTTTGAAACACCCTGTATATACAGGATTTATTCAACTACATTAGTTGAATAACTTTATGTAGATATAAAAATATTCAATAGGTATGGTTTGTACGAAAATTATTTTGTAATTATACAGGGTTATCCACGCTATACGACACGGAATAGTGTGGCGAAACTATTTAATTTCCTAAGAGTTTTATTCATGGGTTCGATAAAAATGATTTATGGCTACATTTTAAAAATATTGTGAATCTATACAGGGTGTCCCAAATATAAGAAATGAACCGTAGTTGTGTTTTTTGAAATCGGATGCTCTTTATATGAAAATATTTTTGGATTCCCCGTTCAAAATAAACCTAACTAAACTAAAATAAAGATTTCGCTATATTAACATCAATTTGATTACAAGTAACAACATAAGTCTTCGACTAGCTCTTTACACCAGTCGAATTAATGTAAGGTTTCCACATTAGATTATGTATTCTCAGTTAATGTTAATGTTAATTATCGTTAGGACACAGTTCGTTTCGAATATTTAAAATTTACATCAGGATGAAAGTGAAAAATAAATACAAATTCAAAGTTGTGCAACATTGTAATGTTTCTAAGTTTAAAAGGAAGTTTTAATAGTAATTTCACAATGAACATACAAAAATTTTAATTTTTTAAATTGTCAAAAATTTTTTTCTGCAAATGGTGAGAATTCTTAATACCCCATTTTATTAATTTCTGTATTAAATTCCCCCCTTTTTACTAACCACTGATGATGAGAACACTGGGTCTTGAAACATGTATGGTTTGACACAATTTTAATAAAATAAAAGAATTATTTGTGGAGAACACGAAGTTTTTACTTATAATTAAATCATAAACTCCACGCATAATGGACTATTTCTATAACATAATACTAACTTTCATTAAAGTACATCTCACCTAAACCTGACAGTTTTTTAAATATTTTAATTTTTATAAAAATATTGACATAATTTGAATGAAAAAATTCACAGTTATTCGTTTGTTCTTTTTAAGCCAGTCTGGGCTGATAAATATACTCACTCATCACTTGTTACGACAAATATAAAAAACCCTCAATACTAAATACAGGAAGTCCAATAATATAAGTTATATGAACGTAAAAATGGCACACCCGGTATATGAGGTAAAAAATAGATGCATAAAGTAATTATCTGTCAAATATTTGACTCTTGACGTTTTGGTGGAACATATTCATAATATATTAGTCGAATTTTTAATTGAATCTCTTAGTTTCATGTAGACCACCCTGGTTTGATCATGCAAAAATTAAAGTTAAAGTAAAGTTTTCCTATAGAGATATATCTTTAATTTTGCATGGAAGAGGCACACATATTGGTAATAATAGGAAGGATTTTCAAAATTATAATTTGTATCAAGTCACCCATGAGAATTTGAGAAAACAGAATACATTTTTTTTTAATTTGATATTTAATGTCAAATAGTCTGTTGAAAACTCTTACCTAAGAGTTGGGAATTTTTCGTAAAACAGTTTTTTATCGGTGACATTTGATTTAATTCAATTAAACAAAAATGCGAACCTATTGACATGATTTTTATTCTGGGAGAATGGTCCAAAAACGCTTTAATGGCATCGCGAGTTTACGCTCAAAGGTTCCCGGTGCAAAATCATCCCAAAAAAGAGATCTTCGAGAGACTGTTAAGGCAGTTTAACGAAAGATACCACCCAAACACAGTGCAACTGCATCAAGAACTTTTCAGTATTGATTTTAAATCGTGTTGAATTTTGTACATGGGCAGGAAGAAAGTCATCGAAAATGAAAACTTCGTTAATAGAATGAAGGAGCAAATAAACGAAGCGTTACACCAGGTTAGAGTTGTTGAAGGATTTAAGAAAAGGATACAAATGTGCCTAGAGTTCATAATCATGATGAACATTTCTTATAAAATTTATCAGTATTTATGGCTTGTTATTTAATTTAAGTTAAAAATGTATTTATTTATTATGTTATTGTTTAAATATAAATATGGTTTGTTAAATTCTCATGACTGACTTGACAAATATTATAATTTTGAAAAATTCTTCCTATTACTACCAATATGGCTTTTTCCATGCAAAATTAAAAATATACATATCTATAGGAAAACCTTATTGTGATTAGTAAATAATTAATTTAATCATCATCTAATACAACCCTGTATTTCTACATGAAATTGACAGGTTCAGTTTCGCCTAATATTATGAATATGTGCATTTTCCACGAAAACGTCAAGAGTTATCCATAGGAAAGTATTATAATATTTGACAGATATTTACTTTGTGAATCTAATTTTGACCTGATATCTATTTGAAATAAACAAGTTATTTAGAATTCAATTTTACGTTCATATAACTTATATTATTGGACACCCTGTATTTAGTTTTGGGGGTTTTTTATATTTGGGGTATCAAGTGATGAGTGCTTATATTTATCAGCCCAGACTGGCTTAAAAAGAACAAACGAATAATTATTTCATTCAAATCTATATATTTATAAAAATTAAAATATAATGTACTATAATGAAAGTTCTGTTTATTTTGAACGGGGAATCTAAAACTATATTCATATACAGAGCATTCCATTTAAAAAACACAAATATGGTTCATGTCTTATATTTGGGACACCCTGTATAGATTCACAATACTTTTAAAATGTAGCCATAAATCCTTTTATCGAACCTTTTATTTTTAGGAAATTAAATAGTTTAGCCAGACTATTCCGTGTCGTATGGCGGGAAATATTATTATCTACTTATGTTCATTACAGGAAAAAGAAAGGGTTGAAATCCAACCCTTAATTAGTACAGTAAACGATTAATCATCATGGGATTTTTCAGAATAAAATAACTGTATATTTTTGCTATTTACTATCCCTTCCAAATTTTAATATGGTAAACGGTTTAGCCTCAGAAAAAATTTCATTAAAAATGTCATTGGATTTTTTGCAATTGTTATTTTTACAAAAATCACAAACAAAAATCACTCAAAGTGGTGTAGGTATGTCATATTATGAACTTTTTTTTTTATCACAAATGATCTCCTCTATCATCTCCTTTAGTTTGGACAATGAGACACCCTGTATAATTATTATTCTAGACTAGTCCTAAGTGTATGGCGAGCATTTCATTGTCCGCATCCACATACCGCGTGCTGTTTAATAATAACAAGACAACTTCCAACAGGTACCACAATGTTGAGCAATTCTTTAGTGCGCTCTCAGCTAACCTTACGTTAGGTTCTGACGGTAGAATTTTCTCCTCAGTCAATACGTTAATATGTGGTGTATTAGTTCTCTATTATAGAACCTGTTTTCAATATTTTTTTCTTTTACATTATTAACTCTGAAACATCTATATAGGCTTGAGACATATAAACTATATCTCTTGTTTTCCAAAAACAAACTAGTAAATGGAACAAATAAATACAACTTAGTTTAGTTTCTTATAAACGGGACGTTTATTTGTATACAAAACTCTACCCGGATTGTCTAAAAATTCTTGTGTAATTTGGAAGCTATCTTTTGTGATAAAAAGTTTTATGTGTGTGAATTTTATTTTATTTTATAAAATAATTTTGTGACACTGGTAGTTTGATTGTAAAATAAATATAATTTGAGTGAAACATAATTAGTTAATCAAGTTTTGATTGGAAAAAAGCTACATTTCATGTAAGTAAAACATTATGTCATTAGCATAATTATTATGGTATCTACTGATTGCATACAATAATAATATTTTATGATATGCTTCAAACAAAATCATATTTTTACTTAAATACTTTCCTTACCTTACAGTTACAGACATAGACATTTAAAATTTTGAACAAACATCTAATTCGAATCCATAGTTTTTCAAAATGATTTCATATCCTTTTTGGATGTTTTTATTTGTCATACAAATAGTTCAACCGCATTCATGCAAAGTTGCTCTGAACATCGTAAATATAAGGGATACAGTATAATCACTCGGGGCGGCTAGCTTTGTTTTGCATTTACAGAGAGATACCGCCTATCGAGACATGCAACAATAGAAGATAACCGAGAAAGCGTAATACGGGGGCATCTATGCTCGCATGTTTAAAATTAAAACCATTGGCATTGGTACATAAATGCTTTTTTTATTTATTGGCTCTTACTATATTTATATGAGACTTTTTATTTTCTAACCCATTTTATAGCTCTCATTTTAGGCCAAGTTTTATTTGTAAAATATGTAGAATAAATGATAATAACGACACTAATTTTATTTTGTAACTCTGCTTCAATAAGTTTTGTTTCTAGACTGAAATAGAAATAATGGTTGTTAAAAAATATTGGAAGAAATATTTAACGGTCTTTTCGTAAAACTTTCACGGCTGCCCAATATACATATTAATGTTTCCTGGAAGTTTTTGAGCTCTTGCTGTTTCATTAGTTAAATGATTTTATTAGTGCCTCTTGATATAAAATTTCAACACATTTTTCAAATTATGAGTGATATGAGGCTTGTCACCTGTCGTTTTTGTAAATTAAACATAGTGTCCAAAAATACGTAACATTTTGCAATTTGAGAAACTTCAATCAATTTTCAGATGGAGTCATTGATCATGTTATTAGTGCATTTTGATATGAGGATATTTTTTATATTTTAGCACACGCTTTAATCATTTCATATATGCTTTTTGGACACTAATTATATTGATGTATGGTGTATGGTTTAATGAGCTAAAAAATGAATAATATTTCGGCAAAACAAAATAAATTTAAAGTATTGAGTCATTGAGTTTGGCAAAAATGTCCCTAAATGTATCACACTCAAATAGCTACCTTTTGCCAGCCTGTCGTTTTGATAAATTAAACATAGTGCCCAAAAATACAGAACATTTTTCAATGTGAGAAACTTCAATTACTTTTCAGGTTTGCATAAGAGTCATTAATAATATTGTTAGTGCATTTTGATATGAGCCTGTTTTTATATTTTAGCACAAGATTTATTTTTTTCATTAATGCTTTTTGGACAGTGTGTATTGCATATGATTTAATAAGCTAAAAAATGAATACCTGAATGCTACAGAAAAATTAGGTAATTTTGGAAAAACAGAATAAATTTAAAGTATTGAGTCATTGAGTTTGGCAAAAAATCTTCCCTAAATGTGTTAAATTTAAATAGCTGCCTTTGCCCAGCTTGTCGTTTCGAGAAATTAATTTATTAATTAATAGTATTGCGTATGGTTTCATAAGTTAAGAAATAAATACCTGAATGCTATTGAAAAATTAGAAGATATCGGCAAAACAAAATAAATTTAAAGTATTGAGTCATTGAGTATGGCAAAAATGTCCTCCAAGTGTGTCAAATTTAAAGAGCTACCTTTTGCCAGCCTGTCGTTTTGATAAATTAAATATAGCGTCAAAAAATACAGAACATTTTTCAATTTGAGAAACTTGAGAAAATTATATTATTGGATTTTGATGTGAGCATTTTTTTAAATTTTAGCACAAGATTTAATATTTTCATGTATGCTTTTTGGACAGTTATGTTTTATTCTTGTTACGGTATGCATTATCTGTATTGCATAATATGATTTAATAAGCTAAAAAATGAATACTTGAATGATATAGAAAAATTAGAAAATATCGGCAAAACAATATAAATTTAAAGTATTGAGTGATCGAGTTTGGCAAAAATGTCCCCCAAATGTGTCACACGTGCCGGCCTGTGGTTTTGATATTTTAAACATAAAGTCTAAAAATACGGAAATTTTTTTTAATTTGAGGAACTTTACAGAGATAGTCATCAATGATTTTCTGTGTAATTTGATATGAGCATTTGTTTATACCTTATGGTATTTTGCTACCATAGATTTGTTTCTGTATGTGTACAATTTTCTCAAAGTATATCGTGTTTAACAAACGGTATGTGCTGGAAGACGTTTGTAGAGTAGAAGATGCTCACTTGACTTTTCACATATTATTTGCAACATCTTTCAGTCGGCCACTTTATCATTTAATAGATCAAGAACATGTCTTCATTATTAGTTAAGTGTACAAAAGTCGTCTCTGTTGTTCTTTTTTTTTTAGTACACGAGAGTAAGGGCCCTTGAAACTTTTGATTATATTTTTGCCTGCGAATTGAAATAAAGAGACAGGTGGATAAAAAATATCTGTTGTGTTAATTTATAGTGGCGTGTGATACTAAGGCATTTATCCCTATTGCCAGCTTTTAAAATTTCGTGTGGCGAAAACAAACAATTCCAATTAAAATTCGTTTGCTTTTTTGCAAAAAGTAGCCATTTTATTATGTAAGGTTTATTTTAACAATTACCAAGTTAAAATGGTTTCCGTACTTTTTGTGTTCCAATAGAAAAGGTTATTGTTACTAATTGAAGATTTTTGTTGGAATTGATAAATACAAATCAACATTTTATTGCGGAATTCTTGATTTTGGGGCGATAGTTCGGAAAAATAGAGTTTAATTAATTTAATTTTCATTTATTTATTAATTTATTCATGTATACACTTGTTGAAGAATATAGTATTATTTACAGAAAATATATAGGCATATATATATTTCTGCAACCTTTTGCTTGTGAAGCAGGATAAATTTTTCTTATTTATTGTCATGTTCAGCAATAGTATTTTAGTATCAATTAAATTAAAAAACACCGACACTTGCAAATATATATAAAAAAAAGGGGTACTGCATTCTGCATCTTTTCTATATTAAATACCTATAAATTTTATGATTTTTTTACATTTATTTGACTTGATTAAAAGTTTTATCACAAATTATATTGACTTCTTACAAAACAGAGGCTGACGAAGCAAATTCTTTGAAAAAAAAATATAGAAATATTTGAAACTATCATATTAATCGTTTTGCAAACAAAAATGTTAAAATGTACTGATGCTCTTTGGAAACTACTGCAAAATAATCAGCAAAACCTTGAACAAGCATCAAAAATGTTTAATACTGCTCTCGAAAATATCAAAACACTTATAATTTTGATTTATTGATAAGCGAATCAAGTAGTTTGATTGGGGAATGAGGAATAAAGGCGGAGTTTTCACAAAAGAGAATAACTAGACGTAAACGATTTTTTGATGAAAAGAAAAACCACTTTCAAGTAGAATCAAATGAAGACTGGTTCAAAATAAAAGTTTTTTATACAACGTTAGTTATTATAACATCTCAGTTAAAAAATAGAACGTCCGGGATAATTGAAATTTGCAAAACTTTTCGTGGATTATCTGCAGATGGGTTACGTGATATTCACTATAAATAGTGAAGTATACCTATGTGACATTCGTCATCATATCGAAACACGATGTTTGTTAATATTTCATTGAAAAATTAACGTGTAATAATTAATATATAAGTTGAGTAGCATTTATGCTAGACTTCGCCTATATAAACACAATTTTAAATATTGCTGTAATTATGTGTTTAAATAAAGCCGTTTATTATTATTATTATTGACCGCCAATGCGCATAAATTCAAAAACAAAATCTAACCAAATTGAAGAATCTATTAGGGGATGTGTTCCATTAAAAATATTTGTTAAATATTTCTCACAGCACTATTTCACCGTAACTAAACTTTTCAGATAACATTATGAGAGTTTCAACCTCAGAAGGAACTTTCCTTGTCTAAGGTTTTAACCTATTACTCTATGCCAAGGGTTTTATGATACGACGTTGATATTTTTGTAGTCTTAAGTTCACAGCAGGTGGCACTTAATAATATACTAATTTGTTTAAGGTCAACTGGGGTAAGTGTACGTCTGAAATTATTGAATTGACTTTAATTTCAGGATATATCTCGGTTAACATTAGGAATTGGGATTGTTTTATATCACTGAATTCATCACGAAATCCTTTTTAGATTGAAAGCAAATATATCAGACATATTAATAAGAGAGATGAGATATGTGGAAATTAAAAAATGCTTGCACTAGATGGGGCAAGTGCATTTCTCCTTATTAATTAGTAGTGAGCGCCAGCTTTGAATAGTATATGAGGAAAGTGCACGAAGTTAATTTTCTCCTTAATTTTGTTAAGAATTTGTTTGTTTTTGCAGAACTTAATTAACTTGTACCATTGTTAGGAAACAGACAAATCAATATGTATTTGCAAATTTTGGCAATTAAAATAAACAAGATACATAATATTAACAGCATTTAAAAGGGATAATGAACACATAGGTATGTTCTTAAAAACTTAATATTATTTAATTAAACGAAAAAGATAGTAATTTGTAACTATTACTACTATTAAAAAATGGCAATATTTTTGGTTGATGCCTAATCTAATCTTGACCTTCATCAATTGCACTAAAGATGTATCTTCCCCTATATTATCAACAACATAGCTTGGAATCTCAGTTTGCATAATCTCGCTAATTGGAACGTTATCATGGTCAGTCTCATGAAACTTAAATGCTTTTTTAAGATATTCTTGAGTACCTTCATTGATTTCTTGAATAACTCCTAAGTAAACTTTAATATTCTTTGTTTTAGAATACTCATACTTCACTAAGACTAAGTCTCCTGGTTTTTTGACTAACTGGTCATTGAATTGTGTCTTCGGTAGCTTCTTGATCTATATTTTCATCTTGGGTGTAAATTACCTTTGCTATATCTTTGGGGGGGCTTCCGAAAATCGGGGCAAGTGCATATTCCAATTTTTACAAAAAAATACTTGGAAATGAAAAATTCATGTAATATTATTATAAAATGATATTAACTTCAACTACTTACCCTTTGGTATTAATTTTCTTTGCACTATTACACTTAAAGTATACCTTTTAGCACACTCCTTCAGGAACAAAATGAACGTTACGACGCTACGTAATTTACAAAATGAAGTCTCTACAAGGTTAGGTTATGAATGGCTGCCAACTTTATAATTTTATGTTCCTTATACATATGACTTATTATAAAAATCTCTGTTATTTGTAAAATGGCACGTTTGTTTCTAAAATTAGTAGAAAATCCCAGTTGACCTTACCTTTGGTGTACTACAAAGCTCGGTCTTGGGCCATGTATTATTTTTGATTTACACTTCATCTCCTCTTTGATTTTCTAATTCAGTTCTATATAGACGATACTCATGTGCGATCAATAGATACCATCATCAGCATTCACTCGCTAACGAGTATGAATTATTCCAACCTAGGAATGTTGTGAACTCTAAGATGACTAAACAGACCGATCCTCGAGCAATAGATACCAACGGACGGCTGGTGCATGAGAGCTGCTGATCCGTCAAAAATTATAAGTATGTTAATAATACTTAGAATTTAAAGATCAGTGTCATAAATGCATCGTTCGTAGACCTCTGCTTGTAAAACTATACTATACCACCGTTTTTATTTAAAAAAACATTGATGCTTATCGTTCATTAGCAATGGGTTTAATAATTATATTTGAAATTTGTTAATATGTAACAGAAACATCCCGTAGTTACAGTTAATTTTATGTTTGGTTTAAAAATGTCTGAGAATGTCGAGAAACCACACGCTATGTAATTACTTAGGTAATTTTAGTCAGACTGCTGTAAAAATATGTTTAATTAAATGGTGAGATATATCCTATGAAATATACAGTATGTGTATAAAGTCTGGAAAGGGCTTAATATCTTTATAATTTACTGGCCGACTTAAACCAAATTTGGTACAGTTGTCTAAGAGGATCTTACATGGGCCATGACGGTACTGGCGTTTTTGCCATCTCCTTAGTTTGTCTGGAGAAGTCAAACCCATTTCAAATTTTTTAACGTAACACGTGTGAAAATTTTCGAAACAAGTTATTTTTGAAACTACTGTAATTTGGAAAAAGTGTTTCGATCAAAATTATAGCAAATATAATGTAGAATTTATAAATGAAAAAATATTAAGGGTGTTACGTTTATAGATTTAAAATTGGTTTGCTTTCTAGACAGACTAAGGAGCTGGCAACAATGCCAATAGCTTCATAGGGTGCGAAAGATTCATTAGACAACTGTACCAAATTTGGTTTAAATCGGACAGTAAATTTTATAATAACTTTATAATTTACTGGCCGTTTCCAGATTTATACAACCCTCACTTTCCTTATTAGTCTAATACAGTAACATTTTATAAGCTTATATTTTGTTGACGTATTCACAAAAAATAATAAAAGTAACCTGTTGCTGTAAGGCAGATAAAACATTCTTTCAAATGATGTGTCACTCGACCCCTACTGATATATGAAAATTTAGTGGTTGTGTCCACCCCTATCACAGAGCTTAAGCGATTTCAACCAAAATCTAATGGTTTCATCCTAGGACTGCCCCAAACTCATATACCAAAATTTAGCTCAATTGGTTGAAGCGTCTAGGCGCTATCGTGGAAGATTACATACAGACAGACTTCCATCTGGAAATGGTCTTAATTGACTGAGGGGACTAGAAAATCCGTACCATGCATGTCACTGATAAAGCTAATTATGATTTTTATAATAAAAATATGTTTATTAAGTTTTTTATTGATTTATTTTCTTGAAGAATGAAGTTGTCAAATGAACTTGTTATAGAATTTTTGGAACTTTACGAAGGAGAACCAGCAATTTCCAAAGGATACAAACCAAAAAAATAGAAATATAGAGCATTATAGTTGGAATTGAAGTTAATTTTAGTGTAAAATGGACGGTAAAGATGCATTTATGGCAAGTTTTAGAAAACTGTGGCAAAAAGTAAAGGCAACCACTGGAACCGGCAATGGGACTGACGTTTTTAAACCACACTGGTTTGCATATGAATACATGTACAGATTTTTACATGGAAAACGTTCATTAACATGCTGTATAGGCAGTACTACGCGTTTTTTTTCCCTTCACGATACACAGCCCCAAAAAAAATTACACTGCACTGCTTTCACTACTATGCAACTTTGTCAGTCCAACTCGACAGTTATTTAAATAACGGTCCCGCGCAATTTAGCACTCGGCAATCCTTCCTCGCGCCGTGGGAAGCAACCACGCTCGCTGACTTGCCACTTCGGCAAGCTGACATGTCACCTTGGCGAACGGACTTGCCAAGCCAAAACTCGCGTCATGGGAATCCGGCTTTACACACCCTTCTATAATTTAAAAATATATTTAAATAGAGTAACCGAATTCAAAATTGCTAAGTAATACATTTTTGCATTTTTCACTATAAACAGCTGGATTGTCTAAAATTAATATATTGTTTGAAAAATGGTGATATTTCGATAAAGCAAAGAAACTTTTACAATCCACAAACGTTTATAGTTTCAAGTTATGCATTATTTTTAAACGAAACACCTCATATACTAAGATAAAATATTCATGTAACCCTAACCTGTCTTTAACAAGTGTTAAAAATATCTTTATTTCTGAAAATTCAAACCTTCAATTTAATTAAGTAAATACATGACATTAAAAATTGCCTAGATTAAATATTCTTTTATTATTATTTAATTTTTCAAATGAAATTTCCTGTATACATATTATTATGATCGAATTATGCATAGGTATATAATATTTAGTTGTTCTCGATTTTTAACACATTTTTTTACTTAAATATATACATAGGTACAAATTATGTATGTTAATGTACAACATATTTGATTACTTATATAGGTATACATACAATAATGGCAAAAGGTCAATATATCACAATTCTGGTTGGTTCGACCTCTTTTTGAATAGTATGTTAGAAATTTACAATTCTGACATAAAATACTTTGCACCTACCAAATTGAGTGTGTCAGGAGTTACGTTCCTAAGCAAGAGTTAAAACCTTGCGGTTTTTTGATCGTTTCTTCTCAAACGCGGGATTTGTGGACTGCAAAAAGAAATTCAAGTAAATATACATTTGGGCGTACATTGTTTATTAACCGTACTGCCTGATTAATTAACTGTATACAAGTAGAATAAGTCTAACTGTTAACAGTGCGGTATTATATGTATAGTATCCTCTTTGATTGCTAATCAACATACACATAAAGTTACGCATATGTGGTTTAAAAATTTGTTACAAACCCATTGATTCCATTCATAAAAAAGGTCACAGCTATACTTGACATATACTATTAATATTCTGTATCAAATTTGAGTTTGTTCAGATAAAATGTTCATGAATAATAAAGGCAATAATACAAGTTATATTAATTTGTTATATACGGTGTTACACCACCCGAAAATCTTGAAGTATCTAAAGCCGTGTATGCACTTGCTGCTGTTTTTTTTTGCGTTTATAATTAGTTTGTATTAGAAATACCATTAACATTAGTTCTTGTATGCAAACCTTTACAGTATTTATCTCATACGATACATCATTCACATAAAGCAAAAATATCCAGTGTCCCAGGACACTTCCCTGAGGGATAACTTTGCCAATGTTATAAGAAGAAGAAAAAGAGTTTCCTATTTTAAAAATAATTATAATTGTCTGGCACTGATAGGTAAGAAGTAATCCAGTCGTTTATGTTAACTCTTATACTGAGATTTGATAAGTTTTGACTACCAAAGGAAATATCTATGATATCGAATCCATTTGTGAGGTCAAACAATATTCCCAAAACATACAGATTAGTATAATCCGTATTTTTGGAAGGTCGTGATCTGAACCCATGCAAAATAAACCATTTTTGTTTAGGAAACTTGGAATACGGTCAGATACGACTTTTGCTATAATTTTAGAAAGCAGTTAAGTTGATGTTGTTATGAGCTGGTACCTATATTTTAATATGTCTCAGTGATAAATAATATTTGAAGGATGAGGAACCGGTAAACTAATATTTCAGTATACGTCTTTTAATACCTGTGTATTATTTAATTGAAAACGACAACACCTTTATTCTTTATTTCCTACGAGAATATACAGTTATATGGTGTAATTTCAAATTAAAATAATATTTTACTCAACCCACTTATTAGGTGTGTATTATACCTACACGTTTACCAAATTTTAGTTTTATACTCCAAAGCCTGAATTAATTATTTTTGTAAAAAATAATTTTTTGTTTAATATTGTATAATGTACTTGGACCTCAGATATTTGTGAAAAGACATTTTTTTTTTAATTTCGTTTCTAGAGGCGAAGTTTGAAGCCGTTGCCATATGGTTACGCTAGGCTTTTGGGTAACTCAAAAATAAGTAAAAAGCATAAATCAAAGTTTATTTGGAAACAGGAAAATATAAAAAAAAAACTATATATAACTGAAATAGTAAAAGCACATTTAAAAAGTAACTGAACGAAATGATCATATCGCATATCATCAGATACTCTGTAAATGTTCGTCCAGGTCGTCTTGGTGGATTTTTATATCGATTTAGATACGCAGTAACTAATTCTCGTCAAAACTCGCGTTTTGTTAGTTTGTTTCCTGCTTGCTTGTACATAATCCATGAATTATGAAGTGCAGTGTCCTTTAAAATGGACCAATACCACTTCTTTCCTCTTTTGTGGTGAAATTGATAATAATATGGTTCTGGTTATGTAGCGATATTACAGACAATATCTCCATCAACCCATTTGAAAGTGAGTTTGGGTGTTTTTTGTAGCGGTTGGTCATATTTGACTTCTTTAGCGTGAATTTCCTGTAATTCTTTCTCTTCTTCTTCGGGTTGTCCAAATATTCGTTGGTTATTTCCCAAGACGATTTCTGCTGCCGCTGATAATTGATTCGTTCCTACGTTGTCTAATAAACCACCTTCATCTTCTTCAGCAGAGTCTTCATCAGTGAGTTCTGAAGCCTCTGGTGCAGTTATAAACATTTTACTTACACCTAATGTAGCTATTTCGTCATCATCGTCCTCTAACATAGCCAAAGCCTGCTGAAGATCAAAACCTCTCCTAAAAAAACATCTTAAAAACCTATCGTTACCATATGCCAACAGAAGAAAATACTTCTGTATCCAAAAAACTATGATTCTATAAATATATTATATATTCTACACTGTGACTAAATCTTCTTGTAAGCATCGTTACATATATGTAAACCACTTAGTATTTTATTTAGAAAAATAAAACTAACTTACTCCCATCTGATGTCCTACCTTCCTTATTCAGATTGGAATCGGTCTGCTTAATCCGCAAACACCTGTCAGATGTCTCTGAAAGACCATTCCATAACTATCTCCTTAGAAACGCCGAACATGATCTTTATCTGCCAGCCCCATCCTCCGAATTAATCAAAAGCTCGATTATATACAATGCAAAAAAAATGCACAACCATCTGCCAATGGAAATCAAATTGCTATCATCCGTTCCTCGATTCCGTAAAGCTCTAAAGACGTATTTGTTAGAAAAAGCTTTTAATACAGTAGGTGACTTTTATAATGTTCAATAATTTTTGAGCGATTCACACACTGGATAGTAGTTAGTAGTTTGTATTGTGTGTTTTGTATATATATTGAACTGTAGAATATTTACTCAATTAATTTACTTGAAGTATCTTAATTGATTTATTTATTAATTATTATTCTTATGTTTTGTTTACCTGTCTACAAATTATTTTTAATTTTTTGACAAATATATATTTATTTATTTTATTGAAAAAAAAATATATCTCGGTCACAAAAATGCACTTGTTATTTTACTAAAATCCGACAAAATGAAATGTTAGCAGACCGATTACTTGATAAGTGATATTACTAACGCTTTATTATAGCGGCGATCAGTAATTCAATGCAAATAATTTTTGGTGTCCTAATAATTCGGTTCGAAACAGTGTTGCCATATAACTATAGGTTTTGGAGGGTTTTAATTTGGAAAATACACTGCCTTACGATATCAACCCGATAAGGAAAATTTTCATGAAAATCAATCCTAAATAACTTTTTTAGTATTGTATCAATTTTGACAATTTTTTTTCGAGTTTTAGGCCCTTTTATTGTTATCATTTTTTCATATCGAAACTTCAAAAATTTCGAACGGATTTGTTGTTATACAGGGGTGAACAAAAAGTTACATTTTACTCTAAATTTTTCAACACCCTGTAGAAAAACTTTACGACCGAATAATGATCTTTTAGCAACATTTTGAAGCCCCATCTTTTCTGAACAACTTGTTTTTTGATTCATACCGATATCTTTATTCTTAAAGGAAAAACACTGGAATTTTTATTTTAATATCGTATGTTTTAAAGAAATTTCAAAGTTGCATAAAGTTACCCCTGTTTGAAGAATTTTGGCTCCCAGAATGACCTGTAAATTATATATTTTGTTTGGCCATATGCAAAATTAAATCAAAACGCAAACGCCTACCCTGGCCTCCACCTGGCTACGCCACTGATGGTAAATACAAACAGTATTTGTTTAGTATATCCGATACTTTAATAATACAATGTAGGTAGGTATATTGAATTTATCTGGACAATAAAAACAATAACAATGATATACTGTATCATGATTTCGCGTCCGTCTATTGAATCACTTAGTTTATCCGGATATTGGACCAGCGTGTTCTCAACGTTTCCCCATTACGAGAGGTGGGCATCTTCAGGAACTAACTAATGCATCAGTAGCGAAGATAGTAGGTGTATAATACCTGTTATGATTTTTCAAGCAGAAATCTGATATCTATAGTTCTATAGGTACCTATTTACAGTAAGTTAAAAAATCTTAAACATATTGCGTAAAAACTATATTATGTTTAAATAAATTTACATGATGCATAATATGTAAATAAACAAACACTTTTATCTTATATATAATATTATATATTATGTGGGTAGGTATGTGCTAACAAAATTTCGAGAATCACTGTATGTATGCCTTTTGCTTTTCGAATACCTGGGTACGAGATGTTTTGATATAAGTAATAAGTAGTAGTTAAACCATTCGGTTTATTGTTATAGCCTTAAAAGCCATCTGTTGTTGAAACATATGGTTTCTGTGCCAGCAACAAGGTGCCTGGAAAAAGAGATCAAACCTGAATCATATATTTCCTATTAGATATTCATTATACGATATTTCCATAAACAAAACTAATTTTTACCTCCCGCGCACTACTAGTATTATATACTTAGGTAATTGCGATCACGTCTACAATTCGATGTGGAGATTTTGATCGAAATATACTTTTTTTGCACGCCATTACATAATATGTATAATGTTTTGGAAATATGTATATATGTGTGTGTGACTCCAAAAAGCTTGTTATTGAAAAAAAAAACAGTATCAAATAGCTCCTATACTTACTGGTGTGGCAATGGCGTTATTAGACCGCCATTACCATACCTTAAAGACATTCGACTTCAGTCTTAAATTAAGTGTGATTCTTTTTTCAATTTTTAAATGATTTATAAGAAAAAAACTCAACTAATGAGTAATCTAATTTATTCTGACAATTCTTTAAAACTCAATAATTTCAATTAAACAAAAAATATGTAATTTTATATTAACTTAAAACTTAAAAAATAATTTTTCACGTAACGAAATTAATACATTTCTCAGAATATAAACATAAAGAAAGATACCTTTCTGTAATATCACTAATCACTGAGTGCTCAGAAACATGTATATGGTTTTGAGGAATAATTTGTAGAGAGATCTATTCGATTTGTTTTGTGGAGGTTGACTTTTATTTCAAGTATATATCATTCTACTCCTCTTCAATATGGACTACTTCTTTAAAACTATATAGAGTTTTGAAAAATATTTCTGGGGCAAATTGTTTATTTCAGCTATCAGAATCAATCTCGAAATGAAAATTTCGTGATTCTTTTAGAAAAAAAAAATGTACGTTAGGCCGAATTGCCTTTTATATTGTAAAATATCAAAAACTATATTTAACAGGTATTTTTGGACAAAAACATAAGTAGATAGTATATTGACATTTAAAAGAAAATTAACTTACAGTCTACACAAAAACAAGTTTAAACCTAATAATAACGGTAATCTTCCTCTATTTCTTTAGATTGATTTTCTGTTGTTCTCAAATTCTTATAAAAATCGTGGTACAGGTGTGAGATGTATTCGGAAAGTTCCAATAGGTTTTTAATGTCTATTTTGCCTCGATCCGATACAGCAGGGGCAAAGGGTCAATTAAAGGTGTAGCAGTATTTCTTTTTGATAGGTTGACCGTTAAGAAGGGCAAAATCAGTGTTGGAGTATTTAAAATGCATGAACAATGGTTCTCCTTTATTGATATTGAGCCATTCCTTTACATTCGCCTATAGTTTTCCTTCTGTTCGTTATTTGAGCCTGTTGAACGGAAGTTTTAATTACCCTGAAAAAGGTTCTTTTTTATTGCAGACTTGAATACGTTACACCAGTGTTCTGGAAGATATATTTTTCTAACACCTCCTTTGGAAATTGACTTTTCCTCCCTCATATTAAATAAAGTTTCATATAAATACGTATTTTTTTTTAGTTTATATTTTCATTATATTTTATTTTTCAACAATAAGTACATTACCAAAAATTATAACTTTTAGCACTTATTATAAAAATTAAATGTACAATTTGAAACTTTGCTGAAGATAATTGAAGACGAGTATTCGGTGGGTATGTTATACGTATTCCAGTTAGAAGAAATGATAAGAGGTATAAATTGTCGATGAAGGTCTTCTGTTGTTTCAATTTCTGAAATATTAAATAATGCGTGAGTTAGGAGTAATTTGCAATATGACTTTATTGACAGTTGACTGACCTACGTATACTTGTTAGTGTTTCAAAAATGGGCTTATTCATTATATTTATTGAAAAATGTAAAATCGCTAAATATAATTGCATATTCTTTGTTATTAATTGGTGGATTATGCTGGATGTGTTAGAAAAAATCATATGTTTGACACTGGAGTAAAGCTTCTTCCTCCCTAAGGTAAAACTATTTCTTAATGAACATTTATTGTTTTTCAATAAGATCAAAACAGGTTAGAAAAAAATCATGATTTCGTCGCCTGAATATGCATAATCTTGAAATAAGCAACTGTAGTGTGATCGAGCAATAATCACCCTGTATTTCTTGAACCAAAGTGACCACTATGATTTTTTTTCAATGCTTATACAGTTGTATCGCCGATTTAAACTAAAAGAGTTTATGTAATAGGTAGGAAGGTAGGTGCTCATGAAACGACAGCAATACCTACTAATAAATATTTCATTTCCAAAAACCTACTACCAATTTGCGTGACAAGTATGACAAACACTATTGTATTTTACAAAGCATATAAATATTCATATACAAATTTCCCCATCTTCCAATTTATACAGTGAGCGCGAAAATTATGGAATAAATTAATTATTTTGAGAATGGTCGAGTAACAGGTCGATTTTTATTTTTAAATTATATAATGTTTTGGCTAGTTTCGTCATCGATCTAGACCTGATGACGTTATTGATTATTTTTAATATTAAAAAAAACTTTTAATGTTTAAATGAAAGTCGAATCTCCACAAAATAAATTTAATAGAAACTATCGGCCATACATGTTTCGGGACTAGACCAGTCCCATCATCAGTGGCATGTCAACAATCGAACAAACACAACACTAAGACGTACAATGTTTCATTATATTTCTATTGAAGCCTGGAAAACACACCTCATTCTTAGCTCGTTATCAATATGAATATGTGTAATTATCAATTAACTTACCATTTTATGGAAAAATATTTGAATTATAAAAAATTTTTTTAATTAAAATTACAGTTTTATATATCATACTTTTCTTTGTTTTTTAATAAAGTTAAAACTATGTAACTATCTGTTTTTTGTTAAGGCTGGAATGGCAAGAACGTCATCGACAAACGTAATAAAAAATTTTTTTCTTTCTTTTCTTTTCTTTCTTTTTTTTTCTTTTTTTTTTTTCTTTTTTTTTCTTTCTTTTTGTTGGTATGAATGTGAGTTGTGTTGTGTTGTAAAGAAAAATTTATTACGTTTGTCGATGACGTTCTTGCCATTCCAACTTTTACAAAAAACAGATAGTTACATAGTTTTAACTTTATTAAAAAACAAAGAAAAGTATGATATATAAAAGAAAATTAAAAAAATTAGACCAAATATGTAACTGTAATTTTAATTAAAAAAAATTTTTATAATTCAAATATTTTTCCATAAAATGGTAAGTTAATTGATAATTACACATATTCATATTGATAACGAGCTAAGAATGAGGTGTGTTTTCCAGGCTTCAATAGAAATATAATGAAACATTGTACGTCTTAGTGTTGTGTTTGTTCGATTGTTGACATGCCACTGATGATGGGACTGGTCTAGTCCCGAAACATGTATGGCCGATAGTTTCTATTAAATTTATTTTGTGGAGATTCGACTTTCATTTAAACATTAAAATTACAACTCCACTTAAGAATAGACTATTTTTTCAAATTTAAAAAAAAACTATTCACTTATAGCTATAAGATACCGGGTTTTCAGTAATTTTATTTCTCAGAATTTTCAAAACAAGCTTTTTGGAGTCATTTTCGCGCTTGTAGCCTCAAATATGTTAATGTATCTTTTTTCATTTTGGATATATGACTCAGTAGATTTTCAAAAAATATCTAAGTACTCAGGAGATCGACACAATCGAAAATTTTGAAAAATTTTTATGCAATGCTTCATTTAATGACCCCTGAACTCCAAAAATGACCTCAGATTTACTAGGTCTCGACTATAAAATGGGTTAGGAATTCCCCAGGTGTCTCACAAAAATGGACATGCTTTATTGCCTACCATTAGGCGTTATGAACGCGTTAAGAAGATTTTCAAAAGAATGCGATATAAAAATGTAGATAGGAAACTGGAAACGACCAATATCTCAATAAATGCATAAAAATGTATACATAAAAGGCCGGTGAAAAATTTATTATCTCTATAGCGCTACTCATTTTAAAGAATCACTATATCACTTTTTACATTAAATTCCATTAAAATATTCTAGGTCTTGAAAAATTGCACTGTAAAGAGTTTTTCACTATATAGAATTTCACTATAAACAGTGTCGACTGTATACATTCTGCATGTAATGAACATTTTTTATTTCCACAAACCTAATTGTTGTGTTAATTTCCGTTTTTTTTTTCTATTGAAGAAAACGTAAATCAAGATTATGTAAAGTATAGCTTTATAAAGAGTTTTGGTAACATTGTAGGACTTATATCATCAATTATCGGTTGAGTTGTTCGTTAGCATAGATAAAGAAAGCAGAAAGAACAAACATTTCGAATATAGTAAAATTGAAAGGTACTAGTTTTGTTTGTTAACACTTTGTATACATTACAATGTTAGATATTTTAGTATTTACCGCGTTGCAGGAAAATAAATAAATAAATAAACCTGATTCAGGAAATATAAATATAAAATATAAATTTCAAGGAAATGAAGTGTTAACAAGTTACATAGTTACACACACAGTGCCGGTATTATATAACTTTACTTTTAAACACTATTTAGTTTAATTAATATAAATCAAGAAATCAATCAAAATAAACTATTCGAATTATCTGTTATTACTGTAAATACTTTTTGATTTTGGTGAAATAATTAGATAAATGAATTATTTTCAGTTGCACGAGGCTTATTTAAGTAGGTACCTATACCTACGAGTATACATAATATATTTATAAGCTAGTCAATATACAGGTATGAATTATTTATAAATAATCTTTTGTAACAAAAACTGAATCTGACCTTCACCTTTTTTTTATTAGGATTTCTTCCATTTCAATTATTTTCCTTTTCCTTTACAGTTCCATTCACTTCTTCTTTCTTTGTTTCAGTAAACACACGATTTACTGCATATTTATGGAAACAACAATACAATAATAATTATTCTGGTATTCTGTCGAAGATCGAGTAATCTTTGAGAGAATAGCATTATTCTTATTTTTGCAGGAAATCCATATGAACGAAACGAGTAATAATAGGACTTTTTTTAGTTTTCCAGGTACCTAGTCGATTTTAATTAGATTTATTTTGCGTATAAGTGTTTGTAATTGTAACGCATGTCAAATGAAGTCTTACTCAGTGTTTTTTTATTTATACACAATTTTAATAAAAAGTTGTTAGTAAACTTGTGTCAAAAAGTTAAAAAAAAAAGAAAAAAACCTGAAGAAGTTGTAATTAATGCAACGAAACTTTGTTTGTAAACTTTGACACGGAAATAAAAATGAACTATTTTTGTTTCCTAAAATAGTGTATCAATATGTACGAACCTACACCCCAAAAATATAAACCATAAGAAAAAAAAAGTTATACCTACTGTCCTGTAAGTTCAATATTCTGCAGACAAAACCGGGCGTATAGGACGCGAAAATCAAGAGAACAAATTTGATCAGAAATATATCGGGATTACAAAACATTTTTATTTTAAGGAAAAACAGTAGCGTACCATTTTCTTCTTCAAAAATGTTCTAAATAACAAATCATAAAATGCTTCTTCATGCATAGAGTATACCGGGTGGTCCATTTATCTTGAGACAGTCTTATATCTTAAAAACGGCACATTTTTCGGAAAAAATAGTTCTAATAAAAGTTGTTTGCTATTGTGGGGCAAATGCAGTGGTGGTATCCATTTGCGAATTTGACAATCGTTTCAAGGTTATCTCAAGGTCAACTTTGGTTTTTTAAATACAAACATAGATTTTTTATTACAGAATCGTATTCTACAGAAAAAAACAAAAAACTTTTGTCAACAACATTTTTTTATTCCGATTGAGATAATAACATTTTTTACAACATTTATTTGCTGATTACACGAAAGAAAAAGGTCTCGACAAAACCTTGGAATTTATTATAATAAATGCTGAAAATGATGACCTCCAACTTCAATGCACTTATCAATTCGCATTATGAAGGATTCCTGACTCTGAACAATATTCTCTCTGGTCACATTTCTGCGTTCCATCATATTTTCCGGTGTAGTTGGGGCGTTCTGATAGACTACTTCTTTAATACTTCCCCATAATAATCAATCGAGGGGCGTTAAATCAGGTGACCTAGCAGGCCACACAGCGGGGCCACCTCTTCCAATCCATCGATCAGGGTATTCATGATCTAACACTTTACGGGAAATTCTGGCATAATGTGCAGAACAGCCATCATGTTGAAACCACATATTTGCCCGTTCTTGGAGTGGTATATCTTCAAGTAGAAGGGGTAAATGCTCTCTGCGACATTTCTGTGACATTCTCCATAGAGCAATATCATCTCAACTTTTTGTGCTACTGAAAGATGTTCCATATTTTGTCAAAACTAACTTGGTTATTATGTTATGAATGAAACTCGTTTACTCCACAATTATCACGTGTATAATTTAATTCAACAGCCAGCACCATACATGTTTCGAGGTCATGAACCTCATCATCAGTGGTTTTTCACAATTTAGAAAATAGTATTACTAGACATCATTAGTCTGATTGATTATATGAAAATTATTACGTCTGAAAAGAATTTTTGATATTGTTATAATAAAGACTACATCAAGTTTATTTTATATGTTACTTACAGTAAACTTGATGTAGTCTTTATTATAACAATATCCAAAATTCTTTTCAGACGTAATAATTTTTATATAATCAATCAGACAAATGATGTCCAATAATACTATTTTCTAAATTGTGAAAACCACTGATGATGAGGTTCATGACCTCGAAACATGTATGGTACCGGCTGTTGAATTAAATTATGCACGTGATTATTGTGGAGTAGACTAGTTTCATTCATATCATCTACACTCCTCGTATGAAATGGATTATTGTGCAAAAAAAAAATATTGGTTATTGTCACTCACAAGTGTAAAGATATTATGAATGAATTTTTTGCTATAAATGTGCAAAAATGTTTACCAGATGAAAAATTTACTACTTTTTTCGTTAAGTATAAAAAAAATAAAAATTAAATATTTGGTATGAGGAATTATTAACTTTTATTCCGAATGACGATCAGTAGGTACGTTTGTTACAAAATATGGAATATCTTTCTGTCTCAGAAAAAGTTTTGTTGATATTACTTTTGGTTTTGCAGATAAAAATGCTATATCCCATGGATTTTATTACTGTGTTGCGAAGAAGTTTACGAGAACGTATTTTACTAATTTCCTGATGAAGACAGGTGGTCTTGTCGAAACGTTGAAACAAAGAAAAATAAATAATGGCATTTAAATAATTATCTAAAATCAAATAATCAGTCGATAATTTTTAAATTGTTGAACCTCAGTTCCAAGAACAAAAAACAGAGAAAACCAGAATCATGTCTCAGCCATCGCATTTACCGGAGTTGGCTCCCTGCTACTTTTTCCTATTGCCAAAACTCAAAAGATGCATGAAAAGACGGCGTTTCGCCACGATTGAGGAGATAAAGACTTTATTGCTGGAAAAGCTGAAGACCATACCAAAAAGCGCATATCAGAAATGCTTCGAGGATTGGAAAATCTGGTGGCACATACCGATCTGAGGGAATCCCCATTTGAAGGGGACAAAAAATATATTGATGAATAAATAAATATGACTAACCTGGTATATAAGAGAACATTTTAACTCACCTTTATTAGAATTAAATATTTTAATTTAAAATTCATCTTCCCATTGTCTGGGAATGGAATAACATAACCAACATCAATGATTTACTTTGAGAATTGTCTAAAAAAAATGGATCATGAAAAAATGTTATATTCTAACGGATTTGTACAGTTTGTTATTTTTTGTGCTTACTTACTGTCTGCGCAAAGTTTGACATTAGCAACATTAGGTACGGTCAAATTAAAATTGTCTTAACGCACTCGAGCATAACATCCATACCTACCTATAGTATAAAGGCGTGTTACGAGAGATTATTACTAAAAATAGCTCAGTTATTTTTAATTAGTTTTTGTTTGTTTAAAAAAAAAGTTTACGGATTAATTGGTATGGTATTAGTTTTGTGCAATATTTGATTTGCAGGAGTAGAAATTAATTTACATGGGAGGTCTGCAATATGTTCATTAAACGGTTACCTGAATTTTTGAATTTCCCGCACTGTAACTTTAATAATGACAATTATCTTCAACTGCGAACTGTCGGCAGACTACTGTATATATTTTAGTAAGCTGCATCATGTTTGTCAGTTTATGTTGAAAGCAGCTAATCTGTGAACATTTCTTACTTACCAAATTCTTCGTCTGCACTTTGTGCAGCGATCTCAAATTTCAATATTTGAAAGATGCCTAAAGACGTTGGTGCAAGATCAAATCAGGAATTTCCCTTGTGTCGAAAAGACAAAAAAACAAAATTTTACTTTTGCAAAAGAACTTTTTGTATATCACAAAAGTCATACTAATGCTATATGCAGCTAATTTGCCTAAGATACTCTTCGTTTCAGGAGCAAATGTTTTGGATTTATCCAATTCATTTCCTAAATGAAACTTGAAATACGCAGTTTTTCTGGGGAATATATGATCTGTTGATATTGTCTTGACTTCCATTCGTCTCTTCAGTTGCGGAAAGAACCGCAAGCCAGTGAAATTTATGAGAAAATTGGTTTTCGATAAGGCTTATATGTTATTATGAATATATATTTTATAATTCTAGATCTGATAGTATTATCTATCGTGATTTGTTGAGATGATTTGCTGTTTTGGTGTTGATCTGTTAAATGGTTTAGTATATTTTCCTCAGTGTATACAAACTTTATATTCAAAATTCAAATATGTTTTTTTTCTTTCGATTAAATATTGCCTCGTTATTTGTGCTATATGGGGTCGAGCATTGTCGTGCATCAAGATAAAATTTCCTCCTATAAATGGATAAGATACCACATGTTCTTCTAAGCACATTCGAATGAAGTGATCAGCGTTCACCTCCAATGAAATACCGCCCCAGACCATTACCCCTCCGACACCAAATTGCACTCTCGGAGAGATACAACATTGCGAGAGTATCTTCTCCGGGCCTTCTCCATACTCTTTGACGTCTGTCAGGTGAATATCGCGTGAAACGAGACTCGTCTGTAAAGAGAACATTTTGCCATTCATGCATGTCCCAATCTGCATGAGTTCGAGCAAATTCCAGGGGCTGCCTTCGATGATCTGCATCTAATAGAGGACCTGTAGCAGGTACACGAGATTTTAGATTCTCTTTTCCTAACCTTCTGCGTACGGTATCAGGTGAAACTAGTACTGTGAACATCTACCAGTCTTCTCACCAAAGCTGGAGCAGAGGCTGTTCGCTCTCGAAGAACCTGAAGACTAAGAAATCGATCTTCAACTGCGTTTGTGGCCCTTCGTCTTCCCTGTCCAGGTCTTCTTGAATAAGAACCAGTTTGTCTGAACCTTTGTAGCGCATCGGAGACCGTACTGCCTAGATGGCCAAGCCTTTCTGCAATATACCTAATCAGACGGCCATCGTTTTGTAGAGAGAGCAACAGCATGTGCTACTTCTTCTGGGCACATCATTTTTAAATTCACTTATCGTTTACCAAACAATTCCGAAACACACAACAAAACTTAAAACACGCTTCAACAAACTTTGCGGGGCAGTGTAGTATTTCATGTTTTTTAAATATTTTTTTGTATTAGGTTTTTTAAAAAAATTTTTGTTTTAAAATTATTCTTTTTAAGTTTTATTTTTGTATTAACCACTTGTTTTTTTTTCGATTATTATAATGAAATATTAAATAACACCATATAGAAATGCATCTGGGTTTTATTTTTTTATGAACAAATACATGTTTTAACACTTAACAACTAAATTAATCATGATTAAAAAAAATCATACTGATTAAAATTTGATTTTAATCATCATGTGAACCTTGGTTTTAATTAAATTTATAGCTTAAAGAAACATATTTTATTTATGATTAATAATCACACATTGTCCATTTGAACGTTCTGACTCTGGAATATTGGACAAAGTATATAGTATTATTTGATAAATCGAACAAAACCCTGTAGGTGCTTCGTGGTGATTGTAAATACTGCATAATACCCGAGCAAAATGCATAAATATCTCATTGCTTGCTAATAGCCCAGGTGTTTCCTAGAATATAATCCTGAACACGTAACTATATTATTGTAGATAAAATACAATACGAATGAATAGTTGATTGGATGACTAACATAAAGCAAGTTTATTCCGGTTTAAGAATTCATAACTGATAACTCTATAATTTTGTTTTGTTTTTAACATCGGCGTTTCCCTTGGCTTTTTGCTAGGTATATGTAATACTAAGATCTAAGAATTGAAGCAATAAAAAAAAACGTTTATATGTTTTACCTATTTAAGGACATGAAATCCTTTTAATTTTTCATTATTTGGCATTAAAAATCGACGACCGAAAGCATGAAGAACAGCGTCAAAAGCGTTGCTGATACCCAAATATTTTGGGTGATGCTAGCAGAAGGATAAATGCTATAGGGTTTTGTGGGTCTTTCAACAGAGACATGCACTTCTGAATTTGTACAGCGGGTGCATGACTTGACTGATGGTGGTCATTGTGTGGCGGCGCTGATGTTCAATCTCTCAAGTGCTTTTGATGTGGTTGATGGGGAGTTTCTGTGTGCTAAGATTGAGAATATTGGCTTACGTGGGCCAATAAATACATGGATTAAATCATACTTGGCGCACAGAAGTATGGCGGTGAGGATTGACATTGCTGTCTCTGAATTTCAGGAGTTAGGCACACCTCAGGGTAGCATACTTGGACCACTTCTTTTTTTACTTTACGTGAACGATCTCCCATGTAACATCACACAGGGGACATTGTATATGTATGCTGATGACACAACCATATTTATTGTATGACAGAGATCCTAACATTCTATGCTCATCCATTTCTTACATTATTACACTGTGGGATAGGTGCACGGAAGTAAACAGAGTTTTGATACTTCAAAAAAGAGCAATAAGGATTATATTCAGTATTCCATATAGAGGGACTTGTCGAGAGGTATTAAAAAAAAACAACATGCTCACGGTCCCGTGCATCTATCTTTACAAGTTGCTTATTTCTGTTTTTAAAAGTAAAGATAGGGCACCAACTTGAGATAACCATGGCTATTCGACCCGAGGAAGGGATCAGTTGTATCTGCCCCGCCCTAAACATGAATCTTATAAGAAGTCGCCCATCTACTAATTGTTATTTTCATCTCCTTCCCTCGGATATTAGGAGTTGCGAGACAGAGAGCATATTCAGAGGAAGATTAAAGAATTTTTTGATTGACAACGCCTTCTACAGTTTACGGGTGTTTACCTCATAATGATTGTATCGAATTGTTGTTTTTTTTCTGTTAATATGGTGTTTGTTATATTTGTTTTTTTTTAATTGTTAGTCTGTTTAAGATTTATCATTTCTACTTTTACAATTGTGTTATGTGTTTATATATAATATAATATCAAAATGTTGATGACGAGTCTATGCACAATACATTGTATATCTTAAGACTAATTCTTCTTCTTCTTAGGACGCCGTCTCCCTACGAAGGTTGGCGATCCAAATGGCTATTGTTGTGCGGGAAACCGCAGCTCTGAAAATTTCTATGGACGTCTGTCCGAACCATCTACGTAAGTCCCTCAGCCATGAATTTTGTCTACGGCCGACTGACCGTTTTCCTTCGATCTTTCCCTCTATTATCAGGCGGAGAATCTCATATCGTTCGCCTCTCATGATATGTCCTAGGTACTGCAGCTTTCTCTCCTTGATTGTCGTGAGGAGTTCTTTGTGTTTACCCATTTGCTGCATAACCTCTATGTTTGTCTTATGTGCCGTCCAAGAAACTCGCAGCATTCGTCTGTAGGCGTACATTTCGAACGCATCGATTCTCTTTTCTGTGGTTGCATCAATGGTCCAGCTCTCACATCCGTATAGAAGGACAGGGAAGATGTAGCAGCGAAGTAATCTAATCCGGAGGTCCAGGCTGAGGTCTCGGTTTGCCAGAAGTGTCCTCATGTTATTCAGAATTTTCCGTGCTTGCGCAATTCTTGATCTAATTTCGGTCTTTGAGTCGCATTGCTGGCTGACGAGTACCCCCAAGTATTTTATAGATGACACTTGTGTAATGTGCTCTCCGTTGATCATTAGAGTAACGGGTCTTGGTGATTTTGAGAATACCATCAGTTTGGTCTTGGATGTATTCATATAAAGCCCAAAGTTCTCACTATACTCCACAATAAGGTTCATAAGGGATTGAAGTTCTGTTATACTGCTGGCTATTACGACGGTATCATCTGCGTATCGAAGGTTACTTATATTGATTCCATTGATCTTTATGCCTGCAGTTGAATTTTCGAGAGCTTCGATGAATATTTCCTCAGAGTAGAGATTAAACAGTAGTGGGGACAGTACACAACCTTGTCGCACGCCCCTTCTTATTGCTATCTCTTCTGATGTGGAATCTTCGATTTTGACTGTTGCTGTTTTGTGCCAATAAAGTTCAGTAATGATCCTTAGATCTTGAGCATCGATCCCGGTTGATTTTAGGATGTTGATCATTTTTTGATGTGACACACAATCAAAAGCTTTTTTATAATCAATAAAGCACGCGAATACATCGACGTTCATGTCCCTACATCTCTGAGTCAGCACATTCAAAGAGAAAAGAGCCTCTCGGGTACCCGTTCCATTCCTAAAGCCAAATTGCGAGCGATCAATTACGGACTCACACTTTTTGTATATGCGGTTATGAATGATCCGCAAGAATATCTTCAAGGCGTGGGACATCAAACTGATCATGCGGTATTCGTCATATTGTGATGCCTTGTTCTTCTTTGGCAAAGTAACAAAGGTGGATCTCAGCCAGTCTGTGGGTATTTTTCCGCCTCTGTACGGTTAAATACAGTAGTAATGAGATTTAAACCAACCCCGTCCTCGGCAGCTGCAAGTTTAAATGTTTCCGCATGCACGTTGTCAGGACCAACTGCTCTTCTGTTCTTTTGTAGTTTAATTGCATGTTTGACCTCTTCTTTTGTAATTTCAGGAGCCCTTTCGTTGATTTCGTATATATCAGGGGGTTAGTCTGGTCTCATGTCATTAAAGAGATTTTCGGTATATTCTTTCCACCTTTTTAGTTTCTTATCTACTCCTATAAGAATTTCATTGTTGGAGCCCCTTAATATTCCACTATGACCTCTCCGCTGCCTACCTGTAAGCTCTTTGATATTCCTATGTAAGTTAAAGAGGTCGTGCTTCTTCTGAAGTATTTCTATTTCCGACTAATAAAGAGAGAGAAAGAGCAGAGAAATACTAAACGCCTCCAATAGATAATAGTTTTTGTTTTTAAGTTCTATTAATAACTCACTAAACATATAGATTACACTGTTTATTTACATAATAAAATTAATATTCGAACTATAGGAGAGAAAACAGCAATTATAGAGTTATTAACTTTTAATTCAAACTAACATCATATTTCACTTACAAAAACCTCGAAATCGTGCTGAATGGCTTAATTGCGTACAATGTATTTTGTTTATACTAAAAAATTTAGATCTCAATTATAGGCGAAAAAACAGCAATTATAGACACTTTTAATTTTCACATTACACATTGAATAGGAAAAAGGCGGATATCATACAATTTATGCACGAAAAACAAATGGACATTCCTGACATAAAGACAATAAAGGCCAAGTTATTAGAGCTTGTAAGACAAGAAAATTTCCAATAACAAGATGTTATTGATATGAGTTATATTGCATAGTAATGCCATTGAACTAGTTTGGGGACAGCCCAAAAAACTGTTACGAGAACGTAACCAGTAACCTACTTTGGATTCGCCTTCGGACGTATCGTTACAAATGCCGATAATGTGTAACTATTTTGAGTTAGCGGGAATTATTTACATTCAGAAATAATACTAATTTTATAGCTCAGTCCAGAATGAATCCCAATATGCTATTCAAATTGTTTCGGGTTCGATTCAAGCTTTACGAGCGGTTTCAATTAGAAGAACAAACAAAGAATATCAACTTTATTAATCTGTATTAAAGTAATGTAAAATTACTCACCTTTTATAATTCTGGATCTCTGTCGGTCACCCACTTTGTATTTAAAAGAAAATTATTAATTAAATCTGTTCACCAACTTAACGAAAACTTTAGTAGAAATAAAACGCAAAAGTTTGGCCTCAAAACAACTAATTTAATAATTAAAACTAATAAAGAAAATGAATAACAACAAAGAAATAAATATGTATAAATAAAAAAAGGATCAAACAATTAAACGATAAATTGAATGAAAATTTAGAAGAAAATCTTATTCATTAATGTACAACTTAAAATAGGTAAATTAATAGAATTACGAATAATTATATTAATTCCTATACGAAACTTTAATTACAATTGAAAACTGAATTTATTTCAATTACTAAAATAAACAACTTTAATCTTTATAAAAATTGATTGGAAACAAAAAGGCCTTCAATTCAAAGAATTAACAAAGAACTTACTGAACTTGAACTTCCATTATTATTAAGAAACTTTATACAATTAGAAATCACATCTAGACTCTACCAAGGCTAAAACGAATCTAAACTCGAAAATCCGATTGTCTTTCCAAAACACTTAACATACATGAGAAGATTGCAAATAGCCAATCAGAAAAAAAGGCATTTTTGGAATATACCCCTATAAATATACAGCTACAGGGTGAGCGATTCAGAAATAAAATACATTTTTATGTCGACTGTAATAATGGTCTTTAATTGTTAAGATGTCCTATGTTGGAGATTTTTCAGAAGATCAACAAGACACTACTGTTTGTAAAGTTAGGAACAATACGATTATATAATGACTTCTTAATCTCCGGAAAAGCTAACTGGATGAAAACCCATGTTCATATTTTCGGCGCCCTTTATATTTGTTCTTTGTTATGGGAAACCTTGTTAAGTCCCCAACTACTAGCTTCTGTATATAATAATAAAAGTCTGACATTTAATTTACATGAAGGTATTTCGATGTTCAAAAGTGAGACCACTCTATATTTAAAACATGTCATTCTTCGAACAAGAAAACACAGTCCATTTTTTTCTAAAAGTTGAACAAAGAAAAGAGACAAAAATTATATATTTTTGTTATTCATGTACCTACTTGCAGATTGCTGTTTATTGCGTTTCGTAAAACCCATATCAATAAACGATAAGATAGATAGAAAACAGACCCTTAAATTGTATGACTAAAAGCACAGTTTAGGAACATTTGTTAACAATCTCCTTAAAAAAATATTTACAAAAATATTATTTCCCAAACTAAGAGAAAATATCTATAAAATCACCTAACTAGTATACCTAATACCAGTAGCGTGGTGTCTTGTTACAAATGTTTGACTATTTTTTTATGTTTCGGTTCAAAATGGAAAGACTCTATAGATGAAATGCTGAATGAAAAAACTCGAGAAGTAATTTTAAATTTCCTAAAACGATATATTGAAAAACATTATTTTGGTGAATGTAATGAGCATTATTGACCATAACTGAAATTTTTTTAGCTCGTTTTTTGACTGTATTCGCATTTAATTGTAGAATGATTTGAATGCCCTGCTTGAATAGTGCACACAAAATAATCTTAAGTGATAAACCCAATAAGATTTTTGGAATAACCTTTCCCAAACTGTCAAAATCAATATGTGCAATAAGTTTTAAATAATAACTTAGAGTTATGAAGCTCTTTTTTAACATGAAAAAGACTTTTTTATTAAGTGAACTCTCATATACCTAAACAAGTTAAATGAAAATTTAATATACGAATCATAACGGCGCAAAATAATATAATAGGAAATATAACATAATTATTGTGACAGCGTGTATCTAACATTACAAACGTATAATGTTATAAGGTGATTGTGCATACAATTATTAAGTATATACCTAAATATTTGCATAATTAATTGTTTAAATGTATAATTTTTATGTACATATAAATAATACATCAATTAAATAATATAATATATGTATGTATATTATGTAAGTGGATAAATAAGTTAAAAATAAACTTATGACATTAATTTAGAAAAAAATATTAAAACAAACTTTTCACAATATATGTTGAAATATTTGACTTTTCTTCGTCACTAAAAAAATTAATCCACCTAAAATTTTTTTCAAATTATACATTTTTTTGCGTTTTGTTTTTAAATCACATCATTCAGCGAAATACCCTAAACTGATTTTTAGGTGTATCTCTAGAAATAATCGACTCTCGAGCTGGTAACGAGGCATGGAGTGGGTTTTTGCTTCTTCGGATTTACCACGTTAGCATTAGTAATGTTGTCAAAATTAGGACAACCCAACTGATGGCAATATAAATCAATAGATCTATTATATTTATTTAATTGCATGATTTCAAAATCTATTAATTTTGTAAAAACTAGATCATTTGCAGTCATAAAACATAACAATTTATTTACTGAATTTGTGTCATGAAACATAACAAATACAAGCAAAGTTCAAGGATGTCGTTAAGGAAATTGTTAATAACTTTATATTACACGAAAATTATTATCATTATGTATAAAATTCTGTAAAAACATTTAATACAAATTGTAGCTAAATTCTTTGAATATAATATAGTTTTTGCGGCCAATGCCGGGAAGTGGGAAGTGGTTTTTATGGCAGTCGCAGTATCCTTTATTTATTACAACAATTTTTAATTGGAACAATTTAGGTCGGGTAGGTATACAAATTTTATAGAGCAGGATACACGTAGGTACAGTTTCGAAGTCCAAAATATTTGATACCTACAAAAACTTACAAACAAACAATTAGGTGTAAGTAGTTGTAAAATGCATCTTCTCCACTTTTTTAAATGTGCTTCTGTGGTACAATTGTGGTAAAATTTGGCAATGTAGGCAATTTGTAGGTTATCCTCAAGCCTTAAGAAGTGTTTGTTTTTGTTGGATACCGTATAATATTATATTATCTATTGGCTGGATAAAAATAAATAATAGAAAATAATTGAAAGCATCATTTGTACCGTCTAAATAAACCATGAACAAGATTTTTATTTTCAATGACACCCTCTATCTTTTATGATGGTTAAAAGAAAGTTATTTGAAAATACATATTCGTAATTATATATATATGTCACCCTCCTATATTTTGCGAGCGTTTCTCCGAAAAAATGTCCTTTAAATTGTAACGAATTTATGCGTGAATTTTGGTCCTGACTGTATATGCTATTTTCTAATATGCGTGTCAATTTAGTTCTATTAAAGACAACCACTTGCCTTTTTTACAATGCAAATTGTTCTGTACCTATATAGTAAACTAATTTACGAAATTATTTCATTGTTAAAAGCAGATGGAAAATTTGTGAAATACGGGTATATATATGTTGACAATGACATGTCTTGTATATATCCTTAATAGATTATTGTCGGAAAGATTCATGGAAAAGAGGATGATTTGATTCATATTTATTCTTTTATGAAAATCGCAATATTTCCAGGATATATTTTTCCCTTTTTTCAAACAAATAAATCTCCTGAATGAGTAACAATAATTACTTTGAACAGTATTTATGCTAATGATGAATCATAGAATATATATATTATCACGTAAACGAACGTATAATATACCTATTAATTACGTGTTTTCACACAAAACTAGGAATGAGTAGATAAGTGTAAAAAATGCAATGTTTAGCCCTATTAATGTTTATTTAAAAATTACTAATTATATAATAATAGGTACTATCATTTATTTTATCTCAACCGTACAAGTACATAGACACGTCAAATTTACAAACCATGCCATAAGTATACAAACAGGATAAGCATACAAACAGTAACCATCAACTAGAATTAATTAATGCCATATTTTATTTAAATTATACTTATACAATATAAATGATTGTAAGGTCAATAAAAAGGTTAATTAAAAGCACACAAAAACATCACCATAACAATAAATACACAATACACATAATATATATACAAATAATGTACAAATAAAATACATAAAATAAAAGTCAGAAAATACAACCACCAATCAACAACACCACGAAATAAATTTGAAATTATTGCACAACTTCGATGAACTCTTGTAAGCTATAGCATAGTCATCGTAAATATAATTTAAATATACTGTGGCATAGTCTAATAAATAGATATAATGTAAAGTATATTTATTTATTAGACTATGGCTATAGATTGTGTTATCAATCAGAAGGTTCCTTAATTTAACATTAAATTCCTTCGCAGTTGGGCAGTTCCTTAGATTTTCAGGAAGCAAATTAAAATATTGGTTTTCAGAGTAGACTGGTGGCAATTTTTGAAAGTAGTAAGTATAATCTCTCCTGTCCACCAGTCGGATAATCGTGACATATTGTGTTGTTATCTACAGCATTTTTTAATTTCTGACAGAAATTATTATATGTATGTTTTGTGTTTAAAGTTTGATCTTTTACCAATAATGAATTTGGTGAATGCTGGATACTTAATTTAAATAACTCATTCTTAAATTAAGAAAAACAACAATATTTCATTTTCCTCTACGTTTTAATTTTTGTAATAGAATACTGTACCTACTTGTTTATTTATAATTAATTTTAACGCTTGAATGAGGACTAATAATTGATCCATTATCAAAGTTAGGTGCATTTATAGAAAGAGATAAAATTCATTAATTAAGTATCATGGAAACGTATTTATAATTGTACAGGGTGGGCAATTTATTAAGGGCCTAAACCTTTCCTCAAAATCTACCGACTTTTCATTTAGTTATAAATATTTAATTTGAATAGTATAATAGGTTATAACAGTCATATATTTATATACATCGTACTATTTTGTGTGTGTGAAGGAACTGGAAGATAAGCGAGCCAATACCAACCACGGGCGCCCAGGATCTGTTTTGCAGTATATCTACACTCACTGGCAAAAAAAAACGGCCACTAAAACTGGACTGATTTTGATGAGTTTTTTTAAATTGTAGATTGATTTTTTCAGTATCGATGCTATGTCAGTAATTTTTATTCCGATTTGAACTTGAGCATATACGGGGTGGGGTGCAATAATGAGATGAAGTTTCTTTCCCAAAATTTGGAACACCCTGTGGAGCGCAATATCTATAGCAGCTATTGTCAACTGTAATCACATTGAACAATGGTCTTTTATGAACATTTTGTTTTTTTAATCATGACATTATCTCTATTTTTACTGCAGATACACTGTTTCAAAGCGAACGCCTCAGAAAAAGTGTTCGTTTGCAGAAATTTCTACGTGTAAATAATCAAGGCGGTATACGCGACATTGTCCTTAATAGCTTGTCAACGGTTTTAAAATCAAAAAATTCCATTATCTGTGACAGATGTTGCCCGTATTGTGGCCTTAATTGAGGATGGCCGAAGTCAACGTTATGTGTCCGAAAGCCTTGGTAAACAACAGTCCAGGATGCCTGGAAACGGGAAATTTCAGCAGGCGGGTAGGTTCCGGAAGAAAACGTAATACAAGTGCAATTGACGACCGCTTTATTGTCCTGAAGGCTTTACAAAATCGTAGAACTACGCAACATCTGCTACAAACCGTACGTAGGATTGTAGTCAGTGAGAGCACAATCCGACGACCTGTCTTCAAGAACGCCTGCCACAGGACCACAGGACTTCTTCCAAGACATCGTCGAGCACGTCTTCAATTTGCGCGCCTATATATGAATTGGGGAATTGAGCAATAGACTAAAGGCCTTTATAGGGATGAGCCGCGGTTTTGTCTGCGATCGCCTGAGGGTCGGTAGCGAAATGAAAGAGTTGTGGACTGTACAATTTCAGAACGCGTAAGTGTCAATGGGGACTCTGGGATGGTGTGGCGGGAATTTCGAGGGACGCCCGTACCGATGTAATTTTTGTTGAAAACTGCGCCGTAAATGCGCTGTTGTCCTTACTCTCATTTTATCAGAGACGGCTTCGTATTAATGAAAAAGAATGCGCGACCGCACGTGAGACGTTTAGTTAACGAATATTTGGACGAAGTGGTTATTGAACGAATGGTTTGGCCAGCTTGCAGTCCTGATCTCAATCCAATTGAGAATCTCTGGGATTCGATGCCAAATCGACTAAATAAAGTTATTTTGGCGCGAGATATTAGCGCCTTCAAATTTACTCATTATTTTTTTAAATTTTTATGTTTTTGTTAGTTTTCTGATTAAACTTACCTTTTTATGTTTATTTGTTGTGTTTCTTCGGCTTTCGCGTTGAAACAGTGTATCTCCAACAAAAATAGAGATAATGTCATGATTAAATAAACAAAATGTTCAGAAAAGATCATGGTTCAATGTGATTTCAGTTGACAATAGCTGTTGCGCTCCACAGGGTGTTCGCAATTTCGGGACAGAACCTTCTTCTCATTTTTGCACCCCGTATATGCTCAAATTCAAATTTGATTAAAAAATTCTGACATTGCATCGTTACTGGCAAATCAATCTACAATTTGAAAAAAAAATCATCGAAATCAAAAGAGTGCTTGGCGAGGAAGCCAATTTTAAAATTTGGGTTAGTTTTTAGTAACCGGTATTTTTTTGCCGGTGAGTGTATATTCAACTGCTTTTGGAAAAATAATTTATTTTGAATTTGTTGCAAGTTCTCCGGAAAATACTCGCATTTTGTTGCGTAAATAGAGAGATCCTTGAAATTTTGACATCAGTTGAAAAATATCTTGACAGATTGACCCACAATTTACCAGGGTGGGCTCAAACTACTACTGTTTTGTGATCTACTAATAAGTAATTAATAAGTCAATTTTTTCAAATGGAACACCCTGTATATATATAGTTGTGGTATATTATTATAATAACTAATTGTAATTAGTTTAAGAACTATAATGCATATTTGGTGTTTATTCATTTTCACATTATTGGCAAATAGAATTACACAAATGATACGAGTACAATGACGGTGATTAATAATCGAAAGGTATATGTGAAAGTCATTATTTAGTTAGAGGATTACACGATGAATTATCAAAAACTAATTACAGCACCGTATATAGAACAAGTATTTACTTTAACGAATATAGTAGACCAGTTGCGAGAACAAACAACTAATTTTGAAAATGCAATAAGGTTTACTACCTGAGAAAATCATACAGGGTGTTGCAAAAAGACGCAGCAATATTTAAGGGGGTAATTTCTCAGGTTATTTTATGAAAAAAAGTTCTCATAAACAAACGTCGGGAAATGCATTGGTTGCAAGATACAAGGCATTATTTTTTGTAAATAACGGTTTCAATTATCTCATTATAGATTTCCTTGAAAATTTAGCAGTGTTGTTGCTTAAAATAGTGAGCTTAGATGGCCGTAATTAGATCAAAGTTATCAAGTCCAGTGGCGTTAGGGGGGCAACTTAATAAAAATTATTGACAAATGAAAATATACGCCAATTCGTTTTAACAACAAAAGTGAAGTAACATTTTTTTATTTCATGTCAAAAGTCTTGTTCTTTCGACAAACAAAATTTGTGTCTTCTTTAGAATTTTTTTTTCTATTAGTCTTCTAACATGTCATATTTGCTGGTCAAATTCTCTCATTAGTGTTCTGTTTTCCCTTTTCTCTTTCCAATCCAATACCAGTAATGGAAAGGGAAAAGGGAAAACAGAACACTAATAATAGAATTTTTTTTTTATTTAAATTTACTTTTGTTGTTAACCTTTAACCGCTACCTAGCGGTATCTCATACCGCTACTGGTAAATTTCCCGCTCTAATTTCCAGAATAACTTTTTTGGCGTTCATACCTCCCAATACCTTTCAAGTTCATCTTGATGCTTATGTTAGTTGCGCGTTGACGGTCGTGTAGTAACAAGTATTTTAGTAATGTATTTTTCTTGAACCTTGTTACAGTTTTTTTTATTCTTTTCTTGGGATTTAAGGTTCTTATAAGGGAATTTTTTTTTTCTTTTTGATATATGTTTATTTCATGTCATGTACAACGTTTCGGCTTATTCGCCTTCCCCAGGTACATCTCCTTTCTTACCAACATCGCATGATTCTGCTTATAAGAACCTTAAATCCCAAGAAAAGAATAAAAAAAACAGTAACAAGTATGAGACACGAGTAAATTTTGTGGTCAGCGGTATCATAAATATACGGCAGTAGCATAAGTGTTATAAAAAAATTATTGCATTTTTTTACATTCTTATGTCTTTTTAGAATTTTTTATTACAAAGATGTCACAAAGGGCGGGATAAGAAATGCGAAAGTTATTCTTCTTGTAGATGCATCCGTAGATGGCCCATGGCCGTATTCCTCCAAATGATAAATAGGTGCTCAATTTACGCCTATATTTTATTTAAAAGTTTTAAGAATACGAAACATATAGCTCGATGCGACTTTCTCAAAATACTGGCAAAAAGTCTAATTACAGCATTTATACAGCGCCGAAATAATGAAAACGATAAATTACCGAGGGAGCTAAAAAGTCGTATGGAGTTCCTGTTGCAAATAGCCCAAGACTCTGAAGAAACAAAACCAAATGACGAGCGACTGCCAACTAAGAAAACATATTTCAGAGTAGCAGTAGGATAAATACTTAAATAAAATTAACATTTATACCTAATTAAAAACCTAAAAATTACAAAAAGTGTTGAAAGTGACCACCTCTAGCTGGGATACATGAATCCAATCTTCTCCTCATTGACTGGTGAACCCTTTCAAAAATACCAGGGTCGTTTCTAATCAAATTACACCCAGCAATATTGCGATTCCTTAGGTTCTCCACATTTTCCACAGTAGCACCGTAAACTAAGGACTTCAGGTGAAAAAAAAGATAGAAAAAATTGGTGATAAGGTAAGTCTTCCTGGTAGAATTATGGGTCCAATTAAGCAGTCACCCACAATTCCAATCCAATGAGAACTGATGTTGAACATGATCTTCAATTATCGCATGCGGATTGTGATCATACCATAAATGGTTATTATGAAAATTCCTTATTGCATGACCTGAAAAACTCGCTTTATCAGTAAACAATTTTGTGCAAAAGCCCTTGTCAGAATGCCATACGTGGAGGAAAATTAGCAGGAATAAATGCTTGAAGCGTTGGATGTGATATAGATATAACCGTGAGGCTCTGTGGAGGATATTGAAGATCAAATGATGTCCCCGGAACTTCATCCTTCGACTCCTTAACGATAATATGAAAGTAGCAGTTCTCAACCGGGAGAGCCCTTTCCAATAACAACTGGCGTAAAGCAGGGTTGTGTCATATCACCGATTTTGTTTTCGATGTTTGTGGGAACGGTCATTCAACTTGTTAAGGATGACCTAGAGGGGGGAATAAAGATCGTCTACAGATTTGATGGCGGTGGCTCTTCAACTTTCTTAGACTGGGACGAAGATCGTATCCAGTCATTCATGCATTTAACAGCTTGAACTAAATATAAAGAAAACACAGATTCTCTACCAGATAGATTATATTAGAGTTACATAATAGTTTTTTTAATGGAATGTTTGTTCACTCGCTTCGTACACATACAAATATATATTTAATATAAAATAATGTGTTTGGCGACATCTGCTGACGTTGGTAATCTGCCGAGTGAACAGAAATTCACTATATCGACTGTACCAGAGAGGTTCAATTTCCAACACACAGATGAGCTGATACTCCTTAGCCTATTTAGGTCACGGGCTTCTTTAGCAAAACATGTCGGGAGTTTTTGCATCAACCATGTGAGTCGTGGATCGACGAGACTGCTGCCTCGGAAAGTATAGTGGTTGACAGACAAACTCTCGAATTATAAGTTTTGTGTTGTCATTTTATTTGGTTAGTATATTTACTAACTGTATTACAATTTTACAATCATATTTAAATAAACGAAATGGAAATTTTACGGGACTGTATTTTCAAGAATAAGCCATATATTAATTTATTGATATCAAATTTGCGCACCCTAAGCCGTTGGCAAACAATATTAATTTATGTAATAAGATTAAACATCTTATGGAAATTTCCTTAAGTTATCAGAATTTATAAAGTTTGATTAGACATTAGTATATTGTAAACTCGTATTAATTTCCCAGAAGTATATTTATTCGAGTGTCAAATGATTATTCAGTGCTCCTTGCATACTATACTCTTTTTTACAAAACTTCAAACATCAAATATCTACAGTAATTGACCTAATCTAAACTTACGGTATAAATTCAGTTGTGTTGACTGTGAAGCCATATCTTATAACCGATGAGTAGCGCATTGGAAACCCCGTTTTACCACCTCACCAAAACACTTTATCTTTGACGTGTGTCTCGCTAGCACTGTTAGCATCCTCAGGAGATAATGAAAACTTAAAGTGTAGTTTAGGCAGATTTGAGAAAACAAGATTAAATAATCCAGCATATTTTAACAATATTTTTGGTAGTGTAAGGACTACTGATGTGGAATTTGGAATAAAACTTAAAATTATTTAGTAATTTGATGTTGGAAATTTATTGGTTCCTAATCCAATTTAACAAATTCAAAACGTTTTCCCAAATTCTGTAAACATCGTATAGAGCATTGGGAGGGTTGAATCTCTGCTGGGGTCGAGTGATACATCATTTGAAAGCACTTTTTATGCTTTTTACATCAATAGCTTGCTTAAATTACGTTTTGAAATTTAACTCCAGAGTTCTCGAGAAAATTACGTTTAAAATTATTTCACCAGTTACTTAGCTGGTATTTATTTGAATTTGAAATTGCTAATAAATGAATGTATTACGTATTCGCTTAACACATTCATTCATTATTTCGGTAACTTATTTGCACTAACAATACACATACGATTTTTGCTTTCACTTTACGCTAGTTAACACATATCTAGCAGCAACATTATTATTTGTAAATAAACATAAAATTCCGTTAAAAAGTGTGTTTCCCTTCAATCATTATTGAAAGTGTATGTATATGACGAAGAGAAAAAATCGTAAATAGATTTACGATAGTTCGAGTTCGAAGACCGCTAAAAGGTTACAACACAGATAAAATGTATTAGTTGTTAATTATTACATACAAGGTATTTATGCTAAGATGAATTGTTTATGTCTTGTTTCTTAATTGATTGATGCTGACGACGAGAATATGAAAATTATACTGGAATTCATAACTAGAATGTGCGAAATGTGAAAAAGTTAACGAAAGTTTGCTAAATTGAACATGAAAACTTAACATTGCATAACGTTTCTATGCTGCGGGAAACTGAAAAAAAAATTATCGAAATTAGGAACTGCACAGGTCGCAGATCTCGGTCTTTTTCATCATATATCCACCAGGTCTTTCGGAAGATTCCTTGTATCTAAGGATGAGGAAATACTGGAACATGTACTACGTTTCTGTGTAGGAATCTTTTATTCAGTTAAATGATCGATACTTAAGGAGGATTGACCTATTGGGTACCAGCATTACTTACATTTGTCTATGTAAGATCGCAAATACCCATAAGTTTATGTAGTTATTCAGGGTGCTACAGAATGTTGTGAGGATAATTTAAGAGCAGATTCACAGCGTTCTTTAGAAAAGGCATGCAACAGTATATTTGGCAACGTTGAGTTCTAGTCGATTTGTGTATGTTTACATTATTACATTGTAACACGCATTATAGTTTTTATCGATAATGGTGTAACCAGAAAAAAATCAACACATTTGAGGATACCATTTTGGCATATTTTAAGGCTGAGCTTTCCAAAGTTTTTCCTTACGGACCAACTATTGTATGTTGAGGTCGATTATAAATTTACGGGAAGGAGTGGATATTAGCAAACTTAGGACCTCCAAAGTATTATTCCCGTTCTGAAGAGAAACTTGGTAAATTACGGTGCAAAAATAGTTCTCTCCAAAGAACAAATGGAAGTTACTATGAAATGGACTGACAAATGAGAACCCTCTACTACAATCTACAAGGAAAGTTTGTAAAAACTGTAGTCGTAAATATAAGGATATAGTATATTTACTCGGCGCGGCTGGCTTTGTTTTGCATTTACAAACAGATACCGCTTATCGAGACATGCAACAATAGAAGATAACCGAGAAAGCCGCATGTTTAAAAATTATTATTACGAGGGAGGTAAAAATTGTAATTGTATATTACATACATGTTTATAAATTATTGTACAATTTAATTTTAAGAATATACCGGAAAACAAAGTTTCTGTTCTAATATCAAATTATTATTCATTCATTTTTAATTAAAAATTAATCATTCTTATTAATATTTATTTCAGTAAAAACTATTTAATCTCATACAATAAAGTATAACTGGTATGATAATACTCTTGTGCATGCTGCAGGTCAACCAGTATAAAACAGAATCAGTCGAGACTCCCAACTGCCTCCATAAAAGAGTGGCGACCGATGCTGAAGCGAGGTAGACAATATTTCGGGTAGATTTCATAGTGGTTTTTCTGTCTCCCTTTAAATATACTGTGGAACTGTATAGGAAACCGAAAAATACTGCCGGTAGATATTTTTATTTTTCTGACCAAGAAGTATTGTCTAGAATAATGTATTTACGAATTTTCATAAAAATGGTATTGACACCTGATGATTCATTTGTTGTTTACGATCTATTGTCTAAGTAAACTAAAAATTCATCATTTGTGATCATTCGTATTTTATATCAAGGAATTTTGCTATGGTAGTCACTATTAGGCACGTACACACCCATTGTTTAACACTAAGTCTATCTATGTATTTATTTTGAATACAAATTACATTAATTTTAAATTATTTTTAATTGTGAGTATTTGAAACCATAAATGGAAAGTGGTTTTGCGCAACAATTCGTTGTCCAAATCGCCCAGTGGAAACAAATGCACGACCAAGTGAGCTGAGTAAAACAACTGAGAATTAGCGTAAAAGAACTTCCAATATTATTTGATTTAAGAAATGTATGAAACAGTCAAGTAGGAAATGACAGAGATGATCTTCCAGGCCTTGTTTTCTCCATAAAAATAAAAGTACCAAATATCACAAAAATGTGAATTCTGCAGTATTCGAATGGACAATGAGAAATACCATTCGCGTCTTATGGATAATGCTCCAAACACATTAGCTCAAAATATACAGTGACCAGTTATATTCTTTTGTAGCCAAGATCATTTTAAATATGAAACATTAGGTTTTTTGGTGTCGATATACGTTTAATAATTCTACTTTTACGTATTTCTAATTTCATATTGTAAAATAAAACAATAAATTTGAAATAATCCATTCTCCAGGGGAGTGCAATATCATTCAAGACAAATCAAATTCGTCACCTCTACAAGATATTCTATTGAAATAGTTGCATACGGTGATACATAGGTATGTTTCGAGGGTCTAGCAGAGCCGTAGTGATGTCAGTTGGTTTGGGAAGGGAAAGTAATTTGTAATTTCTGTTCTTTATTTCAGGGCATTTATGTCCGCACTTTCTTCATTAGTCTTTCAAAAGTACATAGATTCTGTACATAGATACGTCAAAATACAAAACACAAAAAAGAAAAAAACATTGAGCATAAATTAATGCAAACTGAAAATATAAATAAAAATACAAACACATATATATACATATACAACACATATACAACACATATATATACATATACAACAAACTCTTGACACAGCTTAACAACACTATACTGAGGTGGTAAATTCCTGTAGGCTGTAGAACGAACCGTTTGAAAGAAACTCTTTTAATAAATTTTTGAAAATGCTCATATTTGCACAGTTTCTTATCTTTGAGGGAAGAAGATTGAAATAAAAGTATCCTGAGTACAGAGGCGATTTTTTATAAAACTCGTGTTTGGGTCGAGGTAGATATAAGAGATCCCTCCCTCGAGTAGGATAGCGATGAGCATCTCCCCGTCTGCGAGCCTGATTCTTATTTTTAAATATAGGACAAAGCGTATATTTTTCATTATTGGGTTGTTTACTTTGTGTGGCGATTAATAAAATAAAAATATGGAATTATTGGATGATGATCTTGATGTTTTCGAATTAATTGAAGATGGATTTCTAAGGAGGGTACATGGATTTCCACGGAGGGTTTATGAAAGGCCGAATTATTTTTAGATATGGACAATTTAAGTTTTTTTCAAAGATTTCGACTGACAAAGACTACGATTCGGCCTATCCTAGACCAAATTGAGCATTTTTACTAGAATTTGATGAGATATGACAGCTTTCAATAGAAGATATGTTAGTAGGAAAGACCGAAAAGCGTCGTTCTGCTTAACATACCTATTATTATTATATAGAGGTACTGAGGAAATAGTCGATATTAAAAAAAATATAGAGGTATATATTATTGTACTAGGGTAACAATAACAATAAATTAAAACCATAGCAACTTCACATTTACACTTTATTTAATTATTAATCCATAAAGGAATAAATAAGGTAACAACTCTACTTATGTTCCCAGGTAAATAATAAACTAAAACTATTTTTGAATATAAATCATAAAATATGTAAGTAGTAGTAGCACTCATCTAGCTAAATCTTATAATAGAAACAGATCAAATACTATGTATATGTAATAAATACATTTCAAATATATAACAATAGATAAATTTAACAAGGGAAAATAATAACAAAAAGTTAATTTTATTAATTTGAATGATGCCACAATTATGATCCAACACTATCGATAGAAGAACTTCTTTCTCGTTGGAAGTGTAGTTTGGAGGTCTTCTCTTTTTTTTATGTATCACTAACTTCCATCGTATTATATTAAAAATGTATTTAATAATAAAAAGAAAATAATTTTGTGGCATAGCGGACAAAATGACTGGTTTTTCCTACACAAGGGAATTTTGTGTAATTTAGCAGGGCCTCAGTCTAAACAAAGTCCCTTGTTACAGAAATAGTCCCTTGTGTAGGTAAAGTCAGTCATTTTGTCCGCTATGCCACAAAATAATTTTGTTTCTATTATATTTACGGACACTCTAGTATTTAATAATTTTCGTTCACAATCAAAATTAATGTTTACATTATGAATTATTATGAAAACAAAATTGAAGAGGTTAAAAGTTAAAATATTACCTACTGCCCGACCAAAAATCTCTTCTTTATTGTCGGCTACCTTAAATTTGCTATGTTGACAAATTTACTCGATACTTAACTAAGTTCTACCTATACTTATGATTCGGTGCAATCAACTCCGTTCTAAGTAAAACTTAAAATTTAGTTCTCCAAATGGGCTGTTACAGGAAATGTAATTGTAGGACTAACTTGAGTAAAAGTAAGCCCACATTTTTCTGACATATTAGAATTTCATTTTTCATTCATTTTTACTTTCTTTTCGTAACATAGGTATTTTACAATATTTACATATACCATTAAAACAAAACAAATCATGATACTATAGATGTGTACCTAGTTTTTCCCCTGGAACTATAATTTACAATTTGTACGTGCCTGGTATGTGTTATTTATTTATCATTTCCTGTAATGCAAGTTAGCACAACCGGGCAGCAGCAATAATAATAATAAGTGAGCAATTTAAAAAACCAACAAAGTGCACCTAAATCTGCTTTCACCATGTTTTATAAACACATACATGCATGTATGTCGTTTTACTTTCAAATATGTGAAATGGTCTGTATATTTCACATGCTATTCAGGTGGTTTTTTTATTTTTTTCAACTGGAGTATGACAGGTTTAGATTAATAATTAGTGGTTACAGGTATATTTTGTAAGTGAAATTTCTTATACTACAAGTACTTCTGGGTAAAATCGACAGTGCTTGTGCGAAATAACAGTTATTTGTATACCTACCTAGGCCGCGAAATATCTTTTTAGTGTACGGAACGAAAAATTATCGCCGAGGCCGTTTGCGGCTGAGGCAAGATAATCTTGAGGTCGCTAAAAAATTTCGCGGCCATGGTATACACACAGTCTTTCGTACAATCGTTAAAACTACGTCACATAAATGGTTGTATCCACAGATCTAGATATTCTAGATGTGTGGTTGTATCCGATACGAGCATTTAAAAAAATTTTGCGTCATCATCTTGGCTTGGCAAATGTCCGTACACCCACCCTATAGTCCAGCCGTGGCCCCGAGCGATTATTATTTGTTTCCAAAAATTAAAAAACTCCATGGACAGAAATTTATGAGCAATGAACATATTACCCAGTAAACACACATACGTTTATTTAACGTTTATGATTACAAAACACCTTTCCAAAAAAAGGTACATTAAATACGTACATTTTACTTTTATATGTCGCGCTTTTTCACGTTACAGAACACTAATAACGAAACGTTAGTTAAATGCTATATAAAAACGTGTATTGAACGTATTTATGTATATATATTCAACGGTGAAATCAAACGTTATTTAAACGGTTCTAAAATACGTTAATAATACGATTACACAAACGTTAATTAGTAAATTAGTGTAAAGTTATACAATTTAAACACCTTTTAAATGGTGTTTTCAAAAGTAAACTAACTAAATAAGTATATTAGGGATTTACTTACATATAAAGTGTTTGTTTTACTGTTTCAACTGGTAGGTAAATTAAGGTTAAACCTTTATATATTCTAGATTTTTGAAAATACATTTAGGACGTAATATTCGTTGTTATTTCCATAATTCTAGTTTTACATCAAACGATTCATTGACACATTTTTTAAAAGTATTTGGAATCGTAATAATCAACGTTTTAAAATTTCCCACTTTAAATATTGCTCATTTTAAGAATAATTTCACACGTTCTTCAAATTGTAGGTATATTTGGAATTGTGATAACATACTTTATAGCATTATATAAACGTTTTGAATTTTCCCATAATAAGCAATAAGAATTTTTATGGGACATTTTACACGCTACCTTAACTGTAATTTTAGAATTATTATAAAATACTTAAAACACGTAATTTTAACGTTTTCATTGTCGCCTCTAAAAATTATGTGCTTCTAATGAACAATTTCTAACGTTATTTTAGCTATAAATATCGGTTTATTATAAATTACATAAAGAACGTTTTATAAACGTTTTTAATTTTGACAATGTTTGACACGCGTTTAAAAAACACCTAGAACAAACGTTTTTATTTTATGGTTTATTTATAACACAGGCCAACACACATTTTGGTGCCTGCGATTTTTTAACTGTTCCTGAGTAATTTTTGGATGCAGAATGTAAAAAGGTTCTCAGATTTTGTCTATCAGATCTAGTTTTTGAGATTTTTTAAAAAATTGTGTATATAATTTACGTTATAACTGTTATAATATATAATATTACTATTGACAGTTAAAAAAAACAAAGACACATGGATTTAAGTATTTATTGCAAAAACTTAATTTACATAATTACATTAGTCACTAATCACATAAAAATTTTCTTTTATACGATTTTCTAGAATGGAGTTTACTAGGGCAGTCTCGCTGAAGGCTCCAGCAGTAGTCCGCCATCATGTGGCTATCCCATCGTCCTTGATAACGATCTTCCATAGTTTTAATATCCTGGTGGAATCTTTCCCCCTGTTCTTCACTACAATCACCTAAGTTTTCTGGAAAACGATCTAGGTGGCTGTGGAGGTAGTGAACTTTTATACTCATGTTACAGCCGAGAATATTAAAATTTGAAAGCATAGTTTCCACTAATTCTACGTAATTGTCTGCTTTATGATTGCCAAGAAAATTTTGTACTACTTGAACAAATGAACTCCAAGCGTTAGATTCAGTCTCGTTCATTGATGTGGTGAATTGTGGATCTTTAACAAGTTGCCTTATTTGAGGACCATCAAATATACCAGCTTTTAGTTTTTCCGTGCTAATGCCAGGAAATTTACGTGACAAATACCCAAAACAATTTCCATCTCGATTTAAGGCCTTCACAAATTGCTTCATTAGGCCTAGCTTGATATGCAAGGGCGGAAGTAAGATTTTTTCTCTTGAAACCAAAGGTTCGTTGATCACGTTTTGTATTCCTTGAATCATGACATCTCTTGAAGGCCAATTTTTGTTAACCCAGTGCTCATTTTTAGCTCTGCTGTCCCAAAGGCACAAAAAACAAGGATATTTTGTATAACCACTCTGCTGTCCAAGGAGGAAGTTAATCATTTTTAAATCAACACAAATTGACCACTGATGTTCTTCGTATTTAATTTTTCTCAAAACTAATGCTATTGTTTCATATTCTTCCTTCATGGTAGTAGAATGACCAATAGGAATTGAGCCATATTTGTTACCGTTATGTAAAAGAACACATTTTAAACTACGTTTTGAACTGTCAATAAAAAGGCGCCAATCATCTGGAGTGTATTCAGGCAAACCCATTTTTTCTAAGAGCCCTTTTATATTGTTACAGAATACCAAGTCATTTTCCTGAGTGAAAAAAGGCAGCAGATCCTTATCTCTTTTACGATAAAATGTAATATTAGTACCTCGACAAAGTAGATTTTTTTCTTTTAATCTGGATGCAAGTAATTCAGCGGATTCCTTTGAGAGATTCAGGTCTCTTATAAGATCGTTTAGTTCTTCTTGATTGAAACACTGCGGAGTTGCTAAATCTGCTTCAAAATCGCTGTCGTTTTCTGATTGAATTCTTTTAACTTCGTCAGACGTTGATGTTTCTGTATCATCTTCTGTCAGTTTGGGTAGACTGCTGAATGATGGAACGGGTATTTCTTCCGAATGCACTACAGGCCTTCTTGCAGAATCTAGATCAGGATATGTCCATTTGTGTCTATTGTTTCTATTTATGCCTTTAATATTAACGAGACAAAAATAGCAGTCGTCATGATGGTTCCGCGGTTCTCTCCAAACCATTGGTACACCAAACTTTAGGCACTTCCTCTTTCCAGTTGTCCACTGTCGCAAATGTTCAACACATGTTTTACATATGAAATGTGGGGCCCAAGATTTATCTTGATCTCCTAAATGAACGCCAAAATAGGCAAGATAAGCTCTTTTCACAAAGTCAGAAATCCTTTTTCTGCTCTCTTTCAAAGTGTATTCACCACACACATAACAAAAAACATCGGGATGATTTACACAGGTACGTCTGCTTGTGGATGCCATTGTTTCAGTTTAGTGTCTTGATACTACAAAACGACCAAAATTTACACAAAATGATAGCACAACTTTACTTGGGAAAACTCAGTAATATACTAAATCAAGTACAGCCAAGCAGGTATAGAAGGATCGGGTCATAGGCAATTACAGGTATAAAAGTAAGTAAGAGCATTGTATTGAGTAGTTCCTAGTATAGGAACATTGGGTCAGGGACAATTCCAGGTATCCATTTGGCTAATTAGATTTTGGGAAATTCCTATTTTGACGATTAAGTACATATTTATCTCTTTATTTGTTGTCCTTTATCAGAAAAAAATATATCATTTAACCTGTAACGTGTATCTCAAAAACTAGAGCTGATAGAAAAAATCTGGTGGCATTTTTGGAATCAGCACATTAAAAACATCTAAAATCAGATGTTAGATTTCTGGCACCAAATTTTTTTTTTCATTTTGTTGGCCTGTGTAATACATATACAACGTTACTTAAACATAATAAATGTACGTAGTTGTATTTAGATAATAACAACACGTGTCTATAACGTTTAAATTGAACGGTGCAAAATTAAACTTAAAATAAACCGTCACTTTTCTAACGTAAGACCAATTATCAACGATTGACACGTTAAATCAACGTTTAATTTACGTATCTGTGTTTACTGGGTATTATTTTGGGAATGAAACGCTGTCGCATCCACAAAATTATTTTAATACTTATCTCTTCTTCAAATTATAATACATACAATAACAATTTGGATGTTCTTGGAGATTTATTTTGAATTTATGATGGGTATAATGCATGACCACTGCTCATCACTCGAACAAATTGTCGGCTGTTCTCAGTTGTATACCATGGTTTTTTACCGATGTTGGGTTGGATTAGCTTATAACATTCTCCAGGAGAGGAATCTAATAACTTGGTTTAATTTAAACAATTTTAGATTATAAACTATTTTTTTTTACTCGTAATTCATTTATTACCTTAAAAATTCGAAGCCCTATATGTTATCGTATGGTCCGTTCCATAAAAAATATCACATAATACCACCGAACATCTCGTTATATGTTCGGTGGTAATACCCTGTGTTTTTACTAAAGTAACATACAGGTAGATTTTTCGTTTATTTTCACAACGAAATAAGCGAGGGTTACAAGTGAACGGAAGTATGTGTTTCAACGGCATTTCCTGTTTCAGACCTTCTTACACACAAATTAAAATTGGTATTAGATAGGTAGATACCTATATATGTACCTAAGAACAAGTGTAAGAAAGTCAGGTGTACTAAAATGCGGTACACAGTGAGCTTAAAAAAAGTTAGTGATATTGAGAACAAAAAAGACTTCTGTTTTTTGAGTATTTTCAAATATTCCTAATTTTGTCGAAAATTTTATTGTAAAAAACAGATTTCCTTGTTGCAAATACATAAAATTAAGAAAAATAAATAAAAATTCAATTTAACACCTAACAAATAAAATAATATGCAAAGGTCAATCAAGTTTAGCCTTTTGGCTACCATACCACTTAACTTTAAGCGGTGATAATGAGTGAGGGATATTAACGAAATCATGGAACCATTACATAAATCAAATATAAGCAGTGCATGGTATCAGAAGGGAAAAAGTTTGTCAACTGGAACTCCTACCTAAATGGAAATCAACCAGTTGGAACCAGTTTTGATTATCAAAAGGATTAACGTCTTTTTTTAGGATTATGCCCTACCCATATATATTTTCAAGCACTTTGATTCACTCCCTGTTTACTTTGGTAGCCCGTGGCAAAGATTAATGTACATTAATCTTTGACTGTGAAAATATCTATGTTTATTAATAAATCTTTGAATTACTCTATGTCTATTTTTAGTTTGAAGCTTAGTATTTATAAGTCGATTTAAGTACTTTTAAATCGATTTAGTTAATATACAGGGGTGTCTACTAATTCATAGGGCCAGTATTGCTATTTCTTAAACTGTACAAGATAGAAAGTAGGAATTACCTAGTCAGTTTTCTGCTTTTTAAAAGGCTGCCAAGAAACATCCGATTTCTACACATTCGAAATATTCGACAAAACATGAAAATCGTAATTTTCTTAAATTAATTTTGGTTGAAAGAATAAAACTTTTAGAAAAATGTGGCAACAATTAGGTATCATGTGTACGAAAATTTAACATTGTGTCTCGTTCCTTTTAAGAGATACGCAATTCATCAAATGTTATGGAAATGTTGACCAGCAGTTCGTGAATATGCGAGGGTATATCCAGAAAGAAATGCACCACCAAGAACAACCTTTCCCAAAATTTAATAGAGGTGGGATGCGTTTCTAAGAAGCGGAAGAAATATCTTATGAGAACATTCAATGAAATTAATGTTTGGCGCAAATAAATCTCAGTCACGAATTTTCTTCCAGTTATCATTGCAAAAGAATGTGGAATAAGTAAATCAGATGTCCAAAAAATACTCAAGAGTTGCCCAAACACTTCATCTTGGAGATTCCGAGCGCAGGCTTACATTTTGCAACTGTTATCAAATAATGTTATTGGTAAACGAACTGTTTTCCAATACTATTTTCTGGTCAAAACTACATTTCCAAATAGTGGCATTTTTAATCGAAACAATTAACATTTTTACACAACATAAATCCACATTTAACGCAACAAAAAAGACCTCAAATTCGGTATAGCACTAATGTGTGGCGTGAGATTGTTGGAAATATGTTGATTGATCCCAAATTCATCGAGAGTAATTTAAATAGCATGAGTTACGTGAATTTCTTAACAGAAGTGATAGATGATATGCCTCTAGAACTCCGACGAAATATTTGATGATTTTTGCAAGCTGGTTGTTCAGTTCACAATTCTACAGTTGCAGTGGTCCTGTAAGGTGGCCTCCCAGTTCGCAGTGCCTTAATCAATCCTATGGACTGTTTTGTATGGAGGTTTCTGAAAAATAAAATTTGTTACAAGTTAGAGTGTTGAGGAGTTGCGGCAAAGAATTATTTCGGCTTTTAGAGACCTAACTCCTGAATTTTTATCAAGTGCAATAGGACAGTTGAAATTCAGAACGCAAAAATGCATAGAAAATATTGGCGGGCATTTTGAGCAAGATTTATAAAAACCTATCATTTAACTTGGTTTTTGTTTAGTTTAATTTTGAAGATTGATTTACTAATATTCATTTAAATGTTTAAAAATCAAATATGTCGCCCATAAGAAAAAAAAACTTGAATTACGTATCTTCTAAAAGGAACGAGACACAGGGTTAAATTTTCATACAAATAGTAAACAAGTCCTTCGACTTAAGAAAAATTATTGTCCCATTTTTCTGGAACTTTTATTTTTTTCACTAGAATTAAGTTAAGGAAATTACGATTATAATTTTTTTTTTGAATATTTCGCATGTCGCTATATAAATCGGGTATTTTTTTCTTGGCAGCATTTTAAAGAGCACAAAACTGAGCAACTTTTGTCTAATTTTACCAACTTCTCAATTTTTTACTTTCCCGCACAGGAAACGTAACAAACTAACCACTTTATTCAAAAATTAGAAGAAAAAAAAGTATTTCCAGAGCTGGGATTCGAACCCATAACCTTCGCATTTTTGATTATATATTAACCGATTTTTTGTTTTAAGTATGAATTTCAGAAATATCTAATTCATACTTCAAAAAAGACACACGTTATATAAGCAAATCATTTATACTTAAATAAGACTATCAAGCTATTCTCAAGATTTTATTATAATATTAACTTCAACGGAAATTAATATCGATTACATAATTACTTTTTTCATACCACACCTAACCATGCTCGTAAAAAAAACTAATAACAATAACCGCAAGTATTTAACTCACTCTCTTTGTTATTTTGTTGACATACACCATTTTGCGTTTACTTCTATTGTTCTGCCAAAAATAGATTTTGTTATACGCTATACACTGTAGAATTTTATTACATTAAAAAAATATCAATAAATTAATAATATATTGGAACCATAATCAGACTTTTTCTAAAACATTCCGTAACTTTAATTTCGAACACTCGTACACCCAAATATTAAACAAACTTTGAAACATAAAACACTCAATTTATAAAACTAATTGAGATGTACTTCGAAAATATTTTTACTCAAAATTAATTAAAAAATTTAATCATCAGGGATGCGCTAAGCACGTCAGCGCCGTTGCATGCAAAATATTAGGGATATAAATTTATGACACCCTATTTAGACTTGTGACTGCCTGAATTCACTTATTCACTCACTCATACAACGCACAAAAAAAATATAATAATAAAACTGTCAACACCTGAAAACTTTGGACCAAATGACGAATAGTGCGCGTACTTAGAGCAGTGGCCGAAATTCACTTCCAGTAGGTACTTAATTAGAGACATCTGAAGGCTGTTTGATCAGTCCTCAAACGGGAAGGTTGGCAAATATTTGAGTAACGAATGTTCACTTAAAAATATACTAAAATCGTTTAACACTATAGCTTCACTTACAGCCTATAACTACATTGAAACAATTTAGTCTTTATATATTTTTTAATGATAATGTGAGTTTGATGAAAAAATAAAGGTTCATTCTATGCTTTTATAAAAGTAGAATTTCGATATCTAAAGACCTCTCTAATCTATAGGTGATTTTGTCCGTTGTTGAACAAAGACAGTAACATAATTTTAGTGCTATAGAATCATTTTTAAAGTGTTTTTTATATTCTCAAAAAGAATTTTTTACAACGGCTAAAAAATAAGTGCATAATTAGCCATCTCTTAAATTTATGAAAATCAAATATCATTTTTAAATTCGTTTCAGAAAAGGAGGCTAAAATTTCTAAAAATACAACCAAGTTTTAAAATGGAAAATATAGTTAAAACAGCATTTACATGATATACAAAATCCAAAACAACTAAATTTTAAGTTGATATAGTTTATTATTCACCAATTTTTTGTATGTATAGCAATGACCTCCAAAGTCCCCTTTTCCAAATATTTTATCAATTACAAGATTTTGGTGAAGTTGATTCGATAATATGTGATTCCATTTTGAAATAAATTATATACTAGCATATCTGGAGTTTGTCTTAACTAATGTAACACACGTTTCTAGTAAACTAACATCCATCAGCAACGTTTGAATTGGATTTACTTATACAGAACTAAAAGAAAAAACTCATTTCTGGCACCAAACAAAACCTGGTATTTTTCGAATTTGTTAAGAGACGAACAATAATTTAAAAGAAAGTGTTATTATAAAAAATTAAAAGGAAAAACCAAGTGGGACAAAAAGTAACGCGCTCTTCTATTTCAATTGATAATTTGTTCTGACATTCTTTATCCCATCGCATTTAAAACTAATGGAGCAGATATTTAAAAAGGGTTGACTTTATATCCGTTTTTAACTCATCTAATGCTCATAGTCTTCCATAACTGAAATTAAAAGTAATATTATTAGGTATCTTATTAGTAGTTAGTAGGTCTCTATTAGTCACTTAATTGAACATTGATGTATTCAGTATTATTAGAATTATTCATTCATGATTTCACAATCTAAATACATTTTAACAATATGATTAATATTGGACACACAATAAGTAAAATTACATGTGCGTGGTTATATTTAATTATAATAATTGGACATTTAACAAAGCTGTAAACTAGATTTGTAGTGCTAGCAAAAACAATTAAGAAAATATTTCATATTTCACATCAAATATGAAAGTACTATTAATCTAATTTAATGGTGCGGGAAAACAGTTAATTAAAATTATTTATCTAGGCTAAAAAATTAAATAAACTGAAGCAAAGAAGAGGTTTTTCAATAAACCATTACAGCCAGAAAGTGTGTGAGTTAACTAATATTTTCTTTAGATATTCAGAGAACTGACAATACCTTGGTTGTGGCTATATAGTATATTTTATAAAAATTTACACCAGCAATTAAAACCATGCGCACCTGCCCTAAGTGCAATCTTTAGTTTAATTAAAACAATATTTTTGTTATGACTAATACAATTCTTTTTATTTTTCAGATATCATTCACAATGGCACAAGACACAGTAGATGCGGCAATTTTTCCTGTGATCTCCAATAAAAACAACAATAACACCAAAACAACAACTATGAAGAAAATGCCTTCAATTGAAGCATTAAATAGTGAAATGCCTTGCAAAGATTTACACAAAGATCGCGGAAAAAGAGCGATTAAGAGCCTATTAAATCGATTGAGACTGAAAAAGTATGCTAGCGCTACGATATCGAGACCTGATCCAACTTATAGGGTGGCATATTTAGGAAATGTTGTAACAGGATGGGCGAAAGGTAAGTGTTCATATGCAATTTTCAATGTTCCTTCAAAAAGAAATACCTATTGTATAAAATAACACAACCTTTAATTTAATATAAATCAAAATAAAAAACGACCATTAAAAATTTTTTAAACATAATTCGTTCAAAGAATTGTCCAACTTAAACGGTTTTGAAAATCATTTACATTCGCATAAACTCGGTGAACTCCAGTTTTTTGGTACAATTTCTTCGGTTTCCAGATCCATAAAATCTTTCAAACACAGGATAAGACATTTTGTTCACGCCCACCAATAAAAACGCAATATTATGTTCCATTTTCAGTCTATTCATCTGCAAGCCTCATAAACTTTTCATATTTATCAATTTATTTGTTTATATCTTCATGAAAATGTTTGAATATTTCGTCAAAAAATAGGCCGAAACTGCTTCCATGGCTTGGACTTTTAGAACAGCAAAGCATATTCTGTTCAAGGTATTGCATTTTGTTAGAATCTTTGTATCTATAAGTTTTCCAATGTCCAAAACAAACTCATGGCGGAATTTGCTGTAGTCAATTGATTCTTGCTATTTTGCATTATTACTATCTCGAAAAAATCGTACCTAATATCAGGCTATGTGAGAACGTTCACTTCATTGCTAAACATTTTCTGAGACCTGTGTACCTACGTCCTACGTATTGGTAGTTATGAAATATAATTCTTGTCCAGCATAGTATGTTAACCTTGCAGAATAAAATAATATTTATTTTATGTATTTACAAGAATGTTTTAAACATTTTCTTACACAACCAACATATATACTATGTGATAGAAATTGCAACACTCAATATACTCGTACCTATGTGATTATATCTATTTTGAATAATATTTTGGGAATCAATAGTTGGGGTAAGAATGAATAAGAACTCATTTTTTGAATGAAACTAGAATGGAAATAAAATAATAACAGATTTGGACTCTCTTCAACACTCCGGTGCATTCTTTGCAAGAGATTATATGCTAGGATCTTTGCGGCCATGAAAAATGGCTGAAGCGACGGTTATGACGTTATTAGTTAAAGACTGAGCATTTATGTTTCTATTTAAAAATACTAAATCATGTTCCATGCGACTCATGCTGCACTAAAATCAATCCGATAGATCTCAATAAGTTTATCTATTTTGTCAACGCGTTCTTCACGGTCTGCGCCCAACACAGCATTACTATTGATAGGATTGCGACCTATACCTACCCCATTTACTTAATTTCGCGAGTATCGTTTGGAAGATATAGACACCAAACACGTTTTACACATATCAAATCAAAGCACTGGTAAATTTTTATGTTTTTTACGTTTTTTATAATTTCAAAAACGTCAAACATTTTGGAAAATGTTATCGATTACAACACTTGTTGCCAGTCGTCAAGTAACACAACAATTATTAATATTCGTCGGTGCAAAAGAAAAGTAACATAAAATATCGTAACGTTAGTTTTATTGGAAAAACTTTCATAATGATTGTCCTTGCAGGTCCTTATAGATAACATTACTCACTCGCCTTTCGTATCATTGAATGAATATTTTGATTATTGTTCTGTTCGTGTTTAATGCTGTTATATAATTTTACAACATGCTTGTATTGTATACAATTTATTGTAAATGTAGTTTTTAAGAAATGTTGGCACATTCTTCTCTTGCCAGAGAGTCGGCCATTTCATCCCCTTTACTTCTGCCTGGAATACAGTAGTGTGAGAACACAGACATTGAGAAAGTTTTGTCTTGGGTCTGCTTCCGTAAAATCCGGCACTTGTACCTGAGTTTGTCTTTGAGCCATCAGTAAATAGAACAGGGGCTCTCAATCTCTAATGGCAGTTTGCACCAACAATTTTAGGCAGCACCTAACGTTAGAAAAATAATAAATGCCAACTTCATTCTTTTCGTAATGTTAGATGTTTGCTTAAAGTGCCACAAGTACCAAAAATTAAAACTTTACGTTAAATAACTGCAAAAAATTATCGTTGGTCATATGGCGTACATAAAATATTTATAAAAATTATAAAATAGTCTTTCTGAACGAAACAAACACAAAAAAGGTAAAATACATAAAATGGGTTTTTAACTGGATATGAAATTCAATCCTCCACGAAACGAAACAAATATATTATTAAACTACCAAACATGTTTCGGAGCTACACCATCAGTGGTAATACAGTCAGTTACGAAAAACCACATTGCAATGTGCATATATTCAAGCATTCAAAGTTAATAGAGTATGCAATGCATTCGGGCCATTTCGTGAAAATTTTTCATGTTTGGTAGTTTAATAATATATTTGTTTCGTTTCGTGGAGGATTGACTTTCATTTCCAGTTAAATACATTTACTCCACTCAAGAATGGACTACTTTTTTTAAGATAAATGGGTTTTTATCTATAAGCCAAACGTAATTACACAAATAAAGCTCTACCTCATTAAAATTAAAACAAAAGTAAGAATTCTTTTTTACACTAGGTAAATTATTTAGATTTTTTTCAAAGAAAAATTGCAATTTATCAAGACATGTTTCGATTTCAGTCGAAGTCATCATCAAAGAGAGTCAATCATAACTTTAATGGTCCAGTTTTTTTTTAATAATTTTGGGGATGACGCAGCATTTTGTGGATGATCACAAATCAAAACAAATTTAACAATATTTAAATAAAAACAACCCAAAACACAATGTCAACTCCACAAATGTTAATTTATTCATAAAACAACAAACTGGTAATAATCAGTCGTTTGGAACTAGTTTTGGGCTTAAGGCATCATCAGATCAGTAAGAAAAAAGAAGAGTTCGTTTTGTTTAACAAACAACAATCACACTAAAACCGATCGCAAAAATTACATGGTTTTAAATTAGTAGAAAGAAATTGAAAACTTATTAAGATTATTCGGTGTGCACTGTTTCCGCCATGTTTTATTGTGTAATACTTTCTTGATTGGTTGGATTTAATGTTTTAACATTATACGGGGTGAGTTATTGATAATTTTCTTATACAAGTAGTGTAATTTTAGTTTGTTAAAGAAAATCTATTCTACCTTTTAATAAGGTTAGTATATCAATTTTATTTTATGTAACATTTTAGACTGATGATAGATTAATACGAAACTAGTTCCAAGTTCCAAAAGACATTTGTGGAGTTTATATTGTGTGTTGGGGTAGTTTTTATTTAAACTACCACCCCACATTGAATATGGATAATTTACTACAATTAGGTGAACAACATTATTTGTTGGTGACTATATTTATTAAAAAATGGTCAATTTTGAGTTATGTTAGTGATTTTATGCACCGACAGCGACGATATTTGAATTTCAGCGTCACACAGTATATAAATGTATGCAGTTTAGGTACTGACAACAAAAAACTAAAATAGAAACAAAACTTGTTTGAATGCAAATCGTATATAGTAATACATAATATTGTGCTCGATATAAGTTTTGAAAAAAAAATCTTCTTTGTTGAAAAATTTAAATAATAAACGATTAGATAATGCAAAATATCTATCATTATTTTAGTTAATTAATTATGAAAGCGAAAGGTTTATACGAGATAAAAGTAAATAACAGCGTATTGTTATATAAAGCTGGTAACAAGGCGCAATTCTTTAGAAAATGAAAATTTCAAGGGCTTTTAAAGATCAGTTTTTATCGAAACCGTGGTTTTTGTATAAATAATTTGTCACTTTCTACGTAGGTACTTTAGCAGTTCACCAAAGCACTTACTTATTTGTGCATATGGCGATGAAGCATATGAATTTATGTGAAGAATTAATTCAGTTTGAATTTCATAAAGGTCAACCCGTTTTACGTGGACGACTAGTGTAGATTTTGGTGCCATTTAGGGATGGGATTATTTAATTTATTTTGGTAGTTTACTGTCACATGAAAATAACTGGTGGTGAGTTTTAAATACTATGTTACAATTTCTATACATAAACAGGGTGTTACTTACGTGTCCTCAAATCCTTGATTGATTGTAAAGCAAAGATCATACAGTTTCCCGACCAACAAAAATACATATCAAGAAAAATAATAGCTACTCAATCAAAACTTTGTACATACTGATTGATATATAAAGACGAAATCGATATGATTTCGTCTTCTTCCTACCATTTTCACTCCATACTTTAACGACGACGGTTATACAGTGTTTAAGGGTAATCAATTTTTGGACTGGAAGGTTGTTAACAATTTTGTCAACAATTCTGTTTCGGTAATGATGTTTTATGTTTTTTATAATACCCTGGTTCATAGGTTGCAATTTGGAGGGAGTTTGGTTTTTGTGGAAAAAAAGGTCAAATCAATATTCGTTAATTTTTTACTTACACTAACTGGATGTGCAGGACAAAATCAAAAAATCTCAATAAAATCAACTTTATTGTTCCCAAAATATACAGTTTTCCAACAATGAGCTCGGTTTGATACATGGTACATATGATAATACTCGTACAATACTACAATAACAATAATATTATAACAACTTAACGATCATCCTTTCCAATTAACAAATATATAAACAAAAGAAAAATTACAAAAAGAAAAACAGAAAAAAAAAACAATCCAATAATAATATGAAAACGAAAACTAAAAAGAGAACAAAAAGAAACTACAACTACAAACAAAATTCCTACTCAAATTGGAAAAAATATGCGGTAATTTGTAAAAGTATGCGGATCAATTCTCAAAAATGTTTAATCAAGAGCGGATTATAACTACAGTTCTTCGTGGCTAAGAGCCACCGTTTTCTTTAGCCATTCTTGCACCTAAATTATTTGTTTCCCTTTTCACTTTCTAGTACTATCATTGAAATCATCTCAGGCAATTGTGATAATAATAGACATGTTTGCAATACATTTCCCAATTTATAACTAAAGTTTGAATAAAACTGAATCAATTATATGAATGATGCAGTTGCGCAATTTGCTTGAGAATGTATGGGCCCCTTAAAATATTTTGATAATATATTAAATCATGCACGTGTCATCTACCTCCATCAAAATAAATTAGAATTACGTCAACAATTAATATTTATGTCTTGGCACCTAAATTTTACGAGACGACTGACAATATCATCATAAATGTAATTTAGAATTTTATTATAAATTAGGAAAATTAATATAATAAACCTATTACCTATTATAATTAGTTATAAATGGTCTTCGAAAGTGGTTTCTCCGAAATTAGTAGAAAATATATCTCTCAGCCAATTAGTTTCGTAAATAGCAGAAATCTTAAGAGATTGGTAAATATCAATAATAATAATTTATTTAAAAAAAATTGCGTAGTACATTTAAAATAATATATAGAATTAATTATTAATTAAAAGTCTTCGAAATGAGTTTTTTTTTGACTATGTTTAAACATTAAGCAGATAAAGCAAAGCTTTATGTATACCTAATACTCCTTTTTTGAATTATACGTACCTACTTACCTACACTATATTTTAAAAGTTATTGAACGATCCAAAATTCAATTAATTGATTTATAAGTTTGATAATTATGCGGAATTTTGTTGTACGTGCTATAAATGTCAAACGTAAAGGAGCGCTCAAATAATAAGGTACGATGAGGAGGGGGAGATAAAAGACCCTTATACCTACGGTTAAGGTTATGTACATCCAATCTGAAGCTTAGCTTTTCATAAAGATTCGGCGGATGCTTTTGGATCAGTAATGAATGGTAAAAACATGCAGCATTATGAAATCTTCTGTCTTTCATTGATAGCCAATTTGCATGAAGTAATTTGTGACTTATTGAATCATATTTCCTAATACCAAACACATGTAAGACTTTTGCGCCCGTTGAATACGATCCTTTACTAACGCATTTTGTAATATGACCTGTAAAGCGCAGATCAGTGTTCATTTCTACTCCCAAATTTCTTATTGAGTTGGAAAATGTGATGGGAGTGTCACCAATCATAACGCTAAAACTTTTATGCATTATGATCTAATGTATACTTAACTATGATCAAATTCGACAATCAATGGAATATTGTTTTATGATCAAATAATATTATTCAAATTCCGTATATAACCAAATACAATTAAGTGTTAACATGTTGTGTAAATACAGAATTCTTTGAAGTTATACCCAGCAATATATTAATATTTTTTTATAACTTGGTATAATAAAAAGAACAACGTTTAATATTCATAAGCAAAATATTTGTTTAATAAATGTTTGAAACAGAACAAAAATTGTAAATGTAAATTTTTAGGTATCTACAGGTACTGTTATTTGAGGAGTTGGTTTGTTCTACACATATTTGCCAAAAACATGTGATTGACGGAATTTGTAATTTAAATAGAAATATATTTAGCAAATTTTTAATGACTCCGGAATTTCATATTTTACCATAAATATTTCAAATATAATTTAAATAGTAGATATAATACCAATCATTACAACAAACTAACTACTTTATTCAAAAATTAGAAATAAAAAAGATGCAAGAGGTGGGATTTGAACACACGACCTTCCGCACGGAAAGCGCGTGCTATGCCATTGACGACACCGACGCATATTCAAATTACTTTATTATAATATATTAGGAGATATAGTTACCAACTACCTAACTGGTGAATTTTTAAACTCAGTTTACTGGAGAACTATGGAGGCACATATTAAATGTATTCTATTACTGTAAATCAGATAAAAAATGCTTGAAAATGATTTATCACTCGACCCCTACTGCTATTAAAGAATTTGGGGATTGTGTGTACCACCATCACAGGGTTAAAGTAATTTCAACCAAAAACTAATTGATTTGTCCTATAGGACTCCCCCAAACTCATATACCAAAATTTAGCATAATAGGTTGAAGCGTTTAGCGCTATCGTGGAAGAATACAACACACAGACAGACTTCCATCTGGAAATGGTCTTAATCGTTTCAGGGGACTTCAAAATGGCTATATCCGTTTTTATCTCAGATAACGTTCAAAACTTCCCTATCGGTAAAGTAATATTACATCCAAAAATTGAACCATTTCTACATTTTAAGAGGCTTATTTAAAATTTAAAACTATGCAGTTTATTGTTGATAATTCAACTGCGAAATTCGTTCATTTTATTGTGGATGTTAATGGCGCTCAATTTAAGAGTTTTTGCTGAATCCATTTTCAAAAAACAAACCAATTTCGAAAAGTTAATTTATTTAAACATCACAGCATAGAAGTTTGGAACTTAAAAACTTTTCTAACAAAATAGCATTAGTCATATATTATACTAGTAATTATTTTTGTTTAAAAATGGACACAGTATTCCTGATCCATTTCAGGAATCCACTGGTACAACGATTTTAGAGCATCTCCTTTTGCTTGATGCAACAAACCTGTCACATTTTGTTAGTTCCGTTGGAATGCGTGTTTCGCTCTCAGAAGTAACGTGAAATCTTCTGAGTTTGAAAGATTCTCTATATTTCAGCTCAAAAAAGCTTCTGGAGAACTGCAAACATACTACTTTTGAAAATGGCACAGTGTTAAAGTTTTACTGACATAAGTAATATTAGAAGTCCTTTTTCTTCATTTGAATTATTGTGTAAGGTTTCTGTCGATTTACTTTTAATAAAAAGCGGAGAAGGGAGACCGGAGAATATTATTCTATTTTGCTCAAGGACCTCTCTATAGCGTTATGTACGGCATCGACCTCTATAATGCAAGCGTGACCTGGACCCGAAACTTTCATCGTTATTTTTTGTAAGTTGTGGTGGATTTGGATTAGATGCATTAGAACATAACATAACTCAAAAGACTATTTCTATTTTGTGGGACACAACTAGCGCATAAAATTTTCTTCTGCTAGTACTATGTGCTTAAAGTACCTATTTATTTCAACAGAATAAAGAAATTAACACAAATCCAAAATATTATAACAAGATTGTATGTACTTTTATAATAAATATTTGTTTATTACAAAGTGCTGTTTTAACATATACCCTTGTTATACACAAAACCCTTGATTTTCGGATGATAACTAAGGTTCTATGTTGCCTACAAGATTAATTCCAAACTTATATTACAGTATTTTTTACATAGAACTTTGTACCATGAAAAAACAGTAAACGTAAAAATGTTACATAGAACCACAGATCTAGAAAAAAGTTTCTAGATCTGTGCATATAACCTTGTAATATTAGGGTGACGAATTGTCGTATGTTTTGTTGAAATCTGTTGACCTTCGCAGTTATTTTTGTTTCTTATTTTTAATTTATAATTCGATATTTTTGTCACCATACAAACGCTCAATGATTTTCGGTTTTGAAATATTTACCCTCTTGTATTTACGAAAGCGGTCTTCGAGAGACTGTCAAGGCAGTTTAACGAAAGATACCACCCAAGGTATCTTTCGTAAATACAAGAGGGTAAATATTTCAAACACAGTGCAACTGCATCAAGAACTTTTCAATATTGATTTTAAATTGTGTTGAGTTTTGTACATGGGCAGGAAAAATCATCGAAAATTAAAACTTTTTTAATTGAGGAGATGAAGGAGCAAATAAACGCAGCGGTTAAAGTTGTTGAGGATTTAAGAAAAGGATTCAAATGTGCCCAGAGTACAATCATTTTGGACATTTATTATAAAATTTATCAATATTTATGTATATATTATTATTTAATTTAAATTAAAAATGTATTTATTTATTATGTTATTGTTTAAATATACCCATGGTTTGTCAAATTGTCATGGCTGATTTGACAAATATAATTTTGTAAAATTCTTTCTATTACTACCAATATGTGCTTTTTCCATGCAAAATTAAAAATATACATATCTATAGGAAAACCTTATAGTGATTAATAGATAATTAATTTCATCATCATCAAATACAGGGTGGTCTACATGAAATGAACAGGTTCAATTAAAAATTCGCCTAATATTATGAATATGTGTATTTTCCACGAAAACGTCAAGAGTTATCCATAGGAAAGTATTATAGTATTTGACAGATATACTTTGTGCATCTAATTTTTACCTCATATACCGGGTGTTCCATTTGAAATAAACAAGTTATTTCAAATTAAACTTTACGTTCATATAGCTTATATAATTGGATAATGGGAATATTTAGTATTGGGGGTGTTTTATGTTTGGCGTAAGAAGTAATGAGTGGGTATATTTATCAGCCCAGACTGGTTTAAAAAGAACAAACGAATAGGTGTGAATTTTTTCATTCAAATTATGTCTATTTTTTTATAAAAATTAAAATAATTAAAAAACTGTCAGGTTTAGGTGAGATGTACTTTTATGAAAGTTAGGTTTATTTTGAACGGGGAATCTACGAATATATTCATATATAGGGCATTCCATTTAAAAAAACACAACTATGGTTCATTTCTTATATTTGGGACACCCTGTATAGATTCACAATATTTTTAAAATGTAGCCATAAATAACCCATGAATAAAACTTTTAGGAAATTAAATGGTTTAGTTACACTATTCCGTGAATAACCCTGTATATAGATATATAAACTTTTGAAGGGGGGTCATGAAGGACTGCATACAAATTTTTCAAAATGTGTCGATCTCCTGAATAGTTAGATTTTATTTAAAATCTACTAAAATTAGCTTATCAAAGCACCGACCGTCGTAGTAGAAACTACTAACTTCTTATTAGGTTGTAATAGGTACGCAGCATTCTTTCGATATCGGAAAAGAAAGAGATCCATGTACACGTCTCATATCAATGCTAAAAGTATCTACAAGAACTAATCGATTTGCAACAATAATTATACACTTTGCAACAAGCATATTCTATAATTACACAATCATGAAAAATTACTTGCAGTTATTAAAATCATTAGCGATTTAACAAGTCAGACTGTTCCCTATTATAATCTAGACAGGTATTACTTTTTCTTACGCAATTAAAGCATTTTTGTACATTCATTATTAGTTATATTATTAGATAATTAGAGCAAGAAAAGGATATTATTGTTAGATTTTCTGTATATAATTGTAAAAAATTGTTTTAAACCATTTTTACGACGTGATGCAAAAGCCAAATGTCCCTAGAATTATTTTATTAACAGTTTTTTCAATTTTCAATCCCGGTTCACGACAAAAGGTCCGGACTAGGGAATTCCGAGATTCGAATTGCATATATTACAGTACATTTAAAATTACATAGTACTTTACTGCCTTTTTAGTCCTTTTTGTAGTTCGAAATTGTTTTCTTTGGAACTTAGGAACTACAAATTAACTGATTTCGAAGGGCGCTATCAAAATTGTGCTTACAATTAAAACAAATTACGACGACGTCATGATTTGGGACACCGATACATAGGGTTGACGTGTCCGGGCGAATTTTTGTCTTTGCCCCAAACAGATTTTATTGAATTTGTTCCAACCTTCTCGTGCTCACTGTATAACTATGGATATACAAAACTTGATATTTAAATCAGTTTATATAATTTAGAATTATTTTATTTGAAATGCGTAAGTTGAAGCATACCTAGATTCATTTCCGGCAACCGAAACAACTTAGGTTGTTTCAATTGAATATATGTTTAAGTATGTAATTAGTTCTCTATTCTATATTATGCTAAACGTAATATTAAGTGGAAAAATTTGATTTGCATAAAATTGTTATTGTAACAATAATAAACGAGGGTATCATAACACATTTTGCTGTTTACCGCATGTATGCAAGTTGGCTTGTGTCTATTCTAAAATAAAGGGTGTTTTTTATAGAGCTATAGAACTTTGAAATGGAATAAAACAAAGATGATTTTTTAAATTGACATTAAATTTACTTTATTCGTAAGATAATCTTCTGGCATTACAATTTAAATATGACTTCTGGCATATGACCGCCACGGCTGGCTCGGACGTAGTCTAATCTGTAGGTCCATTTTCGATGACTTTTTCCAACATTTGTAGCCATATATCGTCAATAACGCGGCGAATATTGTTCTCCAAGTGGTCAATCGTTTTGCGCTTATCGGTATAGACTAGCAACTTCACATATCCCCACAGAAAATAATCTAGCGGCGTTAAATCGCACGATCTTGGAGGCCAATTCACGGGTCCGAAACGTGAAACTATGGGGTTACCAAACGTTTCCTTTAATAAATCAATTGTATTCCACATACACAGTAAATAATATCTGGAAGTACAAAAATACCCGGATAACATATCAAAATACAAAATTGTTTATATTTTGAAAGTAGTCCATATCGCTCTGGAGTCTCAATTTATTGAGTTTCCTGATTGTTATCAACATTATTCCCAAGATTATTGTTTTGTCGTGGATTTGCTAGAATGCTATTAAGTTTTTATTTTAAAGACGTATATATATATATCGTTAAGTGCATGCTCAACTTAGGAGAAATATAATTTTTTGAGAAGAGGATTTTACTATTAGGTAAGTATACAGGGTGTTCCATAAGAAAAAATATATATTTTGTAGCAAATTTATCAATCACTCTGCATTTTTAAACATTAAAAACTGCCATAAAAAGGTTTTTCTCAAAAATTAATTAACTTTATCATGAAGAAAATCAAGAAACATCAAAGAATTTGACTAAAATCGATCAATATCTAAATTCTGTTAGTCCAGTGATTTTCTGACAAAATCTGAGTCCGAAGCTTCATTTTCGTCTGACTCCACAAATAAAGGGTGTTTCCATAATCATGATTCTAGTTTGGTCGACCCTGTACATTAATTACCTGGTTACAAAAATTAAAAGCTAAAAATATATTTATTTAGTTTAAATAAGAGTGAGAATTGGCCAATGTGATCACTCTAGGGATAAAATGGTGTCGACCGTAATTCGTACCTTGGAACTCTTGCTCTTCGTGCGGAAAAGCCCAGAGGCTCTATTCAATGGTACGTGCAAATTAATATCGGACAACAAATAGGAAGTCGATACCAAATTGTTTAACAGGTTGTTAGGTCTCTGACGACCCTGCGATCGCTCAACGTTGTGAGTCCCAGCTCATCCATCAAAGCACCGTAATCAATCACAAAATCAGTAGGTTGACGACCAAGCTAGAAGTGAGCGTATACCTAAGGAATCGGCACTGAACTTTCTCGACCTGGGTAATACGGCAATCATATGAGAGGACCCAAACCGCCGAAGCATACTCCAAATGCGGTCTGACAAGCGTCGTGAACAAAGTTCTAATAAACCACAATTTGCATAATTTTGAAATTTCCTTTAATAACGCGTAACTTTGTCTTTCCCAAAAAACATAAATATTTTAAGTTCTTAATTCAATAATATTCATGTTGTGATTCAGACTTTTCATATAGCTAGCTATTTTTTCATATTCCATTTTTAGTCCTATCCTAGAAATTTTCTATATAATTTTATTTGTAGATTGTTTGCTACTCGTTTTGAAAAAATGTTCGACAAGATGATACATAAACACTTTCTCGCCAAAATACTTTTTTTTTAATAAATAAAAATTTAATAATTAGAACAAAAGCAATTCCGCAATTAATTACTTTAATTTTCCTATAAATACCATTAATTTCGTAATAAATATCTTAATACCCACAAATTTCTGTGCCCTACTAATCCGCAAGATATGTCCTCTTGCGGGTTATCCCTCGGAGAGTGTCAAATTTTTATTAACGTATAACCATCGAATATTAACTATAGACAAGAAGGTCCACTAGACGCTGAAAACGGCATCGACTCGTCGCATTCCAAGCTACATTTCTGGCCCGCTACTATATTATACTATATCTATACTATATACTATAAGATACCATACTATACTATAAGCGCGGCGAATTGCTTTATAGACATGAACATCAAACGTTCCGACACGATGAGAACCAACTGTATATTTTAACTGTGGTATAACTGAACATTTGAATGGCTTTTCCTACATTTCTTCCCTAGGTGTTCCTAGAGGCCTCAAAACTTCATAAAATTTTCAGGTTTGCACTTTATATGTGTATAAACTCGCGTGAAGTTACAAGTATATTCAAAAAAATCGGTTGTGTCACCCCAAAACTTTCCCGACAAGTTATAATATAATCAAAAATATATAACCTGCGTAACGAAACAGAATTTTAATAATAATTATTATTATAATTGTATTATTTTCATTATTTCCAATAAACTAACGTAACAAACTAACTACTTTATTCAAAAATTAGAAAAAAAGAAGTAAAAGCTAGGACTCGAACCCGTAACCTTCTGCATGCGAATGCCCTATCAATAACCCAAAAGAGACCTGGTAATAAATAATATTATATTTTATTTGTTATATAATATATACGTTCCAACTAACTCACTGGTGACATTTTAAACGCAATTTTCTCGAGAATTATGCGGGCAAATACCAAAAGTCACCTATCGCTGTAAAGCAGATGAAAAATGCTTTAAAATGATGTACCACTCGACCCCTACTGATATAGGAAAATTTAGTGGTTGTGTCCACCCCTATCACAGGGCTTAGGCGATTTCAACCAAAATCTAATGGCTTCATTCTAGGACCGCCCCAAACTCATATACCAAAATTTAGCTCAATTGGTTAAAGCGTTTAGGCGCTATCGTGGAAGCGTTTCATCTGGAAATGGTCTTAATCGTCTCAGGGAACTTCAAAATAGTTATATCCGTCTTTATCTCATTTTTTTGGCGCGCTCACAATACTTTCCTTCTGCGGGAAAATGAAATAATTACAAAATTAACAACCAACTTCTTAATTTGACTCTGTCTGAACAATTTTAAGGTGATGAACCTATTCATGCTTAATTAAAGTCGTTCCGAATAATTAAATGTTATTTTAAGGTTAAATTTCTTTTTGTTTAAATTTAAATATGTATTTCATTATAACAATAGTCCCTGCAATAACAATAATAAACATCATTAATTATCGTTCTTAGTAAATAAATTCCGATAAAAAATAATAATAGGAATTTTCACATCATTTATATAAAGGCAGACACAATAGGTACGTGTAAGAAAGTCAACAATCTAACCTTGCAAAAACCATCATTAAAAGTATCAATAAACCTAATTGTTAGCTAAATTATACTTTACTTGATTAATGAATGCTATTTTTCTTTCTTAATTGTGTAAATTATCATATTAAAATGCATTTTTAACATTGCTTGTTATCATAGGCGTAACTAAGCTATATTGGGAGGGGTGACCACTATCCCCTAAACACCACAGCTAAACTTCGGCCGCTCCTTGAAAGGACGAAAGGAAGTCATTAGGTGATAAAAGTTTGACGTGCTTTGTGCAAGCTGAAATCATGATGAGGTTTTTCATTTTTCTTTCTGATTTGACTACGAATTTTTGGAGTGCTTTGTGCGCGAACAACTTCTTCGGGATTCTATCCACCTTGGGACACCCATACAGTAGAATGTGGCTTGCTTTCCGGCTCATTCAAATATATCCAAGTTTCATAACCTTTGACGATGTTGTCTGTTGAGTTTCGGTCTATTTAGGACAATTCTGGTTTAATGCAAATTCAGATGTGTCAGTCTGCGATATGACAAGAGGTGCATCTAACTCACTGTAGGTCATATGTAGATATAGCCAATATAAAATAACAGCAAGCAACAACCAACAAATCCTTTCAGATTATTAGAAAATAAAAGCAAGATTCATGCTGAAAATGATCATGAATGTCAGAAGTGTCTTCAGTGGTAAACATTTCAGGCTCATAAATAGTTTAATTAGAAAAATCATATTTAGTAAAATAACTCTGTTGCGGTTTACATTTTTCGTATCTTCCCATACTTCGGAACTCCTGTACGAATTAAATTTCCAATCCTGCAGGACCAACTCAAAAGTATTGATGGTGAAGTCAAAGTCACTCAGCTCTAACCCACTTTTCATATGCACGGCTTCATTAAATACGACTCTGAACTGTTATGCATATCACCTTTTGGTTGGATCAAAGGGACTCTCATTTGGAATAAGAAAAAAAAACTCTACCCGTTAGACGCTGATTGCTAAAAGTTACGACGTTAGATTGCCTAAACTCGAACGAAATGAGCTGCTGCTATAAATGTATTGCCAACATAATCAATCATCTGAACTAAATTTTCGAGGATTGAGCACATGAGAGACGTAGATCTAAATTTTGGTTCAAAAATCATTTTTAGATGAAGCACAACTTTGGTCCAGTCCACACCTAGACAAACAAAAGTGGGCCACTGATGAGTTGTGGATCAACGAAAGCATGGTAGTGTGAAACAAATTTCCAACATAACTAAAAATTTTCTTACTTTATCTAATAAGCAATTCATAAATAAAGCCTCCCGCCAGGGAATTCGGGCGTATCTAGTGTTGGCAATTTAATGGAGTTGTTACTTCTTGTGCGGCCATCGTTTGTGAACTGCGTTTCACCGGGCATATGCTGCTCACGCTAGATGTCGCCAAAAACATCTTGTTGTCAAAAGTGTAGGACTTGGGCCAATGAGAATCGTCAAATTATTCACTAATATCCTATGCAAATGTTTGGAGCGGTCTCATGGAGTAACTGTCCGGATTTTTTCGGAGAGCAACCTGGACATGAAGTTACTTGTTAATTATAATAATTCATTGAAATGGCGAGATTCGCCCTATGAGCGCTATTCTACCTAACCATACAAAACATTCTCATACACAGCCAAACAACAAAATAAGCCTCTTACAATGACACATATAATGTACATAAATATGTAGACAATTTTCAACTTACCTATTACTATCATATAATTTACTATAATAAGAATTTAGAAAAAAAAAATAAAGCAAAATAATTCTGGAAACCCATACAACATAATAGAAACCCATACAACACAAATCAAGAGCAATACAGATCGTCATACTTTTAGTACAACTTCAGTCTTTTTTTAAAATTCAATAATGAAATATTTTCTGGTACTCGGGCAGTGCATTATAATATTTGCAAGCTGCCTAAACGAAACGACGCTTAATACAAATTTGAAACATGTCTTGGGATAACAAGCATCTGTCCCTGTCTTATGTTTATCTCAGTAACGTTTGCGAATTTCTTAAATATGTTGAATAAATAAATAGGTTTCCCAGTGGTTAGAATTTTATGTGCTAACCCCATGATATGAATTTCCCTCATCTTCTCAAACTTGAACCGACCAGCCTCGGCAATTTTATGGCCAATATGGTCGAATTTTCGAATGCAATACGCAAAACGAAACCATGAATTATGAATCCTTTGCAATCGATCCGAATCATAATTATGAGACCCTAGAGACAATCAACGTTTCACAAATGCTGATAAAAATTTAAACGTGAAATGACCAATAGACAAGAGGACACTTCTAAAATGTTTATCTTCAGATGAAATAACTTAAACATTCACAAAATTTACTTGCTGAAATTTTAAATAGATAAAACTTCATCAGATCAGAGTGCCTATTTGTTTATGAAAACGATGGATGATTTTCGAACATGATTGTATAGTCTCAACCTCAAGCCTGTACCTCATGTATGAAGATTTGATTGTTGCTGTTGTATGTAGCATTCTGAGAAAATTGGGATATAAACTGAGTGTCACTGGTTGGCATGATAATGAAATCGACCATCCTTAGACTATTCTATTCAAATTTATTTATTGACGAAATAATTAGAAGTAGTATGCATGAAGTAAAGCAGATATATATAAGACAAGAACGAAATCCACAGTGGAAATATGGCGGCAACGATACAAAGAAAATACTGGTAGTTCCAGTAGAACAATGGGACGTAGAGGCAGAGTCGTCTTTTACTGAACAGAATTGCTTTTGCGGTTTTTTTGAAAAAGTTGCCAGTTCTGAAGAATTTTCTTCTCTGTCGACAAAAATATCTGTGAGAATAAGACTAAGCCATTCGTGATGATTCAAAAAGTAACAGAAAACACAGTAAACTTAAATAAAAACATTTTATGATTGTTAATTAACAATCTCCAGACAAATATGAAAATTGAAGTTAACAAAACACAAGAAAAGAACTCCAGCAAACTGGAGTTCACCTACGATAATATATTATTAAATGTAGTAAATCAAAGCGTATTGTTTCTATACGTATCTATGCGAAAAAGCCAAATTAAATTCAATTAATGTAGGTTCGAATAGTAAAAAACACCCTTGTTGACTGATAGAGCAATCATTAACGATTACTCTTTACTTTATTATATAAATAAATAAATTATATAAGAATCCCATACCTAATTATTATTTTATAATATCATTAACATAACATGTCACAAAAATATAACTTTCTTTAATAAAAAAATATACAAATTATTGATAGGTATGTTCTGGTTGCTTTAATAGGTATCGAAATATAATAAAAACACCGCTTTAAAAAGAGAAATCTTGTCATCATAATATTCGGAACTGATGAAATTTTCTACGTTACAAAGCAATTAAAATTACGAAATTGCAAAACAAACCAGAAGCATCTTGCTAATATTTAATCTGTGGCATAAGAATTGACCGGTTGTATTCATTTTCCTTTTATGACAACTCGTCGTAGAGTTACGTAAGATGATTTTTATAGAAAATAATGCTGTTTTCCACAGTTACTAGGTTCAATACAAGTAAAGTGTAAATTTTTGTGTTTAATAAATTTATTTAGAACCAAGAATAATTATATTTCAATAATAAAACTTAATAAAGAGAACCGTAAAAGTTTTCATAATAATATATCGGTTGCAATATTTCAAGACACTAGTTGAATCGTTGATGATTTTACTGTACCTACCATAAATAATTTTGATATATTTTGTCCATTACCTGTCAATCTCCTAGACAATCAGATGTGTAATTTATATGCTTTCATTTAATTCATATTTAACAGTTGGCGACCGTGACAACACAAACATTTTAGTAGTTAGTATGGAGAAAATGAAAAAGGCTTTACATTCAGATAGTTTCTTTATAATAGCACCATGAGTAATTGAATGGTGTCTTTGTTTCATGTGGACCACCCTGTATTTGATGATGCAAAAATTAAAATTAAAGTAAAGTTTTCCTATAGATATGTATATCTTTAATTTTGCATGGAAGAGGCACACAACATATTGGTCATAATAGGAAGAATTTTAAAAATTATAATATTTATCATGTCAGCCATAAGAATTTGAGAAGGCTTAATTTGATATTTATTGTCAAATAGTCTGTTGAAAATTCTTACCTAAGAGTTGGGAATTTTTCATAAAACAGTTGTTTATCTGTGACATTCCATTTAATTCAATTAATCAAAAATGCGAACCTAACCATGATTTTTATTCTGAGAGAATGGACCAAAAACGCTTTACTGGCATCGCGAGTTTACGCCCAAAGATTCTCGGCGCAAAATCATCCCAAAAAGCGGTCTTCGAGAGACTGTTAAGACAGTTTAACGGAAGATACCACCCAAACACAGTGTACAACAACTGCATCAAGAACTTTTCAATATTAATTTTAAATCGTGTTGAATTTGGTACATGGGCTGGAACAAAATCATCGAAAATGAAAACTTTTTTAATAGAGGAGATGAAGGAGCAAATAAGCGAAGCGTTACACCAGGTTAAAGTTGTTGAAGGTTATAAGAAAAGGATTCAAATGTGCCCAGAGTCCAATTATTTTGAATATTTATTATAAAATTTATCAGTATTTATGTATATCTTGTTATTTAATTTAAGTTTACAATGAATTTATTTATTATGTTATTGTTTAAATATATGGTTTGTCAAATTCTCATGGCTGACTAGACAAATAATATAATTTTAAAAAATTCTTCCTATTACTACCAATATGTAAAAATATACATATCTTTAGGAAAACTTTATAGTGATTAATAGATAATTAATGTCATCATCATCAACTACAGGGTGGTCTACATGAAACTAAGAAATTCAAGTAAAAATTCTGCTATTTGAAAATTTGGCGGTTGTATTCACCCCTATCACAGGGCTCAAGCGATTTCAACGAAAAACTAATGGGTTCATCCTAGGATTCTCCCAAACTCATACACCAAAATTTAGCTCAATTGGTTAAAACGTTTAGGCGCTATCGCACACATAGACACAGACTTTCATCTGGAAATTGTCTTAATCGTCTCAAGGAACATCAAAATGGTTATATCCGTCTTTATCGCAAATTTTTTTTAGCGCGGTCACAATACTTACTCTGTGCGGGAAAGTAAAATGTTAAATGATGATAGTATAATTAAGATTTTTATCAACGAATTATTGGAGAAAATTATCCAAAAAGCTATTGACACAAGAAAGGTTATCGTAGACATAGTCTGTTGAATATTACCTCAAAAAACTTTTGAAATAAATTTTTAACCTAGACCTATCCCAAATCGAAATTAAGTACCTATACAGGGTTATACATATGAGAAAATAGAGTCCAAACCACGATCTTTAGAATCTTCCAGCGTAACGTCAAGAACATAGCTTGAATCGTGTTTATCTGAAGAATAATTAATGGAGTTTGATAAAATAGTTTACATCATAAACATGATAATTTGAAGATACGGATATTAGTGAAAGAAAGTTTTGAAAATAAACGAATGTAGAGTCTAATTAAAGAAATATTCCCAAGAATGTGTATTTTACAACTGCGTATTTAACAGAAAACTGCGAAGCTGACATTGAATTGAAAGAACAGCGTAAGATTTTTTATATTTGTGAGACTGCAAAGTTGCAATTTAAAAAAAAAACATTAAATACTGTATGACAACTTATCATTTTATCTACGACTGTCATGTAATTTGACCCTATTTACTATTTTCAATGTATAATGATGTATATTACCGCACTAGTACGGTAATGAGAATGTTGTTTGTCTATGTTTCTATGGTCACCGGTACACTACGTTGAATTGATACTTTTTGTATATACAGGGTGGTCCAACGAAAAGTTTGCACCTAGCTTTTCTCTTTTTTTTGTAGTCGAATGCGAAAATGCTCGGACACGTCGATTTTGCTTTTGAGGGGGACACATTTTAAACATATTTTTCGATCTGCGCCTTTAACCCCCTAGCGGGGGTGAGTAACAACCCTAAAATTTTAAATGGAAAGAGGGGTCTAATGACATATCATTTGAAAGGACTCAAAATTGTCTTTCTAATGATACCCTATTTGTCGAATTTTACTAAAACAGTTAATACGAAAACGACTTTAAAGACATTAAGCCGATAATTTTGGTATTAATGAGAAATACAAATAAGTTTTAATTATTGCGAGTGAAAACACCTGCAATCGTTAGTACATTCCAATGTTTGTTAGTTTTAACATTGCTTTGTAAAAAAAGTAAACAAGCTGTTAAATTGATTTATTAAAACGTTACATTAACAAATGTTGAAAATGTGACCCATTTGATTCCATACAATAATACAGATTTTGTTCAAATCTATTTCTAACATTTTGTAGCATATCAGGTGTTATGTTTCTGCACTCTTCTGTAATGCGTTGGCGAAGATCTTCTATGGACTCGGGCTTCGTGGCAAAACATTTATTTTTTAAGTGCCCCCAAAGAAAAAAGTCTAAAGGCGATAAATCCGGTGACCTGGCAGGCCATTCAATTGGGCCCCTCCTTCCAATCCACCGTCCAGGGAACCGGTCATCTAAGAACTGTCTTACAGGAGCCACATAGTGCGGAGGTGCTCCATCTTGCTGGAAATAAAGCCGATCAGCAGTATGATTTTGGTCATCTTCTATTATTTGTGTTATTAAAGGATCAATTGTGTCTTCAAGCATGTTTAGGTACACTTCACCAGTTAAATTTCCAGGAATAAAAAGTGGTCCTATAATATGATTTCCTAATATGCCACACCAGACGTTTATTTTTTGAGGATACTGGGTATGAACCTCACGGAATAAATGTGGGTTACTGTCATCCCAGTAACGGCAATTGTGCCTATTTACAGCTCCATTCAAATAAAATGTGCATTCGTCGGAAAAACAAATGTTAAATAATAATTGCGGATCTTCAATTAAACGCTGGCTCATTGCTTCACAAAATTGCAGCCTTCTATCAGGATCATCCTCATTTAGTTCCTGTACTAATTTGATTTTGTACGGATGAAATTTGTACGCTTTTAAAATTCGTATTATGGACGAACGGGAGACACCTGAGGCTTCAGCTAGTTGACGGGTACTTTGACTATGATCCATTTCAACATGCCCTAAAACAGCGACTTCCACAGCTTCATTTCTGATCGGTTTCTGCGGCTGGTGTTTTACATTACAGACAGATCCGGTATCTACAAACTTTTTAACTAACTTGCCAACGTACACATCATTCACATTTTTATCGGGATGTCTCTAATTAAATAAGCGAGCCGTAAGTCTAGCACTACTATTATTTTGAAAATAAAGTTTAACAATTTCAACTCGTTCTAGAATGGAATAAATCATTTTGTACGGTAAAAGTAAAATAACTTGAGAAGCAACCAAACTGAATCAATGAAAAGACTAAAATAAACGGTGTAAATTCTTTTCCTACACGTATCTGCAGTTTTTATTTCAACAAAAAACGCAAACGATTAGTGAGGAATTTAGTTCTGATAAATAAGATAGTGTTTTTGAAATCCCGTTTTTCTTCAAAGTAAATAATTTAGAAATGATTGTAGTTGTTTTCAGTCGTAATAATTAAAACTTATTTGTATTTCTCATTAATACCAAAATTATCGGCTTAATGTCTTTAAAGTCGTTTTCGTATTAACTGTTTTAGTAAAATTCGACAAATAGGGTATCATTAGAAAGACAATTTTGTGTCCTTTCAAATGATATGTCATTAGACCCCTCTTTCCATTTAAAATTTTAGGGTTGTTACTCACCCCCGCTAGGGGGTTAAAGGCGCAGATCGAAAAATATGTTTAAAATGTGTCCCCCTCAAAAGCAAAATCGACGTGTCCGAGCATTTTCGCATTCGACTACAAAAAAAAGAGAAAAGCTAGGTGCAAACTTTTCGTTGGACCACCCTGTATTTTTATAATATACTGTTTATAAATATACAGTTGTACATACGTACGTACGTAAGACGTGGGATAGGAATTATTAACGCACTTAGGTGAATACACAACTCCGGCCTATAGGGCCTCGTCCTGTAAACTTCACAAGCGTGCCTTAATAATGTCCATATCCCACTAATTACGTAAATAACTATTATAAATTAGTGCTAACAACTACTAGAATTATACGCACCCTAGCCAACACAGTTAGATCATTCTAAGACAAGGTAGATAATAGCGAAATAATTGTTAATATAAATGTTATGCATTAAGTTAGTTTTCGTAAAAGTAAAAGCAAAAAAGGACAAAAATGCAACAAAACAATTAAAATAATATTTTATTGAGCACTTGCATATTGTGTTAACTTGGAAAAGCAGACGCGCAAATAGAGTGATATACCAATGTTTAAAAGTAATTCGCAAACATAATTTATACAAAAACTTAAATATATATTTTAACATTTAAGCATCCTGCCAGTTTCCGTACGCTTTAGAAGTACCCGGAGGTTACTTTCGTTTTCCAGAGATATCTGTTCCAATTATTGTTAAGGTGGATAATTTAAAGAAAAATACATAATATATTCTAATCGCTACTTAACATAATATTCCAATAACAAACCAAATTAAAAATTGACGCACACCGTTTTTCTTCACATACCAGAGCACGCCGCGCGCGATGCCATTTTGAATAAAACAATAAGTATTATAATAATTGGCCTGGAAAGTAGAACAAATTCACCTCTTTAACGATGTAATTATTTTATATTATTATTTTCTTTTATTAACATTTATTACTATTATTTTTAGTTCTAGTTATGTTATATATTTTGCAGTCATATTTTACTCTACTTAACGCGAGCCATAAATAAAATAACAGTTGTACAGTTACCAATTATTATCTCTTCGGGCTAGAGAACTAGGATGTGAGATAAATGTATATAATTTCTTCCGAGGAAAATTATATCTTCCTGTGAAATAATTTTATATACACAAAGAAATGTATATTAGGTGCCTGAATTTAGACTTCTGACATTTTTTTAAAAATTTTAATATAATCAACATAATTTTGAAAAAACCGCCTCTAGAATTGAAGGAAAGTTCTCTACTAACTGTTTTAATATTTTACAAGAAATAAAAGTAGTAATACGAGTAAAGGAAGTTGTAATGTTCAATTTGAATACAGTCGAACCTCTATATAGTGAAAGACCGAAATTGGACTATAGAGTTTTTCACTATAGGTATAAAGAAAAAATCAACAAGCTACAAAGAAAATCGCAAAATTGAATTATAAAAGATTTTATGAAACATTTGTCTCAGGGGGAGAGTAGTTCGCAGAATGCCAAATGCATTTCTCATTTCACTACTTAGAACATTAGTTTTCTTGATGAGATGAGATCTTACTTGATTCTTAAACAAAAACCAACTGAACCTAAATTTGTGAATTGCTATAGGCCTCGACTATAAAATGGCTTAGGAATTCCCCAGATGTCTCACAGAAATCTACCTGCTTTATTGCCTACCATTAGGCGTTATGAACGCGTTAAGAACATTTTCAAAATAATGTGATATAAAAATGTAAATGGGAAGCCCGAAAAGTCCAAGATCTCAATAAATGCATAAACATTTATACATAAAAGTCCATATATGTTTCGATCTTCGGACCTATACAGTCGCTTGGAAATCATCCTGCATTGTTTCTCTTATTTCTTAGTATATCCTTCGATTAGTAAGAATAAAGGATAGCGTTTGCTGTAGGTATATCTATGAAATGGAAAATAATCTTATCTTCTTGTTTAAGGTGATGGTTGTGTGGAGAAACCATTAGCTACACTATGGCGTAACTATACCCACTCTTCCAGACCGGATGTCAGAATGCAGTTGACAGTATCGGGTGGCGGATTGAAAGCAACTACCAAAGAACATGGATTAACGGAATATTGGGCTCATAGATTGACCACTTGTGCAGCCCCACCACAATTTCCAAAACTATTCTGTTGGGTATACAGGTAAATATCGTTTTTTATTTTAATACAGTGTGTCACATTTAATAAGATCAAGATATTCAAATCTTTTTAATATTTGAATTTTTTCAGTTATAATAATAAAATAATTATGATTGTCTAACAGGCTTGCGCCGAAGTACAATGCAAGTTTTACATTAGCATTAATTAATAATACAAAATAAAAAATAAGATTTATATAAGTGAAATTAATTTTATTTAATGAACTGAGTGAAATTGAGTATGATAAGTAAATACAAACATTCTGAGCGCTTTTTTTTTATAGAGATTTTTTTAATTTCTGAGCATTTTTGTATTTCTGAGCTTATTTTTTATTTCTGAGCTTATTTTTTTTATTTCTGAGTTTTTTTTATTTCGTCGGCCTTTTTTTATTGTTTTACTTAAAATCTGTGAAAATTTATGCAAGTTTTTTTACTTCAATTCAATTTACGCACCTTCTAAATTTTATCCATCTTTCGCCATACCTACAACATTTATAGACGTTAGTAAAAACTGTTTACGAGCGTTACTCGTTGGAGGTACTAATAAAAATTTCCCTATTTTATATTTACATCAAATTAATAAAACGATCACTGAATCTACACATGAAAATATAGTGTGCAGAAAATTTAAATTGATATTTGCAGGTGAGATTTGATTGAACTGTTCGGTCGGATTTTTGGCATATAAAATAATTAAAGTTGGTACAAAACCCCAAAGTCCTTCAGCCTATGTTTGTTTTTAAAAATGTTTCAAAAATCAATCTGCCCACCATGAAATGAGTAGAGAAACAATATTTCGCAAAATTAATAACCTTAAGCGTAATAGTTGTGGGTATTTTGTATGTATTGATTGATTGATAAATTGACACAATAAAACCTGCTGCCTATAAAGCAAAATATTCGTACAATTATTCGATTTCTTATATTAAGGAAAAAAATCATACATAAAAAAGCCAAATAGCATAATTATTGAGATCTCAAATAACTTTAATAACAAAATTATATTGTTTATGTTTTTATATTCTAGACATGAAGGTCGCAAATTACGGCACGAGCTGAGATGTCATGCTGTACTTTGTCCTTCAGTAGCGGTAGCACAACAAATCGACACCCAATTGAAGCACTCCCTAGCACTTGCTCTGGCTGAATTCAAAAAGGATAAACTATCGAAACAAAATGCTCGATTAAGTTTAGTGAATTCAGTGTATGATAATCCAACAATGCCCCGGCGGAAAATACTGTTGAGTACTGGGTCACAAAATTATAGGTAAGCTTTTAAATATTGCGTTAGGCCTCTGGAAATCTAATATCCTTTTGTAATTGCACGCCATGATTATAAAATAATCGCTTATGCCTATAAGACATTTAAGCGTTCCTTCTATAAGTAATCTAGGACACAAATATGCATACAGACCAATGATCAAATTAAAAAAGATGCATTTTAGGTAGGTAATTGAAGGTCCCAGCAGGAAAAGGTACCTACTGTCTTTGAATAACCTCAATCATCATCAGCATTCACCCCCTAACGAGTATGAATTATTCCAACTCAGGGATTTCTGTTGTGAACTCTAAGATGGCTAAACAAACAAATGCGTTTTCTCTCCTTTCGATCTTTGCATCTTCATGTCGTCGACGCTGCTCTTCAAAAACTTGATGACCTTCGTAAATGGTACGCCTCGATCTCGGTGAGTCGTTCGCGATCTGCTCCCAGTTGCTCTTCACATCTAAGCCACCTTAAACTGTGAATAAAGGATTCTCTTTGGAAGGCGTTCCGTTGGCATGCGGATTACATGGTGATCTGAAGTCTGTCTCCGTTAACTCGAATATGTGTTGGGAGAGCCATAGTGTTTAACATCAATAGGAATAGGCTTTTATTTGTGAGAAACAAACCGAACACTCCCATTATCGATTACTTTTTCTTTACAAGAGTGATAGGTAATAATGCTTGCATTGCTTTGGGAACATATACTTATAAGTACCTAAATTTGATTCTGATTGGTGAGCTGCAAACTTGTGGTTGTCCTATTTTGAAACATATTATCCACCTTGGGTTATTGTTGGCATTGTGCAAGAGATGAAGCAGAAGTAAAGGCTGTGAAAGATCTATAGACGAACATGATATGTTGCCAATTTAACTGAATTTAGAGCATTTAGACTTAGACGGAGAATTAATTCAGATCGATAGGTCCCAGGCGGACTATCTAAAAGAGACGGAAGCTCGGATTCAAAATGACCCCAAAAATTGTTGGTTGGTAAGGAGCAGCATGAAGTATGGCAACGTTAAAATAGCAAATCCTCAGGAGCTAGTTGAGTCCTTCGCTAATTACTTTCAAATCTCATATGTACAGTCCAGTCCATTCAACGTGAGACCTGATGAAAATTATAATATCCAGATGCTCCATGTGGGTGAGATTGATGAAGATGATGTTTTTAATGCGCTTAAATCGTTCAAAGATAGATTGACCTCGGCTCCCTGCGTTCTAGGTTAGGGACTGTGCAGCGGTCTTTGCTAAACCGATTTCGGTTTTATTTAATCTATCACGTCTAATCAATTTCCAAGTTTCCGGAAACTCGCTAATACACCTCCTGTTTTTAAAACGAACGATAAAATATTGAAACTACCACCCTATTTTAATACAATCAAACAAAACTCAAAATGTTTTGAGATTGTACTGCATGAAATTTTACTCAGGCATGTCAAACGGCTTATTACTCCTGTTCAGGATGGATTCATTTTGTAATAACCGCAGTAATTCATAAATAATTTTGTAACATTAATAAACAAAGACAAATGCTGTTTTAGTTAAAAATAAATAAAATCTATTTCTATTTTTTTCCAGACCACCACTTGAACGATCGAAATCAGCACCGAAACTAACAAGTATTGAAGAAATTGTCGAAGACGAAGATATATTCGGTCGATCAAATCAAATCTACAAAAAAATACTGAAACACTATGACACCAGCACTAGTTTATTAGAAAAACGACGTCAAAATATCCAGTCAAAGTTACAAGAAATAGAAAACGAATCTCCGATACGTAACGAAACCCACTGTAAAACATACAATAAGATGGTAACATTCGAAGAAAATGAAGACAATTCGCATTTACATGATCATATTCCTAAAACTCTAGATGAAATCAACGCCGACATGATTCTAGATGAATTAGTCCAGAATTCCTTGTCAAGCGATCTAGTGGAAAGTTGTGAACGAGCTTGGTACAATGCTTTAGGCGAAAAACCTGATCTAATCCCTGTAGACTCAGATGAAGGTTCACTGTCCAGTGGATGCGAGTCATCAACGAGTACGGCACTGTCAGATGTAGACCAACCACCAATATTCCCAACAATTAGCGAAGAAACTATGGAATGTAATAAGAATAGAAAGACTGATTTAGATTTTAAACTTGGCGGATCTGTTTTGGCACGAGTACGTAGCTTTGAAAGGTTAAGCTGCAGTACCAAACCGATCTTTGGACATGAGGAGGTCTCTCTGATACCCGTCGGGGAATCACAAAGTGACTTCAGTTCGTTAAAGGTGTTCAAAAGGCGTAGTATAACTGATAATGCAAGTAGTAGTAATTTTGTGTATAGTAATGATCAAATTGATGGTGGAGGAACTACTGTTAATCACTCTACTCATGAGGATGATGATGCTAAGAGTCATTCCAGTGACGAGAGTGGATATGATGAAGAGGAGTTGACAAGTACTGTAGCTAATATTGTATTAGTGTAGGTTAGGTTGGCTTAAAAACAGGACGTCAAATGCTTCTTAGGAAGTTTGGTATATATCCAGATTTTTTATAGAAACTGATGCGCTTCCTTAAGGTTTTATTACAAAACAGACAGAAATGAATAAATGAACCTCGTTCATAAAGGCCTTTATTAATAATTTCCGATGCAGCAATTTCTGGTTATCAAGTCTGGTTCCGATTACAATTCAATCTATATGTAAAATTTGTCTTTCCTTTTACGTTGCATGTAGAAGTGATGCTACCCGCGGTAAATAAACGTCAGTCAAAATTTGAATTTTCACACACATAACGAACTATAAAAGTTTGTTTTAACGTAAAATTAGCCACTGTTGTATATCATTTATAACGCTTTATGGTATTTTTAAATAGCAAAATAATTGGTTCACTAAAATCCATTTACATTTTGATAGATAGGAAATAATATAGTATTGGACAAATCAATTATTGATTTGTATTATTTCTACTACATCATCAGGATTTTCCTATTTTGCATTTGAGAATGCCTTACTTCCACACCACATATTTATTTGCAAATTAAAACTCGTAGAATTTAATTGACTTCGCCGAAAACATCAAATTTTAGTAGCACAGCTTTTCTGCAATTTAATTGGGCCTTCGAAATCAACCGTTAAACAATTTTCATTTTGGCGTCTAACTTAAAAGATTATTTAGTCTCATTACTGTGGAATTGTGATATTATTAGATAGAATAAACAACGTTTAGCATGAACAGTTAATATTATTTAAAACAGTTCACATATTGAATAACGTATTGCAAAACTCAATCAATTGTTTTGGAAGTTTTTCATCTTTCATTTGAGGATATGCAATCTTATGAATTAAATTTGCTAGGTAAGTATCTTTCAAAAAATTAACATGAGTTGCCGCAAAATAATAGGATATAATGCACACATGAGTGAATACAAAACTGAACAAAAAACATTTGTAGTGCCAAATATATCTCAAATATAAAAGATATTATTTTAGTATAAGAACTGAATCTCACCATTAGTTTTTATTATTAATAATAAATCATAATGAATATTGTAAATAGTGTATAGATTTTTAGAATTAAAATGTTTATTATGTTGTTACCTCTTACTACTTTGTTGTTAATATGGTGTAAATCGTTGATATTGTTTGTAATTAGCTTACTTTAAGAGAATATATTTTTGGTTGCACATATTTTTATACCAGAAATAAAAAAAATACTTAAATACAATTTTGTTTTATTTGTTGAAAAAAGTCTTTCATTACGAAACAATAATTGAGAATGCCTCATTATTAACTAAACTTATACGTAAGGAAATAAAAGACAAATATATTTTGAAATGTATTTATTTAAACTCTGCAAAGGAAATATTGTTAATACATTTAAACAAAACTAAATACATAAATAACAGCAAATTTGTGTACAAAATATTACGCTTTTGCGAACTTAATAGAGATAGTATCAGTATAAAAACAATTCTTTTATGTTTTTAAATAAAAATAAAAGATTCATACCATTTAATCTCAATACCAAAGAAGTCTTCTCCAATAATAGTATACTGTATTTCAAAATACATAGTATACTGACTACCTGCCTTCTATAATTAAAATAAATAGAATTCCAATAAGATCAATGTGTCCGCTTTGAAGTAACAATGGTCTCTTCCCTAAATAGAAAGAAAATCGGTCTACACGCTGATGAATATTGTCAATGTGGACCAATTGGAGATTCTCAACATGTAATACTTGGATGCATTTTATTGAGGACAGATACTGTTGTGTAATAGCAAATATTCTTGGTATGTTGAAAAATGTTTTAAATTTTTATCTTGTAAACGAAGCAACATATGAAAAAAATACAAGAGATAAAAAAGTTGTAGTTTTAGTTGCTTAATCTAAAGACAATATCGAAATTAAATTAAGTAATTAATTAGTCAGTGGCCCACATTTTTTTTGTCAATAATTTTTATTAAGTTGCATGGAGAATGGTGTTAATATTATACTGCTTCTGTTTATTACAATTTAAATAGCTTAATATCAGGTAGTCAGGTTACTATATTATTAAATACACTATAACTTGCAAATTGCATTATTTATAAGTTACGATTTCAATGCAATCAGCTGTATTTTATTTATTCATGTACAAATTATACATCCAATAAGTTGGAAGTATGAGATCTCAATAAATGAACATTAATTACAGAGTATGTACTTTGGAAATACAGATTCGGCAGCTACTCACTGTTCGCTGGTACATTTTTCGTTTAAGCAGACGTATGAATAGTATGCAGTGCATCAGTGAATCACATCGAATTAAAGAATGAGAGGGAAATCCATTCTAGGTATTATTCAACAAGAATATAATGACGCTTAGTTGAGTTATGTCTTTGGCTCGTAACATAAACCTAACCCTCGCGAATTACAGCCAAAACGATTCTACAATTTAGTTCAAAATTCTGTTAACATATTTATTTCGTTAAGTTGTGGAATTTGTAGAGCAATACTCTCTTTCCGGAAACAAACAGAAACCCTGTGGAGATGAAGTGGTTAAAACACGAAAACATGGTTGCGATATGCAAAACTTGATCATGGTGTCAACAATGTCGTATGTTATACTTATAATCAAATAAAAAAAAAACATCCTACACGTTATGAGCTTTAGGAGACTGAATGTTGTGATATTTATCCAAATAGTTGACACTTAACGTAAACCATATCACTGTTTAAATTAGTGAGCCCTTTTGGATCTGGTGAAGACTACTGGGTGAACAAGAGGGTCAAAGAGTTAGTGATATCGCATAATTGCGTACTCATTAAAAGTGGTTGTCATCTAGCGTTGTTGTAATAGTTAGCTGGTTAAGAGGAAAGAACCCTTTATTGTATCAGACATCGCCTTGAAATTGTGTTCTTTAAAAAAGCCGATAAAACAGAATGAATTTAAATACCTGATGTTACTTTTCATTTGTACCGAGCATCATGGACGACTAGTGACTCAAAGAAACGGCCGTCTGGTGCATGTCTGTACCATAAAATAGTCAGAATTCATCTATCTAGTGAAAACTAGTGGTTGGAAACTCGAAAACTTAATGCGAAAAGCGATCTAAATGCCTTTCTATTGTTCAATTTATATAACCTATGATTGTAAGAAACATATACATCACATATCGGAAGGAAACTAGAATTACTCGAACCAAGGGGACCAGATTTTATTTTCGCGGTATCACTATACATGTTACTCTATTTTATGTTAACCGATCGTCACTACGATCGGTTAACATAAAATAGAGTAACATACTGTTATCAATCAGGAAAGCACAGTTACGACCCAGTAAAACCCAAGGTAAACCTTGGGCACGCAAATTCTTAAAGCAGAGCAATATGGGCCGTAGAAAGCTTAAGCCGAACCCGTCAAATCAGTGCTTTGTTATCAAGAGCCAGATTGCGTTATTTTCTAGTCCTTTTTCCCAAATTCAAAAGAGAACTGCGGATATAAAAATATTCCACAAGTGAAAATAAAGCATTGAATCTGTCTCCTTATCGCTTGTTCTACGATCTTAAAAACTTCTAGTCGTAGATAAACAAATATTTTACACTCATGTCAGTGTGCATAGTTGTCAAAACTCTTTTTTATAACTAACCTTTCCACAATACCTTAAAACCTTTGAATTACTTACACCTGGATACAAAATGTAACGTCAAAAAATGTTTGTATAGTAGCAGTACTATTATATCAAATCCATCCTATACACCATTGTCTGGACCCATTACTGCTGGCATTCATCCTAAAAATTAAAAGCTATTACTATTCTGATACTCAAATCCAAGATAGTAAAGGAAATAATATATTATTCTTAAGAGGGCTACCAGTATAAATTTGATACAAATATACAAAGAGTAGAAGAAATAAAATGTGACTAGGAAGTTTCAAAATAAAATATGAACACTAAGGCTGCAAATCTGACAGTTTGTTTACTTTAATTAACCACTTTCGTGGCCGACCAACATCTAGATTTCACAAAACAATGATTTACAGCCATGTAAAAAAATCACCAATTATAAGATTACCATACAAATGGCTTGTTTTGGCTGTGAAGAGTTCATTATATCAAATTTACAATGGCAGACCTCCACCAGAAAATCATTCCAACAACGCGAGACCGAATAATATCTAGATAAGACAAAACACACAACTTATCGCTTGAAAATATATAGTTAACTGTTCTTTATATCCAAAAATATTATTAATTTTGGTGAAAGGTTTTAAAAAGAAATCTTAATATTCAAAAAATGTTAATTTTCACATAAATGGTGTCCAAAATTGGTGTTATCGGGGTATCTCGCTTGTTTTTTCAAGAGAAAACCTTGTAATTGTCACATTTCATATCGTATTTTCCTTTTACCATGAATACTTATTACTATTTTAAACGATTGATGTAGTATTGTTCTACCTCAATTTATTGAAACTGTTTTTAAGCACATTGAACTTATTGCTATGTTTTTGAAGGTACTTAATACATCTTTTCAGGGCAGAACCCTTTATCTTCCCAGACAAGTGAGGTACCCAACGTTATCAACTAATTCTACAAAAATTTGACATTTTAAACATAATCAACTAACAGAAAATTTAAGGATATAAAGAACTAGATTTATTTTTAAAATTTAGATAAATGAAGGAAATTCAAATTTTAGTGCATTATAAGATATTTTTTCATTAAATCATGATATATTTTAAATTTTTTCAGCGATTTTGCACACATTTGATTTGTTTCAGATTTTAAGGATAGGTCCTTTCTGTTTATTTGTATAAACTGTCCTTTTACTGCTTCTGATTTATTTATATTAAATTTTGGATATACAGAACCAAAATGTTAGTAGTAGACTACTTTCTATTAATATTTTTTAATGCACTATTATGATTTCTTTAAGTTCCTTGTAAATAAAGTACATGTCAGAAATATTCATTAGAGGTATATTTTATACATTACCTAAAATTTCCACCTCGGTCAAATTAAAAAAGTAGCAGTCGTTTGTATTAACTTTTTTTTTATTTCAGTAATAATACCAATCTTTTGTATTTATGGATTAGTGACTTTATGTAACTTGTGTTACGTGTACATCTTGATATGCATATGCCTTATACGTCCACTTTTCTTATACAAAATGTTTTTTTACTGTATAAAAATACATTTTAAATATATTCAGGTTAACATAATAAAATAACCATTTTTGAATAACATAGTTCATACTATATCGAATTTTAGATATATTTACTTTGAAATTTTTGCCATCAGCATTAATGAATATATTCTTTGAGTTAAATCACAATTGAAAATTAAGTAGTTTTTAAACATTAGAACTAGTTAGTTCTAGAAGGTGAACTTTTCTAATCTATCTAATGACCTGACGATTTCGGCAGTAATTTTAGCAATTTTTAACATATTTTACACTCTACTAGAAAATAATCTCAGTATCTAAATAAATTACTTGATTTCTTTTATACTTACATATTATAAACATGAATATCAATCTTTTTCTCAAAGAAATAAATTCGTTTGTTACAACCTCAATTTTAATCGGATTGTTATTGCCTAAAAGTGAAGGTGGAATCTTGTTTTTATCAAAAAATCGGCAACTTATTTACTCGCAAACACTTTGGTTTGAGTTAATATTTCCTCAAAATAATTTTACCTGCTCTTTATTTTAAAATATTGATATACCTAGAAACGTTTAATTCACTTAACTTTATAGAGTTATCTACTACTGGCAAACTACTTGACACTTGGTGAGTAGTTTTCCAAGTTTGAATTTATTCCAATCGCTTTCCAACGAGCTATGCTATGCATTAAACTATCTTTAAAGTTTGAAGTTCAACCATGTCAAATTATTCCAATAAATGCATCCCAATTGCAATACAAACAGCTAAGTATATAGAAAAATAAGTATTTTCAACATCATTTTTCTGAGAAACCTTAGATGTCTCGAAATTCGAGACAGTGAGTTAAATTTCAAGCTGAGTATGATCTCCTGAAGGAGCACTAAATAATGGAAAGCCAACACTCATGTCAAGTGTATAATGATGAACAATACTTTCCAGTGAGTAGTTTCATCTTGTATCATGCTAAACGACACCAGTATGTTTCCGCTTCTCCTTTCATGTATTTATTTATTTTTTATTGTATTTTTATGTTTTAAATTCATATATTTCGATATTTTAAGTTGTTCATGTTTTGTTTTTGAGTTGTGATTGTCAGTTTTTGAGATAAAATAAAAACGACTTTGAATTTTTAATAATATAGAGGAAAAATAATTGATTGTTTGAACTTGTTATTCGGACTAACAGTCTATACTTAACAAATGCATAATAAATATTTAAAACACAAATTTGACATTGGTGTATTAAAAGAATTCGTTTTTACAATTTTTTAGAAACATTATATAATTAGGTACCTAGTTAGCGGTCATAATACTAGACGACATCTTAACCATAATAGAAAACAAGACGGTACTTGACCGTTTAGTTTCTATAAAACTAACATATCGTGTTTTTGGTTCAGGTGAAACATCACCGTATTCTTATTGGAAGAAATAGTCCATAATTGGCGAGGTGAACTATTATACTATTCTTATTTGCTTTTGTCATGATCGCTTCAGCTAATCTCCAACATAAGTCTCCTAATTTTACATCATTCTCCAACAAGAGTAAATGTATGTATCAGAGCACTCAGAGATGGCGGGTCAAAAGTACCTAGTATATAGAAAAATAAGAATTTCACAAGATGAGATATCCAATTTAAGTTATAATATAGTTTTTGACAAAGGAACACTTTATATAAATTTTACTTCAATTTTATATAAAATATCTTTTAAACTTCACCTAAAAACGTTTCTCTCTTGTTTCAGCTTCAATTTTGATTTGTAATTTTTAATTGATTACATATGGATGACTCTTGATAGAGTCTGAGAGAACTTAAATTGCAAAAATTTACGTGGAGTGGACACTATTTTTATTTCCTGCCCTAATAACTTTTCCTACTTTGACGATCTAAATAATTAATAACAGTAATATAGTGTATTCTTTGTAGGAAATAACTAATAGGACTCCGTTTTGCAAGGCCTCAGCCAAATTGTCTCTAAAACGGAGAATACAATTATTCTACATGTCACGCTCTCCAACCTCGAAGTGAGTACTCTACATCGACGGGTGTTTTTTCGTTAAGTAGCTGATTATGAAACATGACCTAGATTTTGTTTCTTTAAGCGTCCATGATTAAGAAGGCATTTTATGTTGACGCCTCTCATAGGCGGACTTTGTATTGTCTTAGAGTATGATTTCTACTCTACTTATGTCGTGAATTAATTAGTCATTTTTCGGTTCTTTTTGATAACGCTTGAATATGTCAAGAGAAAATTTCATTAACAATGTATAATACTACGAATTTTCAATTTTGTCAATGTGATTTATACAATTTTTAGTTCATATCGTAGGCTTTTCTTTTTAAATATTGATCCTTATTCAATACTTACAATTTCTTGTTTGGAATGAAATGAAAAACATTTTATCATCGCGGTCTATTTTTATCGTATATTTTTATTTGTCTTTTGCCTTAAATATAAGTATTATACGTAAATGGATTGGATAACATAAAATAACTTCTGATAGAAAATAAAACGAACAAAAACCAAAAAAAATATTACTGAAATCTAATCCTATTGTTCTATAATTATTTACAAAAATCATTCAGATAATTTACAATAATCTTTTTGAGAATTAACACACAAAAATTAAATTAAAAATCACTTTTTCATCTAAGCCTACAGTAGTAATACATATAAATTATAATTCGAACTAATAAGTTATAGTCTGTTCTATAAAAAAGGAACCTACACATATTTTTTAATTAGATATTTACGTTACTAATTTATAAAATTCACAACAAAGAGCCAGGTGATGATATTAATCTAATTTTCCTGTTTCTGATCGGTTTTCATCGTATTTTATATTCATGTTCTATAAATTATATTGCGTTCTAGTAATGAGCCTTGCATTAATTTTGTAAGCTTTTGTGTATGTAGGGATTATAGGTGCTTTTTACTAAACATTTTTTAATATCGTCTAGGGGGATTTGCTGCACCTGAAAAAATAGGTAAATATTGTACATTTCGTACATTACTAATTACAACATATTTTCTAAATTACAAATATTTGAATAAATCTTAAATTCCATACTAGAAGGAAATTCGCAAAATCATTCTTCAAATATTTTATATCGACTTAATTATAAGGACAGTTTAGTACCTATTCTTTATTTGGAAATATTCCATGTATGACAACAGTTTTTACTACTTTAGTAAGTACACTGCTTTTAACAGTTCTGAAAATGACTAGACAACCTATGCATATTTGTAACTTAAATTCTATTGATATCTATTTTTGGCTCTTAATGACTTATCACTTACTAAATCGTAGTTTTATACGATATTTTTAATGAACACATTACGAGAGATTATGTCAAGGAATAAATATTAAAAAACTACCCAACCCAACTGGGAACAAATTCGATTTATAAAGTATGAAAAACTATAATATATCCAGAATTATGAAAATTAGACAGTACATTAATGTCAATGAGTACAAATTGTATACAATTTTTAGACAGAACATACATAAGTAATATGTTATATATTTCGTGTATCATGACCTATATATTTATCTAGGTCTAAGCGTTTTGAACCGTTTTATGTCAAAAATTACGTTCACAGGGGCTACAATAATTATCAATGTTAATTTTGGTTAGATTAATTGTTAAAAAGAGCCTGCTTCAATAGATTTATTTTTTCGGCAAGATCTAAAACTATTTTCACAATTTAAAATATATTAAAATGTGTGAATTCACATTCAAATTTTATGTTTATTCACCTGAAACATTTTGTTTCCTTTACAGTTTTACATAAGTATGTCCATTTGTATTAATGTATTCATACTTATTTTAAACATTGTAATGTGTTTTGCAAGTAGATTCTCTATAGGTAACAATATATATCAAAATGATGTTATACAGGCCATCTGCGACATATCTGACACATGATGCATCTAGAATAGCACGAGCCATTTACAAAACTATATTCCTTGTTCAAAATAAATTTGTATTATTTTATTTTATCAAGAATACTCGGAACATTTGTAGCGTTCGACATACTGCAATTGACATTCAATTAAGTTCTGTTAATAGTTGGCAATACCCATGCGATTGGAAATTAAAAGTGTTATAAAATATTTGATGATGTCCAAAGATATGAAATTGAAATTGTATGAAATTCTATACTAAGACATTCTCTACAGAATATTCAACGAATAAGAACTATAATGTCAAATAATTTATACGGTTATTGAGTTTGTTGTTATTATTGAGAATATATACCCTTTGTAGCGTGATCTACAATGAAATCAATAGAGTATCAACGATTTGGTAACATTAATTTTTAAGAGGAATTTGTGTATGATAGTTTCAATTTCTTTAAAACAAGCTAATAAACACATATTTCTGGTATAACCCGAAGTTCTAACATCTTAAAAACATTAGTATACTGCAAAATTTTCTATTCTCTTGTATACAGAGCTTTCCATACATAGATGATCGATACGATTCCCAGTGGGGTCTGTTTTGATTTTTTGTATATCTTAATTATTTTATCTTCCTTTATACATTTAATTTTTGTTGTGACAAGACACAGTTCTTTCTCAATATGATTTGATGTTTTTGTCACAAATCACAATCACCCCTATATTTCATAAAAATGTCTACTGTATTACGATGCTCTACAATAATGCAATGCGCATGCCTTAATTAGCACTGTATTTTATTTAATACAGTATCTACGGCAACCATCGAATTATTATGGTGCTCAATTATGCTTACTGTTATAAATCTTATGAACTTTATTTTTATTTAATTATTTTGGACACTATAATCTGGGGATCCCTAGCTTATTATGTTCGTGGAAACATCATTCGAACATTTTTCTCATAACGCCAGGTTTAAATATATTTATGTCTAATCTAGTTAGGTATTTTCTACAGCAGATCTCAAAGTTGACTTTTGTCACTTGTCATTTGATTCATATATTATTCGTTTTGTGATATTTAATACACAATCATAGGCATTAACCTTAAGAATACTTCACTTTTATATCTAGGTTGTCTAGTCTTCTTTTATATTATCAAGATTTTACAATGATCATGTGATTTACTTAATAATTGGTACTCACGCCTTCAATAAGAAGGATATTAAGATATTCAGTAACTTAAATTCCAGAAATTATTCTTAAAAATAAAAAAACGTGTTAGCAATTGAACAAATGCTTACCATATCCTCCTGCTGTCATGTATCCTCCACTTCTATCATCATAGCCCTGTTGGCTATTGTAACCACCTGTATTGTAACCTGCCGAAGAGTAATCAGCTGCCGGAGCTCCATAACCTCCTTGGCTGTAATCAGTGCCTGTAGTATAACCACCCTAACGGAAACGATATAATATTTAGTTTTGTTTCATCGATATTAAATATTGCCAATATCAATCAATATAAAACAAAGTAGCCTATTAATGAAATCCAAGAAACTATTCTATTCGAATTCTTGTGACAACATTATGCGTTTCTGTGCAGTAAAATTTCATCAATAACCACTGGAACGACAACAAAAAAAAGTCTCTGCAGTAACTAAGAACAATACCGAAATTTATTCAATTCAAAAAACCGTGAACATCTTATTCTAAACCCGGTCTAACTATACATAGTGGTTAAGGATGAGGCTATACCGCCAAATTAATGCTACAAAATACGATTACAAAATAGTTTACAAATATTTTTGTTACGACTGTTCACCGGTCAGTTTACTAACCGTATTGCGGTGTTGCCATTATCTATTTGTTCATGGTTTGTCTAGAGAGGGCTGTGCAACAGCTGACACCTAACAACAATAAGTCTTGCCAAGGGTCAAAATATCGTTACCCTGTACCAAAGACTTGAGAAAATTTTCCACTTACCTGTTGTGCTCCATATGCTGAATAACTGTTGTCATAACCATCCCCACCACCTGTAGGTGCTCCACCGACATTTCCATATGATCCATAACCAGTTTGTTGTGGTGGCGGCGCGCCATAACCTCCGGTCATAGCAGGTCCACCTTGACTAGGAGGGCCGTACTGTTGAGTCGGGTAAGTTTGTTGATAGCCACCACTAAAAACACAACAGTAATCCAGATGAATTTTTGTAAATAATTTACTGGCTTTAGTTATACACAGGAATGAGTTTAAATTAGCAGGGCCTCAGTCTAATTTTGTTTAATCAGACTGAGGCAGGTGCTAATGAAGGTTTTTGTTCTTTGAGCCTAATATGTACAAAAGATGGAAATGAATGAATTATATATTAAGAAATCCATAAAAATACATTCACATACGTTTCTTGTCCATAACCATTTTGACCTGATTGATCATCAAATCGTTGTCTTTTGGGTCCACCAGCTCCAGCACTCATACCACCAGAGTAATCGTTATTTCCAGACAATCGTTTTTGGCCAAAACCACCTCCTGGACCCCCACGACCACCTCCAGGTCCTCCACGACCACCACCACCAAAACCACCACGGCCACCTCCAGGAGCTCCACGACCTAAAACAAAATTAATGGTCATAAAAAAAATCTAAATCAGTGTAGGGAATTATATCTATATCACTTTCTAAAATGCGAATACAAACATTTTCATAAAATCTTTTAATTGGTTGCCCATGTAGAAATTAATTGCTATTTAGTAAAAAGATTCGAGACGTTTTAAGAATTAAAACAGACAAAATATGCACTGTGACGTTCGAGGCTCAAAACAGTTTGAATAAAAACACCCTATAAAAGGCCTACGTAGCAGGAATCTTAGACAAAAATGTTGTTATGAATGAAAAATGACTAAAAATTCCAGCTGAGAATTAATTATTTATAGTAAAGAGTAGCAGGCATAATATACGAAAATATCCGATAAAAAGTACTATATTTATATACAGCACCTTTTAATTTAAAATAAAATATTACCTCCTCCACGGCCCATTCCGCCTCCTCGACCACCTCTGTCTCCTCCCATACCTCCTCTATCGCCACCTCTAAAGTTTCCACCGCCACCACGTCCACCTCTACCGCCTCTGAAACCTCCTCTGCCACCTTGTTGACCATCATTTCCCATATCACCTCCTGAAGGACGACCTAAAAACAGTAATAAATTATTAGCCTTGGTAAGTAATTCATAGTCCAATAAAATGTGAGCGATTTCCGAAATGTTGGTGATAGCAATAGAGCAGGCGATAGAAATTGATAACACCAGTGCTCATCCTTAGGAAATATCGACTTCCATATCCAGATAAGTCAGACCGTCCTAAACACAATTGTGTCCTGTTAAAACACTCTATGCTCTAGCGATTTTTGAAATCTTAATTTTAGGAGCGATATTATTCATTATCCTGACACAAACTGATTAAGCGTTGGGCCGTTGGTTTTAAATGCCACAGGATAATTATCACCGAAGTCATACGCTTAGATATGTTGCACGAGCTGGTTTTAGACAATGCATAAACAGGGTGTTTATTACACGATGCCCGTGTGACAGTTTGTACCTATATGCATTCATGGACTGTTTTAGTTACAAATTAAGGAACGGTAGTTTCGCAATAAAATACAATAAAAGTGTAAAAAGAATATAAAATAATAAAACTAAATAATACCTTGGTAGCCGCCCATCATAGGACCACTTGGTCTTTCACCGCCCATTGGAGGACCCCCTAAATTAATTGCAAAAAAAAAAATGAAATAAAAAAAATAAAAATATAAAAACAAAATAAGCAGTTATTAAGGTATTTCAAACTTAGTGAATCCATATGCAGATTAATACATAATTTCATTAAAATTTTACTTAGGTCAATCGATGGAATACTGTCAGTAGGTGGTTGCTTGTGCAGATTAAAATAAAAACTTGAATTCATTATGCGAGATATATTAGTTTACCTGGTCCACCAAATCGACCACCTCCGCCACCTCTAGGACCACCGACACCAGCACCTCTTGGTCCTCCACGACCTCTCATACCTCCACCCATACCACCGCCTCCTCCACCCATTCCACCTCTCGGTGGACCGTCAAATCTACAAAAAAAAATACACATTAATTTTAGGAAGAAAGTTACATACATTAATTTTAATTTATAAACTAAAATGTGTATCAAATAATTTAAATATTTTCTTCTGGTTTCCCATCAAGGAAATATATAATATAATAAGAGTAAATTCTTAACCAATGTGTGTAGATACCAAAGATTGTACAAAACTTTCCCTCTAGCATAGAAACCGTAAGGGTGGATTTGGAGGGCAAACTAACATATAAGTAATTTGCAATTCACAAAGAAAAATTTAGACAAGGCTTTTTCAAAAATATTAAATTAATATTAATAAATTTTTCTTGTTTATTATTCTTGCACCTTGATCTTCAAATTCCATTTAATTTTTTTTTTCAACGTTTCGACAGACAGCTTGTCTTTTTAAAGAAATTCTTTTATCAATTTACTAACATTTTTTTTTACATATTCGTTTCAAACAAGTATAAACGACGTTGTTCTACAACCTGACCCCAATACAAGAAAAATAAAATTAATAAATTTAACAATTATTACTTTACTCGTTTGTCTCAGTATTTGGTCATTAATATGTTCTGAGGTACCAGATTTATACTTTTTCCACTTTTATTTATTTTATATAACCGGCCAATGGTCGAATTTTTTGCTTACTCCTAAGTTTGGACGCTTTAATACAGTCAAAGTCCGACGAGTGGTCATATTTCTGGCTTTGGTCGTTCGTACGCAGCCAAACCTAGGTTTGTGCAAATGAGAAACGACCAAAGTCCGAAATAACCACATTATTTTGACGCCTATGCGTCGTTAATTTGCAGAAATAAAATAAATATAATATTTTTGGGGTTATGTTTTAACATACGTATTTTTTTGTGTGAAAATTATTTCTGTTGGTTTAATTTTAGAAAAGTCGGCAAGTTGATTTTTAAGAGTTATTCTTCTATCGTTTTTGTAATAATAAAACACTGATAACTATTATTATTTTACTTGTTTCCTTAGGTGATCGTTTCGCATTTGCACAAACCTAAGTTTTCTTGCTTAAAACGACCAAAGCCAGAAATATGACCACTCGTTGGACTTTGGCTGTATTAAAACGTCCAAACCTAGGATTGAGCAAAAAATTCGACCATTGTGCGTTTTCATACTTTGCGCCCATCATAGGTCACAAAATTATTAACTCAAACTCAATAACGGGGGGAAAACTTGGTGCCTTCAATTGCATAAAAATAGAACAGCAAATTGAAAAACAGAGAATTCACTAATGCTAATAAAATTCGAAGGGAAGTACGTATTTGATGGCTTATTTTATAACGTCGGATTTTCTAGTCAAATATCTACTATTCGTACATTAAAATAATACAAGTTATACATCTCAAACTTCCTGCATAAATATATATATATATATATATATATATCGTGTCAATTTGACAGAATAATCAGTCAGTGACAAAACTGAGAATGCTCTTCGATCTTCTGACCATAATAAAAGTTTAAGAAAGCAAAGTACATCACTAAAGCATCTATAAAACAACAGAAATATTTTAAATACAAAAACTGAACAAAAAAAATAAAAAACTGTGACACTGGTTTTATCACATTTCATATAATAATAACGATTTTATAAATGAACAGTGTTTATATGATACTGATAAAAACGAATGTAAAAACTGCAAAATACTTATTTATATTTCAGATAAGATTAGGGAAACTGGCTAACGCAATATTTTAAATAGGAGGTGCCACCGCATTGCCTGTTTTGTGATGGGTAATAAACAGAGACGCCCTCATTAGTTAACATAATTATAAAAATGTCACTCATTCATGAGAGTAAGATTTAAAACCACACAGATAGTTTATAAACAACACACAACCCCTTATAACCTTTGTATGTATGTGTAGCAACAATGTCATATATAAGTAATCCAATTCCAGGATATTTTAAATTATTAACAAATAGATTTAAATATAATTTTAAGGGATTCCCAACAATACCTATCAGTAAGCTAAAGTATCTATGAAATTCATATAGCGAATTATACAGTGTTCTACAAGCTCTATGACAAACTTTGACCGATGATAGCGGGGTTAATTTTAAAAAAAATGTTATTAATGGGTCCGATCCGTTTTTGTTTAGAAGTTACTTCATTTTTTAAAGATTTAGGTATATTTTCATTCTTCAATAATCAAAACTAGGTTGATACAAATTAAAATACTGGTTGACATGACAAAAATAATGATTGTTGGTGATATTTTAATTATGTAGGTATATGACACTCATGTAAAAAATGGATAAGTGAAAACGAGCCTATAGCAATTCCACCTAGTTCCCCCGATCTGAATCATCGGGATTTTTATTTATGGGGACACATGAAGCAGCCGAAATCAATAAGTACCCCTAAGCAGTTATGTACTTGAAAGAATTGTATTGAATGTAGAAACCCTCTACAATATTTAAGCAAAAAATACCTAAAACAAGAATTTCAGTTTAATGAACCCGATACACCCATCATATACTTAAGTACTACAAACCTGGCAAACACTTTAATGTTACGTGACTGGTGAAACAAAGTAACTTACCGTCCACCACCGCCACCTGGACCTCCACGTCCTCGTCCACCTGGTCCTCCTCTACCACCACCAGGCCCGCCTGGGCCTCCACGTCCACCTCTTGGGCCACCTCGCATGCCTCTACCACCCCCAGGGCCACCTCTACCACCCATTCCTCCTCCTCGACCACCACCCATTCCACCACGACCGCCACCTCTAGGGGCGCCAGAGTTGACAATGACTTGAGGGGTTGGAGTTATTTCCACAACGGTGTCTCCCATATTTTAAGCTAAAACAGAGTGTAATAATCTGAGTAAAATTTCACTAACATAAATACACGAACATGGGTTTAATAGGCGATGCCGGTTAAACAACAAAGAGCGTTTGGTAAGGCGCCATGTTCAAATTATTGAATTAATTTTGTAACAAAACTGCTTAAGACTTAATAGGTACACAAAACAAGCACTAACCTAGGAAAACTGGAGAACTCAAAAATTACGCCAATGAACCAAACACAGCACAAACTACAATACAATTTTAGTACACTTTACGCTTCTACTTCCTAAACGATGTTTATTTCAAAATGGACGAACAACGAACACAACGAAGCGACAAGCGATGCAACTTTGACTGCCTGCGCATGCGTGATCTGTTCTACTCATTTACATTGTTGTCAGTGTTAAATTTCATAAAAAGAAGTTTAGTAGCATCATTTTCTTTTAAACAACAATGTTAGCACGGTACAATAACTCTTATTATTATTAATTCATTAATTAATCAAACTTCCAAGTTCTCATTGGAAATAAAGCAATTTGCGAATAAATTTCACATTATACCTTTTATATTTTATATCTCTTGGCTTGTTCCTCAGTTCACTTGAGTGTTACATTTGTCGTAAAAGGAACCACAAACTGTCATAATTGTCAGAGGTCATAAAACATAAATTGCTACAAGCGTCTAGAGTCTGACTATGAACCGGCCAATCAATGCGCGCTTTAAAGCGCGGGAAATTTAAAAATAAATGAGTTAGAAATAGAATACGGAGGTTTTTATGAAAATTAAAAGGTGATACGTATTTTTCATAATATATTTGTTTGAGCTGTTCGTATATTGTAGCAAAGATTAATCTACACAGATGTGTAGATTAATCTTTGATTGTAGGTATATTGTACTATGGAAAGACACGTCTATTTTTCGCGCAATCGAGGATCCAATTTAAAATCACCAAACACGAAACGAAATACGTACGAGTATATGTATATAATGTTTTTAATATTATTTTAATATTGCAAAGGACAATTGACAACAAAACAAACAAACTAACGTGAGTACAGACTTATGTTCGGGAATCCCTGAGAAGCGGAACAGCGCCAGCGCCGCGGCGCGGCCCAGAGCGGAATCTAGAGGTAGAGACTAAACTAGAGATACCTTTTTCTGTTTTTTTTTTGTGCTACCCTCTCGAGAGAATCTTGGATAGGCAGTACCGTACTAACTAAAGAAAATTGAAAATCAAGTCAAATAAAATGTAAAAAAAATCCTAAAATTTATAGGTATTTAATATAGAAAAGATGCAGAATGCATGCATGCATAAAGTCGTTTTATCTATGCTATTGATGATAGAATTATAGCTACTAATATTTGTAGTTTTAATAATCTGGCGACAATGGTGTTGTATCTTTCCTCCCGTTAGTGTTATTCGAACTTGATTCTATTTAACATTGACCATTAGACCTTATTTATAAAATATAAGTAGCAGAAACTACTTAGCTAATATCTAATCTATTCTAATCTAATGAAGCCTTAGCACATCACAAGATTATTTTATATACCTACTTGTCCTTTAAGACGGATTTGTTTTATTTAATTACTACAAGACGCATATCTTGATTATGTAAGAAAAATCATATAAAATGATGCTATTCCTTTAAGAAAACTTGAGTCGTAGCCCATACGTACATACTTTTAATTAGAAAAATATAGGCAAAAGACTTATTGACAACGAGGTGTTTAGATACTTTTTTTTTAATTATTATTCAAAGAGAGAAATAGAAATATTACTAACAACTGGCATTTTCTTAATATAATTTGGTTAAGTTTTAGTGCTTATAACTACTATACACCGGTAAGGAAGTCTTTAGAATTGATGCCTATTGCTTACTTATTGTTAGTGTAGAAGGTTCTTCAGTTAATTGTGTCCCTAAGTAATAATTCGTCAAAACATGAATTGTCGGTATCAGCCAGATGTAGTTTAGGTTTTTTATTTATCAGTAATTCATATAAAGTTGCATCTAATCGAAAGCATTAACTGAGAAACTCATTCCATTAATTATTACAACTATTTAACCTTGACCACTAGCCCTTATTCTTAAAATATACCTAAGTAGCAGAAGCTTCCTTACGATATTTAATTCTTTCTAATTAGCTTAAGTTTGGCGTGTGAGGAGACGCCTTAGCAAATCACCAGGGTATTTTATGTACAACGCGGATTTGTTTTATTTAATTACTGAAAAGAAATCTCCTTGGTGTATTTAAAATCAATTATAAGAAAATTCATATAAAAAGATATTCTTTCGTTAGAGAGGTCTTGAGTCGTGGCCTAGGCGTACTTCCAATTAATACTAAAATATAATCGTAAAGCTTGATGACAACGAGCTGTTTAGATAAAATTTGTTTTGTTATAAACAGAAATAGTAAAGAAGCATAAAACCGTGCACCAATCTTTCAACAGCCATTTTTTAAAAACACGTCTTGTTGTTTATTTCGTGATTACAACTGGTGAGAAATTTTTCTTTTGCACTTTAGATTTGTTTAGACAACTTATTGCGAGTGTGAAAGATTGTAGTTTGTTGCTGTGCTGTTTTATTTCATTAGAGAATGTTGTTTGTAGTTCGAATGGTTTATATGGAAAAATAGTTTTTAGTGAAAAATTATTTCTTGGCATAGCGGACAAACATATAATAATTTTTCATTTTATTATATTTACTGACACAAATTCATTGTATAGTTTTTAGTTTTACAGGTATTAGCGTTATGTGAATTTTGTTTAAATAAAGTTACCTTGGATCAGTTTTGTGCATGCCAGAGCTATATAATTCCACATTGCAAAATTTTATTTTTTGATAGGGAACCCAAAATAACTTTGTTGTTGAACACAGGCAAATATATCATGTCTGGTCCATGTTAAAAAGAAGTAATCCACGAGGTTCCTCGGTAAAATTAAAAAAATAAACAATAACTATAATAATATATTTTTACGGCTGGTGTTACCTATACATTGGATTTGTTCGGCCTCTGTATGCTGGGATATGCATTACTATGTGTATGTAGATAGTACGTGTTTACATATATCTCCTGTTGTAATGCAGGCCTATATTCTAGATGGGCAACGACTATGGTACTGTGACGAGCTCATAATAAGAGCAAACGAATTCGTCAGTATCTGTCGACCCATGCCTCGGTCTTGTTGTACTGAAGTTGACTGAGGCCCTGCTAAATTAAACAAAATCCCTTGACATTTTGTCCGCTATTCCACGAAATTATTTTTAATTTATATTTTTACGGACACAAATTCATTTTATAATAAACAGTACAGTTTTCCTTAAGGAAACAATATCCTGACAGTACCCAGGGCCAGACTTGCTTGAAAAAAGGCGCCATACGCTATACCCCATACCTAATAATATTAAAAATCGGTAATGTGACATCAGTCCTATAATTACTTTAGATTTTTTATCTGTATACCTGCTGTCCCACTAGGAGCGTTTCGATCGATTCGACGGGGCCAATTCGGCTAAAATGTTTTTAATAATCTAGTAGATACTTCCGGTAAGTGGGTGTTAACTTCTTTATTTTAAATACCTACGGCCCTTTATGAATTATATATATTTTTTTTTTGGATTCTGCTTGTAATTCTAAAGTTAGTTCATGTATAATATGTTATATCTATGTCCAGCCGTTTTCGAAATATTTGAAACTTTTTCTCAATAATGACATTTGCCGTTTAAAGAATAATTAAAAAAATATGGAAGCTTGAGTAATTGAAATTTTTGGCATATCCTAGCAGTTATGACTTACTTTAGGTACCTAGGTATGTATATATTTTTTTAATAAATTTAATACTATATATTTCAAAAAAAAAGGTATAAAATCAAATTTAAAAAGTGTCAAAATTTTCAAATGGCAACCCCAAATTCTTATATTTTTTGCATCGAAATAAGGGCAAGTTTATAAAAAAAATGTCTATTTCAAAAATGTACCTATACAATTGTGATTGGACTTTGAAATTGAATTGATTTTAGTTAGCCATGATGGCTTTAGAAAACAAATAAATATGACACTTGGTCAAAGATAATCAACAATTTGAGTCAACATCTTTTTGGTGGGCAACACATGAACAATTAATTTTAAGACGTGAAAAGAGAAATGCAAGATCAAAATTTTGATCATTTTTGAAATAGACATCTTTTTATACCTTATTGTTTATGCAAAACGTCGATATTCATTTTATTTAAGTAATTTGACGAAAATAAAAAACGCATAATGTTTTTGTTTAAAAAAAATTTATAAGAACCGAACACCTCAAGAAAAATCAAATTGAAAAAACTAGGATTACGGGTCAAGAATAAGTAAAGAAAAATTATAAAAATTAGGGTTGCCATTTGAAAATTTTGAAATTTTTACACTTTTTTCAACTTGATTTTATACCTTTGTTTTTTTTTTTCAATTATCCTGTATTTCTATTTATTAAAAAATATATTCATAGTCGTCTCAAGGCACTTCAAAATAATTCCGTCTTTATCTCAATTTTTTTAGCGCGTTCACAATACTTTCCATGGGCCGGGAAACTAAAATTAAGAAGTGATTCTACCATAAAAATTAAGGTGGTATAAATCTATCCGAAAAAAACCTTCCCCGTCAGTTAGGCTTTCCAAAAATTTTTTTGTTTTTATTTTCCTAACCTACCCTATTAACGTTCAATAACAAATAAAACTAGGGGTACTTTTTTTCAAACTGGATGTATTTTTGTATTGCGTTGTAAGTTTTTTCGAAAAATAAAAGCTTTATGAGTAAAAAATTGTAATGAGAATCTATTTTAGTATTCATAATATTTGAATAAAAATATCAACCAAATACTTAGTTGACTATTAGCCTAAGAAGTTTAGAATTATTATTAAACGGAAACAAACGATGAAACATTAATTTTATAAAAATTTAACAAAAAATACGTCCATATGCAAAATGCTTATACCGGGTGTCTCACTAAGGCTATTTCCGAAAGAATTGGTCATACAGCTTTCGGGAAATTAAAAGTAGCCATGATAAATTTACCAAACTTGGTTTTAACATTCAATACTAGAGGGTGTGTTTTTTAAAAGAACAGTATTATTGAAAAAAACTCAAATGGAAAGGTAGGCATTACGTATCTCCTAAAATAAAGGGAAATGAGGTAAAAGAATGATGTTCTAGAAAATTTGTGACGTAATCTTAGTTTCGAAAAATTATGGATGGTTTTGAAATATGCAAAAAAAAACGTTTTTTATCCCCCGTTTCACGAGAAAATGTCATTAGGAAAAGTTGATTAGAATGAAAGGTTGAGTAGGTGTAAAATTTCAAAATCCAAATCTAAGGCCTACTTTGATTTTTTCCCATTTTTTCGGAAAAGTGCAAAAAAGTCCCCTTTAGGAAAAAGAACTACAAAATGGTATTAAGTAAAGTTATTTAGAATTGAAAGCTATGCCGCACTGTTCAAAATTTTTTTATTTTAATATTAATAATTAACAGAATTACAAAAAATATCAAACAAATTACATCTTACTACTATTACTACATTTTTAATTTATTCTATTAAAACACCTCCTAAATTTGCTCAGTATTCAATTCGTGACCTGAATTCTTCATATGCAGCTCGAATTTCTTCCATATTAATTGTTTGTGCAGCATTTAGAATTGTATTTTTTAATTCTGCAATATCGTTGGGAATTCTTTCTGCATAAACTATCGGCCCCACACTCCCAAACTTCATTAATATGAAATAATAGTTACTTTCTTTTTAGGTACGTGTAGTTATGTCGGTGATGGGAGGGCCGAACTTAGCCTCATGGGCGGCTCAACGCTCCTCAGGCTTTGGCGGTAAGTCTATTTGTTATATATCTATATTATCAGACTCAAGGGTTTACTTTTATTTCACAGGATTGCACAACCAATTTAAAATGATACCCCTACATTCACCAGTATTTTACCTATAGGTATACAATATTTATATTTCAAGGATAGGTTTAGCTTAAATGAACTTTTATTAGTTATTATTTTTTAAATAGCTTGTATTCTTCAGTATTCCTGTTTTGCTGGTGCCAACAAAACTGTAATATTTAGAGTTGTTGAAAAAGCTTGGTCGGATTTTCTTCAACTTTGTTTAGGACAGCCTCTTGTAGGGGAATTGCAACTTCCATAGGCTGCCCATTATCAGCAGTATTCTTTTTAAAACTTCCATTTTCCCATATTCGTTGGTGAATGCGTTGAAACAAGTTAGGGTGTGATACTTATTGGCGATCAGGATGTGTTTCTTGATACAACCGCCTTGCTTCTGCCGAATTACCGCGAGTAATTCCGTACAGGTAATGCGTTTAGCACATTTCAGCGTTTGTGTAATTTTTCATTTGTAATTTTCTAATACAAATTTTCTTTTTGTGATATTTTTGTATTTTTAATAGAGAAACAACAAACTAATTGTTCTTTTGACAGGAGGTAACTTTTGTTTGAAAATTTAATTTAATCTGGAAGATGCGAAGCTTTGTTTCCGTCGATGTATTGGGATCGTTCTATTTTGCTAATATTCATATGCTGGAAGGAGAAAATTTGCATTTCCAACAAGGTGGAGACCCTCGTCATTATACTCTTTGTAATGGACAAAGGCTGGATGCAAAGTGCCGTTGGAAATAGATTGAAAGGAGGGATGCCCGCGCCATTTAACTTCTTTCTTTTGGAGGTACTTTAATATTGAAGTTTATAAAACTCCAGAAGACATTGATGACCTTATATACTGTATTATTGTTTAGAAAATAATGGAGCTCACTTTACCCAATAATGTTCCGATCGTATACGGATAGAACTTTTTAAGCTACTAAAAATGATGTTACAAGACAGAGGGTGGCATTTAAAATTATCTAGTTGGCGTGGTTGGGGTGCAGGTGTGACCCTAAAATTCAACCAACAGTGGTTTTTGCTGAAAATCTTGTCTACTTTCGATGAATAGTTATTCTGGGTGGCAAGTTTTAAGATGCATGTTTATAGGAAAAAATCTTAATTTGAGTCTATAAATTTATTCCAATAGTATGAAATGACTCTGTATTTTCACATGATTTCCAGGCAATTTAACAGTAGTCGATCAGGTACCACCAGAAATGTTACATATGGTTGACGCATACTGGTATCAATTCGCACCTCTGAATCCTCTTTGGCACGGCATATTGGGATTCATGATAGGGGTATTGGGCTTCATCTCCGTTATAGGAAATGGAATGGTAACTATAATAATAATATTTTAACGTAATACTGAAGACCGCTAGTATTGTGATTTGTGATATTTTGTAGGTGATTTACATCTTCAGTAGTACAAAGGCGTTAAGAACACCATCAAATCTATTAGTTGTGAATTTGGCGTTTTCTGATTTCTTTATGATGTTTACGATGTCACCGCCAATGGTTATTAATTGCTATAATGAAACATGGGTTTTAGGTATGTATGCAAATGTCACCCTGACGACATATTACTAATTAATTATTTCTAACCGAATTATGCCCGAACGTGTCTTTTTATTAGATATTTCTAATATCAGGTAGGTTTTTGTTACTAGTTTGCTAACCAATCATCTAGGCTTTCTTGAAAATGTCATAAACCAGATAATTACAGAAAATTAAAAGTGTATTTACCAATATGGAAATCAGTTTGTTGTAGACGTTCGGGAGTCCGGGCTTAACAGTATGTAGTCATTAATACATATGTAAAGGGAATGGTCAGTTTTGAATAATATTCAAAACAAAATTGCGATGGAAATAGTTATTTTTGGAAGAAAGCTTAAGTTTCAACAAATTGAAAAAGAGGAAATAGTTGGATTTTGTAAAAAATAATATGTTTACCAGATTGCTGAGAAAACCTCCTGTTTGACTCCACCTTTAACTAATTTTACGAGTTTTTGGAAATAGTTGTTTTTGGAAAGAAAGTTCACAATTGCGACATTAAATAATTGGTAACAAGAACAACTTGGAGACGTAGAAAAAATGCTTTACTGCCTCACGAAATAGTAAATTACATAACAACTCCGGAAAATAGGTTTTTCTTTGGACGAATAGTCACAATTCTAGGACGAGCGTGATGCGTACAATATTTTTTCCGAGACTCCCAAAACTGTGGATACCAACAAGCTCAATCTAATATTTTCCTTTTTTGTAATTCACGAATAATCTGTTATGTGGAGTATGGGATGGCCGTATAGATAAATATTGCCTATACAACAGCAGGTTTTCTTGCCCAATTACAACAAAAGTTCTCTCAATATGTGTTTTGGAATCCGGTATTTTCACAAGCAACATGTCTTCCTTGTCGTTTATTAGATCAATTGACATTTTTGTTAGTTCTTCACGTCTACACGCACCGGCTAATCCAATAATTGTTGCTACTTGAAAATTAAGTTGACATTTTTTTATCATACAATCGTGATATTTTGTTAAAATTACCTTCAGCGTTAGATATCTTTCGTTATCCGCTTTTCTAATGAATTTGTTGATCTGCTCACTGCTGAAGACTTATGATTTCTTGGTTTTGTGACCAACATTCTTCCTTTTAAGAAATGCGATAACCTTTGGGAAAGTGGCTATGTTTACATTTTTCTTCACTAAAATGGTACTTTTCAACATAGAGTACATGCTCCACAGAGTAGAGTATTTGACAGTTTCTGATTTTTGCGCCAAATAAGCGAAAATTACATCCTCTGTAATAATTTTGCATTGCTTCAGAGCCATCCATTTCGTGAACAAATAATAAACGTTCTCGTACATACAATAATTGTGCTGTAGCAGAAGCTGCTATATTGGAAATTTCCCAAGGCACATTTTCAAAGTCACTATCGCTGCTGCTTTCCTTATTTTATGGCGAATTGCGATCAAAAAGCATGCAAACTTTTGACACCTAATTTCATATGAACTGTCAGCCGTTATTTCTTTGCTATGCCGGAAAATGAAAAAGCGTCCGGGAAGTGGGTACATCCCGGACGGTTGCCGAAAAATACATTTTTAAATAAAATAAACATTAAATAAATTCAAAGTCTTCGTTCGCTCCTGAGGAGGCTAACAGTGTTATTGAAACGCGCGTCGGTATTTAAAAAAAGTTTGGTGCAATTATAAATTGAATTGAATTAAATTTGTTTCTATTTTTAATGTATTTAGGTCCATTATTCTGTGAAATATATGGCATGTTGGGTTCACTATGGGGGTGCGGATCTATTTGGACAATGACTTTTATCGCTTTAGATCGCTACAACGTCATCGTAAAGGGCTTGAGTGCCAAACCACTAACAAAAAAGACGGCAATGCTGAGAATATTGATTATTTGGGCAATGTCTGTCGGATGGACTATCGCTCCAATGTTTGGATGGAACAGGTATGGAACTCTGAATTATTATACACATTGCATATAAGTATTACTTATTTATATGTAGGTATATTATATAAATATGTAGTCCATTTTAAACTTCTTTTTATTGTGTTTTTGTTTGATACCTTTACATACCTTACTTTTATTACGTATAAATCTAGAGGACAAGTTAAAACCACTACTCCACTGGTTAATGGTACAACTAGCATTGAATTACAAGCACATAAATAAATATTATGCAACTTTATGGCGAAAGGTCAGTAGTTGACATCCAAACTCTCCAAATGTAAAAGAACATGTTGCAAAAAGACCCAGCAATATCATTGTCACGTTTTATCCTATAATGGCGGCATGCGCGACGAGATGCGCATGACGCCTCGCAGGAGGAGAGTCGGAATACTGTATTATTTATTATACTGTGGTATCGGCGCATCTATAGGTATAGTCTTTCTAATCTTACTTTAAAATTATATAAAAAACCACAACTCTATATCCCTCAGTAAAGGCAATACCGACCCCAGCCGTCCATAGGCGCACCCTTTTTTTTCATAACATACACGCCCAACGATATTTTAAATATCCTTTACGTATTAACAATTGTATGTTCATTTGTAGATGTAGATGTCACCAAACACATTCTTTTAAAAGAATAATTAAATGTAAAATATGTTAGAAATGTCACTATAGCTCTGCTTTGCCTCCTTTTTTAAACATTGTATGAAGTTTAAAACTTATGGTAATATGAAAATTTACAGATATGTGCCTGAAGGAAATATGACAGCATGTGGCACCGACTATTTATCAAAAGATATTTTGAGCCGAAGTTACCTAGTATTTTATGGAATTTTCGTGTACTTTTTACCTCTAGCAATTATCATCTACTCATATTGGTTTATTGTACAGGTAACCATTTTTGTTTATTATTTTTATATATCTTAAGTAATATACTGATTTAATATTGAAATTTAAATTAATCAAATTAAATACTAGTCAAATCGGATGTCCCACCGGGTTTAAATCGATTATGGAGAAACTACACTCTGGGACAATCTGAAAATGTGGTGTAGTCACAGTTTTAAATAATATACAGTTACTTCACCTCGTGTCGGCACGTTTGATGCTTATGTCTACAAAGCAATGAGCCGCGCTTATAATTATAGTATAGTATCTTATAGTATATATAGTAGCGGGCCAGAAATGTGGCTCGGAATGCGACGAGTCGATGCCGTATTCAGCGTCTACTGAATCTTCTTATCTATAGTTAATAATCGATGGAGTAGTACCTACTTAAATCGAGGGGGCCAATTGGGCTAAAAATTGGGCTTTTGGCAAATTCCGAATGCAGTAGTTCTTCTACCTACGAGTCTGCTAGAAAACTCACCCAGCAAATTAATCGAATTCAATAAGAAGATATGAGCCACAATAAACCCTCGTGTGGTCGCAGTGCAACATAACACATCATTCTCTGATGATGATTTTTAAAAACTGAAAAATGCAATGTATGATTAAGTTAAAAAAAGACTTAGACTAAGAACAAAGCAGTCACTTGAATTAGTAGATATCGTTTGAAATGTGGATATTCTCCTACTTTTCAGGCAGTAGCTGCCCACGAGAAATCCATGCGCGAACAAGCTAAAAAGATGAATGTTGCCTCGCTCCGATCGTCAGAAGCATCTCAAACCAGCGCAGAATGCAAACTGGCCAAAATTGCACTTATGACCATCTCTTTGTGGTTTATGGCATGGACACCGTATTTACTAACGAATCTATTCGGTATTCTTGGTAGCTCCAAAATCAGTCCATTAGCTACCATTTGGTGTTCGTTGTTTGCCAAAGCGAACGCAGTTTACAATCCAATTGTATATGGAATAAGGTAAATATTAAACAGTTAATTTCTATATTCTTTAATTTTTCTGCGTTGGCAATAATAACATAAATATCTAATAAAAAGCCCCAGAGCAGAAACATATTTAAAGTAAAATTAATTACATAAAGAATAGTTACTACTAAAATTTTTATTGCTAAAACATTTCTTCTAAGCCGAAGAGAGGGCTCATCAAATCCTGATGTCACAACTTCATAGTCTGCACCCCTTGCGGATAAATATTGTCACACCTGTATGCTCAATATTTAAGAGAGCGTATTTGGGCACGATAAACCATCCTTAAAAAAATTTCAAAAAATTTTGCTCATAGCTTTACCTTTATAGCAAAAGACCTTGCAGCTAATTCCCTCTAGCTTAATTATAGCTGTTTTAATTAATGAAAAAAGCAGAACATGGTTAATTTTAAAGATAGAACTAATATGAGAGCTCCAAATTCATTAGTTAAAAGATGTAGAATGTGCATTACTTACTGTCAATGGAGGGCAATTTGAACAATTGTTATGAATTTTCTTATTTTAATTTCGAGTATAGTTTTTTTATTGGTAAATTTTTAATTGTACTGATACGCCTTAAAATTTGTTGTTAAGTAATTTGTTATGTTTGCCCAAACTTCTACGCGGCCAGACTGATACCCTGATATTATATTATGCTTATGCATATCCATAAATTTATCTACATATTTTTTAGCCATCCTAAGTACAGACAGGCGTTACAAAAGAAGTTCCCATCGCTGGTATGTGGAACGGAAAAGGCAGACGACACCACATCACAGGCGTCAGGAGTGACGAATATCACCAATGATGAAAAAACATCGGCCTAAAACACTCGACTACCACCACTACCAAAAAACGACTAACCATACTTCATTGATTTTAACAACAAAAATCCAAGTTTTATTGCGCTATTTTTAGAATTTTTTAATTACCTACCAAGAATGAGCATTTTTCACTTATAGAGCTTTTTCATTACATTCCACTTGCTATCCTAATTCTTAGATGTTCCTAGTGGATTTACTTGTAAAATTAATGAAGTGATGTGTGACTTTCTATTCTAAATGATCTCAAAAGAAAATAATACAAAATATGTAAATGAATTTATAAATCACTTCTTGTAAATATTATAAACTATGATAAAAACTATCATTTGTATAAGATGAAATAAAAAAAAAGACGACGTTGCCATGTTTCTTGTTAACAATAAACCCTACGAGCATTTTGAAAACTAATATTTGTGCTTCATTTTGATTCCTCATACCTACAGTCTCTCCAAATAAGCTGCTGATTTTCTGACAGTTCTTTACCTGTTTGTACCGAGTCTAACCTTACTTTTTGAGCAGCACACAAACTGTATCTACTCAAATTTTTACTAGCTCTAAGATCTTCACGGCCCGGACCAACCATCCAAATTTCAGCTCTATAGTACATAAAACACTGGGCATTATACCATAAAATACAACTACGGATAATATAAGATTACAGGAGGAATTCCATTTCAAAAATAAGACAATATACCACATAACTATAAAAATACAATATAATAAGTTAATCGAAACAAAACTTACCTTGCTTGATCTATTGGAAACGTGAAAATCGATAAGTTACTGTTATAACTCTTGTTCGCACAACCTTTCGCTGAACACACTACGCCACACTTAAGTTTATTTATGTTAACGGAAAAACGAGAAGAACGTAAATTTCGTAATCACACAATATCTCACTTGCAATCGAAAATCTCAGATTAACGCTGCCACTGAATATCCGTTCGCTCGCAACGCTAAACTAGACTAAATTGCGTGTGGCGCCTCTGTCTAAACTCAGTACGTCATCGAATCCCTCTGCGCAAATGAGGTGCGCAAACTAGCCGCGCCCACCAGACTTTATATTCTCTTCCCTTCGTTGGTCTCTGCTACGTCCGCGGATTCACGTGGCTTTCTGGCGTCCTCACCCTTCCCTGAACAGGATCGGGGCGCTGCGCGTCGGCTGTTCTGACGGATTGGACCCTACCCGAGGTTTGTTTGGTCTGCCTATGCTATGGCGGCGGATTCAAACAGCTTTCTGGCGTGCAAATTGCCAGCACCGCTTCAGTGGCCATGGTTATAGAGGTGTAACTTATAACTGAAAACAATGCATAGCGTATTTTTGAAGTAACTACTTCTTTGGCCGCATGAGAGTGATTTTTCAAGGTCGCGTCACGACACGATTTAGAAAATTTTCGTCCCGCAAAAGAGATGAAGCATATAACAAATATGAGGGAGAGAGAGACAAAGATATTTGTGGTGTATGCTACACACTATGTCCTATACCATACACGAGTGCATGCATAGGCACAGCTACACTTAGGGCATAGAATAATAACTATATATTAAACTGTGATTAGGGTGTTATTTTACAAGGCAAAGATTTTGTATTATACGAGATACTGTTGCACGCGAATTTTGTTTTTTATAAATCGAGAGCATCTTCTGATGAAGCAAAAGATATTTTATTCAAAAGTGTGAGAAGACTAATCGCCATTGGCATGAATGTTTTAGGCGTAGTTTCAGGCAAGGGACCGTACTTTCATGGAGTTGACGTCGTCGTCCTCCTTGAAATGGATTACTTCAGAAAAAAAAAACTATTTTATTGACGACAAAAGATTTTCTGAATGGACAACTTATACTTATTTGATACATATAAAAGAGAGTGCCAATCGAAAAAATCCAACAGCACACATCTGGTATGCACCATTCGTTCGCAATAAAAATTCAAAAATCGGTATATCTACGGATTATTTATACTGTTTTTCCCACACACACATATGTTGTAAATTATTATTCCTACTACGATGGATGGATATATATTATATTAGCTATATTTCATTCTATAACGTGCCTGCTGTTCAGTATTCCGGAAAAGTCGATTATGCAATCGATTTGTATAAGGAAAATATGGTACCTAAAAGCAGGGATGTATTGTTTTTTTTTGTTTGATTAATTCTTTTTCCGATTATTTTCAAGGATTATATAAGTTGGTAGGCCGTAGGAAACTGCGATTTACAGCAGCTTCAAATTAGAGGGATTAGTGAAGATGATGTTTTCACGGCACTTAAATCGTTTAAAGCTACACAGCTACTTCGGGTCCGGATGGTGTGCCTGCGTTTGTCGTCAACGACTGTGCCTCAGTCTTCCCTAAACCGATTTCAACTATATTTAATTTCGATTCGGTTTTTTCCTACTTCAACTATACAATCTTTCATCGATTATGTAATGTGTTACGTAAATTCTACTTGAAATTCTCCAATATGGAGCTACACGCGGTCTCACGATCGGTTTTTCAGAGCAGACTCGCTCGTATATTCTCCCATTAACAACTAAGATAAACTATAAGGTGACGGTAACGTGATATCCTTAGAAACATTCCAGCAAACATTTGAAGTTGCAATACTATTGATGGTAAACTTTATTGCTGCCTCCAGCATCATCAAAATCGCTTAATGTTAGCCGATGAGCAGTTCTGACTGTGGGATGGAAAGGGAGGCATTTAATAGACGTAAGGGTGTCTCTCTATTTTATGAAATTTTCCCTGAACTGAAATTTAAAATTGTGACATATTTTGCTTCAAAAAATTAGACGTGATCTCCTTATAATGGCATATTCGAAACGATACTGCTTGGAATCTCTTTATATTTATTGATAAAAGCAAATAAATTAATTCTAACCGTTTGATTAATTTTCATACCGAAATCAGATCATAAAAAATGTACAGCGAACTTTTCTCAGTTATGTACGCCTGTCAGAAAAATCCCCTTTTACCCGAAAATTTATTTCTTAGTCCGTTGACAGTAAACAAACCGTCAATCGTTTGAAACGATATAGTAGGTAAGAGCGTGTACTCAAACACAAACATACGACTTTATTGCCAATTTTATGTGGTATCTGTAAAATAAGCATATGTTATACCTTGTATACAAAAGGAAAGCGTGTAAGAGCGTAAGGCCCGTACTGGTCTATAATGCCTTTATTACATTTCAGTTTTGTTAGAAAGGAACCTCCGAAGGCTGAAAACTGCTTTAGGAAAATTAGAATCTGGCAGAAGGAACTAGTCAAAATTCGTCGGAATCGAAACAAAGATAACAAAGCTCACTGCGTGGCAAAAATGTGTATCTCGATAAATTAGAGATATCTCAGAAATTAAGGATTTTGAGAACGAACTTGAAGGATATTCAAAAGTCAGTTGCGATATTGTAAACAGGAATCTCTATCTAGTTTGAAAATGTTCGCATTCGATGATAATATATAAGAGTCATTCAGAGGCAATATTTATAATATAATTATATTATAATTTAGATATTTATTATTAAACTTATAATACCAGCAGTTTTCCTGGAGAAAATATGCTCTTTCGTTTCTGTTTCGACTTCATTTCGTCTCTTCAGTTGTGTAGATACCACAACATAGTTACCCCGCAATATTAATCGGACATAGAAAATTTTGAAGTTTAGATATGAAAAAATGATGGCCATAAAACGGCCTAATACTCGAAAAAAAAATTCAAAATTGATGCAATACTAAAAAAGTTATTTAGGATTGATTTTGAACAAAATTTTCTTTGTCCGGTTAACATTTTCTTGCACCTCTGACATCCTATATATGAGAAAATAGCACACATACGCACAATTTTAATCTCCCTTGTGGTTTGAAGGGGATATATTAACGGTGCCTATTATGGAAGAGAGACTGAGGCCTACACATAAAATATATTAAAGTGAACTTACCCTACATGGTGTGGAATAACAGATTGCTGAATTAATTCTGTAAATTGGAATTGAACTGGAACAGGAAGCCGTTTGGGGATTTCCACATATATTTGAGATTATTGCCTTATTAACTTCAACTTCAAATGATGTTTACCTTGTACAAAGCTAGAGGTTTAATATTGGATTATTGATGAAGTTTAAATTACTAGAGCTGCTTTGATAATTTATATTTGCTTAGGATAATTAATAACATAAAATAAATTAAATATTTTGATAGGAAACTTCCATGCTTCGAATATTAAATTCCCAAAAATAGTTGTTTCATACAGTCTCGAGTCATTTGGTGAGTATAACGCTTCATGCATATCTATAGCTCAAAATTATTATAGCAACAGAAAATTATTTTTGTCCCAAATCTAAAAAAAAAATTAGGTAGCTTGGTGCCACTGATATAATAATGGGAAAATATATCAATTCCACTCGTCCAGAATATGTCACATTCCTCACTTGTTACAGAATTTACTATTATCAAACTTAAATATTAGATGGTATTTAAAGTAACACATTAACACTGGCTAAACTATTTAATTTCCTAAAATTTGGTCCCAGGCGTGAATACTCCTGCTCCTGTCCCATTATTGGTTTTGGAGCAATCTTTAAACCAGTTGATCTTGAACTCGTTTTGTAGAAGTGCCATATTATACAGGCTTGCAAAAAAATGCTATTCGAACTGACACCGGAAAAGATCGCGATAAGTATTTGAAAAAAATCGGTTGTGTCGCCCCAAAACATTTCCGACAAAATATAATATGATAAATTTAATATAACCTGCGTAGCGAAACAGAATTTAATAATTATTATTATAATTGTATTATTTTTATTGTTTCCAATAAACTAACCTAACAAACTAACTAGATTATACAAAAATTACAAATAAAAAAAACGCCAGAGGTGGGATTCGAACTCAGCACCTTCCGCATGAAAAGTGCACGTTCTACCACCGACTTTTTCTTCTTCTTCTTCAAATGTCGTGTCCTCCTTGAACATTGGTTCATTCCCAAAATGCTGTGACTTTCAATGCCGCAACAAGCTTGTCTCTGCAAAGCAGATAGTTTTGCTTGGGTCGTTCGCTGTAAGGCTTTCGCCCACCAAGCAGCTGCTCCATACGTTATTATGGGCCTTATGACCATAACGTCAAGTAACAAGAGTACTGGGAAAGCAACTTACACACCAGCAACCTTAAAGAAAACACCATCAAGATGGCCTGGCACCAAATATACTCGGAATCATTGGAAAATAGCCTAGCGCCTTCCAAGCGGAAATTAGCGGAATCGGTAGATACGTATAATTTAACCTAGACAGGAACTATCGGAAGGGCGCCATTGCGATCCACTCTGATGTGTGGGAATGCGTAAGATGTCTTTACGAGCTTAGCAAGAATAACAGAGTTTCCCTTGTTTGGATACCTGGACATTCTGGTATCAAGGGAAACGAAGGTCTCAACCCTTTTTGTATGGACTGAACCGTTCTGCGACTTAGGAAAACACACCTATAAGGAGAAGTTCAGAATTAAGGAGGAAACAGGCAGAGCAATATTCTTGCAAAATCTTCCTGGACTGATGCATTCCAAGAAATTCCTTGGAAACTGACACGCCTATGATAATTCTAATTTAATCCATGTAATTATCATACACATAACATCTAATTTCCGAAATAATAAAAAAAATCTAGCTGTCGTGATGTCTCCTGTTTCGTTTGTTTTCATACCGGATGAGTCAATATTAACACTAATTGAGTCCGGACAATAAATCTTTTCGTCAAAACAACATAAATCTTTTTTATAATATATCGCCCACTGCACCAGCTATTCTAATTCCATTGGCGCGGTTTAAGAGGCGTGTTTCTGAAATAATTAAAATTTGTAAGTGAAATGTTACCGATTATATACTTCTATAATTATAATTCAGGCATTCCTCGTGGAACAACTGCTACCGGAGGGTAAGGATATCACCGTTCTCCCAGAATAGATTCTTGTAACTCAGAAAAGCTGTCGCGTAATTGTTTCAATTTCGTCGTAAATCAACAGCAATACGTCTTGGCCCAACTCTTCCTACTTCGACAGTATAAGCCATCAAAACCTAAGTGAACTTGCGAGATAGGGCATGCCATGCTTTATCTCTATAGGTACGTGGACCTCCCACGTACCTATAACCCAACTCGAAAAAGAAAATACGTGTGCCTGAGGCGTACAGACACAGACGGCACCCCATCGTCCCTACACTGAAAAAAATATTGTACGTAAAACCAATGAATGGTTGTCATCAATATTTTGAACATTAATATTATGAATTGGTCACTGTTACAATGAATTTTGATCATAAATTAATAATTTCATACATAGAAACAATGTACGATGAAACATTAATCAATAAATGCAAGACATCGAAAATTTATGTTTTTTTTCATCAATATAATGTCACTATTTATTGCTTCAATGTTTTAAATTTATTAATTTATGCTCTTCGCCTTTAACACAATAATTTGTAAATCATACACCTATGAACAGCGAACATAGAAACTAATAAACGATCATCGTTGATTCAATGGATGCTAAGCATTAATTTTACGAACCTAACCATTAAATTCTGAATAACGCGCGCAAATCAATGCACCCGGACCATAGATTGAATACTCAAAACATTGACATTATGACATTCTCATAGACTTTTTGTTTACGCGTCCTTTTTGTTTTGTTTAGTTAAATGTATACATTTGAAAAGTGAAGTGTGTTCCTAAATATATTTTTAAAATTTGTTCCCAAATAATACAACAAATGTAGAAATATAAGGTAAGTAGTAATCCTTTTATATAAGTACCATTTAGTAAAGTACAAATCTAAAGTCAGTTTAAAACGAAAAAAAAAAACAGTGCGGTATTCCTTTGTAATGTTGAAAACCCGCCGATACGACGGGAGAAATTTGATGGGCTCTTCATGGATATTTAGTGCTATCCGCTAAGCTATGTTCCAAAGGTGCCAGTGGAAAGATATGCCATTTAAAGTACACAATAAAAGACTCTCAAGAATCTTTTTTATTTTGTGCTAAAACAGTTCAAGAAATAGAAGAACATATAATAAACCTTAAAGGAAGAAAATCTGCAATTCAACCGTACTTATGGGTTCTATAAGTCTATTCTAAAGGCGCACACTGTTTACTTAAAAACCTGTTATTTTGATTAATAATAATAATATAATAAATGACTTTATTGAGAACTTAGAAAAGTTACACAAAAGGCGAAGTCGATGCACAGCCTCCTAGCTTAACATATTAGCAATACTAAAGATAACTGCATAATAATAACAACAACAAAAACCCTGATACATAAAAAAAGGCAATGATTCCTGGATGCCCTGCGGCACTACGCAATGTCCTGGGCCCAGACACTGCCGTTCCCAAAATGACAACCTGACCTCTATCATTCACATATGTTCCGAGTAGAGACACAGCAGACTCCCCAAAGCCCAGGTAACCCACAATGGCCAGCAACAAACCATGACCCATGCGGTCAAATGCCCCTTGCGTAGTCCAACAGCAGCAATGCCGTCAATCGACCCTGATCTACCGCCCCCAATGCATCATCCAGTATTTTAAGTCATGTCGTGGAGCAACTGTGACCCTGACGGAACCCAGACTGGACCTCCGACAACAACCCATGCCCATCAAGATATGTTTTCATTTGATTGCAGATTACTCTCTCAATAACCTTGGAGATCGCTGGGAGTATATTAATCGGTCTATAAGATTAAATGTTGATGGAGTTTTAGTTTTGGGATTGGAATGACATTGGCTTCTTTCCAACATGTTGGGAAGTTCCTCGTTTCTATATAGTAATTAACTAGATGCTGTATAAAGGGCATTATAAACGGAAAACTACTACTACTAGCATATCAATACTGATCATGTCACTGCCTACAGCATTTGACTTAATCCCAAGCAATGCATCAAGTAGCTCCCCATGATCCACCATTGTAAATTCAAAGTTAATATCAGGCCTAATTTTATTACCTAAGTAAAAATTGATCGTTCCTGGGTCCGGATTGTTGGTAGAAGTGGTCACAAAAAAATCATTAATATTATCAACATCATGAATAAAAGACGGTATTGTGATATTTTCCCTTGCATAAATGTTTAGATCTCGTAATAATTTCCAATTTTGTTTAGAAGAATTTCCGCGGACTTTAGTTTCCAAATATAGTTTTTTCTCCCTTTTCACCTCAGACGACAGACGAATCTGACATGTTTAGCATTTAATATTAACTAAATTAGAAATAAAGCCTTTAGATTTCGAGTGTCGTACAAATATGGTTTAATTTATTTACAAAGCAGAGTGTCGTGGGTACATCCGACAGAGGGCATAGAGGAGATCCTGATACTTCGTCCGTTTCTCGCTCTCCTTAACAATAATGTTCGTCTCCGCCGGAACCGAGAACTCTATGATGAAGATCTTTTTGTTCGGCTTGTCAAGGAGAACTAGGTCAGTTGCAATAAATGGTACATGCCTCATTACCTATTACTGACGGAAGATCTGCAGGAGCGTACGGCAGCACCGGGTTTTTCAAATCCATTTCGCTTTTTGGCCGTCTTGATTTTTGAATGATTTTAATTATTTCAGCCTCAGAATAAAACTGATTCCATTGTTTTTCACGAGGAAGGGAAAGCTAATAGGCATCAGAGATCCCGTTATGTATCGAAAATCACTTGGACTAGTTGCAGATGGTAAGTATTTGGAGGTTATCCTGGACTGCCAGCTTATGTAGAGCTGTATCCTTTACGGCCTGTTATTGTTAGCAAATTAATTTAATTTAGATCCGCTCTTGTATAGTCAAGCAGTTCTCTGAAATCCTGAGATATACCAATAACTGCTCTGCTCAAGGAGTGCGGGGATATGCCATCAGATCATATTAATAAGATAGTTCGAAAGAGACTACAAATGAAGCAGTTGGGTTTAGATCGCTAACACAATTCAAGTCTAGGAATTTTGTGGAAAGCAGTTAGTGTTAACTCAAATGGATCAAAAGTTCTCTGATAATATTTGTTTTATTGGAAATTTTGGATTATTTTTACTGGAAACCATTAAAATTAGGCCGTCTCCGACCATGTTTATGGCACGCGAGGAATTACAATTGGTATAAATTGACATTTTACACCAATTTAAAATGGTTATTATTCTAATAACTCTGATGATAGTCATTAAAGTGAATGATAGAAGAGAGTGAATTTATTTTAAGACAGTTTCTTTTAGAAAATACGTTGGCGTTTGTATGCAGGAGACGCCTACATGATAGATAATAGCCCTTAGGCTCAAGAGCGTTACGCAATAATAGCATTTTCTAATTAACAACACATATATTAGGTTACACTATGTTTTAAATCAACTCAACTGGCTAAATTTATCATTTTAAGACAGTAAAAGCCTGTCACCAATATCCTGATAATGCAAAAAATGTTAAACAAACATATTTGAACTTTATATTCGAAATATAACTTCGACTGGCACATTAAACTGAAGAAAATACAAGTTTCTCAAACTATGGATGTGACATTGTTCGAATATTGTTTTCCCACAAATCGCATAAAGTTAATTGTGTCTGGCTGCCAACGTCAATGCCTAGAATTCCAGCGTAAGTATCTAGTGAATATTTATTTACACAAAATAACATTCAGTCATGTATTTGTATGTATACAATCTACCACATGTGGATATACCACGGAAAAGAACAATGACAAAATCCTAGAGTTCCAAAACATATAGAAAAGAGAATTTTAACTAGGAGGAGCATAGGCATTCCAAAGCCATCATAGAACTACAAATTGCGGTCACTTAGCTAAACAAATTCTGGAACAAAAATGCTAACGAAAAAAAAAATAGAATTGAAGTAGTAATCCATATGTAATGTAATATAATAATTACAATAGTCTCCACCAATATATGAAATTATTTAAAATAAAGGGGCATATTTCGGAGTCGCTTCCATTTTCAGCCTAAAAAGCAACAGTAAAAGGATCATATAAATGTGCCAACATCAGTAAATTTAAGAAACAATAGAGGACAATCAAGAGTCCAACAGTAATTTCCAAACTGACAGGACCGCTTTATCCACACATCATTTTGAGACTGGCCACAAGTTTCAATTTAATGATTACTACAAGAGAAATATTTCAGAAATGATTTATATACAGCTGAATGACACGGTCAACCTCCGCACTGATACTCAAGGGCTGAGTAATATTTATAACAATCTCTTGGATAACTATGGGTCTTTGAATTGTTCATCTTACTATAGAATGTGTGTAATTTGAAATATACTTTGTGACAACCCAGGTAATATTTGTCTGGAAAGAGGAGGGAAAAAGGAAAAAAGTTGAAATGTACCTTTTTATTTAGTTATTGTTTTTACTGAGTACTAGTATGAAAACTATTTTATTAAATATTTAAATTTTAGCCTCCATTCCAACCTCTATAGAATAAATAATTAATGCACCTACTGTGTTATGTTTTTGCTGTATTGTGTAGTATATTTACAATTTTTTTGTGTATTCTTTAAACTAACTTCAAGGTAATTGATTTTGTTTGTAAATTTTGCATTTTTGTTTGTTTTTGTAGTGCCTGAAGAAGCGGCAATAAAGGCTGCGAAACGTCGCATATGAAGTGATTTGGAGTTTCTGTTTTTTGAAGTCCTCTACCCTATGAGATTTTCTATCAATTTATATTTGAGAAGGACACGAATAATAACAATGGATTATTGAAAAGTTTATTATTAAAAATATTTCATTGTTATCAAAAAAGGACATGTGTAAAAGCGAATATAATATAACTTTCGACAGTTTTTGCAATTTTTTGTATTATAGGTATAAATGTTAATTTTATTTATTTTTAGTTTTATTATTCGCAAATATTCCAGGTATGTTGAAAAATGTTTTAATTTTTTTTTTGTTTTTATGTAGAATTCTTTTGACTGAGCTTTAGCTTACCGATTGTTCCCGAGCAATTTCACGTGTGCTGATATGTGGATTTTCTACCACTTTTAATATTACATTCAATTAATTTTCATCATTCAAAACAGTTTTGGTCCTAGTTTGTTTCGGGTATTTTACTGATCCCGTGTTTCCAAAACGATTCATTAAGTAACCTTTCCATTGTTATCTTTTCTGATTGCCTTCGAGCAGGATATCTTTCTTGGTAAATTCTTTGTGCAAGTAAAACATTTTGCATACATTCTCCCAATATCCAAATCATATCTATTAACTCATTTTTGGGAAAATTCATTTCAACCAAAATTTAATTAAGTAATTATTAATAAACTAATTGTTATAGGTACTTAATACTTACTTTTGTAGTAAATATAGCTAATGATTAAATGTCACTGTCATTCGATCAAATCCTTGTTGATTCAGTTGATAAATATTGCAATTATAAACCGGTTTTGATTACGATTATGATAAATAAATAACTATTAAAAAATAGGTTGTATTTGAAAAATATTATTTTGGTGATCTTGTGTAATGTTTTTCAATAACAAAAATCAAAAATTAAATTAGGTATATGCAAAAAGATCACGTAAAGTCCAAATTTTCTAATATTTTTTTGTTTAAATGAAAATATCTTAAAAACTGATAGCGTTAGGTATAAGAAAGGCTATATAAGAATAAACGCTTATCAATTTTCCTTTTAGTTTTTCATATTATATACAGGGTGTCTCATTTGGAAAATTCGAGTAAAACGCAAATTTGAGTTTGGGCTCACCCTGTATACAGGTTTTGCACTATATACTAACAATTATCTTTTTCTAAAAGTTGATAACTATCAAAAAGCTATGCCCGTAAGAAGCAGAGTTTAAATTATTTCAGTTCCAGTACAGAAGCCTTAGAATTCGCCATGTTTTGCATATAATACTAGTGGTAACTTTTGAACCACTCGGTATAATTTACTAAAATTTTGGTATGATTAATGTCAAGTCTAAACCAATAAAATTGTGGAATAATATATAGGGTTTCCATTTAAAAAAAAACTAAGTTTGGTTCACCCAGATGAGAAGTACAAATAACAATCATATTAAAAAACGTACTTTATGACTGCCTACACACTGGCTGCTTAGTTTTGCGTGAAATTTTTGGTCTTTGAGGTAATATCGAACTTCGACGCACTAATAACTCACTCTGTATATCTTTCTATCGACTCAAATAAAGAATTCATACATTTCTCTAAATTTTATATTTTTTTTAAATCAAAGCCGAAAGTTCTTAAAAAATCACCTAATTTTTAGCTTAAAACAACGTACCTAAGTAATATAAAACGCTAAAGGAAATTTTTCATAAACTTTATTTTGTATGTATACGCGCGCTGACACCATAAGATTTCATTATCATTATCAAAAAATCATGCATTACTAATTTTTCAAGTTATCGGAACCAGCCGTCTCGTCGCATAGAATTCGCCTGCTGGTTTCAGTCGGCTGTGATCCTTTCGTCGAAGAGCGTTGTATTTTGGAACCGGTTTAAAATACTACGAAAGATCGCGTCGTTGTATATACCGTAAACTCTATCATTATTTTTTGTCAAAATATTTATTCTGTACATTTCAAAAAGTAATTTTAGTGTGTTTTTTTTTTTTGTTAATTTAGTTGGTTAATACGAAGTGTTTGTTATATATTTATCCGTTTTAATAATAGCTAAGTGAACAGATTTAAAAATTACCTACTTAGTGAGTTTATTTTGTCTACGCACAATTAGTTAGGTTTATCATTGGTAAGTCACATAATTTTATATCCATTAGCAAGAATTGTCGACAGCAGCAATTTTAAAGTTAAAGAAATAATCTATACCTATTTACTTAACTGTGGAGTGCAAAATGATTATTGTTGTATTAAAATTTTGTGTCGTGCAACACCGGTTCATATTAAAACTTATTTTTAAAACATTTTCCTTTCTTTACTAAAAATTCCATGTTTTTATACCTTTAGGTATTTGCAGTTTTTTTGTTATACCTAAAGGTATCTTATGTTTACTATAAATTAGCAAGCACTCAGAGTAACAATTGTATAAATTATCGAAATAATGACCTATATTTGACTGTGTGCATAATTAAATGGAATACAACTGGAAAACTTCACCTCCACAAATTGTTGATGATGAGATCATAGAGGTGGCGTTTTTCGATTACATTTGATAATTTTGTACCTACCAATCATCAAAAAGAGACTGGGAAGGTGTATTCTTACGTTCTTTATTGAAGTTTATCTTTAGTGTTTACAAAATTAATTAGCTGGTTGCTAGGGTTACATTTAAGTTCATCTTAACCTTAATCATAGGGCTATTTTTAGTTGTTGGTTGTCGTTAACCTTTAGATGCATTTGAATTTGAAGAGATTAGGTGCCTTAGTCTAATACCTATGCATTTGTCATAACAGATTTCTTAAATAAATTATCGTCATGTTTGCATAGATCTTTAGCGCAATTATACGAAACTACAAAAATTTTTGAGAAAAATAATAAATAACTATGAAAATTAATAATAAATGTATAGCGTTTCTAAAGTTAGTTTAAAATGATATAAAAAACAACAACTCTATATCCCTTTGTAATGTCAATACCGACCGTAGTCGTCCATAGGCGCACCCTTTTTAACTTTTGATAACAATACATGCATTACGATAGTTTAAAAATCCTTTATGTATTAACAATTGTATGTTCATTTGTATAAAAGTATACTGTATTTTTCCTTGCCGCTCCAACATGGCAACATATAAACCTACGCTGAAAAATACTGTTTTTGTTTTTAGAAGTTTAGACATAGATGCACACGTACCTATAGTCCGTGTTCAAACAGCAAGGAACATACCTTTATAATAATTAATACTATGGTTAATACTTGTTATGCATATAAGTAGATACAGTTACAATAATATGATTCTGATATTATAAACTAACAACAAATTTTACTCACTTAGTCAGTGATGTTTGCTATAGAATTTTATAATATGTGTATTCGTCACTTCATTATTTACAGACCTTAACTGATGATAAATATTTAAAAGAAGACCGCTGGAAATAGGTCTGGATTTTATAGGAAAGGTAAAATCCAGACCTATTTCCAATCTAAATACGAAATAAATATCTCTTTTAAAACAATAAATAGCTTGGGAACTTTTTTGGTGAATTCTAAAGATGTCATTCCATTGACAAGCAAGTCTGGAGTATATTGCTTGTCATGCTCACAGCCAGCATGTGCAGCCAGGGTACATAGGCCAATCAGGACGTAAGATTAGTGTACGTGTAAAGGAGCACACTAATATAATCACTCGTTATAGAAATAACAATCTTAACTTAATTGATGAATATGATAGCACCTCTTCCTTTGCGAATCATGTTCTTAACCACAATCATCGTTTCGATGTCGATTTAGGTCTGAAGGTGATCCATGTTTGCAACAAGGGCATTAAATTAAATCTTTTGGAAATGTTAGAAATTTTCAAGGCTGTAGGAGATAACATTATATGTTTGAACGATCAGTTGAAGTTCGAACCTTACAATTTTTTCGAGGCTCTTCTACATTTAAAACATTCCTGAGGATTTGTGTACCTATTAGTCTCTTTTATATATGTTTATACCCATGGCTTGGAGTTTGATCTTGTCATTGTTATATTCCTTCTATGTTTTATTTAAGTGTTTTTGCTTATTTATTTGTATACATTTTTAATACTTTTTAAACTTTAATAGCGCTTGTAATGTCCCATTACTTTTTGTCTGTTCATTTTACTTTATCGAGACCAAAAATTTTTACGTGTTTTTATTTATATATACCTGTATGTGCTTTTGTTATTTTAAATTCAATATTTTAAGCAAAAAGAATTGTATATTTTGATTTAGTCTGTTAGGAGCTCTGCCTTCACAGAGTGAACATTTTTATACCACCAAGGTTTGTTAACTTGTGTTTTCGTTATTTATGTAAGAACCCTTTTTTTAATATTGTGTTGCTGCCTTTTAGGCTGATGATAGAGCTGTGTCTCCGAAACATGTCCCTTTGACATTTCATAATTTATGGACTAATTAAATAGTGGAGACGATGATTTTGGTTTTATTGTAATTATATTACACTCCACTGCATCTAATGGATTACTCCTTTAATTTAAAATAATCTATCCTTATATACCTAATAAGTATAATTAAAAATTGGAATGCATTATTATGAATGTATCTAAAGGTCAACAGCATCTTGTTTTTAGTCAAAATCGTTTCATGACAAAAATAAACTGTTTTAATGGTATATACAAAATAATATAACCAAATTAAAATCTATCTATATATTTGCACTTGTTATCTATCCATTTTATATAAACCCTGTATGAGCATTTGGTTAATGCCTCCTTTAGTCGACTGAAATGAAATAGGATAACGAGAATGTTTAGTTTTTGTTCCTCAAATTAATTCAAAAAGGTTTTACTGATTTTTCAATTAATTAGTAAGTAGAAAAATTAGCATTGGACATGTTTCCTTTTTCTCTGGGACAGTAAGTAGTTCCCTAAATAAACTTATATCACTCAATTTTCAAGCAGATGCGCTAGAAAAAACCTACAGCACATATAAACATGTCTTAATATTTTGGCACACACATAATATGCATTGGTTTAATCTTTTTTCGGGGATTTTCACTAGAGGTTCTATTTACCAGATTGCATAATATATCAATGAAAATTACTGCCTATTCAAAGAATTTTTTTATCTTTAAATCGTCAAGGAATTTCAAAATGACATTATTATGTTGTTTCGTAATATTATTAAGAAGAAAACGTTTTATTAAATAATATTGCGCGTTATTAAAAATTAGAATAAATTATTTTTATTTATCTAACAATTCTAAGGATGGTTTTTATTTTTTATCCTTTATGTTACGACTTTATTAAATGATGTAAAATATAAAACATGTTTAATTAAGCGAAAATCTAAAAATAGGTGCCGTAAACTAATTAGAACTAGATTTATGAGACACGATTTTGTGTGTTAAATGAATTATATATTTCCTTCGGAATATCTATAAATAATTCTACGAATTGTGGAATAGTTGTGGGAAAATATCCAGATTTATTACTTTGAGGCGACTGCCCAGCTCGGATTTCAGATTATAAATATATTAAAATTATTAAATTTATTTCTACATGTGAATGATTAAATCAAACATATTTCCACAACTTTTATTAAATTACGTCTTTATCAGCATTTGAAAGAATTCTAAATCTAACAAAAGCAAATTATGCATTTTAATTTTTGAAATAATCAATAAGGAATACGAAGAATAATTGCTGGATTTTTTACTTTAATATCGTATCCTGGCATCGACAATTCATATTTAAAATAAAATTTTGAATGCTGTAGCCCGTAATTGCCGTCCGAGTACATCCCAGACGTGCCCTATTGGAATCAAGTCGGGTCCTCGTACTGACCTGGCAATAGTTTCAATGCCAACTTCCAGTGTAAAGGGATCCCCATACCAAGTACCAATCAGCTTCTACCCAGTTCACGTCCTCCGGGGCATAGTGACCGGGATCTACGATAATTCGTAAGTAACGCTGGACCTCGGGCTGCAAATGAGCTTTTAGAAGTCGTTGTCTATCGGTTTTGATAGGCTGACTTAACCGGGGGTCGTGACACGATTTCTACCTTGTTGGAGAAACGAGTATCAAAATTTACCTTTAAAGCACTCAAAGTGTTGATTGCAAAATCGACGGGAAATTCAGTATCCGGAGTATGGCTAAATATTTCACATGTTTTAAAATGTGTGAAACATTTTTTACGTAATTGCGATTGAAATAGTACTTATTTATTATTTTTTGCCTGGAGGATTTGATATTGGTGTATAAATCAGGGAGAAGCTGATTATCACAAACGTTATTTGACGTTTTCTCATAAACGTTTGACTTTTTCTCAAACGTTTGACAGAAAAAAAAATACTTTGACACTTCAGCGCTTCTGTATACATACGCGATACTGATTTATTTTATTTATCTTTCACCTATTGTACGATAACTCCAACCTTCTTTGTGCAATACAACGGCTTGGGCACATTCAGCAGGCGTTAAATTTCTGGAATGTCACTGCATCTTGACCGTTTAAGGTTTAAGCCGAATTCAAACGGGCAAAATTCAAGCCACTAACTGAATTAAATGTAGTTTTATCTTAAAGGAATGTTGGTCCTGTAGAAAAAAATTGAAAACCAACAAACTATCAGCGCACAGATAAAAACTTGTTTTGTTGCAAAAATAAATAGTATACAAGGGTCTCTAAAAATATGATAAAATATTTTACAGTTTGCTTGAAATGGACATATTTTTCTAAAAATTGCTTGGAGCAATAATATTATCTTTCTCTTAGCACCTCGCACTGAAAATGTTCATAATCCATCCATAATTTAAATATTAGAGATGATTAATCACGGGCGTAACCAGAAGTGTTTTAAGGGTTATTGTCGCAAAATTAAATAAAAAAACATAAAATGAAACCCGCTTTTACAAGTTGTCTGTATAATTGAGGTTAATTAGCAATAACTCTATTGTCGCAATATATTTGCAAGGTATTAAATGCGACCATTTGCATGATCTCTATAAATCATCTCTCTGGTTGAACAAAATCGGGTATCAGTCCAAAAACTGACTGTTTCTTGTGCCATTTTAAAAAAGCAAACGTTTGTAGCAGGTTGAAATATTCCCGAATGTCAATTTTTATAAATATTTTTATGAACATACTGCAAAATACCCGATCTGATAAAACCGGGTAGTAACTTAAATACCATATAAAAAGACTAAAAAATCACAAATAAAAACTTCACCTACATCATCATAGGAACTACAGGCTTCATGGGCCCATTTGTTGCAAGACACACATTTTATCCAGCCTTAGTTCGACTTAGAGTTTTAGAATAGTTCGTTGCAATAGAGATATGCATCGTCATTATTATCTTCTTCCTCCGAACTATCAGAATCTGCAATCGGTAATTCCCGAACCCAAGAAGTCATCCATTTTGTGAACGTAGTCTTCGCGCTTCATTATCACCAGACAATATCCCTTATCTGCCTTCGTCAAGATAATATCGTTCTCCTCAATTTTCTGTTTAATGTGCTTTATAGTTCTATTGTAAAAAGTGTCAGCCTTGCCGTAGTCCTTCGAATTTACAACATTGATTATCTTTGATCTTATAATGTTAAGCAATATTTGTTGTTTTTAAGATGTTCTCACGTTCGACCTCAAGCATTTCTGTTTCGTTTTTAGAAATTCTACATGGCAAATTGAACTTTAAATTATCACACAATCATTTCATTGTCATGACAAATTTATAAACCTTTTCTGAAAAGTGTGACATACCGGCGTTTCTTGACGTCTCATGTTGGAATTATCATATTTATTGTTCTTCAAAACGTGAAGTTTTTTATTTAATCTATCGTACGTGTTACTAAACATGCTAGGCTCACTAGTGTCCTAGTGTCATCATAGTTCTCCAAAGAAAAGCATAATTTTTTAATTTGAAAAAATAGTCCATTCTTAAGCAGAGTTCTAGATTTTCAATGATAAATAAAAGACAATCTCCACAAAAATATTTTTTGTTATGCTTCAGTTTTAGCACTATTTTTAAAATATTTTAACTGATTTTATTCTGCCGTTTTCGTTTTTTTAATCGATTATTTGGCGATATCTTCTTTAATGACGATTTTGTCTGTTTTGTTATTTCGGTTTTACTCTTTTTGTTTTCATCTTTGAGGCATACCCGGCATATCGTACCAATTTACTTTCCGCCTAAACTTAAAAACCTTTTTGGACCCATATTAAATTCCACTTGATGCTTAATTAACTCCTCTACAATGGAAAAAAATCAAATAATAAAGAAACGGAATTTTCTAAAACCTGCAAATGCCTTTCAAACAAAAAATGCGTCGCCTTTCGTATTATTTTATGATACTCTATGCCTTGGTATTTGGTATATTCAGTGTGACACTGTACGTATTCATTTAAACATTTATCGAGCTATTTTCATGACAGGTAAAATACCAGTAAAGAATAACTGCGATAGAGGTAGTTTTTAGAACTATTATTTACTTTCCCTCTTCTGTTCTTTAGCACTTGAGTTAAATACTTACCTATTGGTATTATACATAATATGCAGAAGTTCTTTGCCGACAAATTTAGGGTCTGTAATAATATATATTATTCTGCAGTTTACGAGGTTCACTTTTTATGGTAAAATCATACCTAGTGATTATATAGGTAGATGCTGTTTAAGGGGTGTTCAATTATGAGTGAATGTTGGTGTGAAAGCTTTTAGAAGGGTGTTAAAATATTTTCTCAAGTGATAGGCTATAATTGAGATTGTTAGCATGATACATTAGGTACCTAAGAGAAGTTTCTTATTAGTATTTGGTTTTATTTTTGACAACAAAGATTAGATATTATACACTGCGATTTATGATTTCCATAGCAAATATAAAGTCTATGCGGGATTTGAAAATATCTATATATTTTACGGTGCTAAATTGCTACACTAAACTGCCTGTCGGTCGCGATCTGCTCCCAGTTGCTATTCACATCTAAGCTACACTTCTTTATGTTGGTCTTAAGAACATCCTTGTACTTCTTTTGCTGCTTTCCGTGATCCTCCGATGAGTGGTCCAAAACACATTCGCAACATAGTTCGAACGTCTATGTTTATGATTATCGAAGAATTACGTCTTCAGACGACCAAATCGATTGTATTAAAGTATAATAATACTTATTCTGAAGACATTTATTCCGCATATTTCTCAGAAGGTTTCAGATGCTATGGTTAGAAATTGCAAGCAATTTAATATTAACTGTTAGCAAATACTGTATTTCTCCTTTGGCCGTTCCAAATTGGAGTACGTTAGACAGATATGGAATCCTTAGTATAATAACTAGAGAGAGTACTGCAGAGATTTTTTAAAAATTTGCGTACAGGTCTGATGGTGAATATCCCCGTCGCGGAAGTGATTATTACTGTCTCAGGCACAGATTTAAGTTTCTCTGGAAAAATCTACAGGAGACCAAGCTCAGGTTTGTCTCGTCTAATATAGGAATAGGAAGCTGGTGATCTCTTATAACGTGAAACTATCCTATTTCTCTAAGTGCCCTGTGAACGCGTACTAAAACTTCACGATAGGGACGACGTCTTTTAGGAAATGCGGCTATGTAGAGCCTACGAGCTTCCAACGCGTTTTCCCAAGCAAGCTCATAATATAAAAAAGTGCATATCAGCATATTCTTGGTTAGAGTACATAAAAGGCATTGCGTTTCCAAAATTTTTATACTCTTTCAAAAGCACTCACTACCACACGACCTCAAATCGCAACTAAATAAATTATTTCTTTTTAAACGACAGATAGATTTTGTCGGCAAAATAAGCAAAAAATTTAAACAAAAACTTATCAGCTTAGATTTTTTTGGGCCATGTAGCATATCTGTTGGTTAGGTACCTACTATTATTTTTATAAAGTAATAGGTACGGGTGTTTTATCTAAGCGTGGTCTCGGACTGTCATGTCCGGTTAAAAATCATAAACATAACGACCTAAAAAAAATTTAAAATAAGGAAAAATTCACTTTTTAACCTTATAAGATAAACGCACCGTGAAAAAACATTTTTTTTTATCTGCATTTCAGATATTGACAAGTTGTCAAGTTTTACTAGTGCTTTTCCAAAATTTTTTTAGTGAGAGAGAGAGAAATTTACAGTTTTCAAATTTGAGGCATTTCAAATGGACCTGTGGTTAATTAACAGGATTATCTTTAGCATGATTTGAAAAAGAATTTCATTGCCTTTCAGATGATATTATCTGATTTTTTCTGGGAAGTGTAGTTCTAGAAAAATTGTAGGTTAAGTGTTCAGAAATATTTAAAACTTAACAAAACATTAAATGCCAATATCTCGAAATCGATGAAGAATTGAAAAAAAGTTTATAGCTCGATTTATAGAACAAAATTTGTTCATTTTGATCAGTAGAATCTAAACTTTAAATATTGCTGGATACGACTGGGTCACCCTGTATTTGAATATTGTACACTGTGTCCAAGATAAGAATGAAATAGCATCTTGGAAACGGTAGGAGTTCCAATATCTGTTAAATTAAAGAAAAGTTGTACAATTTAAATACCTTTTAAATGGTGTTTTCCAAAGTAAACTAACTTTAGCCGTTTTCGAGAATTTTTGAAAAACGATTTAACAATAAAAAAAATCCAGCGCCGTATTTAAAAAAACCAAGTTGATGATGATTTTTCAAAAACAAAACGTCGTAGTGAAAATTTGTAAACGCTATCTTATTCTCCTGAAAAAGTAACAATAATAAAGTGCTTTTCATTTTTTTATATCTGTAAAAATAATGTCAGAAATAAATAAAAACAAAAATCCCAAAAAATTGTTTTTTCAAAAATTCTCGAAAACGGCTAAAGTTAGTTTACTTTTGAAAACACCATTTAAAAGGCGTTTAAATTGTACAACTTTTCTCTAATTTAACCGACATTGTCTCTCCTACCATTTCCAAGATTCCAAAGCTATCGCATTCTTATCTTGGACACTGTTAAAACTAACCTTAAAGTAGGGCAACTATTTGTTTCTATTCTTTTCGTTTATTTTTGTGGTATGTTTTCTTTTTCATTTGAGTCAAATTTGAGATAAACTGAGAAATAATATAAACTAACTACGCATATGTTTTTTTTGTATGATTGACATTCATTTACTTAAACTATTATTTTAACCTCGAGACTCTCATCCAGACTCTCAGCTTGGTCTCGTCTCGAGAAGATGAAAAGAAACCAGTCTCAAGTCTCGTGGCCTCCCTATTCCTATCCGATGTACAGATTAGCTTCTGCATTCGTAGATTGCAAAGCAAACAGAATGTTACGTTTTTCTGTGTGAGAGTCAGGTCGAATATACATTTGAGGTCTTATCTGATATGCGTGATATTAATTCATATTCGGTTGACGAAATAGGAAATGTGGCAGACACCTATTTGAATAGATAATTATAATTGTTTTGATTGTGTTTATTGTATTTTTCCTCTCTCCAATTATTGTTCTGGTAGTTTTATTTGCAACTGATCTTGCTCTGTAAATGAATATATGTATCTTGGGCAATAAAGCTTTATTATTAATATTATTAATATTATTAAGACATGTAATCTATGTAGTAAGTATTAAGAGAAGAGGAATTTTAATTACTTACTTAAACATGCGCATAATATAATACATAAATAAATTAAAGGAAACATTATGTGTGGAAATAATATAGACATTATTTTTTAATGTATTTTTTCAAAACATATCATTGCACATTATCTTCATCATGACTATAATCATTTATTATTTTAATATGTTGTTTGCGGCTTTAGCTTTGCGAAAGTCGTGAGAAATTTAATATTTATTATACAAAAATTGTCAGGCTTTTTTATGCGTTCTTCTTTTACATATCTTATCTAATAATTAAAAAAAAAAAGTTCAGACGCATATAATATGCATAGTGTTAGTAAATATTTACATTTGGTACCTATGCGCCAACAATTTTTAAATGTATAATACAAGGATGTGCTAAAAACTTTCGGGCGATAATGAGATGGCACCAATATACTTGCTTTTTCCTTGGTATGTAAGGTATATGTGAGACTCAGGTGCCGATTTCGCCTAACTGCCGAAAGAAGCACTTAATTTGCGGTATGATCAAAGGGAAATGATCAGTTGCCGGAAATATAATGTTCTGTTTCGGAATTTACACATTTCGCGATCTGATCAATCGGTAGTTCGTAGTTGCACAAGTACTGAATATACATGTGAATATATGAATCAGATGTAAAATATTTTATTACAGTTTCCGAATTATTGGAGTATAAGCTGAAGTATTTTTAAAGAATACCTAAAATTATGCTTATAATGTCAACTAAAGAAAAAGCTTAAAAAACGCGACTAGGGAATCAATTTAATAAAAGGGGTCTAGTTGATCTCATAGATATGCCATCTGAAACCGACGGAGAATTTAAATTTATCTTAAATTATCCTAATCAACAAGTTTGTTTTTCTTCGACCATTGAACACACAGAGTGCCGAAGGTGTAGCTTATAATTTAAGGGACATATTAAGCTGTCTACCCAACATATTTGGGACATTGGATTTGTTCGGCCTCTGTATGGTGGGATATGCATTACTATGTGTCTGTAGATGGTACGTGTTTACATATATCTACTGTTGTATATATCGTTGTGCTTAAATGCAGGCCGATATTGTAGATGGACAACGACTATGGTACTCTGACGAGTTCATAGTAAGAGCGAAACGAATTCGTCAGTATCTGTCGACCCATGCCTCGGTCTGGTTTAACTGAATTAGACTGAGGCCCTGCTAAATTAAACAAAATCCCTTGTGTAGGTAACACTAGTAATTTTGACCGCTATGCCACCAAATTATTTTCATGAATGGCGCTCATATTAAGTTGTCTACACCATAGTGATAATGGCAGGTAATTTGTCAAGTCAGGGGCTCACTTTGTCTAACCCGGTACACATACCTACTATATTTTTTGTGACAAACCTTCCTAGATAAGATGCACGCCAAGAACGATACTTAAAAGTGGTACAAAATCTACGATGTACGATACAAAATTTAATATTAATTTTTTGAAGCCACAGGTTAATATGTTTCCAAGGCGAATATAATTTTCCAGCTTTCAGAAAGTTATTAGTTTCAATAAAATAATGATCTATGCCAACAATAATGCATAATATATGCTGAATGAAAATTTTGATATTGTTAGTTGAAAAGAGGAATTTAACTATAATTTTAGGTCAACACATTTTTTTTTCACATGATAATGTAAGTATTTGTTTTACAGTTATAATAAAGCAAATAAACACAAACTAATTATGTTCCTAAATCAATTAGAAAGTTGATATTAAACAGAATTACACTTATAGTTGAGAAAAAACGCTGTGAAGGAAGTCAAGCTATTATAAATTAAGTGTGCGTATATCTAGTGTTAAATGGATAATTTTTTTTTGGCTTTCATGAAAGTACTAAGCATGAAAGCAATGCACATTTAAACAGAGCAAAGGTCCTTTAGTTAAAATTTCCAGTTATTTAACAAGAAAAAAAAGTTTTGATTTACAAATAATGTCAAAATTGTAAGGGAATTAAGCACTCTCCGTTATGAAGTTATCTAAATAATCCTGAAATTGTTCCATCCACCCTGAACCAATTGACGTCAAGAAGACGAGAGCTATCCCTGGTTCCAGCTGCGATGGACTGACCACTGAATCCGCATGCCAACGGAACGCCTTCCAAAGAGAATCCTTTATTCACAGCTTAAGGTCGGCTAACGAAATCAGGGAGAGCAGCAAAAGTGGTACAAGGATGTTCTTAACACCAACAAGAAGACGTGAAAAGACAGCACCGAAAGGAGAGCCTCCCCATCTGGTAACGTTGAGGAGATCCAGCCTTCAATCCGAACGGTACGCATACAATGATCAATTCTATCAAAAGCTTTTTTAAAATCCGTATAGAGTACGTCAACCTGTCCAAGACCATCCAGAGTCAAACAAACCTGTTTAGAAAGGATAGCCAAATTTGTGATCGATTGATCAATTCTGCACCAACATACGTTGGATCAGTATCGGGAACAGGCCGAGATCTATATGAACGCCCCTCAAACCTCAATCATTTGAAGCGATAAATAAAGATTGTAAACATCTTAGATCTTCTAGGCCTGTAACCGTTCCCATTTTGCATTAGGAATGTGATTAGCTTGCATCTCTGCAGGATGTAGACATGAAATGAATTTAAAAATATAAGAATATTTCACCAATAAGTTATTCCGGCTTTGGCTCATAAATTGAACCACCACTAATACAAAATGTTATAGGGGTTGGGATCGCCTCTATTTACTCCATTCACATATATGTACGATTTGGCCACCCTCATTTTCTACCCTGATTTATGAGATATTTTATATTGTATGTACCTAAAGACCATATTGTATTAAATTTTATATTATAGCAAATAAAAACATCGTACATAATGGGTATTTATTATTATGACACAACAATATCTATTAATAAAATTTATGTGACTGTGTGGGAAAGTCTGTTTCATATATAGTGTGTGTTATTATGCACTATAATAATTGTAATATTAGAAATTGATGATCATATAAAAATTATTGATTATTATGCTATTAGCTAGGCGGTATAATTATTTATAATATTATAATATGCTATTATCGTATTATACTAGATAGGCACGGTGAAGTTAAGACTATATAATAATTGCATATGATTAACAGATTGTTTTTAGTATTAATAAGAGATGTTTAGAGATATTTACAAAATGCATGTTTACCATATCATCATTGTCACAGGTGGCTTGACATTGACGATATCAATCAAAATAATTTGGTGGTATAGCGGTCAAAATTACTGGTGCAAGGGATTTTGTTTAATTTGGCATGGCCTCAGTCTAATTCAGTTAAACCAGACCGAGGCATGGGTCGACAGATACTGACGAATTCGTTTCGCTCTTACTATGAACTCGTCAGAGTACCATAGTCGTTGTCCATCTACAATATCGGCCTGCATTTAAGCACAACGAGATATACAACAGTAGATATATGTAAACACATACCATCTACAGATACATAGTAATGCATATCCCACCATACAGAGGCCGAACAAATCCAATGTCCCAAATATGTTGGGTGATGAGAAGGATAAATGGTCTCCTGCTAGCGTTTTGTGAGTCTGAAAGGAGTTCCGCTTTTAAACTCTAGAAGTGTGATGGCTGTCAACAACAACAAATTACACACCATATAGCAACATAGACAAACACTAGTGCGGTAATGTATTCAAAAACGCCCAAGTGTCATAATATACGTCATTATAACATAAAATACGTTGTTATTACCAGAGAAAAAGATTTGTAATGTTAAAAAAACTAGCTTAAATTTGTAGTTTAATACATATGAAAAATCATATGGAAATGTGCAACTTTCCGCACAAAAAAAAAATACGGAAAAGTGCAACTTTCCGCACTATAAAAAATGCTGAAAAGTGTACTTTACCACACGCTCATATAAAATACATTGTTATTACCAGAGAAAAAGACTCATAATGATAAAAAACTACCTTAAATTTTTAGTTCAATACAATTGAAAAATCGTGCGGAAACGTGGAACTTTCCGCATTAAAAAAATACGAAAAAGTGCAACTTTCTGCACTAAAAAAAATGCTGTAAAGTTATTTATATTTTGCTTTATTGATTGGAGTAACGTAAGTAATTTTGTAGTAGGTATATGTCTATAACGGCATCCATCGATCTTTAGTAAAGTTAATTGGAAAATGCCATAGGGCATTGTAAAAATTGCAATTTTTATAATCAGATCTGATCCTTAGATAGAGATATTTTTATTAAAAGCTGGTTTAAGTGTGTTCTTAATAAGATACAAGATATCAGAGGCAATATGTTAACTTGTTAATACTTATATGATTTCGTATTAATTTATATGGCGCCAAATATATTTTTTTCTGTATCTCTCTGGAGTCTGAGATTATATAAGTATATTTTCTTAAACCCGTTTGTTATGACTGTGTTAATGATGTAACATCGCGAATTGAATATTAGTGTATTTATAAAAGCATAAACAAAAAAGATAAAAACATTGTCAAGGTAATTATTTGTTTTGGGAATATAACGGTGCAGTTTGATGCGTTCAAAATGTGCGTGCAATTAAATAAATAAACACCTTGTATAATTTTGAAGAAAAAAAAAAGGAGATCATTAAAAATGGAAGAACAACACTTAATTTAAAAAAGGAATCAAAAAAAGTAGTTCGATATTTTAAATTTACTTGTTATAGTGAAAACTCTTGGTTGTGTGGTTGCAAGAAAAATAGACTGTATTGTTTGCCGTGTCTTCTGTTTTCTACAGAAAAAAATGCGTGAACCAGTAGCGGAGTCAACGATTTAAATAGTTTCTAAAGAGGAGAAATTTCTCCGTTACATGTGAGATGTGTGGTAGTCTCATAAAATACCTAAAATAAGCAAAAAATTATATTTGGGAGGTTCAAATTAAACTTTTTTTTTAAAGATAATATTTTTCACATCTGGTTTTGGTAACACTTTAGAAAAAGTCACACGTCGCCACTGAACTGCTGTTGATTGTATTTATCATTGTATTATTTAATATTTACCGGTTGATTATATTAATAGTTAGATTGCTATATTTATTTATGAGAAGAATTGAAAGTATTCTTTGACAATGTGTGTTAATTTTTGATTATTGTGTAGGTATGTTCGCGCTGGGTAAATTTTTCATTGTTTTGTAACCTATTTATTTGGTTGTTCGTTTGTTTTTTTTCTTCTTGATGTGATATGTTTTTTTTTTCAATTAATTCGAAAATGTATTGACTTTGAAAATAACCTAAAGAATGTCACATTGAAGAATTGGTTGATACAGGCATTCACAAATAGGGATCAAAAATGAAAAATAAATATATTCCCAAACATTCTAGAAAAATTGGCTTAAAGAAACTTGTTTACATAGGCATCGTATGATGTGGCTCCTCTAACATGTAATAACAACACTCGGAGATAGTATTGTTCTGTGTTACGAACGGACACATTGTACATTCTAGCAACCATTTTTTCAACTCCTCGTTGCCGTTGTTGCCAACGTTTTTGAGGAGTTTTCCAGACATAATGTTGGGGAATGCCTGGGTAACGGTATTGGCGAGCGCCAACATCTTCTCGATTCAGTCTAAACCAATCTGTAAGCTGTGTTGTTTCATTTCTCTCAACAGCTTGTTGTTCATTGCCCCTTTCAAAATGAACAATATTCCTGTGTGGTAAATGCACTGGAAGACGATAGACAGTATGGGTTATATCATGAATTTTAAATTGGTTAATATGATATGCAGCCTCAGGTGCAGTTACGTATCTGCCAGCTAAATAAGTTTCAGTCTCGTCATAATTTAGTACGTTGCGTACTTCCAAATGAAGGAGGGCACGGTCAACGCCTTTGAAAACATATTTGTGGAGATATTTCACGACCCTAGGATTAGCACAAACATCAATATTAATGTGTGTTTGATACCTAAGTAGAAGATACGGAACAACCCATTTGTTTTCAACAACATGAGTGTTTCTAATGAATGCTTCCCTACCATTGTTTGGTCTCTTGTAAGTCACTCTACCATGAGGATCAATAGTAGTATCATCACAAAAGTTGTGGGGATACTTTCGTTTGCAGCGGTCGCCTCCATGCAAGAAGCATTAGGATTTTCAGGGCCACATGGAGAGTGTATCATGTGTTTTACAACCAAACTAAATAGTTCTGGTTCTAAATCACGATCTGGAAGTTCAGCAGAAACAGCCTGATTTACGCGTTCTGTATCTAAGAGTTTATCTTCTGCTCTTAGAGTTAAGACGATGTGAGCATGTGGAAGACCACGCTTTTGAAATTCTATAGTATAGAACTGACATACTGGTACGCCAAAAATAAAGTCATCTAAAATTTCTTTTAATAACTGATTTAATTTGGTATTGAAGACCCTTGCTACCAACATAGGATGATTATTAGGATCATCATTTGGAGAAATATTCTCCACAATCTCTCGCCAATTCGGATTGCAAGTAACTGTAATGAATAATGTTGGTGTTCCAAATTTACTATTTAGACAGAGACTGTCCTGAAACAATTGATGCATGTATCTGGGTCCACCCACGTACGATGAAGGCAGAATGACCATTCGGCCTACTTGTTCTGCTTCGTTGTCAACAGCTACTCGATGGAGATAGTCCATGAGTCCCTGGTAATGTTCAGCACGAAGGCGACCCTGATTTCTTGCATAAATAGTAGAAAAAGGGTCCAAAAATTAGACTGTAAAAATGATGTATTTAGCCATAATAAGCAGTTGAATTGGTGTTAAAAATACACAACAAAAATTTTCTGCACCATAAGCGTCCGTCAAAAGTCAAAAAAAGGGTCAGAAACAACAAATTTGGCACAAAAATACTTCAGGATATTTCTAGGTGCTGATTAACTTTTGGAATACATTGAGCGTACGAAACATGAAATATATATATATATATATATATTTGTCAAAAAATTACAATAATTTGTAGACGTATAATTACAAAATTACAATCAATACATAAGAATAATTAATACTACACTAATACTATACAGGTATAGGTAGGTACATCGTCAAACAAATAAATATAGGTTTAACAAAGGGTTCAAAAATTTATATTTCAAACATATCCGAAATATTGAATAATGAAAATTTAATGTTGTAGATATCGTTTTCTTTCTAAGAAACTAGTGTCTTCATCTATCTGGTATACTTTATAGCATTGAATCCATTCACAAATATGTTAAATGAATTTTTGTGAAGCACTCATCTAGAAACAGTGCGCACATATTACAAAGGATCCAGCTATAAGGCCTTCCCAACCATAAAATTTTACGGTGCGAATAATAAAATTCAAATCAAATAAATAACTGTAACAATGCGTATGTAAATTACTGACATAAATATCCCGATAAAAGATTAAGTGTAGTGTATGCTCTCAATATGGTTGCGGCCTTCACAATAATTATTAAAATGTTTTGTTTGATTTTTTCTTTTAAACCATATAATGAGAATAAAAAGAAAAAAGTAGTAAATTTGTGTAGTCGTTCAAATGATGTAGGTAGCAAGTATAAGTACATAAAGAAATTAATTTTATCAATATAGCCTTGTAATTAGTGTTGCAGGTTCATTTAAATAAATCTATATAAACAATGTATTAAAAAACTTGTTTTAAACTACCTGTCGATTCGTAATGCTATTTTTAAGATTGATTGATGATTATGGCGCAGAAAATCAGATGAGATAGTTGCATCTTCCATATTTTCGATCAATAATAAGGTTTAACAAATGTTTGTCTTCAGCAGAAGTTGTAAAATAATCGGCGTCCAGCAAAATATCATTATTTATCTTGTCGGTTGAGATCGCATGTGTGCAGTTCGTGTGCGAAGCCAAGACAGGAAATCGCAACGCAGAAGGCAGAGAGTCGCATTACTGTCCTGGATATAGTCTTGCGAAATTTGCAGTAATAACTGGCATTTGCCAGTAAAACATGAATACCTGCCCATAATGGTGCTACTAATGGCTTTGGTGCAGCAATTAGCTATAGTAATTAATTTATTGGGGTTTGATCTTTGAATCTTAGCATCATAAACTTCAAATACGATTTCCACACAGCACAATTGAAGCTACTATCTGCCATACACTGTATCCAAGATAAGAATGGGATATAGTATTGGATTCTTGGAAACGGTAGGAGTTACAATGTCGGTTAAATTCGAGAAATGTTGTACAAATCAAACACGTTTTAAATGGTGTTTTCAAAAGTAAATTAATTTTAGCCCAGAATTTTTGAAATTTTTTTTTATGCGATATTAGTTTTTATTTTTTTCTGACATTATTTTTATAGATATACAAAATGAAAAGCACTTTTTGAGGAGAATAAGATAGCTTTGACAAATTTTCACTACGACGCGACGTTTCATTTTCGAAAAACCATCTTCGTTTTTGAAATACGTCCCTGGGTTTTTTATTGTTAAATTTAAAGCCATTTTTAATTAAAAAATATGTGGTATATCACACGTAATGGGTTAAACAAGTTTTCAGTGCTGAGATTTTAACTAAAATTAAAAAATCGCGTAGGTACAAAATAAAATGTTGTGCTGAGACAGAAAGAAATTGTCAAATAATAATAAATAATTGTGAGTAACGACGAAAGAATGTTTTTACAAAACCTACTACTCTGCATTCAGTCAGTTAAGTGTCAAACTACGCCGATTTTTCTTAAATAAGTTTAAATAACAGCTAAAAACAATGAAAACTTATTTAAACTATTACATGTGATATGTGAATTGAAAATGGCTTTAAATTTGACAATAAAAAATCCAGGGCCGTATTTAAAAAAACGAAGTTGATGATTTTACGAAAACGAAACGTCGTACTGAAAATTTGTAAACGCTATCTTATTCTTTTTAAAAAGTAACAATGAGAAAGTTCTTTTCATTTTTATATATCTGTAAAAATAATGTCAGAAATAAATAAAAACTAAAATAAATAATCTGTATAGATGTTTAAATATCAGCAACAAACTATTCAGGGTGTTTCACAAAGACATGGCCAAAATTTGTGAGCGAATTGGGGACATCTAATCATGAAAAACAACATTCGATGTTTGACGATACTGCAATACTTGCCGGCAGTATCGAAGAACTTCAACATCTACTGAGAAAGATCCAAGCCATCAGCGAACAGTACGGTTTGAAGCTCAATGATTCAAAAACCAAATGGATGGTTCTGAGTAAACGACAACAACGAGCAGAACAGCTGATACTTAACACCGAATCAGTAGAGCAGGTCGAGAAATATTGCTATCTCGGATCACTAGTAAATTCTCAATGGGACCAGTCTATTGAAATAAGATCAAGAATCGAAAAGGCGAGAACAGCGTTTAACAACATGAAGTCATTATTTATTAACAAAGATATATCTTTGAACAAAAATCAAATTAGCTAAGTGCTACATATTTTCCATTCTTTTATATGGGATAGAAGCATGGACAATGACAGACCGAATGATGAGAGACTGGAGGCCTTCGAAATGTGGTTATACCGTCGCATTTTGCGAATATCGTGCACCGATCACATCACCAACGAGGAGGTTCTCCGCAGAGTCGGTACACAGAGAGAAATCTCATTCACTGTTAAAAAACGTAAAATCGAATACCTTGTGCATATAATGCGTCATGAGAAGTATCGCATCCTGCAACTCATCCTACAGGGCAAAACAGACAGCAAAAGAGGTCCGGGTAGACGAAGACATTCATGGTTGCATAATCTGCGTAAATGGTACGGACTCACTTGAGTAGAACGGAGTGCAGCAAACAAAGTTAAAATAGCCATGTTAATGCCAACGTCCGCAACGGATAGGCCACCACAAGAAGAAGAATCATGAAAAAAACCTAAATTGATACAGGGTGTTAAAGATGACTACCTGAGGACGATTTTTTTGAAATATTTTCGAATCAATTTTGGGATTTGTCATTTGAAACTATTGTAAATTCTTCATCTCAAGTTGTAGATTGTTGTATATGTCTCTCGATCGTTCTTCTTTGGAATACGCCTCAGTGGTTTGGTCGCTTTATTATCAGACCTATATAAATTAAATCGAAAGAGTTCAGAACGAGTTTTTTCTTTATCCCTGCATTTAAGATGGGGATACATATCAATGAGTATAAGTACTGTACTCGTACCTATTATAGATCAAACCTGCGTGAGGTGTTGAGTTTGGATACTGTTGTCAAAGGCGGAATTTTAAAAGATTTTTGTGCCATATTAATTGTGTTTAAATGCAATACATATATTGTTCTTGATCTTAAATAGAATTTTCCTGCTTCTGTTCTTATGTTACCTATAGAATGTCACTCCCACACCCATTACTACTTAGAGTGTATCAAAAATATATGGTTTAACTGATCTCGTAACTCTTACGATTAAATTTTCTCTGCACTGCGCATGTGCATAGCAGTTTGGTTAATTACAAAGTATTAGTAAAATATTCTTGTAAAATTCCAGAAATTTAATTACCTTAGACATTAATATATATACATTGTAACTTATAGTTTGTTTTCTATTACTAAATATTCATGCATGGTGTTTGGTGAAAGTGGCGATTTTCACTTTGTCATGCCCATTATGCTATGAAACATGCTTTGTGGATGGGTTTAATGCAATTAGTTAATGCGAAAATTATTGGAAGTGTATTGAACTTTAACATTTTGCAGGGAAATGTAATTTAAATCCTATCCTATTTATAGCAGGCGTATTCACGGTATAATAGAAAGACAATCACGACAAAAGACGAATGACATTATGTAAAATAGAATTGTATAGGTACCTACTTTCTTCACAAATATTTTTGATTTTTATTGAGAATAATGCTGGTCCAACAAAATTGCGTTTAGTGCAGAAGGTGGAATATAACCGTTTACATAAGGTTTACGGGGAACTTCCGAATAGAAATAAACGTATTGGACCTTGATAGTGACGAGATATACTACCAATATTGCTTAGAAGATTCCAAATTTAACGTTTTTGTTGCTCACTCAGTAATGCTTGATTCAACATTCTACTTACCGGATGTGGTTAAAGTTGCATGTGGCGGGTCGGTGGGAGTTGCAGAGACTGTCACTCTAGTTTATATCATGCAGAAATTGAGGCGGCTGGAAAAGCTCTAGGAAAGTCTTCTACTCATATACAATAAACAAATTGAGGTAAATGAAGAGTTGCAAATTGAAGTACGCCATCTTAACCAACGTGTGAAGGCTGTTGAACAATCTTAGAATGGAAGACAGATGTTCATTCATGAAAAATGTGATGCACCCGCTCAATTGTGATGCCTTTCATGATTTTTTTTCCCTTTTTTCCGTTCCTGCGGAAATTAACGAGGTAAGCTGCTTTGAATGACTGTCGAACATAAACTAAACGACGCAGCTGGCTCAAAATTTTACAGTAGTCGACCGATAAATGGCATTTGACGGTAGCAGTATTACCATTGAAGTTACTGCGCGGGAAATTCAAAAAGTCACGGACTCAAACCACCCTCGTATTTAAAATAGTAGTGCAGTTGGCAACAACAATAAATTTGCTTTTTACAAAGAATGTTGCTAGATATTTAAATTTAATTTACTAAGTAGCGTTTTAATTGATTATTATTTTTTTAGACGGACGGATGATTTCAAATTTGAACCTCAAAACCTCACACTAAATATTGGGCCTATACCTACGTTCCTATTATTTTCTAAAATGAGAAAATTGTTATCCAATTCCAGAATCGATTAAAAAAATATATGAAATACATCCACTACTGATAATATCTTTATTCAAATTTATTCAGTTAATTTCGTGCACAAAATTTTTTTCCAACTTCTGTATGTTTTAAATTCCAAATTAAAACATTTTTTATGTGTTTATAAATGTCTAAATTAAAATCGTTTCAAAGGCAAGTTATTTTATAAACCCCCAGATTATAATTTTAATCTCTCAGATGGTGAAATGCTAGAATTTATGAAGCTTTAATAACTTTAAAGGATTTAGTAAACACCATACTATTATTCTAGTTATTTCTGACTTGATAATAATATAATAGTTGTTAATTTAAGCGAATACTATTTAAGGCAACGAGAATATTTAAGCCGCACTGATAGTACATATGTGTACAGTAGGTATTAGTCTATTAAAGCTTAAAGCTCTCTTGAATATATTATTATTACGTAGAAGTTACCTTGACGGTTATTCAGCATTTTCTGTTTTAAGTTCTTCCTTTTGTCTATGCAAGCAATTTATATTATATAACATACATAATGTCCGGGAATTGTAAAGGCCAAATAAAATATAAACAGCACATAGATTGGGTCCTGACAATGGAAATATTTTTAACTTAAAAGCTGTATAATTTGGATACGATTCTTATGAACGTAATCAAGACAAGGACTATAAATAAAATCACAATAGTTGAAGATAATACTAGAGAATCACACAGATTTTTTCTTAAATTTTGCTTTATAACATGCTTATTCGATTATAAAAGTTTCAAGGAAAGATAAGACTTTTGAAGAAGTTTCTTTACGTAATTCGAAAATCTTAAATCAGAGTCTATAATAATTCCAAGATTTCTCGCTGAATCGACAATAGGAAGCTCAGAATCATGAATCCTTATTTTAAAAGAATTTTTTAAAATTGTCGTATGATTTTTTTTCCAAAAAACATGACATATGACTTTTTCGCGTTCAATTTTACCTGTGACTCTCAGATATTTTATATAGATTTGATAATTCTGCATTTATTATTTGGTTAGCGTTGAGATGCTCTTGAAAATTAAAAGGAAAGAAGAGATTGCTCTCAAATTTATACACGTATCGTTTGAATAAATAAAAATCATATGGAAAAAAATCTAGTACCATCTATGTGTCATCCTATGGCCTTTTTAAATGAATGAATATTTAAAATTAAATTTTCTTCCATCCTCTTTTTTTTTTGACGGGGGCAAATATAGGTTTAACCTTTCTTGCCTCTTCCCAATCCGCCTTTCATTTTAGCACTTCCGACATAGTAATAACAACAAATACACAGTAATAAAGCATTTACAACCATAATTAAAGATTAACATCTCCAAAGTCTAAAAAATGTGAAAGAAAGATGATGATGGTAGTAGCATTCCACAAAATTTGTACCTCGGCGATGTTACTCTACCTATATTATTATTTTGGACACGCCAAATCTGTGTTTTTGTAATTATTACATCGCATCAGATAGGTGAAGGTACATTTTATAAAGCGATACCATATTTGGGTTGAATATAAAAGTATAAGTGTATTGGTAAAAGTATATTGAGATCCCCTATACCACGGCGGCGGACGTGTTGCCCAGCAACTTTATAAGTTGGAGTCATGTTGGAATATATAGCCCGCCAAAAACTGATACTTTTATAGGTATAAGCAAGTTCCTACATTAACGTTTACACAACCGATTGGTGCGGTGATATTTTAAAAAATTGTTTAGTACATAACACTAAAAAATACTAATATGGTGTTGTCAAGAGCTTTATTATTAATAATAATATAACTTTTATTTTTAAATGGGTCGAAGGCCATTCTGACTCAACCAATAAAAATTCTCACTCAACTTATAAAAATTAATTCAAAAATCTAAAATAATGTCTTCCAAAATTTAACAATCATTTAAAAACAAATAAATTCTATGCAGGATAAGTTAGATGCAAGATTGGTTTCTAACATAGGGTATAAAATGCCTTGCATATCGTGTGATAAAGTATATGGTAGTTAGACAAAGCTGACCTTTAAAGCTCGAATATCTCAACATACCGAATAAACACACGTACGAGAAAAAAACGTTTAATTTTACTAATAACGTTTTATTAAAGTCGTGTTTTTATTACGTAGAATCTACTCAAAAATGTCGCGGTATTAAACGTTACATACAACGTGTAAAGAAACGTTTTATATTGGTGAATAAATAACAAATTTGTGTGGTGTTCAAAACACGTCAAAACAACGTTGATAATAATTTTTTTAAAATGTTTCCAGAATACGTTGAATACACGTAGAAAATAAACGATACATACACGAATTTTATTGTTATATATGTATTTTTAAACAATGTTTCTAAAGAACATTGAATAAACGTGTACTTGTATTTTTAAAACAATACTTTTATTAACGTAATATTGACGTATATTGTAAGGATTTTTTAAAGTTTGTTTAGCATGTAAAAGTTTGAATAAATCGTTGAAAAAATCAGGTTGGTATTTTTTAGGTAAATGCTCGCTAACGTCTACTTTAATTTTTAGGTGCAGTTATATTTAAACGTTCATGTATAATACACCGTCATAAAGAAAATCAAACGGCCCTTGCTCAAAATCATTTCGAGAATTTCCATGTTTTTCACTTTGAAAGCTCAGCTATACTCGATAGAACAACTAATTACATTAGGCGTTGTTTTTTGGAAATGATATACATAGGGCGTTTCAGTTTTCAGTATCTAATAAATATTTTTTTAACACATTTTAGATAAAGTTAATCTTAAAACATAATAAAATCTGTCAAAAAAGCAGCTCTTATAAGGTATTTCTGCTGGTATTGTGCATAAAGGCACCCTGAAGAGGGAAACGGAATTCATCAGTATCTGTCGAACCCTGGCTCAATCTAATTGAATTGAATTTGACTGGAGCTCTGCTAATTTAAACAAAATCTTGTGTAAGTATAGGCAAAACCGAAATTAAAAGGTATTTGGACTTTATTATATCTAGGGACACATATTATTTTTGTAATCCTCATTAATTTGGTTCATAGCAACAAAGAGTTTGATGAAGAATCGCAATTTTAGTTAAGTTTAGTTACTATTTCCACAAGTGTGAAGTTTTTTCAGTTCATATACAATATTAGTTTATTTCATGTTTCTATTTTAATATCATACAGTGTCTTATGTTGAATAGATTTCTTTCATTTATCTTGTGCTTGCAGCTTGCATTTAGAAATAACAATACATTGTGGCAGTGTGTAGTTTGTGTCGTCTTTAAATTAAAGATCTCAACGTAGCACTACACACGAAAAAGGCGTTAATGTATACGACTGAAAGAGATTTCTACTATGTGCCACGGTAGTTCCATTGGTTAGAACACCTGACCGGCAATCGGGAGATGTTGGGTTCGTATCCCACTTGTGACACTGAATTATTTTTTCAGTTCGTATACAATATTAGTTTATTTCATGTTCAACTGTAATGTAATTCTGCTGAGTAGTCGTAACAAACATGTTTAATCAAACAAAAATCTAGGTTTTTTTGTTTGGATTGTATCTTCAAATGCATTTTTTTTTAAATATTTTCAACATCATAGATAATGAAGCTTGAGATTTCCCTAACTCTGGTCACTCTTTTTAGAATATCATTCAATAGTGGTAGAAACAAATTATTGTAGTTATCGACTATAACCCTAAGACGTATGGCCACCGTCTACTCGGTGTATTCACTCACAATAATAACAGACCCCACAGGTAAAAGTTTTTACCGCCAACATGCTGACAGATTCTACAACATGGAAGGTATACTTTCAGGTATACATGTGGGGAGTAAAAAATAGTATAGACAAAGGCCAGACTTAGGATGATACGCGTAATTGAACGGTAGCAAAGCGGATATATTTTCACCCTTGAAATTTGTTGATAAATTATTACATACTTGAATATTACACACAGATATTAAATTAGTTGATGTTCGAAGAACGAAATTATGTAACTTTCTTTTGATTTATTGACGCCTTTAACCCAATTTTCACTTTTAGCCTTAAACACTTTGTAATATCAGTTACTGATCCCCGTTTAGTACAACGCTGAATTTAATTTTTATTTTGTTTTTAGTTTTTGAATACCTACGTCGAAACGTTTGCAATAAAATAAATAAGTTTGATTTATATTTTCTTAGGTATAAGTTCAAAATGACTGAGTCTGAATAAATCCGCCATTTTTGGACCAGATGGTGAGTAATCTCGCTGCTCACCAAATTTCGTAGGTACTTAAATCTAATTATTCTAATTACTGCTGGAGAGAACATAATACACAATATTTCGCCATTTTATACTCCTCCAAGCATGTGGAATAATTATTATACGATAGGTTTATCCTCAATGTATAGCGTTTCTAATTTTAGTTTAGAATTATTTAAAAAACCACAACTCGATATCCCTTTGTAATGTCAATACCGACGCACCAGTGGCGGCCCGTGAGTCTTGAGGGTTGTGAGGCAGTCCAAAGATTTGTATAAAAAAAATTGTTGATTACCAATTAATGCGAGTACCTATTCATACTTGTACATATTATAATATTTTGTATATTATTTGCTGATTATTTATTTTACCCCTCATTTATTTTGTCTTCGTCACTCAATTTGCTGCAGGTACATCTAAAAACGCTTGAAAAGGCAATGCCGGACTTACCATCTTTGTTTCACACATTAATGTATTGCTGCAGTAATACCTACTATGCTAGACAGAATTGTGCAACTCCAATTGCTATTAATGTGTTTCAAGTTTAACGTTGATAGAGCTAAATGGAATGTGTACGCATATAATAAATACTTTGAAAATAAAATACGTACATGAGTACATGCCTGCGATGAATGAATATGTAATTTATAGTAAAATACAATAGATAATCAACTCAACTCACATAAATTAATAACCATAAATGTTTAAATAAAAAAAAATGTAAAACTCATAAAAATGTGTGGAGTTAATTACTGCTGATCAGTTTCTGTTTAATAAAAAATCGGAAACTAATATTAATCAATGTGGTAGTAGATAACAATAATTAAAAGTGGCAACGCGCCGTGCATAGGGACGAGAGGTAGTGCCTCGCGCTTTTTAAATGTTTTAATTACGGCCAGTATGGATGTTTTTATTGACGTTGGCCTACTCTCGTTCTCGTTTGCCGACGGGCAAGCCGCGGGTAGGGCATTGTTGCCTCATTGGATAACGAGCATTAAATGGCCGCACGATTGATATGACAGTTTTTTTCATAATTTAAAACAAATCATCATGGGCGTAGGTATAATAGGTATACAATATATCAATCTGTGCGCGTTATTTTTATTACTGTCTGTATTATTTTATATCCCCATGGCATATATTTTACATTGACCTTGGATATACTATACCTACCATGTATGAAATTGTCTGTATAGGACAAAATATGAAAATTTCCTTTGGCCAACGTTTTCTATGTTAGATATACTTATTACAAATTTGTTTATTTATATCAACAAAGAACAACTTCGTTTTTTATTGCTTTTTTCATTGTTTCATCGACACAGTTCTCTAGGGTCGAAATAAGCCACAAATCAAATCCGTGTTGAGTTTGCGACCTACCTACTTGTTGTCGTACTCAACACGGATACGGGAATACCCTGGCATAAACCAGAATATATAACAACTCTTGCTAATTGGGCTTCGAGCTTCGAATGATGTTCTTATTCTAAAACTGGTGTTAAATAGAATTTCTGTTTCTTTGCACACCAAAGATACAAATATATCTGTTAGAAATCCGGGTACCTTGCTGCTGGCTAATTTCAAGTTCCTATAAACATCAACTTGCTTCAAGACATGACGATAATTGAATTTTAAAGGATGTAGACCGTATGAGTTGTCAAAATGCTTGGGATGAAAGGTCTTCAAACTCCCAAACTTACTTGCATTTGAAGTTATAGGTATTTGTAACAATGTATTTGCATAAATGCGATCATACTTGATTTCTTAAAATTCCAGTTTCAGCGATTCCTCCATCATTGGACTTAAATTTCTTTCCACCAAGCATTCTCTTGAGATCTGAAAACAGAAAAAAGTCGCTGGGGGCTAAATCTGAAGAGTACGGTGGGTGGGTAAGCAATTCGAAGCACAATTCAATCAATTTTACCATAGTTTTCATCGACTTGTGACACGGTGCATTGTCTTTTGAAAATGTGGCCGTTTCTTTGAGATTTCAGCCTTGAATCGATCCAAAAGTGCACAGTAACAGTCGCTGTTGATGGTGGTTCCCTTTTGGAGGTAGTCGATGAATATTATTCCATTCGCATCCCAAAATATAGACGCCATCACCTTATTACCGACTGTTGCGTCTTTGCTCGCTTTGGATTCAGTTCGTCGATTGCTGTCCACTCAGCTGACTGTCTATTGGATTATGATGTGTAATAGTGAAGGCATGTTTCATATATCAACAGAGCCAAACACTTCTCTGAAGCATCAGGTCATTGTTGTGTTTGGCCGACTGTGAGCTCACGCGGCACCCACTTTGCACAGAGCTTTCGCATACCCAAGTGTTCGTGTAAAATGGTAAAAACACTAAAATCTGATATCTTTACAATGTCAGCTAGCTCGTGCACCTTCAACTTGCGATCGTTCATAACCAATTTGTGAATTTTTTTGACGTTTTCTGGAATAACAGCCTCAGAATTCTCTACCATCGCTCTCGATGGAACAGAGTTCGGATAATGTTTATCATGCCATTGTTTGGTTTCCACTGTATTTTTTTTTCATCAAAAAGCAATGCTTTATCAAAACTCGAAATTCACTTTTTCCCTTTCTATTTTCAATAATAAAAGTTGCTTCACACAAAATGCTATAACTCACGAATCAAAAGTCAGATTGCTCTCAAATTTATACAGGTATCGTTTGAAGATTAGTACTAAATAAAAATCATATGGAAAAAATTCTAGTAACGCCATCTATGTGTCATCCTATGGCGTTTTTGAATGGACTAATATATTAAATTTCTTTATTTAAATTTAAACTGTCGTCATCAAGAATGTTTAAGTGACAATTGAGAACAATTAACATTTATGGATTATTATTATTTTTTATTACCATGCCTAACTAAAATAATTAGTGAAAACAATATATTTATATGAATACCAAACGGTATTGCAGAGAAATTTTAAATTGCCAATATTTTTAAAACTACGCATACAACTTCATAAAATGTTTTTGTGCTAAATAACATAAAATTATAAATAATAATAAATCTCACAATATGCTATATGGAATTAGACAAAAATTGATCACAATTTACATCTAGAATTTGATGTAAATGATAAATCGAATTATATACTGTATATTCAATATAAAATAAGGAATTTGGCGTTTGAGTTAGTTTTCAATATTCAAATCTAAGAAGGCTCAGAATTATTTTAAGGGATGGTCACTGTGAGACGCCCGTGTATTATGACAATCACCTAATGGCGCACTATGATTGCGCCAGCAGATATTGACACCCAACACATAACTGAACTCCACAAGTTAGTGGAGGGTACAGGGCTGCTGGATTGGGTGGCATAATATACGGGGATTTTTCACAATAAGCCCATGAGGATTGTGAAATTATTCCAATTATTGTTGTTATAGTTGTTAATTCTTGTTTATGTTAACTGTCAACTTATGTCAAGATATGCGAATTAAAGCCTAATTCTGAAAAGGTCTATTATTACAATTTAATTCGCATATAAATAAAAATGGAAAATTATTTTCGACCAGACAAACTAGAAGCTGATCCAAACTCCGCAACTGCTAGCAAAGAATTCAAACACTGGTATGAAACTTTCAAAAACTTCCTGGAATGTGGTTCGTCAAAGGAGAAGCCACTTGAAGATAAAGATAAGTACGTGCTTTTAGTAAATTTCGTATCACATACTGTTTACGAACATATAAATGAAGCAACTACGTATAGTGCAGCTATAAACATTTTACAAGAACTGTATGTAAAACCCACAAACGAAATTTTTGCAAGACATATTCTTAGTACTCGTAAACAAAACGTTAATGAATCTATTGATCAGTATGTTCAGGAAATAAAGATTTTAGCAAAGAATTGTAATTTTAAAGCAGTTTCCAGTGAACAAAACAAAAATGATTATATCAGGGACGCATTTATAAGTGGCATTCTGCCAGCTAATATCCGTCAACGACTACTTGAGTGTAAACATTTATCGTTAGATGATGCGATATCTACATCCAGGTCTTTAGAAGACTCTCAAAAACAGTCCGAATCATTCAATTTGCCATCTAGTTTCGTAAATAATCTAACCAGCTCAAACTCTAATGACGCAGTACAGAGTAATTCAGCTTCGTTTAAACAAATATCTACGCAAACATGCTATTTTTGTGGACTTCCTAGACACCCAAAATATCTCTGTCCAGCACGTGAGGCGATTTGTAAAAACTGCCTAAAACCTGGTCATTGGGCTAAAGTGTGCTTAAAATCCAAGAAACCTTCTAATTTATCAGCAAAACCGACATCAGCATCTACATATTTTATCGCTTCGTCATCCAAAACACCAAGTTCACTCTCAAAAGCTATTCTTGACGTATCTATTAATAATATTAATGCGAAAGCGCTACTAGATACTGGAAGCTCTGACACTTTCCTTGATTACGACTTTGTGGTTAGAAACAAAATACAAAATTTTCAAACCAATGAACAAGTTTTAATGGCATCTATATCGTGTTCGTCTGAAATAAAAGGTTACTGCTTAATAAAACTTCAAATTCAATATGAAAAATACGACAATACAAAAGTGTTAATTCTTTCAAACCTTTGCACAGATATAATTATTGGTCAAGATTTTATGAAACAACATGAACGAATCGAAGTAACATTTGGCGGTTTAAGATCACCACTTTCAATTTGCTGTCTTGCTGAAGCAAAAGTTCAACCACCATCTTTATTTGCTAATCTTGTAGAAAATTACCGTCCCATAGCTATAAAATCCCGTAGACACTCTGACAACGATGAAATTTTTATCAATCAAGAAATAAAAAATTTGATGAAAGAAGAAATCATCGAGGAAAGTATTTCTCCATGGAGAGCCCAAGTATTAGTAACCAAAAATAATAATCACAAACGTCGAATGGTTATTGATTATTCACAAACAATTAATCGGTTTACACTATTAGATGCCTATCCACTTCCGAATATTGACACTCTAGTATCCAAAATCTCAAAGAAGCTTCGATAACAAACAAGTATAACGTTGAAGAACAACAATCGACCACGAACGATCAGAACGGCAATAAAGAGTTTTTGTATCAAGACCAGAATTTGCGTAAATCCACGAGAAATAAAAAGAAACCGGAGTATTTAACGTATTCTTGAGAAAGCAGCTCCGGGTGAATGTTATATATTTAATCATATTGTATACTTCCAATTATTGTTGTTATATTTGTTAATTCTTGTTTATGTTAACTGTCAACTTATGTCAAGATATGCGAATTAAAGCCTAATTCTGAAAAGGTCTATTATTACACGCACTGTGTATATGAAAGAATGAATGTATAATAGCTATTAATAATTCGAGTTGCATACGATATTTTTCTACGATTCACTTATAGTTATCAAAGCATATATTTTGACATGAGGATACAAATTAGTCTAAATCGTGTATTTTTGTTTTTTTTTACTGCATAAATCTGAATAATGAATATGATGACTGAATCATAATGAATCTCATTAAAGTACAAGTAGTGAATATAAAAAGCTGAATTAAAGTATGGTCATAGCATAGTAAGTATTGAGATAGTCCATTTTTAACAAACAAATTTGTATTATTACAACTCTCATAGCTAGCTCAATTTTGACAAAAAAAAATCGTTAATGTGTTTGTTATATTTACGGACTTTTTTTGTTCAGTGCAAATGTTAAACAATTTGTAATAATCTCGTTATTTAATAGCCCCACTGTCGATCCAAATCATAAATACTTCACGAATTTATGCATTACTGAGGCTGTAACTTTATTGTTCAATTAAAAGATTTCAAAATGTGAAAACAATTAATATTTTATTAACCACTTAAGTATAAAATTTATTGAACAACCAACCAAGACATTTATTATCAAAGACAATTTCGGCAACAGTACCTCCCTATTACACAAGTAGTTTTGTATGTAATAAAAATATGAATGCCATTAAAACTAATTGGGAACAAACGGTTTTCTGTCAAGTTTTGTTATTATTAGTGAGAAATTATTAAAATGTAAACAGTCTAATAAATACGTCCCAATTTCCATTAGGCTTGATAATATGGAATAGTACATGGAAAATTTGAGAGAGATTTGAGATACAGTTTGTAGATGCTACTTTAAGAAAGACACAAATGTGTGATTACGAAAAACTGTTTAACTATAAAATTTATAACATTGGATATTAGATTCGTTTGTGAAAAATATATATTATACATGGTGTCCGAAAAGATCATGTCGTAAATGAAGGAGCTGATAGAAAACGACAAATGAATCTTAGTTCTCCATGTAAATTTTTTTTCTAGCGACCTTCGTTATGAAGTTAATTGCCTTTAAAGTGATAATTAAAAAAAATATTTTAGTTGATAACTTTTAAACGGTTAACATACGATTCTGAATTATTTTATACCTTAACAAATGATGTTAAATTAACTTTAATTTCTCTATAGAAACGAACATAATAAAATAAAATAATGAAATGTTTTTATTAAAATGTGATATTCTCCAAAATATTGATTAATACGAGTATGTGAAATAACTTTTTTATAGGAATGAAGCACTGTTATGCGATAATTAACTAAACCAAATTTCCTTGAAATCGTTTAAAAGAGCGCATATCATACATCGAAGAAAACATGACAAATTGGTAAGTGCAGCAGGCCTCTCAAAAGGCTTAAAATTAAAACGGGTCAGAGGAATATCATTAGGGAATCCAATAAATGGATACAAATCGGCGTTGAGCGTTTGATCTTACAAACACGAAGTTGACTATAACAGCATTTTAAGATATAAAGATTATTAACTTAACTGACCTGTTTGAAGAAAGACTTAAGCAGCTTTGATATAAAGAAATTCTAGAAATAGACGCCCGCAATTAGTTTCAGCGTATGTTGATAACCACCAATATATATTTGACCAATTCCAATGGGAACTTGAGTTACCCGAAATTGTCGAAATATGATGTTGTTTTAAATGCAGCACTGATAACATAGTCTAATAAATAATATGCTAGTCCGCGCACTTGAACATATGCAGCCGTTTTGCCGTTGGTATTCCCCGACCCTCTCGTCTAGAATTCTGGTGCACCGGTCGTCCAGAATTTCTCTTCGTTCTCTACAATACACAGTCGACCAAGTAAGCGTAGGGATCTAAACAACAGCAAAGCAAGTTTTCACTCGTTCGCTACTCTCCTTTTTACTTTTCTCTCACCAGTATTTGTACAGTTTATTTGTGCTGGCCCTACAACTCGAAAAAACGGCGGCACGCTTTAGATGTCAATATACCAAAAGATTTACTTACAGTGCGGGGACGATTATAGTATGTATTAGACTATGCTGATACTATGTATTTAAATCGCTCTGAAAATTCAAGCTGTCGCTGTAAGAGATTGTATAATACTGTGAAAAGTACTGAGGTCATAAACAATCCCTCAATACCAACACCTGCGGAAACTCGCGCGTAGCATAAACATGAGAATTTACTCAAATGAACTCCAAGCTTTGGAAAAACGGTATATATGAAATCAACTCGGCCACCTTCAGGCAAAGCCTCAGTCAAATACTATGTTAAGACAACAAAATTAGTGGTAGCAGATCTGCCAGGAAAAATCCATTTTGAACACGACTAATAAGGTGCTTCACATGCTTAAATATAATAATATGCAAGACAATTTTAATATATTTAGCAAAAATACACTGAATGGCAATTGGGGATTAAAATACATAAATAATCGTATGGAATTTCAAAATTTAATCTCAGTTAAATTAAAAAATCTATTATTTTTCAATTAACTAAATTTTATTTTTCAATCCATAACATCGATATAACATAAATTGAGCCCCTAAGTTTGACAGACGAGTAAGCCTTTAAATTTAGTTGAATCCTGTCCTGTGTACGTTGAACTTCCATAGATTGTAAAAAACATATCCAAAAACTTTGAACTTCGTAGTAATTAAAATAGATTGCTTTAAGGATTCAAATGTGATTTCACTAGTAAAGTCACACAGATAAGATCGTTAATTCATTAATCAGTAGTGTTTTCTATTCAACTATAGGTATTTTGAATTTATTGCATACAAGAAATTTAATTAGCTGATTAACTGGGAATTTTAAATAGATACTATTTGTAACATTGTATATGCTGTATAATTTATTTAATGGACACCTGTGTAACGCTTTCGAATACGTATGGAAATGTATTATCTACACTTAGAAAATGTATGTAATGCTGAAAATATCGTGCCCAAGTAACAATTAATAACTCTCTTTGGACGACGGCGACGTGTCGACTTAGGTTTTTGGGCACGACTCTTTTTCTAGGGTGCAATGTCAACTTTAAAACTATTATAGACCAAAAATGAAACGAACACGGTGTGTATTAAATATAGTCTGAAATTTGACCAAAACAGAGTCCTAATTATTGTGTTCTGTTTTTGGCTACGGCAGCATTTGTTGTTATAATAATAATGATATCAATTTACGTTATTGTCTCCAATCTGTTTTGTATTTTGTTTTTAACATATTGTAATATGATTCAAATAAAACTCGTCAACTCCACAAACAAATCAATTTAATACGTTCAAGAGCACACACATCAAACCATACATGTTTCGGGACGGTTGTTTCCATCATCAGTGGTACATTAAAAATTCAAAATTGTCTCGAGACGGTTAATTAAATACGGATACGATACGGATTCATTTGTGAAAGAAAAAACAATTTTTTTTATATACTATAGGTACTTAATTTATGGTACATTTACTTAATTAACGTAGGTAATTATTTTGTAAAGATCATATCAAGTAGATAGATAGATTGTAAAGATCATATCAAGTAGATTTAAAATTCACTAATTAACTTGTATAATTTGAGCACAATTTACAGTAGAATTTTTCTCTTTACCAAGACATATTGAAATTCTACTGTAAATTGTTCTCAAATTATACAAGTTAATTAGTGAATTTTAAATCTACTTGATATGAGAACACGTAAAAGAATAGTAATGAACTGCGGGTGGGACACCCTGTATATTTTGTGTTGTAAATTTACAGTATTTGTCGTTTGTGAAATTTCATGTTATATATTTTCTAATCTATATTTAGTGTAATTTACTATTGACGCATTTGTGTACTGCTACTGTACCTGACGAATAAAGATTATTATTTTTTTTAGCCTACGACTTAAGTTTTAATCACCCAGTACACCACTGAATTTAAATAATGAAAAACCCATAAATACAAACAATCCATACTTTTTATTGTTTATTGAAATACCAAATACGCCAATGAATCTTGATTTTAAAAACATACCATAAAAAAGAAATAACCTACCTCAACTCCAGTTACCGACAATGTTGCCAAATATGGCAACGTAGACACAAAAAGCGAATGGAATACAGAGACTAATGTGTCTGCTGGAGTAACTGATTTGTTGTTCATTTGGGAATTTCTAGAATGTTGCATTTAACACTGGAGTAGACAATTGATGCTTTACTTTAACCGTATGATTCTGGTATTGCAAACTATGCAAATATTAAATTCCGTAATGTACCTACCTAAACATTATCTGACTGAAATTGGTTCCACTAATGAGTCGGGGTTAAATGCAAATTTTGGTATTTTTTATAGTTTATTCTACAGTGACGAAAAAAAAACCTGAGAGTTGAAAATACTTTCTACGATAAACTAACAAATCAAATCTCCACAAAACGGGTCTAGATGAGTGCCAAAATACTAAAAACCATACATGTTTCGGTAAAATTTAATATAGAAAAGTAATATTGAGGTCATTTCGATATTTTACGAAAAACTGACAATTATTATTTGAAATATAAGAGAACTGATGAAAAATAATTAGAAAAACTATTTATTAAATTACCGAAACAAACGAATCCACAACAAATATTTGGTAAGTACGTATATCAAAAGAAATAATTACCCTAAAGAAATAAAAAAATAAAACGATATAAGCAATATATTATTACGATGATTTACTTGAAATATATAATATATAATAGGAACTAAAAGAAAATTAAAAGAGAATAAAATTAACGCAAATAAAATAAACAATAACAATTATTCGACATATACGGCGGGGCATGTATAGTGTCCAACAAGAAAACTACGAAGCGAACATTTTAAGGCAAACGGTTGGTAACATTTTTAGACATATTGAAATGATAAAATAAGATTTTTTTTAATTTGTAATAAAGAATACTATTTTGCGTGCATGCACACTCCCCAGGAACAGCAGACTTCATTTTTTTTATTTTATAAATAGAAATAAATGAAATATTGTTTAAATCACAACTGATTTCTAAATCTACAATTAAATAATTATAATGTTCCACTATTTTTACTATATAGAATTAATATTGGGTCCCTTATCGACGTCTTATTCACGGACATCCTGTATACCATGGCATTTGATTGAAGAAGGTAAAAAATATGTTCAGATATAGTCGAGATTTTAAAAGGGGGTTCGACAGCTGGCATTTTTTTTCAGAACTGTTAAAATTATATGTGGATAAAAATATTGTACCTTATTCTTTTATACAGTGACGACAAAAGTCTCGTATAATTCAATTATCATTTATAGTCACAAAAACTTAATTGTAACTGCAGAGAGTACGGTCACCAAGGACACGCACCGCTTTAATACATACAACAATATAATATATAGTTCTCGGAACGTTTTTGGAACTTATTTTGCCAATTTCTCAATACCGTGCTACGATCAAAGTTTAGCATTATGCTACTAACTTTAAAGTCCCGACCCTGCAAAGTCCCCATTTCCTCTTTGGCTAAAACAACTTTGACGACACATATTAGTACCATCTATAGTAACCACTACCGATGTAGATGACTTTTAAGTAGAAAATACTATAGGAAGTCTTTCTGGTAATTGGGTAGTTTATGTGATTTTGGTGAATGTTAGTAACAATTAAGGTACCTACGATGTCCCTCTATTTTCGGAACCATAAAGTTCTTCTCCTTTTAATCAAGTATTTATAGTACCATTCTCTACTCCAATCCTAAGTATAAGTTACAAAGACTTTAACATAAGTATTTGTTACTTTCAATGCTAGTTGCGAAGTTTGATGAAATTTGAAAGACATTTTTTTTTGGAAGAAACATTCGCACAAGTCACTTTTGATTATAACTTGCCCCTTTTTTTGACGTAACACGAAATTATACAGCGGCGTGTAGTAGATAAACGCAATTACACCCCCCGTATATGATTATTTTTTTTATTATACAGAAGGTTTGAACAATATTTGATATGTTATGAAACTAGCCCAAAGTCAACGGTTAAAAAATCTTTAATTAATAAGATTTTATTAGGTTTTACTATATTGTCAATTGTTGTTGATGTCACGTCAATTTTAAAAGTGACCATGAAACTATTGAACATCGATTGCCTATCTGTCTTTAAAGTTAATTGACGAACCAGGTGAATTGAAATATTAATTCCCTCTGGGATAAATATTCTGGAGAGTCCAAAGTAATCCAGCTGTCTTTGGTGTAAACTATGTCCACTTGACCTCGGACGTCCAAAGTCTCACATATATGTTGAGAAAATACCGACAGATTTGTAACACAAGATCGCCTTGCAAAAAATCCATGCTGGTCAACGATTATCATATTCTTTACTGGATCAAAGATCGCATTATAACTTATCATTTTGGATAACTTAGAAAAATTGCACAGGATAGAAATAGGCCTATAGGTGCTACTCATGGATGAATCAGCCTTCTTTAAAACATAGCATAACTAACTTTAGCAATTTTCTTGAAAAAATGTTTTCAGTGATTCGCTGGGTTTGTCGTTGAAGATGTTCAAGAATAGTTTAAAAGACAGAATGTTCTGATTGTTTTTTTTCCCTGGAATCTTTTTGTATTTGTTTTTTGTATGATTTATTTCTCTTCGTTGTCGATAAGAAAAAAAAGAAAAGGAAAAAAAAATATAGGTAGAATGGCTTTTCGCCAAATTCTTGCCTTTTGGGCACAAAAGGATACTGTTTACTTTTATTTTTTCAATGTATTATAACATGTATGCATTTCTTGTCTTTCCATTGATTAGTTGTGATAATGTATACTAACTCAACAATTAAATAGTGTAATAATTTAAACATTGTAACAGTATTTCTTCTTTTTTTTTAATAATAAATCATTTATTTATAAATTTATGTATTGCTGCGACGATGGATACGACGAATATCGAAAACACAGAGAGGTATGAACCTTAGCAAATGATAAGAATCTTGATAACAGAATTCGAATAATTTCTACTTTTTTCCTTCAAATTTCATCAAATCTATGCGTGACTGCTGGCCCTCACTGTATGCATATTATAGTCCATTGATTTAAACATCAAATGGGAAAGCATGTAGAATATTTCGAACTATTTCATTACAAGCATTTTCTAGGAATTCTTTTAATATTTTACTACTAAATTGTTATGTTTTAATGACCTACAGTCTGTTATTTTTTAGTTGTTAAAAGAGATACAAAAGGTAGTATAGGAATGTTATGTTTTACAAGGTGATTTATGAATCATTGCCAATACTTGTGGCAGCTTGGCGACAAAGAACTGTTTAATTATTTGTGTCTAAATTATTTATAATGCTCTAGCTGGAGGTTTATCAGATTCTTTCAAACGTCTCGTCGTAATCTGTGTGACATGAGTACAAGCCAATGTTGGATTTGTTACTGTCGGTGACCTAGGTTTACATAATTCATTGGAGGGTCCTTATCAAGTTAAAAAAAAATATCATAAGTAAATCATACCTACTAAAGGGTGTCAATCGTCTCGAGTGACTTCAAAATGGTTATATCCATCTTTATCTCAAATTATTTTTTAGCGCATTCAAAATACACAATAGTAAAATGTTTATGTTCCAGCTTTAGCTTAAAAAGTGGTAAATTTGGGAGATTTTCGTCTTCATTTTACACGGTTGATTTTATCGTTGAGCCGCTATTGTCATGATCAGTTGATTGGACCATATCCTTCAACGGGGGCTATTGGTTTGGAAGAACCTCTATCCACTAGTTAACTAAATTAAACTAACACTAAAGTTCATTAATCTTCAACTAGTGGTATATTCATTTAAACTAGGTGCATATTAATTTAAGAATGCACATAAACGAAATTGCAGTAAATGCATGTTGACAAACTCATAAATAATACGTAATTTTAAAGTTGTTTCTTATTTACGCATAAATTTAAATTGAGATATATTATGGTACATTTTATGTTTGTTTATTTCCAATTCTTGTTGCACAAATCGTAAATTTTCTTTTCTCCAAAGTTTATTAAACGAAATGGTGTTATACAGTAATTTATGGTCTATGCTACAAACTCTTTGTATTTAATATGATATTTGTATGTAACCCATTCTTTTGTGGCAATATATATTTTGTTTGTATCTACTTAATATTTTAATTTATTTAATTAAAAACGAAAGGCGGCAGAGTTACAACTTAAAACACCACTGGTAAAGTTTGGAAGGCTGCATAATAAACTAGGTTGCTAGGAACTCCATTTTAACGCATTGTGTGTGTTCAGAGTTTTTGAATATTGGAATATCCATAATATTAAAAAAATGACAAACAATTTTTTTAAGGTGAAGCACAAATAATATTTCTTTTAGAACTCCTCAAAATGATTCGGCAGCTAGAATCAAAGGGTTTACTAGAGAAAATCTTATGGAATTTTATGATATTTTGGATGCAGAATTAGATAAAACTGAATTTAATTCAGTTTAAATTTATAAATAGCTATTAGAACTGATACTTGAGATTGATTATAAAATATATTAAATTGGTATGTTCAAAATAAAAGAAAGCTTCACACAATCAAATTATAGCAACCACCAGTCACGTTTATAGCTTCATATATAGGTAGTGTTTGTTCTAAATGCTTTCTTTCACAAATATGTGATCCACTAAGAAACATTCATCGAAATATTTCAACTGTTCTGTTATGAATAATGCAAGAGCGTAAAATACGTGGGCCCATTGACTACTATGCCTAAATTGAGAAAATTATTCGCTTTATTTGAAATTTATACGACCCATTTGGCAAAATTCCCTCTAAAACCTATTTCGAGCTGCATTTTATCGATTTCTGGAAATCATTGTTCATTGTACCTTCTCTGTTATGTGCATTTTATGATGTGTAAATACAATAAGTATTTAATTTGTTCGTGTGTAAAGTAAAATATTGCACAAGATAATATCACTAGTTATTATAATTAAAAACAAAGTATGGTTAATGCGTTTTTTACATACATACAACATGTCAACTTGCTTTTATTTCGAAAACCTTTACGGCATATCATTTGAAAAGGAATTTGATTGTCTTTTAGAAACTTAGATAATATATATTGCTCATTTTCATTAGTATATCACACTACAGTAGTTTGCGACAGCCCTGTAACTTTATGGGTCAACTTGATAACATAATAGAATTTAATTTGAAAAAATAGTCCATTCATAAGTGGAGTTGCAAATTTTTTAGTGACAAATAAAAGTCAAATCTCCATAAAAATAAATTCATAACTATTGTCCAAACATGTGTCAGAACTCATCCAGTTCCATCATCAGTGGCGAAAAGAGAAACTTTAAAAAATGTCCATCGAGTCACTCTTCTAGAAAAAATGTTTATTATATTGTATTAATAAAATATTAAAATTAAATTAAGAAAATTTAACATTATTTTTGTTATTTTTCCGTTTTCTTTTTGTAGATCATAATAGTTTTTTTTTTTAATTTAATTAATTTGGAAATCTTATTGTTTAACTCACATTGACAGAACTACAGAACATATGTGTTTTATTAAATTAAATTATGGGAATTAACTTTAGATTATTGGCCTTAATAGTGGTTTTACCACAGATTTTTTTTCTTGAAATGTACTATTTCAAATGCTGTCTTTCTAACAAACAGGAAAAAAACAGAAGATTCCACTGTCCCTCAACTCGTTTGTAGCCACCAAATAATACAGAGATTAGTTGGTCAGCAACATGGGTTTGCATCAAAGGTCGTTCTATTGTGACCAATCTGACCACATTCCTGCAGGATGTAATTCTGGCTGTCGGTCGTTATCTATACCGATTTTTCGCGTTCGACAAGATTGACCACTCTTTGATTCAGCAAATGATGTATGACATTGGCGTCAGCAGAGATCTAATATCTTTTTTACAGTCTTATCTGAGAGCACGGAAACAGTTTGCTCAATAGAATGGATTTAGTTCGCGCTCCTTTATAGCTTCAAGTGGAACTTCACAGGGCAGCACGCTGGTTTCTTTTCTATTTGCAATATTCGTAAACGATATCGTCGTTGGGTTCAACAGCAATTATGTGTTCTTTGCGGATGATTAAAAATTTTATGGAACTGTTGCTTGTGAAGACCATTGCGCACAGCTTCTAACAGATCTCTGCATCTGCTCTCAGAGTGATGTGGTCTAAATAGACTTCCTCTAAATCCAAACAAATGTAAGTCAATAACTTTTACAAGGCGTCAAGATCCCGTTTTTACAAAACTAAACCATTCTCGTCAACTTCGAACGCTGCGCATTAATCAAAGATCTTGGTGTATATACTTGGACAGTGATTTATCTTTCAGTTTCAACATTGAACAAATTTCTGCTAAAGCTCTGCGAATGTTGGGATTTATTTTTAGACTGACCAGAGATTTGAACAGAGAGGACTGCTTGAGTAATGTCTATTTTGTTTCTATTTAGGAATTCGCTTCTATAATCTGGAGGCCCATTTACCGTATCAATATACAAATATAGCAAATTTTTTATATATTTCGCATTTAAATTTCATGGATATTTTCCTCCTCGTGGGTGTGATTACGCTTGTTACTAAGCAGGTTCGGATTTCAGTCTTTGGCCGAGAAACGCAGTGTCGCGTTTCAGATCTTTTGTTCCAAGTTAATTAAAAATATGTTGGATTGTCTCCGGTTGCTTCAGCAACTATGGTTTCGTGTTCCTGGGTTCCCTCACCGCTATTTCGGGCTTGTAAATATAGCAACCAATTAGTTAAAAACGAAAACCGTGAGTACTTTGGGAATTATGTTCATATATTTGTTTTTATAAATTTTTTTTTCATTTTCTATAATTTTTGATACATCCGTATTTGTATTTTTGTATTTTATGTTTTTTCTGTTTTTAAATAATTAGTTTTAAATATGGTTATTATTATTACCTATATGCTAATGCTAGGCTTTTTTTTGTGTATAAGCTTTTGTCTTGTTTTTGGGTAGCAATCCTGCTAGACAATAAAAGGGTGATTATTATTATTATGAAAACTATCATATACTTAGTTTTCTCAAGACGTGTAATGTACCATCGACTAAAAATCACCCGTTATGTTATAGTTAGTTGGCAGCTCTTTCAGTCCAAAATTCTATCTACTCTACACCACTGTTAGTTTGATCAAAAGGTTTTTATGTTTATTCTGGATGTAACGTGTATTTAAAAGGATATATTGTAGCAGACATGTACTATGTACTTACCTACAAGCTGGCAAGTGCAATTTATTTGAATGTCGGAAACAATCAATATCACTATTGTAAAATTATATTGTTTGGTATTGTAAATTTCTGCTGTTAACTTTTACATTATCATGATTGTGAACAAAGATAAATAACCCTGCACATCTTGCGATTATTATTATCGCTATAGTCAAAGCAGTAGCGTACGGAGAAATACTCTAAACGTGTAGATCAGGACATTTTTGTAATGAATTTTCTATCGTGTTTTGTCGGCAAAACCCATAAAAAAGGACTCGAGGCTATTTGAGAATCAAGTAAATAAAAAATAGGCCGTGTGTTGTCTGTATGGTTGGGTTGTGTTTACTGTATCTGGATTATATCAAAATGTCTCCAGTATTTGTAAGAATGCAGACTAAAATCATAGTAATATTTGAATATCGATATCCAGCTTCATGTAAGTAATTTGAGTTGGTCAGATATAAAGCTAAAGCAGAATTATGTTGCAAATCGTCTTCATCTGACATATTTAACACCAATGAATCTAGTAAGTTTGAAATATAGTTTTATCTGCATCGCTTATTCCAGCTTCAAATATTTGACTCGTTTTGTCTACATCAGAATTTATTATTACCTACAGAATGTTATTATACAGATCCAGGAGAATATTTAAAGTTTTCAGGAAGCTGAAACGATTAAAAAACATAAAGAAACTCGATTAAATTTTGATATTTAAATGTTTTTTGATGTTTCATACTCAAATTGTCTACCATCGATGAAAGTTTTATATTTTACTCAATTAGAGACGAACAATTAATAATTTTTACATTTGATTGACAACCGAACGATTAAGTAAAATTTAAAAATTCCATCATCACGCAATGAGAAAACAGCAAACAATAAGTACAGTTTATAAAATTTACATTATTTTATTTTTAATAGCATGATTGTATAAATTTTATTAACATTTATAAATAATCTGTGTAGATGTTTAAATATCAGCAACAAACTATATAAAGATTCTATTAAGCCACTGAGGATGGAACATGTGTTTTGGAAACATATCTGGCGAATGTAAAATAATGCACTAAGCACTTTAATTAGGTACTTTTTTTCCCTTGGGTATTAGGTTCGAATTTTGAAATGAAAATTTCTTATTTCATATTTGTGAAAATTGGATTAGCCAAACCATTAAAATTTGGCAATTATTTTTTTTCCATTTTTCCTTTCCCGTTATCCACGTTTCGACAATGGTTATTGTCTTCTTCTGGATCATACTATACTATTTCCTAAAATTTCCATTGTAATTTGTTGTTTTTAGCCTTACAACATCGTGTTGATTTTCGTTTTGTGAATATACGGCTTCTGTTTGAACAGAAGAAGAAACAGAAACCGTATATTCACAGAACGAAAATCAACACGATGTTGTAAGGCTAAAAACAACAAATTAAATAAATAAATTTTCACAAATATGAAATAAGGAATTTTCATTTTAAAATTCAAACCTAATACCCAAGGAAAAAAAAAGTAATTAAAATTAAAAACCAAGGTTCAAGAAAACAAAGCGATAAATCAAGCGTTAACGATTTCAACATATATAGGGCGGCCCATTGTGTGGGCGAAAGATATCTCAATATGATCATTCAATGAGTCCGTAGGATGACACATATAGATGGAGTTACTAGAATTGTTTCCATATGATTTTTATTTAATACTAACCTTCAAAGGATACGTGTATAAATTTGACAGCAATCTGACTATTGATTCGTGAGTTATAGCATTTTGTTTGAAGCAACTTTTGATATTGAAAAAAAAAAGGAAAAAAATGAATTTCGAATTTTGATAAAAAACTGCTTTTTGACTAGCTTTTTAATGAAAAAAAATACAGTGGAAACCAAACAATGGCTTGATAAACATTATCCAAACTCTGCTTCATCGAGACAAATCGTAGATAAGTGGATTGCTGAATTTAAACGTGGTCGTACCAGCCCAAATGATGCAGAGCGCAGTGGACGCCCAAATGAGGCTGTTCTTCCAGAGAATTTCAATAGAATTCACAAATTGGTTATGAACGATCGCAAATTGAAGATGGATAAGCTAGCTAACATTGTAAAGATATCAGATGGTAGTGTTATATTTTCAATCGCGAATAATTCGGAAAATGTAAATTTTTGGGAAAAACATTATAGAAAATTTTTTGCTTCGAATTCATCCCTCTATTGATGTTTGCGGTTAAAATGGGTTGGGTTGGGTATGACATCATCGAGAAGGGGTGTCATTGATGTGAAAGGACACACAGCGGCAGTATGTAACTTTTGTTTCTTGAGCTGGGCAATTCTCTTTTTACTGTTAAAATTTGACATCAATCAGGCCATGTATCAAGAATTCGGACCTAAAAACCGTCCTATACTGGCCTACAATCAGAAGAAAAAAAGAGGAAAATTGACGAAAGTTGTGTTGCTCCTGTACGACAATGCTCCATTACAAGAATCGCGTTGCGCTGGCTGCCCTGCAGAAAGTGGTCTCCGATATTATAAATCACTCACCCGCCCCGAGCGACTAATATTATTTGTCCCAAAAATAAAAATAAAGAACTCAGGTGGAACAAATTTACGAGAGATAAAGAACTAAAGGAAGCAGTTTCGGCGTATTTTTCGGTGAAAGGTTCAATATTTTTTATGAAGGTACAAACAATAATTATTGATACATCTGAGAAGTGTATATAGCAAGCAAGCAAGCTTTCCTTGCTTCGATGTCCCTGCTTAAATCTACGGAGAAGACATTGTTTAATGTTTCTTGTACCATAAAATACGGCAATTTTATTACAAATTCATATACATGTGTAATACAAGTTATTATTATATGTATTTTATATTCTATACGAAGAAAAAAAGAGCGAAATAACGAGAGTTGCTTTTCTAACTAGAATTTGCATCATTACGTTTTATGTGAATGTTAAGGAGATTGAGGCAATGATAAATACATGAAAGTATTTTATTACGATGAGTATAGAAGTAGGAGCATTTCTCATGGAATTAAGATTGTGAAAGAAGTTTTTTTTTTTAATTTTGTCAAGAGGCTCATTATTTGCGGCCCGTATTAACCGTATCTAATAATTGTATTCAACACGAGCATTCCATTTGTCACCACCACATATCTACTTATTTGTCGAATAAAAAGCAATTATTAAAATGTCTCGTAAAGATTTTCCACAAGTAGAAGATAATTTTACAATAATTAATAATATTTCATAATAATTAATAATATTTCATATTATTATCACAATACTTTCCCGACTCAGGGAAAGTATTGTGATAAAGACAGAAATCTGTGTGGCTGTATGTACTCTTCGACGATAGCGCCTAAACAACCAATTGAGTGAGCTAAATTTGGGTATATGAGTTTGGGAGAATCTTAGGACGAACCCATTAGTTTTTGGTTAAAAGCGCTAATTTCTGAATAAAGTAGTTATTTTGTTAGGAAATAATAAAAATAATACAATAATAATAATTAGTATTATGTATGGACTATGCGATACGAAAACATCATGAACACCCAGTTTTGGGGCGACACAATCGATTTCTTTCTGTGTTCAAGTCGAAAATTAAATATATATATCGAAAATGGCATTGATTCCTCTAACCCATTATATATATATTTTCAGTATTCTAGAGAAAACCACATTTTTGGGACTATTCGCTAAATTAGAAAAATCAGAATAACATTTGACAGCGAGGTGTTTAGTACTTTATTGGTATTGTTGTGACCTTCTAAAAAACATTGTATTTATTATGCTTATTTTGTTACAGGTTACCTATGAATCCCCCAATTCAGCGACATATATCAGGTAACTATAAAACCAGAATATTACTTGATAAATTTGTGATAAAGTGAAATAAGAACTTTAATTTTTGAAGTGATTATTACGAAACCATCCTTTTGGGATATGCAATATTACTATTTCCTCATTGATTTTGTGTTCAGCTGCACCACATGCCATAGCTGTAATTCACATAGAGCAAATCGCTCAATTTTACTTGTATTAGGGAATAGGTCAAACTAAACTCTCAAAGTTATTGTCACATTTATCTACCCATGTGCTTCCATAGAAGATCGAACTATAGAGTGAATTCTGATTATATAATTTCGCCCAGCTCTTCCAGTAAATAATTAAGAGTAAGAGTGCAAATTTGTGCTCTTAATTGCTAATGGCAGAACAAATCTCGAATAATTTCAATAAGAAATTCATAAATTTTAGCTCAATTGGTTAAAGCGTTTGGGCGCTATCGTGGTAGAATATACATATATACAGACAGACTTCCATCTGGAAATGGTCTTAATCATCTCAGGGAACCTCAAAATGTCCGTCTTTATCTCAATTTTTTTAGAGCGTTCCAATTACTTTCCCTGTGCGGGAAAGTAAAAATAAAAATTCTAATAAAAGCAGCTTGGATAGAGAGATTCCTAATTGCTAGCAAACAATTTGGTTCTACATATACAATTTTAACACAATGAAGCTTGAAAGAGTGGAAATATAATCATCAAACGTTGCTAAAAAGTCGTAACCTTCATTTCCCTATTATCCACTAATTATGTTTATTTTACATGGGACGAATTAGATTTACTAAAGTCAGTATTATAAAAGTTTTGTTGGGAGGCTGACGAGCTCATAGTACGAGTGAAATTTCAACAAAGAATTGATGAATGTTGGGAAGAGAAAAGTCAAAGTCATTGCAAAGACAATTAATCGTTTTCTGTAACAGTGCATTAAAATACAAAAGTTTAACAATTTTTATTATAGAAACAACACTATTGGATACATCCTGCGAACATGTCACTGATCATTCTGTTTTCAGAGCGTTGATTCCTCGATGCCAAATGAATGACAGCAGATAGGCTTAGATTGCAATTGAAGTTTATTGGTTGCCGGAAAATTTCTATTTATTGATTTTCGAAATTTCGAATAAAATTTTGTGTCCCGTTTCTACATAATGTTTGGCTAGTACTGAAGAGATTATATTCTCATTTTAATACTGTCCTCAGTCTAGTCTAGTCTTAAGGCAGCATTTGATGAATTTGCATTTAGTAGATTTGTCAATAGATTTGAAGAACCACCTCGGTTAAATGAGAGATTTAGTTTTTAAATGGATATGAACATTTGAAGCTCAGTGCCATTTGATACCTACTTATATCATACTACATGAAAACAAAATCGGTTTCTTTTTGTACAACCCTATATACTCACGAGTGTGGGTTATAGGTACGCGACTAAACGGCTGAAGAAGAATTTACACGATAAGGCAGTTATGTGTAGCGTATTACAATAAGTAATGCATTGCTGTATTGTCTGGTTATATGTTTTCATAATGTAATTTTCATATTATAACATTTATTTCCCTTTTGTTATTTACTTCCTTAGCATTCTTGCACATGATAAGGTCGGGGAAAGATTGTGGGAAAATAATCGTTAAACCATTTGTGCAACATGTTTTGGCTACGTAATAATGAATATAGGGTGAAGCATTAAACTGAATAGATCTCTTAATATAAAATATGAAAAATAATGTCGTGGCATAACGAACAAAATCACTGGTTTTACCTATACCAGGGATTTTGTTTAATTTAGCAGGGCGTCAGTCTAATTCAGTAGAACCAGACGACAGATACTGACGAATTCAGTTTGCTCTTATTATACATTTGAAAAATCGTGCAGAAAAGTGCAACTTTCCCCATTAAAAAAATACGAAAAGTGTACTTTATATTATAATATTTATTATAGAAAGGGCATTGTACTATGCGATCACCCGCAACTATTTATTTTAACACACTTCCTATAATAGTTAATGTATTATTAGTTATATTTCAGTCATTATATCATATGACACAAGTTCTTAAACAGTGAGGGCACTGTACTTTCTATAGTTGTTTATATTAACACTGTCTAAACATGTCAACGACTGAGATTTAAAAAATTAATTTCAATTATTTGCATTATTATCGGATTTTATTTGAATTTACTGTTATTATCCTTACATTTACCACACGCTCCTACGAAATAGTATATTGTGCACGGGTAAATGAAAAACAGCATTACGTTTTCAAATCATGATTGAACATATAATAAAGGCATTTAAAGTTAGTCGTAGAAAAAATAATTTAACTACTGTGTTAGTGACCTCTAAGCGATTATCAAATTGAAGTTGAATGGTTTCAGGTCAATTTCAGAAACAAAGATATACCGGGTTTATATATACCCCGTATACCAACCACCTACACCTTAAAATTAAATATATATAAAAAAAAATTATATGTATCCTTTTCTGTTCATCTGTGCCTCGTTTTTGGTTTATACAGTTTCACATTTAATTAAAATCGCAAAATATATTTTAAAAAGGAACTCTTTTTAATATCATTATAATGTAAATGTCCTTCATAATTAAGCCATTTATTGACAAAAGAAACTAATTGTTCACGTGAGTATAGAGAGCCCGTTGTAGAATATAGTTTTATTTTATGTTCTAAATTTTTTTTTTTTACATTACTTGTCTTGATTGTTTTATTTATCTATTTAACAATAAAATTTAAATTTTAAGTCACCCTTTGTTTTCCTTTTTTTGTTCGTATTGTAATGTCCTGATGATGACTTAATAAAAGTCGAAAGTCGACAGAGGAGTTACTTTGTTTCTGTAATTGACATAAAACCAACCAACTTCAATTTGTTAAAAATAATTTCCTAACACACATTGATTATTTTTAGACAAGAATGTACGTACACTATTCGTAAATTACCAACATCATCCGAAGAATTTTCAGACTATTTTCTTCATTTAGATATAAATGTTCCCACTGGATTTTATTTCATTTTGCAGTAGTTTGGGAACTATGGCAATTAACATTTTTGTGACGTTACACTTAAAGAATAATTATCACTTTTCCATTATAGAGATAATCTTTTATGTTATTTTAATGTTCTTATACTTAAACTTGAAATAAGAGTTTCATCCTTTGAAATGCATTTTGAAAGGGTTTTGTTTAATTTAAGATTCTGCCATGTATTAGTTCTGCGGTTGGACAGTAATAATTGTTTTTTCCCGGTAAAAACAGTATACAGTAAGGACAAAAAGTAGTCATTAAAGAAATATCATTCGAAAAGAAAAAAATTTGTGTGCAAATTTTTATGAAATTTACTCGCCTAAACAACAAACTAACTTACAAGGCTCTGCTGCCAACATTTTTTTGAAATTATTATTATCGTACTCATTATTCGCGCAATAGCGTAATTAATCCGAAATATATTTACATCCAACACATGTGCAGATGTTTAATTAAACAAAAACTTAACTCAACCAAGTGTATTTTACTTTTGCTAAAATATTTTGTTTGTTGAAAAAATTTGATATTATTTATATTTCATTCAATTCAATTCATTCAAAATCTGGCAACAATCAAGAAAAACTTTATTTGAAAATTTTCATCAGCATCCACCACGTACTGATTATTCGCGTAATACCGAAATCTATCGATCAATCCGAAATCTATTGACACACCCAACGCAAGGGCGAATGCCTAATTTCCACAAACAAATTAGCCAAGCTTTATGTTCATTTTATTTCTATAAAAATATTTTATAGTAGCCTAAACTAAATCTGACAACGATGCAACTATTCAAGAAAATTATTAAATATGACAACTATGACAAGTGGCATTTTGTAAATAATTTTATTATCAAAATTTGTTTAAAAATGGAAAAACGTACTTAAAATGATTCTACACAATAGTAAGATCGGTGATTTTACAGTAACTATATTCTATTAATACCTAATATTAATTATTTCTAACCAAAATTCGGTATACGCTATACATCTTAGAACAACAATAAGAAATTAAATCCAATATTTAAAACCTTGCCTTAACAAAATTCGTCTTCGGAAAAATAGACGAGGTTAGTTTTTGTTAAGAATAATATGTATTTAATCATGAAGAAAATTTATAAACAAATGCTTAATAAGATACCGAAGAATTTATCTTAGAGAAAATGCAAAAAATTAACAGAATCAATTAACGTTAATAAGTAATTATTTTTAATATCTTACATCACTCTACCGATGTTCAGTTTTCATAGATGTATTTATTAATATGATAGATAATTATAAAAAATATGTCTCTTTTGTTGGTCTCCAAGTAAATATTCAATTCACTTTACTTAATATGGCCTACATTTTTTTATTCAAAACCTAAAATTAGTTAGATACAAAATTTCACATTAATTTATCCTTTTACAAACCTAGATCAGCTGAGCGCCTATGCTATGCCTATGCGCTTGAAAACCAAGCAGTAGAAGAATTGAGATTCTTTAAATAATCAGCTGTGGCAAAAACGTTAAGTTTAAAATATTACTTGAGATAATATAATGGCACTAAAGATCTGCAACTTAGTCTATTAGCCGCTTGTAAATAATCTAATGAGTATAATGGCTGTTGTCATATGTATCAGACAGAATATATTTTATGCAAATATTTTTGTTGTAACATTTAAAATGGGTCGTCTTATTTTTGGTGAAGCTAATTGAAATAACAACGCTGCTGTTCGTATGTTCAGTGAATGCTATCAAGAACTACAGATATGCAGGACATATTTGAGAAAATTGGTTTCAAAATTTCAAGAAACCAGTTCAGTTAAAGATGTTCTAGGGTATCTATGGGAGGCCAAAAATATTAGGGACGATTTGAAAGTCCAGGTCTTACCCGAAATATGGTTGGAGTTGTGGAATCATGAATAAACATCGGGGAATACGTATAATATTGTGTTTTATTTTGTAAAATATATAATTTTCAATGAATCAGTACCTAACTGCTTGTTAAGTACAAAATACTGAATCAAATGTCTTCAAAATTCGAGAATGCTTTGAACATAAAAAAAACCCTTAAAATGAGGTATCACTCGAACCCCCTTTTTCATTTAGAAAAAATAATCTAAAGCATCCCTAGTTGATATTATGATATTTAAACCTGTCATTGATATATATCAAATTACATCACAATATACCAAAGGGTTCAGAAGGTAGAAGAGGGGCCAGACTTTTGGTCCTTACTGTATAATATTACATGTTTTTTTTTTTAGTACTACCTACTCTTTTTCATTTTTATCAAAATTGCTACAGTGTATATTATACTCGTATAGTATGTGTAGTACCTATATATGAAGGGGGCAATACATACCTACATGTTGTTTCACGGTTGATGGTACTTTAGACTTTTTGAGGAACCAAGCATATTATTGTTTTCAAAATTCTACTAATCTACAATATCTTCAATTACTATTTTTAAATAAATAATTTATTTTGATGTTTTTGTTCAAAATAGGTCCAAATGGGATAAATATCTCTTCGTATCTATGATTTCAAGAATTCCTTTGGTTTTTAGCGTATAATGTTCGAATTCTTACGACTTTTTAAAACTAATCAAAACTTCCGAAGAACATTATCTTTTTATACCTTTTATATGTATTTTAAGAAAAGTTTCTAGATACTATTCGTATCTGTTGTTAGCTATTGCCCAAATTGCAATTGTTCTTCTTCAAAGTGTTTTTAACCATTTATTTATATTCTTACCCACCTAGTTAAATTCTAAAAATATCATTTTGCAATAGTACGAGGTTCTTTACTGTCTTTATCACTTATTTTTTGCAAGTAACTGTTTTACAATAATTTGTTTTTTAAATTTAAAAATCGCAACGCTACAATCTATAATATTCTGACCAATAATAAATAAGTAACTAAATGCCCCAAAGCTATCGTCACGAAAAACGTATTAATCAAGCCAGTGTTTATAGCTCAAATATATACAGTAACGACCAAAACTCAAGCATGAATCCGATAAAATTTGAAGGAAAAATTTTTGGAAGAAACGGTCGACTTTTGGATTTAAGTTGCCCGTTTTTTGACACGTATAAAGCGTGGATCGTGTAGTAGATAAACGTTTATCTTCTTCTGTTACGTTCAAAAACCTAAAACCAAACGTTTATTATGCGTGACATTTGTTCCTCACTATATATATATATATATATATATACTACAGTATATAAATATTCCCTATCAATATATAAATTTATATATTTTTATATTTGATTAGTTTTCAGGCGAGGAGCACAAATTTCAACTAAAAATCGTGACTATTTATGTTGTTCGAATTACATTATTAGTTATGACTTCATAAATTTGTGTTGTGAACTTTAGCGAAATTGATATTACCACAATCACAAAAAAAAATTAACTACATAATAAATTTTGTTGTGGGAATTGAACAACTCTTGCCGTGTAAAGATAGCTTCGTCGGTAAACAGAATATTATTCAAGAAACGCGAGCATGAGCATGAGCTGCTTGTTCGCGTAAAAATTCGCACATTTCGAGTCTCTGGCAATGTTTATATTATTATATTATATAAAACATCTTGGTAACGGGACATCCAAGCGTTTTTCCCGAAGAGTACCTTTTTGGTTGGGTAATAAACGAGCTATCATTCAAATGAAAACACGTTAAAATGATTTGGATATGTTTTGCCAGCCAACATCATAAGTTTTATGAGCGTAAAGTTCTGTATACTGCGTGGTGAAGTCATGCTAGCCGGTAAAAGGTATTGAAGCAAATTGGAGAATAATAAGTAAGATATATAATTCAATAAGATATTTATAGAAAATAACAAAATCATCTTTCATTTGCACAAATAAAATAAATAAATACTTTGCGAGTTCCGAGGTGCCATATTTATAAGAATTTATGCACGTGCTTATTTTAAATGGAATTGGAATGTTCTATACATGTAAGCCCAAGGCCTAAGCCTTTTGGACAGATTAAACTTTTCTAAAAAATCTTCAAAAAAGCTGAATTATTTTTAGAATTTTATCTTGTTAATCATTAAAGTTACGGATAAGAAAAATTTAACCATAAAAACTAAAAATATTGCAAAAACGCTTTGAGGACTTATAGCTAGCACCTTAAAAATATTTTAAGACTAGTTCCCTTTAACCTTAGTAAACTCCCATATAGCTTTCCGAATAATAGTTGCCTACTTTTTCTAATATCCGGAGAGACATCGTGTATAATTTGGAACAAATTATTTACACTCAATATCAAGTATAATACAGGTCTGCAATTATGCTCTCCGTCAAAAAACCAGAACGGATACAATTAAATCTTAAAATGGTCGGTTTTTTGTTGACGTTATTATTGTAACAGTTTGGTTATGTATCGTCGTTCTGCCGTATATTGTTGATCCTCCTCAACACAAAAGAGAGAAGCTAAGCGACTGTTCCCATAAAATCGTTGATGTAAAATTGTTACAAACAAAAAACTGTGTATATAGAAGGGAGAAGTATTTTATTGTGTTATTCGGTTTTAGAATGACAGGTGACATTTCTATTGTGTAGATATGTTTGTTGTTATGTAAAGTGGGTTGGCATGTGTGGCGCCTTAGCTACAGATTCGGCATAAGGAGAATTGTTAGTAAGGAGATTATTATTTATGATTTATTATTAATAATATTAATGAATTAATGATAATTTTATACAGGGTGGTCCAACGAAAAGTTTGCACCTAGCTTTTCTCTTTTTTTTGTAGTCGAATGCGAAAATGCTCGGACACGTCGATTTTGCTTTTGAGGGGGACACATTTTAAACATATTTTTCGATCTGCGCCTTTAACCCCCTAGCGGGGGTGAGTAACAACCCTAAAATTTTAAATGGAAAGAGGGGTCTAATGACATATCATTTGAAAGGACACAAAATTGTCTTTCTAATGATACCCTATTTGTCGAATTTTACTAAAACAGTTAATACGAAAACGACTTTAAAGACATTAAGCCGATAATTTTGGTATTAATGAGAAATACAAATAAGTTTTAATTATTGCGAGTGAAAACACCTGCAATCGTTAGTACATTCCAATGTTTGTTAGTTTTAACATTGCTTTGTAAAAAAAGTAAACAAGCTGTTAAATTGATTTATTAAAACGTTACATTAACAAATGTTGAAAATGTGACCCATTTGATTCCATACAATAATACAGATTTTGTTCAAATCTATTTCTAACATTTTGTAGCATATCAGGTGTTATGTTTCTGCACTCTTCTGTAATGCGTTGGCGAAGATCTTCTATGGACTCGGGCTTCGTGGCAAAACATTTATTTTTTAAGTGCCCCCAAAGAAAAAAGTCTAAAGGCGATAAATCCGGTGACCTGGCAGGCCATTCAATTGGGCCCCTCCTTCCAATCCACCGTCCAGGGAACCGGTCATCTAAGAACTGTCTTAAAGGAGCCACATAGTGCGGAGGTGCTCCATCTTGCTGGAAATAAAGCCGATCAGCAGTATGATTTTGGTCATCTTCTATTATTTGTGTTATTAAAGGATCAATTGTGTCTTCAAGCATGTTTAGGTACACTTCACCAGTTAAATTTCCAGGAATAAAAAGTGGTCCTATAATATGATTTCCTAATATGCCACACCAGACGTTTATTTTTTGAGGATACTGGGTATGAACCTCACGGAATAAATGTGGGTTACTGTCATCCCAGTAACGGCAATTGTGCCTATTTACAGCTCCATTCAAATAGAATGTGCATTCGTCGGAAAAACAAATGTTAAATAATAATTGCGGATCTTCAATTAAACGCTGGCTCATTGCTTCACAAAATTGCAGCCTTCTATCAGGATCATCCTCATTTAGTTCCTGTACTAATTTGATTTTGTACGGATGAAATTTGTACGCTTTTAAAATTCGTATTATGGACGAACGGGAGACACCTGAGGCTTCAGCTAGTTGACGGGTACTTTGACTATGATCCATTTCAACATGCCCTAAAACAGCGACTTCCACAGCTTCATTTCTGATCGGTTTCTGCGGCTGGTGTTTTACATTACAGACAGATCCGGTATCTACAAACTTTTTAACTAACTTGCCAACGTACACATCATTCATATTTTTATCGGGATGTCTCTCATTAAATAAGCGAGCCGTAAGTCTAGCACTACTATTATTTTGAAAATAAAGTTTAACAATTTCAACTCGTTCTAGAATGGAATAAATCATTTTGTACGGTAAAAGTAAAATAACTTGAGAAGCAACCAAACTGAATCAATGAAAAGACTAAAATAAACGGTGTAAATTCTTTTCCTACACGTATCTGCAGTTTTTATTTCAACAAAAAACGCAAACGATTAGTGAGGAATTTAGTTCTGATAAATAAGATAGTGTTTTTGAAATCCCGTTTTTCTTCAAAGTAAATAATTTAGAAATGATTGTAGTTGTTTTCAGTCGTAATAATTAAAACTTATTTGTATTTCTCATTAATACCAAAATTATCGGCTTAATGTCTTTAAAGTCGTTTTCGTATTAACTGTTTTAGTAAAATTCGACAAATAGGGTATCATTAGAAAGACAATTTTGTGTCCTTTCAAATGATATGTCATTAGACCCCTCTTTCCATTTAAAATTTTAGGGTTGTTACTCACCCCCGCTAGGGGGTTAAAGGCGCAGATCGAAAAATATGTTTAAAATGTGTCCCCCTCAAAAGCAAAATCGACGTGTCCGAGCATTTTCGCATTCGACTACAAAAAAAAGAGAAAAGCTAGGTGCAAACTTTTCGTTGGACCACCCTGTATAATGTTTCCTGGTTTGTATAAATATACAAAGTCAAGAAACAGAAAAATTCATTTAGCAATTCTGTAACACAGCAGACAACCACCATATGGTCGTTTCATCGATTTACGACTCATCAGTGCCATGAAATCTAGGTGGTCGGTCACGTTACCAAGTAAATACTATTATAAATATTATAACAAATGCCAAAAAATTATAAATAAACTTTTAATACATAATACATCAAATAGTAATACAGTGACGTATTTATTTGTCTTCTATTTTTCTTGAGTCTTATTTCTTCAAATTTCGCTATAAACTCTTGGGTTGGGCTCACAAACAAAACATGGATAAAATAACAAAATTAAATTTAATGTGAAAACCATTTGTTTTAATTAAAACAACTTTTCGACAACGTAAAACGGTTGCCGTCTTCAGGTTATCATACTAAAATTAAAATTTACACAATGACACAATTGTATACAATATAAAGTTTACAATAATAATATATTTCTCTTACCAAAATTGTCCAACTAGATCTAAACTAAACTGTTGGACAAATGGTATGCACCGGACCAATTATTGCCTTCATTTCAAAGTCAAATATTTAAATAACCAGACGAGATGAAGGCATGTGTTTTTGGGATATCATAGACAAATTATGACTTTCTTCTAATAATTTAACACCAATAGCATAGGTATTAATAAACTTATATATCTTAGTAGCGGTATATCCAAGCGTTTTTTCCGAAGAGTACCTTTTTTGTTGGGTAATAAACGAGCTATCATTTTTTGTAATTACCAAATCTCTAAAGTAAACATCAAAAAAGTTATGAATGATAATTTAGCTTAGACATTGTGTGACTAGCGCTTTCTATGTTTTAAAGGAACGCAAGTATTTTTAATCGATGCTGCAACCCCAAAAACATTCATATGAAAAAATTGAGACCGTTATTTCTAATAAATCATAGTCAGTTTGAAAAAACAGTAAAAATAACATTTTTTTAACTCTTTGTATCTCGAAAAGGAAGGCCCCTTCGGCAAAAATTTATATAACAAGCTACACTTATTTTAAGCAGTTCTATCACCTCTAGCAATTTTTCCATGTCTTTCTGAAACACCCTGCATATCCAAAAACCCTTAATGCATTTTCAAATATGCAATAAACCAATTTGTTATGTTGTATGAATCAACTAATATTAAATCCAAATTTCCCCTGACTCCTTTTATAAGACACTTAATGGGCGATTGTCTTAATTTGCTTCGAATACGACTACCAAAGTACCTACTTACCATCTACACTTCGTAGTTCTTCCAGTAGCGGCTTGTGGCAGTTTAATGTGGTGAAGCGTGCTAAGTGCTAAGGTCTTAGTGCTATTAACCGCTGGCAAATATGTTCATATGCAGAGCGATAGACGGCCGTCAGATGGTTGTATATTGGGTATATGCCGTAGTGGCAGTGCTGCGGATTGTTGCTGAATTATAGATAAAAACGCTTTGAAGCACGCTTCATCTGCATAAGAACAAGTATGATAAATAGGCTATTGCTGTAACAGAGGATACAAGCACTGGCTAGGGTGTCAAGTGTTGTGCACAGCAAAGATATATATATATATATATATATATATATATATATATATCAAAATAAATAATTAAAAGTATAAAAAGGAAAAAGAGGAAATATATGTACATTATAGATATAGATGATAGTTAAATATAAATATATACCATAAAGCCTGCTTCAGACAAATTTAGAGTTTTATGGTAAAGCTGGGTTTACCTCAGGTTGAAAATTGTATACATTTATTTATGGTTTAAATTTTATGTGGACGAAAATAATTACACAATAAAATAAAATTAAATACTTCATAGATGAAGTGTTGCTTCACTTGCTTCATATGACAAGCCGCCACTGAGTTCTTCTCGTTTTATCTATAAACACACCCTTATAATATGCAAGTATTATTAGGTATTATTATGTACCCATTCGTCCACAGTTATAAATATTGGTATATCATTAAAGAATAGTCTGTATACTTCCTTTTTACTCAAATGCGTTTCTACAAATTGTGTGCAATAACGCTAATTTAGCCTTAAATACAATTGTTGACAGACAAACATAAATCACCTTAACTTTTGCAGATATGAATTTACTGTTATTATAAATGAGCACCTACGCGTTTTCTATTCGCAATTGGACGTATAGTATAATAATTATGACTTAATCCTCGAGTTTTTTTTAGAAAACTCGTACAAATTAATAATACCATCATGCGATGTAATAATACAGTATTTCTGCCTTTAGGTCTAATAAAATCATTTGAAGCGTTTTGAATTTAGAATGTATTTTTGTTTTCAATTTGTGTAATTAGATAATTTGTCATTCATTAATGATTTACACATATTTTTTTCCTTAGATTCATGCTCCTTCCAGCATAATTTAGAACGTACAATCATCGTAAATATAAAGGATACAGTATATTTACTCGGGGCTAGCTTTGTTTTGCATTTACAAAGATATACCGCTTATCGAGACATGCAACAATAGAAGATAACCAAGAAAGCGTAATACGGGGGCATCCCCAGTAAACACACATACGTTTATTTAACGTTTATCATTACAAAACACCTTTCCAAAAAAAGGTACATTAAATACGTACATTTTACTTTTATATGTCGCGCTTTTTCACGTTACAGAACACGAATAACGAAACGTTAGTTGAATTGTTTAAAAAAACGTGTATTGAACGTATTTATGTATATATATTCAACGGTAAAATCAAACGTTATTTAAACGGTTCTAAAATACGTTAATAATACGATTACACAAACGTTAATTATTAGCTTTTAAAAAACGATAAATGCATGTATATCTAGTACGTTTGTGTAATCGTATTAATTACGCATTTTAGTAACGTTTAAATAACGTTTGATTTCACGTTATTTAATGTTGCTTTTATATATTTTTGTAACGTGAAATATACGTTGATAAAATGTATGGAATAAATCAATAAAACTACCAGATTTCCATTGTTGGGTTGGTACAAAAGTTTGATGAAAAAATAATGCCCTTTTTGTTAAATTGTTAAACCAAAAAACATAAACATTTGGGTGTTTTTGGTGTTTTTTAATATTAAATATTGTGGTCAAATATAACTCACACAATTATACGATACAATAATGCCGCTTTCTATCGCCGAAACTTACGGTGTATCGAATAATTTTGTAATTTCTTTTTGACAATATTTTATATAAAAATATTGAATAACACAAAAAACAAACGGATTTTTGATTTGTTTTTAATATATTTACAACCAACAATCTAACTTTTTGGTTGAACGATTTAGTATATTGGAGACATACTTTTAGCATCGAACCTTGTCCGTTATTTTATTAGGATAAAAACACTTTACATTTTTTGTTGTATATACCTAATTATAACAAAATGTTTTAGAATCATCACTAGTGTAAAATGTAAGATAACAAATTGTCTATAAAAATGTAATTTCTTCTAAACATAGGAACATTTTTGTAATAACAAATAGAAAGTTAAATTAAGGAACAAATAATTCTTTCATATATTAAGAAGAATAAAATACAGAATTATGCTTAAATTTATTTATTTATTATGCTTCTTAACCGCTTACGACAGGGAATTTTAATTAATTTAAAAAATCAATAAATCATAATTCTAATACATAAATAATGCTTATAAATAATTTTTCTGGTGTACGGGAAAGTTCTGCTTAGACCAAAATTAATATATACGAAAAAGAAAAAGTCAGCCTCCACGAAATATTATTTTTCCTGAATAACGCTCACTCCACTTCTTTCGAATACAAAATTAATATAGTTTGATTAGAGTTTCTATACTAATTCTGTATAGAAAATGAGGTTGTTCGTTTTATAGCATGGTAAAATCTAATACATCTGTTCCTTTTTTACCTGTATTCTTCTTTGGGAAACCGAAAAAAAGATCTTCCTGATGCTGGCCTTGCTTTGCAATTGTCCACACAACACAGCACTGGCATATTAAAATTGTTTCTTTCTGTATGCTATTAACTAAACTAATCAAATAACAAAAAACAAAGTAAAACACGTTTAAAAATTAATTCCAATATAAGATATTTATATTAAACTAATACACAATTTAAGAAACAATGCAACGAAAACGATCAGAGCATCACATCACAATCACAAATAAAAATCATATTATATAGGTATAGGGTATGGGGTTTTAACTTAAGATTTTTTGTAAATATTTTATTTTATAATATTTTCTAGTGTAAGTTTAAACAAAGATAAATATGCAACGTATATCTAATTACATGCAGAGGCCCTCTAAAAGAAGTCTGAATTCGATTCTTTAGAATCTAGTCTTGTCACGGCCCTAATAAAAAATATCTGATTATGGAAAATAAAAATAAGCAAACACTTTTATCAGACTGATTAAGATCCTTTTTTTAACACTGACTCATGTAAGGAAAAAACTTGTCCACCATTGTGTTTAACAAATTTGGGAAGGAAATGTTATTAGTTTCTAAAACATAAACAATTAATTTATTTTGAATAGTAAAATCTAATTTTTAAATTCTACTGGATTAAGCTGAATCACCTTTATATTAATCCATTCAATATTTCGAATAGTAATAATTTGTTCCTTATCTAATAAAATACGAGACACTGAATCTCATTTCAACTTTAAATTTCTACACAATTGGCAATAGCTTTGCCATATTTTAGTAACATGATTTCTAATCCTTGTTCGAATGTATGAAATTAAGTAGATACTTAAATGCGTACTTAAACTCAACTATATTTCAAGTGCAAAAACCTCGTGGTACTACTAGGTAGGTAAAAGAGAAAAAAATCACTTATCGAAGAAGCGATAAGTACTACGATAATCCTGATTGTTATTATATTGGTTTGTGCGTAAGTATAAAACGAAGAAAGAATTGTAAGCGCAATAAAATACGTATTTATGATGATTTAAAATTAGTAGCAGCAGATAAACTTTAATATCCTATAATATCTTCTATAATAAATATTTAGCTTCAGTATAGTTTAATTTTTAACTGTTGCATTTTACGACATTGTTTATTTATGATACTGGTATACCAGTAAAATATCGAGCAAATGTTAAAAATTAAAATACAGCACTGTGTGTATATACCTTAGTTAAAACATGCTACTGTTGTACTTGCCGATTCTATTTAAGTCACCAGCTTTTGGACTATAACTTCCTTAATAACGAATTCTGATTAAAGTGCTTTTTACTGTATGCGAACACACTTACTCGTATTATCCAAAACTTCTCTACTAAAACCAGAAACTTTAAATGTAAAATACAGTAATTTATTGGTTAAATACATATACTTTAACCAATGGCAAATATCTTGTTAACGATATCTCTTAAATAATGTGGTATATGTGTATAGGTATCAAGTATATGTGGTATTAAATAAAGTACTTACTTCTAAGAATATCTTTTGTACATGTATTCTGCATTTCACTGATAATAAAACCAACAGACTGCAGCTAAAGTAACAATGCCTGAAATGGAAATTATATCGAAGTTTCGCAACTTTTAACTTTGGTAATATTGTACGAAATGCTACCTATTCATATGTATGCAGTGATATGATAAGTTTTGAGAATACCCTAACATCATAGAAAGTTGTTAATATATCCGGTTTTTATTAAAAACAATTTAAATATATCCGAACGATAAAGAACTTAGATTTCTCGTTTATAAGCTCTAAATTAGAGGATGCGAACATTGTGTGGGAGTGATAGGTACTTAATAAAAGTGCAGAGATAGAATGTGTACAAAGAACTTTTCTAAAGTTCCTTGTTTTCAGAGAAGATGGAGTTTATCCTCTGCAACAGTGTGATCACTCGCTTTTACCTACTCTCGCAATATGGCGTACTCTCTCAACTCGACGAGTTTTGTCAAATTTTCTCTTTCTTACTTCGCAGAAGTTATTTTTTTTTCTCCTTTTTTTGGTATTGCCACTGATGTATTTACTGAATGTGTTTTTTTAGCAAATTAATTTCTTCAAGCTTTTCATTTAACTCTATAGCTGTGGAACTTGAGAAATTATCACCGCTACTTTTAAAAATTAGTATTAACAAAAAATTGCCACTATCAAATTTTCTACGAGGCATGTTTTTTAAGTAAGTACCGTTTTGGAATTAAATAAAGACGTGCAAAGATATCGCAATAATTTTATTTTTACATGAAAGCCTGTACCTTAATCTACTTTTCTACATAATTTCCGTGAATATTGAGGCACTTGTCATAACGTGGCACCAGTTTTTGAATACCCTGCTCATAAAATTCTGCCGCCTGACTCGTTAACCACTGTATCACAAATTGTGTTCACGTTGGGTTCCAAAAATGTTGATGGATTTGCACAAAACCCAACGTTTAGGCAGTGCATTGACTTTCCTTGAGCGGTACCACAATGAAGGTGAAGATTTTTTAGACCAAATTGTTACTGGTGACGAAACATGGGTGCCCTACGTCACACCAGAATCGAAACAACAATCCATGGAATAGCGACATTGATCATCACCCAAAAGAGTGAAGTTTAAGCAAACAATTTCTGCCCGGAAAATCATGTGCACAGTTTTTTGGGACAGAAAAGGAGTATTGCTAGTGAAGTTTCTGCCTCGTAATGAGACAATCAATGCAGCGTCTTATTGTGAGACATTGAACAATCTCCGTCGTGCAATCTAGAACAAAAGACGTGGCAAGTTGAGTAAGGGCATCGTTTTGCTGCATGACAATGCCCGTCCACATGTGGCTAATCGGACCAAAGATCTCATCAAATCTTTTAAATGGGAAACTCTAGATCATCCTCCATACAGCCCTGATCTGGCGCCCAGCGACTACCATTTGTTCCTGCACTTGAAGAAACACCTGGGTGGTCAGCGTCTTCAAGACGATAACGAAGTCAAAATATTTGTGATACAGTGGTTAACAAGTCAGGCGGCAGAATTTTATGAGGAGAGTGTTCAAAAACTGGTGCCACGTTATGACAAGTGCCTCAATATTCACGGAAATTATGTAGAAAAGTAGATTAAGGTACAGGCTTTCATGTAAAAGTAAAATTATTGCGATATCTTTGCACGTCTTTTTTTAATTCCAAAACGGTACTTACTTAAAAAACATGCCTCGTAATAATAAGTCAAGGCCTGTGCTGCCGTCCTATACTAACAAATAAATGTCTTCTATTTTTTTGTTGGCAATATCAATGATAAATAACTTGTAATATAACAAAAAACAATCGCGAGACAAGTGAGATTTGAACCCATAACGCCCGATTGCCGCACAGAGAAAAATCTATCATATCATGAACCATATGCACATTCAATCAATGATAGCATATATTCCGTATTCCACAATCAAAGCTACATTTCTTTCAATTATACTTATATGATTAATTGCGAAATATATGACTTTATTGCTTTAAGTATAAGAATTAATTGACTTCCAATCAAATGCCTCAATTATAAGAATATATTGAAATTAAATAAAAAGTATTGATTGGACTAAGTGTCACTATCGTTGATAAAACATTTATTGCTTTTTATGGGGAATACAGAAATTATAGACAGAATATATTTTGGTATTGAAATAATTGTTTTGTCATTTTAAATCAATTTTATATATAATCCTGGAGAGAAATTAATTACTTACTTTAATAAAACTATCACGTTAACTAATTGTATGAAATAAAAGAAAGTTTTTATTCAAAAACAGTTTTATTAATTCTATAATACATTGTATTGTAATAAAAAAAATTTTACTCTATAATCACAGTACAAAAAATAAACAATACATTAAAAGATATATGTCATTCTAATATTCTAAAAAACTTATGATTAGATATACTTAGTTAGGAGTAAAACTTACCGGAGAATATTGGAATTAGTTTGTCCAATTCTGAGGCGTTTAAGAAGTCTTCCATAATATATTATTGCAGATTATAGAACTTAACTACTTATATAGACACGCGCTACCGGCACACAAATAGAATAAATATATAAATGTAACATAACCTATTGTTTTAAGCTTTGCTAGTGACTAGGGAGTTCCGAAATTTCCCGATACATCAGCCCGAAATCTACATTTTTATATCAATGGTTTTGAATTCGTTTTATTATGATATCGGCGTATGAAAGCATTTTTTTTAAGTCAAAAACTAATATTTACGAAGTGGGGTAGGTAGTACGAAAATCCAGTTTTTATTTAATTTATATACTTAAATTCGATACATGCATGACTGCAAAATGTTGGATACTCGACGTTTTGTGTTTCGATATATCGATGAATTTAGCCCGGCCCAATAATAAGTTAAGGTTGTCCCAACAATAAGAAGTATTGACTTAATATTATTTAGTTTATTTAAATAGTAGAATATGATAGCGAGTAAAATTTGATTTTGTTAATTCAATGATATATATCTAATGTAGAGAAATAATATTCTTCCAATGCTTTTTCTTGCTTATCGTAATATAACAATATTTGAAATAATACAATTGCAATATTAGTTGCCAATTATTACTGTAATCATTGAAAGAAAAAATATATCTGTTTTGTGCCTAACATATATGAAATTGAATTTCAATAATATCTGGAATGTCGGATTAAGTATATATTTAATGTTGGCCGAATTGTAATCTAATGAATTAAGTATTACTGTCATTAAACCAAAATAGAGGCAATCAAACATATCGCTAATATTGATATTACAGTAAGATTTTTTTCTGTGCGGTCGGGTGTTCACCATTGAACTATCTTGGTGCATATGGTTCGCGCTTGCCTTGATTCCTATGTGCACTGTACGTGTCGATCTTTAATTGAAATATATCAAAGACGACACACGTTCAAATAAGTGAAATTCTATATGCATATACTTATATCATGCATGATTTGTGATTTGTATGGATTATTTTCTTAAAGTCAAATATATTGTTAGGTTTAAAAAATATATATAACATGTAATATATTTTTGACAAGGCAATTTTAGAGGCTCTAAGAAAATCCAAAATTATACAGGGTATCCCATTAGGAAAAAATAATTTTAGTTACAGTAACTTTACGAATGGCCCTGTAATAAAACACGTTACTATATCTTATTCTACGTTGAGAAAGTTTTTGTAGAATAAGTTGTAAATGAAAACTCGACCAAAATTGAGTAAACGCCACCTAGCGGCTTAACCGTTACATATAGCCAAATTTAGTTTGCACGAGTGAGTTTTTCATAAAAATTTGACCCTTGAGGACCTTGGTTAATTTCTTTGACAGGAATATAAGTTCCCATGAGAAAATGTCTAATTTGGGCCATCCTGAGATTAGTTCTCATAATTTTTGATAAAATCAAGAATCTATCTGTAATCTTGAGTGGCAAATTAGTTTTGAAAAACATGAATCCCTTATAGTACTTTGAAATACGCAGCAGTCTATGCCAGCCAATATCAAATGATAATAATAATAAAACGTAATTTATTGGTGCAAAACCCCAAAACGCCATTGGCCGAAGTCCTTCAGCCTAGCTAATATGATTATTTTATTATTCTTGTCTCCCAATTATACATTGCACTCAAATAGACTACCAAAAGATTCGGCGTAGATAGGTATGCTAAATATGTATGCTTTAAATATCTGCTGTGCGTCTGCGATAGAACAGATAAAGCCCCAAGAGCATCTTAGACTATATTCGTAAAAATCTTTTTCCTCAGTAGTTGCATTATTCTGCTTCTACTAAATACCACAAAGACAACAATAAGACAGCGAACGAAGAAACGACTTTGGTACGATGTACTTCAGATATGGACTAATAGGGAGAAAAACTTCTGGAGGTGGCGTTTTGTTTGCTGCTGTTTTATTACATTGAACTCTACTGAGAAAATGCACTACTTCTTCAAATTAATATTGAGAAATTTTAAGATTGAAGATTTCAAAGACCAAAGGTATGTTCAAGACAGCAAAATGGAGCAGCAAATTTTAGTAATGAATTGTCTTTAGTAGAGCTCAATGCAAACTCACAGAACAATGTTAAAGCTTTGAATCACCACAACAAAGAAACTATTATTAAGAAACAACCTGTCAACTGCTAAACATGGCGCCTTCTATCTTTTTATCCATTAAAAACCTAATGAAATAACAAATTAAGAAGGAAATGGCTTGTACAGCCAACGTATCCGTATTAGATCAAACTATATTGTTTAAAGGCGTCGGACCAATCATATTTAAACAAATTGTAATTCAAAAACTACATTTTTTCTACTCCACAGTGCTAGTGATTTAATTTTTTTCATTGAATACGACTATTTTATTAAGCGTAAAAATTCCGTGTGAAATGAACAATAAAAAAAGCAATCCATTCAAACTTTGACCCCATGTCAATGTTCATTTTTTTTCTCCTCTGTTGAACAAAATAACGAAACACATCGTTTTTGTTTTACCCTTTTTTTACGACATGAAAAGGGCATATACACTCTCTCATCGAGACTATGTACCGAAATAAAAAATGAATAATTTAGCCTGCATCTTGCCAGAAGGACCATATATTATGAAACGTTGGCGTTTTTGAGTTTTATTGTTCTTTTCTACAGCGATAAATTCCGAAGCATGAAATATCCATAAAAGTGTCCAAAAGTTATATTTTTTAAATTACTGATATGCTTCGAATATGTTTCGTACGTTGATGTATGGTACCTAATAATGAATAGTTCGTATAGGAGGAGAATCTAAAACGAAACGCCTTCTGAAAGAAAGTTGAAATTCAAGCAGTTAAGTATCATAAGTGCTAGGTTTATGTAAATATTTTGTCATGCCATGATATAAACAAGTTCAGCATACAAAATATTTACAAATATCTCCATCTAAAATGTATTTTGCAAATGCCTAGTAATCATTCTGCCCCAAAAAGCAATCCAACAAACGTTTTGTAATTCGGTCTGCTATTATTCCCACTTTTAAAGTAATATGCAAATTGATTATTAGATTTTAAATGAAAGAGTTGTGAAACCTGCCAGAAAAAGGATGTTCTGCATGACAGACCTTCAACCATCGAATATCCTGATTGAAAATTGCTGTCAAAGAAATTAAGGATCATATTTGAAGTTACTATTATCAAATGCTGCAAACTCCACTTGTTGAATAAATTGAGTTTTGTTTTATTTCCAAACATGAAAACTTCATCACATTTCACGTCAACTCAGGAAATCTTAGCGACCACAAATCAGTATTTGCAGGTTTCCCCACATCATATTGCTCTGAGGGCTTGAGGAAGTTGGAGATACCTACGTCGGGAAAAGTGTATCGGAAAATAAAACAATACATATATAATAAAAATCCGTAAAGCTCTAAAAACATATTTGTTAGAAAGAGCTTTTTATTCAGTAGGTGACTTTTTTATTGTGTATTAATTTTTGATCGATTCACACACTGGATCATTATTAGTAGTAGTTTGTAATCTGGGTTTTGTATATATATTGGTATAACTGTAGAATATTTACTTAATTAGTTTACTTTAGGTATCTTAATTAATTAATTTATTTATTTGACGATGTACTTGTACAATAGTGTATAATATTAATTATTCTTATGTTTTGTTTGTTGATATGTCTACAAATCATTGTATTAATTTTTTGACAAATATACATATATTTATTTTATTTTTTAAAACATTGCGCACATTAGTACGTTCCTCAATTATCATATCACCTTTCTATCTGCATGTCTAAACATTAAAGCTACTCTTGACTGTTTAACAAATTGTATAATTCATAAAGCTCTTTAGCAGCTGTTACAATACGCCATCAACATCATGCGATTTTGAATTTTATATCAAATATAGGTTTATTTTAAAATTTAATGCAGGGAAATTTAACATGCAGTCAGAAAATTAATCACCCGCTCTTCAACTATAAAATTTGCCAGCTTCTCTGCATGATAAGCGCAGCTATTAAGACACTTTACGTGTCTATTGCAAAAGTTTAGTGTGAAATTTCCAAAAGCTGTTAAGCAAATAACAACTCAATTCGAAACCCAATTCATTCAATTTTTCCATAGTTTTCATTGATTTGTAACACAACAAACACAACACTTTTTTCTTTTGCAAATGTGACCGTTTCTTTGCGATTTCAGCCTTCAATCGATCCAAAAGTGCCCAGTAACAGTCGCTATTGATGGTGGTTTTTTTTCGGAGATAGTCGAGGAATATTACTATGTTCGCATCCCAAGATTCAGCCGCCATCACCTTTGGATTCGTTTCGTCGATTGCTCTGCACTCAGCTGACTGTCTCTTGGATTCTGGTGTGTAAGAGTGAAGCCATTTCTCTTCCATTGTCACATATCGACGATAGAATCCCATTTTATTGGGGTTTAACAGCGCCAAACACTCCTCTGAAGCAGCAATTCGTTGTTGTTTTTGGTCAACGGTGAGCTCACGCAGCACCCACTTTGCACAGACCTTTCGTATACCGAAATGTTCGTATAAAATGGTAAAAAGACTACCATCTGATATATTTACAATGTCAGCTAGCTCGTACACCTTCAATTTGCGATCGTTCATAACCAATTTGTGAATTTTTTTGACGTTTTCTGGAATAACAGCCTCATTTGGGCGTCCACTGCGCTCTGCATTATTTGCACGAATCAATAGTCAGATTGCTGTCAAATTTATACACATAACGCTTGAAGGTTAGTACTAAATAAAAATCATATGGAAAAAATTCTAGTAACGCCATCTATGTGTCATCCTAAGGCCTTTTTGGAATGGACTAATACATTTTCGAGTCGGTAGGACGAGTGAAATTTGAAAAGAAAACACGCATGAGAGAAGAATTATTTATAATCTTAAAGCTCGAATGGTATTTTCGGGATTACCTATTTCACGAATGAAAACACAAAATATTGGAACACATATTCATTAAAAAATTTAAGCAAATGGCTTTGTGTAGACCAGAATATTGAAGAGCTACTATTATTCACTGCAGTTTCAGCTGACGATTCACGCATGTTTCTATTATGTTTTTAGAACGTTCTTGGTCCATTTGGGTATAAGTAATTGGAAAGAGATTTTGGGTTTGAATGGCCAGTGATTTTTCGCCATACGTCGTACGAGGTTACAATAAATGTCACTGCCATGGACTGATGTCCGTCAGATACAAATGTGTTTGTGTGTAACACGAACAATTTGAGCCTGCCAGATGATGTCTCGATTCGGGACTGTTTCTGCATTTATCGATAAACTTTAGTACGATCAACAAAATCTGTATGGAAACAGTTTGAAGAATTGAAAAAAAATACTAGCAATTGGCACTAGTGCAACATTATCGCGTAGTTCAATTCTGATTGGTTTAAATGAAAATGAAAAACCAGTATTTCAGTGTTGAAGCATCAAATTTGACAGATGAATGATATTTTTACTTGTCATATCACAAGAGCTTAAATTATTTCCGGAATTTTTTGAGGGTACGATTATTTTGAAAATAACATATTTTTCTTCTATAAATATTATATATTTATATTATAAAAAAATGATCGCCGTAATTTTAAAAAACAATGCTAGTGTTATGCGATTTTTAAATCGTGATGGAAATAATCGCGTATAAATTAATTTCCGATCGAATATTGCTACACGTTAATCATCATCAATTTCAAATAGATATTATAACAGCAGCTGTCACAACAAATTAGAAAAGTAATAAATCCACTTTGAACTAAATGTATTTTCGGTACATTAAAGGAATTCCTGTTATAGATATTATAATATAGAGGATATAAATAATTATATGGAATAATAATCAAATGATAGGTATCTATGAATAATAATTATAATTTGACAGCTATCTTATTCTATCAGGTCTTATTATTTACAATAATTTAATATATCCTATAAAAATGTTAAATAGCCTACGTGAATATTACTTGTGTAACGTAGTAATAAATTTGAATACCAAATAACTCAGGTTTATTCCTTTTGACTTTAAAAAGATTAATTGAAATTTATGAACATGGAAGATATCGGTAAATATTTGAAATTATAATTGACAAAAATTATTCATAGAAAAGTAATAAAGATATAAGAGAGAATATAGTTTTCTATGGAAAATGTGGCCGAAATAACTTACAAAATTATAATATTAATACTATTAAATTTTTACTAGATCCCCCTTTTTCAATTGGTCTTTATGTATCCTATACGATAACTATATATCTCGGATACCGATTAGTGATTTATAGGATAACCACTCTTTTAACTTATTACTAAGATAATTATACATTAATTAGTATAATGATCATAATATTAAAGATATAGCATCGTAATATGCAAACATTTATTAAGCAAAATTTGTGTCGTAAAAGTAGGCAAATTTTTAAAACAAAATTGAAAAAAAACATTTTGCGTCATTTATTATTGTAATAACCTGTATAATATGCTAAAAGTAGGGAAAATTTAAATTGCATTCAAACTCCTCAAGGATTTTAATTTTCTAGAGAATTTAAATGAATTTACCCTAATACCATTACATTCTCCAATAAAAGCTCCTTTATAGAATTAAAAATATGAGCCCACCATTAAATTTTCAATGATTTTATAGTATAATTAAACTATTATATACAAGTTATATTCAATAGTTTTTTTAAAAAGTTTTTTTTTGAAATTAATTTCGCAAAGCAAAATTTAAATTTAGAAAAATTAAAAATTAATTTTTGTTCTGAACATAAAATATCTTAATATTTAGTCTAAAATACTCATAAAAAATTAAATTTTAATCCTACATCATTGTTTTATACATTTCGCAAAATTTTGGCTTCGTCGCATAGATCAAAATGTTTCAAATTTTCCACAATATATCATAGCTGTAAATTCATATCATGACGGTGTAGAATTCATGAAATATCCGCTAAAAAGAATTTAATAAATATATCGAGTACCTAACAATATGTGCCGACCGGCTACAATTTCAATAATAATAAAAAAGTCCAATGACACAGTTTTGCACTCGCAACTTTACGATCACGAATAGTCCACAATTGGCTAACAGGTATGCCATGGTTGGTTTTTTAAAATTGTCTTTAAATGCAGACGCCCGGAACCTAGATGGTGAGGATGGTAAAAAATCAATATTCGAATGCCAAATGTGTCAACTCTTGTGTCATTTAAAAACAATTCTGTCAGATTTATAATAAATAATGTTTTAATATATATATAATCAAACGACGTAAGCTCCACAAAATAAATATATTTATATTATAACTTTAAGGCACATTGCTCATGACTAAAGTTCTCATCATCAGTGACTCTTAGGTACAAAGTTTACAAACTTTTAGTGTTACCAATACAATACATTCTAAAAATTAGAGATAAACAAATTTTATAATGTGTACACAATGTGAACAGTAAATGTTTTCTTACCATTTTGTGAAAAAGTTTTGTTCAAAGTTTTTACAAATTAAAACATTATTATTTATTTGTGTTATTCAAATTGGAAAATTAAAATAATTTAATACAAACATGACTTTTATGGCATAATGCCTATTTTAAGTGTTTCTTTTTATTAATCATCACAGATGGTAATAAATTTTAAGGAAATGTTAATTAGGTTTTATCTAGTAACATGGAGGAATTTAATTATAATTAATTGTTAATAACAAAATAGTGAGGTTATGTTTATACATTTTCTTCTTCAATATAAATATAAACATAACCTCACTATTTTGTTATTAACAATTAATTATTATTAGTATTAAATTCCTCCATGTTACTACATAAAACCTAATTATATATATAATAATGTGCTGGAATATGTTTATGGTGAAAATTTTCAAATAAAGTGTGGCATCCGCGAATTTCTCATTTTTTCTTGACTGTAACCAGATTTTTAATGAATTGAATTATATGAAATATAAATAATATACAATATTTTCAACAACCAAATTATTTTAGCAAGATTTTAATAAACTTGGAGAATTTAAGTTCGTGTTTAATTAAACATCTGAGCGTGTGTAGGGTGTAAATATTAAGCTGTTGCGCGAATAATAAGTACATGGTGGATCATGGCGATAATTTAAAAACAGTCTGGCAGCAGAGCCTTGTTAGTTAGTATGTTGTTTAAGCAAGTAGATTTCATACGAATAAGACACAAATCTGTTTTCTTTTCTAATGACTTTACTTTAATGAAAAAATGACAATTTGGGAACTATTTTAAAAATGATTCCCTTCAACTGAGCCTTACCAAAAGTAACCTACCACATGACCTGAATATTTAACTGTATGTAAAAACACATGGCAATTGTTTAGCTTCGGAGAAGATATATAAACCGACTGGAACTCGTTTTGGTTGAGGATTAGAGTGAATACTATATTTGTATATTAGCACGTTTAAAATCTCTTCTAAAGGAAAAACAATAATTATTAAACCAGAATTTGCCACTATATTATTCCCTAAAAAGCAATAGGTCTATACTCTACTTTGATTTGTAAACCTATTTCAAATTACTATTTACTATGATTACAATTCTAAAAAAGCGACATAATGCAGCCTGTCGATCAAAATTGTAATGATTAATGGACTTATTATACTAATTTTAATGTAGCAACTACGTTTTTGTCGCTTTATTCATGACACGATTGTTATATTAGCTTATTACAATGTGAGTGAGCTTATTGGAGTCGTTCGTAATAGAATTGCAATTATTGAACATATATTGTGCTGATTTTTTTCTCGCCATGACAATTGGAATTTATTATAAAAACAGCATTGTATTTTATTGGGATTTTAAAGCGTGGAATAAACTAAATAGATACTGGAAAGCATAGTAAATTTGTATTTTAATTCAGATTCGTTGTTGATTTATTTGCAAACCCTTTACAGTTAATAGAATTCAACGGAAATGGGTTTATACATTTCAAAACAATTAAAAATTAAATTAAACAAAAATAATAAATCACTTCATATAATACAGTATGTATCAGGTCAGTCAAGTCCGTAGGATATGTAAGAAAAAACCAAAATTTTTAGAAAACTCGATTTTATTATTCAACATAGGTGCCTTCGAGGGCAATACAACGAGTATAGCGATTTTCCAGCTTTTCGATACCACTTTTTTCTATTTCTTGTCAGAATAAGCCTCCGTTTCAGCGATTACTTCATCCTTGGACTTAAATTTCTTCCTGAACCATTATTTGACAGGGGCGCGCAGCGATTTTCTTTCTTAGAGTAGGCAATGACAACGCTGGTCTAGGGTGGTGCTCGAATATTATTGGCTATAGTCTTCTGCTTGACTGGTTATTCTCATCCAGACTAAACGTATGTTATAGTGTAAAAAAATGATAATTTGTTTTCTGTAGAGTTTATGAGCTTCAAAAATACACGCGTAAGTAGTAGTGAGTCTGTCATGTTACTTCTGGCTATGTTTGCTATTGTAAAATGTGGCTATACTTCTTTCTGAAAACTTCATCTTTACATCAACTCTGCTTTATTGCGTCGGTGAAGTTTGTTCACTAACTTTTCTATCAACTTTTAGGTGAAATGTTATTCTCTATTATGGTTGAATTCCCGTACAACAGAAGTTTTTTGTAATGGCTTGTCAATGCGAATGTAAATGACTTGTTCTTTTTGATGCATGCCCTATTGAGTGTGTTGACTAACAAACGGTTGGATTAGTTTATATAAATATCGCACTTTACCAGTCCAATATTTACGAAAAACGTTGTAACAAAAGCTGTAATAAGAAGCCTTCCTTGCTAAGAACCTAGCCAATATTGATGGATGATGACAGCGGAGAAATCTTGTAGATCTACCTCAACATTCTATGTAAATCCAGGGACATTGTTGAAATTGATGTCATAGAACAGTTAAGTTCATGCAAGCTTGATGAATGATCAAATATTAAACAAACAAAGAAGACTGCATTAAAGGGCGAAACATTGCATTTGAATTGATGGTTGTGTTTAGAAATTGCTCTATGACCCAATAATATGTCGTTCCTAAGTAGAAAAAAAGGCCCACTGAGTTTTGGATTCAATTATATTTGATAAATTATTGTCTGTATTCTAAAGTATGTATCTCAATACCATTGTAAATAATCGATACTGGTTATTTTTGGTCCTGGCAAAGATATTCCCTCCAAAGCACCGATACGTCGTCCCTGACTAATTTGGAATTGTCAATAGCTATAAAAATTATTGTTCATACAACAACTAAGTATAACTTATATAGGTACTGATATAACATAATATACCTGATGTACTAGTTACCAAATTGGTAAAACAATACGCACTATAATAAAACTTATAGACCATTTATGTATTATCAAAACAATCTTGACGGAGAATTCAACAAGACGTATTTGGTGTTGCAAGTCGTATGATTATAATAGATTCTGAATAAATACTTTTCGTTAGGGCATCGCAAAATAATACAAAACACAGAGACTGCTCTTTACACGTTCTGAAATCTTTTTAATGTAATAATAAATAGCACTGAAATAATGATACGAAAATTATTATGAAGGTAGAAAACAGCCCGGCATCGGAATTACGTTCTGATTTCCTCTGCTTATATTTATTTATTGATGAATTCTGGCAAGGTCTTTCGACACGTTGCTGTTGAACCGTAGTCTGATTGGTCCTAAGTGATGTTAACGGTCCACTTCGGACAAAACGTGTGAAAACAATAAATTATTTATGTTAATTTTAACAGCCTGCAGCTTGACGGTGCTAAAAGCAAAGATCTAAATGACAGAAATGGAGCTTTGAATATTTAGTTTTCAATTTTGTCCAGTTGTGCTCAAAAAATGTACGTGTATGTATCAGAAATGCAACTGGCCTCAATGTGCTTCAAGTGCTTATGTTCATTTCGCAACTCACAAAGCAAACCCAAAAGCTGCTGTGTGTAAAATTTCTCCCTTAACTGCAGGGGCAAGAGTTGCAAGCTGAGGATTTACGAATTGATTTACAGATGGCCCCCTAATAATATTGGGTATTATTTTCGATGTTTCTATGGCATTTCAAAGTTAACCCAGGTTTGTTTGGGATTCTGACAAAAATTTGAGTCTATGTAATCAGAAAGCTTGTAATGTTAACATGATTGGCCACTGACTAGCTTATACAAGGATTTGCTACATACCAAATTGGTAAAACAATACGCACAATAATAAAATTCAGAGACCATTTATGTATTATCAAAAGAATCTTGACGGATAATCCAATGAGACGTATTTGGTGTTGAAAGCCACATTATTCTAATGGGTTCTAATAAATAATATTATTTTTCATCATTAGTACAGAGTACATGGAAATTTCTAAGAGAAATAAAAGAAGTAGATGTAGATATAAAAGGCGTGTTCTACATGTTTTAAGCACTTCTTTTTACTCATGTAACAGTTGCTTTTGTTTCGATTCTATTGAACTGCGGTGTGGTCTACGATATATAAAGATACATGAATAGTCATTTGTCTATATAATTATGATTAGCACTTTTTTAATATGAACAGCTTATTAAATTAAATGTATTCGTGATCCAATCATAATTTTTTAATAATATTTTTTTAAATAGCCTTTCAAGTTATCGAGAAATTTAATTTAATCAGAAATAGGTACTGTGACGCCTTAAAATTGTGTAGTTCTATTATACACTGTGTCCCATTTTGGTCGAAATGAAGTTAATAATAATAACGAAGGATTTTATTCAGGGCGAGTTTTTGTTGTTCAGGTTTTCGAGAAATGTTTATTCATTTTCGTGGGATTTTGTGTTCTCATTTGTTTTTTTTTCTCTATTATCGAAAAAGTAAAAACGGTGTGTTTATTTATTTTTTATACAATGTTTTCATTTTAGAACACGTCGAGAGCAGGAAATTTTCTGCTCTCTTAGGTTAGTGCTCTTGTCATTTTTCTACAAAACTAATAATTTAGTTCAATTATGAATTAAAAAAAATATTCTTGCACAAAACACAGTTCTGCGCATATATTATGAAAAACCCTGTATACATTAATTATCGTTTACACAAATAAACAATATTCTACATATTACAAGTATTGCAATCTACTTTACTTTAATTATATTTTCAATTACCGTGGAATAAGAGTTAATTACCTTTAAGCAGCTTTATATCATTTTATTTCATGTGAATCCAAACGTAATCTGATAGCAATTCTGTAGTCTGTGAACTCTTCGCATTATAATACATGTACCTACTGGGGCAGGCAAAAGTCATTCCAAGAATATCCATAGGTTATGCCAATGGGAATTTGTTTGACGAACGAACTGAAATTGTTATATGTATTGTAATTTCGTGTTGTATGATATTTTTATAAATGGGATTGAGGATCAAATGCAGGTGTTCCTTTTGAAAATAAAGGGTACTTACATTACATTATCAGTCAGTTCAAAAGTTCAGCCAAAGATGTGACAAATGTCAATTATTTGTGATTTTTAACTATAATAAAACGCTAGCTATCTTATTCACTCTAATCTTCAATCAAAACGAGTACAAGTTTGGACACATCTCCTCCGAAGCCAAACAATTGTAAAATATGTCATGTGATTTTACATACAGTTAAATATTTAGAATAGGCGGTAGGCTACTTTTGGTGAGGCTCCTTTCAAGGGAAAATTTTTTAAAATAGTTACCAAATCGTCACATTTACAATAAAACAGATTTGTGTGTTATTCTTACGGAATCTACTCGCTTAAACAACATACAAACTTAATGACACAAGTTGACACATTTAGCATTCGAATATTGATTTTTTTACCGACCTCACCATCTACGTTCCGGGCGTCTGCATTTAAACACCATTTTAAAAACCAACCATTACATACCTGATATCCAATTGTGTAAACGGTTACTCTGGTAATCGTAAAGTTGCAAGTTCAAAACAGAGTCATGGAACTATTTTTATTATTATTGAAAACTGGGTCATTGAACTTTTTTTATTATTATTGAATTTGTAGCCCGTCTGCAATATTCGTACTCGAACGGATACATTTGCTTTCTGTCACTAATAGAGATGCAAGAAATGTATCGGTATATTCCATTCGATCTCAATTTCTTTTTAAGGTTGAACTATTGTCTCGAGGATTGCAACTGAGTCCATTGGCCGCTTGTATAATATACAAATGTGTTATGTACATTGTCCAACTCGGCAGTAATAAATAATCTTCCCGAAATGCAAAACCTAATATATTTTTTATTTGAAAACGGTTTGTTTTCTGGAAGGAAAAAGTTGCAGACATGAAAAAGTAAATCGCGATATCTAATTAAATTTATTTCTGAACTATGCCAAAAGTTTTCTAAAAGTTCTGCTAAAACAAATGGTAGCGTTAGTCTTCCTCATCCCTGCTTAATTATTTTGAAAACTCAAAAATATATTGAATACGTATTTTGATAACAATAATACTCCCTTAAAGTTATAGCACTATCTTAGTTTCCGTTAGGTATTTAAAAAAATAATAAAAACCAATTTTTCCCTAATCTTTAGGGCTACGCATGAACTCCGCAAGGGTGAACTTTTGACCTGACGTTTATAATATCAACCACTTTTATTTTCAATGGAGGACAACCCCTTAAAAATTTTCACGTTTGTTTCGCAACACCTTGAATGAGTCATGCGATTGCTGACTGTCCAGTTGTTTCGAATATTATTGGGGGCAGCGATATGTATCCCTGCTGTTTTTAACATATACCAAGGTTATACAAACTTCGAACCAAGACCCAATATTATGTTCCTGTCCGTGCGATAATCTCTAGTTTCCAAAATTCTACTCTCATAATCGCAAGTAAAATGGATTGTTAATTGTTATCCGAAAAAAAGGCCACGTAAATAATTGAATTAAAGAATAACCTGTATATACGAGTACGCCACAGCCATGAACAGATAATGGCAATACCGCAATACTTTTAGATGCTCTTTATTTGCCAATTCGTACGACGGCGTAGAAAGGCCATCATGGTAATTTTCTTCTTATTTCCACTTTAAAACTCCACTCCACTTTTTAACTGGAAATTCCACTTTTTAACTAGAAATTCCACTTTTTTATTGGAAATTCCATTTATAAACTAGAAATTCCACTTTAAACTGGTTATTCCATTTTGAATTAAAAATTCCAGTTTAAACTGGAAATTCCACTTTAAACTAGAAATTCCAGTTTGAAACTGGAAATTCCATTTTGAACTGGAAATTTAGATTTTATAGTTTACTTACTCCGAATGAAAAGTATCAGTTGAGCTAGCGACGTTAAGTTTGGGTTGGGTTGGCATCGTAATTTGTATTGGACCGCAATTCATGTTCAACGTGGAGAATGCTGTTATCCTTTCATCGAAAACATGTCCTCGGTGAAATGTGAGTAATTGAATACGTTCCTGAAAGGATGCAAGTTCGCTTTCGGCACCATCATCTCCGAAATAAACAGAAAACTGGGGAGGTGATGTTAAGATTATAATCATCTAAATTTATAATTTCTTGAGGGTTGGCAATATTGTCAATATTGAAAGGTAGAGTTTCTTCGAGCGTTTAACTCTGGACTCTCCAGTTTAAAGTAGAATTTCCGGTTTAAACTGGAAATATTCCAGTTTCAAGTGGAATTTCCAGTTAAAAAGTGGAATTTTCAGTTGGAAATAAGAAGAAAATTACCATGGTGGCCTTTCTACGCCGTCGTAAATTCGGAACTGTGTGCGAGCTACAGGGAATTCTTACGGAAAAATTCAAAAAACTGTTAAGAAAAATAAATTGTTGATAAGCAAAGACGCTTGGAATTTTGTCAAGTTATGCTGACCAATATTTAAAAAAGTTTATTTCGACTGATGAAGTCAATTTTTGCACAGCATCATTTCCGAATCGTAAAAATCGATCCGCGAAGTTTTTTACTGGTTAAACGTTCTGGGAGAATTTCTATTGGTGTTTATAAAAGGATTTTCCAGTTAAAAAGTGCAATTTTCAGTTGGAAATAAGAAGAAAATTACCATGATGGCCTTTCTACGCCGTCGTAAATTCGGAACTGTGTGCGAGCTACAGGGAATTCTTACGGAAAAATTCAAAAAACTGTTAAGAAAAATAAATTGTTGATAAGCAAAGACGCTTGGAATTTTGTCAAGTTATGCTGACCAATATTTAAAAAAGTTTATTTGGACTGATGAATCCAAATTTTGCACAGCATCATTTCCGAATCGTACTAATCGATCCACGAACTTTCTTACTAGTTAAACGTTCTGGGAGAATTTCTATTGGTGTTTGGTGTGTATTAGTTAAAGACAGGAGTTTAGGTGGCATATAGGATTCCGATAAAACAATCAACAATCTACAACACTTGGTCGGATTCTACTAAATTAGACTGCGGCCCTGCTAAATTAAACAAAATCCCTTGGGTAGGTAAAACCAGTCATTTTATGCCGCGCAATTTTTTTTCGTTTATATTTTTACCGACACAAATCCATTTTATAATTTTATTTTTATTTTGTTTATTATATTTTTATATTACACAAAACCATAAACAACGATGAAGACTCACTCTTTTCCATTGCTTTACCAATCGCTATAGAAGAACAAGAAGCAAAACAAAAAAATATCCATTTCAGAGAACAAACCAACATGTTGAATGTGATGTTTATTTTCCGGGAATTAATAATTTGCACAGCATGAATCGCGAAATAGTACTAAGTATTAAAAATAATGCTTGCCGTGGTCGTCATCTTATTTAATGAAGGAATTAATACGGATGTGGTTTGACTAATTAAGATAAATTTACACAAATATGATGCTATATACTTACCTCGTTTGATATGTTGATATTTGCATATTGAGTTTATTATTATCAATTAGCAACGGTATTTAATAATCTGAACGATAACTGTTTATCACTTGTTAAGAAGTGTAAGTGGGAAAGTCGAAAGAAATTGTTTTAGTCTAAATTTTTCTTGTTTTTATGACTATACAATGAATTTGTATCCGTAAACATGATAAATTGAAAGGGATTTTGTTTAATTTAGCAGGGCCTCAGTCTAATTCAGTAAAACCAGACCGAGGCATCGGTCGACAGATACTGACGAATTCGTTTCGCTCTTATTTTGAGCTCGTCAGAGTACCATAAGAGTTGCTAAACTCCAATATCGGCCTGCATTTAAGCACAGTGAGATATACAACAGTAGACATATGTAAACCGTACCATCTAAGTACATACCCAGGCCGAAACAATCCAATGTATAGGTAACACCAGCCGTAGAAATAGAAAATAAAAATAGCGTAAATACAAAACGCTAGCCGGAGACCATTTATCCTTCTGCTAGCATCATCCAAAATATTTGGGTATCAGCAACGCTTGCGACGGTGGTCTCCAAGCGTTCGGTCGTCAATGCCAAATAGTGCAAAACTATACAATGAATTTGTGTCCGACAATATCATAAAATTAAAAATAATTTCGTGGCATAGCGGGCAAAATTACTGGTGTTACTTACACAAGGGCTTCAGTCTAATTCAGTTGAACCAGATTGAGGCATGGGTCTGGTTCTATTTAATTAGACTGAGACCCTGCTAATTTTGTCCGCTATGCCACGAAATTATTTTTCATTTTTTTTGTACATTTTGAATGTAAGAAAAATAATTTTGTCCTAAATAATTTCTGAAGTAGAAATATTAAATAATTAAATGAAGATATAGGTATACAGAAATTGATGAATGCGGTTCGCTCTAATTTAGAACTGGCCAGAATACCATAGTCATACCGAAATCAAAATATCGATCTACCTTGATGCATAGTAGCATGTCGACCGACGCGACGTGGACAATTATGCACTCCCTCAGCAAACAAATTGATAAATCCAACACGATAGCAGAAGAGCAATTTTTTCTTCTGTTGGTTGGCTACACTCATGTAGAGGGTGTTTTTTATAGAGGTATAGAAATTTAAGTTGGCAACACTTTTTTAACTGGTGGCCATTTTGTCAGCTGTCAAGTGATTTCTGTTTAGCTTGGTTTGCCATTTCAACACAAATAGACTGACGCCTGAACAACGCTTCCAAATTATGCAAATTTATTTTCAAAATCATGGTTCTGTTCAAAATACGCCACTACACGGCACTACGTCCATTTTACGGTCAATATAATCGTCCATCAGAGCAATTAATTAGAAAATTCGACTCGTGCAACAATTGAAGCCACACGATCACCTTAACAAGGCGTAGATTCAGTGAATGGGTCCAAAACAAGATTGCCGTTGATCCCGATTTTCATAAGCGAATATTATTTAGCGATGAAGGTCACTTTTGTTTCAATGGATACGTCAATAAACAAAACTGCCGTATTTGTATGTTGAGGCACCGTTACATCCCGAAAAACTGACTGTTTGGTGGGCTTTATGGGCTGGTGGAATCATTGGTCCGTACTTCTTTAAAAGCGATGTTGGTCAGAAAGTTGCAGTCAATGGTAACCGCTATAAAGGCATCATTACTGACTTTTTCGTTCATCAATTGAATAACCATGTTGTGCAGGAGATGTGGTTTCAACAAGACGGCGCAACATGTCACACAGCTCGTGCCACAATTGAATTATTGAAGGAAACATTTGGTAACCGCATATTGGCCCCCAAGATCGTGCGATTTAACGCCGCTAGATTATTTTCTGTGGGGATATGCGAGGTCGCTACTCTACGCCGATAAGCCCGAAACGATTGACCACTTGAAGAACAACATTCGCCGAGTTATTGCCGATATACGGTCACAAATGTTAGAAAGTCCGTTGGCGCAAAAATTCGAAATATGCGCCTTGAACGGCAATAAAGCAAAGCAAAATGTGCTCGTGATAATTCACATAGCTGGTGCGTGCCGAGGGTGCCTCAGCGGCTTGCGTGCGCCCTGTGCAATCGGAAGGTTGTCGGTTCAGTCCCTGCTCTTGCAATTTTTTATTTATAATTTTCGAACAAAGTATTTAGGTAGTTGGGTTAGTTCAGGATGTTATAATTATTGTTTTTACTTTTTTATTTATAATTTTAGATTAATATTTAGGCAGTTGGGTTCGTTTAGGATTTTATAATTATTATTTTTACCTTTTTATTTATAATTTTGAACAAGGTACCATAATTCACAATTTAGATGCTGCTTCATACGCACGAAGTATACTACCCTCAGTTTTATTAGAGTAAATACTGAACAAATAGTAATCACGGTACTTTTCTTCATATTTGCTGTAACTTTTTCTTCTAATAAAGCAAATGCTCTTACATTAAGAATGAAGTAAATGCTTCGAACATATATTAATGATTTATATCGAAGGTTTTGCCTCAAAAATATGTAGTAAAAGCATTTGCTACCTTTTATTCATCAGACTAATAACTGTCTTATTATCTACTTCTGAACTAATATATCTGACGTAGCAAAAATATGATCATTATGGTACTTAACAGGTTCTAGAATTCAAAATACGTCTACATAGCAAACATCTTCCGGTAAGCCTTTGTTAATAGTAAGAGTCGAGATAACATTTAGCCGTCAGAAAATGTAGCATGTTTACATTGAAATGGAAGTAAAATACCTTTTTATGGCGATGCAATTCTATTCATAGCAGTAAATGTTATTATATACACACATTTTGGATACATCAAACATATCTACAAATTAAATCACTGTTATGTTACAGAAATAGCGTATCAGAGCGTGTCAAAATCAAAACGTGCGAATGTAAATAATATACCCTCAAGTTATGTGCCTGTTCTGTAAACAGGTTGAATAGGATATTATTAAAAGTACATTATGCATGCATTTTGGAATAATACAATGTATGGATAAATAGGTTTTAGTTATTAATTTGAAACAAAAAACATGGTTGTTTGATCGCCAGTGAAGATTTCCACAACAAATTGGAATGAAAGATCAGATATCTCTACGAAATTCGAGTATAACCTATTATTATTTATAATGTGTGATAATTAAAGAGTGGAAAGATTGTATCCAATTTTACAAGAAATGCACAGATTTTCAGAAAATTTGCATAATAATTGTGCAGAGTACTATTTTAGTAAATGAAAGGCGTTTTTTTCTCGAAACTAATTTTATTATAAATTGTAATGAACGTACAATATTTTTTGTTTTATTTATTTTAAATACAATATTTTTAGATAAATTTACAGTATCTAGGAAAATTTAAAACATAAATAATTGTCAGGATGCATTAATTGTTTTCTTATATTATTTTGTATTCTTTTTGTGTAAAAAAATTATAATTTCAGAAAAAAAAAAATATATATATATATACGTGCACATCTATCTTAGTGGGCTCCATACGTGGATAAGGCGCCCTGGCCTCCACCAGAACCACGGTATTTACGCGTGTATACATTGCATATTTGAATTCCCCGGAAAAAATTAAACAAAGGCAACTTGAGAGGGGAAGAGATTTCGTAAAAAAAATATATACGAAAAAAGTATAGACTCAAGATAGAAACCGGGCTCCGCATATGACATGTCAAACTCTCCTCCGGTGCGTATAATTTGATATGTTATCTCGACCTAATGGTCACCGACGATGTTGCCATATCGAGGCATATTGTATATCTAAACAATATATGTAAATGTATCTTTATGGCCTCTACTTTGACTAGCCTCCGCTGTGTATATCATTTATATAAACACAGGCACGTTTTAATCGCCTCCGTCTTTTTATAACTAAATTCCACTTCGTTATTGAACTTGTTTTGTTGAGGAGTTGTATATCAATTACTTACATTCATCTTATTGGACTCCATTTTTTATAATGAACTTCGCGGTCGATTTCTGACCTAAATTCCTCTTGATTGGTTTTCTGGTTTTGCAGACGGGTTGTATATAAATAATGTTATGTGCATATAACTGATCAGCCTCTATTTTACATACAAAGAAAGTATTGTCTCCTTCGTTACTGGTAGACAAAAAATGTTTAAAACCAAGCAAATTGAGAAAATTTATATTTGGAATTTCAACTTACAACTTACTCAATTAGTACAAGTATGAAACATTGAAATAACACGGTAACTATTGAGATTCTTTTGCTGAATATTTTGTTCTTATAAGGTAGGTACTATATTATAAGGAATCGTTATTTATTCCTTCACCAGAGGCAACCAACATCAGAAGATCAGCGGAAACAGTGTTCATTCCTTTCGATCGAATTGTAAAAATTCAAATGTTTGCCTCTAGATATTTTTCGACATTCATGTATTCTTACCACATATCTACGTTGTGTTTACTTTTGGTACTTTTTTATTTTATTTATGCCTTCTGGTTTTAAAGCCACATTTATGGTTAATATTAGTACATCTAACAAAATTACTCCGAGGCTAGGCTTATGAGAGTCTTTATTAGTACAAATTAATTTAAGTTAAAATGCCAGATATTAACCCTCCAGTAAATTTGAACTTAGTTATGAAGTTTTTATCTAGTTAGGTATATTGATTAAAAAAAAACAGTATTTTTGTAATGAACCAAAACCCAACAGAACGAAATGAATGGATTAAAAAAATGTATCGTGTAATTTTAAAAATTATGTTGAAAGAAATATAAAATATACTCTATACTATAAACAATAAAATAACGTTAAATAAAATAAATAACAAATTCAAGTTATAGATAAATAATAGCTACTTAAAAGAATAAAATAAGACATAATACAGTAGGTATAATATATCCATGAAATGACTGTAAAACGCTTAACTACAAATTCCTCAACTAAAAATAAGCCGATCTAGCCGTTTTGCCTACAGGGCGCTAAAGTTCTTAAATTAATATAGTTTTTTCAGAATAATTATTTTCTAAACGCCTTTATCAATTTTCACTAATTTTGAAACTAACCGATTTTTTGTTAATGCCTAGATATTTAAAAATGGTGCGTGATTCGTAAAGAAAAGTTTCTGTCTCCCGTAAAATTTGCGCTAGACATACAGTTTATCTACAAAAAGATTATTTACAATACCTTGAAATTGATCATTGCCTATTTATTCGACACGAAAAAATATATGTCGAAAGTTTTAATTCTGAACAATGTTTAAAATAATTGTTATGTTTGTTTACTAGGCAACAATAAAATAAATAATCTGACATAACGATAGTTTTTATTTCTTTTACGTAAATAATTATTGGTTCTTTAAAATGGACCATTATTCTATCGCTGAGAAGGTCGACATGCTTCTGGTATATGGATTATGTGAGAGAAATGGACGTATGAGTGTCAGAGTCTATCGTGAAAAATATCCAAAGTTCCTATCGATCAAACTTTCACGAATATTAAGAAGTAAGTAACATAGAGAAAGGGGTAGTTTTCATGGAAATAATGTTAAGCCAGGACGCCAACTTACAATAAGGACTACTGGGTTTGAAGAGGTAGTTTTAAACAGAATTAAAGATGATCCCAAGTTAAGTCGTATACGCTAGGGGTTCGGATTGGAGATTTCCAGAAGTACAATTAATAACATTCTACGAAGGCAGTTACTCCATCCGTATCATGTCTAACAGGTGCGAAATGTTTTACCAAAGGACCCTGAAAGTCTGCTGACGTTTTACCATCTCATCAAGCCAATGAGAATACCACACATTCGTGCTGAAATGTGGTGTGTGCACGACGGAGCACCATCTTTCTTTAGTACCAGCGCTCGCAGATTTTCAAATGAAACATATTATCCCAATAGATGGATCGGAAATCGGCCAGCAAGGTCACCCAACTTAACGCCTCTGGACTTTGGATATTTGGTATATTCGCCTAGATATTTTTAGTTGAGATATTTGTGGTTAAGCGTTGTACAGTAATTTCATGGACACCCTGTATAATAGATAACTAAAGAAACAAACTAACAAATACTGTTTAAGTTACTCAAATTCGTTGGGTTTGTTAAAATGTTTCAAGTGGTAGGTAATACTTTAACTGAAATTGAAGTCTGACGGGTGCGATGAATGATGATACCTACTACATTATTCCTTAGGCTTAAAATCTTTGTAGATCTTTGTTTAAATAATTGAATCAATACTTATGGATAAGTCGTGCGTCAAATTTGCACTAGCTGTATATCTAAACAATATATGTGCATCTATATTATAGGCCTCCATTGCCGGAACACGTGTTCTATATATATAAACTATTTATGTACATCCATCTTAGTGGCATCTACTTTTTGTTAATAGCAAAATTCACATTTAGTGTATACAATCAGAACATATACACAACAAACTTACTAGCCTCCGCTGTCATATTTTTATAACTAAATACGACTCCATTATTGTTTTGTCGACGAGTTGTATATCAATGAATTATTTACATTCATCTTATTGGTCTCCATTTTTTACAATCTCTCGCTTTTTTTATGCTTAAATTCTTCTTCATTGATTTTATTATTCGCAGGCGCTTTGTATATAGATAATTTATGTGCATTTAACTTATTGGCCTTTATTTTTACATAAAAAATAAAGTATTGTTTTCTTAGTTATTAGTAATTAAAAAATGATTGAAAACAAGCAAATTTTAAATTTGGAATTTCAACACAATATAAAATTAATATTCATATTACTCAATTAGTACAAATATTAAACATTGAAATAACTCGGTAAGTACTCGTATATTTTCCTCTCTGATAATTTTATTTGACAATAATCTATTGCAAGGTAGGTACTCTATAAGGAATCCTTGTTTACTAGAGTCAACCAACATCGTGACAGAAGATCAACGGAAACAGTGGTCAGTTCATTCGGTCGAATGATAAAAGTATAAATGGTTGCGATTCTAGACATTTTTCTAACTTCATGTATTCTCTCTTATCATATGTTACATTTACGGGTTTACGGTGTTTTTACTTTTGTTATTTTTTTATTTTATTCATGCCTTCTGGTTTTAAACCCAAATAGTTACGGTTAACATTAGTACATCTTACAAAATTGACCCGAGACTTACTAAGTCCATTTCAGCTGCTTATGAGAGCCTTTCTTAATATAACTTAATTTAAGTCAAAGTCATGTCAAAGTAATATAATATATTAAATCCTGCACACCTTTTAACGCAATTGCTCTTTCCAAAATTATTTTCAGAAGTAGGAGTAGTTTTAAACAGAAACAATATACTCAACATTTTTGTATTATAGGAGTGATCAATTTGAAGTTATTTATTTAGTTATAATAGATGTGGCATTGATTTAAAAAAAAAAGTATTTTTTTTAATGAACTCAAACCCAAAGAAAAATAAATAAACAAGAACAATATATGTAAGAACAGGATGAAATGAATGGATTAAAAATGTGCGAAAGAAACTATATTTGTTCGACTAAAATATGGCTATAAAGTTGTTGTCCCGGACAAAATTGTGAGTCAAAGGATCCGAGAAAAGTGCCAATTAAGAATTATCTATGATTATGGGAAATTATATTTCAAGACATAAAAGAAATTCGAAGTCACTCCCATAAAAAGAGAAATATATTATAAAATTTGGTTTATGAACAAAGTACTATTTTCGACCTTGGTAATTAGCTACTGTTAAGTAACAAATAGATTTTTGCGCCAAGCAAATTTTAAAATAAAACTGAAAAAACTATGTGTTTATTATTGGCCAACTAGTACGTGGAGCCCAGTGCAACTAGCGGACAAGTACGTGTGTTGCTATGACAGGTTGAGAAATCAAATATACTTTACAATACCTAAGATAAATAATTCTACCGACGAAATATACACATGAAGGTTTACGATATATGTTAGCTGGTATCATTAGCCACCAGTAACGTTGCCAAATTTAGGAGGCTAATATGTGTACTTACACGTGGAGCCCAGTGCAACTAGCGCACAAGTAAGTGTGTATATCTGTGTATGTCTAACGCGCCACCTGGTGGAATTTTTTCAAACCCGGTTGTATATCTGTATGTGTGTATACTACCCAGTGGGCTCCACCCTAAAATTTGCCAGATGGGTGGGTATACCGTGTAGACCTGAAAAAACACTATATACACGGGGGTACGTAGTGGCCTCCGAAAAAACGCAGTCGCCTCCGTTTTGGAGCCCAGTGCGCTTAGCGTATATATATTTTGGAGGCCACTTTAACGTTTTGCATATATATATATATATATATATATATATATATATATAATGAAGAAACAAAGAAATAAAATAAAACCTTAAAATAAAGAAATATATTATATAAAATAAAAATTACGTTTGCCAATATCTGAGCCGAGACTTTATGTGGGTGATGAGGTGACGTATCTGTAAATAAACAGAAGGAAAGTCTGAGCAATTTTGTTCTACTGAAGTGTGTATGTAAAATCTTGTATTGTATTGTGCATTTTTATTAATTAATTCTTTACTGATATTGGGACATATAACCCAGGTTCTATTACGACTTTAATTCATAATCAAGATAAAATCAATCAAAAATTGCCAGTAACGCATCATTCATTGATATACCAGGGGAAGGTCACGCAAGGTATCGCTCTAGTTATCACCAAATTCAAATAACACCAGTTCCGAGTGGCCATGGTACCAGGGGCAGAGTCACGCAAGGTACCCTCTAAATACTAGGCATACGTTAGTACTGAGTGCGCAAGGATGCCAGGGGTAGAGTCACGCAAGGTAGCGCTTCAGACACTAACCAATAAAATACAACGGTCGAGAGCGTGCAATGGTATCAGGGGCAGAGTCACGCAAGATACCGTTCCATAACTGAACACACGTTAGTACTAAGTGTGCAATGATGTCAGGGGCAGAGCCACGCAAGATATCGCTCCAATAATAGTAATAATAATACAACGGTCGAGAGCATGCAATGGTATCAGGGGCAGAGTCACCCAAGATACCGCTCCATAACTGATTAAAATATACTGATGTTTCGTACGGCATAATGTGACGAGAATAAAATAATAAAACATGAAAAATCTGATAATAACTCGATATCAATCTAAATATGATCGAGAAAAGACAACGCACTTGTTTTCAATTTAACTTCCGTCAAATAAATTAAAATACCTATCAATAATAGTCAAATTTTAAATGAATCATAAATAATGAATAATATATGTATCGAAAAGAAAATGATTAAAACAAATTTACTCAGTGAGAAACTCACCCATATGGATGTAGACTTAAAATAGTTCTAAACTCTTTGGAAATAAAATTGAGAATGATCCCATTGACGTTATTCTCAGGTGTCTCGATACATATATTTGGTTACTTTATAAATCTCTTGAGTCTGCTTTATTTGTATTTAATAAACATAACGCTATATCCAATCTTTGTGTATTCTCACGAAGTCGATTAAGGAAAAAAAAATATTTTGGTTATAATAATTAAGTAAAAATATATTGGGTCTTACAAGTATGTTTCTGTAAATGAATATTAAAAATAAACTAGGATTTACTATTATTATAAAAACAGAAGGAAACTACAACATCTAAGGTGTGTTCTTTAATTTAGAAATATTAATATAATAAATATTTTTCTAATTTATCTACTTGTCTCGTAAAATCCCCCCTAAAAACACTTAAAACTTTATTTAAAATTGGAAAACAAGAATTGTTTTCAATAATTAACAAAAATTTCTTTAGAACTACTGAACCTATATTTCCTGCACTTTTACAGTCTAATTCAAAAGTATTTATTATACAGGGTGTCCCATCGGGAACCAAATCGATCTGTATATATTAATATAAGGAAAAGTTCATTAATTGATTTAGATACATACTATTTATATCTCAAAAATGGTCATTTTATGAGAGCTTTGAACTATTTTGGTATATTATTACAGGTTGTGCAAAATATCACATAAAATATGAAAATGAGACAACTGTCAAAAGTCAATATACTATGGTTGTAGCCACCGCAGAGTTTTGTCAATGAATATTTATCAAAACACGTCGTGTCTGTCTATCTATTGGGTATAGTCTTTGCTTGTAGTATTGACAAATCTATTACGGTGATTCTTGCATATGTGATCCCACAATGCAGGGCTCACAAAAATTTGATGAATTAATATATATATCATTAATAAAAATGCACAAAAGCAGAGATAAAAGTAAAGAAAATAAACAAATCATAACATCATCATAACTCGTCCCTTCACTATAAACACCTTCATCCAAAATAAAGAAATCATTTTCTACGCTTCGCTAGTATCGCCGCTCTTAGTTGCTCAATAACATCTTTAATTAAGTTATGACTGACCGTAAAGAAATATTTCGACAATTCTCCATATAAAACTCAATACGTACCCCAAAGTTGCACTGATTTTTTATGTTAAATTATATAAAATTATAAATGCAAACGTACTCCATTTAATCGCTTTTTGATTGTTTTTTTAACTTTAATTACAGTATTATTTTTTGAGTACGCAACATACCGATTTTGACAAATCTTTACGTTAAAAACCACAGGTATAGAACATTATACGACAAATTACAACTGTCGGAAAATAAAATAATATAAGGGTGTCTCATTTAAAATAACGAAGCTGCCATGAATTTTCGGTATAACCCAGACGTCATTATTTTATTTGAAGATAGAATATAGTCTAGAAATACTATAACCGAAAATTTCAAAATTAAAATTAACCTAGAAATACACTCCTCGTCACAATTAGCGAATAATTCTAATTAAATCTTAATCTTGAATATTTTTGGAGCCCTTTATCGATATTGACAATCTTTTTGCCGAATTTTAGGTTGTAGTAGTGGCGATTTGTATTAAAGGGAAGTGTATGGCAAATTTTGTAACTGCTCAATAGTGCCGTATTCGTAGCACTTTATTTTTTGAAACAATAAGTTCACAAAAATTACCCTAAAGTTTACTTTAATCTGCAATTATGTATATGAAAAAAATACTTTGAAAATAATGGTAGTCGCAATTGGTAAAAAATAATATATTAAACATTAAGATTTAATTAGAATTTGAATTATTCGCTAATTTTGACGAAAGGTGTATTTTATTATGCGAACACTATGGGACGCTGTTGATTTTAAATACGGTGATAAATCTATTTAATTGGACACGCATTAGTAATTAATTTAATTTAAAAAAATATGTAGGTATTAGATTTACTTTGATTTATATACAAGGATACAATAAAATAGTACTTTGCTGTCACTTTAGTTGTCGTAACAATCACGAACTAATAAAACTAAATAACGTAGATTGCAATAAATCTAAACATTTTAACTGTCTGATCAGTACATAATTATACTATATTAATTAACAGACTTTCTGAGTAATGTGGTGTAAAATGGTATATTGTGCAACGAACATGAAATGACATATATATCCTAGGAGTATGATCGTTTGCAGCATAAGCCGCAGGCGAGTGCTGCAAATCATACGAGTAGGAAATGGTCATTTCATGTGAGTTTCACACTATACTTTTTCTACGACTGTTTTAATGCTTTTGAATAAATTAAACATAATTTTTCGGAAAATATTTGTTTTTCGAAACTTACCGCTGTTGCCGTAAGCCTAAATACAATAAGTTAGAAGTATTAAATTGTGTAGGTGGTGTTAACCTATATTCAGTATCACTGTTTTTGTGTTTTGAAATTAGCGAAATACTTAATTATAATTATTGTTAATTATAAATACCTAAACTGTCAATATGGTGTGTTTGCTTTTGTCATTACCAGGAAATTTTATCCGTGTGTAATAATATTTCCCACTAGTTGCCTAGGCATATTGACAGTTTAAGTATTTATAATTAGTAATAATAGTTGCCTAGCAACTAGTGGGAAATAGTATTACGCACGGATAAAATTTTCTGGTAATGACAAAAGTAGCGTCAGGCATGAAAAATCACCATAGCAATGCCGACAATACAAACACACACATAATGAGCAAAACCCGATACTTTATAAAAACAGCTGATGTCTAAAACAAAAAAAAATATATATAAATTTTAGATAAATGACAAAAAAGGTCATAAAATTATTACTTTTACACTCGTGTCTCGAGGGCAACAGTTTATTTTTAATAATCCACCAGCAAGTCGAAAAAGTTCATATAAAGTTTTCAAATTTAATAAAATATGCAACCACATATTGCAGGAAATTGCTATTATATATCCGTCTGTGCTATAACAGTAATAATGGAGAAGGTCGATGCTCCTCAAAAGGCAGGAATGAGTGAGTGACTTGGTATAGGTATAATATCCAGAAATCCACTTAACAGAAGCAATTTATCCTATATACTATACCGACCGTACATGTGGAAACCCATGGCTGTTCCCGACTGGAAATGCCATACTCAAGAGAATAATAAAAATCTGTTTACTGCCATTGCTATCCTAAATAAGTAAATAAGTTTCTTTGGTAGTTCAGGGAAATATATATCTTTCCCAGCATGTGTTTTGAAGAGCATCACAAAATATAAAATACCATTCTTTACGAGTATATGCAGTAGGTATTGATAGTGTTTCTTAATGCCGGACAAAATCACAACAGGAACTGTTCGTTTGAACAGAAAATTCGAACAGTTTTGTCTTTGCACCAACCGCGAACAAAAAACAATTAACACTGTTCCTGTTTTGTCCAAGTTTCATTCAATTTACATAGAAACGCCAGAAGCGGCAGTTGAGTTGAGAAAATCTGGCGCGCATTAAATTCGATAAAGCAAGATGATGAGGATTTATTTTTTCTAGAAGCTACTTATTTCGTACTACGAGTACTTAATAAGTTCAAAACTAAACGTCGATATTGAATTGCAGACCAACTTTACGACTAAAAGGTGGAACTGTGACATCTGAATTACTGAAAGATCTTAGAGAAAGATGATAAAACCTTTTTCCTTAGTTGCTCCAGGCCTTGGAGAGACCTGTCTTGAACTAACGATCTGTATCCTCTTTTACGAAATCTTGATGAATATCTTGTCGTTTCAAGAAGTTGTAGGTTATTGGATCCGATAGATCTTCGTTCTTTTTATTTCACAGCAAGTTACTACCAAACTTAAAGAACTCACGCTATGATGGAATTGAACGTCAACAATTATTCTATAATAATCTTCAGAATGAATTGCAGCAGCGTCAGATGAGCGGCGAGGAAAATCTTAGAATACGGTGTTTTGGCTCCTAAGATCGTCGTTCTGAACTAGAAAAGCTCGTAAGTGCGGATCCACCGGAGACTCTCCCCTGCTATTATCAGAATGTTATGGGGCTTCGTACTAAGACTCATTAATTTTGTGCATCTGTTAGCGAGTGCGAACATCACTTCGTGGCTTTAAACAGTGCTGATATTTTTCCAGATCATTATTATTGTGCGTTAAGCAAAGACAGAAAATTTCACTTGGTGAATAAAATTGAAGGGGTAATTTTGACAGTTGAGGTACAGGTTGTTGATACAACCGTAATTGATGAAACCTTTCCGAGTATTGATTTATTGTGTGGTGGAATGTTCTTTGAATTATGTTTCTTTATATATTTGAGTGATCTATATCCCACCATCCCATCAATGGCGTTTGAGCTCTTTGAATCATTTTACTTTCCCGACCCATAGGGAAAGTATTGTGAACGCGCTAAAAAAAATTTGAGATAAAGACGGATATAAGCATTTTGAAATTCCCTGAAACGATTAAGACCATTTCCAGATGGACGTCTGTCTGTCTGTCTGTGTGTGTGTGTATGTGTGTTGTGTGCTCAAAAATGCAGTTGTTGAAGAGTGATCCGTCTTTGGCAGTTGGTTTTCCTGATTTCTTGGAAAACAACTGGCAACCAAATGGTTGCTGAGTGAATCCACGTCGAAAGTTGTAAAAAATAATCGCACGAAAATGGTCACGATTTAATTCCATTTTTGGGTCGAGATGAATCTTTTAAGTTACTGTAAACAACACCAATAGCGCTCGTATGTGAAAACGTTCTACCTTAAAAATGTCCAACTTTACGATATAACTGTTAGTTGCCAGATTGCAACATCAGGGTTGCCAAATCCCGAAATATAAAAAGCAACCCTCGTACAAATTATAGTTGCATCTTTAAGCAATTTTCGCTGGTCAGTCAGATCTCCTTCAAAGTGATTATAATACTTTTAGTTTTAGTTATTTTCTTCTATTTCTATAGTATTTAGCTTGATTACTAAATCTGTTTTATATTTGTTTCAGATTACCAAAGACAACCGCTCAGCAACTAGCCAGTCGCCTAATAAACAAAATCACTAATATAATACGCTTACTGTTAACATTTTATTAAATCAGCAAGCGCGAATTAAAATAAATTTAATAATAAAAAGCATATCGATAAAGTGGATCGTTCCAAACAATTCTGTAATAAAACGTCCTAATAAGAAAAAATATAAAATTGGAATAGAATTTTCGTGAAGAAATATAGTAAAGATTATAATTGTCGTGACTAAAACTAATAGAAAGATGACTTAAAACGGTATTTTCGTGTTAACGGCGCGGCGCGGGTAAAATATATAAAAAAATATGACCTAGCATGACCGTTTGAATAATTTAATGTATTTTAGTTTAGTTTTATATGTAATAAACAAATCCTAAACTAATCTCAAGGTGAAATTACCAATTTGATCTGCAACAAACAATATAATTAACGCCTAATAATGAAATTTGTCATCGGAAACATATTGTTCATATTCTCTATGGGTTGTATTTATGAAGTGGTTGCGCAACAACAACAGCAAAATAGATTGCGTCCGAAAAAACCGCAGGTCTTTTCACCGATAACGTCGTCGCGAACAAATCATAAACCGAACATTGTATTAATTTTGACTGATGATCAGGATGTTGAATTGGGATCGCTAAATTTTATGCCTAAGATGTTGAAAAACATAAGAGATCAGGTAAGAATAGAATTCAACAAAATATAAATTTTCTATTGATTTTGACTAAAAATGGAATGGGAAGGAGATTTATAGAAAAATAAATAAATCACGAAAACAAATATTCAAAAATCGATGCGTATGTAAAGTTATCTTTGGAAATGAACATCGAAGGCGATGAGGACAATAATTGAATAAAATTAATGAGACATGCCCAGCCTCCACGTCCAACATATTGACTATGAATGGAAAAAGCTTGAGCTAAGTGCTCAAAATGAACGTTGGCTGTGTTCATGTGTAGAGCTGTAATAAAGGGTGTCCCAAAATTAACGCAAGATTTGAATTAAATAGAAAACACAGTTTTTAGTCTTTTGATTGTAAGTTTTTATTGGATCATAAAGTACATAGGATAGGGTTATTTAGGAAATAACACATCGGGCAAATGGCCTCCATGGCTTTGCATACACATACGCACTCGTTTGTCGAAATTTTCCATGACCATAAATGTGGCTGAATTTCGTTGATGTGGGGTTGATTACAGAAGAGGATCTGCAATATATATGTGGCGGTACCACCACATATTAGAGTTAACGAAGACAGACTTCAAATGATGAATGATGTTCTTATGAAGTTATCTGTATATTTTACATGTACAATGTGGTCAAATTATTGGCAGAGCTTGCAGAAAATTTAACCAGTTGTATCATGCATTTATTATTATTATTACAATATGAAGGATTAACATAATTTTTCATTCAGGGTGCAGAATTTCGTCACGCCTACGTCACGACTCCAATGTGCTGCCCATCTAGAAGCTCATTGTTAACTGGAATGTATGTACACAATCATCATGTTTACACAAATAACGATAATTGTTCGAGTACCCAATGGCAAGCCACCCACGAGACCAGGTCGTTTGCCACATATCTCTCAAATGCTGGATATAGAACAGGTAAAAAAATAAATATATACCTATTATACTGTTCATGTTCGTATATAAAACAAAACTTAACAAGTAGGTAACAGGCGGCGGCCGAGTTTTGTGTTATTCCAAGAATGGATTTCAGCTGATACCGATTCTTGAGAAAAAATTGTAGTTATTCGAAACATTAAGAGTGTCTCATTGTTATCTAGATATATAATTTTCATAGAGGTTCGAAATTCTACACTCCTATTTGTTGTATACTATATATTTTCTCAGAAAATAAATGTTACAATCTTAACATTATTTTTTACAATAAAGTAACAATAAGTTTGTGGCATAGCGACACAAATCTACACGCTGGATTTTGTTTAAATATGCATAGCCTCAATCTAATTCAGAAAAATCAGATCGAGTTATTTTGAGCTGATCAGAATACCATCGTCGTCATCTACAGAATCGGCATGCATTTAAGCACAGTTGTTGCGTTGGGGTGGGTTGTTTGTTTTACGAGGCATGTTTTTTAAGTAAGTACCGTTTTGGAATTAAAAAAAGACGTGCAAAGATATCGCAATAATTTTATTTTTACATGAAAGCCTGTACCTTAATCTACTTTTCTACATAATTTCCGTGAATATTGAGGCACTTGTCATAACGTGGCACCAGTTTTTGAATACCCTCCTCATAAAATTCTGCCGCCTGACTTGTTTGTTCCAAAAATGTTGACGGATTTGCACAAAACCCAACGTTTAAGCAGTGCATTGATTTTCCTTGAGCGGTACCACAATGAAGGTGAAGATTTTTTAGACCAAATTGTTACTGGTGACGAAACATTCACATCACCCAAAAGAGTGAAGTTTAAGCAAACAATTTCTGCCCGGAAAATCATGTGCTCAGTTTTTTGGGACAGAAAAGGAGTATTGCTAGTGGAGTTTCTGCCTCGTAATGAGACAATCAATGCAGCGTCAGGCGGCAGAATTTTATGAGGAGGGTATTCAAAAACTGGTGCCACGTTATGACAAGTGCCTCAATATTCACGGAAATTATGTAGAAAAGTAGATTAAGGTACAGGCTTTCATGTAAAAATAAAATTATTGCGATATCTTTGCACGTCTTTTTTTAATTCCAAAACGGTACTTACTTAAAAAACATGCCTTGTATTTAGATGGATTAGTTGAGTTTGCGGTAAGGGTTGTTCTTTATATAGTTATGTTTAAGTTTAAGACAAGACAATATTTACCCACTGATGATGAGGCTAGATAGCTTCGAAACATGTTAGTACTCAAACAGTAGTTTATTAAAATTATTTCGTTGCATTTGACTTTTATTTCTCACACATTCACTCCACTCAAATATGGACTATTTCTTTAAAATATACCGGGTATTTAATTAAGGGTGAACAGGTAGCATATCTCGGGAAACAGTAATAATCGTAGGACATTTTGGAAAAAATTCTTTTAGGGAAATCGGCCATAGGAAATTGGTGGAATTAATTTTTTAGTTCCTATAAACTATACAGCTAATTATAGTTCTTTAATGTTGTTATTTTTTACAGTTTACAAGATCAAAATATTATTACTATTTATTAAATATTCATTAAAATAAAAAATTATTCGTTGCTTATGAAATGACGTTCCTTTAGTTTCAACTTTTTAACCCATAGAAACTACCCCTTATGCTCAAAATAACATTACAAAAGCAAAATTATTTCAATGTTTTTTTTTTAATTTAATAATATAAAGTCCTCAATTGGTAACTATCTCCATGTTTGTCAAATTTTGGGAATATATTTGAGTCTGTATTGTATGATAAAATCTATCAGTCTGTCAAGAATAGGATCACGACTTTTCAACATGGTTTTGTCAAAGGTAGATCTACGATATCGAATCTTGCCATCACTTCTCAGAATATATCTGAGGTATTGGATGGTGGTGGTCAGATGGATATGATTTATACTTTTCTACTGACTTATACTTTTCAAAGGCAAACAGAATGAACCACGGTGTTTTGATGCGGAGGCTGGACCAATTTGGATTTATTGCATATTTGAAAACATTTTTTATGACATATTTAAGAAATCGATTCCAATATGTTTTCTATAATGGCTACTGTTCTCGAAAATATATAGCCACTTCAGGCGTTCCTCAGGGATCTAACCTTGAGCCTCTACTTTTTTTGATATTTATTAATGATGTCGAATGCAAGCTTGACTGTGGTCGATTAATATTTGCTGATGATCTTAAAATATTTTCTGTGGTCGCGAATTTGAATCATTGTATGATGCTGCAGCAATGTCTAAATAGCGTTCAGGAATGGTGTGTCGCAAACAGGCTTGCATTGAATCCATCTAAATGTAAATTTGTTAGTTATACCCACCAGAGTATATTTATTGAGTATCGGATTCGATTGATCACACTGAAATACCTTGATCTGACTCTGTTACAGATTTGAGAATTATATTTGATTATAAACTTACATTTTTTGTAGAACATATTAATACGGAAGCTTCTGAAGCAAGTAAAGCTTATGGGTTCATATTCAGAAACGGCACAGGTTTTAAAAACATTGATTCCTTGAAAATTTTATATTTTTCCTATGTGCGTTCAAAACTGGAGTACGGATCCTAAATCTGGTATCCGTATTACACAGTACATGAATATACCATTGAGAGAGTCCAGAGACGATTTTTGAAATTACTGATGTTCAAAGTGGATGGACAGTATCCTTCAAGATGAACAGACTATAAATTAATGCTTAATAGATTTAATTTACAAAATTTGATTCTAAGAAGGAAATTGAATTCTCTTGGATTTCTCGATAATTTAATACTATATAATATGGAAAAATAGATTGTGCTGACATTTGTGCTGGATGCGATATATTTGTGTTTTTGTTTTTAATATTTTATGTACCTACATTAATTTTGCTAGTATAATTGAATTGTCTACATTACTTGGTTAGGTTATTACTGTTACTTTTCCTATTCGATTGTATATATTTGATTCATTGTGTCGTTATTATTTCAATGGTTTTGTTTATATTTATGTCATTATTGTTTGTATTGCTCTGTAAAGGGATTATTTTTTCTGTTGGGCAATAAAGCTATTATTAGCTCTCCATATCATATATGTAATATATGTATATATGGAGACTATTAGTTTCATGAAAAAAAAATTTTTTTTAATTTCACCGGAAATACTTGTTTTTGGTCATTTTATACATAAATAAGTAGTTTAAAAAAAATGTCTGTCTGTCTGTCTGTCTGTCTGTCTGTCTGTATGTCTGTCTGTCTGTCTGTCTGTCTGTCTGTCTGTCTGTATCCACGAAAACGCAAAAACCGCTTAACAGATTTTAACCAAATTTGGTACAAAAATACTATTGGACATGGCAAGGAACTGATTAGATTTTGGGAAACATTGAGCGTAGGCAAAGGGTTTAAAAGAGGGTTCAAAAATTAAAAAAATTCATAGTTCTTAAACTTATCCGACATACTGCATAATTTTTTACGCATTTAATTGAATATAACCTAAAATATTGAACATAAAATATTAGACCACATTGGCGTTCGAAAATAGTGTAAAATGGGGTAAAAAAGATTAAAAAAAAACGTATTTCTTAAAAATAGCAGAAATATTAACTAGTTATTTATAGTTTTGGTAGAATATAACCTATAAAATGTGTCATGAATAACTTACTTTCATAGGCGTTCGTAAATAGTGGAAAAGGGGTCAAAACATAAAAAATATATATTTCCTAAACTTATTCGAAATATGGAATAATTTTTCATAGTTGTGATACAATATAAGCTAAAAAATATTCCATAAAAGAATTGGTTCACACAGGCGTTCGAAAATAGTTTAAAAAAAGGGTCAAAAACGAAAAAAAAATGTTTCTCAAATATACGAGAAAAATTGGCTAATTATATATAGCTTTGATATAAGATAACCTAAAAAATGCAGCATAAAATTTTTATTTACATAGGCGTTCGTAAATAGTAGAAAAAGGGGTAAAATAAAAAAAAAATAAAATGTAAAATTTTTTATATTTAACTAGATGAATTGGTATTAAAAATACACGACAAAAATTAATGTACCATAGGCGTCCGTGAAAATTCTATAAAAGGGTCAGAAAAAATTTGTATCCGTGATAACTCAAAAACCACTTAACGGATTTTAATTACATTTGGTACGAAAATACTACAGGATATTTATAGGTGGTGATTAACATTGAGCGTAGGCAAGGGGTTTAAAAGAGGGTTAAAAAATTTTAAATATCATAGTTTTTAAACTTATCCGAAATATTGAATAATTTTTTATAGTTGTGATAGAATATAACCTAAAAAATGTTACATAAAAGAATTAGTTCACACAGGCGTTCGAAAATAGTCTTAAAAAAGGGTCAAAAACGAAAAAAAAATGTTACCCAAATATACCAGAAAAATTGGCTAATTATATATAGCTTTCATATAAGATAACCTAAAAAATGCAGCATAAAATTTTTATTTACATAGGCGTTCGTAAATAGTAAAAAAAGGGGTAAAATAAAAAAAAAAATAAAATGTAAAAAATTTTATATTTAACTAGTTCAATTGGTGTTAAAAATACACGACAAAAATTAATGTTCCATAGGCGTCCGTGAAAATTCTATAAAAGGGTCAGAAAAAATTTGTATCCGTGATAACTCAAAAACCACTTAACGGATATCCTACAACATGCAGCATAACAATTTTGTTTACATAGGCGTTCGTAAATAGTAGAAAAGGGGGCAAAATAAATTTTATAATAAAACTAAAAAAAATCAATTAATTTGCATTCAAGAACTTTTCCTAGATCTGAAATATAAGATATCTGCGTATAAATAGTGCCTCCAAAGAGAAGAAAAAGGCACAAAACCCGATACTTAAAAAAAAATAGCTGATGTCTAAAACAAAACAAAAATTTATTAAATTTAGATAAATGACAAAAAGGTCATAAAATTATTACTTTTACACTTAAATATGGAGAGCTATTCGTGCCTCGAGGGCAACAGCTAGTTATTATAAAAAATACGTCAAAATTATAATATAGTAAATCAAAATTCATTATCGGAATCACTTTCCTCTTGATCTTCTTCTTTATTAATTGAAGTACAGTTTTGGCAGTGTCGGAGCAGGTCGCGCATGTGGCATTGCAAAATAAACCATACCTGTGTGTGTGGATTATCAATACAACTACAACACTAATATATTTTGTACTTAAGAAATCTGAGAACTCCAAAATACTCATATTTCTCACGCTCCGAAATTATTTCCCATAAATTCCATTCCATTCCATTCCATCAAGGGCTATAAGGCTAGGCTCAATAAAAAGTCCTCGCACCTTTTGATTTTAAAAGTTTTAGAGGTTGACGGGCTCAGGACAGGTGATATACACACCATCACATGCAATTTAATCGGTTATATCTCCGTCAATTTTCGCAAAGAAAAGGTGTTCTTTCACCGATCAGCACTCGCTTTATATATTGCATAATTTTTTGTTTGTTTTTTATAAGCTTTTTTCATTTTTGTTCCTTTCCCTTTTTTTTTTTTTTTTTGATTAAATACGTTATTTTTGAGTTATTCGTGAAAAACGTGCCTTTTTGGACGAAAATTCAAGATTTTCAATCACAAATAACTTAGAAAGTATTGACTTTCAGAAAAAACTTTATAGAGCGAAAGTTGCTTTGAATTTGACAATCTACACAGAGAAAAATCTATCATATCATGAACTATATGCACATTCAATCAATGATAGCATATATTCCGTATTCCACAATCAAAGCTACATTTCTTTCAATTATACTTATATGATTAATTGCGAAATATATGACTTTATTGCTTTAAGTATAAGAATTAATTGACTTCCAATCAAATGCCTCAATTATAAGAATATATTGAAGTTAAATAAAGAGTATTGATTGGACTAAGTGTCACTATCGTTGATAGAACATTTATTGCTTTTTAAGGGGAATACAGAAATTATAGACAGAATATATTTTGGTATTGAAATAATTGTTTTGTCATTTTAAATCAATTTTATATATAATCCTGGAGAGAAATTAATTACTTAATTTAATAAAACTATCACGTTAACTAATTGTATGAAATAAAAGAAAGTTTTTATTCAAAAACAGTTTTATTAATTCTATAATACATTGTATTGTAATAAAAAAAATATTACTCTATAATCACAGTACAAAAAATAAACAATACATTAAATATGTATGTCATTCTAATACATGAACATTGAACATGTACGACTAACAAAATATTAAACCAAATATCGTATTTATGCTCTTTTACCATATCTTCATAGTGTCCCACTCCCACTCGGTACTTTGTATACTGTATACCTACATCGTGTTAAAACAGGATAATTTTGAGGTTATCTGAGGTTGCAAAAATGTATTCCATGCTGCCATGCTATACTGGTTAATGTGAAATAAAAAGCTTAATATTCATAACTTTTGAATGGAACACCCTGAATAGTTTTGTTAAAACGTTTTTATTATGCATTATAGGTACCTCTTAAATCATTTGTTGGCTAGACCGATCTTTAATAGTATTGTTCGAAAAGCTTACACAAAATAATTTATAGTAAAAAACTTATGATTAGATATACTTAAAACTTACCGGAGAATATTGGAATTAGTTTATCCAATTCTGAGGCGTTTGAGAAGTCTTCCATAATATATATTGCAGATTATAGAACTTAACTATATAGACACGCGCTACCGGCACACAAATAGAATAAATATATAAATGTAACATAACCTATTGTTTTAAGTTTTGCTAGTGACTAGGGAGTTCCGAAATTTCCCGATACATCAGCCCGAAATCTACGTTTTTATATCAATGTTTTGAATTCGTTTTATTATGATATCGACGTATGAAAGCATTTTTTTTTAAGTCAAAAACTAATATTTACGAAGTGGGGTAGGTAGTACGAAAATCCAGTTTTTATTTAATTTATATACTTAAATTCGATACATGCATGAGTGCAAAATGTTGGATACTCGACGTTTTGTGTTTCGATATATCGATGAATTTAGCCCGGCCCAATAATAAGTTAAGGTTGTACCAACAATAAGAAGTATTGACTTAATATTATTTAGTTTATTTAAATAGTAGAATATGATAGCAAGTAAAATTTGATTTTTTTAATTCAATGATATATATCTAATAATCCGAGTAGAGAAATAATATTCTTCCAATGCTTTTTCTTGCTTATCGTAATATAACAATATTTGAAATAATACAATTGCAATATTAGTTGCCAATTATTACTGTAATCATTGAAAGAAAAAATATATCTGTTTGTGCCTAACATATATGAAATTGAATTTCAATAATATCTGGAATGTCGGATTAAGTATATATTTAATGTTGGCCGAATTGCAATCTAATGAATTAAGTATTACTGTCATTAAACCAAAATAGAGGCAATCAAACATATCGCTAATATTGATATTACAGTAAGATTTTTTTCTGTGTATCGATGCCCGGGGTTATTTTGAGTAAAAAAATTTCTACCTCCGAGAAGGAGTGGCAACGACCTCTGGAGCAAAAGCACACATCGGCATTATACAAGGTGTTTCTAAAATTGGTGGTCAAAATTTATTCACCTGGTTAAATGTCGTAAACTGACATGAAATTGGTCATCCTTTTTTATTCAATTTCATGTCAGTTTACGACATTTAACTAAGTGAATAAATATGCTACATTTACTTTACTTTACTCGTTTCGAAAATATTTCAAAAAAAATCGTCCTCAGGCAGTTATCTTGGTAAATAAGGACTTTTTGAAAAATTACAATTTAGATTTTTTTCAGGATTAGACGTCCCCAATTCGCTCACAAATTTTGACCACCTATTTTAAAAATCCCTTGTATAACTTTTGCTATTTAAGCACTTTCCCATTAGCTCACCAAATTTGAAGTCAATCGGTTCAGTCAGAAAGAATTCGGAGGTTAATATGCCGAATAACTGCGCTAACCATGTTCAGTAGTATTTTTGTAAATTCGTGAGCCGTTTTTTAAAAACCGTGTATACAGGATGACATAATGACAAATATTTTTTCAGAAATAATGCTTATTTAGTTCTCAAATTTATTAAACACATATTTCCATATGTACAATATACAGGGTGAATCTGTACGTGTAAGTTAGATAATCCATTACTTTTATCCATAGCACCATCTTCGTTGTTAGCTTTTTATTTGGACATTATTTGGATAAATTATGAATGTGTAAACATTAAAAACCAAATAATCGTCAGGTGTGAGTAATTATATTCGTTATATGGTGTAAATTGGTTAAACAGTGCAATCTTGTAAACATTTATCTGCCTTTAAACAATAACGATGTCCATAAAATATTTTTCGAATCCTCTGATCATGTGTGAAAACATACGTAACATATCACTTGCATATGTACAGTAACTAATTTATTTTCTAAACACACTTGGAACAGTTCAACTCAAATATTATTTTAAGTGTGAAAGTTTCTTGACCTAGGCAATAGCCTGGGTAGGTATCTATACATTATTTCTTGCAAATAAATATAACTGCCACTTTACCTTGTAACATTAGAGTGTAAAATTAAATATTAGTTTACATAATTCGACTTATATTTATGTTGCACTTTATTATTTCTGTATATAATAATATTACCATAAGGGAAATTCAGAAATATTTATTGCTTCAATGGATACAATGTTCAACCCAAATACATTGTTAGGCATATAAATATATTTTGATTAATTTAGGATCAATTTCTGCATATTTCATTCTTCATATCAAGCCTGTGTTGGACTGACTGAATTTTGGCTCTCCCAGGGGACTATTATTCTCGAATCATGATTATAGAATGTCACATGCTACATTATCAAATATCGACACAAATATAAAATATCAATTCTTGAATACGAGTTTTTTCGGTCGGTCGAGTGGTCCAAAAGAAGTTGCACAAAAAACTGTCAGAATCTAACGTCAATATAACTTTATGATTTGCAAATAAGTATTTAAAAATGCAAATTTATTTTTGTTATGAATTTAAAATGGGAAAATCCATAGAAATTGATTTCCTTGCGGTAATAGAAAACTTGGAAATGCAAGAAATAAATGCAACATTTCATCGAAAAGTATATGCCTCCTAATAAGTTGAAAATATTTTATAAATATTATATTTTCTCTATTTTATTAACTAAAATAAAACCTACCAAATTCTGACGCAACAAGAATATTAACTATAATAAAACCCTAGCTATCTCATTCACTCTAATCTTCAACCAAAACAGAGAAAGCTAGGCACGTATTTCTGACAATCCAAACAAGTGCCATGTGTTTTAACATACGTTTAAATAGTCAGCCCAATAAAATAATAATGCAACGTTTACTTTTCTTGAGGCTTCTTCAAAGCGAGACATTTTTAAAGTAGTTCCCAAATCGTCACTTTTTTCATTAAAGTAATGTCATTAGAAAAGAAAACAGATTTGTGTCTTATTCTTAGGGAATCTACTCGCGCAATACCGTAATTAATCCGAAATTTATTTACGACCGACACACTCGCAGATGCTTTATTAAACATACAATTTATTTCCCAAAGTTTATTTTATTTTTGCTAAAATAATTTTGTTCTTCAAAAAATTCCATATTATTTTATTTCAATCAATTAAATTTATTCAAAATCTGACAACAACTAAGAAAAATTTCGAAAATCGCGGATGCCACACTTATTTGAAGATTTTCACGGTAAACATAGTCCAGCACATTTTACTCAATAAATCCACACATTACACAATAAATTTACACATGGAACATTATTAGATACTTGATTTTCCAACAAATTTAATTTACTCAACTGCCACAATAATATAACAAATATTAAAACATTATTTTGTCTTAAAAACTACTAATTTATACTTATTTTTATTTTACTACTATTCACATGAACTGGCAAAATTAATTTTAAATGACACAAGTTGACACATTTGGCATTCGAATATTGATTTTTTACCGTCCTCACCAGACGGGTTACAATTTCAATAATAATAAAAAAATTCAATGAACTGGGTCATAGAGATGAAAAAATGTATTGATATATTCCATTCGATCTCAATTTCTTTTTAAGGTTGAACTATTGTCTCGAGGATTGTAACTGAGTCTATTGGCCGCTTGTTGAATTCTATAATATACGACTAAAACCAAAATAATAACTTTGTTTGAATTAAATTAACCGAACAGCGACATCTATCTAACAAATACGTCAAATAAATCACATTTAACGGGTTGTCACTTCCTTTTATGTGAGAATACGTCGCGTCATGTCTATGTGAAAAAAATTCGCATGACTTTCAAGAATACGGTTTTAGTCAAACGTACGACATAATGTGTGCGACATATTACGTACGGAACTACTCGGCGCCCTATGGTTATACAACGTTTAGAAAAAATATTCTACGTTGCAACTAATTTCTTATTCTACCTTCAAAGAAAACTAAATACAAAATATATCGAATATAATTCAACTATTAAAAGCATATCTCTTATAATCAACTGGATTAAAGTAATTGGCATACAGTATATTTTAATTAATTTTATAAAATTAATGTGACTAAAGTTGCATTACGCCTTACATGATCTAGAAATTTAATATGTAAAATGGCAACTTAACAAGTTGTAACAAATCAATTTCTTACGCTAAATTACCCGCATTAAAATCGTTTGTCGTTAAAAAGTTATATAAACTATGGAAAGTTAATAAGTTCCAGTAATTGAAAATTGATATATAAAATAGTTTTTGCCATATAAAAAAATATATATGTTTATGTTATAAAAGGAATTTCATTATTAATGGGACAGATTAAAGCCCATTATTTGGGTATTTCGCCACTATTATTTCGAAATATCTATAATTTTGGTTAGTTGAATGTTTATATACCAGGGTAAGTCAAAATGATGCTCTTTAGTAGGAAGTATAAAATACCCTCTGGAACAAACGAAGAAAAATACAAAAATTTAAGTATAGCCCTTAAATTCCTAAAAGTAAATCCCTTACTGATTAATATGTGCCGATTTTCATGTAATTTTTCTATAATTGGTACTTGTTGAACATTTCTAAAACTTTTTGTAATTTTATATAATTAATTTTGAATATTAATTGCTTTATCCTGATATTTATTCAAAGTACCTCTATGTCTCATCAGAATTTTATTTATTTTTCAATTTTTAACGCAAGATTTCTCTCGTGAGTGGATTCAATGGATTGAATGAATTTAAATCACATGTGGGCATTGTTACGACTTGGTATATCTGAGACATGGTTAACAGAAATATCTCTTACTCTCGGATTGGTGTTCCGGGTTATTCTGTAGTAGGAAACCATCCCAATGGTCGAGGTGGATGTGTATGCATCTACATAAGATCATGCTTCTCTGGAGTCTTTATGGCTCAAAGTAAATTATGGACGGTCTGGCGGCATGAATTGGATCTGTCCAGTTTTATATAGACCTTCTTCTGGCAGTGTGCTTCTTTTTTGGAGGATTTTGAAGACTCAGTTTGTAATTATGTTTTGTTTTGTGTAATGATCCAATAGTCTGTGGAGCTGACATAAATATTGACATGTTAGATATTGTCAGCAAGAGTACAGTACTCTTGGCGAAAAGACTTGAAGCTGTCGTCATTGCGATGGAGAGAAAGCAATTGCTACAGCAGGTCTGGGGGTATTAAGCCCAGCTACCTTTAACCGGCTTTTTATGGTATGAAAAACCCCATGTTTCATTTAAAAATGCGTAGCTCATAAAAGAAAAAAGATAGCCAGGTGCTTTAACAAGCAAAATGCTCGGAACACATCCAGCTTTCTCGTAAAGCATGTTGGAACTAGGATGTTTTACATGTTTGTCCCACAGGTAGTTTTATACTTCCGACTAACAACATCATTTTGACTTACCCTGGTATATAAACAATCAAGCAACCAAAATTTGATTACGACAAAGTGCAGCGCAATCATAATGAATCGATCTATCACCTAGTGAAAAAAATCATGAAGTAGAATCAAAAATAAAAAAGTTATGCCACATCAAAACTATTATAAAATTTTGTTGCCGGTTTATTAATCAATCAAAATAATCCTTTCGGATTAATAATAAAAAAACACAAAATTTACATTTGTCAATGGCTCTTATGTTAAGTAAAGTTGGATAAAACTTAATATAAACAAAGATGTAAATTAAAAAACTTATCTTTATGAAGTCCTAACGTTTCGGAAATCAATCTGGAACCATCGTCAGAGGATAAAAACCAATATTTATGCTGTAATCTTAAAGAATGATTACCGTTGATAGTTTTTGCATGATATATTAACATTTTTTGTCAACTAATAATAATAATAAAGGCCTTTATTGAGGATACAAAGTAGAAAAAAAAAAGACAATTATAAATATATTAGGTATAACAAAACTAGTGATGGTGATTTTTTTAATTTTCCCAAGAACAAATTTATATCCCTAAAAGGCGAGATTCAGTGCTGACTACTAGGTAGCTAAGACATTTGACGTTTGCGATAAATAATGTAATGTAGACTGTACTTGGTGTTTTAACTATACAATGTTGAACCTAATTCTGTCTGTTGGAATTCCATATTCTCTCTTTTCATACATTAGCTTTACTTCTGAAGCGTCCTGTATATTTTGAGTGACGTTAGTAAATTAATATAATATTACAATATTATTCTTCTTCTTTCACGGTTGGCCGTTGATTTTGATTTGGAGGTATCAATGTATGTATGTATCTCAACCCCCTCTTTGAGATTATTGCAACCTGATTTGAACTCGCCTCAAGCGAAGGTCACAGGTCGTATTACGCAGTCGTCTTGTCGTCTTCTTATTGTACTGTTGTGTTCTAGTTCACCACACAAATAGAAAGTGGTAATTCCCCTAATTCTAACGTCGAACAGATTGGCGTGCTTTTTATAATAATTACAGTTCGCAATAAATGCATTATTAATAAATAATACTCTTTCTTTCTTATCGTATTCAATTCACGTAGTGAAGTGGGTAAAGTTCTCAAAATACGTGTAATTTAAATTACGTATAAATTCTGTTTAAATGTACTTACCTATTATAAAACAATGTTTATTAGTTATTAGTTAGATAACACAAAAATTGATGTAGTGAAGTGAATAAATAGTGGAACGTTCAATAGTTAATTAAATTCTTTGTCTTTTATTAAAGTAAACTAATTACAAAATCCTTTATACAGTCAGTCTCTCCACTGTCAATGCTATAGAAAACTCTGAGAGGCATTGGCTTTTATTTAATTATAATAATAATAAAGGCTTTATTGTAAACTATAAATCTTACAAATGGCGAAGTTGAAGCCAAAGCTTCTTCACATAACCTAACTAAAATTTACAAAACAAAAATTCTCTCGTATTAAGTATGGAACCAAAGCATTTTAACAAAAATTTTATACCTGGCACCAGTCAAGCTTTTAATATCTAATGGTAATTTGTTTATAAGTCTTACAAAACGTTATATTATGACAAAAATCTTTCGACATAGCGGAGGTGGTGAAATTATGGATTTTTTCCCTGATAGTTTCTTTTAACTTCACATTGTCTCATAGAATGCAGACAAGAGGTACAAATGTTAATTTAAAAATACGTGAAATCAGAAGTAAAATAATTTAATATAATACTAAAGAGTTTTTAGGACAACGTTCTATCAAAGACCCATCATAATCATAAAGCTCCACTCTGTAATATTATATATCTGTACTTATTAGTAACTACTAAACTAAACATAGAGTAGGTTGTGGCAATGTAAATATTTATTTAACTTGCTTTCGTGCTTCCAGCTTTTCAAAGTTTGTTTGCAGTCTTTTAATTTTATACCTCTTTTTGTAAAGTTTAAGCCATATACACCATAATGTCGTATATAAATATATACTACGTTGATACATGTAGACAGATATAAGCGTGTTCTCGCCATTAGCTTCCATCATGTCATGATAAATAATTCTATATAACATGCATTATGTGAGCTTGTTTGTTTCTAAAAAATATATTTAGTAGATACGATGTAAAATTAAATAACAATCTAGTTTACCGTAGGTAGATTGACGTTTTGTGTTATAATAAGGGCGTTTTTTTGTAGAATAGTACATGATATCCTGTTAATAGGGAGTTAAAGTTGGACATGAAACCAGACTTATCTATGCTGATGTAACAGAAATTATTTACGATACAAGTTAACTGAAAATTCTAAGACCAACATGAGTTAAACTTTGACTGCCAGCGTAACGTATTTAATTATGTATCTGTCATATTTATAGTTCGCGCGTTTTTTGGAAAAGGCATATGGTTATACGAGGGTAGTTTGATGATAGTCGGTGACTTTTAAAAGATTTATTTATTTCCTACATATAATAGGTATATTAACTCCACTTCAATATGGACTAGATTTTTTTTTGGGAAAACATAATTTTAGTTTTCCAAATAATTTTCTTTTTATCAAGACATATTTAGGTTTGTTTCTAAACTTTTATTCCTTCTAAATAATTCTAAGATTCCTTAAGGCATCCAAATAAGCGTTTGTTTCACCGATGACCTCTTTATTCGACTCGAATCTCCTACCCCCAGCCAATTCTTCAGGTTTGGAAGGAAGTAGTCGAAGGAGCGAAATCTAGTCACTGAGGTAGCTGTTCGTATTCCAATTGATAAAAGTAAGCTATGGTGGCTATACCACACTTTTTTCTTCGCTAAATACGGTCATTTCTGCTTCAAAACAGTGTCAAGTCTGTCCAACAGTTCTGAATCATATTTGCTGGTGATCGTTTTCACAGAAAACTGTGGTCATGACTTTGTTGGTCGACATATTCATCCTAGCCTTCTTCGGTGCACGTTCGCCCACTAATTCGATTGTTGATTGGCCTCTGGTGTGGTGTGATGGATCCATGTCTAAATTACGGTAACGAAACGGTACATAAACATCCCCAAACAGTCCTTTAAAATGGTCGCACTTCGCACGGTTGTGCTTATGGTCGAGTGTGAGCAAACGCGGCACCCATCTCGCTGGCGCAAATTTCGCATATCCAAATATGCATGCAAAATGTGATGTGATGCGTTTTATCGACGATTTCTGGCGTAACGACTAGTTTTGGGCGACCTGTACGTTCAGCGTCACTTGCACTGGTGCGGCTACTCAGTAAACAACCTTTTTAACCATTGAAATTAAGGGTGCAAAATCCTCATAGTTTTATTCGGCCCCTCCTTTTTCACAATTTAGGAAATATTCCATTCTTGAAATATAATAACTTGGATCAATATCCACGGGTGATTACTCTGGCTAAATCAACGTTGAAATATCTCCTGACACAATCTATTTTTAGGGAACTGTTCTGTGCATAAGAAGTCTCTATGTATAAAGTTTCAATTTGTTCTTTGCCTTGATGGTATTGTAATTAGCTTGAAGGGTGCTTTTCCAGGAATCCGTCATGATTCAGGCATATTTCTCTAGTTTTTATGAAGATTTGGAACAAAATGTGTTTTCAAGTCCTAGATTTTCTTATATAGAGATTAAGCATACGGAATTAGAGAAGTTCTACGTCGACCTTACACTGAACATGAATTGTGAGCAGGAAATAATATGGATAGACAGAACTTCAATAACCGAATGCGTGTTACGTGTCATCTAATCTCTAATTGGTTAATTTTTCGGTTTAATATCATGTAAATTTTTAACACAAATTTTCCCAGTACCTGTTGTGTCTTTTGCAGTTGTTAAGCTGTACACCTATTTACGCCGACATGCACTTTCATTAATATAAGAACTTATCTGAAGACGTTTTCCATAGACAATACTTTTCATGTATTTGCTCCATACCTATGTGTTCCCTAAACATCTTAAAAAGGCAAGTAGCTTTTCGGATTTCGATATATCCATATTTTCGTTTATTTGGTTCTAAGGAATATGTAGGCCATAAACTGGATGCTTTAAAACCTTTGGCTTAAAATATTCATAACTATTATATGAAAAACATTAAAAAATGTATAAGAGTAAGCTATATTTTTAGAAAAATATCGGCTACCATCACATTTCAATTAAGTTTTATTTTATTCTCTCATACATGTATTTATTAGGTATAACTTTCCTTTCGATTTTAGGGGCAGTAAGCTCGAAGAGCAGCGCCTTTTAAAATGTCTTTACAGCAATTTTTTAAATTGTTTTCAGTAGCGAAACTGATTTTTAGCTCATATCATAATGTAATATATTGTATATTGATTTGTAAAAAAAAATAGCTACTTTAACTATAGCACGTCGTAGGTCTTATGTCTAAATAAACTAAATATCTGCCTGACTGTTAATAATCTTCATTTTCAGATAAATATGATTCCCGCAATGCGACTATTTTACATTCATTTTGTCCAATACGACTGGACTGTCGTGTCCACACTGCGGCACTGATTTGACTTCCTTCTATATTAAAAAACTACATTCTAACTGGCGGCATATGCACAATAATTTTGGCAATACCGAATTAAAAGTATAACACATGGCAATATTTTAATGTTCTAGTCATGAACGTGCGTATAGCAGTTTATATTCTTGTAAAGGCTTTTATGTACCCTTTATGCAGGCTCTTTAATTTATCCTTACGTTCGGAAAGGTTTCCGAGCGCTTAGAAGCAAGATTATTCCCATGGTTAATTCGGGCGACAAATCTGATCAATTTCTATCCTGTCAAACTTTTTCTAAACTGTTTGAAGTCGTATTGTATGGCCGCATATATCTTGTCATTCGAAGTCAAATTATTTTGCACCAACATGGATTTATATCACATAGATCCACTTCAACAAACTTGACTATAATTTTTCAGGAAATATCTGAAGTTTTGAACAGAGGAGGCCGTATGGATGTGGTTTATGCCGATTTAATTATAAGGCTTTTGACAAAATATCCCATGGAATTCTTATTAGAAAACTTCACCGATATGGTTTCGTCGATAAGCTAAAAATGTTTCTCAAATCCTATTTGAGCAACCGAGTCCAATATGTTTTTTATAATGGATTTTAATCAAAGGATTACTTGGCATCATCGATTCGATTCCTGAGGTGTTCCTCAGGAATCGAACCTGGGATCCCTCTTATTGTTTTATATTTCTGAATGATCTTGAGATATAAATATGTTGTTTACACAAAACAAATAGAGCCTTATGGCCTTATGTGGGTCGCAGCCTCCGATTGCACGAGCTAATACTGTTACGGATTTGGGAATCGTCTTTGATTCTAGGTTGGCATTCGCTGAACACATCAATACTAAGATGTTAGAGTCTTATATGGTTTTATTGTCAGAAACTGTCGAAATTGGAATAACATTGACTCTTTACTATTTTTATATAACTCATACGTCCGCACGAAACTTGAGTACTGTTCTCCTGTTTGGCTGTTTGGAGTACTCTATATTCAGTACATAAGAGTTCAGGTGAAAAGATGCAGCGGAAATTTCTCTAGTATATCTTACTTATCAAATATATGGTATTTATCCTGAAAGAAGTACTGCTTATGGATCTTTCGTAGTAGGTTTAGTATTTCGAGCTTAGAATGGAGAAGAGTGTTGGTATCTGCACATTTCTTCTATAATTTAATCCATAATAAAATTGATTGCCCTTCTTTATTAAGTATAAAATTAATTTTTTTATCTCCCGAATGAACAGTCGCCAGAACTTCACTTTTTATCCTATTTATTACGCGAACGAATGGTTTAACAAAGTCACCTCTTAATGTTTTTTATTCGATAATCAATAACATATCTGCTGAGTGTGATAGTTTCGCATCTGTTCTCTGGAACAGCTTGATCGGTGTATTTTGGTGAATTTAGTTTAATCGTCTCATTTTGTGTGCCGTTTATTATTATTATTATTAGTGTATTTATAGATTTATGAACTGCATAATATCATGTTTATCGTAAAAACATTTTTTTTGATATTTCAATATTTTCTTACTGTTATTGTTAAGTATTATTTGAAATTGTTAATATGTTATATCAATGCTTATATTTTTGTACATGTTTAATATTTAATTTTATGTGAAGATAATTTGTCCTGTAATTGGTTTCTTGCTGTTGGACAATAAATGCTATTATCATTATTATTTAAGAGATTTTTCAAATAATGCATAGATTTCCATCGACACATTTGCCTCTCTACAAGATGACGATATTTAATTTCAAATCATATATTTCGTCATCGAGTCAGCATCAAAAACTTTATTTTTTTTTAATCTGGTCCCGATTCATATACGTATATCAATTTATTGAAGGCTTTTGACATGTAGCAGAGTTTAATTTAATAAATCTCTTAAAATAAACTAAAAAAATAGCACGATTTGGCAAAAAATCTGTTTTTGACTGATATTTTCGTCGACAAGTTGCATCAAAATTTGCAAATTTTTCCAATTTAACCGGACTTTTATCTTTTCGGTCAATCGATTGTTTTATTTCGATTATTTTTGAGCAGAAAACAATTCAATTCAACTACTAATCCTATTTAGCGGCCTGCTGGATGTTACTTATTGAAATTGATACCTGTTAATGAGTGTAATGGATATATATAGGTTTATTTGGAGCACACTGTATTTTAAAACTATTTACCCAGGTGGTGTGTACCATAGCCTACACACAAGTGTGTAAATGACTGAGTGGTTGGAAAAGTGTGTGAGTAAGAGAGATTGAGTACTGCATTAATACACGTGTGGCCTCTTCATATAATAATAAATTAATTATCGTATACAACACAATTGTCACCAATTTATACGCATTATAAATTCCTATAAGTATAATACGCAACAGCCACGCCAGCGCCGCTTTGGGGTCTTTGTTTTATATTATACTGTAGGTAGGTAATAAAGGTGATTGTAGAAATTATTGTATTGTTTTATGTAAGGTGATAATTTAAATGTGCATTCTTATTATAATACTTATGATTTAATACGTTTTGTTTTTTATTATAATTATATTATAAAGTAAAAAAAAATAAAAAAATATCATCACCCGCTACACCTGTAATTATTTTTGACAAATAATCACCTGTGAAATAACAATAAGACCGTGCTTGCGTATGTATTATAGTATAATGGATATCTCAATTAAAATAATTGTCAATATGCCACTTTGGTTATATTTGGCGACTGCCAGAATATTCTACTACGAGGTATTTATAGTGGGTATCAGTGGTAGACTAAGTATAATTAAAAAATATATAAATCGAAAATCTACTTTTCCGACTGGCTGCCATCGGGATTTTTTTTGATATAAGTTTAATTAGGTTTAAAACTGGTATTAATATTTTCATAAGTGATAAGTTATAAAGTTTTATTTTCAGTTTTTTTTTTTCTTTTTCAATTAATATTATGTATATGTTTGTAACATTTAGTTTGATCTTGTTGATTAAGTATCATGTAAGAATTGTTATTTGTCTTATAATTGGGTCATGCTACCTGTTAGACAATAAAGTTATTTTTATATCTATCGGGAATTTCCCATTACTTATCACTTGTAACTGACTATAAAAGTATCTTTTGCTTAGGTAAAAAATTTGTAAAAGTAATTTAGTTATACTCGACATTCAAAGAAGTATACAGTGGTTTTTGATACGATTTCTTCAGTACAAACTAACTCTTTAGCCCGCCCTCAGACATAAAAATCCAATGGTGTCAAGCTCGGGTATCTAGCAGACCACATAATTGGTTCATCTCTGCCTATCCACCTATTTGGAAAAATAACATCCAAACATTGTTTTACGTCTAAACTTTTACGTATCTATTTAAAAACTATAGCCTTTTGTTCTTTTAGTGATAACAGGAAAAAAAACATATTTTCATACTAAAAATCGAAAATCTCCAATAAGTCGAAATCCGTAAGACTTTGTACTAAGGTATGTTTGGCTTAAATGATTCTAAATGGTCTGCCCTATCACCTCCTCAAGACTTTCTATCGACTTCCCAAACACCCTGTATTTTCATAAATTCGTTTAATTTTTTTGAACGTTTGTTTTGTTACAAAGTTTAATACAAAATATTTTACTAGGTATTCAGTTCTATTATATTGAGACAAACTGAAACTTGGTAATGATAAATAACTACTACTATTTAAGCTTAGGATCCATTTTTTTAAATTAGTTAAATCTTTGAGGAATGAGGATCTTGTTGAATGCGCTATATGTAGAAACGGTCAGTTTAAACAGTTAAATAATTGCTCGAAATGATTTAAGCAGTTTGTTGCATGATAAACGTGAAACGGCACTAAACCCATTAATAAAATAAAAATAAACCTTCTTATAGACCATCTCTACACTCGCACATTAAGAATACATTTAATTTCTTCCCCCGTTTCAGTTAACACTCGTCTATTGCAAGAATTCAACCAATTATTTCTCTACCGACCATAGAACACGTTCTATTAAACTACCATTTTTATTGGATATCATACATATATCGGTTTCTCTTTTCCTGACTGTGCTTATGTTCCTTAACAACACATATTCACACCTGCTGCTCTTCAATGCTCCGCTAACTAGATAAAAATACACGATACAGACTTAACAGAGTTAAAGTAACGTAATATCGGATATCATTACGCAATAAACGTGACATATTGCGTTTTTAATTGGTGTAATATAATAGGTATATTATTATGCTCTACAGGGTTGCTCCATGTGCTAAGCTTTTAAATTACTATGCATCATATTTAAATTTTAGATTATAGCCCCCGCAGGATATGGTCTGCTTTGACGGAATTTCACATATAAGGATCTGCTAAAAATACAAATATTCCTGCTAATCTATCCGACCCTGATAAAATTAATGAATATTTTTCTCAATATCTTCAGAATAGTGGAAATTGTGATTTTCCTATTCAGATATGAGAATACAGAATTAGTATTGTGCCGGTTCTTTCAAAAATCTTAGAGAGAATATTATATAGTCAAATATAAATAAATAAATAATCATTTATTGCCTAACAGGCGTGAGCCCAATTACAAGACAAAAATTACATAGTTTCAATTTATATGAAATAAATCTAACAAACTACAAAAGTACCAGAATGCTGATTATTCATAATACAAAATAACCAGATGAAGGAGTACCCATGGGCCATATAACAACACCACAGGTCTTAACAATAACTATATAAAACATAAAAACAACCAAGTAGAACCCAAACAACAATATCGAATGTTGAATAAAAATTTCCCATGCATCTCCGCAGGTCAGTCAGGAATCTGCCAATTGTGCCATCGAAAAAATCTAGTTCTATATGTAGATTAAATGTATTCGTCAATTTGAGTATATAGTACCCTGGGAAAGTGTCACCCAATTATTCAATTAGTTATTAAACTCCTAATTATGACACTCATTGATAAGGCATTTACATTTTGTTGTAATTTATTCCTAGCTTAGATATTGCTCAAATGTTTATTAAGTTTTGTTTTCTATTTTTGATTTTTAATGGTTTTTAATTAAAATTTTGGTTGTATATGTTATGACCAACCTTTGATCTAAGAACTGGAAATGTGAAATCTCCATATTCTCTTCATTTTTAAAAATAACCATAAACAATTATGGGTTACTTGTAAGTAGACCTGAATATTTTAGGACGTGATAGCAGGAGTCATAAGAAGCCAATTTGACTATATAGTACCCTGGTCCAAAGTGGACCCTTTTCGAGATATTCGAATTTTTAAAATTTTTTGGGAAAGTATCACCTTGAAGTCGAATATTTATAATATTTTTTTAATTTGTTCTCGTTTTGAAAATTTATTGGTGTTTTTTTGTTAGAAATAACACACTTAATTAAAAGTAAATTTAAAGTACAAGAAATCTGGTAATTACTGGAGCGGTAGCGCTTTAAATCTACATTAAATGTAAAATATTAACAACACTCTTATTTAAATCGACAGATTGTTGAAAAAATAACTACTTGTTTTTAGCTATCCAAACAGATAAAATAGTTGGTTTCAGTAATTACCAGATTTTTGTTACTTTAAATGTTTCATTTAATCGTCTTATTTTTAACAAAAAAAAAACAAAAAATCTTCAAAACGAGAACAAATTAAAAAAATATTATAAATAATCGACTTCAAGGTGATACTTTCCCAAAAAATCTTAAAAATTCGAATATCTCGAAAAGGGTCCACTTTGGACCAGGGTACTATATAGTCAAATTGACTTCTTATGACTCCTGCTATCACGTCCTAAAATATTCAGGTCTACTTACAATTAATTATTATTAATACAAACCCATAATTGTTTATGGTTATTTTTAAAAATGAAGAGAATATGGAGATTTCACATTTCCAGTTCTTAGATTAAAGGTTGGTAATAACATGTACAACCAAAACTTTATTTAAAAACCATTAAAAATCAAAAATAGAAAACAAAACTTAATAAACATTTGAACAATAGATAAATATATCTAGGAATAAATTACAACAAAATGTAAATCCTTAAGTAAAACTAATAGGTACTTTATCAATGAGCGTCGTAATTAGCAGTTTAATAACTAATTCCTCTCTCCATCATCAGCTTTATATTCTTTATTGGTAGGACAAAGAATATAAGGCTAAATATGGAGATAATTATCCGAAACATGTAAGCACCAATAAAAATATTTAAATTTAATACCTATATACTGATGGAAACGATATTTGTTGTTCCTTTGCAATTATTAAATTGTTCAAAATGTCTACCATTTTCATTAGCACATAACCTACACAGTTTCTCAACCCCTCTCAGGTTGCGCCTGTAATTCTGTCTGCTGTTAGAACCAGTTGCAAAACGTTAAATCATTGGGATGTAGGTGTTGCACAATGTTAACCTTACACAGGCTTAAATTTGTGCTTACGTAATATTTTCTGACCCGTGTTTTGATAGTCCTACTTCCTGCTCGATCTTTCTACCTGCATTTGAGGACTTATTTCTACACTTGCTAGAACATTTACTTCCGGTACTTTATAATTTTTTTTTATAGTTGTTATTTGGAAGCTTAGAAAAATAACCAAAATTGATTGAATTTGATTTCAAATTAAATAATGTTGTCCGGCCTGGTTGGGTGCTTCACTACAAAAAGTTGACCGAATCGATTTCATGCATCATGGGGGTGTTAGGCCTAGCACCATCTAGTGGGGTTTGCAAAAATATGAAAGATGACCCTCGTAATAAGCACTCACTGTAGCTGCATATAAAGTATACATTTTGTATGAATGAATTTCATTTAGCTATGTTATAGTCAGGTCAGGAAATGCTACCCACAAATCTTAATTATGAAATCTGTAAAAATTTATTGTGAACACGATATACATAAATATAATGTGTTTGTATAATAGTGTAATTTTTATACAGGGTGGTCCAACGAAAAGTTTGCACCTAGCTTTTCTCTTTTTTTTGTAGTCGAATGCGAAAATGCTCGGACACGTCGATTTTGCTTTTGAGGGGGACACATTTTAAACATATTTTTCGATCTGCGCCTTTAACCCCCTAGCGGGGGTGAGTAACAACCCTAAAATTTTAAATGGAAAGAGGGGTCTAATGACATATCATTTGAAAGGACACAAAATTGTCTTTCTAATGATACCCTATTTGTCGAATTTTACTAAAACAGTTAATACGAAAACGACTTTAAAGACATTAAGCCGATAATTTTGGTATTAATGAGAAATACAAATAAGTTTTAATTATTGCGAGTGAAAACACCTGCAATCGTTAGTACATTCCAATGTTTGTTAGTTTTAACATTGCTTTGTAAAAAAAGTAAACAAGCTGTTAAATTGATTTATTAAAACGTTACATTAACAAATGTTGAAAATGTGACCCATTTGATTCCATACAATAATACAGATTTTGTTCAAATCTATTTCTAACATTTTGTAGCATATCAGGTGTTATGTTTCTGCACTCTTCTGTAATGCGTTGGCGAAGATCTTCTATGGACTCGGGCTTCGTGGCAAAACATTTATTTTTTAAGTGCCCCCAAAGAAAAAAGTCTAAAGGCGATAAATCCGGTGACCTGGCAGGCCATTCAATTGGGCCCCTCCTTCCAATCCACCGTCCAGGGAACCGGTCATCTAAGAACTGTCTTACAGGAGCCACATAGTGCGGAGGTGCTCCATCTTGCTGGAAATAAAGCCGATCAGCAGTATGATTTTGGTCATCTTCTATTATTTGTGTTATTAAAGGATCAATTGTGTCTTCAAGCATGTTTAGGTACACTTCACCAGTTAAATTTCCAGGAATAAAAAGTGGTCCTATAATATGATTTCCTAATATGCCACACCAGACGTTTATTTTTTGAGGATACTGGGTATGAACCTCACGGAATAAATGTGGGTTACTGTCATCCCAGTAACGGCAATTGTGCCTATTTACAGCTCCATTCAAATAAAATGTGCATTCGTCGGAAAAACAAATGTTAAATAATAATTGCGGATCTTCAATTAAACGCTGGCTCATTGCTTCACAAAATTGCAGCCTTCTATCAGGATCATCCTCATTTAGTTCCTGTACTAATTTGATTTTGTACGGATGAAATTTGTACGCTTTTAAAATTCGTATTATGGACGAACGGGAGACACCTGAGGCTTCAGCTAGTTGACGGGTACTTTGACTATGATCCATTTCAACATGCCCTAAAACAGCGACTTCCACAGCTTCATTTCTGATCGGTTTCTGCGGCTGGTGTTTTACATTACAGACAGATCCGGTATCTACAAACTTTTTAACTAACTTGCCAACGTACACATCATTCACATTTTTATCGGGATGTCTCTCATTAAATAAGCGAGCCGTAAGTCTAGCACTACTATTATTTTGAAAATAAAGTTTAACAATTTCAACTCGTTCTAGAATGGAATAAATCATTTTGTACGGTAAAAGTAAAATAACTTGAGAAGCAACCAAACTGAATCAATGAAAAGACTAAAATAAACGGTGTAAATTCTTTTCCTACACGTATCTGCAGTTTTTATTTCAACAAAAAACGCAAACGATTAGTGAGGAATTTAGTTCTGATAAATAAGATAGTGTTTTTGAAATCCCGTTTTTCTTCAAAGTAAATAATTTAGAAATGATTGTAGTTGTTTTCAGTCGTAATAATTAAAACTTATTTGTATTTCTCATTAATACCAAAATTATCGGCTTAATGTCTTTAAAGTCGTTTTCGTATTAACTGTTTTAGTAAAATTCGACAAATAGGGTATCATTAGAAAGACAATTTTGTGTCCTTTCAAATGATATGTCATTAGACCCCTCTTTCCATTTAAAATTTTAGGGTTGTTACTCACCCCCGCTAGGGGGTTAAAGGCGCAGATCGAAAAATATGTTTAAAATGTGTCCCCCTCAAAAGCAAAATCGACGTGTCCGAGCATTTTCGCATTCGACTACAAAAAAAAGAGAAAAGCTAGGTGCAAACTTTTCGTTGGACCACCCTGTATATTATTATACAGTGTTGTGTATAAGATAAATGTTTTTTTTTTTTGTTATTTTCTCCCACGCCGATTTTTGTTTAGAATGAATACAAGCAGATGCCAAATGTCGAACGTAGGTATGTTCGAGTGTGTATATAACGATTTACAAATTATTGTTGACCAACATACCGCCACTCCACACTGATTTAATGAATGAACAACACCATAACATCTATGTGAATGAATGAATACTAATGAATGAGAACAGTGGTGTCTCGATCTTTTAGTGTATTGCTAATTTAGCAGAAGTCAAGAGCGTGAATCAGGTCTAACATATTTGTACTGCATCAAAAATATAGCATTTTTTTTCTCCTTCGTTATCGTCGTCTGTAGATCTACCAATTATAATAGCTGGCATTGCATATGTACAGAATTTAAAGTGTAATAAAAAACCAAGTGTTATTTGAAAAACAAAGAATTAATTTTGCAACTAAGACCTAAGACAGTTCTATTTTATATGGTTTTAAAAAGAATGTCGGCCAAATGCTGTCCATCATTATCGGAGCATTGCTGCAAGCAATTTATAAAGTTTTGCATAAGTCTTGCTAGCATTTCTTCGGCGAATTTCCAAACGGAGTGCCTCCTTCAGTTGTCCTACGGTCGTTGGACAATATTTGAAGACTTGAGCTTTAAGGTAACCCGACAGAAAGTATTCGCGCCACGTTAAAATTGTTGTCGCAGGCATATACAGGGTGTTCGGCATGTATTATGACTTATGACAATCAATTTTAGGAAGAAGAGTTATAATAAACATGGGTTTACCTTGTCTATTGCATCTTTTGGCACACTATTTTCCTTTTCAGAAGATATCGTACCTAATTATTCACTATTTATTCACAATCGTTGACACGAGAAAAATAGTTATTTGATGTAAACAAAGAGCGCGCGGTTACGGTGGAAAAGGTTGAGACCTATTTGATTTTTATAAAAAAAACTAGGCATTTGCAATTTGCATATGCACACTTAAATTAGATTCTATTAATTATTTTTTCATATGAAAATCATGTACTATATTTCTTTGAATTAAAGTGCCGTTCTCTCCCTTGGATTTTGACCAAACCAACCGCAGGAGGGAACTATGCAGTTTCCTCCCTTGGTATACCAATAACTATTCCATTATTCTCGAAGTTTTATAGCAGAGATTTTGACTTAATGGATATTGTTACAGGATACTTTGGAAAATATTTGAATAAATACAATGGATCGTACATACCACCAGGCTGGAGGGAATGGGGTGGACTTATTATGAATTCGAAATACTACAATTATTCAATCAATATGAATGGCAAGAAAATAAAGCATGGATTTGATTATCATAAGGTTTGTATAAAATTGATTTTTACTTCATTCAATTCTAAAAATAATTAAATATAAGATAGAAAAATGACATCTAGTGTTTAAGCATGCAACATATTTTAGTATACAAATATTCCTACTGTAAGATTTAGTTTTCTCCCCTAAATCGGAAATAGCCTTGCTATAATAATTACTATACAATCAAAAATAAAAACTCTAATTCAAACTGATTGTTGTAGTTTCCAGAACATTTCGTGAATGTTCTGGAAACTAAAAATTGATTCCAACGAGAGCTGTAGCTGAAAGTGAAATATTCTGTACTGCGGTTGTATAAGTTATAGTAAAACCGTAAACTGCACTCCAACAAAGTAGTAATGAATGGCATATCGTTCTGTCTTGGTGTGTGCCTTTACCACAAACTGAGAATTGATTTAAGGATTTTGCTTCCTAACTAGACAAAAAGCTGTTCCCATTAATGTTTTATTCGTGTTCTACGAAATAAAATGGGGTTAGTATGAGATTTGTTAATGGCATATTGAAAGTGATGTATATCCAACAACAGGATAAGACAGTCAATTTATCTTTGTGAGTTAGTTACAATTAAGTCGTGTTACTGGAAGCTCATTAAGTACTATTAATCATGGAATGTTATGTTTGTTGTTTGCTGTGATTTGTGCAATACAATAGCTAACTATTTCCACTAAGAAAGGCCAAGAATCTACGAAAGTGACTTTTCGATTTTCAACTCTTAAAAACTGCTTTTATAGTTTAATTTTACTAAACCTTTTTTTTATTTTGATACCCAATATGTATCAGATTGATTAGGAATTGTAATTTCCGCGTTTTCGCGACAAAAACAAATGACCAACAGACGAGCAAAAAGGAACATAAATATAAAGTAAATTTTTGGAAATGTTAAATTTGACAAGATCGCGAATTTAAATTCCGCTATTTTATTTCAAATTCTCTTTGATTTCAATCATTTTATGAATTCTTGACAATATATCATGGCCGAATAAAGGCTGTGGTCTTTAAATATGCAATTGGGGATACAATGACAGGTTATAATACAAAATTGTTCAACTAGATCTAAAACTATCTTTATCAGTGATTCATTTGTTTTGCTGTTTGTTCCCTGAGGAAGGCAGCAGTTTTACGTTGCCCAAACGTTGTTGAATTAAAAACAATGGTTATGACTTTTAATTATTTACTCTATGATTTTGTTTTGTTTGTAAGCCCCATCCAAAGAATTTGTAGAGAAAAATATCGTTTTTTAAGATGGAAAGTATCAGGATTTTTTCGGTTTTTGTAAATTTTGTCCTGCAGTTTTAAGAATATAAGGGATTACAATTTAGTATACATTTGTTACGCGTCAAAGGCTCAAAATCGGGGACATTGAGAAATCTACAGGGTGGGATATTTTTGGAATTGGGACTGAATATCAATCAGCCTCTCGAAATTGTTTGTGCTCTGCTTTCTATTAAATCTTAATTTAAAATCTCTATTTAATTTAGAAACATTTTGGTCTCTTGTATGTTTTTCGAGAACTGTACTGATTTGGAGAAATTAAATTTATTTGTGCCGATTTTCAAGATTGCGTAGTGATTTTGAGGCCTTTTGGTCAAAGAGACATATAGAGACTTTTAGTATGTTAAACAGGACGACTAGTACTACCGTTTTTTTGGCGGTCGCAGCTTTATCTAAATTTGTTGGGGGTTGGCCTGAATCAAAGGCCTGGAGCCTAGATGTGCTGGAGTAAATTCCGTATTTCCATTTTGTTAATTCTGTGTCATAAATGCACATTAAACCGGAGGTGCTATTTGGACACAATAAATATTAGAATACCTACCTTTTGTTTGGGTTCCTAATAATAATAAAGAAGTAGACCTTGTTAGAGTGGAGTTGGTGAGTATTGGATGACAAATCAAAGTCATTTTCCACAACATAAATTACATAGAATATCAACAAACTTATTCGTTCATCAGTGGCACTAAATTATAATATTAGGCCAGAATTCGTGTACAATTTATATGTCTTTAATATACATTTATAGCTTTTTAACAATAATCATGAACTGACTACTAAGAAATTGAACTATTAGTTGATCAATATTTTGCGAAACATGTTTGGCTGAGGGCATTAACTGGTAGAACTTTGAGGATTGTTCTATTAAATTAATTTGATGGAAAAAACGAATTTTATTTCTTCATTAATGATTTTATATTGTCTCTATAGAAAAAGTAGTGTCATTTTTTGGTAAAAGAATTGAACTATACATTTTTACAGGATTACTATCCAGACCTGATTGCCAACGATTCAGTGGCATTTTTGCGACATTCTAAGAGGCAATATCCTCACAAACCAGTTATGCTGACAATGTCATTTCCTGCACCCCATGGACCTGAAGATTCAGCACCGCAATATTCACATTTGTTCTTTAATGTGACGACACATCAGTAAGTAATTAATTATTAATACGTTCTCAACCTATTTGACTTATTTTTTTGCCTTTTTGGAATAATAACAACCCAGTATGCCAATATTCTAAACATACAAAATTACTCAGTTTAATGCTGCGTCAATTCGTATTACACTTTTCAAACACATACGCATTACACGCAAATATTGAGTCACTTTGACGAACACATAAAAATAACCGACTCAGTTATGAGATGTTCTGAAAAAAATTTAATATCTTTAAAAATAACTGAGAAATGTACACCCGAATTTCCTTTGAGCTTCAAAAAAACTTTTGTGTGGAATCTATTGAAATAATGGCTTATGAGAACGAGCGTATGGATATGACACAAATAAAAGAATGCCACAAGAGCGAAGCGATTGAATAATAACGAGCACAGTAACACAGATGTGCGGTTTATGATCAAAGAAAATCCTTATTGTAAATTGTTGGTTGATTTCTTGAAATTTGTGTTTAGAAAATTAGAGTCAAAAATTTGAGTATGACTCGCATATTATGTGCAAAATTTATTCTAAAATTGTTTACCATAATTAATGAAATGAAATGGTTACCACCAAGCAAAACTCTAGTCTTCACAGAGGAAGTTTCCATCCCAGTCTATGTTATTTTTTTTTTTTTGATTGGTAGACAAAGACGTCCGACAATCAATAAATAGTTTTATCTTGAAATTCTTAAAATATTGCGTGACACAATGAAAAATTTTTTTGGACTATTGGCGGCAGGATTCCTCACTCCAATAAAGCACCAGCGCATTCATCGAACATTGTGCAACAGTTTTTGACAAAGCACTAAATTAGTCAAATTCCGTACAGGCCCTACTACTTGGCTCCCAGTAGCTTTTAGCGATTAAAAATTCCGCTCAAAGAAACTGATTCGACAAAATAAAGACTATGGAAGAAAATGCAAAGCACCGATGGGACCATACTATTCAGTTAGATGGGGATTACTTGGAGGGATGCTGTAAACCGTATAACTAAGATTAATACCAGAGCGAACTTATGAACCCAGATCGGATATTTATGGGACAGACTATAATTGACAATCCCATTATGACTTTTCTTTCTGTTACTTCTCTGCGGGTCAGCGTCCCAGGCGCCACACCGTCACTCAGTGGCGAAGCGTCCCTGTAACCACTGTTACCATTGGTAACAGTTAAAAATCTTGAAAATAAATATTTTATGACTACTAACTGTAAAATAATTTTATTTATTTATTTTACCAACAACAATATGTAATAATTCAGTAATTAATCAATGAAATTAACCAAATCCACGAAAATAATTCGCTGTATACTGTCTGGGTTATGCATTTCCTATATATATTTATAATAAACAAAATGCGTATACAACCAACACCGTCTCGCGAGACGATGTTGATATAACACGATAAATCTGCATAGCTTAGACTAGATTGAATGTTACTTTCGTTTATGGATACACGTGATAGTTCGTGTCTGGTCGGGAGAGCGTGGGGGCGTCGCGATATTATGTACGCTTGTTACCATTTTTTGTTTTGGTTACTCGTTAGTCGTTACACAGAATAGGCTGCGGGATACAGTGTACGTGCAATTAAATAAATAAACATGGATGAGTGCTGCTGCGTAATCGATAAACTACTTGAAAAGTCCTTCTCCTTGTATAATTTTGAAGAAAAAAATCATTGGAAATGGAAGACCAACAACTATTTTAAATAATTTAAAAAAGGAATCAAAAAAGTTAAATAATTTAAAAAAAGTTTAACCTAATACCTAAAATAAGCAAAAAAATATATTTGGGAGGTTTAAAATAAACTTTTTTTTAAGATAAGATTTTTCACATCCGGTTTTGGTAACCCTTTAGAAAAAGTCACGCGTCGCCACTGCCGTCACTGCACATAGCTCTTCATCGACAGACCACTTTCAGTATTGTTGTTTTCAAATGGTTTTCAGATTTTACATTATGCGAAAAATGACATTATGAAAGCTTAAGGGTAGTCGTGACCCTAGTTTTAGTACAACTTATTTGAGATTTGGCAAGATTGTGAATTCATCTAATATGTTAGTATAAAAGTGTAGAAACCATGAATGTGTAAACATGAAGATGTCTAGCTTCCTGCTCCTGTGCATCTAACTGATCATATCTCCTATTTTGTTTTAAAGATTTTTTTGGAAGGATTGCCGAAGGCACACCAGTAAAATACAAAAAAATTGGTTAATTTACCATAAACAAAACACTTTTAAATTAATTACGAAGCTGATATGAGGATTATAAAACTAAAAGAATAATTTCATGGTGTTTGATTCTTTTACTATACCGAGTAATGGCATAAACTTTAACATACCTAAGAATTGTTTTGTTTCGTGACCAAGTACATGTTTTGTCTATCTAATAAAATTGAATAGAACGCATGGCATGAAAATGGGCTCTTTGTTACAATCAGTTTAGTTGCAGGCTATAATATACTACTTTTAGTTTGAATAAGTTGTAAAATTTAATTAGAAAACAGAAGGCATGTTAGACACGCGAATCTACTTATTGCTTTTGTGTAGTGTTATTGGCTATTATGAATCACTTACTTAATCACTCTTTTATAAAATTATAATTTGCATGAATTGTGAAAGAGACATTTATACAATGTACTACGCATTAATCAACGTTCGCGTGAAAATGTGCTTAAAATTCTCCCACGTTTTAACAATAAGATGCGTCCAAACATAGTTCCTGATAAAAACAATCTCTCTTATTACCTTGAAACAACCTCACCGAGAGCTGAAAATCTCGAACGATCTAATTCAGATTCATAGCGACGAATATTGATTTTTTCGAACTTTCTTCTTCTTTTCGACCCTATACAGGGTGGTCCAACGAAAAGTTTGCACCTAGCTTTTCTCTTTTTTTTTGTAGTCGAATGCGAAAATGCTCGGACACGTCGATTTTGCTTTTGAGGGGGACACATTTTAAACATATTTTTCGATCTGCGCCTTTAACCCCCTAGCGGGGGTGAGTAACAACCCTAAAATTTTAAATGGAAAGAGGGGTCTAATGACATATCATTTGAAAGGACACAAAATTGTGTTTCTAATGATACCCTATTTGTCGAATTTTACTAAAACAGTTAATACGAAAACGACTTTAAAGACATTAAGCCGATAATTTTGGTATTAATGAGAAATACAAATAAGTTTTAATTATTACGACTGAAAACAACTACAATCATTTCTAAATTATTTACTTTGAAGAAAAACGGGATTTCAAAAACACTATCTTATTTATCAGAACTAAATTCCTCACTAATCGTTTGCGTTTTTTGTTGAAATAAAAACTGCAGATACGTGTAGGAAAAGAATTTACACCGTTTATTTTAGTCTTTTCATTGATTCAGTTTGGTTGCTTCTCAAGTTATTTTACTTTTACCGTACAAAATGATTTATTCCATTCTAGAACGAGTTGAAATTGTTAAACTTTATTTTCAAAATAATAGTAGTGCTAGACTTACGGCTCGCTTATTTAATGAGAGACATCCCGATAAAAATGTGAATGATGTGTACGTTGGCAAGTTAGTTAAAAAGTTTGTAGATACCGGATCTGTCTGTAATGTAAAACACCAGCCGCAGAAACCGATCAGAAATGAAGCTGTGGAAGTCGCTGTTTTAGGGCATGTTGAAATGGATCATAGTCAAAGTACCCGTCAACTAGCTGGAGCCTCAGGTGTCTCCCGTTCGTCCATAATACGAATTTTAAAAGCGTACAAATTTCATCCGTACAAAATCAAATTAGTACAGGAACTAAATGAGGATGATCCTGATAGAAGGCTGCAATTTTGTGAAGCAATGAGCCAGCGTTTAATTGAAGATCCGCAATTATTATTTAACATTTGTTTTTCCGACGAATGCACATTTTATTTGAATGGAGCTGTAAATAGGCACAATTGCCGTTACTGGGATGACAGTAACCCACATTTATTCCGTGAGGTTCATACCCAGTATCCTCAAAAAATAAACGTCTGGTGTGGCATATTAGGAAATCATATTATAGGACCACTTTTTATTCCTGGAAATTTAACTGGTGAAGTGTACCTAAACATGCTTGAAGACACAATTGATCCTTTAATAACACAAATAATAGAAGATGACCAAAATCATACTGCTGATCGGCTTTATTTCCAGCAAGATGGAGCACCTCCGCACTATGTGGCTCCTGTAAGACAGTTCTTAGATGACCGGTTCCCTGGACGGTGGATATTGGAAGGAGGGGCCCAATTGAATGGCCTGCCAGGTCACCGGATTTATCGCCTTTAGACTTTTTTCTTTGGGGGCACTTAAAAAATAAATGTTTTGCCACGAAGCCCGAGTCCATAGAAGATCTTCGCCAACGCATTACAGAAGAGTGCAGAAACATAACACCTGATATGCTACAAAATGTTAGAAATAGATTTGAACAAAATCTGTATTATTGTATGGAATCAAATGGGTCACATTTTCAACATTTGTTAATGTAACGTTTTAATAAATCAATTTAACAGCTTGTTTACTTTTTTTACAAAGCAATGTTAAAACTAACAAACATTGGAATGTACTAACGATTGCAGGTGTTTTCACTCGCAATAATTAAAACTTATTTGTATTTCTCATTAATACCAAAATTATCGGCTTAATGTCTTTAAAGTCGTTTTCGTATTAACTGTTTTAGTAAAATTCGACAAATAGGGTATCATTAGAAAGACAATTTTGTGTCCTTTCAAATGATATGTCATTAGACCCCTCTTTCCATTTAAAATTTTAGGGTTGTTACTCACCCCCGCTAGGGGGTTAAAGGCGCAGATCGAAAAATATGTTTAAAATGTGTCCCCCTCAAAAGCAAAATCGACGTGTCCGAGCATTTTCGCATTCGACTACAAAAAAAAGAGAAAAGCTAGGTGCAAACTTTTCGTTGGACCACCCTGTATATAGGGAAACGTCCACTCCGCATCATTATCATCATTTTCGAAACCACAGTGCATATCAGAATCATCATCTAATTCTACATTTATATCGGAGACATCGGAGACTCACATGAGCTTCTATCACCTTCCTCTTGTTTACGTATTTATTTTTATTTTTTGGTTGGTCTTTGCTTCCACAAAACCTAGGTTTCCTTTTTTACTGTTTTTTTCTTATTTTCAAGTCCACTTTTGCATAGTTTGTAATTGTTTGCTTTTGGAAGGACCAGATAGAGATTCTTCTAGAGATGCTTTCTTATAATTATTTTTCTTTTTGTTTACATCTGCAATACTTATGCTTATGCTTCACATATGCCTGGTATCAGTCTTGCTGGTCCTGTTCTAGGCTTATTTAGAGGCTTGAGAACTGCACTATATGAAGGTGAAGTAGTAGTACTGAAGCCATATCTGTAGGAGAAGTCTGGGAAGTTATAATTACAGATTACTGAGCTTTACCAGAAATGGTTTACTTAAGAGCGATATTACTTTCCTGTACTTTACTAGACTCCAAAATTGCTATCTTGAGTTTCTTACTCAACTCTGTGAAATAATATCAAAAAAGGAGGTTTAGAAGAACAGATCGTGAAATTTAGCATGTGAAACAGAATTACAACAAATCGGTAACTCAAAATGTCCTATCAGTAAAGGGTTGAAGGCCCCTAAAACGAAACTTAGAAATGCTTAATTTTCTTCAAATAAATTTAAATCGTGCAAGAGATGCTCACGACTTAGCAATGACAACACCAGTAAACAAATATAGACAATATTGCAATGTGGTAAGTGAATCTAATAAGAAATTGATGGCCAAACCCGGTTGCATTTTTTTCAAATAGTCAGTGAAATCTATAGCAGTGTTTATAGATGGGTTTATAGTCGTGATTTTTGAAATTATAATGTGTGAATTAAAAATTAACTACTAATTTTTAAGCTTGAAAAACGTCGCTTACTCTGACTTGAATGTATTTTTTATTTTGCTCTATACAACCCACGAATCCTTATTCCAGTATAATCATAAAGGCCACGAACTTCTCAACATGAACTACTAACTATATGTAAATTCATAAAATGAAAAACTCCCTCCCGACGTGCGCCCGTTCTTGATCATTGACTAAACCCACCAACCCGTTGAAAAAGTTTGTCACACTTAAGATTCTGTATAGAAACGTCTTAGTAGGTACTTATTTAATATGCACTGAATGCTCTAAATATTAAGCGGCTCTAATTATCAAAGGATAAAAATAGCCCACCCAAAAATAATGCCTCGAAAAAAGCTGCTCGCATTTTCTATTCAAAAATGCAAAATCTTATTTAGGTTACGTGGAATAATGAATATTTTTGTGCATAAAAAGAAAATAACAAAAAATGGGACCGTGTCAAGTATGAACCGAGAATTCAATCTTGGCTAAGTACTTTAGCTTGTATAAGTGCAGCATACAGAGACTCGGGTCTAAACTAGAATTGAGCGACAACAAAACCGAAATAGAGCAGCGAATGCGGAAGGGAAAAGAGAGCGAATTGGTGCCCGTATTATACCCAGAGAAATATTTCTTTGTAAAAGTTTTGGGAATATTTTTAAGTAGATGAAGTTTTTTGGTAATAAAAGTTTCCCATGTACTCCGTTCTAAAAGCTAAAAATGTAGTTTAACGATTACAACAACAAGATGTGTGAATTTTAGGAATTATGAATTTTAAATAGATGAATTCGTTGGTGGAATACTATACAAGTTGTCAGTGTAGGGCGGTTATATTTATTTATTTTTAAGAACCTGCATACGGGGTGCTCAGAACTCGACGGCATGTCTAACAATTTGCCGTTAAGAAACTTTTTTTTTTGAGGTTTTAAGATTTAAAAAAAAACAAAAAATTTAAAATTTTCGTTTTTATTTTTTAATTATTTTACTAAAGAAGCTATGAAAAGAAAAACTGAAAGAATTTTCTGCCCTACAAGATGCTGGCTCCAGATTTAAAATGCGACGTTTCGTCTCTTGACAACCATCATGAACTTTATTTTTTCTTATGACGGCCATTATCTAAATGAAATGCGCTGTCTGATGAGTTCTAAATCATAAATGGCCGCAGCCATATAAAAAAGTTGATGATGGTTGTCCACAGACAAAAAGTCGGATTTCAATTCTAGAACCAGCAACTTGTAGGGCAGAAAAATTGATAGAGCTGATTCTTAGAGCTCTATCAGTTTATTTAACAAAATAATAGTAGATTATGAAACGTATCTTCATTTCATTTTGACATGAGAATGGCGTTTTTAACAATTGGCAACCCAATCAATTTTTTTAACTGGTACCTAGTTTACGAGGTCGATTTCAAAAATATAAATGCCATTCTTAATGGACCAGCCATCTTTGACAAGACGTCATTTTGTTTGAGAAAGTGACAGGGATTTGAAACTTGGGCATCGCAATGAGCATAAAATCTTCTCCAAAATGAGGTATCACCCGACCCCTATTTCCATTTAAAATTTCATTTTAAAATAGCGCTTGACCGCCATTTTAAAAGTTAGAACTGTCCATTACACGTCAAAAAGTGACCCCTCAAAAAAATCTAAAACCGTTTTCCAGAAATCGCATAATATGGCCGAGTGCCATTCTTAAAAAAGCACCCGCTACAAACTATTTGTTTTCGGACATAAAATGCCTCCCGTTTGTCAACGTGTTAATTAATTTTTTGTTTATATCTCTCTAGCACACCATCATACGATTTCGCTCCAAATCTAGATAAACAGTGGATACTTCAAGTGACGCAGAAAATGAAACCGATACATCGAGAGTTTACAGATTTACTTATGACTAAAAGACTGCAAACATTGCAATCTGTCGATACGGCTGTTGAACGGGTGGTAGCAGAATTAGAAGCATTAGGAGAATTAGACAATACCTACGTAGTATATACTAGCGATCATGGATATCATTTAGGACAATTTGGACTAATAAAGGTGAGAGAGTGGTTATAGAGTAAGTAAGTATGACATTGTTTTAATGGAGTTCTCTGAAGAGGGAAATTTATAATTAAGTCTATATTTCAACTACTTTATTGTATTTTCTCATGTTTAACTTGGTTCACAGTTCGGTCCAGTATTGTAAATGTTAAATTACTGTTATGTACTGTTTCTTTACCATCGTTGCACTGAAAATATAGCTGGAGGATTAAATAATCGTCAGCTAGAGAAAGCTTGTGACAAGATTTATAACTGGATTCCTAATTTAAGAAATAAGATAACTGTTCCTAATTCTTAACAACAGAAAAGACAAAGGATTTTTGCTGTAATAGAAATCGATTAGCTAATATATTTGAAAATGCGAAAAAATTCCCATCGCGATCGGTGTGAAGCTGACACAAAATATAAGCCGCTTGCTGAAGTTAAGAGGCTTAGTACAAAATGTCATTTTTTAATTTGATATTAAATTTGTTACTTTTTTTTCAGGGTAAATCATTTCCATTTGAATTTGATGTACGAGTTCCATTTTTGGTTCGAGGTCCAGGTGTTGAACCTGGTGCTGTAGTCAATGATATTGTTCTAAATATTGACCTAGCACCTACATTTTTGGATATGGCAGGAGTAGATGCTCCATCTCATATGGATGGACGTTCAGTATTACCATTATTTCTGAACTCGAAGAGAAAGAAAATGAAATGGCCAGATACCTTCCTTATTGAAAGGTACTGCTCCTGTGAATTATCAATAGTTAAATAAATATCTTGTTTTGACAAAACGTTTTTTGATATAATATAGTTCTGGTCGTCGTGAGAATCCGTTTGATCCTAAATTTATGAGAAACCATGGAAATAAATATTCAGCACAAGCTAATATGCCTAGAGCTGTTAATTTCTCTACGGAAGCTCCATCTATTAGTACAACTCAATCTACAACTATGGGCAATAATAGCACCATTATGATGGCAACAACTGAAGGTTTAAAATTATCTCTAACAGAATTACCACCATTTTTACCGCAATTCGGGATCAATACAGAATCGGGTAAGTCTACAAATAAATAATATAAATTTATGAAGTAAGTAAGAAAAAACGTCGATCTCCACACAACCTAATCTTTATTGAAGTCCAATAAAGTTGTAAAATTAAGTTCATCGAAAGCTGGTTAATTAGACATATTTCGAGACTCCTAGTCTCATCATCAATAATGAATAAAAATAATGTGAGAAAAATAGAAATAGGCTTAATTAGTAAATATTATGGAAGTTCCAATAAGCCTGAAAAAATATCGATACAAGTAAAAAAAAATCGGTTGTAACGTCCCTTATACTTTCCCGACAAGATAGGTATAATTTATTCTGAAATATTTATATGACCTGCGCAAAAGAATTTTTTATCTCAATTTTGTTTTTAACGCGGGAATGTAATAGATGTCATATTCTTCTTTTTAGAAAATCAATATCTACAAATTTCAATTTATATATAGGGACATAATTTTGTTGACTTATAGAGCTTTCTTGCAAATAATATAATTTCTAACGAGTTGCTTGAAATAACAGATGTCCCCTTTTTAAACAATCATTCTTTTAATATTTAATATTTTCTTAAACTAATATCTGATGATCAGACTAGGAGTCTCGAAACATGTCTAATTAACCATTAAATGTTAACTCTTTTCTAAAATAAGTGTAAATTGACAAATTGTTTACGAAACTTCGTAAAAAGTTTGTGAATTTACAAGTTTAATACAAAAATACGTAAAAAATTGTAAGAGTTAGTTGAAATTCAATTTCCGATCATATTGGACTCCAATAAAGATTAGTTTTGGGAAAATCGACTTTTTTCTTTACTCCACTATAATGGACTACATATTTAAAATAAATTCGTTGAATATATAATTTCTAAAATATCGTCATCGTCAGTCAAATTGTTAGGCAATAGTGACGCCGCCATTAAACATATATAATAATTATATTTATCATTATAAATAAAAATTATTATTAATAGGTGAAGAGCTTGATATATCTAGAGTCGATCGTCTGGAAGACGATAACGAAAGTGATGATGAGAACATAGGTGATGATGATGAACTATTACCTACTGAAGAAGAAGAAAATGTTGATGATATTCGAATGAATGATGAACTTGAAGTTACTAACAGTGGTGATGGTAATACTAACAATTTTCCTTTGGAGGGTGAGTGGTATCAATGTGTTGATTAGCTTGCCGTATGGAAAAATGCTCGGTATTGCAGAATTACGGAGACATAGAATGACCACAAATGAAGATAGTTAAAATAAAGTTACCTTTTTATATTACTAAAAAAATATTCAAGATATTCGTAATATCTTACACTAATCCTGTATCCTATATCAATAAAGGAATCGTCGGTATAAGACTAAACGCAAACGCTTCAGGGCCTATTAAATAAATATAGCAAATAATTATTAAACTATAGAACAACATATTCATAAATCAATAGAGTCACTAACAAAATACAACATAATTTAGTAAAAAGTTCAATTTACAATTTTCATACGAAATTTCGTAAAAAAGTGTAAATGGTAACGCGTTTGTAAAATGAGTGTAAATTGACAAATTGTTTACGAAACTTCATAAAAAGTTTGTGAATGCACACATTTTTTTACGAAATTAAGGAAAAATTTTGTGAATTCACAGTTTTTCTACGAAATTTAATAAAAATGTGTAAATGTTAACTCTTGTGGAAAATAAGTGTAAATTAACAAATTGTTAAAGAAACATCGTAAAAAGTTCGTGAATTCACACATTTTTTTACGAAATTTAGTAAAAAGTTTAAAAATTTACAGTTTTGCTACGAAATTTCGTAAAAAAATGTAAATGGTAACGCTTTTGTAAAATAAGTGACAAATTTTTTACGAAGCATTATTTTTTATAAATTCACACATTTTATTACGGAATTTAGGAAATAGTTTGTGGATTTATAGTTTTCCTGCAAAATTTTGTAAAAAAGTGTAAAGGTGAACTCTTTTGGAAAATTATCGTAAATTGACAAAATAAGTGTAAATAAACTCAAACTATTTAACGAAATTTAGTAAAAAGTTGAATTTACAGTTTTCTTACGAAATTTCGTAAAAAAGTGTAAATGGTAACGCTGTTGTAAAGTAAGTGTAAATTGACAAATTGTTTACGAAACTTCGTAAGAAGTTTGTGAATTCACACATTTTTTTACGAAATTTAGTAAAAAGTTTATGGATTTACAGTTTTCTTACGAAATTCCGTAATTTTTTTTAAAGGATAACGCTTTAAGCGTAAATTGACAAATTGTGTAGGAAATATGATTTATTTTAGTTTTTAACCCCTTGTAACACTCTTTTCAAACGCCAATGTGATATTATTTTTTTAGTGATAGCAAAAGAAAGGTTCATTTTTGAAGGTCATTTACTAGCTAACGAATGGACTTGGTATTAAGCTAAGTATATTTATATCTGTGGTTGCGCTATGTTCTGTTCTATATTTTTGCCAAGTGTTTTAATTTAATTCCAAAACAGTTTTTCTTTGGAGATTTGTATTTCATTCATCAATTAATAATAATAATAATATAATTAATTGTTAGATATCGTAATTTTTAAAACTATAACTTTAATTCAACCAGCTTGGCGGTCAGTTTTTTCATTAACTATCTCGTGTTGTCTCTGTAACTGAATAGAAGCTGCTTAGGTCTGTCTTACCTCACTTGTTGAATATTTTTTGCAAATTTGTTATACATTTTTTACCATTTAAACAGATATTCAACTAGACAATCAACTACTACCAATAATACCTTCCCTGCATATGTCGAAAGTAGAGCGACTATCTGTCGAGTGTCTTCAGGACGATATGAAACTGCCCTGCAAACGTGGTCAAAAATGGTTCTGTCATAATGATGATAGTCGGTGGAGGAAACATAAATGTAGAAGCAGCTTCATGCATGGTAACATACCGTTACCATCGGAAAGAGGGTACAAGAAATGTGCATGTTTTACACCGGATGGATTGGTTTACAAAAAGTTACCGGTAAGAAAAAATTACTTCTTATATTTATTGAAATCATAAATTTACTCTATAATGCCAGTTCTACTTGGCCCAAAATCATCGAATACATTACCATGTTCAGGGGATTATCTAAGAGTTTCTGCGAATTTGGATCATGAGCAAGTGCTAGCTGCGCTCGAAAACTAATTATGAACATTATATTAATACGTGGATTGACTCAGAAATAATAATAAGAAAATAAATTTGTAACAACCCCTGAAAAAAAACAATCCTGGGCGCAGGGGGTGGAATTGCAGGAGCAACTAGTAATACAATCCATTTATATACTGCAATAAACGAACTGTCTATGTTGCTAGCAACGCTCCTTACGCGATTGATCTTAGATGCTTGCTTGTTTTCTTCTCAAAACTCCATCATTCTTCATTTGCTGAAATCCGACCCAACAGTCTCGTGTGTTTTCGATTTTTTTCGCATTTTCCTCACGACCATATAATACCAGCCTGTCTTAGGATTTTAAGCTACACACCGAAGCACGATCAGCTGTATACGTTGCCTACAACACTCACTTAAATAAAATTGCTCAACCGATAAAATTTTCCAAAAGTTTGGTTGGATTAGACGGCAAGCGCTGACTTAATTATGAAGTCTGAAAGAACGAAATGTTCAGAACAAATTCGCCGTAAAACAATTAGTAATAACAAAAAGGACTACAGGTTATCGTGCCAAAAAATATCTGCAATTATAGCCAGAGAAAATATAAAAAGTGCTGCAAGCATAATTTGGCAAAAAAATAACAATTTACAATGAAAAATCAACCAAAACGAGTCAGTAAATTAGCTATTGAATAATTGGAGGATAATTATTATTATTGAGGAGTGTATTATTTTTTGGTTTAAAAAATTTTAGGAATTTTATTAATTAGAGTATTTTATTTCAGATTCAGAATATTGCAAAACGGTTCTCTTCACGTATAAAAAGAGATGTGGATATCAGCCATATTTTGTTCGACCAGCTCAATGAACATAAAACTTTATCAAGACGTCAGAAAAGAGATACATTATCACATGTGGAGAAAAAAATGGAAGACGTTCGCGATAAAATTCAAGGACTTAAGGTTAATATTAGTTAATAATAATAAAAACAAATTAGCGTTGTCCAGAATAACTGCAATGAATATAGTTACATTTTAATTGTGTCTATAGATTTGTATCTTTGAATAAAAGGAAACAACTTAAAGAAAGAACAGATTTACTCCTAAATTTATTAAACCATTTACAAGCAATTCGATTCGATTGTAAGTCTCACAAATGTAGGTAATACTCAATGGTTTAATTTTGCTTTAAGGTTGTTTTAAAATGACATAGTTGTAATTATGCAGTCAAATATAAATGATGTCACCGGATAAGATAAATATATTTAGAGTACAACTCAAAAACTCCACGCCTGACTTTGCTAAGAATGTTTTTGTACTGTTTGTGCCTAATAGGACAACAAAATAAAATTTCTTTCTTCTGTTAAAGCAACTGGCTCTTCCCAAATTTTAATGAAACATTATATTAACAAGATATTAATATTCCAGGTCGTAAACAAAACATTGTCAGAAGGCAACATATCACCTCACACTGCGAATAACAATCTCGATTCAAATTCAATAACCAACAGTAACTCAGCCGGTTGTGTCATTGAGGCCGGCAGAGTGAATTGTTCAAATATGATATTTCAAGACAAAAAGACGTGGCGTAGATCACGGCACAAAATTGAAAATGAAATACAAATGTTGAAACAAAAATTGGAAACTTTAAAAGAGATTAGAAGGCATTTGAAATTCACGAAACCATTTGATCAAAACAGTGGTAATGAAGAAGATAATATTACAAGCAATAACACAAATGAAGAAGATTTTGAGGATGATGATGATGACGATTTTGCTGAAGGAGATGAAGAAAATGAAGATATTGAAGATAATAGTAATACTCACGGTAATATTGACACAATTAATAAGACATATGATGAAATTAAAATAGCTAGCTTAACACCGGTTAGAACTACTTTATCAGAATTAAGTCGAAATAATACAACACATAAATATGAAGATAACCAATTTACAACTACCAAATCTTCGATTACAACAACTAGTGCTTCGTCATCCAGTACCCTCGCGCCGCCACTCGTGACAAATACCATTACGAATCCACATAGACATCAACACCATCATTCAATCCCGCATAAACAGAAGATTGATGCTGTAGTAACGACTACAGCTCCATTTGGTATGGGTAATGGTACAAGTAAAGCCAGAAGTAGTGGTAGCTCATTTGGTTCTACATTAACGTCAAATAGAAGAAAAGCTACTGGTGGGACATCTAACGTCCAAAAGGTGAGTGATACTTTCAATATTGCTCGCAACTTTTCTGAGAACTCAATGTATTTTACCATTAAAATGAGAGTTTGAATTGTTAGTTAATTAATACAAAGGGTTATTGTGATGAAGATATTTTGGTCGCATCTCCTCAACAGAATTTGATTATTATTTCTGTGAAGGTGCAAGAAGCAAGCTAACAATATTCTCTTTTATGGGAATACTTTACTAAGAATAGGAATAATCTATATAGGGTGTCCTAGAAGTCGACGGTCAAACTCCAAAGGGGGAAGGGGGAGGCAATTTGAAATTAAAATATCCATATATGCGGTTATCAAATTGTTGATGGTTAAAAAGTTATTTAATTTTTGTGGAATCAGCACAATATGAAGAACAAATCACTTTGGTATCTGCCTATTCAAAAATATAATAATAATAAAGGCTTTATTGTAAAATGTATATATCTTACAAATGGCGAAGTTGAAGCCAATGCTTCTTCACTTAACCTAACTAAGTTTAACAAAGTTAACCAAAAACATATAATATTCTCTCGTATCAAGTATCCAATTAAAGCTAAATATATCGCAAGAATTTTTATTTTTCATCCTTCCAATGGTATGCCGACTATCAACAGTCAGTTGCTGAAGATGTAGTCTTTCAGTAGGGAAAAACTATTTCAGCTTCATCAAAATATAAACGAAATCTTTAACGAATTGCCTGTTTCATAATGTAACAAGACTTCCGTTATGTTGGAGATTTGCTTCACATTACCATGCTTTCACCAATTGGGCTTTATCCACAACTCATCAGTGTTGATCGGCAGGATATGTGATCCCAAATTTCCAACATTTACGAAGAGCTTATACTAGTACGAGATACCGAATGACAATTAGATGTATGTGGCGACATCTAGTGTGACCAGGCAATAATGCCCGATGAAACAAAGTTCACAACCGATGGCCGGACATCTCTATTAAATCCTATTGCTAAAACTAGATACGCCCAAATTCCCTAGCAGGAGGCTTTATTTAGGAATTGCTTGTTACATAATGTAACAAGACTTTAAAGTTCACCGGACATATTCCCTGGTCACGCAGATGTCGCCACATTCGTCTTATTGTCAACGGACTCTTTGTCTGCGCCGGAAATTCACTGTCTCAATAGCGGTTAAAATTACTCAGTGTAATAATTAAATTGTGCTACCCCCACTTTCTAGGGCAAAAGCAAATCAAATTGATTCAAAAATGTCAGGACTATATCGAGGGTGTAACTACCAAAAACTAATTTTACAGGAGCAACGAAAAATATGTTAACAATCTAAAAATATAATTACAAAATTATTTCTTCTGCATTTTGCAATGATTTTAACTTTTAACATAGTTTGCAGAGTTTAGTATCATTTTGGTGTTTTCTAGTGACTTAGAAGAATTTTAGTAGATACTCCCTTATGATTAGTTACCAACAAGGGGCGTATATATAAAAAAATGATCGAAATCGATTTATCGGTTCGCGAGAAAATCAACTTTGAAGTTGAGCATAATTTTTGGTTGTGCATTATTTTTGCGGCTAAGTGTATTTTTAGTTTAAGAAGGGAAACTATTTATGATTTGTGAAACATCTTTATTAATCAAAATCTACATCAAAATTATAGATATTATTTATTTGACCACAAAACAACAATATCGTTTTCCAAGATGTTCCAAGGGCTTAAATTTGAGTTTTCCATAAATATCGCCTTCTATTACTTCTGTACTGTTTTTATGGTTGTATTTTTGCCATTCCACCTGACCACCTGATTTTTGGTTAGTGTGGTGTTTTCTCGAATAACCACGACTCACTTCATAACTTGCTGCAAAAGGGTCAATGTTTTCATAATCATCCTCATTAGCCCAGTTTTTACGATCACTATCATCATGTTGTAACTCATTAAAATCTTTCGTGCCTCCTCTAGCTAGATCTTCGGTATCTTCGGCACTGATAGTGTCTATTACATGTGGTGCCTGATCTGTTAAATAAATATATTAATAAATAAAATATACCGGATGTATAATAAGAAGAGAAACTACTGACTGTTGAAACCTAACGTAATCTAAACCTTTAACTACCAAGACGCTTCTTTATTCTTTAGAAAATCCTAATTTTAATAACTTTAGCGTATATTATTTCTTAGATATTAAACAATGTTGTGAAATATATTTAGTTTACAATGATTTAAATGTTTTATATAATAAGCCTGAAAGTTTAAGGTTTACAGGAAAAATGAAGCTGTGTTGACTAAGATTACAATTCAATAGGGCGATCATAAGGAGAACTGTAATTTAGGGTGTTTTTTTGTGAACGATTTTCTGCAACGAAACGCAACAGTACATCGGTAAATTGTTCTGTGTACATAGATATTCTAAAAGACCTCCGATGTAGAGTTTGCCATGTTAGAGGCAGCCTGATACTAATAGTCTTGAAACATGACAACGCTGGTCCTCACGCCTTGTGCGTTGTTAAATGATCAGACTGAAAAAACTATAAAATAAATACGGACAATTACTGTACAATAATTTTTAAGTGCTTACTTGCAAAATTCTTCATGTAATGTGATACTATTTACCACTGTTTACGAGAATTAAATTACTTAAATAAAACGCAAACTTTCTGACAGTATGTTCTATATTTTAGCCATATTGGAGTTATTTGGAGTACCACAAGTATATTTCACTTTGTGTCATTAGATTTTTAAAAGGAACACAGTTATTATTGTTAGTAACCAGAGGTAATTTTCGGATTCTTTTCACAGATTATCATCGGTATTCACAAGTTATTTTCTAGAAGTATTTGATCATAGGAAAATTTGCCTTCATAACACCAGGTCTATGATTTTAATTACTGGCCTGATATTAAACAGCATAAAAATTGTTTCTACAATGACTTGGCTACGCCCCTGCCGCAAGGGCCAGCTATCAAGTCCTGGAAAAATATTTCACTGGCGGAATGAAAAACTGTGTTATAATTTGTGAAAAAATGTGTTTGCCTATTCAAGCGCGCATTCACGTTTAACGTTTGAAATGGTTCTTGAATTTGAAATACCCTGTATATTTTGCATTTACATACCAGGTTCGTCCTCTGCTGCTGGTAGTCTTGCTGGAATGTTGACCTTTTCTAAAATTGTATTAGCATCATCGCTGAACGAAAATTTCTCATCGCTATTAAAGTGTGTTCCATCCAAGATGCGTCCCAATTCATCAGAATCCGTTTCAATATCTTTGGTCTTATGTTCTAAGTTTTTAATTGTTTTGCCAACTAATTTGTTTTGGGGGTCGTGGAAGACGCGCTTTTCATCATATCGCATTACTTTTCTGTGGTAGGAGCCTCTTGGAGAGTCTGAAGTGAACAATAAATTAACACACTAAATAAATAAATAAAAATAACAGTCTTAAAAAAAATTTAATGAACAATTTGTTTAGTATTATTTTTAGATAAAACAAATTTTAAAAAATTATTTTTATGGCGCTCCCTAAAATCGCTGCTTTGCGTAAAATTTTCGGCCTACTCCCTAAACGTTTTATAAGTAACTTTTGCAGACTATTTTAAATTATTGAATAGATCATATTTTAATCATTGTTGTTTCGTGACAAAAATACAATGAGAAAATTAATAAATAAACAAAACAGAATACTTGTTATATTGCAAGATTCTAAATTTTCTCGTTCTAAACTACTTTTTTCGAATAATTATTATTGAGATTTCGAATATATGGATTAGGTATTCTCGAAAATGTTTGAGAACTATTACAAAAAGCTATTGTTTGTAAGAACGTAATAGCTAGAGGAAAACTAAGTAACAAGTCACGTTCTATTTTTGTGAATTCAAGTTATTAAAGGCAATCAATATAGGGTGATTTTCATTTTTTGCCATTTTCTTTTTTTATTTATATTTCCGTTACTATTACAGTTAGCTACAAATGGTTTTAATAAAAGAGAAAATTTTACGTAGAATTTTATATGTTTAATTTTGCAAGTTAGCACTACTAACTTTGTTGTTTTAAATGTGACATCTTGTATACTATGTAATATTTACAAATTAATCTGATAAATAAAAATACCAAATTATACTCAAAAAAACGACATTTAAATAGTTTAATAAAAAGGCAAAAATGTTTATATTTTGTAATATTTTATTCAACTAACAATTACAATGTTATGTGTAAATATTGTGATATATTTTTGTGTGGTATTGGAGAAATTATAAATTCTCAAATGTCTCAAGTTGATTAGTATTAGCAGACTATATCTGGTCTATTACAATTCTTATTTTTCAATTGATTGTTCGGTTATTAGAATAATTATTATTTTTATATATTTTGTTCTGTAATTGGTTCTGCTATTGGACAATAATTATTATTATTATTATAACATAGTAAAGATACTGAAGTTGCATCTTCAACATACTACAATTATTATTCTCACACAGAATGAAGAATCACAGAAAGAGGGGGTTGGTAGAAATATATTTGTAAGTTTAAAAGAAATCCTTATTAATTATCATTGATTTCAATTAAATATAAACAAAAAAATATCTTATAATTAATAAATTAATCTTAAAATAAATATTCTTTCTTATACACAAATCACATCTTTTACCAGCATTATAAATATACACTGTCCAAAATAATAATCGGATAGCATTGGAATCTTGGAAAAGGTAGGAATTACAATGTCGGTTAAATTAGAGAAAAATATACAATTTAAACACCTTTTAAATGGTGTTTTCAAAAGTAAACTAACTCTAGCCGTTTACGAGAATTTTAGAAAAAACGATTTTTTGCGATTTTAGTTTTTATTTATTTTTGACATTATTTTTACAGATATAAAAAAATTAAAAGCATTTCCTTGTTACTTTTTGAAGAGAAAAAGATAGTGTTCGTTTTTGAAAAACCGTTCATCAACTTTCTCATTGTTACTTTTTGAGGAGGGTGAGATTAATTAAGATTAATGGTTTCAACAATATGTCAGTATTTTTAGCTGTTATTTAAACTTATTCAAGAAAAATCGCCATAATTCAAAAATTAAAACCTACTACTCTGAATGCAGAGTAGTAGGTTTTGCAATAACATTATTTCGTCGTTACTCACAATTATTTATTATTGTTTGCCAATTTATTTCTCTCTCAGTACCAGATTTTATTCGGTACGCGGTTTTTTAAAGTTAGTTTAAATTTTTGTTAAATATTCTTGAAATAAAAGTCGACCTCCACACCATAAATTTAATAAATATCCTCAACAAATTACATTTGTCACCATACATGTTTCGCAGCTCCGGGCCGCATCTATCCTACATATATACAAAATCTAGCTTTTGAGAATTTTAAAACGCCATTGTCGTGTGAACGTGCAGTCAATTAAGAACCTAAAATATTATCAAAGAGAAAATTAATCTTCGATGATTTACAAAAAGAAACACAGCATGAAACTTACATTAGAAATAATGTGAATTTTAGATTTTTTAGTTTAATTTTTAAATGTTTAGTAACACAAATTCAATTTCAAAAACTTTTTTATTTTATGACTTGAGAGAATAAAAAATTTTTTCACACAATGGTAAGTTTAAAAGTTAAAATCATTTTGGTGCAATTGAAAATAATATATACAATCTTACTTCTAGAGTTAATAAATAAATTCCCAAAAATAATATGTACTAACTAGTATAACATAGCTTTTCGTAAGAATCTCATATAACCACTGATGATGCGGCCCGGAGCTGCGAAACATGTATGGTAACAAATGTAATTTGTTGAGGATATTTATTAAATTTATTGTGTGTAGGTCGACTTTTATTTCAAGAATATTTAACTATTCTACTCCACTTCGATATGGACTACTTCTTTCGAATTAAATTTTTGTGTTTTTTGAGTATATTAAAAAAACGCCGTTCTCAGATAAATGTTTTACGCAAAATAACTATGGCGATTTTTTTTACTAATTTTAAATATAACAGCTGAAAAATTGTTTCAACCATTACGTGTGATATACACCACCTATTTTTGAATTGAAAATGGCTTTAAATTTAACAATAAAAAATCCATGGCCGTATTTATAAAAACAAGTTTGATGATGGGTTTTCAAAAACGAAACTTCGTAGTGAAAATTTGTAAACGCTATCTTACCCTCCTCAAAAAGTAACAATGAGAAAGTTCTTTTGATGTTTTGATGTCTGTAAAAATAATGTCAGAAATAAAAACTAAAATCACACGTTTTTTGAAAAATTCGGGGAAACGGCTACAGTTACTTTACTTTTACCCATTTAAAATGTGTTTAAATTGTACAACTAATTTAACCGACATTGTAACGCCTACCGTTCCCAAGATTCCAATGCTATCCCATTCTTATCCTGGACACAGACTCCAGTTTAATTGTAAACATGTTTTAAGAAACGAATATTATTTTCATTATTTGTTCTCAATGACAGAAGCCTGAAACTGAAATTTGGTGATACAAATATTTTTTTTCTTATTTTGACTGGGTTGGATTAAATAGATAGGCATTTTGCATATGGATTTGTAAAGAGAAAAAAGTATGTAAACAAGTAGTGACATAATGTAAAGGGTACCCATAAGTATGTAGTAATAACTTGCAATATTAAATATATAAAAACAATTCTACGCCACTGTATTCTAACGTGTATTAAGACTATTTTTACCAAACTTTTATTTTAATTTGGATTGGGTTTTTCTCTATTTTTGTCAATGTGTGATTTTATTATTATTAATGGATTTTGATATTTTTATAGCACCTCTTTTGACGTTTTAGCCGCATCTGGACGTCATCGATGTTCCGGATATGACGTCTTCAATATTTAAAAAAAAACCCATATTTTTGCCAAAAAAAGAGCGTTATTTAAAAAGAGCATAATTCTTAGAAACAAAAATTGGTCATGTTACATCAGGAAATTAATAGATTTTGATATTTTTATAGCACCTCTTTTGACGTGTTAGCCGCATCTGAACGTCATCGATGTTCCGGATATGACGTCTTCAATATTTAGAAAAAAAAAACCCATATTTTTGCCAAAAAAAGAGCGTAATTTAAAAAGAGCATAATTTTTAGAAACAAAAATTGGTCATGTTACATCAGGAAATTTTTGAGTAACCTAATGTTTAAATTTTATTTAGTATATTCAGTTCATTTAACAAACTAATTAATTAAGTGTTCGATTCAGGGTTATTTTTCTTTATATGAAGGACCCTTTAGTGTTTGGTGTCTATTCGCTTAAGGAAAATAATTGCAGGGATTTAAATGTTAAATAAACATGTTAACTTTATTTTTATTTGTACTACAACACCTAAATTCATTAAAAATGAGCGTAGAAGTGTCTATAATTGACAAATTATCGAACAAATAGACTTTTTGTGTTTAACATGCCTTGAAGTTAGTAAATGTTTTGGAAAATTTTCAACTTTTAGGCAAGGAGTGAATCAACCCTCATCACGGTAAAAATAGCTGAGTTCCGAAAATTTTGAGGCGGAAATATTCTTCTGTAACTTCATCTTCTATAATGAAAATTTAAGGACAGTGTTATACAGGGTGTTTCTCAATTCGACCGACAACGCTGTACCACAGAAACCTCTAGCTAATTCATGCATTTTGATGTAGGGACATATACCCTTAAAGAGCTTAGTTGTCTAGATACAAGGTGTCATAGGTTCAAATTTAAAATAAAAATTTTTAACATAATTCAAAAAAGCCTCTAAATATTTTTTTAAAATTTCGTGAGCGATATGTTCTTTAACAAATTCATATTTTCACGTCAACAATATTTTTAAAAAATGAACCAGTGGGTTAGTGTCAATTTTTATACCCCTAATTTCTACGCCACTAGAACAAATAAATTTAAAAAAAATTTTTAAATTCCCTGTTCATTTTTTCTTAAAAAAATAATAACTTTTTATGGGTCTAAAGTTTTGCAGGAATTTGGCTCTAAACAAGAGTCTGCAAGTAAAGGGTGTACAACATACCTAATTTTTTAAAAAAGTTTCTACTTTCAACTTTACTTGCAGACTTTTGTTTAGAGGCAAATTCCTGCTAAATCGCTTACTTTAGACCCATGAAAAGTTATTACTGTTTTTAGCAAAAATTAACAGCAATTTAAAGAAGAAATAAAAATATATATTTATTCCAATGCAATGGCGTAAAAAATAAGGTATAAAATGTGTACTAACGCCTATAGCATGCCCCTCAAAATATGACTTTTTTAAAGAACATAGCGCTCACGAAATTTTAAAAAAATATTTATAGGTGTTTTTGAATTATGGCAAATTTTCGATTTTAAATTTGAACCTTTGATACCCTGTATATTTGATGAATATATTAATCTCCCAAGATATAGGTTGTGAGGCATATAACTAAAGGCAAGGGTACAACCGATTTTATGCCGTATTAAAGATTTGTAAGAAAAATGTGTGGTTTCGCTTTTGGCTAAAAAATACAAAAATAGGGGACCTCCATTGTATTCGATACGAATTTTAAAATGACTCTTTTAAAATTAAACAAAAGTTGGGAATTGGGAAGGAGAATAAAGACGAACTAATAAAACCTACGTACACAAAAAACCAGATGAACAATGTTATATGAAAATATAAAAGTGCTTTCTTCGAGTTCGAAGTCCATTAAAACATTATATATTGATTTTAACGGTACTTTAAACGTTCTTACCTTCACTATCCGGATTTAAAGTGGGTCCAGCACCTCGGGGTTGCTCTAAAGCAGCAGGAGTCTGAGAATAACTATGGTCAATTAGAACGCAAGCCAGAAAAATAAAGGATAGAACTATCCTTGTCATGCTTGTAGTGACCATTTTAGTTCAAAATCGGTACTGATCGTCTGTGAATGTGTATCACTTAAAGCTTTTTTCTGATGCAAAAAAATATATATATAAAGTTATTATTATTATAAAATAATAAATTTATTATAAACAAAAAATATTACATTTACATGATTTAGTGGAACTGCTATAATTGAAAAATTTTATATGGATTATTTATTATTCAATTTTATATTGAGTGTGGGTTTATTTTAATTTAACTTTCATATGCTGCAACAAATTATATACGAATGGGAAAAAATGTTACATTAATTATATACAATTGCTTTGTTGACGTTTGTAAGCTATACAAAATATCTTATTCAATTTTAATGTTAGTGAAACAATTTCATACAAAGAAGGTTCTGACAATTCCCCATATCGATGTCCTAGTGACAATCAACATTTTTAAAGATTTTGGCAAATCGAGAAAAACGTGTATTCGACCTCTCAATTAAAATACAATCGATTTTTGGATTACGAGTATATACAAGCAAATTATGATTATAAACGGCAACCTATAAATTGAAAAATTAAAAACCATTGTATTTAAAAAAATAGTTTGATACGTGTTTTCGTGGGGGTTATTTAATTAATTTGAACGCCCACAAAATCTTTGTTTAATTTTATTCATTATTTATAAATTTCTATTCTTGAGGCAGAGCCGAATGAAATAAGTTTTTTAATTTTTTAGAATTTGCGAATTAATTTTATTTTATTTATTAATTTTATTTATATTTTTTTAGTAACAACAAATTTGCAACAATATATCAATACAACAAATAATACAATACAATAACGTGTGAACTGAAAATACACATATTAAATTTTTTATGATCTTTGTTTAATTTAACTTATTATTTATAAATTTCTATTCTTGAGGCAAAACCGAATGAAATGAGTTTTTTAATTTTTTAGAATTTGCTAATTAATTTTATTTATATTTTTTCTATAGTAACAACAAAATTTCAATAATATATCAATACAACAAATCATACAATACAAAAACGTGTAAACTAAAAATAAACATATTAAATTTTTTATGATCTTTGTTTAATTTAATTTATTATTTATAAATTTCTATTTTTGAGGCAGAGCCGAATGAAATGAGTTTTTCTATTTTTTAGAATTTGCTAATTAATTTTATTTATATTATTTCTATAGTAACAACAAATTTGCAACAATATATCAATACAACAAATAATACAATACAATAACGTGTGAACTAAAAATACACATATTAAATTTTTTATGATCTTTGTTTAATTTAATTTATTGTTTATAAATTTCTATTCTTGAGGCAGAGCCGAATGAAATGAGTTTTTTAATTTTTTAGAATTTGCTAATTAATTTTATTTGTATTTTTTCTATAGTAACAACAAATTTGCAACAATATATCAATATAACAAATAATACAATACCATAACGTGTGAACTAAAAATACACATTTTAAATTTTTTATGATCTTTGTTTAATTTAATTTATTATTTATAAATTTCGATTCTTGAGGCAGAGCCGAATGAAATGAGTTTTTTAATTTTTTAGAATTTGCGAATTAATTTTATTTATATTTTTTATATAGTAACAACAAATTTGCAACAATATATCATAGGTTTTTCATATCTGCCGTCCAATTTCCGAGGAGCTATCTGTGTGACCGGGAGCAATATGTAAATTAAAAATATCAGAGGCCCCAGAATTGAACCCTGTGGGACACCAGATGTAAGATCCAAGACCGTCGAAAACTGATTATTATGATAAACTTTTTGTTTTCTCTAGATGAACATGAATTAAACAAGGACAAAGACGCACCATTAAAACCGTCAGTCATTTTTACCTTTTACCGTTTTAATGGTGCGTCTTTATCTTTGTTTAATTCATATTCATCTTTAAGAAAACAAAAAGTTTATCATAATGATTAGTTTTCAACGGTCTTGCATCTTACAACTGGTGTGCCACAGGGTTCAATTCTGGGGCCTCTGTTATTATTAATTTATACCTCAGAAATGTTGAGTTCGTTAAATCATTGTAGCTACAGGCCTTTACGGATGATACACAGTTTTATTACTCTTTTAACACAAATGATTGTGTCGAGGCCTACCAGAGAGTCAATGTTGACCTTGATATTCTATACACACTTTCCACCAATCATAAATTTAAATTTAAATCCATTAAAATCGCATATGTTGCTGTTGAGCAATAGAAGTGATCCTGACTTTCAGTGTTGTCCAGTGTGTTTCTTCTGCAAGAAACCTAGGTATTATCACTGACACTGATTTGAGATGTCGTGAGCATGTAAAGAACATGCTGCGAAAGTCATTTTCCACTTTGAAACTTTTGTATTCGCATAGACATGTTTTGAACGTGAAGCTCAAACGTGAATCACTAATTTTATCCAATTTTAATTACTGTGATTTTGTTTACAGTCCCATGTTGAACGTCTTTGATAGAAGACGTATTCAGGGAATTCAGAATTGTTGTAATAGGTTTGTTGTAGGTCTTAGGAAGTAGGAAGTCATGTTTCTCAAGCGATTCATGATATGAATTGGTTCAGAATGGAAGACCGTCGTCCCCATTACCTGCTCCTTTTGATATTAAAAATAACTTTGTGTCTAGGAGAGATTTACATGACATTAATGTTCGCCATTTTGATAGACTTACAATGCCACATCATAGTACTTCACTTTTTCAGAGAAGTTTTACTTATAATGAGATTTTATAATAAGATTCTCAATGAGTTCAGGAGGATGAGACCTAATACATTTAAAAGTCGTTTTAAGTTATACCTTTTAAATGAACTGTGAAATGTAAGATATATCCAGTGATTTCAAATTTGATTGCGTTATTATTTTTTTTTTCTCTTTTGCTACTGTCCATGGAGGGGTGGAGTTGCGGGGGTGGTGCTTTATATATCGTATTAATCAAATGTATATATTTTTTTTTCTCTTTTTGTATTTTTCATGCTTTTGCTGTTAAGTTGTTTTGGCTACTGGCTACTTCTAAGGTTAGCTAGACTCCGTCTTTTTTAGTGGTCGTGTGTGTTTTTTGCTTGGGTACTTCCAAAGATGTATATTTATTTATTTTGCAAATAAAGACGTTTGATTATTATCATTATAAAATGAACAATAAATTTTATGGTGAACAAAATAAATGGTGTTTATTGCTAAAGTGTATCTACAAGTACTTCAGTACTGTTGGTATTTTTCACAATTACACGTTGCAACATTCAAAACCTGTTCAAAAATTCATTTTTGAAAATGCCTAAGGACAGATGGTGCATTCTACACAATATAGCAAAATGTAAACATGCCGCCATTTATATGGCGTCGTTTTGCGGAAATTTTTAAGTGTGATATTTGGAAAATTAATTGACCAAATTTTTTTTGAATATGTAGGAGCTCTATTTTAAGATAGACTGCTAATGCACAACAGTGATTTTAACGAATATAAATTATTGGACATATCCTACGTTTGAAATTGCTTTATAATAATAATAATATTAATAACCTTTATTGTCTAACATTCATATCATATAGAAAGAATAATCATAATTACTAAAGTAAAAAATAATAATTTCTATCAATTAGAAGAGTTTTTCAATAATGAGAAAATATATAACGAAATTAATGTAATTTTTCAAACAAAAACATTATGAGAGGCGTTTGTGCTACAAATAATAAATAACACTGGGTTATAAATTATCTTCTTCAACTTTTCGACATTTTACCGATTTTGTGTCTATTCGAACTCAATAGGTATAGGTCGATCCGGACAACGTACCTATCTTTTTCATTAAGAGATGCATAGTCACTTTATCGATTACACTTCGTAAATTCTACCTATAATATTTCAAAGGCAAAAAAAAAATTCCCAACAACTAGAAAACGAGTTATGTTGTACCTATTCATAAATCTGCTAGCACTGAAGATGTTTCAAATTACAGAGGAGTTTGCCATCAGTCGGCGATAGCGAAAATACTAGATAGTGATAGTAGAAGTGTAAGGGCCTTATTACTCAAAATCAACTCGGATTTTGCAAAAATAGGTCTACGATTACAATTTTGGCTTCGTATGAACTTGAATTAATGGAAGCTGTGGGTCAGGGATGTCAGACGGATTCGGTCTATACCGATTTCGCAAAAGCGTTTGATAGGGTAAACTTCGATATTTTGTTAGCAAAGCTGCGAGCTTTTGGATTTTCTGACACCTCTGTAATATGGTTGAAGAGTTTTTTAAAGGGACGCACTCAAATGGTGAAAATTATGAACTATAAATCCCATGAATTTCGAGTGACGTCTGGCGTTCCCCAGGAGTCTCATTGTGCTCCACTTCTCTTCAATATTTTTATAAATGACATTACTGACACCTTAAGATTTTCAACGCCTAGTTTTTTTGCAGATGATTTGAACCTATACAGAAAAATTACTTGTGAAGGAGAAGTTAATTAATTGCAGAATGATCTGGATGCTCTCTGGTAATGGTCTGTCTCTAATAACTTGACATTTAATACAGAAAAGTGTTGTTATATCAGTTTTTGTCGTGCTAAATCTAGATTTCCTATAGTCAGTATGTAATGGGTGGTGTTCAATTGAAATATGGTAATAGAATTAAAGACTTAGGAGTACATTTTTCAGAGAATGTTAGCTTTAACGACCACATACATACAATATCTCAGAATGCACATAAAATACTGGGATTTGTACTGCGAAACTGTGGAGATTTCTCTGTCACCAGCTGAAAACTATTGTATGTGAGTATTGTCCGTTCTTCGCTGGAATACGCTACCGTGATATGGTCGCCTTACTATCAGAGTTGCGGGAGTGTGGTCGAGAGAGTTCAGGATAAGTTTTTGCGATATGCTGCATTCAGACTGGGGATACAAATGACTGAGTAGCAAGTTGAATACTCTCGCCAAGCGTAGAGTGTTAAAAGATTTATGTTTTATTTTTAATACATTAAATGCTACTATTGATTGTGCTGCAATTCTGCAAAGGATATCATTTAATGTTCCAGCGCGTAATTTGCGACACTCTGATACTTTCTTTTTACCTACAAGAAGAAATAACTACATATTTTTCACCAGTGGATAGAACTCTTCGCATTCTAAATAAAAATGATGGTATTGATATTTTTTGTGGTTCAATTTTGAAGTTTAACCGTCAATTTAATTGTATTGAATGGAATATGTGATGTTTTTACTTGAAATTTTATCATGTGAAATTTTCTGTCATTTAACATTAATCGATTTGTTGTTAATATAACTGGTTCTATTGCGGCTCATACCTAGCCATATTTCATCCAGCAGCTAAATCTTCGATTATTTCCCTGGGTGACCTTTCTTTTAGCTACAGCGGGATAGGAACACAATGTTCCACAGTCTTAGTATCCTCAAAAACACAAACGAGAATCGGAATAATTTTCCGAAAGGTCCAACCTTGAAAGATGATTCAAATTACACTGCCAGTATATATTTTTAGGTGCTGAAGGCTGTGCCAATTGCCCGATCTGATAAGTTCTGTTATATCATTATTGAGCCAGAATGGTATAAAAACTACAATATTTCATTACATTATATTTTATTAAGATTTTTTATTATAAAGTAATGTGTAATAGACACAACAAACATAATGACGGTAGAAATTCAATAAAAATAATAATAATTAGATTTTAGATTAATAATAATTGCTAATAGTACTATGGTGTCCAAGTGGAAATGGATCATTTGAAGACTAGGTATGTGGAAACTGTAAAAAAAAAATTAAAAAATAAATCTTGTGTTTCATTGGCATCGAGAATTCTGTAGCTGCAGGCCCCTCTATCTTGTTTTATAATATTTAGTATTTAACTTGTCCAGTGAGTACAAATTGTATTGAATATAGATATAGTATTCAAGGTGTTTATTTTAGATAATTAGATTCCGTAATAGGAACTTTAAAAACCCTTTTTATGAATGTACAAATAATTTATTTATTCCAATTTTTCTGTCAAAAATATGATATAAGACTACAAAATTGAATTTTCTCCTATTAAAGTTAAAATGGATTTTTCGGGGTAACAAATATTTATTATTATTATATTTTAAGAACAGCGAATAAGTATGTTGAATACCAAACTAATAAAGTATTCAGTTTAATTCCCTTTCCCATTCAACCTGTATCCAAATTAGTTAAACAAAAATGAACACAGGTGATGTAGTACAAGACGCTTCATACTCAATGAAAGTTAGTAAAGATACTTTAATAAATACACAAATTGCGTAGGTCAAAAAATACTTTGCTGATAAGATATATGGTGATAAAAATAGCATATCTCATGCTTTTCTTGAAATAAAATAAGCTCATTAACAGTACTCTGGAATTTAAGAGAGAGATTAGATACTAAAGGGGAGTTTAATTAAAAAAACTTGCTCACTGGGTCGGTTGAATTTTGCTACTTGACTGAATTAAGATCAAATTATGATTTCTTACCATATATTAGTCCGTTGTTTATCATCATCGAGCTGAAAATAATTTATTACATTATTTGGAGTAAAAACTAAATAGTTATAATAAGTTTTTTAAATACACTACATGGTAAAGCCACTAAGAATATAGCCACTCGATATTGTTGTTTACTAGTTTATAGGTAACAATAGAAAATATTACGTATCATAAAATGGCATCAACATTAATTCAATGAATTTTAAAGGCAGTTTTCGTCCTCCTGTCGATTACTCCTTAACCAGTTGAAAAAATTAGAAAAATTAAAAAAAAAACAAACCCACCCATGTTGGGATGGAATAAATTGAATTCAGAACTGACTTGGATTCTGACATTTTACGTCACGTTTATACGTTTATCTTTTGAGTCTAGAAAAGCTCAGAAAATTTGAAGTCCATTGCTGCCAAAGTTGAGTCATCTAATTAAGGATGCAATCGTAAGGCGATAGATACAATGGAGATTTACTTTATTCTTTTGCATTCTTACTCAGAAAACCCATTAATGTATGACAATCGTCTGTTTCTCAGTGATATATTTTGAAGTAGGTAGTGGTACAATCAAATTGTTAATGACTTTAAAGGAGTATATTCCAAGTGTATGTAATTTCTATGTACTTATTTGTCAGATAGCTTTAGCATTTCTCCTGCACGTATTGAGTTTTATAAGGAGAATTGTCCAACGAAATAGTTGGGTTGGGTTGGATTGTCCAACGAAATTTTGTTGGACAATTCTTACCGCCACCACTAGTCAAAACTCGCTCGGGAACATGGTTAACTACTGCCATAATTTATGCAGAAAATTACAACTTAATTGAAGATGTTATTGAGCAACTAAATGACTTGTCTTACGCTGCACAGTGAAATCTAAGCATCTTCTCAGTAATCCAATTTTATAGAACAATTTAGTATTCATAAAGTCATATAATTCATTTGTTCCTACAGCACTAATGAAATTGTAAAAGATATCAGTTCCTTTAACAGAATCAATAGTGTTAATAAATAATTTTGATTTAGACTGTCCAAAGGTTTCAGCTATACCTATAATGTTTTTCCAGTTAGATATTGAAACCAATTGTGGCCTTCAAATTTTAAAATGTTTTATTGGGGATTTTACAAAGCAAGTTTTAATTTAGTAGTAGTATAGTTGGTTTTGTATAAAATAAATCAAGTAAATGGTTCTTATATTTTGAGACATTTATAGTGGCAAGTTAATTTAAAGACCCATGATTCTAATAGTTAAGTAGTTTTCATTACGTACCAAATGCGGGTTTTTTCTCGTCCGCTGCATATTTCTTCTCAACATCTAAAACGAAATTCTTATATTAGAAAATAACTATATTAAAAACTTAATAGTAACATAGTAACGTCTTTTAAAATAGAAATTTCTTTTTATAAAAAACACACGCCTATACCGGTGGACAAAGCTCCCACAACCACAAAGATGTTGATCTTCTATCTGAGAATTATTAGCAACATAAGTACTTTATTTTCTAATCAAGAAATAAATAAATAAAAGAAAACAAACAAAAACTTTCAAAGTCAACTCCACAAAAAACTTTTAATTTAGTTATGTAAAGGAAACCAGTTTCGGCTTAACAAGCCATCATCAGTCCTACAATAAAGATCAAAACGAACGCATAAGAGAAAAAATAAATAAATAAAAAATATTCTTGAAACAAAAGTCGTCAAGAATCTTTAGTTATTTTATTCTACTCCACTTCGATATGGACTACTTCTTTCGAATAAATAAATAAATAAATAAAACGTACAACGGGCAACAAATCTATACATAAGTTCATAAGGTAAAAAACTTACCATTCTTACAAAAACATCTGTGTAGGTACAGAAAAAATAATAAATAGGTGTAATAAGGGCTCCCGTTTAAATTATTTGGAAATTTTGGAGATCACGAAGGCTGAGTCAAATAATAGTGTCACTTGCTTGAAGGACCAAACATCTTTCATTGAGTCCCCTATTATTAATTCACTCTTTAATTTGTAACGTGTTCATTTTTTGTGCCCCTCTTTAATTTTTTTTTTATTTTTTTTTTTGCTTGCCTCATTTAAATTTACTATTTTTACGTTTCTTTAGCATTTCAGTCCAGCTAGAAAAAGGTTAAACGTTTTTCGTTTTATTCCTTTTGATATATTTGAATCTGGTCTTGGATGCATTAAAATTCTTATTTTATGTATTTACTTAACACAGGTGTTTGTTTGTTTTCGTGTAATGTCATTCATGTTTGATATTTTTTCTGTAGCTACACAGATGTTTTTGTAAGAATGGTAAGTTTTTTACCTTATGAACTTATGTATAGATTTGTTACCCGTTGTACGTTTTATTTATTTTTTCTCTTATGCGTTCGTTTTTATCTTTATTGTAGGACTGATGATGGCTTGTTAAGCCGAAACTGGTTTCCTTTACATAACTAAATTAAAAGTTTTTTGTGGAGTTGACTTTGAAAGTTTTTGTTTGTTTTCTTTTATTTGAAACTGACACTGATAATTTATTTCGTTTAAATAAATATTTAAAAACATAAAAATATAAACTAATATTTTTCAATAGTTTTTTATTTTTAAAGTGACAAAATGCATTTTAAAATTTATTATCATGAACCGCTGGCGCAACAGTTTTCTTCCATTAACAAAGAACATTAATTAAAAACATATAAACCACTGGCACGAGAGGCTCTCCGCCTCCAAATTCGAGTATATTGCAAACGAAAAAAAACTGACATAAGAAAATTGGGAGACAGATGGCAAAATTATGTCGTTAACAAGATAAATGTATCCGATATAAAATTATAAAACAATTATAAAAGCTCTTGTGTTTTTACTAATGATAAAAGCTAAAACGGCGACTTATCCGTTTTTTCTTCCCTGCACTACACCTCTTGTTCAACCTGCAAGCCGCCACTGTTTCCAATATGTTTAAAAAAATAATTCTCAACGTATTTTTTTATGGATATAATTGGTGATGTATAAAATAAACCAAGTAAATAGTTCTTATATTGGAAGACACTTGGAGTTGCAAGTTAATTTAAAGATTCTTATAGTTAAGTAGTTCTCTTTACGTACCGAATTTTTTCTCGTCCGCTGCATATTTCTTTTCAGGATCTAAAATGAAATTGTTATAAGTATTGCAAAATGACTATATTATTTAAGGATGTAAATGCAGCAGGTTTCCGATGCTTTCAAGTGGCACGTACGCATCAAAACGTACCGTTATCGGGAAATTTAATAAAGCAAAAGGCTCTACAATTTGCTAAAGAATTTAACTGCGTTAATTTTCAAGGTGGTTGAGTGCCTGGAAGGCACGCAATGAACTGTTTCATTTGGACTGAAACTGTTTAGAAAAATGCATTGAAAATCTACGAGCCAAAAAACGTGTTCAATCGTGATTAAACCGGTTTGTTTTTTAAATGTTTGCCAAAGAAAACTTTCGCTTTTAAAAGTGAATAATGTTTTGGTACGTACCAGCTGCGTGTTTTTTCTCGTCCGCTGCATATTTCTTATCACCATCTAAAAAGAAATTGTTATATTAGAAAAAGACTATATTATTTAAATGTAATATTGTAAAATTTTTGACCAAACAAAGTAAAATTACTACTGTCATTATTAGAATTTTCTAAAACGTTTCATAGAATACGAATTTATTTTTGTAAAAAACACGCCTTTACCGGTTGACTAGGCTCTCACAACCATTAAGATGTTGGATCTTCTATCTGACAATTATTAGCAACATAATTTCTTTATTTTCTTATATGTTTAAAAAAATTCTTCTCAAAGTCTTTTTTTATAGATATACAGTCGACACTGTTTATAGTGAAACTCTATATAGTTTAATAAAATTTAATGTAGAAAGCCCTGCATATAGTGAATCTTTAAAATTAGTAGCACTCTATATAATGAAATTTTTCCGGGCTTTTATGTATACATTTTTATGCATTTATTGAAATCTTGGCCTTTTTGGGTTTCCCATTTACATTTTTATATCGCATTCTTTTGAAAATGTTCTTAACGCGTTCATAACGCCTAATGGTAGGCAATAAAGCAGGTAGATTTCTGTGAGACACTTGCCAAAAAACGTTTTCAATTGTGATGAAACCGGTTGTTTTTTAAATGTTTGCCAAATAAAACTTTCGCTTTTAAAAATGTTTTGGTACGTACCAGCTGCGTGTTTTTTCTCGTCCGCTGCATATTTCTTGTCAGCATCTAAAAAGAAATTGATATATTAGAAAAAGACTATATCATTTAAAAGTAGCATAGTAAAATTTTTGACAAAACAAAGTAAAATTAAAACTGTCATTATTAGAATTTTCTAAAACGTTTCATAGAATACAAATTTATTTTTGTAAAAATCACCGGTTGACTTAAGGATTATGGATAATTTGTGTGGGGCAGGTTAAGCAGATAGTTTATGCGGAAAGAATTCTCAACGATATTGGAGAATTTTAAAATGCAATTCTAAACGCCGCAGAAACAAGAAATATGGAAGAAGTTCTAGCTGCCTATGAAGAATTTATCACGAATTGAATACTGTGCAAGTTTAGGAGGTGCCTTAATAGAATAAATTAAAAATGTAGTAATAGTAAGTCAGATGTAATTTGTTTGATGTTTGTTGTAATTCTGGTAATTATTATTATAAAAAATTGGCTCAGAGATCTAAAATTTCAAACAGTCCGAGATAACTTTCAATTCTAAATAACTTTTCTTAATAGCATTTTATAATACCTTTTCCTAAAGGTCACTTTTTGCACAGTTCAATAAAAAAATGGGTACATATTTTATTATTGTAAATAATAGTTAATAAATTAGTTTAAGTTAACTGTATAACATTCTTACCTAAGTTATGTCCATGTTTCTTTTCATCGGCTGCGTAGTGTTGGCCTAAATGTTGGCCTAAAACATAATAAAATTACATTATATTAAATTTAATAAGAATGAAAACAAATTCTACTAAAAATAAAGCACAAAATATTTCAGTAGAACAGTATATATTGATAATTTTGATTTTGAATGCAATCATCAATTTCTTTTTGTAAATCATTGGAATCGAAGGATTCAATTTTTAATTTGTATCAAAAACGTCTCTAAGATTACAGCATGTATAACCAGAAAATCTTGTTCTGGAAGAAAAATTAGTGGATGCGACAGCGTTTAATTTCCCAATGCAAGAATACAATTTTATAGGTTGTGTTTGAGCTGCATTATTTATATTATTTAGCAGCATAAGGTAAGCTTATTTTTAAGATTTCTTTAGGAAATATAGTAGGTATTAATAAACTGTGATTTAAAATTCCTTGATATTTTTTTAAATAAACATATATAGAAAAATATGCATTAAAAGGTTTAATAATTGTTTTTTATTCCAGAAATAATTAGATATGTGGTTGTGAACGCAGGTTAAGTTCACCAATTACATCTACAAAACTAAAAAAACGATTAATATTAGGGACGAATAAGATTCGATATATTCAAAAGTTTAACGTTCGCTTTTTTATGGTGCATTGGAATTACCTCTTAGGGGTCATGATGAAATCCGAAAAGCCGACGATTTTTCGTGGTGTAATAAATTTTACAATTTAATTGATTAAAACACTTACTAAACATTTAGATAAGTCAACATAACAGTTCACACGAACGTATAAAGATATTCGACCGATTTATTATAATTTATGTTAGAGGTATATCATGTAATTATTACAAAATACTGAGCATTTTGGCAATAATAGCGGATGAAATGACAGGTTTTTCTGTCAAGTATGAGTTAGTGGTATTATGTAGGTAAAGCTTCTCTAGTTCTTAGCAGCATGAGCCGCCACTGGTCTTAACTAAATATTGCAACTTATAATATTGTCAACAACAGCAGTCAAATGTTTGAGAAGTACAATATAAATTGCTAATATTCTTATTTCTTACCTGGAGGAGATAAATGCTTTTGATCGCCTGCGTAGTTGTGACCTAAAAAAATAGTTAATTAATTATACTGAACACTGGTTCAAGATTCTTAAATGAATTTTTAAAAATTTGCGTAAATATTTGAGAATGGTATTATAAACCAATAGTTGTGTTTAATTCAATTCTAAATAACTTTTCTTAATACCATTTTATAATACCTTTTCCTAAAGGTCACTTTTTGCACTGTTCAATAAAAAAATGGGTACATGTTTTATTATTGTAAATAATAGTTAATAAATTAGTGTAAGTTAACTGTATAACATCCTTACCTAAGTTATGTCCATGTTTCTTTTCATCGCCTGCGTAGTGTTGGCCTAAATGTTGGCCTAAAACATAATAAAATTACATTCTATTAAATTTAATAGGAATGAAAACAAATTCTACTAAAAATAAAGCACAAAATATTTCAGTAGAACAGTATATATTGCTAATTTTGAATGCAATCATCAATTTCTTTTTGTAAATAATTGGAATCGAAGGTTTAAATTTTTAATTTGTATCAAAAACGTCTCTAAGATTGCATGTATAACCAGAAAATCTTGTTCTGGAATAAAAAATAGTGGATGCGACAGCGTTTAATTTCCCAATGTAAGGATACAATTTTATAATTTGTGTTTGAGCTGCGTTATTTATATTATACAGCAGCATAAGGTAAGCTTATTTTTAAGATTTCTTAACCAACAGTTGTGTTTCATTTTTGATTTTGGTAAATAGCAGCATGAAGTGTTTCAGTAGTACAGTATAAATTGCTAATATTCTTATTTCTTACCTGGAGGAGATAAATGCTTTTGATCGCCTGCGTAGTTGTGCCCTAAAAAAATAGTTAATTAATTCTACTGAACACGGTACTTTCAAACCAGGCAGGGATGAACCTTAGAACCTTAAATTTCAACTCGAAATTTTTTGTCATTTACAATCCAGGGACACACTGTATGTTAGAAATTTTGACTTGGTTCACACTATTTTGGATACATTTCTGAAATGCACCTTTTGCAGTGGAATTAAATTGTATAAAAAAACAACTCAGTTACATATTTTATTATTGTAAATAATAGTTAATAAATTAGTTTAAGTTAACTGTATAACATCCTTACCTAAGTTATGTCCATGTTTCTTTTCATCGCCTGCGTAGTGTGGGCCTAAAACATAATTAATAAAATTACATTCTATTAAATTTAATAAGAATGAAAACAAATTATACTAAAAATAAAGCACAAAATATTTCAGTAGAACAGTATATATTGGTAATTTTGAATGCAATCATCAATTTCTTTTTGTAAGTCATTGTATGTAAGTATCACGCTAATTCTCATTAGTTTTCAAATCGAATATTTATATTACCAAAATATGAAATAGTTTATACTGAACTCTGGTTCAGGCTTTTTATAGGAATTTTTAATAATACTATAGTTGTTCTTGCGAAAATTTTTCAAAATCGTTTTTTAAAACAATAAATTTAACATCATTAAAAAACAGCAATGAAATATTTCACTAGAACAATATAAATTGAAAATATTTGTATTTCTTACCAGGATAGATATGTTTTTCATCGCCTGCGTAGTTGTTGCCTAAAAAATCATTACAATAAAATTAAATAAATATTTTCTATTTTGGACAAAAAAAAATAATAAATAAAAAGTGATACAACATACCGGACAATAGTTTCCATCAATAAATAAATATGTATTTTATTATATTTAAATGTTATAAATGTGTTCGTAAATAGAATGAAAATTGTTTGTCCTTTTTTGACATTGACGAATTGGAATTTGTGTTAGAAGGAAATGTTTTAACCTGAGGAAGTTACTAATTAGTAACGAAACGTCGTTTAATTTATGTTCAGTGTGATCGTGACGAAAATAAACATGAATTTTGCTATGTAAAATAAAGAAGAATTTTTTTATAAGAACCGAACACCCCAAGAAAGTAAACTGAAAAGAATAAAAGGTGATACGAAATGTATGCAAAATATTTCATATAATATTATACGGTACCACAACATAGTTATTGCCTAGATTTGTTTATTAAAATCTTTCACAATTTTGTAAAATAGACATTTTCATCACCATAATTGTTTTTTTTAAATAAAGCTGTATGTATCACGCTAATTCTCATTAGTTTTCAAGTCGAATATTTACATTACCAAAATATGAAATAGTTTATACTGAACTCTGGTTCAAGCTTTTTAAGGGAATTTTTAATGATAGGTACTATAGTTGTTCTTGCGAAAATTTTTCAAGCTCGTTTTTTAAAACAATAAATTTAACATTTTTAAAAAACAGCAATGAAATATTTTAGTATAGAACACTGTAGTAAATTGCAAATATTTGTATTTCTTACCAGGACGAGAATGGAGATGCTTTTGATCGCCTGCGTAGTTGTGGCCTAAAAATAGTTACATTAAAAAAATTAAATAAATATTTTCTATTTTGAACAAAAAAAATAATAAACAAAATGTATACAGAATGTATGCCAAATATTTCGTATAACAATTTTATGCCTAAATGTATTATTAGATAACGTATGAAATATCATTGTAAAATAGTTAAATTTCTATTTTAAACAAAATGTGTTAAATAGTTAAAATATTAAACATTTCTTGTTGCAGTATATGGTAGCACAACATAGCTGCCTAAATTTGTTTATTAAAATCTTTCACAATTTGGTAAAATAGACATTTTCACATCCGTATTTGCTTTTTTTTTTGTTAATTTTCATTTTTTCATTTCCTTTTCTTTCTAACACAAATTCCAATACGTCAATATCAATAAAAGAACAAACAATTTTCATTATATTTACAAACACATTTAAAACATTCAAATATAATAAAATACATATTTATTTAAATAATACAACATATCAGGCAATATTTTTCCTATCTTTTTAAATAAATATGTATTTTATTATATTTGAATGTTTTAAATGTGTTTGTAAATATAATGAAAATTGTTTGTTCTTTTATTGATATTGACGTATTGGAATTTGTGTTAGAAAGAAAAGGAAAAAAAAATGTTTCAACCTGAGGAAGTTACTAATTAGTAACGAAACGTCGTTTGTTTTGATTTCTGTGTGACAAAAATAAATATGAATATTTTTATGTAGAATAAAGAGGAATTTTTATAAGAACCGAACACCCCAAGAAAAAAGTAAAACTGAAAAAAGCAATGAAATATTTCACTAGAACAATATCAATTAAAAATATTTGTATTTCTTACCAGGATGAGCATAGATATATTGTTCATCGCGTGCGTAGTTGTTGCCTAAAAAATCATTACAATAAAATTAAATAAATATTTTCTATTTTCGACAAAATAATAAAAAATAAAAAGTTATACGGAATGTATGCAAAATATTTAGTATATTATACCTAAAAGTATTATTAGTTAACGTATGAAATATCATAGTAAAATATTTACAGTTCTATTTTAAACAAATGTGTTAAATACTTAAAATATTAAACGGTACCACAACATAGTTGTTGCCTAAATTTGTTTATTAAAATGTTTCACAATTTTGTAAAATAGATATTTTTAATTATTAAATATGTCGAAATATTTAAAAACAATTTAAAGCTGTATGTACTCGTATCACACTAATTCTCATTAGCTTTCAAGTTGAATATTTACATTACCAAAATATGAAATAGTTTATACTGAACTCTGGTTCAAGCTTTTTATGGGAATTTTTAATAATACTATATTTCTTGCGAACATTTTTCAAAATCGTTTTTTAAAACAACAAATTTAACATTTTTAAAAAAAACAGAAGAACAATATAAATTGCAAATATTTGTATTTCTTACCACCAGGACGAGCATTGGGATGCTTTTGATCCAATGCGTACTTGTTGCCTGAAAAATCGTTACATTAAAATTAAATAAATATTTTATATTTTAGACAAAAAAAAATAAAAAGTTATACGTAATGTATGCAAAATATTTCGTATGACAATTTTATACCTAAAAGTATTATTTATAACGTATGAAATATCCTAGTAAAATAGTTGCATTTCTATTTTAAATAAAATGTGTTAAATAGCTAAAATATTAAACGTTTCTTGTTGCATTACATACGGTACCACAACATAGTTGTTGCCTAAATTTGTTTATTAAAATCTTTCATACTTTTGTTAAATAGACATTGTCACCAACATATGTGTTTTTTTTTTTATTTATTAAATATGGCGGAATATTTTTAAAAAATTTAAAGCTTCACGTTAATTCTCATTAGTTTTCAAGTCGAATATTTACATTACCAAAATATGAAATTTTATACTGAACTCTGGCTGAAGCTTTTATGAAAATTTTTAATAATACTATAGTTGTTCTTGCGAAAATTTTTCAAAATCGTTTTTCAAAACAATACATTTAACATTTTTAAAAAACAGCAATGAAATATTCCACTAGAACAATATAAATTGAAAATATTTGTATTTCTTACCAGGATGAGCATAGATATGTTTTTCATCGCCTGCGTAGTTGTTGCCTAAAAAATCGTTACAATAAAATTAAATAAATATTTTCTATTTTCGACAAAATAAAATAATAAAAAATAAAAAGTTATACGGAATGTATGCAAAATATTTAGTATAACAATTTTATACCTAAAAGTATTATTAGTTAACGTATGAAATATCATAGTAAAAAATTTACATTTCTATTTTAAACAAATGTGTTAAATACTTAAAATATTAAACGGTACCACAACATAGTTGTTGCCTAAATTTGTTTATTAAAATGTTTCACAATTTTGTAAAATAGACATTTTTAATTATTAAATATGTCGAAATATTTAAAAACAATTTAAAGCTGTATGTACTCGTATCACACTAATTCTCATTAGCTTTCAAGTTGAATGTTTACATTACCAAAATATGAAATAGTTTATACTGAACTCTGGTTCAAGCTTTTTATGGGAATTTTTAATAATACTATATTTCTTGCGAACATTTTTCAAAATCATTTTTTAAAACAACAAATTTAACATTTTTAAAAAAAACAGAAGAACAATATAAATTGCAAATATTTGTATTTCTTACCACCAGGACGAGCATTGGGATGCTTTTGATCCAATGCGTACTTGTTGCCTGAAAAATCGTTACATTAAAATTAAATAAATATTTTATATTTTAGACAAAAAAAAATAAAAAGTTATACGTAATGTATGCAAAATATTTCGTATGACAATTTTATACCTAAAAGTATTATTGATAACGTATGAAATATCATAGTAATATAGTTGCATTTCTATTTTAAACAAAATGTGTTAAATTGCTAAAATATTAAACGTTTCTTGTTGCATTATATACGGTACCACAACATAGTTGTTGCCTAAATTTGTTTATTAAAATCTTTCATACTTTTGTTAAATAGACATTGTCACCAACATATTTGTTTTTTTTTTATTTATTAAATATGGCGGAATATTTTTAAAAAATTTAAAGCTTCACGTTAATTCTCATTAGTTTTCAAGTCGAATATTTACATTACCAAAATATGAAATTTTATACTGAACTCTGGCTGAAGCTTTTATGAAAATTTTTAATAATACTATAGTTGTTCTTGCGAAAATTTTTCAAAATCGTTTTTCAAAACAATACATTTAACAATTTTAAAAAACAGCAATGAAATATTCCACTAGAACAATATAAATTGAAAATATTTGTATTTCTTACCAGGATGAGCATAGATATGTTTTTCATCGCCTGCGTAGTTGTTGCCTAAAAAATCGTTACAATAAAATTAAATAAATATTTTCTATTTTGGACAACGAAAAAATAATCAAAAATAAAAAATTATACGGAATGTATGGAAAATATTTCGTATAACAATTTTATACCTAAAAGTATTATTAGGTAACGTATGAAATATCATACTAAAATAGTTACATTTCTATTTTAAACAAAATGTGTTAAATAGCTAAAATATTAAACGTTTCTTGTTGCATTATACAGTACCACAACACAGTTGTTGCCTAAATTTGTTTGACAATTTTGTAAAATAGATATTTTCACGACCATATTTGTTTTTTTTTTAATTATTAAATATGTATAAATATTTAAAACTTTTTTTCATATAATTTACCGTTCGTGATATATTGAGTGGTTTCCATACTTTTTGCTAACCCGGTATTAATTATACTGAACACTGGTTCAAGATTTTAAAATAATGAATTTTTAATAATGCTATAGGTAACGTTTAATTTTTGTAAATGTTTGAGTAATACAATATACATTGAAAAATATTTTATTTCTTACCACGACGGAAATGCTTTTCATCGCCTGCGTGGTGGTGGCCTAAAAAACAGTTACATTCAAATTAAATAAATATTTTCTATTCTGGACAAAAAAAATAATAAATAAAAAGGTATTTAAAATATTTCGCATAACAATTTGATACCTAAAAATATTATTAGAAGAAGAAGTTGCCATTGCGTAAATATTTCAGAATCGTTTTATAAAACAATAGTTTAATTATCACTTTTTGTAAATAACATCATGAAATGTAAATATGTCGAAATATTAAAAAACTGTATGTATCACACTAATTTTCATTCATTTCAAATCGAATATTTCCATTACCAAAAGATGAAATAGTTTAATAATTATTGGTTCAAATTTGATGGGAATTTTTAATAATGCTCTTGTGTAAATTTTTCTGGATCGTTCTTTACAATAATAGGTGGATATAAATTTTACTTTTTAAAAAAACAGCAATGAAATATTTCAGTAGAAAAATATAAATTGCAAATATTTATATGTCTTACCAGCGGGAGGAAGGAGATGCTTTTCATCGCCTGCGTACTTGTGGCCTAAAAAATAGTTACGTTAAATATATTATATATTTTCTTCTATTTTGGACAAAAAAATAATTCAAAAAAACAAAATAATTGATGAATGAAAAAGTTACATATTTCGTATCTCAATTTTATTGTTGATAGATAACATATGAAATATCAGAAAAATAGTTGCTATAATAATAGCCTCTATCTAATTATTGCAGAATCGTTTTATCTGTCGACCAACAGCAAGCTTCAAAAAATACTTGTTATCAATGAAGAATTTTTTTAATGAATTAAATTACTTCAAAAATTTAATATCAAAGTATTGTGGCCCTAATTCCTTACCTTCATCTATTGCCGATTTGTCGGGACCTAAAATTACATAAAAAAATTAATTAGTTGATAACTAAACTAAATTATTATCATCAAAATTTTGAGAAGTATTAGGTTTTACCTGTGACGAATTATTTAAATCAAAAATAAATGGATAGGCAAGAGCTTTTGTGGAGGTATTTTAAAAATTGTTTTATAATGCCTACACCCCCAACTACGCTACGCTATTTTCAATAAAGTTGAAAAATTGTTTAAAGATACAATTTTTTGATATCTGATTTAGTGGTTGTCTCGAAAATATTATTCTAAATTAAAATATCTATGCCCAAGCTTTATTCATGATTTCGAAGGGACCAAGAACATGCAATTGTATATGTAAATAGTTTTAAGTGAGCTCTGCGAGTAAGGATACTAAAAAATCATTTCTCAATAGAAAAACTTAAATTCTTCGAAAGTAACATCGAATTTTGTAAATATGATTGAACATAGATTGATCAAATGCAATTTACAACATTTGCACAAATTCGCATCGTAGGTGTATAAGTAAAATACGGGGTCATTCAGTAATTCACAAAAGAAATTGTTGTAGCTGAAAAATTGTTTATTCAATTAGCTACTTTTCAATATATATGTCTTATATGCAGTTGTCCCATCATTCCTCTAATTTTCTTATTCTCTTGGCATGAAATTCTTTTGTAAATCTTCAAACGGTTAAATAATTTGTTTCCGTACACTTTTAACATCCTTGCATGTATCTCACCTCCGTTATCAACTTCTGTTACTTATTCTTCCGCGATATAAATCGTAATCGTACTTGACTTTTTCAACTAACAGGATATTTTTACAAAATCTTATTAAACAGCGGGTCAGATCTCATTGTAAGGATGTTAACATGAAATTCTGAAAGTTTCGTATTGATTTATGGAACCATTGTTCACCTACATCAATTTGCTTCGATAATTACGGAATGATCCTTGTAAATAATGATTGCTTACCAAAGTGCCTTGGGTGTTGAACGGATCTTTTAGGTTTTTGTTGTTCTATAGAATAGAAAAATATGCATATTAATTTATTGTAAGGATCCAATTTAAATAACTATCCAAAGTGAATGGCTTATTATAAAAACATAATATACGATGTGCATATAATCTTAAAATAAATACCAAAAGTTTCTTGGATAAACATCTGAGTTAATATTTAATTTTTCAAATTTAATACATAATGGCTTATACCTAATAACAATAATTTGACTTTCAGTAGTTTGATAAAGATCAAATAAATGATCGAAACGTCACGTCAATAATAATATTGACCGAATACCAAGAAAATAAAAAATTAAAATTATTATAACAATAATTCACGTATGTAAGGTATCTGCCCACATTTCTGTGTTAATTTTTTATTATTATTTATACATAAGAAGAAGAATATTCCAGTACTATTCCTTAATATAATTATACCTTTCATCAAGGCCAATAATAAGGTTCTGAAATTACTGAACGTAGCATTTTTATATTTTGAGAAAAAAACAGGTTAGTCTCTCAATGTCCCAACTGCACATACTCGTCTTTTTTGTATTCTGACGTTGACATTCAACATGATTTTGTTTCGTTCTTATACCACCTGAAACTCTCTTGGAGCCTTTGCGAACACGTCCAAAATTGAAAATTCAACATCAGGAATTATTAAAATTAAAATGAATCTGTTGTCTTCTCTTTTGATTTTTTTTTTCAAATATTTTTAGGATTATTTTATTTTGCGATAATCAATCAATATGTAATAAAGATATTGTATTAATTTAAATTTGAAAAGGCTAAAGAACTTCGGTCAATGGCCTTTTGGAGTTTTGTACCAATAAATTACGTTTTATTATTATTATTATTTTAAGTAATACCATTGTAAAGACAATATCATCCAACTACCGATAGAACTAAAAAACTCATCAAATTTTTTTTCAATTTCCACAAAATGGCAAGTGATTGATTGAAAAGTTCTTAGAGTTTAATATTGTCAATGTACCTATATATTAGCCCTTTTCAGTATGAATTACTTGAATAGCTGTTCAAAATAGAGATTTCTAAATAATTATTAACATGAATGGTACCCTTTGTTGATTAATCCAACACTACGACAATTATAAGATATATTTTTGGAGCAGACGTCTTTCATGTCAAATTCTATGCACCCCTCGTAATTATGGACTATTTCATGATAATAAATTATTGCTTTAGATAAGTTATATTTTTAGTTTCTTACCATTGTCATCTCTCTTTACTTTCTTTGCTTCATCGGCAGCTGAAAATTTTTGTGTAGTTAGTAACAGTCCTATTTTATTATTTACAAGATTTGTACAAATTCGCACCGTAGATGTATAAGTGAAATACGGGGGTCATTCAATAATTCACGAGACAAATTGGTGTAGCTGAACAACTGTGTATTCAATTAGTACAAAATTCCAGCAGGTTTTCAATACAATCCATGTGCATATGTTCTAATTTTCTTATTCTCTTTTTTGTAAATCTTGTTTCCGTACACCTTTAACATCCTTGTATGGATCTCACCTCCGTTAACACCTACTGCTACTTATTCTTTCGCGCTGATATTCGTAATCGTACTTGACTTCTTCAACTAACTGAATTACAGGTTATGTTCACAAAATCTTATTAAGCAGCGGATCAGATGGCATTGCAAAGATGTCAACATGAAATTCTGAAAGTTTCGTATTGATTTATGGAACCATTGTTCACCTACATCAATTTGCCTCGATAATTACTGACTGATCCTTGTAAATAATGAGTGCTTACCAAAGAACCTTGGTTGTTGAGCGGATCTTTTAGGTTTTTGCTCTATACAATAGAAAAATATGGATATTAATTTCTTGTAAGGATCCAATTTAAATAACTATGCAAGGTGAATAGTTTATTATAAAAATATATACGATGTACATATAATCTTAAAATAAATACCAAAAACGAGGCTAGTTTCTCGGAATTAATATTTAATTTTTAAAATTTAATACACGTAATAACAATTATTCAGGTATGTAGGTATTTGCCCAAATTTCTGTGTTAATTTTTTATTATTATTTATAATATTCCATTACTATTCGTAAATTCAATTCTATCTATCATAAAGACCAATAATAAGGTTCTGAGATTTCCGCACGTAGCATTTTTATATTTTGAAAAAAAAAACAGGTTAGTCTCTCAATGTCCCTAATGCACATACTCAGTCTTTTTCTGTATGCTGACGTTGACATTCAAGATGATTTTGTTTTGTTCTTATAATTTAAATAATACCATTTCAAAGTTTTCAATGCATCATCCAACGACTGATAGATAGAACAATCACTTGTCATTTTGTAGAAATTGGAAACAATTTTTTATGAGTTTTTTAGTTCTATCAGTAGTTGGATGATATAGGAATATTGTCTTTATAATGGTATTTTACTTAAAATAATAATAATAACAATAAAACGTAATTTATTGGTATACAAAACTCCAAAAGGCCATTGACCGAAGTCGTATGTTATATATATATTAGCCATTTTCAGTATGAATTACTTCAATAGCTATTTAAAATTGAGATTTCTAAATAATTATCATGCAACACTGATGATGATATATGCGTAAATCGAAACATGTATGTCCCTTTGTTAATTAATCCCACACTGTACAAAAATTATAAGATATACATTTTTGGAGCAAACGTCTTTAATTTCAAATTATATGCACTCCTCGTAATTATGGACTATTTCATGATAATAAATTATTGCTTTGCATAAGTTATATTTTTAGTTTCTTACCAGCATCTCTCTTTACTCTCTTTGATTCTGCGGTAGCTGAAAATGTTTGTGTAGTTAGTAACAGTCCTATTCTATTAATTCTTTTCAGTCAATTGCCAGATTTTTGAAGATTATCAAAATTATACTATATAGCTCCACAAATTATTTTATTGTATTTAGTATTTTGTGGAGCTAACGTTGTATCATTTAAAAATATTAATAAATTATTGTTTTGCACAAGTTAGTTTTTAGTTTCTTACCAGCATGTTTGACACCTCCCCTTAGATGCTTTGCTTCTGTGGCAGCTGAAAATGTTTGTGTAGTTAGTAACAGTCCTATTTTATTAATTTTTTTTAGTCAATTACCAATTAAAAAACACAAAGAAGACAGCACTCAATAGTCTATAAATCTAGCCCCAAAAGAATTCTATGGTCTATCGGAGGGTTAGGTTGTGTAGTGGTTTTCGTGCTATATTCATATAAGAGTCCATTCCGTATGGTAATATTATATACCAAGAAACACATGATTATAATAAAATATTGTCAAGTTCATATCTAAACCACAGCATAATAAGTACAGCATTCCGAGTCCACGTTGGCACTTTGAACTAATAATTTCAAACTGTGACGTATGACGCCGCCATTTTGGGTTAAAAGGCAGTGCCTGACTAAAAATAATTATAGTTTTCGATTTCTAACCACAGTACTGTATTTTTGTAAAAATATTTAAGTACATATCTAATAATATCGCTGTCAATTTCAGAAATATTTGTGGTATGTCATAGTGATTGAAAACAGTCTTGAGTGGTGTTATCAGGTAAATGTTGACATGATTGTGTGATTTTTAATAATAATAAAGACTTTATTAGTAAAAAAAAGACATTTTTACAAAAGTTGAAGCAGTGCTTCCTAACTTAACCTAAATTTAACTTATATTTTAGCTTAAACCTATTATTAACTTATAAATTATTTTTTGCAAAAGTTAGTTTTTAGTTTCTTACCAGCATGTTTGATATCTCCCCTTAGATGCTTTGCTTCTGTGCCAGCTGAAAATGTTTGTATAGTTAGTAACACTCCTATTTCATTAATTATTTTTAGATAATTACCAGATTTTTGAAGATTATCAAAACTATACACTTAGCTACAACCACAAAACGAAGTTTGAAAAACTAAAAAACACGAAGAAGACAGCACTCAATAGTCCGTTACTATAAATCTAGCCACAAATGAATTTTATGCTCTATCGGAGGGTTAGGTTGTGTAGTGGTTTACGTGCTATATTCATATAAAACTCCATTCCGTATGGTAATATTATATACCAAAAAACACATGCTTATAATAAAATGTTGTCAAGTTCATATCTAAACAAATTATTTATAATCAAGTCAAAAACTCCATTGTTACCGAACAGCATGGCATTTTCCGAAAGCTCAGTTTTTACAAACAATATAACCCGCTGTTGGAGGAGGTCTGCAAGTCGACACAATATATTTATACAGATTTCTCGAAGGCCTTTGATAAGTTAAACCATTCCACCATTATCCAAAAAATTAATATTACCGGAATCAATAATCATCTGTTAAGGTTCTTTAGATCTTATCTAACTGATTGTCGACTTTTCGTGGAATACAATGGAATTAGATCCCAAGAATTTGTGACGACCAGCGGCGCGCCCCAAGGAAGTAATCTGTCCCCTTTGATTTTCTCGATATATGTTAACGATATTGGGGAGACTTTGTCTAGTCATTTTCTATTATTCGCGGATGATTTCACATTGTTTCGCGCGACCCAGTGTGAGTCCGACTGCCAGGAGTTGCAGAAGGATTTAGGAACTGTTGGGAACTGGTGTACTATAAACAGACTACCACTAAACATTAACAAATGCAAACTTCTGAGTTTCAGTAAGAGGCAGGTGTCAATTCGGTACAATTATACTCTGAATGGGTCTGTATTGGAACTGCACAATGTCGCCAGGGACCTTGGGATTCTCGTTGACAGCGATCTGACTTTTAACCAACATATATTGGAAGTAACACAGAGTACACTTCGCACTTTGGGATTCATATTTAGAAATACATTTGAATTTCAAAACGTCAAATGTCTTAAGTCTCTGTATACAGCACTGGTAAGATCCAAATTAGAGTATGCTTCAATTTTATGGTCACCAGTTTATCAGGTTCATGTCGAGAGAATCGAGAGGGTACAGAGAAAATTTTTAAAATATTTATTCTCCAAGGTTAGTGTTCACTTCTCTGTGAGGGGTTTTGATCATAGTATACTTCTCCGGACCCTCGACTTGCAATCGCTCCTCACTCGCAGAGTTTGCGCGGGTCAGATATTTGTTTTCAAGTTGCTGAATACATTAATTGATTGTCCTCATCTTCTGGCGACAATAAACATTCGAGTCCCGCAATATAATTCTTGCAATAGTTACTTATTCGAGGTTCAATTTCATCGAACCAACTATGAAGGAAGGGCACCTGTCGACGTAGCATGCCGTTGGACCAATTTTAAGAGAATTGAATTTTTTTGACGAAGATATTGATAAGTTTAGGAATGGGTTGCGGAGTTTCATGGATAGAGTTGTTGATCATTGACGGCCTTTGCTTTGCTTTTCTGTTAAACGCTTGTTTTATGTATTTATACTAAATTGTTAAATTGGGGGTACATGTGGCTATTTAAAAATATTAATAAATTATTGTTTTGCAAAAGTTAGTTTTTAGTTTCTTACCAGCATGTTTCGCACCTCCCCTTAGATGCTTTGCTTCTGTGCCAGCTGAAAATGTTTGTGTAGTTAGTAACAGTCCTATTTTGTTAATTCTTTTTAGTCAATTACCAGATTTTTGAAGATTATAAAAATTATACACTTAGCTACAACCACAAAACGAAGTTTGAAAAACTAAAAAACAAGAAGAAGACAGCACTCAATAGTCCGTTACTATAAATCTAGCCACAAATGAATTCTATGCTCTATCGGAGGGTTAGGTTGTGTAGTGGTTTACGTGCTATATTCATATAAAACTCCATTCCGTACCAAAAAACACATGATTATAATAAAATGTTGTCAAGTTCATATCTAAAAGTCATTCATTTTGACTTGGTTGAGTAAATTACTAGATTATACCTACCTACAGTTAATTGTCACCATCAATATAATATACAACAAGTAGAAGCCAAGAAGTTAGATTTTGGTCTGTGACTAGATAGCCTTTTTGATTGTATCAAGATAGCATAAAAGCATATATTAACTTATAAATTATTTTTTGCCAAAGTTAGTTTTTAGTTTCTTACCAGCATGTTTGACACCTCCCCTTAGATGCTTTGCTTCTGTGCCAGCTGAAAATAATATTTTTTTTTTCTGAAGTAATCCATCTATCGAGGAGTGAATATTACTATTGAATAAAAGGCGTCTACTCCACAAAATGATTTATATATACGTTGAAATTTCTTATTTTCATCTGCCAGACATGTTTGGGACACATACGTCCATCATCAGTGGCTTAAGGAACCTTATACATTTGATTTGTAATCCTTCAGCAGCCGTAGTATTGTAGGCTCTTACCATTTAATTATTTAATTATTAAAAATTCAACTTGTTCATCGAAGATGATTAAAAAGAAAAAGTCAAGGATACAAATAACAAAAATTTACAAATGTTCAACAATATTTTAACTTCAATTATATCTTAATTTTATTAATTTGACCAAAAAATTTTTTCCATCAGAGTGCTTGTATAAACGTTTAAATCGAAACCCATGTAAATCTCTCTGTTTAATTGTATGAAGTATACCCTCACATGTAACAAATTGTATAAGGTTCCTTAAGCCACTGATGATGGACGTATGTGTCCGAAACATGTCTGGCAGATGAAAATAAGAAATTTCAACGTATATATAAATCATTTTGTGGAGTAGACGCCTTTTATTCAATAGTAATAAATTTTTGTTTTGCAAAAGTTAGTTTTTTGTTTCTTACCAGCATGTTTGAGATCTCTCTTAACTTTCTTTGGTCGATGGCCTCCTGCAAAGTTTGGTTTTATTAGTAATCGTCGTATTTAATATTAAAAATTTTTATTTATTAATAAAATATATATTATTATGCATTTGTCATACCAAAAGACTTCTTTCCTCCTAGCGCCTTCTTTTCTGTAGCTGAAAATTTAAATTTGTTGATTAATATTGTTCAAAAATATATAAAAATTTCCTCATACCATATTTCTTGTCACCCTTCTTTGCATGATCGGAGGCTAAAATAAAACGATATTTCGTAAAAACGCTTAATTTATCAGTCAGGTTTTAGTTACAGCCTTATATAGGGTGTCCGAAAATTAACGCAAGATTTGATTTAAATAGAAAACACAGTTTTTAGTCTTTTGCTTCTAAGTTTTTACACATACGCACTCGTTTCTCGAAATTTTCAATGACGATGCTGCATAAATGTAGCTGAATTTCGTTGATGCAGCCTTGAATGAAGTTTAAATAACCCCCTAAAAAGAAACCTAATGGTGTTAAATCTCACGATCTAGGGGGCCAATTCTGATCACCTAAACGTGTGTTTCACGGGCTGTATCGCATGTGGCACCATCTTGTTGAAACCACATATTGGCCACATCAATATCATCCAATTTCGGCAAAAAGAACTGTGTTATCATGTCGCGATATCGAGCACTAGTAACAGTCACTGCTTGACCAAAAAAATATGGTCCAATTATGCATCCAGCAGTACAAGTGACGCTGAACGTTCAGGTCGTCCAAAAGAAGTCGTTACGTCAGAAATCGTTGATAAAATCCATGGAATGGTATTTGAAAATCGAAGACTGAAAGTGCACGAGCTGGCAGACATCCCAACTGAGCGGATGCATCACATTTTTCATGAATTTTTGTATATGGAAAAGCAGTTCGCGCGATAGGTGCCGCGATTCCTCACAATCCACCACAAATACAACCGTGTGACCAGTTTTTGCGCCGTCTCGTTACCGTAGATGACCAAGAAACAATCGAAACAGAGGGTTTCTATGGGTGAACGTGTACCGAACAAGGCTAAAATGGGTCTGTAGGCCAACAAAGTCATGGCCACAGTTTTCTAGGACTCGATCGATTATCTTGAAAAGGGTAAAACGGTTACCGGTACTCGAAAAATTTGTTGATGCTGAATAATCCACTCTGCAAACTCTCTTCGATGTGCATGGTCATTAGGCTTCAGTTGTTGCGTTAATTGAATTTTGTAAGCATGGAGACACAGATCTTTAGTGAGTATACACTGTAGAGAGCTCCTTGCCGAATTGAGGTTCCTGGATTGTCATTTGAACGGCTTGTTTTTGGACGATCAGTGTGTTTGGTGTCTCCAACGGATCCTGTCTTCCCTAAATTTTTCAATTTACCTCTTCACAGTTGACGAAGTTAAAACACTATTCCGACCATATTTTGTATGAAATTTTCGAACTGCGGCCGCCAAGCTTTCATTATTTTTGAAATATTGTTCAATAATGAAGACGCGTTGTTCTATCGTGTAACGCTCTTTTTTTACAAACCCCAAACTGTCAGCTGTCGATTTGTTTTCTTTTTAGGGTTCTCAACACTTTCCTGCATAAATGGCGGCAAATTCAAATATTGCGTTAATTTTGAAACAACCTTTACCTACTCAAATATTGTAAAATTATTGTTGCATTATTCTGGAGAGTACACCTTGCAGAAAACAATTTTAATTAAATGACTACATCTCCTGTCTTGTCAGTAGCCCATCGTTTTAACCCCGTTTTACCGTACCGGGTGATCAACCATAATGTCGCACCCCTTTCTATTTTTTAGTTTAGGTGTGTCGTATAAAAAAATTGGAAACATGATCAGTATACAGGGAAAAATATAAAGTTTATTTTTTCTGAATGGATCACCCTATATATAAATTATAACTTTCAGATCAAGAAATGAATAAACAATGATTAAATTAATTTTAGATGTGCAATTAAATATAAAAGTGCTCTACTGGGCATCCATTTTCTTCAACGCATCGTCTAAGAGTTCTCAATGAATCTCTTAGATTAATATTTAAAATATTGATTTCATTCCGCATCAAATATTTAAGATGATTCAGGTTTTCATATAACCCCAAAGAAATGCATCCATAGTTGTTAAATCGGGTCTGTTTGCAGGCCATTTAATTGGAGCATTTCTTCAGGTTCATATACTGTTGAAAAACTTCTTTTTCCAAGAAATCTAAACAGCCGGCTCTATTTAAAAATAGGGACCAACAACTCGATCACCCCGAATACCACACCACACATTCACAGATTGTCAACTTGGATCTTAAATTCCCACTCGTCCACAAAACAGTTTTCAAAAGTTATTTATTTTCAATAAACATTTTGTAAACCTTATGCTTCTTGATTTGGTGATAACTTTTTAAATGCGAATATTTCAGAAACGGTTGAATTTAGATATATGGTATATCATATGAATTATGCTTAAAATTTTACGAGGATTCGAAAAATGCTCCGTTCAGAAAAAATCAGTACATATATAACCAAACATTTAAATTTTTTTAGACACTTAAAATAAAAAAGATTAATAGGGGCGACTTTATCACCCGGTACATTTCAGTTATTTGTTTCAAGGTTTTCCTTAAGTAACTACGTTATTTGCCTATGTATGTCTCCAAAGAAAATAATCCAACATAGAAAATCAACGCGATGCTTTGCAAAAATAAACTTGAAAAGGTCTCTAAAATAATCTCTCTTACGAAGTCTTGAAACACCAGAAAGAATCTTCAACTGCATCTACATTATTTGTGCAATTGTTCCCGTCACACAAACCAAAGAAAGCTTAAGCTATGGTGTGAAAAAATTTAGGAACTCAAAAAGATTGACACCGTTACATGCAAATGAATGAATTGAAGAATACGGCTACGAAATACATACGTCCCGCATTTACGCCTTTATAAGCACGCATAAATTGTGATGTGAATGTAATCTCACGTGACGTGATAATAGTCTGTCTCTGCCTTTAGTGTATGCCTCTTCCGGTTTAAAAAGTAGGAGTAGGGAGCAAAAACTATTTACAATTTAACCGAAGAAATAATTATATCATCTTTCATAACGTTACCGTCTGTTGTTATTAATTAACACCTGTTTATTTAGTAATTAATTATTCGCTTAATATTAAACTCATTTACTAACGGACTACTTCAAAAACTATTGAATTATTCGTTTCCTACCAAATTTGAACTTCTTTGTTTCTCCAGCAGCTCTGGCAAATCTGGGTGATGGTGGCACTAAAAACAACATAACACTTTAATTTAAATTCAAAAAAATTATACGTGGTGGTAATTTCGAAAAGTAGTCAACTAAAACTTTAAAGCAAGAACAAACTTATTATTTATTATTTTCCTGCTCCACTGATATTCCAATTTCAATGTTTTTTGTTATGTGTAAAACTGACAAATTCGTAACGGCTGACGTAAAAAATGTGAGAAACCAAAAGACAATACTTTTAAACAGTTTAATATCGAAGTCGATAGTCAGATTTCATTGACTCAATTGTTGTTTACATTTCATGAGAAGCGCTATACGACTGGACATGCGCCGAAACGGTTAAAACTTATTATCGAAATCAATGGTCTATTGGGTAAACGTTCCATTCGATGTTCGTCCTTGAGATTTCACAATTCGCCAGGCATAAGATCAATGAAAAATATTTTTGAAGACAATACATTCCGCGTCTTGCTCAAGAACTTGGCATTTCTTTGGCGTCAACCTGTCGATTTAGACAAAAAGACTTAGCGATTCAGCCTTGTAAAACCGCGTGCATTCACTTAGTGGCCGCTCATTTCTGGTGGACTGGCTTCGTTAACAAGCAGAATTGCCGAATTTGGCGTGATGAAAATCCGCGGGAGGTTATCAGATCTCAAGCCATTCCCAAATAGTGACTTTGCAATGTGAGCGTTGACCGGTATAGGGTCATAATAACAGATTGTTTCTCCCTTGGGTGAATGGAAATGATTTAAAAAATGCATTGTTTCAACAACACGGTACTACGTGCCATACCTTGCATAAATCATTGACATTATTGCATGAGAATTTCCAAGAATACAGAGCTTTAGAAAATGCAAGGTGACAACGTCACACCACAGGCAGTTGCCGCCTTAAAGGTGTGGCAAGGTAAAATTGTATCTCTGGAATTGAAGCCACCAGGTTTACTCATACATGCTTTCCAATAAAACTAACACACATACACAATTTGTCTTATTACAATTCGCAGATCCAGCGTTTCTATTCCAAAATCCTTTACTTATATCAAAAATAATTAACACAATCTTCCTCGACCGCCGAGAGTTGGTAAGTCAATAAAATTCGTTACCGTGTCTTATATAAACGTAAACGAAGTTTTCGGGTGTTAGGGTACCAAAATCAAAACTCTATCTCCAATTGTGATGTTTGGCCATATATTACGACACCATCAGATCTTTTTTTGTGTAGAACTGGTTTTAGATGTGGTTGTTTTAAATTAGATCCACCTGTGAAAGCGTAATATGAATTGTTAAATACTTATATATGTGTCCATACATTTCAATTCTGTTCTGATCTGATGATACCAATATATAAAGAAACGTCACAATTGAAGATAGTGTTTTGATTATGGGATCCTAATACCTGTAAAATTATTTTACGTTATAATGAAACTTTTAAACAAGACCTGATCACGAATCCACTGGTTTCGTGACAGGATCACAATGATATTGCTGTAGCTTTTAACAAATAAATAAATTTTCTGTATTTTGTTCTTGACAATAAAGATAAAAGTTGATTCATTGACCTAAGTAATTTTCAGTGAATATGGTACTTACAAACGCTTTGTACATCGGCTGCATATTTTGGGAATGTTCCTGCAAATTTGAAAGAAAACTTTTACATATTATTATAGAATTAAGAATATCAATTAATTGATATATTTATTAGAGGGACAAATTAAATTGATTTTGAATAAAATTATAGTTGCAGAAATTAAGTAACACTTGCGTTTTCAAAGAAATTCAGCTAACTGGTTCTAATAAAATAATTATTGTGCAATTGCAATTTCGACATAAACATTGTATTATTTTCATTCTTTCCAATAAACTAACGTAACAAACTAACTAATTTATTCAAAAATCAGAAAAAAAAGTATTGTCAGAGCTGGGATTCGAATCCATAAGCTTCAACTTGATAAAGTACTCAATTACTACATATTATATTTTTATAAGATATCAGTATAGGTTCCAACTACCTAACTGGTGAAATTTTAAAGAAGATAAAAAATTCTTTAAAATGATGTGCCATTCGACCCCTACTGATATATAAAAATTTAGCGGTTCTGTCCACCCCTATCACAGGGGTTAAGCGATTTCAGCCAAAATCCAATGGCTTCATCCTAGGACTGCCCCAAACTCATATACCAAAATTTAGCTCAATTGGTTAACGCGTTTGGGCGCTATCGTGTTAGAATACATACAGACTTCCATCTGGAAATGGTCTTAATCGTATCAGGGAACTCAATTTTTTTTAGTGCATTCAAAACACTTTCCCTGTGTAGGAAAGTAAAAGATGAAACTCACAAAGCATTAATTTCGAGAAAATTGATTAAAAAAGTAAAACCGCTATATGTATTTAAAGGTTTCTTCTTTTGGTTTTTACTTATTGATATTGAGTATTAAATAAAAGAAACAAAAACTTTTAAAGTCAACTCCACACAATATGTAATCCAATTATGAAAACGGAAACTAGTTTCGGCTTAACAAGCCATCATCACGGCACGGCATCGTTTATTAAGTATTAGGTTAAATATTTGGAAGTAATAATTTTTGGTCATTGGTGTACAAAGGTCAGATAAAATGGGTTAAGTATTGTACTTCCCAGTAACAACAGGACTTCCAATGGGACACTTTAAGACCAATAGCTTTTTAAATGATCAGTCCATTTTAGAAAAATTCTCTGGTCTTCGCGACTTACAACTTTGAAACGGTCGGGTTTTACACGAGCATTCCGAATTTGTTCATAACGTAAAATAACTTGGTAACGAAATAGATCTATTTTTTTTTTAATATACCAGTTAATCTGACATGTTGTCAAGTCGCAATTACATTGTAATTTATACAGGGCGAGTAATTTTATTTTACAATTCCGGTAAAATTTTACACTCAATTTTCTCGAGTACTATGGAGGTGTTTATGAATTCGGGGGTTCTGTGCACCCCGTTCACAGTGTTAAAACGATTTTAACCATACACTAGTGGGTTCGTCCTACGATTCATCCAAAATTTAGCTCTATTTGTTGAAGCGTTTAGGCGCTATCGTGGAAGAATACATACAGGCACATAGACAGACAGTTGCGCCGATGGATTGGGCGAAGGGATGAATCAAAGGACCTGCTCTGACGCCAGACCTAACCCCTACGGACTTTTTTGTTTGGGGTATGCTTGACTTTTGATCCTCACTGTTTATATGTTTTATAATTATTTATATAGCGCTTGTCATTCCTCACCATAATGACTAGCTGTGATATTTCGAATTATTCCAAGCCTCCTTTTCGCTAGGTCCTTAATATAGGCACCTAAAATTTAAGGCATTTTGTTAAAATAAGTTATCATTAATCCTACTCGCGCTATTCTTACGGTATTTCTCCGGATTGTAACGTTTTGATAATTTATGGCCAGCAGCAGCTAAAAATAAATCTTGTTAATCACAAAATTCGCTAGGCTCTACCATGTTTTTGTGCGTTCCACCTCATCAGTGATCTTTATTATATCAATGTTTTACAGACTCGATTGCTATACTGGAGACTAAACCCGAAACGTTTGATTTTTACGCAGCGAAAGGCTATCTATTACTTTGGAATACTTGGAAATTGATAGAAGGGCTATCATTATTTTTACCTCTTACTCGTATACAAGTTATTGTTGTTTGAATAATTATTAACTAAGTGAAGCTTAATTAAATTATTGTTTTGGTGCATTAAAAATTTGTGATTTTAGGCCGGCTTAAGCACAAGCCTAGCTTTAGTACATACGGTGAATATGGCCATAAGTACTTAAATTTAAAAAAATGTTATTTTTACATTTTTTGACAGTTATAACAACCAATTAAATTTTGTTATTTCTTGTCATGTGAGAGCATTCATCCAATTAGTTCAACATTTATCTGAAAACTATCCTCGGGTAGTTTTCAATCACTATACCCCCGATTGTTTAAAAAAAAATGTCTGCCCCAATATCCCTCTGACATTGACACATGCCTCATAATTTTATGTCAAATTTCTCAAGCCCGTTTGTTGGCTGGCGTCGAGTCCGGCTGTTACCAAGCACCGTGCTTTCGATTGTCCTAAAATAATCTCGTTTATTATCAATGTCGTTGGGATACTATAGCTGACAAATTACCTATTATCTCTTATATTTGTAGACTTATTTATTTTTAAAATTGAATCCCCCAGCATCTTACCTTTTGGTTTGTCTACTGCTTGACGGACTTCTCGCTTTGGACCTAGTACACAATATTTGAAATATTAGTGAAAAATTCATGTTACCCCACAAATATTTGTAGTTTGATGGTATTTTTATCTGTATGATAGGTCAAATAGAAACAAAATTGTAGGTCAATCCTATGTACCACTGCTTTGACAAAAAATTCAAAGTAGGTTTCCTGTAGATTCTGTTTTGAATTGAAGCATAAAAATAACATCAAACTATCGAGTGTTCCTTTTATATTGAAACTGAAAGATATTTTCAAAAAAAAAAAAAAAGAAATGATGACAAATGGGAATTCTTTTTAAAGTACAACTAGGGGGTAATAATATACTTGACTATAGATGTTAAAATTTTGTGCAGTGGCGGGTCGTTAGGATAGGTCTCTGAGGCCGCGCCTCATCTTCACAGATTGCATTACACCATATTTATTCCCAATATAAATATCTGATTGTATTCTGTATTTAAAATAAAATAAATGCCTGATTAAAATATCAATTTGCTTAAAAAAGGTCCCTAACGTGTTGATTGAAATCACGATCTGCTGTTTCGTTTCCCGTGATGTGAGATGGCACCCAAAATGAAAGCTGGATGGAAGAATATTGTTTTGTTTTTCTTGTTGTATGCCGTTTATCGCGTTTTTATTGAAATAGTATTTGAAAGCATTTTATGCATCTAATCTTGTGTGATTTTTGCTTGTAAAGTGAGTTGATGATGGTTAGCGGAACACGAAACAATTCACTATTTTCGCGTAGATGATAAATATTTTTTTGCGAATATAATTATTCTTTTGCGATACGTTTTTAATAAACTGCATGAAATATTAAAACAAAAATTCAAACGGCATATTATTGTTCATAAAATTAAAATTTACCATAATTTAAGCTACCCCTCTAACAATCAACGTTTACGAGATCCCAATATGGCATATTATATAAAGCTTATCAAGTGGACTTGCAAAAATAATTATGGATAACATGGTATTAAAGAAACATAAGAATATAGTACAAAATACAAGAGATGTAAAATATGCTAAAAGAGTGGAAAGTAAACTACGGAAAACTGCATAAAAATTCAATATCCAACTACATGAGATGTTAAAAAAATGTCAAAATACTTTTCATAAGAAATACAGTTCGTTTATTAATAAAAAGCTACCAATTTTTGAAAATTTCAAAATATTTTTATGCAATCACAATATTAAAGAAAATAAAAATGGTTTTGTAGATCCACTTACCTTCGTCGTCTCCATAGGCATTAGCAATTAAAACACAAGCAACCGCTAATGTAGTAAGTACAAATTTCACACCCATGTTTGTTGTGTGTAGAAAAGTAAAGTTCGGAAGGTATTTATATAAATCGGTAAAGCAATAAGTTGTCAAAAAAATAAAATAAAACATTATTGAATCAACGATAAATTATATTACAATATAATTGAAATTTCAAAGTTTTGCGTCTTGATATATGGCATATACCTACTATAGTTTTTTGATTTATAGACTAATAATTTTATTAGTTTTATGAAATACAAAATAAAATTCATTTCGCATCAGTTGGTTTATTTTAGTTGGTATCTTCGGCCGACAAATTTATGCTAGCTAACGTTGCACAGCTTCTTCCGTTTCAGTTTAACCGCGCTGACACAAAGCTGCTCTGAAGAAGCTGACAGAATAATCAGCGAAACGTTAGCTAGTATACATTTGACTTAGGATTTATACAGAAGTATTTGTTTCTATAAGTTCAGTTTTCTATCAAAAAAATTATATCGGTTGCATTACGCCTTCTTTCATTACGCTGATCAAAGTAACACTTACCAAACATGAACAGTTTAATTTTTCGCTAAATTGGAGAAATTAAGTTATCAACATTTACTTAAAAAATTTTAAAACAAAAGGTTACATTTTAAAACATCAAGTTTACGTCTAAGGCTACGGAGAACTTTTCCAGCTTTTCATTGTCATATATTTTTGAAAAAAATCAGACCACCTATTGTTATTTTTTTCACTCTAACATCGACTTTAACAACTGTACTCTTAATGTTCCCTGAGTTCAATTTTTAACTTTAACTTTTAATAGTTATTACTTCGTGTTCTAGGACCTAATTTGATTAGTTTTGAAGTCACAAATGTATTGTTAAATAATTTAGAGAGAGTACTTTAAAATTGTATACTTTTATAGAGACAACCTTTAATAAAGAAGAGCTTTAAAAGTAAAACTATAAAAGTAAATATTTAACAAATACATACGACTTTAAAAAAGAAAACTTTAGAAAAAAATTGGCTTTCTAAATGTCGTAATTCTTGGAAAAATACTTATTCTAATATTACTTTAAGAAATTCGTATAATTAAATTAAATAAGTAAAGAATTCATTGATGAAATCTAATATAATTACGATTAAAACAAATACGTCTCCAATTTTTTTTTTTTAAGAAGTAGTCCATTTTTGAAGAGCAGTGATAAATTATGATCTAGGAAATCAACGTCAAAACTCCACAAATATTTATCTATAGTAAATTCACATTTGAAGTTTTTTAGTGCCAGACATGTTTCGAGCAAATTGGCTCATCTTCGGTTTCTTTCTTTTTATCTTCTAACAGAGTGCAATTCTTATTGTATATATTTATTGCAAACAGTAATTATGTGGAAAGAGGATTTTATAAACATGGAATAATACATCGGGCAAATAGCCTCCACGGCTTTACATACACATACGAACTCGTTTTTCGAAAATTTCCATGACGATTCTGCATAAATGTGGCTGAATTTCATCGATGCAGCGTTGAAGCTCCTCCTTTAATGCACGCGTGGTTGTGGGTTTGTTGGCATAGACCTGTGATATTAAATAACCCCATAAAAGGAAATCTAATGGTGTTAAATCACACGATGTAGGGGGTCAATTCTGATTACCAAAACGAGAGAGTAGACGACCTGGAAATGTCTCATAGTCGTAGTGAGTGACACGTGTGAAAATGTGCTTCGTCGCTTAGGATGATTTTGCTCGAAAAATTTGTTGATGCTGAATAATCCATTCTGCAACCTCTCTTCGCTGTGCATGCTCATTAGGCTTCAGTTGTTGTGTTAATTTTGTAAGCATGGAGACACAGATCTTTAGTGAATATACGCTGTAGAGAGCTTCTTGTCCACGACACCGAATTGAGGTACCTGGATTGTCACCGACACTCTCACGCACTGCTTCGATATTGACATTTGAACGGGTTGTTTTTGGACGACCAGTGTGTTTGGCGTCTACAACGGATCCTGTCTCCCGGAATTTTTCAAATAATCTTAATCTCTTCACAGTTAAAACACTATTCCGTATGCAATCTTCGAATTGCGACCGCCAAGCTCTCATTATTTTTGAAATATTGTTCAATAATGAAGACACGTTGTTCTATCGTGTAACGCTCCATTTTTACTAAACCTAAACTGTCAGCTGTCGATTTGTTTTATTTTTAGGGTTGCCAACACTTTCGTGCATAAATGCGGCAAATTTGAATCTTGCCTTAATTTGGGGACACCCTTTATAATTTTAGATTAGATTCCATCACAACAATCATATTTCTCCACTAATTTAGTAGTCCAAAAAAATAACAAAATTGATACCACTGATGACGAGTATTTATATATTCAAAACGTGTATGAAATACTAAAATAAATAAATATAAAAATGTTTTGTGGAGTTGCGACTTTTGCTTTCAAAAATTATTTATAAAAAACTCTGATTATAAAACTTTGAAACTTGAAGGATTAAGTATATGATAATTTAGTACTTTTTGGAAGACATATTGGATTTATTTGAAAAAACGTAAAAAACCTTCACTTTGAAAGCCCTCTAGCGCCCAAACGAAGCAATTTTGTATATAGATAATTCGAGCTCAATTATCATATTTTCGGCCAAGGATTGACCAAAATTCGCTAGTCCTACAATAGATCTAGGTCAATATTTTTACTATGTCTATGTTTTTGCCTCTGTCTTCCTCGACCTACCACTACTTTTATTCTACTTAGTGGTTTTATTTCAAATAAATTTATAAATATATATTATATATTTTTTGCAGCCATCAAGGCAAGGTTTAATACCACTACCCCCAACACGAAGACCAAAGCAACGACCACATATATGTCATTGTGAGATTACAGACCCTCAAAATTCCGATGAACGGGATATACTAGCACGAGAAGAGAAGCGTCGTCAAAAAGAAGAAAGGATTCGAAAAAAGTTGAGAAAACAACGCAAAAAAGAAATGGTAATTTAATTTATAGACCTACTAATATGCAAGTTGGACCACAATTGTCAATCAATACTTCTCCCCTTAGTAATCAATTCGGAACAAACATTATTTATTTTTGGTATTCTTTCAACCGCACCTTAGAAGTATCGCACGACAATTTTGGTTCACCTTGTATAAAGTCCATTTAAAAGTGTCTCACAATTATTGACGTCTGAAATGGTGTTTATCATTATTTTTTTCCTGCTCTCAAAAACTTCGTCAACCGCAAGTTTCGTTATATATAATTTTTTATCACATGTTATCATACGTAGAAGATGTAAAATTTTAGCGAATTTAGTTCTGGAGATCCATTACGCCTTGTTACTGGTGGCTTATGTCTGGGACGGGTTTGGAGGAGTCGATACGACATTGCAAAATTTAATTCCATTAAAATTATTGCTTATGTTTTCCTGGAAGAAATTCAAGTACTAGTTCTTCGTGACCCACAATTAAAGTGGAATGAAATCCTCTGTTGTTTTTTTTTCTGCACTAAACTTTGGTCTACCTGTATAATAGATATTGCAACTATTGTTTGTCAAGGTGTATGTGGTTATTTGCTGGCGTACAATTTTCAACGAGATCGATACTACTAAATATACCAGATTCCAACATTTACCTAAAATAAAGACTCTTATAGAAATCTATTATTACCATAAACTGTAATTAATTGCTGTTTTTTTTTTGTTCGATCTAGATGGCAAAAGAATGTTCGTTGGAGAAGATGAACTGTTTCGAGCATGACAATGACCATTGGAAAACGGCTCCAATGTGGACGGCTGGACCATTTTGTTTTTGCATGAATGCAAATAACAATACGTATTCATGTGTCAGAACAATAAATGCAACGCATAATTTTTTATATTGCGAATTTACAACTGGATTTATTACATTTTATAATTTGAGAATAGGTATGAATTAGTTAGTGTATATTACACAAATGTACTGAAAACATTTCATTTTTTCATATTTACATAAGTAACGGGTGGGCAAAGTTGCACGCAATTCGTTTGCATCGCAATGTCTTCGGAAATACGAGAATATTCACGCAGATCGTTTATTGAAATTTCGTTACACTTCGGGTATCTCTCACACTACATTTCGATCACAGTTCCGTTTCGGTTATTTGACGTGTCTAAAAGCGATACCGAGCGAACCGTCGTTTCGATTCAATACCAAGTTTCGGTATCACTCTCTGCAAACGGGAGACGCGATTCATAAAAATTTTTTTTTTGTGAATTCATTTCTAAATTTTTATATTTTAGATCCCTTTGAATTGCAAAATCGATATGACCAGCTGAAACCAGAAGAACAATCGTACTTGCATGATTTGTTACAAAGACTAATGGCATGTAAAGGAAAAGCTTGTACGATTAATCATAATGGTCAAGCCGGTATAATACCGAAGAATCGTAACAATATGCTTCCAATCCATGCCGTTGGACAACAAAGGTTTAAGAAGCGGAAATTTGTCGATGGTAAGATATGTTTAGTTATACATATAGTATATTCTATGGATAGCGTTTCTACATGATGCGCGGCGGCGCAGGCACATACCACTTCTTGTAAATAATAGCAAAAGACGTAGGGAGTTTCTTGGAGAAGAGATAATTATTAGGACACGAACAAGTGTTACCTACCAATCCTTGGCTTCTGTTCCTATCAGCCAACATCTAGTATTTTCTAGAAAATTCACGCTGCAATAATTTGCGGACATAAAATATTCTAACCTAATATTGATTTTCATTTGTAGTCTTGAGGCTACAAATTCAGAAAACACATTATGTTCGGGTTGGAGCAGTATAACAAGATTTATAATCATTTACTTGATTCGGTTAATTAATAAAACCACCTGAATCTGAAGTACAATGCACGACTCATAGCACTGGTTAAAAAAACTCAATATGATGCCGACCCACTTTTATGACTACCCTTTTCCAAGAGTATTTCAAAAAACATCAAGTTGATTTCAAAAAGTGTTAATTGTATTCCAAATAAATAGTTAATTTAATTTCAAAAAGTGTCACAATCACCTCCAAAATTTGTATTTTCGATGCACAACTCATAGCACTGGTTAAAAAAACTCAATATGGTGCCGGTCCACTTTTCTGACTACCCTTTTCCAACAGTATTTCAAAAAACATCAAGTTGATTTCAAAAAGTGTTAACTGTATTCCAAAATAGTTAATTCAATTTCAAAAAGTGTCACAATCACCTCCAAAATTTGTATTTTCGACCAAATAGTCTCGATTGGGTTTAACATTGGACAATACGGTATTAATCTTAAGACAGTTACTCTTGTCTCAACTAGGGCTTCTTGTAACCTTGAATGGCACGGAGCATTATCGCACCGATAATGCAATTGATTCGCTAAATTTTCCCATTGCTATGGAAGATGTAAAATTCTCTCATTAGCAGCAGTTGCATTAAGATTCGCGACGACGCCTGACAAAATGGCTCTAATTAAATAAATACGCGGCGCCCTTCCAGCATTTTGCATTCAAATGACTAATTTGAAATACACTTTTCGAAATATACGTAACAATTAGAGAATTCAAATGCCAGTTACTTTTTGAGAATCAAATGACTATTTTTCAAATACTGTTGGAAAAGGTGTATGTAGATCACACTAACGTTTAAATTTCCTTATATTGAGCACTATACTCAAAGTCGTCCCAAAGGTGCATATTTAATATCTAATACCTGCTATATTTTTGGTAACATTATTATACAGGGTGGCACATTTATGTGTGAGATATCAACCCTATACTGCCTAGGTCCAGTAGTTTTTGAAATATTTATAAATAAGGGATAATTTTGACATACAGGCGTTGTGTTTACTACAGAAATAGATACCAATTTTTCGTGTCAGGTCCAATTGAATTTCCTTCTTTTATCCGTTTTACTGAATTTCATTACCTTAAGGAAAACCATTTTCTCATAAAAAATGTTCAAAAAGAAAAAGATTTTATTCTATTTGATCTTAAATCGCCCAAAAATATGTGTTTAAACAATTTTATTTTTTAAGAGCGTCTTTATTTGTAAATTATTAAAATAAAGCTGTAACTTTTTTGTTTTAATAGAAAAAAAACTAATAGTGACAAAAAATTGCGATTTTGTGGTTTTGTTTTTAGAAAATGTGGCTACCCTGAAAAATTGGGGAATTCAAATGGACCTGACACGAAAAATTGATATGTTTTTGGTTTCTGTGGACCACAACGCAACGCCTAAAATTTATGTCAAAATTAACCCTTATTTACAAATATTTCAAAAACTACTGGACCTAGACATATCCCCTTATGTCATTTATTTATGTTAAAATATACAGGGTGTCGCATTAAGAAAAAGCTAGTTTAGTCTGCTGCGATTGAAAACATTTTTGGTTTGTACATCTCTTCGTTTATAGTTATTGAGATATCTTCCGCCCACACACTAATGGGCCACCCTGTATAAGTTCCTATATTAACAAAAACAAATTGATAGGTATATTAACGATTTACTTTTACTTATCTCAGCTGCCAGGACTTTGCCCTTAGTACAAGAATCTTATTTAAAAGATTATTTCCAAACAATCTTAACTAGGTGAGTAGTTAAGAATTCTCTTATGTCATTGAGTTACGAATATCCAGAATTACATCTTAAATCAGTATTTTTGTTTTTTAGACCGAAGAATGGACGTAAGGCCTGGAGGAGGACATTTAACTTTAATAAACAGGGCAGACACAAAAGCCAGAGACAGAAACGCCACCGCTCGATTATTTCTAAGAGACAAAATGACCAATAGGAGAAGGCGAAGAACATAAATCAACTCTTAGATTTTTAATTAAGTAAACAAGCTAATGATCATCTTAGTTTTTAACTAATTTCCCTGCAATATCTACATATTTATTTTGACATACCAGAATGTTAGAATTCAATGACAAAATAAACAGTAACAAATTAATTTTAGTTAAAAACATGAACAAATCACTGTTTACAATATTTTATGACTTTATATTGTTTTGTACCACATAACAAAAGTAAATTGTTTGATATATAGCTGATGACTGAAATAATATAACAGTAAAAACGGATTAAGCCAAATTAACGTTTATACATTTAGTGCATATACTAAGGCGTAAGTAGGTAACCCATATTTATTGAACGAGAATGACTTCCTTAATTACGTATCTACCAGATAATAGAATTTTACATTTTACTTTTGAAATTGGGATTTAACATTCATAATTTTTTTCGGTATTCTAGATTTAACAATAAATTTGAGTTATCTCATTCTCGATCCAAAAATTATTTAAAGGGATTGTAATTGGAACAATAATTGAAAATGTAATTAAATTATAATTTGAATAGCAAAAACGTGACAAATTAATTTGTAACTATACTCAAATACTTTTAAAAGCCATTGGCCCAGCTCTGCTAGCAACTAGTACACACAAAATCCTTGTTACTATACCCACTTTTGCCAACTTTTTTTTAGAGCTCGACCGCTGCATCGGATTTTGGGCCTGAAGAATTATTTAGTCGCTTTTGAACTGAATTCTCTATTAATTTTTTGTGGTCAAAACCAAAGATATTATTCAATCTAATTGAATTAAAACTAGGCATGTATAACCTATTATAACATTCCAGGATATTTATTAAACCACCACCCAATTCAACAGATATTCACCATCCATCAGGTGCTGAAATAGTAGTAATTACCTATACAGTTATAAATTTTGTAATGCAAAATACAAAACTCAGCGCCATCTTGGATTCCTGGGCCGGGATTAATTGGGATTTTAAATAATATGTTAAAATAGCCACTTTTCACAATAGAATCATTTTAATTCTTTATTTTGAAAAATGTTGGGTGTTATTGACCTTGTTGTGCCCCACCTATTTCAGACCCCACGAGCCGCCACTGCAAAAAACCATTATTTCAAACTATGGGCTATTTTCCATTATTGGACAAAAATTAAAATGATTTGGCTGTTTTTTCTCAATTCATCATAATCTTCATCTGTACTTTCCATTTCGACATCTTCTATTCGGTGCAGACAATTTTCACAATTTGTTTCTTGAAACATGAACTGGTACATTCCAAAACATTCTTTCGGCAACTACATTTTATGGCACCACAGTCGGTTTTACAGTTACTATGCGTAATATACTTTCAGGTGCTGGTGGCAAATCCATTGTTTTCGGTACATAGGTACATCCCCAGTCTGTTGGGTTCAACCCTTCGTGCATTTTTTCCATATACAAATTTGCAAATATTTGCAAATATGCACGGAGGCTATGGTACTTGACAACTGATTCCGTTGGGGGAAGGTTCTGTGGCTGAACAAAACATTTTGCCTTCGATACTTACCTAAATCTGTGTGGAGTTCCACCAAATATACATACCATTATCTTATTTCCGAATACTTCAACATTACTGGGATTAAGATTTGTTGAGTTGAACGATAGTACAAGTTCACGAAAGTATTGATCTTCAACAACACGTTTCAAAACTGATTGCATTCTAATATGGAATATTCTGGAGGTCCTGTCACATCATGTTTAAAGAATAGACTGTTTGCTAAGTCATTTCTGAGCGAATATTTAATGTCGTTGATATCATAAATCAGTCATCAACTGCATGAATTACTGGACATCCATGCTGTCGTAGTATTTTCTGCTTGTTGTCCTTATTGGTCAGAAACATATCCTTACTTCCTATGAATGTCATATCTGATGTGAAGTTCACGGAGGGGAAAATTATATTTGTTCGGCCATTATAGGTCATGCCTGTGTATTCACACAATAAAAGGCATGACCTATAATGCAAGCAACTGTAGTTTTTGATGATCAAATCATCAAAAACTACAGTTGCTTGTGCATAATTTAAATTTAAGCTCAAAAGGTACGGAGCAAGGATCTCCGGATGAAATAACTGCATTTGGTGCTTTTAATCGCAGCATTTATATCTATCTACGCACATGTTTAAATAGGTAGGTATTTTAAAAATCAGAAATCAAATAATAGCAAAATTCGTATAGAAAGCAAACATATAAAATGATCTTGAGAAGTCTTAACAAATAATTTATACCACCAAAATAGGTATGCCACAATGCCTGAATATCTTTATTAGCACTGTCCTCAACGGCTTTCTTTCGTTCCTTTTCTTAACACTTTTAGTTGTAGTAAGTGCTAGTTGTCCTCTTCATTTTTTCTTTTATGATCCACTTAAATTCACGAAGCCTGATTAAGAATGCCATATTGTCTCCTTCAATATTTGAACAATTAGTACGTACATATTAATTTATAATTTATTATGGAAATAAAAAAACGAGGTATGGCCCAAAAATCTTTTTTAAATTCAAAAATGAATGTTAAAACCAACTTTTTAACATTGAATTTTGATTCTCTCTATTTAGAATAGTTTCAATTTGTTCGTTCTCATTTGTATTTTGACGATCCTTTTTGTTATTAATGTCTAATTGTTAAATATTGGAGAAATTTTATTTATTTATTTTTTATTTACGATGACTACTCTATGAAAAGGTGTTTATAAAAATATGTTTCTGAGATGTTTATTAATACATCTAAATCTACTACCGCAAATTAGTTAAACAAAAAAAAAATAATTAAGGGGAAAATGGTAGCAAATTTGAATTTAGATCGATAAAAAAAATTAAAGCATCATTGTGCTTTCAGTTTGTTGATGCGTGGACAAACATGTTTAACCTCGTTTTATAGAGTAGGAGTCGCTGAAGTAAAGAATTGTTGTTACGAGGCTTCTTAAAATTTCGGAAACTTTTTTTTTAATACAGCGATTTCGTGTAAATATAAATAAATGCTCTCCGCCAACTCTACGCGATCCTATGCATGTTTTAATTAACTTAAATATTTCTTTATTCAAAGTTCTTGAACCAGGGAGTGTATGTTCACTTTTTTTTAAATTATGAAATGCTCGGTGTCTGAATAGTTATAGAAACTGACGATATTAGGGTCTTTCGACACTATAGTTATATTAATTTAAATTAATTAAACTCATTATCATCATTTTTAACAACATTTGATTGTTTTTAACAATTTGCTTTGTTCGCTAAAATACAATCATATTGAAAATGTAGGTACCTGCAATACTTCCAATTTTTTATTATAATTCTAAATAATTAGACGCAACGACTATACACTCTTAGCTATTTTTATATAAAAGTAGTTTTATAATAGGAATTAATGAAATTATAAAAATGTATGATTATAAATTATTGTAACTATCCAACATGGAATTGTTTTTTAACTATAATCAGTAATAATTTATTGCTCAAATATAGTACATATACTGCTTTTAAAGGGTTTAACGATATTTATGGAATAGTGCTTGAAAATTCTTGGAACATTCATTAATAAATAATGTCCTTTTGCTGTGGTATTTAGTCTTAGTAATGTTAATTATAATTTTATAAGTTTTTTCCATCAGCCAATAAACCAAATGTGGTCAGTCATTGAACATTTAGTAGTTAAAAAGCTTAAAATAATTAACTTTCATTATAAGGTATGGTTTTGATCTGATAATTTAATGTGATTATTTTATTACGTATAAATTATCTTACTACTAACCCTTGATTATCTCACACCCAAATATATTGTCTTGAGTCTCATTTGGAACTCGGTCTTTTTTTAATAATTTTGAATTTTGTTCAATACATGTATTTTCTTCTTCAATCAAGATCAAGATGATTTGATATTAAATTGGTCCAACAATATCAGTTACTTTTTCTCCACAGTTGTAAATAGTAAGGAGACTCAGTATTAGTTTTTTTTTTAATTAACAATGGTACAGCTGGTTAGAAATCTAAGGTTCTTTGGCTGTTGGATCAAAGCAATCTATCAACATGTGATATCTTACTGATATTTTGATTATTAGTATTAATAATACCTTTTTAGTAATTAAGCGCAACAATTGAAGCAATAGTATATAGCAATAATGTTTTGTTTTTGTATAACTCTGCCTTGCCTTTATCTAGAACTATCGTATAAAATGAATCCTATTTATATTTATGTAGGTATTTTACGAATTTGTTGTATTTGTTCTTTATTAATTATCTACCTGTAGTTCCAATAAGTCTGTTAGTATATCGATCAATTTTTTCAGTATTAGAATTTCTATTTATTACAAACCTATTTTATAAAATTGTACACTTTATTAATTTTCTAGTCCTCCATTGAGAGCTGCTTTTAGTTTCTTTTTAGTGTAAAAATATAGATCTTTTTAATTTATTTTTATATAATTACGATTATAAAGTAAGTAGTTAGTGTTTTCCAATTGGTTTGTAATTTTTGTACAATGTAAATTTAGTTGTAGCTCGTAATTATAAGAAGTACAATATTGTAGTATTACAAAATATAAACAATAAGTAATTGCATGAAATGTGAAATTTTTATTTTTAATTTTCTATTCCTCTAATGATACCAAAACTGGTGATCTGATTCTAACAAGAATTTGGCTTAGACACGATGTTCCAAACAAGCCTGGCACATACAAAATTATTAAATTGATTTAAATGGGATGCCCTACTTATTTTTATTGAAGTTAGTGCCCTATCGGATCGTTCATTCAACTCTAAAATATTTTTTTTTTAAAATGTGACATTGAAGTTACTGAATTTTTAATGATTTTTTTGACGAAATCACTACATTACTTCAATTCAATTTTGCCACCATTTTTCGTTTAATTTAACTGAATTTTGTAAAAAGTCGAAACAGGGATCATTTTATGTTAGAAAAATGCAATGTTGCGAGTTACTTATACAGGGTTCAAAATACACTACCATGCTTTCACCAGCAACCCGGAAATAAAGCCTCCCGCTAGGGAATTTCGGCGTATTTAGTGTTGAATATGGGATTTAATGGAGTTGTTACCCAGACAGCACACGACATCTTAAAAACGTGTGTTTCATGTCCAAAATATGTCTTAAACAGACATCTTTAAGACACTTTACAGCAAAGCACGGACGGTTTACTGATGGTTCAAAGACAAACTCAGGTACAGGTGCCGGAGTTTATGGACCCAAGAAAAAAAATTCACAATGTGTGCGTCCCCGCGATACTGTATTCCAGGCAGAAATTCTGGCCATTGATCTGTGTGCTCAGGAGTTCGAGCAGAAGCACTGTGGGCGAAATTTCTCTGATAGCCAAGCGGCTATACAGGCACTAAACACATCAAGAACGGTGTGGAATTGTCAAAACAGACTCTCTAATATCTGGAGAAACAATAATCTGATCCTGGTCTGGATCCCTGGCCACTCCGGTCTAAATGGCAAGAGAAGGGGCTGAAGGAAAACTTATCGGATCAGAACCCGCAACTGGCATATTGTTTAGTACGGCCAAATACATACTTAAACCTGGATGACGACAAAAGTTCAGAACTTTTGGCAAAATTATCCAGGTTTAGTACAGGCCAGGGAGTTGTTGGGTGTGAGTAGATCTCATCTGCGCTGCCTGGTTGGACTATACACTGGTCAATCATCTCACGAGGTTGGGTCTAATATTAAGAAGACATACGAATCGCAGCAATTAGATCACACAAAAAAAGGTATAGGTTGTCAAAAACATATTCTGAGTACGCCACTGCTTGTATGTTTTGTATAAGCGTGTCTTTATTAGAGTCTAGGTAATAAGTGTTACATTAGGGGTATATATTAAGGGTCTACCTTCTCAATTTCTTTAAAGCGATTTATTGCATTACTTACTGTATGACACAGTTAAGAATGATTTTATATTGCCTAATCCATTCTTAACTGTGTGGTACTATATTAGGTACAAATACATTCAATTGTTATAATGGGTTTTACCCGACCTAATCTCTTTGGATTAGTTAAGCCTTTACTACTTAGGTAGATAGTTTGCTACCTTTGCTACCTCTCCCCTATAAGTATAAATAACTTTATTTGAAACCTAGTTAGTATTGAGAGAATAGTTAACAAGTGAAGTTCAGTTAGTTCGATACAAGTGAAGTTCAGTTAGTTCGATATTTCAAAGAAAACAATATTTTCAAAGGAACACTACTATATAACCCATTGAAAATGTCTGGAATCACATCTTGTAATAACTTGTACAACAACAACCATGAATCCACACCCGATGAGCCACAATGTGAACCAATTAATCTTTCCGAACCAACACCATCCATAAAGAGAGAGCCGGAATCCAGAGATTCACCATCGCCAAGCAAAACAATGTTAAGGGAGGATAATGATCGGGAGAGGCATCATGTCTCAAATCCCATGTCACCGTCATCGTCACCACCGCCCACAACAACACATATCACGATTGACATCAGAGGTAAGTTTATAAATGAATTTAATACATTTACATTAAAAATCACCTAGAAATTTGGCTAACCATCAGTTTTCCTAAAAACAGAAATAAAATTGTAATTAAGTGGAATATTAAGATTATTGGATTCTATATCAAATATAATAGGCGCTATTTATTTTTAACTAAGGGCGAAGGACGCCAAAACTAGACAGAATGACCCTTACATATCGTGCATTTTACATAAACAAATTATTCAAATTGGTGTCATTTTTTATCTTTATAAATAACGACCTTTAAATAATTTTTTTTTGCATAAGTCCCCAGTTTCACTGCAGCCTCATGGACGTATTGTGAAATCATAATATAAAATAATATTATGATTTAAAGCTTCAACGGCAATTGAAACATGGCCAATTTTTTAGCACAAATTAAACTGTCTCAAAATCATACTGCATTCAGTACAGTTACGAGTATGTTTTATATAAACTGATTGTATAGTGTTTGTCATATTATATATCTTTAACTTTATTGTCATAAAAGAATCACAAAAGTTCTTGTAGACAAAGTCATACTTAAATTAATATATAACAAAGACGTATACAAGTACAACAGATTTATGTAATTAATCGTTTAAAACACAATATAACAAAAATATTTTAAAAACATACGTAAACCTACTACATTATGTTGTCAGTGTTAGTAGGAAGGCAAGAGTAAAATGTCAAATCCCCCAAACAAACATGAATATATTTTCGACTTCAAATAGATCTGCTCGATTTTTTTGACACTACTTTCAATGCCATAATGACGTATATTACCGCACTAGTGCAGTTTTGAATACATTACCGCACTAGTGCGTCCTTTAATCTTCGGTGCAACAGAACTATAACAAACTAGTTTTTATATAAATAATTTAATAAAGATTGACCTACTTTTTAATAGTTTAATTTCATAGAACTAATATTTCATAATTTGTTACAGATGATGGTAATTTATTTGTAAGTATGGAAATCAATGGCGTAAGATACGAAGGAGTTCTTTTTGCACAAAATTCCTCCAACCACACCAATAATAACAGTTCAACAGTGGGTGCCTAAGGACGTTTTAACATTTTGTTAGAAAGACTTTTAATTCTGTTTAGTTCCCTTACTGTATTAAAGTCTCTCTACTTAAATTTGTTGCCCTTTACGACATACAAAGATCTAAATATCTAATTAACATATCGCATAAAATATACCGGGTGATATCTCGACTTTCAAATTTAAAATCAAGCCCAGTTCTTTAGTTTTCATCAAGTTGTGTATTATTCAATTCATACTATAAGATAAATAAAATGTTTCGATTCTCATTCGATATGTATTTTGTACTAGTTTTTGTATAATATGTTTAACTAGATTTATTAAGTTTGATTTAAAAGTTTTTGCAGTATTGTAAATATTAATATTATTTTTAATAAAGATTAAGATATCAGATTTTGAATATTATTGAAATAGAATAATTTTTTTATTATTTAACGTTAGTTAAAGTAAGTGTATGAATAGAAAACAAAGATGATTTGCAGAAGAAAACTTTGTTATAGATTAAAACGCCTCTGTTTAAAATAATCAGTAAATAATTTAGGGTGTGCTGACGGAAATTTTTCGAATGCTCTCTTTCATTTTTTAGTTTTCGAAAAATAATTTCAAATTGTTAACTACTACGTTTCGAATAGCAGCAATAAGAATCCAGATCCAGTAAATTCAATTAATTTTCATTCATAAATTATACATTTACAGATTTCAAACATTTTTTAATAGTAACAAATAGACTTTTTCATAAATTTTCTTTTATTTTGTTTTCCTCGGTCAGTTTCAAAAGCAGTATCGCTATTTTGGCAAATAGTTTTGATGCGTACTTAGATTACGGCTATATGGATTTTTAGTTTAGCAACTTTGACATTACCTTATACAGGGTGTTTCTAAATTCGACCGACCACAGAAAGCTCTCGATAATTCATGTATTTTGATATACCTTTTTTTTTTTGAAAGGGTCCGTTCGACACCAGTCGCCGGTTACACTGTAGCCTCATGGGCTTATTGTGAAAAGTCCCCGTATTTTATGCCACCCAATCCTGCAACGCTGTATTCCCCACTAACTTGTGGAAGAGTTAGTTAGTTGAGTTATTCTCCAACGGTGTCAATATCTTCGAAAATTTCTAGTGCCGATTGTGTGTGGAGGATGATTCGCAATATTTGGTGAAGTAGCCCATCTACCAGCGAGGAAAAGACTGCTCAAATATTGAGCTGCTGGCTGAAATACAATTAGGTATGAGCCACAGTAGACCCTCGGTGGTCGCGGTCGAGGGTCCGGTGCAGATGATGGCATCAAGTTGTAAGCTATAAACACACTTAAGATTGTTAATATGTTTAGGAAATAATATTACCCAAGACGGTAACACGGCTTTACCTGCTCATGGAATTAATCAACGATTTCCATACGCAGGTAAAGCATTATTTTCCGTCTTAAATAATTATGTTTTCCTTAATTTGCATAACTTGAATAAAAAACAACGTATTTATGAATTACTTTAATTATTTCCATTATGGCTATACAAGATTTTCCTTTCGTAAATGCACTAATAAACAAAAAAATAAGAGAAATAATTTAATACAAACCATTTTGCCATCCCTATCATTTCGAGATTATAAAATTTTTACTTTGTCAAAAATACTGAAAAATATAATAAATAATTATTCGGTTTTCTGTTTTCATATTTGTGTCAAACCTTTAACTTACTAATTTGCTTATTATCACGATATAAATTAGAGGATGCGTTTTCTTGTACACCCAGCTAGTGACGCGTTATAACACAGATTTGACAACTCTATGACAATTGATTTAGCAAATTCTAGCCGTGTCAAAAAGAATCTACCACATTTTTAATTAAATCTCAATAATGTAATAAATGGGCGACATAAGATTTACGTATAAATTTATTAAATAACAAACAAGCTGATACTGATAATACTTAACGTAATTGATTAACTTATAACAATGAAATAAGCATAGAAATTTAGGTATATAGTCGAAGTTTCTTTTTGACACAAGTTATTTTACTTAACGTTGCTACAGACCATAAATTATATACTAATTTCGAATACGATATATTTTAAGAAAAAGAGTTTTAAGAACATTTTCTAAACACATATTGGAAAATATAAGCCGACCGAATAAAATGTTAATCATAACAATTATTTTCCTTTTTTCGCCACACTGAAATAGACAATAAAAAGTACTCGTTTATTCTAACGTACTTTTTATTTTCACTCACAAGTTGCAGTCACAGCTCCTCATATTCATTTAATTTGTCTAATATTTAATATGTTATATCACTAGAAAACATTGTGATATAGTTTATTCACGTATTATGTTAGAACAGGCACCCAGAATACATATTGTTTTTATATAATTTATCACAGGAACAGCTAACTGTTTTAAGTAATTACATATTATTTAGAATGAAAACTGTGCATTTAAGTCCGAAAAATGTACTTTGAACGGTTACTTTGTATAACAAGTTAAACCATATAATAGTTTATACAAAAATAAAATAAATAATAATCAGGCAAAAAAATGTGCCCACCCTAACTGGTTTACATAAAACTGTAGTAATAACTAATTTTACGAATACCATTTACTTAATTGTTAAATTAATAAATATTTATTTGGTATTCACATTCGAAAATCTAGTTAATTAAAACAGTCTCTTTTGTCGCTTTGCTTTTATGATTTAACTTACATTAATATTATAATAATATATAATATTTCAACTATCATCTAAACAAAAAATTAATTATATAAGTTTTAATAAAAAAAAACATTTAACGTTTATAGTTAAAATGTCACATTATACGCTAAGCTTTCTTGCTTGACTGCTTTTCACGAAATTACTATTATGAAACATTGTTAATTCGTTTTTTCTATTCACTGAATTTTTACATCATAGTAAAATTGTACTATTATATTGCGTTGAATGTTGTTGAGCCAAATCTATATGAACATGAATTATAAGTTTCAGAGTTATCTGGGAGTATAATATCTTGAGGTGTGTGTGATTGTAAATAAGAACAAAAAATAATAAAATACATTTCATTATAATGTCATGATTATTCTTATTATCCGTGTTTGAACTAGGTAATTAAAATTTCAACAAACAATTAATTAAAAAATAAAACAATCCGACACTTATACTTATTTTAATTGTGTGCGATATTCATTGAAATAAACAACTTTTCGAATAACTAAAAAACTTGTACATTAATTTATTATAAAATGTGGGCCTGTTCAAGATTAGTTTCTTGTATCAATCACGAATTGTGTGAGTTGTTTTGTGTTTATAGGAACGTTATATTTAAATTGTTGATAAGAACCAATTTTCCAAACCGATTTAGCTTGTGTTGGCAACTTAAATCATTCGACTGCAGGAGACATTGCTTTTGCAGCACCTGCAGCTATTGTCCAGGGAAATTGCAGGAGTGTTTAATTACTACTTTGTCAAACAAGTGAATCGCTCGAAATGGCCCAATAGCGTGACCACCGAGGTCCTTGTGAGTTCTATGAAATGTTTAGTTCTCAAGATGCCTGTAAAAACATGAGAAGAATTACTAAGTCGTATAGAGCAGGCCTTGGCAACAATTAGAGAAAAATCACTTCACTATTACACGGTATAGTGGTTACTTTGAGCAGGGTGTTGTGTTAAAATTTGACAGGACTGTCTTAGACAAATTTTGCAATAAATTTAATAAGTTTCTTATTTTTCAGTTGTTTGAAGAAAGTTATTTGGAAAGTTTGTTTTAATGAATTCTACACACAGTTAAATGTATAGCCTTAGGAATCACGTTTTATATTACTTATTGGGCTATATTACAGGAAGTTATTTGAATTATTGAAAAAAAAAACATAATATAGTGAACCAGATTGTATATTGTACATATTTCTTATCGATATTTTGAGTCGTTTACTGCAAATATCATAATAAATGTGAGTGAAGAAAAATTAGTACTTCTGCTATAATGAAAATTTCTGCAATATTAAGAATATGATTTTATTTGAACTTTGTAATGCATTAATTAGCTTTCTTTCTTTAAAGAGCTGTAGCTTCATCAAAAAGCACTTCTTGATCCAAAATCATACGAATTTTCTTTATTTTTCGTCTGTAAAATTATTTATTAATTTCTTTGGGACACCCTGCTTGACATTTACAATCGTTAGTTAAAGTCATTCAAAATCGAATAAGAAGCAAAGAATCAAATGATATTTGTGAACTATTTCTTGTATTTTTAGACACATTCTTAAGAAAATTAAAGAAATAAAAATTCACCACATAAAGATAATGGCGATCGCAATAGAGAAAATAACCACAACGACACACCAAAAATGCAAAGAAAGTTGATTTCTGTAACTCTAAAAATATGATTCACGCCCATATAACTGCTGCTATAAAACTCTTGACAATTTTTTTTATTCATTTATTTAACAACGTTACGATTTTAAATTAATCACTAACTCGCTAATATCACAGTCTTTCGAGAATACTCTTAGCGCTCCAAATAGCTGTAACTGCAACGCTATTTGAGCCCTGGACCCCCAAAAATTATTTATATTATCCTTATTATCCTACGTAACAATATTCAAACAATTCATCACAGTAATGGATTTAAGGAAATTAATAATAATTGTTATTGTACTAAATTGTTTCAATATTGTGAGAAAAATAAATTATTTAATTAATCTTTACATTTTGTGTATTTTTTTCCACAAGGAGCTATCGAGTGGGATAGCAAAACAAAACAAAAATAGAAAACATGGAAAACTGACAAAATAACAAAATGTTTTGTTTATAATTGCACAATTCTCAAATATCAGTGCTTCACATTATTATCAAAGACAAAGTGTTAAAAAATCAGTTTTAAAGATAACTTGTTATCATTTCTTGCATGCAATATATTTTTAAGAAATTATACTTATAAAGTGGGATACCCCGAAAAAATAGGTCAATTTAGAAAACTAACACAACAGAACAATCCCTTGTTTAGAATGAAGGCTTAAGTCAGCAAGGAAGGTACAATCTACAGATATCAAAAATGTCAATTATAAGTTTTACAATTCAAATCTTTTTATGTGAGAATATGTCACATGCGGGAAAAAGATTAGCATAATTTTCAAGAAAATGGTTTCAGCTAATCGTTCGACACATTATAGGTATGCAATTATGTTGAATGCGAGATTTTCATGCGTGATTCGAGAATAGACCCCCAGCCCGATAAGTTTCCCTTCAGGTCCGTCTCTTGTCAGAGAGTCGTCCGTTTCCTGTTCCAGGAATCCAGAATAGAGTCAGATTATTGATTTCCCCGTTATTTCAGAGTCTGTTTTGACAATTCCATATATTCTTGATGGATCTTGAAGATATTGAGACCTTTCGCGCACAGTGCCTTGTTCAAGCATCTGCGCATATAGAATTGCCTGAAATGCAGTTGCATGGGAGCCTAAACATTGTGAAATACAATCCAATATATTCTGTTAGGAATTTACAACCACCTCGTTAAGAATAAATCTCAGCAAACATGTTTCTAGGCTAAGCTTACCCTACGCCAGTGGTTTGTGAATTTAATTGTCTCGTTTATTTGTTAACTTGGGCAATTCAGATATATTATTATTTGTATGCTATTCGACATATTATTCTGCTTTAATGACATTTTTGTAATATGAGCACAATCAAGAAAAGTGACATACAGCTCGGCTCAATAAATGAGAGGCTCAAGACTCAAGTGTATCAAATCCAAAAGATCAAAGTAACCAGAATGTTTTTGTACATTCTTGATTTCTCACAATTCCAGTGGTTTTTGAATTCTTTTGAAATTAAACGAGCAACATTAGGAATGAACTTTGAATAATTTAGTAACTCTAACATGAAAACAAAATTAACATCTTTGATAATCATTGTAAACTAATTCGTTTTCTGAAAGATCTATTGGTTGCATTGCTGCTCTTATAGAACTGGCAGTTTTTTTTATTCTTTCGTACATTGGGGATAAATGGTAGAACAGCAATGTTGCGCTTTTTGCCCCTAGTCACCTTACAGTTTATTCTGGTTCCACATGTCTCAATTATGATAAGTTTCTTCCAAATGCACCAACACTTTGAATCGACAATACGAAATGAGCTTAGATCACTTAAGCTTTAATTATTAGCCCTTTTCCAATCTAAGACAACTTATTTTAAAAAGGCAAATTATCATTTTGCTATATATTTTTCTAATGGGCTTTTTCTCGTCGCATTCCTAATGACCTACCAATTTCATGGAACAAAAAAATATTTTTGAAGTTTCTATGGCGCCAAACTCAATGAATGAATAACCAGATACAATAAACTTCGAATCAATAATTCATCTGGAGGCCCACTAGAAGGTTGAATAAAGCAGAGGTGAATTTAATATCCCCATGTAGCCCTTACAAACATCTTCTTTCAGGTATTTACAAATAATGCAAGTAGTAACTTCCTGCACTACCTTCAGTTCCATCACAGGCATAAAATCTGTATTTCTTCTATAATATGCTATCAAAATTTGGGAAGAGGAAGAGAGACGCATTTTCTATGCCAGTGTGTAAGACTTCTGACTTGTTCAGCACGGGCCACGTAAAGAAAGTATCATATCGTATATTTTAAGTATGTTTCTAAATAAATCCAAAACCGTCAGTGACTCTCAGGAGTTTGCGCAATAGAGTTGTGAATGTTCCAATAGAGAATCACGGATACTTCTGGATTTATAAAGCACCGTTCCAAAATCTTTAATTACAGTTTAAGGATAATCCGAAAAGTTTACGGATTTTCAGTAAATTTACAACGCATGCGCCCTGATAATGTTTATAAGTCTGTATTCTGTCAGCTGTCGTCTATCTTTTAAACTAATCTCGAAAATTTGCGTCGCATCGACAAAATGTTATTTGTAACTGCGCTACTAATTTGAAAATTATTTGAAATAAAGTAGGTGTTTCTAGACAGAAGATAAGTGTTTTGGCTGTGTTTAATCTAAAACCGAATAAATCCAGTCTGTAAATATGTCGTGAAAAAACATTATAATTTTGTTGTTTGAAAAGACAAACTGTTGAAACTAATCAAAAACTTGTCAAAGATCGCGTTTGCGCACTAAACAAAAGTCATGTACTGTCAGGGACAAGTCATTGATTGTCTGTAAGAACAAACCCATAATTATTATTTATTTCAATAGGTAACGATAATCCAATGCGCGCCAAAGTTTTAGACTCGGTTTACTTTGCACTGAACATTCTAAAAATATTCTCAGAAAAAAAAATTTAGTACCTTCCAAAGTATTTTTATTTATTCATACGGCTGAACAAAACTCAACGTTCTGTTCCCTAATATCAAACTAAAAAGAGAAATCTGTTGCACTTGTCAATGAGATAAATGAGGATAAGATGCTGTAAACGTGGGAAACAGCATGAATGTACAGGGTGCGGATTCAGGTGCGTTTAAAATTGGAGCTACGAAAAAACGGTTCAGATAAAAGTTGTATAACATATTACAAGCTATAATAATTTGCATTTGAGAGAATAAAATAAAACCCCCTACTACAAGTATTTTTAATATAAAAGTACTTTTCTCCTGTTCACAAAGAAAAAACAATCAGTGTAACTCTACATAAATATGTATATCATCCGTATAAGGTACGGCCGCGGTCGGTTCAAAAGTTGACAAAAGATCAAAAAGTGCAGGATGATTTCTTTAAAAAAGTTTTGTGGAATTATGGAGCAACTGTTGCAACAGCGGGTATATTTAACCGGAGGAACGCTCAGGATTATAACAGTGATTGCATTAGCTAATTTATTTAATATTATAGGATTCACTTTAGGACGAAAAATTTATTCGCTTTGAAGAGAAACCAGGGTAATATTCCCTAATATTTCTAAAAATTAATATATTCGACACGAGATATTTCGAAAACGGTTTATCTAAATATTGAAATCGCTTAAGTATATTTTTTTTAAACAGAAGAACTTTTATTTCAGAAAATTTAACAGGGAGTTTTATTTTATTCTTCCAAATGCTAATTATTATATCTTGTAACATGTTATACAACTTTCATTTGAACCTTCATTTCTATCACCAAAATCAAATGCAGTAGAGGCCACACTAATTAAGAGTACCAGACCCTGTACCGTCTAATGTTCACTAAATAATCAGTAATGATTGTAAGAATAAATATTAAATCGTGATTAATTATTGATGATTCACAGAAGTTTATATTCTCAAAAATGTGAAAACTAGACTACTCTAAAACTGTTTAAGTATCTCTCAAATCTTTTGATTAAAAATTAACCAAAAGCAAACACAATATTATTTCAAAAATTATTTTCAACTGTCAGTATATTTCAAAGTTAATACAATATCACGAAAATCAGCAGTTTAAATTAAAAGAGAAAAAAAAAAGGGTGAATATTAGATATTGCTATTATTACTTGGAAATGGGTGACGTCGTGAGGATTGGCATATATTATTTGAACTTTATGTAGTAAATTGAAAGTGTGGGCAGGGCATCCCACTATTCACAGCCCCGTACAGGGAAACAGCGGGGGCACGGATTAATTTTTAATTCTTCTAATTGTCCCACCAGTCATCCCGCACGTTATTGGTGTTGGAGTAGTTACCTCCAAAGTTACTGCCACGGTCCATGCCACTATAACCTATAAAATATAAATAGTTTTTAGTTAGTTACTAAATAGTAATATTTGGCACTATTAACTTGTAATCGGAAAGGTAAAAAAGTAAACATCAAATAAAGAAACCATTAGCGTATCTAATTACCGTCGAGTCCGCTTATAACGAATCAAGCGTTTGGTTTTAACAAGTTTTTTTCAGTGTTACATAAAATCGTTCATTAAATTAAATAAAATTTGAGTTCGGATACAACTAGCTCAGATACAGTACAAATATATTTTATTTGGTTGCTTCGTATACAACAAACAATTTTAATTTTTGATTAATTTAATCGATTCAGTCGGGAATTTTATCTTGCCGGAATCTCCAAACACCAAAGCATTTTTTTAGCTTTGGAAATATGAAAAATGTTACAAGACCACTGTCACTATTATATTTCGTGATAATTTCGGAATTATTGCTATCTGCCACATCGTGGAATATATTACGATAAAAACACAACTTACCGCCATTTCCATATCCATTATTTCCATAACTACCTCCACCACCGCCACCACCACTGGGTCGCTGATTTCTCTGATTAGAGTTACCGCCTCCAGGTTGTTGACGGTAATCTCTGCTACTGAAATTACTACCCCCACCGTATCTACCTCTACCGCCTCGACGTCCTGAACTAGGTACTCTGTTGTCTGAGGCCACCGTTTCCAGCCAACTTGGAAACTCCTAAAAGTAAAATAAGTTTTAAAACGTATGTCCCAACGAAAGCCTAATAATTCGTTAAAAACGGGATAAACTTCTAATACCCTCTGGATATCCACAATTTTATAAAGTCGTCCAGCGGTATTTGTCCTCATATAAAACATTGTTGATTGATTTTAGTGCGTGCGTGTGAAAAAATAGTTTTTTCAGTTTGTGTTTAAGTTTTATATAGAAAATAAGAAGTTTTGGGATATTCTTGTTTTGTTACATTTAAAAAGTATTATAAAATTAATTTGTGTCCGTAAATATAAATGAAAAATAATTTCGTGGCATAGCGGTCAAAATTACTGATTTTACCTACACAAGGGATTAAAGGGAATTAAACAAAATCCCTTTTGCAGGTAAAACCAGTCATTTTGGCTGTTATGCCACCTAATTACTTTTCATTAAAAAGTATTATATTCCTGTTCCGTTTTCCACCGAATCCTGTCCAATAAATGGGTTGGGTTGGCTATTCACAGGGAAGATTTTACACCAACCTTTGGGTGTGTGATTTTACATATTTCCACAGATTCGAAAACCAGAGAAACCATAATTCCTAAATTAAGTGAATGTCTCTTTCCTATGCGATTCCCTAATTATCCCACTCATCTTGGGATAAAAAATGGTGAATTTATGAAATAGGAAAAAAAAACATTTATGCTTATTTAATATTTATGGTTAAGTTTAGGTATATTATTATTTTTTTCGACATAAATTGTTCTTTATTATCCATAGACAACATATTATATTGTGTATATGATTTTTTTCACTTATTTTAATCAAAAATATTTTTGTTATGGCATAATAATTCCTGAAAACTGGTTTAAAATGTATTTATTTAACATTTTTAGAAGATAGTGGGTTATAGGGCAGTAGATTGTGAAATACTCAATTAACAATCTGCGACGTTTCGCAGTTTTATTTCCGCTTTCTCAAGCCTCGTCCTATATGAATGTATTACAATTATTACTTTTCCATTTTTTTTTAATTTAATTAAAACTTATACCTGTGCACAGTAAACACTCTGCTTAAAAATTATTGTGGTAAATTTAATGATCGATTGTCATCCAAAAGTCGTAAATTAACAACTATTACTAAATAGGCTCTTTTGTCAGTCTATTTCACAAAAGGCGCCAGCCTGCTGTAATGACGTCATGAAAAAGCGTCGAGTCCTTGTTTTATCGATGTAGTGCAGGGTAACCGGCCTATAGTAATTACTTTATTAAAGGCCTTAAAATAACATACCTGTTTCGCTTCAATCAACAGATCCAACATTCCAGTGGCCAAATTTCTATTTCGATCATTGAAAAATGATGTTGCTAGACCCAGATTACCCATTCTACCAGTTCTACCAATTCTATGAACGTATTCCTCAATATCGGAAGGTAAATCAAAATTGATCACATGCGTCACATGAGGTATGTCGAGTCCTCTTGCAGCTACAGCGGTGGCGACTAGAATAGGTGTATTTCCAGAGCGGAATTGACGTAGCGCATCTTCACGTTCACGTTGTGTTCGATCACCGTGAATTGAGGTAACTAATAGGAGATTGGTTCAATTAGTTTCATTTTGTCCATTTACATATTATAATTATTAACACGAATAAAATTTATCTTATAAAGCCATATTAGTAACAGTACATTTAATAGGGCAAGACGGCAAGATATTTACTATACACTCCATATTGACGATATTCTCCTCATATATTCTACTCTTAGATAACATCGTAACAGTAAGCCCGTTAGCCCAGAAAAGCAATTGTACTGTACTGCTCCAGTTAGGGTTGATTTCCGTAACATTCTTTGCTCCAGTAAAAGTTAAAACAATTATGTCCACCTTGATGCATCTTTAAGTTTTAAACAATTTATACAATTTGACGCTACAGTTAAAATAATTGCAAATACTTTTGTGACTGCGCCATCATCACATTGAAGACTAATACTTATTTACTGGATAACTTATCGACCCAATTTATTAATATAATGAAACAATTTTAGATTAAAAATACTTCTAATTGGTAATAGAAGACAAAAATCATTTACATACCAGGATAACCATCTATATGCAAAAATTCTTCCAGTGAATCAGCTCCTTTTTTAGTCTCAACAAACACTAGTGTTAAATTTTCGGCAGACGGTTCATTTACATCACACACATTGAGTAAATCCAGTAAAAATGATCGTTTGTCATGTTCCTCTACCCAAACAACCTACCAAGAGAAAAAAAGATATTTAAATATCAAATCATCGCATTTTATGCACAAGGTTCGCAAGAACTCAACCATTGGGAATGAAAGAGAAGAGAAAATAATTTTTTGCCAACACTTACACAAAGAGAAACAACAGATTTATTATTATTAATTTATATTGCTATTGAAAAGAAACCAAAAATTATGTTTAATTCAAATTGAGTTTAAAATTGAAGTACCAAAGCTATATAAAATATAGTTTATTTTTTTGTTATTCTTGAACCGCTATTCTAATTCTTTTCAGTTTACTTTCTTGGGGTGTTCGGTTCTTATAAAAAAATTCTTCTTTATTTTACATAACAATATTTATGTTTATTTTCGTCACGATCACACTGAACATAAATTAAACGACGTTTCGTTACTAATTAGTAACTTCCTCAGGTTTAAACATTTTTTCTCCCTTTCTTTTCCCTTCCCCTTTCTTCTGAAATTACATACAATATTATTTTCTAAAAACTACTTTTACATTTTGATTATTATTACCTAACAGTAAAATGATATACATCAAAAAAAAAAATAAAAACAGCGTTAATGACAGAACTGACATCCAACATCTAAGCAGTATCTATCACAATATCATAAAATAAAAATTCTACTTAAACCCCCTGTATTTATTTATAATAAAATGTATACCTTTCAAGCACCTCACCTGTTTAATAAAAAAAATCAAACGGGAAAAAAAAAATGCCTTCATATTTGAATTTGTACTGTTGCTACTACTAATACTTTCAATACAACATACCGGACAATAGTTTCCATCAATAAGTAAATATGTATTTTATTATATTTAAATGTTATAAATGTGTTTGTAAATAGAATGAAAATTGTTTGTCCTTTTTTGACATTGACGAATTGGAATTTGTGTTAGGTAATAATAATCAAAATGTAAAAGTAGTTTTTAGAAAATAATATTGTATGTAATTTCAGAAGAAAGGGGAAGTGAAAAGAAAGGGAGAAAAAATGTTTAAACCTGAGGAAGTTACTAATTAGTAACGAAACGTCGTTTAATTTATGTTCAGTGTGATCGTGACGAAAATAAACATAAATATTGTTATGTAAAATAAAGAAGAATTTTTTTATAAGAACCGAACACCCCAAGAAAGTAAACTGAAAAATAAAATATAGTGGCAGTTATTTCTAGAAATCGAAATGAGAAAAAAAATAGATTGTTAAGTGTCAAAAAAGTGAAACACCAGGGATTAACTTCCAGACGTTCCAGTTACGTTAAGTTAGTAGACCAATTTTAATCATGTATGATTACCTTTTGTGTGATATTTTCCGACGTGGACCCCACTCGTCCCACAGCTAAGAAAATATAATTTTCCAGAAAATCTCTTGCTAACATCTGAATAGGCGACGGGAATGTCGCAGAAAACATCAAAGTTTGTCTTTCGCCCGTTCGGGGCATCGATTCTTTCTCCACAATTCTTCTAATTTGAACCTAAAATTACCACATGGAACATATTATTACTAATAGAATGAACAAACAATTAACAACAAATAAAAACATATGTGTAATAAATTAAAATCCTTTATTTGATTTACGACTTACTTCGAAACCCATATCCAACATTCTGTCGGCCTCGTCCAACACCAAATACCGACAGTAGTCCAAACCGATACGACCTCTATCAATCATATCCAAAAGGCGACCTGGTGTAGCAACCAAAAGATGACAGCCACGGTCTAGGTCACGCATTTGATCACTAATATGTGCACCTCCATATACCACACAAGGCCGAACTCTAGACCTAATATAAAAAAAAACAACAAACTTAGTTTTTTATTTTAACGAAGTATATACTTCAAATCAAAATTTTGGACACAAATTTTGACAAAATATTAAGAATATGCGATTTATTTTAACATAACACGTAATGAATTGATGCATTTCTCCTAATACAACATAAATTACAACAATAATGATGAAATAGCTGTTTGTACTTTTACTAACCACTGATGATGGAGCTTGCTGCTCCGAAACATGTTTGGTTGATGTGCAATTTTTTGAGAAATATGTTAAATTTGTTTCGTGGAAGTCGACTTTTATTTCAAGAACATCATTCTACTCCACTTCAATATGGACTACTTCTTTAAAAAGAAATCTAAGTGTTTTAACAAGTTGACAATATGTTTGCATGTCCTTAGATAGATGGTCCAATATACATAATGAACCGTAGTGTAGTTTTGACAGCAGAGGATTGAAACAGTGTTCTTTTAGAAAGCATAGATACATCTGGTTATCCCCATACAGCTGACTATCTTTCCGAATTGGCTATTAACTCAATAAATAAGTGCAAAAATGATTCATCATCAGCATTCACTCGCTTTTTTTTTGTTTTCTTAATATTCTTAATGACTAATGTAATCACAAAGAAATGTTTTCCACGGAGTGTAATTCGAGCATTTTCATATCGAGATTGCTTATTCTATATATTTGTATACCACTGATGACGACATGTATGTGTGTCGAAACATACATGGTAATTGATAATGTGCTTTATTGATTAATTCAGCACTTGAAATGATTAAATTGGATTTTGTGAAGTTGACGCATTTTTAATTCAATAAGGAATTCATGTTGGGTGACGTTTAAATACGCCGGTGCGTGAATTTTTTTAACGAAATGTTGCTGCACATCAACTATCACACGACCCCTGGCAGAAACCCAAGTCCGACCGAATGGCATAGTGTCTACGACGGTTGGAGACTCCAGCAGCGGATGCGTGAGTAAGATGGTGGATTCGCATCGTAAACGACGCTCAAGGGCAACAAAGTCGTCAATTTAGTTGTCTCATATACTTATCTGATAATCCGAATACCCCCATGCAACAGGGTGTTCGGATTAAAGAGGTTGCACTGTAATTATGCCTTAGTTTTCTTTGGGTATTATTTGTTTTGTGGTTGTAAGTTAAAAAGAATTTGTAATTAGAATTCATAAAATAAAAGTGTTACCCATACCTGTATGCAAATTTTTTAGATTCGTCATATATCTGAGTGGCTAATTCTCTGGTAGGTGCTAAGACCAAACCCAATGGATACTGTTTTCTTCTGCTGCGACCCTAAAAAAGTAGGCGACAATAAATATATTTTGCAACATTACAACGTCCATGCGGACCAACCTGATGTATATTGTTTGGCGGTGGTCCATCCTCATACATCTGATTCAAAATGGGTACTAAAAATGCAGCCGTTTTTCCACTACCGGTTTGAGCGCATGCCATCACATCTCTGCGTGCCAATATAATCGGTATCGCATATTTTTGCACAGGTGTGGGTGTATCGTAACGTGCCAACGCTATGTTGTTGCGAATTATTTCTGTCAGCTGTACTTCCTCAAACTGTAATGTATAGAAGAAAAAATAATAGTTACTTAAATTAATAAATCCATTTATACTGAACAATATCTATCTACGTCTATGCGATTATTGTGACGTTTTAACCCATAATGGCGGCATGCGCGACGAGTTGCGCAGGACGCCTCGCAAGCGGAGAGTCAGAATACTGTATTATTTATTAAACTGTGGTTTAACCTAATGCATAATTTAAACTTTCATCAGACAGGCGGTCATAGGCGTCGTAAGAAGGGGGTTTAATATAATTTACAAAAAAAATCTCAGCTTTAAAAAATTATTGGAAATTTTTTGAAATGCAATTCAGTTAAACTTATTTTTCCCTGCCTCCAGTTAAATTTTTTGCATTAAGTGATAGTTAAACCTGTATAATGAAATTTACAACTGTTTTAAGAAATTTGGTGAGAAAAATAAAGTTCTCTTGCAAAATTACATTTGTAGGTATGCAATTTGCCGATGTTATTTATTTTTAATCCCATGATAGTACCGATAACCAGAGGATTTTGCGTGAAAATAACTGTGTTCCACCCAGGAACTAGATTCAATTGAGTAACGAAGTCAGCAATCACTGGCTGACGTCTTTTTATATACCGCTTGTTGCTCTATGTATTCAATCTAGTTTATTCTTTCGTCTTGAATATAATTCCCAGTAAGTTTCGTAATTTTGCACTGTCAATAAAAATTAATAGAACAATTAAATATCAATTAATATCTGTTAGAAAACAGTAAATAGAAAGAATAAACTCCTAAACAATTACTTATACTTACAGATGCAATGTGGCTCGGGACTTTGTCCCCGGTTGCTTCAACAGGTATATCTTCGTATTTACTGAAGTTGATGCCCGTATTCCCTGTACCATACAATTCCTGCTCCAAACGTTCATCTCTTTGCAACGGCACTGTCCAATCTTTGTCATTGCGCTTATTGTCTCTGTCTCTACCGCCACCGCCGGCGCCGCTTCGACCACCCTCATCATTCCATCGCCCACCACTGTTGTCGCCACCCCAGCGACTGTTGCCCGAATCACGGGAACGTTCCGGTGGTTCCTGCCACCTGTTATTATGAGGCAAGTCCCTGAAATCAGGAAATTCACTTAATAAGTAACAATAAATAATAAAATTGATATCAAAAAACACAATGTTGATTTATCTATACCGGGTGCCTCAATATTGTCTGTAATATTCAAACACATTTGACATTTGGATAAGATTGAATCAACTTCATAGAAGAAGGATAAGAGCAATCCTCCTACGGTTTGTATCGCAGAAGAATTGCGCATCCTTATTGTATATCAGAGCATTGCGCCACAGCCCAATTAAGGTGGGGGCCAATATGATTTATACAGAAACCAAAGGGTTTAGGGGTAAACACATACCTACGAAGACCAAAATTCACAGACTTTTTACTTTAATCTGAAAGTTATTCAAACATCTAATCCTAACTTAATCTCACCTTTCCTGATATCTTCCGCCGCCTCTACCCCAATCATCCCGACTGTCCCTGTCGTATGTATCACCATTCTGATAATTGTCACGTTTGTTGCGAGTGTTGAAACTGGAGAAATCGCCTCTATTGTCGCGATTTCCCCGCGAATAGTTGCCTCCACCACTGCCTCGGCTACTTCTTGAGTCGTTCCTAAAAAATACAACGGAAGGTAATTAAATAAGTTAGCAAAATAAAAATCAAAGGTACTTTTCTTTCTTCATTTTTGGGAATAACTGGGGGCTAAATGTGGACAATAAGGAGGCTGTTCCAAGCTCTGTATGGCAATCAACGCAACTCATTGGCAAATTTCTCCGTTCGCAACGTCTCTTAACCATCATAGTAGTGCGGCGTAGTATTCTCCAGTTATATATCCTTAAAATCAATCAGCAGGATTCCTTCTGTTTCCCAGAACATCGTGACCATAATCTTTCCAGCTGACTGCGACACCTTGAACTTCTTTGAAGGCTCTGTATCGTTTTTGTGCACCAGCAGAGTTCTGCCTCGACTCCGTCTCACAATTTGGTCCAAAACGTTTTTGTTCTTACCGAAGAGGTCCAACAACTCGCGACAACATGCAATTCGTTGCTGCTTTTGGTGGGACATTAGCATTCTCATCACCTATCTTGTCTACACCGTCGGCATGCCAAGATTGCTGCTTAGAGTTGGAGCAGCTGGCAACATTGGACGGCCTCCTACGTCATGCATATGGCCGATCGTTTGTTAGACGTGAGTGCCAGGCGGTGGATGTTACTGACTTAGCGAGATAGTTTCGTATATAGATATTGTCTGTGTCCTGGCAAGTGTTTTTTTTAGAAGTTTGATACAATGGTAAGTGTGCATTTCAAGTTTTAAAGTAAATGTGGGATTTGATTTTGAATAACATTGTAGAGTAATGTAAAAAACTCTTCTTATTGCTCCTATGACTTTGAAAGAATTGGAGACAGAAGTAGAGGACTGATTCTTGATCAGAATGAAGAGTTAAACGTTTGTTATATTCCTCCCGATGTCGATAACCTAACAGACGAAGAAGACATAGATGACGATCTCATGTGGTGCGGAAAATTTACCATGTTGCCGAGATAGACGAGCTGGATAATGTACAACAAGAGTTTGTTTTCCAATATGAGTTCTGTTTCATTATGAACTAAGCAATTCACAAATATGTAGGTATACAATTTTTATTACCTATAATCTCTATCGGATCCGCCAGAGCCAGTGTTAGTACTTGGAGGCTCACTTGGTTGACTGCTCTGTTTGTTGCGTAACGGCGGGGGCACGTAGCGGTCGTTTGACCCGCGACTGTGCAAGTCCAGACCAGCAAACTGGAAAAAATATTATAAGTGAACATAATACGAAATATGTTACATATTCATATTTCACCCAACAGCATCATCTTCTTAATGAAGTTGATTATTTTGCTGGGTGAGAATTCAAGGGCAGTGTGTAGTCTTTGGATTAAATATCGAGACGTAGCCTTGCACATAGGAAGCGCCACGGTAGTTCAATTGATAGAACACCTGACCCGCAATAGGAAGATCAGTGTCCAAATCCTACTTGTGTCTCGGATTTTCTAAATCGAGTATATTAGTTTATTTCATTTTTCTGTATATCAGTGATATAAGTATTACACGTTATCAACTTGTTGAATATCTTTATTTCGTTTATATACTTACTGTTAGGTATATTTTTTCGAAATGCAAAGGCATTAAAATTAATCCTGGCCAGTAAGGATATTTTTTTAAATAAAAAGACGTAGTTAATTATTTATTTCATTTATTTATTTCGTTTATTGTCTAACAGGTTACACCCAATTACAAGACAATTCTTTGATTCCATAATATAAACAAATGAACTTAATCTACACTAAAACTATAATAAAAACTTCATATCAAATTCTTAAATTAACTAAATGAGCCTGCAAACTATTTAAATGCCAAATCCTCACTAAAAAAATTGGTATGAACAGATATTTTAGGCTTATTACATCATCAATCTTGTACGAAATGTACTTGAAAAACTTACGCTGACCCTGCTCAAGTTTATTGATATATATTTGGTAAATCGGTGACCACACGACAGACGCGAATTCCAACTTTGACCGCACCAACGACTGGTAAAGGGATATAAGAGGGTCTATATTCTGAAATTCCCTTGTTGATCTTATAATAAACCCAAGTGCTCTAGTCGCCTCTTGGCAAATACTATGGATGTGAGGATTGAATGATAATTCATTGTCAACAAGGACACCCAGATCCCTAACTTCCTTGCATCTCTGAAGAATGTCGTCGCCAATGATGTACTCAAACCGGACGATATCTGCATTCCTGGTGAACGACATACATTTGCATTTTTTTGTGTTAAGTGGAAGCCTGTTAGCTGCACACCAACGCTCCAGCGCCACCAAGTCCATCTGAAGCAGCTCACAATCCAAGGGATTTCATATTATCCTGAACAGCTCCAGATCATCAGCAAACAGGAGACAGGAACTAAATACATTCGCAGTGATATTGTTAACTTTGCCCTTTCAATGCTAAATATTTTCGAAATGTGGCAGTTAAATAATTATGCAAAGACGTTGTATTCATATCAAAACTTTATGTAAACTGATGGAGAACGACATGATTAGAAATGACATTGCCATATACCGGGTGGCATATGAGCAAAAGCTACCATAATACAGTCAATAGCGCGATTTTTCCTGCTCTGATTGGTAGAGACCATACGCAGTTACGTTTTGCCAAAGATGGTTTTGCCAAATGTGACTATAACCAGGTAGATTTTGCCATGTCTACTTCGGCATAGCTTATAAGGAAATGTTCTAAGGATGTTTTAATGTAATGCAGATTAGACTAACATGTTCTAAATTAATATAATGGAATTGGACAGAATTTACCCTACTTAGTACCTGCTTGAAGAGGGTAGTTGTGAAAGTTGCCTTCGTGATGGACTAAAATGTTTTAACCAGATGTGTCTAAAGTATTATACGATTTGTATCTTTCTATATTATATTGCTTTTACATTGTAACATAGTTTTCTTAGTTTTTTAATTACTATCTACAATCGAATGATTTACATACAGTCCACTAAATCGTAGTAGCAGGACTAGATGGATGTCTTATATACAAAAAAAAAATGTTTTTTTTTACAAATATACACGGTTGTTCATTTATAACAACATTCTCTACATTGAGGCCCACACACGTCTGTAAAAGCTACGTTTGCAAGGTAAAAGGTGTTAAAATTATATTTTTTTTTAATTCTCATTTATAAGACCCGTTATTATAAATGAAAAATCTAAGAATGTTGTCCTATTAGGGCCTTTCATTACTTTTCTCCATTTCGTTAAATGCGAAAGTGGAAGAAGATATCGAATTGGAAGCAGTATCTTTATAAGTTTTTATTAACAGTGCACGGTTCAGGTTCCTATCAGGGAATTTATTAACCTCACGTTGGCAACACATGCTACATGCTATTTCAAAAAAATATATAAATCACCATTTTAGTAGTACCCATCACTTTTTTATTCATAAATTCATTAATTTTCTTGAAAACGAATGTAGAATAAGACTGGAAAAAAGAAGAAAAATATTTATACCTAGGTACTCAAACTTAATAATGAAATAAAATAGGTACCTAAGTATATTATCAGATAGTTTAGATTGTTTAAACATATATCCAGTAAAAATAACAAGCCTTTTAATAATAACAAATACGTAAACTATCTGAGTAAATACGAAGACAAAAGAAGAAATTTCCTTGTTCTGTTTTACATCAGTTATTAGAAAGTTGTGATAATTATAGCAAGAATAAACTATAATTAATGTAGATATTAAGCAGCGAGTTCTTCACATACCATCAGAATCACCAACTAATTATTAAAAAACTGAATATAAATTATATTTAGAACAGAAATAAGAAATCTGTGTGACGTTACCTAGCCGTATGCATAGGAAATTACGAAATCTGATTACTAAATAATACGTCATTTAAAATGTATTCCTAAATCTATAGTAGGTTCAAGTAGGTAAGTAATCACCCATTCAACTAATGACTCCGACGTTATAATTATTTGTTATACCGTAATAAGCTTGGATCAATAGAAGTGAACAAGACCACCATTATGATAGACTTCCGGGTCATACGAACGTGGAAGGAAGTAGACATATATCGTAGGAAAATAAAATTAAAAATTACGACTCACCTGCTGCTCTAGACCTGATCCATTGTGATTGGGTGCATTACTCATATTACTATAAATCAGAGCTTGTAGTTGAAGCTTGTATTTTCTAGCGTGTTTTAATAAAAAAAATCAATTTTGTAAAATATTTTACAAGAGCTCAAAACACACACCACGCACAAAACACTCTCTTTGCTGGACTTATAGTCGGATTTTTCCGTAAAATTTGACGAATCAATACGATGTTGAAACTGAGACTGCGCGTAATAAACTGAAAAAAGATTGATTAGTTTTCACACCTTTCGTGTATTTGTAAATTATCTAAACGAGAATTTTTCAAAATATGTTTTAGTTATTTAACGTTATTGAAAATAAAAATGGCATTTCGTTTTAGTTTTGTCAGTTTTGTAAAGTTCTTTGTTAATTTTAAGCTCACTTTGAAATTACACAAAAATGACAACATAGACAGACAAATGATAGTTTGTCAGAAATTAGAACTACCAACTACCACAGAATAAGCAAGCTTCCTTATTTTGCGCAACTACTAGTAGCAGTATTGCCACAAGAATTATATTTCCTTACGGGATGCCTTAGCATTGTTTTATAAACAAAGATGTCTTTATAATGCCTTTGAATAAAGAATCATTTATTCAAAGAGTATTATATTGCTGAGACGTTTGTCCGTATACTATCAATTATTTCGAAATTCATGTTTTAATATTATATCATTGTCTTTCTGTTTATAAAGACAATGATTATATATTCGGTGTAAACTTTATTCAAACTCAGATCAGCTGGACGGATATCACCTATCGCTTTATTCGGGATCGTACAAGAACTATCAGGAGTGTGCGCAGTTCAAATTTAAATGTTCGGGTTTTCTTGAACTGATTTAGAACCGTTCAGTTTGCGCTTCGGGTTTGAAATAAAAAAGTTCGAGAACGGTTTTAGAACTGTCAGAATTGAAAATAGGTGGAGTTGGCGCAGTGACGTCATCGGTGTCCAGCGAATACTTGCGTTCCATGTACAGTATCATGGTACAATGCTTAGACAATCCTAATCTAAGGTACAATGAGTAACATGCCTACTGCTCACATTACATGCTTCTTTTATAAAACGATGGCCAACTTGTTAAACTTATCATGGGCTAAGAAACTTTGGGAATTAGAATCATATCCGTGTTAAATGTCAAATTCGCAAAACGAACGAAGATAGGAGTGAGAATTGCAGTTTTTGTGTACTTTACTTAAAATAATGACATCCACTTTTCAATGACCACATCAAAAATACGAGTGAAGTAAGCCCAGCAGCAGATTGTCGGCACAAAACAAAGGGTATGTTTTGTGATTGTCGGATCGGCTATCTGAGGTAGTCGCCAAACTTCAAAAGCGTCATAAAGTATTACAAAGTAAATAAAGCGCGATTACTTTCCCATAAAATGCAAGCATATGTTTAATGGTAAAAAACTATTAACTATATTTAGTTAATAAAAAAAATAAATTCCCCATTATCAATTACTCTTTTTACACAATGGAATAAATAAAACACATATATTATCCTTCTTAAATTAACTTTGCGTATATTTTAATAAAAATACAAAAACTTTCTAATCGTCTTTCTTAGTCTCAACTTTACCACCTCGAATTCTACCGGTTCTGCGGGCAGCAATGAGACCGACCTTTCTACCAGCAGAGGTACCTCTCTTAACAGTAGATGCTTTACCAATGTGTTGATGGTTACCACCTCCGTGAGGATGCTCCACAGGGTTCATAGCAACACCACGTACCTAGAAATCCATAAGAATTACATTAGTTGATTATTTCGAGACGACAACTTAAATTAACTAATTGAAGAATTAATTATTTAAGTGTATACAAACAAAATTCTTTTTGATCTTGTTTAGTATGTGAGTCTGACACCTAGCTATCCTTTTAAATTATCGAATTTTGTATTGACGTTTGCAGCATTCTGCCTAATGAAGTACCTAATTGACTATGACACCGGTAAAAAGGCAAACAGAGTACCTATGTGTAATCAGGACGTACTATAGTTAGTAAGCTATTTTCATAAGACAGCTAGACATATCAAATTTAAACATTTTCAAAAGTAAAGCAACTTTAGCCGTTTTCGTGAATTTTTCAAATAACGTTTTTTGCGATTTAGTTTTGATTTATTTCTGACAATATTTTTAGATAATAGTACCAAAAATACTATTCCAGAACTCAAAACTATACTTGCAGAATTATAATTTTAAATAAACTAAACATGGCGAAAGTAGTAAAGGTTTTACAATCATAATTACCTTAGGCCAGCAGTTACGTTTAACTTTGTATTTGTGATAAGCACGTCCAGCTTTCAGGATTGGTTTGTCAATACGTCCACCGCCAGCAACGATACCTACAAAGAAACACAATAAATCAATTGAGACACATTTACATAATTTATGTTATTTAAAATTTTACATAATTGACAAATCAGAAAGAGCCTCTAGAAAACGTATCTACATTATACATAATGTTTCAGAATACTAGAATTCATCATATCGAATCAGGAAAATTAAACTACTTTAAAACCAAACTTATGGTGGGTGAACACGAACTAATTTCTTATTAAAATGAACTATAACCCAAATTATACAGTTTATATTGGCAGATCAGTGGATTGTAGTGTTAATAAAATGTTTTACTTTTGTAATATGAAACTGAACTGATGTTGCCTTATTTATATTTACTACGTATTTAAGAACATTTTTTGTCCGAGCATGACTGAATGTCAATATAAATAACCGGCACCATTTTATCAATAATAAGAACAACAGGGATAACCCAAATACTTTTCTTTTGTATGAAGTAATTATGTAACAAAATTAAAATGCCCATGTAATTTCATAATTATTAAAGACATTTTCTTGTTTTTGTTTAGTTTTGAAGTTACATTTGGAAATATATGAAACGTTAGCTCATATGCAACAAAAATATTGAAAACCAGAGGACTACCACGCAATCTGGTATACTTATATTTAATTGTTACATGTAAATTTGGATAATTATGTAGACTAGAACCTATAAGATCATTCATTTGTTCTGTGCGAAAAGTCTAACGGGTAATACGGTACAATCTGGATTACTGTACTATAATGTATGTTGTGTTATTTTTCATATCATCATATCATATCAGTTTTACTTTGACCCTTTTTGTAATCTATTAAAGTTTTTATTTTGTTTTAATTTTTCTTTATGTAAATTATGTAATGGTTTGACTGCAAATAAACTGTCGTTCCTTTTAATATACTAGGTGGGCCAAAAGAAATCACCCTATTGGAAGTGTTCTCATTTTTGCAAATGGCCGCCAATGTCAAATCTGTTTTGACATTTGTGGACTAGACAGATGCAAAATACAAGTGAACCAGCTCCATGCGATACACGCGGAATAATCATGTCTATTTTTTTGCGTAACAATTCGTATGTGGTGTTGGTGCAGCGCGAATTCCGTCGCCGAATCCCCGGGCGTCCGACACCGACTGCGCCGTTTGGCCACCAACCTTGAAGAGTATGGGATTACACGAGACGTTGCCGAGAGTGGCCGGCCCTGGATCGCCCGTTCTGCCGAGAATCTCGCCGCTGTTGTCGATCAGACATTGATCAGACGCGGTGCCACGCAATTAGCCATCAGCCGGACGTCCCTAAGGCGAATTTTGGTCAAAGACCTGCGCAGGTTCCCGTACAAAGTCCAGTCTGTGCATCAGTTGCTGCCTGCCGACCGCCAAACGCGCGTAACCTACGTCCAAGCCATCCTCAATCTCGAGGAAGTGGACGATTTTTCGACCAAAATCATAATAAGCGATGAGGCTCATTTCCACCTCAGCGGGTACGTGCACAAGCAAAACTATCGCTTCTGGGGCACCGAAAATCCACGAGTGATGCACGAGGAGCCATTACACCCGCTCAAAGTGGCTGCATGGTGCGCTGTTGACGCTGGAGGAGTCATCGGGAATGCCGCTGGCCAAACGACAACAGTGGACGGTGCGCGCTATAGGGCCCTGTTGACCGAGTTTTTTCTGCCGCAATTAGGACTGAGGGACATGTGGTTCCAACACGGCGGTCCCGGGTCGCCTCGTCTCTCGTTTTGGCGATTTGCACTGGCCCGCAAGATCGCCCGATTTAAGCGATCCAAATTTTTTTTTGTGGGTTTTTTTGAAGTCTTGTGTTTACGTGAACAAGCCCGAGACTCTGGAAGCCCTCAAGGACAACATTCGACACGAGTGCGAGAATCTGTCGCCAAGTTCTAGCCGAAGTGATGAAAAATGCCATAAAACGAGCCCGTATGGCAATCAATTGTGACGGCGCCCATTTGGCCGATATAATCTCCTCGACTTGACCAATAAAATTGTAAAGGTTCAAATAAACATAATGAAAAAACAGAATCGAAGTTTTTCATTTAGAATGCTTTATATACATGGATACTGTAGTATAGTGTTTTTACGAAAACAAAAAATGCTTAGATACAAACTAATAATCAATAATTGTTCATTATATTTCCCTTATTTAAAACATAGCAAAAAAGTTCGTTTAGGATAGTAGGTACTTACCAACCATAGCTCTGTTGTTTGATGGAATAACTTTTTTTGCTCCTGATGGCAACTTAACTCTAGTCTTTTTCGTATCAGGATTGTGTGCAATTACAGTTGCATAATTTCCAGAGACTCGAGCCAATCGACCTCTATCACCAGTTTTTTCTTCTAAATTACATACGATTGTACCTTCAGGCATTGATCCAACTGGCAAAACATTACCTAAAACAAGTATAATCGATAACGATATTGTTGTTTTATATAGATACGTTCAAAACAATAAAACTCAACAATAATCAGAAAGAGCCTCTAGAAAATATCTTCATGCTTTGTTTGTAGGTATTTTATCAGGCAATGGAACTAGAAATCATCATTTTATGAATATATATTATTGTAATAAAGTATTAATCTGATTTAGGATATCATACCGATTTGTAAGTTGGCTTTTCTTCCACAGTAAACAAATTGTCCGGTGTACATTCCTTCTGGAGCAATGAAAAGTTCCTTCCTAGTTTTGAATTTATAGGTGTCTCTAAAGTGTACCACCGCTAGTGGAGCACCACGTCCAGGGTCATGAATGATATCTTTTACTACACCTTTAATGTAACCATGTCGTTCTGTAAAATCCAAATAACGTAGTTTGGGTGCTCCTTTTCGTTTCTTTGTGTGGGATTTGAATACGGATCCCGCACCCTTTCTTTGAGCACGAATTACACGTCCCATCTTCTATGCTAAAACAAATCAAAATATACATCAACACATAACCTATACTAAACATCTTTTATTGTTTTTTTCTTATACAATCTCAAATAAATCTACAAAATATGTACGAAAATGATTTATATTGAATTTATAAGAATGGTTACACTATCAAAAATAACTGAAAAAATACTGATTAAAATGATTATTACAGAAAAATACAATAAAATGTACATTTAATACGTACCTCGAAGACTGATAATCAAAATGGAAGAGATTTAAAAACTGTCAGATGTTTTGGCTTTTGCGGTTGTCATTTGTCATCTCTATCATGACTGTCATTAACGTCAAAACAAACTCTTATCGATTGGATGGATGCCAACTCTAGATTCACTTATGCCCGTTTGCACCACATACCGTTTAAGTCACGATTTGTTCTAAGAGGCGCTTAGCATCTATTTTTTATTGCACCGCGTTAAAACGTCACTTTAAATTTGCCTAAGTGTCACTTAAGTGAAGTGTTGAAGAATATTTTAAGTCACGATTTGTTCTAAGAGTCGCTTAGCATCTATTTTTTATTGCACCACGTTAAAACGTCACTTTAAATTTGCCTAAGTGTTCCTTAAGTTAAGACTCGAAAATTCTCTTCTTAAATGGAATTCTAACCTCAATATTGCTTTTATATTTTTCATTATTGGGTTGTTTACATTGTGTGGCGATTAAAAATATGGGATTATTGGATGATGATCTTGATGTTTTCGAATTAATTGAACATGGATTTCCAAGGAGGGTGTATGAAAGGCCGAATTATTTTTAAGATATGGAAAATTTAAGTTTTTTTCAAAGATTTCAACTGACGAAGCCTACGATTCGGCCTATCCTAGACCAAATTGAGCATTTGTACTAGAATTTGATGAGATATGACAGCTTTCATTAGAAGATAAAGACCAGAAAGGGTCTTTGTGCTTAACATACCTATTACTATTATATAGAGGTATAAATTATTGAGCTAGGGCATTGTCTTTATAAACCTTTTAAAGACAATGGCTAGGGTATCAACAACAATAAATTAAAACCATAACAACTATTCGCAACTATACTTATAAATTATTATTTTATATGTAGCAATAAAAATTATTGCTGTTATAAACGAGTTTGTTTTTGCTTTTTATCTAGTAACAGATTCAGTTGTTTATACTATTCAGAGCACTAGCTTATGGCGCCAAAATATTCAAACAGCAAAAACAAAGCGAAATGCACGCCACCGATCCGCGACGGCCACCCACGGAAACACCACCCAAGGGCGAACGTTCCCATTGGCTCGGTATAAAAGGAAATTAACGTATGCTTACCTACTGCCCGACCAAAAAACTCTTCTTCATTGTCGGCTACCTTAAATTTGCTATGTTGACAAATTTACCCGATACTTAACTAAGTGCTATCTACTCATGATTCGGTGCAATTAATTCCGTTCTTAAAATTTAGGTGACCCTTAACTATTCTCTACTTAAACTGTATGTGGTGCCAACGGGCATAAGTTGACTCGAGAAATCTCTTCTTAAATGGAATTCTAACCTCAATATTGCTTTTATATTTTTCATTATTGGGTTGTTTACTGTGTGTGGCGATTAAAAAATTAAAAATATGGAATTATTTGACGAGGATCTTGATGTTTTCGAATTAACTGAACATGGATTTCCAAGGAGGGTTTATGAAAGGCCGAATTATTTTTAGATATGGACAATTTAAATTTTTTTCAAAGATTTCGACTGACGAAGACCACGATTCGGTCTATCCTAGACCAAATTGAGCATTTTTACTAGAATTTGATGAGCTATGACAGCTTTCAATAGAAGATATTTTAGTAGGAAAGACCGAAAAGCGTCTTTGTGCTTAACATACCTATTATATATATATATAGAGGTACTGAGGAAATAGTCGATATTAAAAAATAATAATAGAGGTATATACCTATGTATTAAAACCATAACAACTTCACGTTTACAGTTTATTTAATTATTAATCCACAAAAGAATAAATAAGCTAACAACTCTACTTATGTTCCCAGGTAAATAATAAACTAAAACTATTTTTGAATATAAATCATAAAATATGTAAGTAGTAGTAGCACTCATCTAGCTAAATCTTATAATAGAAACAGATCAAATACTATGTATATGTAATAAATACATTTCAAATATATAACAATAAGAATAGATAAATTTAACAATGGAAAATAATAACAAAAAGTTAATTTTATTAATTTGAATGATGCCACAATAACTATGATCCAACACTATCCATAGAAGAACTTCTTTCTCGTTGGAAGTGTAGTTTGGAGGTCTTCTCTTTTTTTATGTATCACTAACTTCCATCGTATTATATGTTATATTAAAAAAATGTATTAAATAATAAAATGAAAATAATTTTGTGGCATAGCGGACAAAATGACTGGTTTTTCCTACACAAGGGACTTTTGTGTAATTTAGCAGGGCCTCAGTCTAAACAAAGTCCCTTGTGTAGGTAAACCCAGTCATTTTGTCCGCTATGCCACAAAATAATTTTGTTTCTATTATATTTACGGACACAATTTAACTCTAGTATTTAATAATTTTCGTTCACATTCACAATCAAAATTAATGTTTACATTATGAATTATTATGAAAACAAAACTGAAGAGGTTAAAAGTTAAAATATTACCTACTGCCCGACCAAAAAACTCCTCTTCATTGTCGGCTACCTTAAATTTGCTATGTTGACAAATTTACCCGATACTTAACTAAGTGCTATCTACTCATGATTCGGTGCAATCAATTCCGTTCTTAAAATTTAGATGACCCTTAACTATTCTCTACTTAAAGTGTATGTGGTGCAAACGGGCATTAATTAGTGATATTACTATTTCCTACAACTCCAACGAATCGAGAACTCCGAGAACACTTCGAATACACATTTGCTATTAACATTGTCTTTAAAGACATTGCTATTACATAATATTAAAATAAAAAAGTTATATAATCATAACGATATAAAATGTCAAATAGAAATCAGACAAACTGGGTTTGGAAGAATGACGATAAACACACTAAAAATAAAGTTTACTCTTAAAATTTAAAATGTCATTAACAATGCTTATGAAGAATTTAAAAGTTATAAAATCACATATTATAACAATTCTCCACTGATAAGTACGTCACGACCATTTGTCCTGGGCCTACGTTGCTCACTTTATCTGAGATCTTTTTGAGTATACTCGTTTGGACCAGACAATGTGACAGTTAAATAAACTTATATTTTCGCGCGCTTTCACACAAATTTGTACTGCTTGTTTCTTGTTTGAGTACAGGTGTTTTTATTTTTATACAAAAATCTCCCTTTAAATATCTAAAACATTAGAAATCAGAAATAAAACATCTCACATTTTGTTATATTTTTGAAGTGAACAATAATGGCTCGACCTGACTTCGAAAAAGAACGAGGTAATACATAAATGATTTTATAGGTATATTTAAGTAACTCTAACAAACGTTATTACAGATACTTTAAAGACTTTTCTAACCGAGTACTACACTCAAGATCATTCCGGGAAAAAAACGTTTAAATATGTTGAGCAACTTACAAAACTCGGACATCGCGAACAAGTTTCTTTGATTGTTGAATTGGATGATTTAATGGATTTTAATGAAGATTTAACAACTAGTGTGATAAATAACGCTAGCAGATATATTAGTCTTCTTGCTGATATTGTATATGAAATACTGCCGAATTTCGTACATAAGGAAGTAAGAGCTAAAGATGCATTAGACGTGTATATTGAGCATCGTCTGATGATGGAACAACGGATGAGACAACCGAACGAACATAGGGATTCCAGGAACAAGTTTCCACCAGAACTTATGAGAAGATAGTAAGTAAATATTTGATTATTTAAATAAATGTTTAAATTACCCAGTGAGATATCCGTGCTATCCTACTGCAGTGGCAGTCTTCGAATATTTAATAAATCATTTTATTTTTAGTGAAATATACTTCAAAGACTTATCAACGAGTAAACATGTGGCAATTCGTGAGGTGCAAGCAGAAGATATAGGAAAACTTGTTACTGTACGTGGTATTGTCACTCGTTGCACAGAAGTTAAACCACTAATGAGTGTAGCAACATACACTTGTGATCAGTGTGGCGCAGAAACATATCAGCAGATTATGGGATTAAGTTTTATGCCATCAGTGTTATGCGAAAGTGAAGACTGTCGGTTAGTATTATTTTCAATGTCATGTTCCTCTCGAGGCATGCAGGTTAACGCTTAAAGGATGTGTCAAAATAAAATTACTGTAGAAAGATATTCTGATGCCTAATATAGTTTCTGAAATTCCTGTCAACTTCTGGACTCCTTGGGTCATATAGTAACATATTTTATGTATTCTTTATTTTGGGGTAAAAGTATGTGATTTTTTGTGCAGACTCAACAAAACCGGTGGTAGATTGTACTTGCAAACAAGAGGCAGCAAATTCATCAAATTTCAAGAAATTAAAATACAAGAACACGTAAGTTCCAATGTATTTTAACAGTAGATTTTTGTTATGTTGTGGTAATTAATATTTGCAGAGTGATCAAGTACCTGTGGGTCACATACCACGAACGCTCTCAGTGTTCTGTAGAGGTGAGATTACAAGACAAGCATTGCCGGGTGATCATGTTGCTATTACCGGAATATTCTTCCCACTTTCCAAACAGGGATTCGCACAGATTATTTCTGGATTGATATCAGATACGTTTTTTGATGCTCATGTAAGTATTCATCTGGTACAAAATATCATTGTTAATACTCCAAACAAATTATATGCGTCGAAACTGAAGAGTATAAATTTAAAACATACGACACCAAAGTAGTGTTGAAATATACTGGCAATTAATACTTAATGCACTTCTCTTGGCGAAAAATAATTTCAAAAACAAAGCTTTGATTGGTAGACTCATCAATTATTATTATCAGTCATCATCGTGTTATAAATATTTACAGGTTAAGTTAGCTTTTGGTGTATATAGTTGAACACAGTCGACTTTTAGTATCAAAATTATTTTAATATGAAAGCATATACCTTAAACTATTTTTCATCATAATTTCCGTCAATATTGACACTGGTCATACCGTACAACCAGCTTTTGAAATCCTTTCTCGAAGTAATCTGCCGCATGACTTGATAACCATTGCAACACTGTCGTTTTGACAGCGTTCGATCAGGGCTATATGGTGGAAGATCAACTTGTTCCGAGCCAAATGATCGGATCAGTGTTTGAGTTTGATTTGCTGTGTGACGCCTGGCATTGTCATGAAGCAAAACGATACCCGTGCTCAACATGCCATGCTTTTGTTTTGGATTGCTCGGCGCAAATTTCTTAACGTCTCACAATAAGTTACCGCATTTATTGTTTGATCTTGAGGCAAAAACTCTACAAGCAAAACACCTTTCCTGTCCCAGAAAATGGTATGATTCTTCGTGCAGAAATTGTTTGCTTAAACTTCACTTTTGTGGATGATGTTGAAAGGCGCCATTCCATTGTTGTTTGGATTCTGGCGTAACGTAGGCCACCCAAGTCTTGTTGCCAGTGACGATTCGGCTTAACAACTCGTCATCTTCCCGGTTCTACTGCTCTAGGAATTATGAGAGAACTGGCTGTTTTTGTAAACTTCCGTCAACATTTTCGGAACCCAGCATGTGCATAACCTTTGATACTTCAACCGTTTTGACACAATTTCGTAAATCACACTTTGGGAAACTCACAAGATAACGCTGATAACGCAAATCGTTTGTTGTTATCAGTAATGAGTGACGGTCGTCCACTACATTCCATCTTTTCTCCGTAAACTTCACATATTTGACGATCAATGTCAGCTGCTTTCACGCCTTTAGAATTAAGAAAACGTATCACACCGCTTATTTGACAGTCAATGGCATTTTCGATCGGAGGAGGCATTTTAAACACTTGTAAACAACCTTTAAGACTGTCGAATGGGTCCGTGATGGCGGCTGTGGCTTGCCAACAGATACCGGTGCCTCTCTTCACTTCCACATACAGATATCTCTTGTGAATGACTCTAATCTAGAGTCCGAGAGGCCTTCTACCAGCGATTCTAAAGGAGAGCTCACCCAGCAAGATAATCGACTTCATTAAGAAGGTTGAGCTGCTGCCAAGGTAGAAATATTTCCATTAATGTATGTGTTAAATAATTGAGTCCAATCCATATATTTTTAAGTATTATCTCAATGCTAATTATTTTTTTTTTAATTACGCATTTTAAGAGGGTGATCTCATTGAACAAAACAGCGGATGATGAAAAAACTGGGGAAATGTTAACACAAGAGGAGTTAGCTGTTTTAACACATGATGATTTCTACACAAAATTAGCTCGATCTATTGCTCCAGAGATCTACGGCCACGAAGACGTGAAGAAGGCGCTATTGCTACTTTTGGTGGGAGGTGTAGGACGCCGAACTGACGGTATCAAAATCAGAGGCAACATAAATATATGTTTAATGGGCGATCCTGGTGTTGCCAAATCTCAGATGTTAGGATTTATTGATAGATTGGCACCAAGAAGTAAGTCTAACAGTCTCATTCTCATTATTCATTTACTAACATTTTATATTAATTAGGTCAATACACCACTGGAAGAGGATCGTCCGGCGTTGGTTTAACTGCTGCCGTCATGAAAGATCCACTGACAGGTGAAATGATGCTTGAAGGTGGTGCTTTAGTATTGGCCGATCAGGGTGTTTGTTGCATAGATGAATTTGATAAAATGGCTGATGCAGATCGAACAGCTATACATGAAGTTATGGAACAACAAACAATATCAATTGCCAAGGTATTATCTTTTTCAAGGTCTGTTTATATATTTAATTTTACGATAAAAGAGTGTTGCTTTTTTAGGCTGGTATTATGACATGTCTCAACGCAAGAGTTTCAATTTTAGCAGCTGCTAACCCAGCATATGGTAGATATAACCCTAAAAGAACTGTAGAACAAAATATTCAATTACCTGCTGCTTTATTATCGCGATTTGATTTGTTATGGTTAATACAGGATAAAGCTGATAGAGACAATGACTTAAGGTATGTTGCACTATATATGTTTTGTGTGTGTGCTCAGTATTTTATATTATTATTGACTTTTAGATTGGCTAAACACATCACTTATGTACATCAGAATTCTAAGCAACCTCCAACTGAAACAGAGGCTTTAGATATGACGGTAATGCGCAAATATATTGCACTGTGTAAACTAAAAGAGCCTGTTATACCGGAAGATCTTACGGATTACATAGTCAGTAAGTATTCGTATTTATTAAAGAGAACACTACCTATGATCGCGAGCCCCTGGTAGCTCGCGAAGACAATTCTAGTACGTAGCTCCCAACATATTTCAAATAGAAAATAATCACTAAACGAAAGAAAAGGCGGTTTTCATGTTGTTAGCTGAAGCGCAGACTACGTCCAAAAAAAAAGTAGCTCACTATACATTCTACAATTACCGAAGGTGCTCAATACATTCAGGTTGGCGACCACTGACCTATAGTATCTTTATTTCGTGAAAATATGTGCAATTGAATATAATATTGGCCCAGTCTTGCATGTTCTATTCCAGTCTGACAAATCTAATTATTAATTTGTCCAAATATTGTCACGTTTAGGTTTAACGTGAACTACGAGGGCATTGAAAATAAGGACCTTATCTAAAAGATTGAAACACCGAATACCCAGTTTAAATAGACTAAGTGTATTAACAGTTAAAGTTGAGAAGAGTTTACAAAATGATGAAACTTTAATTAGAGACTATAGAGTTATAATAATAGAATACAAATAATATTACTTACATTAAAAATATAAGACCAGATACGGTCTAGTTGCACTATGGTTCACATTTTTACTGCCTTCAGGTTTTCTTACTATTAGTTTAAAATTAGGACACAACTTAACTTATTTCTCTGGAGAGGAGAATTTATAATAAAAGGGTTATCCTTCTCTTAAACAATCTTGCGCCTAAATCCTCCCTGCCTTGACCAATGATAATGAGGGAGGCTGGATTTAATTCTAAATATTTTGGTAACTAGGTAACTCTGTCTTTAGTATCAGTAGTGAAGTGAATACGATCACGATGATTACTGAAGATGCTGACAACAAACTCTTACACATTTTGTCTGTTTCGCCTTGTTTCATAATTAATTTAAATTGTCATATCGTGTTTAGATTGTTATGTCGAACTACGTAGAGAAGCCCGTAACGCTCGGGATATGACTTTTACATCAGCGAGGAATCTACTAGGTATTCTGCGATTATCAACTGCTTTAGCACGACTACGGTTGTCGAATGTAGTGGAAAAAGATGATATTAAAGAAGCAATCAGATTAATGGAGATGAGCAAGGATTCGTTAAATCAAACTGTAGAGAGACAGGGATATAGGTAATGTATTATATTTTTTTTAAAGGAGAGTGCAATTCAAATGCAAAATTCTACTGCTTTGGCAAAACACGACGAAACTAAACATTGTTATAATAAATTTTTAGGCCACCCAATGTAAACGACAGAATATTCGCGGTTATACGCGAATTGGCTGGAGAAGATAAATCAGTTAAAATTTCAAGTATTTTGGAAAAATGTGCGAGTAAAGGCTACAATCCTGATCAAGTAGACGCGTGTCTTGAAGAATATGAAGAGTTGAATGTGTGGCAAATCAACCAGGCTAGAACTAAACTTATGTTTATTTAATCATCTAAGATTTTTTAATGTAGTGTTAAGTTCACTTTTTACCTTTTTCTATTTCATTTTGTGACGCAAAACATTACAATAATTCATTTGTGTATTTTTTAAAGTTAATTTAACATCACTATCGATGAGTTGTAATTTCAATAAAGTATTTTCCCAAAATATTAACTCATTTTTTAGTTCTCCCAACCTAACTAACATGAACATATACACAAGTTCCACGTTCGATGGTAGGTTAGACTTTATTGGAAAACGGGACATATTACGGGATTATTTTAAAAATTTGGTATCTAATCTATACTGTAACGAAGTTACTTTTATTTTCCGTTTTAATTCTACAGTGGTAATTCTATTTTCTGTTTTACATTTTCCTTTTTAATTTAATTGATACATAATAAAACAATGAATAAATGTGAAAAAACTGATCCCCTTGCGACAAGAATAGCTCTCCATATGAATATAATTTTGTTTTTAGTCCGTGTACATATGATTCAAGCCGCATTTTTATACCAAATTCACTACTAAATGAAGTTTTTATTTCCAAAATTTGCAACTTATATTAAGTACCTATCCTTTGTTACGACAGCAGTCACGGACGCTCTATGTACGCTAATTTTATATCGCAGAATTTTGTTAGGTCAAGTTACACCTCTTCACTTCCCATTTTTTACAATAACCTCGTTATCAACTTTTTATAGCAGATTTTGTAAACCAAGCAACGAACACTTTTTCAATCAAATGTTATGTACGGATATTTTTGTTTGTCCTTCCCCAAATAGCCGGGTCTCGCAACCCTAGTTGGAGAAAAACATTTACCTCAAAATTCTCTGGTTTGGCAACCCTAGTTGGAGTGAAACATTTATGATTGAGCTCTTCGATCACTCAAAAGTTCCCCTCTTTTAGTTTATTCTATGGAAGTTTAAATTATTTTATCGAAAATGTTTCACTCCAACTAGGATTGCCAACCCAGAGAATTTTGAGGTAGATGTTTCTCTTCAACTAGGGTTGCGAGACCCGGCTATTTGAGGAAGGACAAATATGCGACCATAAAATAATTTAAACTTCCATACAATAAACTAAAAGAGGGGAACTTTTGAGTGGTCGAAGATCTCAATCATCCGCGCCTGTTGCCAAAATATATCCAAGGGGAGAGTTTTGATTTTCAGTCATAATTCGTACTTCAAAATTTGGCCACCAGAGTCCAGCAGCTACCAATATACCGCGCTGACAGACTATCCTTATGAAGACAATGGTATAGACCAACTTCCGTAAGTAATTTCTTCGTTTGATACCGGAAATTATGAAGTTTTGGCAGTAATTTAACAAGGTTTTACGGAATTCAACTGCGTTGACAGACTGGCTCACGAAGATATAGGGTGGTCGCAAATTACAGTAGCATGGTTAATTAGTAAAAATCACACAAGCCACATTGCTATTACCGCAGTAGTGCGGTAATGTATTCAAAAACGCACTAGTGTCGTAATATACGTCATTATGACATTGAAAATAATGACAAATTGTACCTATTACATGACAGTTGTAGATAAAAGAATAAAACGACCTTATATACTTAGTTATTTATTAAAAATATAAATTTGTGTTAAATACCATTTAAAAATAAAATATATTTAACAGACAAAATCTAATCAACAAATCAAATAATACTAAAGAATGTATAATTAAAATCAAATTATTTAAATAAAAAAGAAAATTAAAAAATATTAATTACAAAAATGTATCAGGGTCTGCGTACATTACCCCAGAGTTTTAGTGTTGAGTTATAAATATATGAAACGTATACCACACTGTTATTCAAGAGTATTATATCCATGAGAACTGCAGACAAGCTTCGAGCTAAGATCCGTTGAATAGATACATATCTATGGAGCTGAGTTGACTTTGGATATACTGCATGCCTCTGTTCACCACGTAAATCGGGTTTTAGATGCATTTACATCCCGTTTCAATCAAAATCAATTCATCGTCCTTTACAAGCATGGTTAATTTCACGTTATGATATGTAACACCTCACAGTTCTCACAATGCTAAATCAACACTACCAAAATTATTATACAATAAATTTTTTTGGCATTATGACATTAGTATCTAGTTCAAAATTCATTCAAATTAAAAAAATATAAGACATTCGATTCTTTTTAAAACAATTATTACTAATCAATGATCTGAAATGATTCAATAGCAATTTATAAAAAAGATTGTTTCACACCAGTTTCGTGTCATCTTCAGTGGCAATTTATACAAGCCAATTTTGGTAAATTATATTCAGTCAGTGGCGGCTCGTGACTTGTTAAACAGGCAGTGCTGCAGGCCTCGATATCACTAATAAACAATTTTTAAATTTGCGCTTTTATATGTGTGTGATATACCTAATAAAATATATTTAAAATGTGTTAGACGCATTGGATTTGTAAGATGCTGTTTGGCCTTTTCAGCAAGATGCACTAAATCATCAGCATTGTTTCAAAAGTACACAAGAAAACAAAATAATCTATTTTTTATCTCTCAGCCACAGATCCATCTAAATGTTTTTAGTTATACACTGTCATTTGATGGTTCAAGTATGTGTGCAGTAAGCATGTTTATGTTGAAATACTTCTTTCACTTGTATCAATTGAACCTGAAGATGACTCCAAACATAGTTACCGCATATTATGATATGTATATTTTTATACAGCATCCTTTCATTCTCAATTTAAGGACTATTTATTTAGAATTATTAATTAATTTCTTCGGAATTAATATTTATAACATTTTCCATTCGCCACACATTAGAAGAAGGGTTGCCGTCATTCCCATCTTTTCCTCCTAAAAGAAAATTTAAGAGCTCGCCAACATTAACAACAGAATAACCAGAATGGTTGAGATATTTTTCTACTACATCTCTCAGAGAATGATAACCCATTTCCACTTGTTCGTCCATTAATGGTTCTAGAATATGAAAAATCAATCAACAACATTCAGTGAATACTGAACCTTTTAACGATATTTAGAGCCATTTTTCACCACCATTAAAAAATGCAATACCATAGAAATCATGGTATTTGTAAACCTAAGATCCGTTAGGTAACACCGTAGCTTACTTGGCAAAGCCAGAGCCAGGAACCTTGGTGATAACGACTTTTTAAAGTTTAGAAACCATAACTAAGTGCAAAAGTAAGTTAGTTAAAATGTAATTTTTATAAGTACTTACTTTTGTCCAGTTTTGTCGGATCAAAAATGTGCATGAAATACATTAATTGTGTATAAAGTTCTTTCTCATTGTACCGTTTGTACATAACTCCACTTTTACAGGAAACACAAACTGGATATTTCAAATTAAATTTCAGTGGAGTCCTAAAATTAATTTTATATATTTATTCACAATGGTTAATATTTTAAATGGTTTATTCAATTTCTATTGAGTATAAATAATCTTTTGTCAAAAATCTCTATAGTTATTTATGTATTAGGTGCGCGAAGATTAACTTCGCGCATAGAGACGGAAAAATACCTGTCAAAGGCATGTTCATGTTATATACCAAATTTTTTCTACAACTAGAAATTTAATGTAATTAATAGATTATAAAGAAGACAACTTTAACAGTAGGTGGTACCTGGTTTCTATGGAAATAAATAAATACGCTCTTTCTATAATTTTGACTTCCAGTTTTTTAGTGATTTTCAATTCTGAATAAATCACATTTAATTAAATAATTTATTGAATAATGGAGAGCAGCGATGACGAAATATTTGGGGGTACACCTCGACATATTATAGAAGTACAATGTCTACACTAATACCACAAAAGTCAAAGACACAATATGCAACTACAAACAATTGAAAGAGTGGTGTGAGATGAGGAAAGTTCAAAGAGATAGTGAAAAATTTTATATTAGCATATTTGGAGGAAAAAAGTAAAAGCTTCTACACGTTAGGCCATACATTCGATGCTAAAGATTAAATATTAGTTCGACTTAGCGTGTTCTCCTGAATTATCGTCAACGAAAATATATAAACCAAGCATTTGGTTTAAATACAATCGGAAAAGTTTCTCTTTTGATAGCACAGTTGCTTAAATTGCAGAGTGCTGAATGTTACACGAACATCGGGCACTCTCCTTGCAGATTTTCGAGCCGATATAAGTTGCCTCAAGCGTCATGGAAGGTAGTAATCTTGCACAGTGGCGGAGGGTTACATCGAGGATTCGGTGTTAAATAAAAATAATGGAATATTAGACTGTGAAGTTTCCAGTTATTCAAATTCAAGATTTGAATATTATTGCCTGTCATCATTGTACTAATAATGTAAATAACAATAATACATAATTGTCGCATTGTTTACGTAGACTAATCTTATCAATACCTATTAGTATATAGGCACGGCCTTCTTTAGGAAAGTCATGAACAAGTAAATTTGGCAACGTCGAATACAATACTATTGTTTGTGCTTACAATGGAATATTTGTAACATGCGGTCTAATTAAATCAGTGCTTATTGAGCTTAATTAAAACAGTTTTTTATAACACTAGTAGTGATAAGTTACAATAACGGATAAAATGTTTGTTAATAAAATAAAGTGATTTGCTTGGACTCTTTGACCGACGGTAAAAATAACGGGATTCCTATAGGGATACTAATTGGTTCTATTCTTGGGTTGGGTTGGCTTCTTTTTATAAAAATAGTAGTGATAAGTGAGTATATAGTCTAAATTTTGTGTAAGTTAAAACATCGGATAAACCATTAATAAAATAAAGTCCTTTGTTTAATACTTTTGTACCGGCACGGCATAGTGTGTGTCGTATAAGCGGTGAAAGTGTCTTTTGTACGAGGATTTGTATGTATATTTAAGAATTATTATTATTAAATTCAGCTGGATTTTTAGGTAGTACAGGATTGTTTTATTTCTGATGCTTGGTTCTTTGTCGATTTTAATATGCCTTCAGCGTGCTGTTTACCTGGATGTAAATCCAATTGTAATGGCGCATTAAAACAAGAGCAAACTAATGACAGTTTTTCTATTTCCTAAAGATAATAAATTAAAACAGAAATGGTTACAAAATACGATTACAAAAATAGTTTCCAAATATTTTCGTTACAACCGTATGTAGAAGTAGACTGGTTTACTAACCGTATTGCGGTGTTGCCATTGTCTGTTCATGGCTTGTCTAAAGAAAACTGTGATATAAGTTTTAAGGGTTTGGTTCTAATTTATTGAGCATACCATATCTGTAGAGTGCACTAATATGAAAAAAATTACGTACTTTTCACATAGAAAAATGTCACATTTTTTGACAGTAGTTGTCGAAAAACTACATATAATTGAGCTGACCTATTGGATATTAAATACCGATAATGATAAGAATTTTCAAAGACAATAGAAATACGGGTTTAGGCTAATTTGTATCTTGTGTACCTGACATATTATTTATCAAAATACTAAAAATATATAATTAAGCATTTTATAATTTCAAATAAACTGTCATCTCGAATAAATAATTCTGTTTTTATTTTATATTTATTTACCTTGTGATTTCCACCGTGCAAGTCGGATCCTCACAAATTAACACATTTTCATGATACTTTTGGATATACGAACGTATCTTTAATGTTAATTGATTCTGAATATATCCGATATACTGCACAGGACGGACATGGCAGAGATTATTCAAGCATTTTTCCAAAAATGGTGTGGTACCATTTAAACAGCCTAGAAAAACAAAAAAGTGAGGTATATTTAGTTTACTCTTTCACATTTTAATAGATCACCCACCATCAAATTAAAAAAATTCAAGAAAAAAAAATTTGCAGCAAAATAGAGAAAATGTTGACTCTTTCTTTGCATAGTAGATTAATTTGCTTAAAATATTCTACATTTTTTGTGAGAGGGTTCAGTCGCAAATTGCTAGGACTTGGTTATACTTTCGTCCTTTTGTTTTTCTAATAAATAAATTCAAATAAATTACTTGACGATGTAGTATTATGTGGAATAAACTCTAGTTTATCTCACACAAACAAGCTCAACATAGAGCTTAAGTGATGTTTTAAATTATAAGAAATGATATTACTATGTTTATATGATTGATGTTTTTTTGTCAATGAATAAATCTTTACTTTACTTTACAGTTTTGTTTAAAAAAGAGTTGGTAGGCCAATATTTTTATGGCTTTCGTGTCATATCTGTTGTGAATTTGACTATCACACGATCTATAGATACAAATAACAATAAATAAATATTATTACTTCGTTTAAAAGCTACGCAGCATTCTTATATAACTTTATTAAATGTCTAGTGAATATCGCGCCAAATTTTTATCTAATTTTATTTTTGCTTTTAGCCGGTACGCCGTGGTTCGATTTTTTGTTGGCCGCTTCAGAGTTAGGTTATCTTTTTCTTCCTCTCTCACTCTCATTTTATTATTAGCCTCTACAACTAAGGTAATTTAACCATTTATTTTAGTTATATTTATTGTGAGAATTTGGACCAACATTTTAGCGTGGAATCCGAACCACTGTCATCGACTGCCAGATGCCAGCACCTACGACTATGTAGTCCATAGCTACATGGCATAGGCAAGTCCGACCGACTCGGTCGAGAGCACCGTCCATCCATCCAATCACTATCCAGGCGACCAGGCACTTAACTACCATGATTGCGTCGACAGGTGTTTGAACATGTTCTTCCTCTTGAGATATCCTTTCCACATTTCACTCGTACCGTATTTCATATCCTTATGGTCGATTGCAGTAACGATTTAACATCATTTTGCTTGCATACATATTGCGGTTATGTCTTATTGCAAAAATATTTGAAAAGTTACTGCGAGGCAACATTTTTTCGTTATTTTATCATCTTTCGCACATCAAAGACTACTTTGTAACGAAGAAAATTTAAACAAAAATGCCGTTATCATTCGTTAACTAACGTTTAAGAATGATAATGGTTTTTGTTTAATTAAACTAAGTACAAAAACTATATTCATACAAATTTATAAGTGATATAGACAAAATTTATGGATGATGTATTTTTTTAACTATTAAAACAGATCTAAACACGAAACGTCTTTTTACCTATTGAAATAAAATTATAATTTCAATAACATTGGTATTAATCTCGAAAAAAAACTGGATATATGAAGAGAGTATTAGATTTTTGAATAATCATACTTTATACGTTCTTATAATCTTTTCATATTACCTTCAACTATGTTTTCCAATTTGCACGACAAACATGTAAAACTAAATTTCTCAACATCTCGGAATTTGATCTCAGGTCTTCTAACGTTCTCTCCAATATAATCAAAAGACTCCTTAGGTCGTTTTATTGAAGTTGTGTCAACGCCTAAACATTCTGCTATTTTAAAAGCGTCTGTACCTGAAATACTTATTTAATAAATTATGGTGGAAAATGAGAATTGATCTGCTAAAGAATAATGCGACAAATTACAAGTTAGTAATATTTTGTATATTGTATGAGTAATGCTTGTGTTACCTTCGATAGGCTCACAAATTCGGGATACTACAGGATGAATTTGTTGTGACAAATAATATTTGACATCAATCTTAAGATTCTTTTGTGGATTTTTGTACTCTTCTAAATGATAACCTCTTTGTGTATGAGGCCTGTTGGTGTTATCTAGACAAATCAGATACGATACGGTATCCCCAGCTCTGTAATGTCCACCACATTCCGCATTGTATCTAAAATATAATTTTTTCTTAGTTTTAAAGAAATTCTGTATCAACGATGTTTTCTAAGAAATCGAGAACATATAAACGACAAGCTCTGTTGAGTGGTACTCTTACCTTATTGCCACTTGCACATGGGGCAATGAAGTTCTATCAGTGTATGCTTTCAAATCTTTTGTTAACTGTTTACTGATTAGTAAGAGTTCGACAGGCACTTTATTATTATCCAAATCATCTTTGATTTTACCCAGATAATTATGTATATTTTCTATTCTATCATCAGCTGACTGATCACTCAAAATGAACTCCAAAACATATTTGCCAGCCTCAGACGCAATTTGCGACCAGTCTCTTCGTACTATATCTAAACCCTACAAATATGATTTTAATAAAATAAAATAAAGAAAAATGGTTGGACTGAAAAACAATAAATTACCTTATATTCTTTTTCTTCTTTTAATTTCCCATCTTTGGTTTTCGTTAACGTAACAGCTGCATATTTTTTCTTTTTCAATAACAGCAAATACTTGAATACCCCATCAATATCCAATTCGACTTGTTTGTACATTTTATTGATTTCCTGTTTGATTTTGTTACCTGATAAATAAATATAAGGTTCTTTGTATTTTATTCTAACAAGCATATTTGAAACCTACTTATATTACACCTACCTATTTTCATAACTTGCTCATGTTCTAGTATGTTTGTGTTAATCATTATACTATCCGTATCACCATAGACAACCTCAAATGACATTTTCTCAACTAATTCTTTGGTGTTTGTGAGAATTTCACGACCCTTGTGAGTGATAAGAGCAGCAAGATTTCTCGCATAAAATCTAATATTGAAAAAAATTATTATTATCCTTATTTAATAATAATAAATGACTTTCAAGAAGATGTTTTTGGCAACATCCAGTGTGAGCAGGCAATATGCCCGGTGAAACACAGTTCACAAACTATAGCCGGACGAGAAGCAACATCTCCATCATATCCTATTGCCAACACTAGATGCGCCCGAATTCCCTGGCGGGAGGCTTTATTTGTGAGTTGCTTGTTACATAAAGTAACAAAACTTTTGCTTATGTTGCACATTTACAAAGAAAAGTACAAGAAGAGAAGTTGAGGTCTTGCCTCCTATCCTAACCACTTAAAATTATACGGACTGATACACTCCAAGAAATAGGAAACATATGGCGAGATTAGGCCTAGATGATAGCGACGAATGCAGATTCTATAGGGAGGAGGAAGAAACTCCTGATCACCTAGTAACAGAATGCGCCGCTATCAGAAGCCAATGCAAGGAACACTTGGGGCATGAAATCGTACAAGATGGAGACGCGTTAGCCGTTAACCAACCAAGCTACTGGAGTTCATAAGAGCTGTAGAACTTGATGGAGAGTTGTAACTTCATAAACAGTTTAGCAGTGTATAACACACTCCTAATTTTAATGTTAATGTAGGAAAATCAATTGATTAAACATGTACGTAATCTGAAATACTGAATCGCATATTAATTTAGTGGGTTTATGCGCAAAAAGCACCGAAATGTAATCAACATTACTATACTGTATATGTGCAACAAGATCTAATTTGACTTTTCACCAGTGGTTACGAAATTATGTCCGGAACATTACAAACTAATATTTAATAAATATAAAAAGTACATTAAATGTATTACCTGGAATTTGAAAATCCCAGACATCCATACATACTGTTAGCTGTCAATTTTAATGCCATTTGTCGAATATGGTATTGATTACGTAAATCATTGGAAATATCTGGATTATTCATCAGTTTTTTCACTTGTCGCCTACTGTCGACTAATTTACGAATTTCCGTCGGTAATATACCTTACAACAATACATAACAAGATCATTATTAAATGCTCCGGCAGATTTAGGTCACAAAATTCAAATATTACTAAATGCCAAAATGTAGAGCGCTCGTTGCGAGCTCTGAAACCTAGGTTTCAACTGGTTTACAATAAACTGAATAAATAAACTTACCTGGAGGTAAACTTTTATCAGGCAAAACTAAATCATCTGAATCCGTTATTGGCAGCGTTGTAAAACAAATATTATATTCTTGAATAATGCTTGGATAAAGGGAATTGAAATCCATAAGTAGAATGAACCTATCGTAAAAGCCCACTTTTGGTTCTAATACTAGACCACCTACAAATTTTAAAAATAAGTATAAATTTGAGTTACCAAACTTATTTATACAATGGTCAATTTTGTCTATTGAAAATACTGAAACATTTTACCAATTCACCAAAACACTTTTTTAAAGTTCGACGCGCATTTCACTAACACTGTTTTAACTTTTGAATGAATTAAAAAGCCAACCTGTCGTAGAGTAGTGCCAAACTGACCAAAATCTCGCGGTTTTAGTAATACGTATTTAACAATGATCCTGAAGAAGGCTTTCGAGGTCGAAAACTCGGATTTGTTATTACCAAATGCATTCATTTGAAAAAAAGCTGTTCATAAGACGTTGTATCTCTTCACCAAAACAGAAATTTAAGTTAAGTTTCTCTTGCAAATGCTGACAGTGTTAGCGAAACACGCGTTGAGCTTTAAAAAGTGTTTTAGTGAAGTGGTAAAACGTCTTTGTAATCTTTATTCATCTATTATGTTGGATCATCTTTCCTGAAGTATTATCGAAATTCTCAAAGACGATAGCTCGAAAAATTAGATATTAATTTTTCAGAGAATTGTTTTATAATTAGGAAATATTGCATACCTGCATATGTGGGTTTTTTTCGTGATGCCTGGTTTCTAGCACCTGCATCTTCAACTCTGCTCTTATACACCTTATCTGGAACAATGTAGTCTTTTTCATAAAAAGCATGTAACAGAAGAAACTCATTTCGTTCTGATCTGCCACCCAATAGTGTCCGTGACATTACATTGCCAGCAATGTTAGTAATTTGTAGGGCTAGTGGAATAGCGTTTAAGTCATACATAATCTAAAAATAAATAAAAAAAACGGTTTGTTACTGGTTCTCAATGTTCATATACTACAGAGAACCAAATTGAAGCAATTGAGCATACATTCAATATTGCATAAACATTTGACTGTCAAAAAAATTTGTTCTCGTTGGGTTGTCACACAATTTGTCAATCGCTCAAAAAAGGTTCGTATCGATTGGTCGAAAGAAATGCTCAAAAAATACGTTCGCGGTGCTTCGAGACACGTCTGTGACAGGTGATGAATCGTGGATTTACGCGTATGAGTCCGAAAGTAAACAGCAGTCGACTGTATACATATATAACTTAACGAAAAAGGTTTTCTACAATAAATCGTCAGCTATTTACCTTTAAAATATACGCACAATCCTGCATTGTAAACGATATGAGTTTAGTGATATTTTGTGAACTACAAAACATCTTTGGTATTTCTTCTGGTTCTAAATCAATGCGTTGATTCTCCTTTAATTTCAAAACAGATTGGCAAAGTGTATCCAAATCATACGAACGACATTTTATCAGTTCTTTGGCTACTATCTTTAAATCACACACCAATCGCCCTTAAAATACAAAAATTTGCATGTGTCAATAAATAAACTTGTAATGCATAGTAGACAGGATTTTTTAATACAAAACACACCACAAACAGTTTAAAATAAACAAATTTAAATAAACTCCATACTCTCATTAGAGTTCAAATATTATGAGAGTACTCAAAAGAAACTGTAATGTTTTGGGGACGCTAAAGGGGGTTCGGTTCTGCTTGTGAGAGTTTGTTGCAATAATAATATATATAATAATAATAATGATTATTATTATAACGTTCATAAAATAAAGTGATTTGTTTGTACGGTCTATTTTATACCAAAAATCTTTTTAATTTAGCTTCAAATTTATTACTTTCTTCTTTTAACTTACTTACTCGATTCTTTTAGGACTTATTCTCTGATAGTGTACTAAAATCTTACCGGTAAATAATTCCTTATCCGATCTCTTCATAATAGACCTCTTCAACCGTCCTAACATATTTAAGTTTTTAATGCCATGTTTAGTCAGTCTATTTGCTAACACAGTCCACTGATATCCCATTAGATCATGACCCACAATAAGATCAGGGTCGATTTTACTAAATTCCGTTACGAAATAGGATAGTAACTCTTTTTCATTGTTCGTTTTTTGAACTTTTGTTCCTTTGTAATTCTTTAGCGCCTCATGAAGATCCAAGGGAGGGAGCTGGAGAGATGGTATTGAGAAAACTAGAATCAAAAAATACATATACCTATACATTGATGCAAGCAGTTTCATTAAAATTTTCTAGAGAATTTAAACTGAAGGGATTTGACAAATTGTTGTAATCTGTCACGCCGGCTCCGAAAAATTCTTTAACGAACTTAAATTATTAAGACATATTCGCGAAATAGAGCCACAAATAAACGCACAACACAAAACTGGTGCGTAATCAAGAGGAGCCAGCAACTGCCTCTCCCCCTAAATACTACTGTGGGTAACGTATTTCACATTATGCAATTTTATAAGCACATATAAAAATTAAAACATTCGCTATAATTAACTGCATTTGCTCTGAATTGACCCGTTAGGGTCCCTTTCTGCGTCCGTGACATGCAAAATCCGTATTATTTTTATTTCTATATTGTGTATGCATTAAAATTCAATGTACTTACCACAAAAATGTTGTGTAAATGGTGGATTTGGCGCCTGTTTTTCCACAGCGTATTTGGTATGACTTACACAAGATACCATTACAATTTCGGGATTTACATCTTTTGGATTTAGAAACTGTCTGCAATTAAAAATATTGACCATTTATTTAAAATAATTTAGTGTAACCACCTACAATTATGCCTATTTTGATTTAATTTTATTGTCAAATTACTTTTCTCCATATGAAATTTAACCGAAAAATAAATTTACAATTACAATTTTCAACCTGAGGTAAACCCAGCTGTACCATAATACCACGGCACTTGACACCCTTGTTAGTGCTTCTGTCCTCTGTCACACCTATAACCTATTATCATACATGCTTTTGTGCAGATGAAATGTGCTTCAAAGCTTTTTCATATATAATTCAGCAACAATGGGCAACGCTACCACTCCGGCATATACCCAATATACAACGAGATACAATCATCTGACGGCCGGCTTTCGCCTTATAAACATAGTTGCCAGAGTTCAATTGCACTAAGACCTTAGCACCGAGCAAATGAATCTTGCCATTTAGCAAACAGCATAAGAAGCACGCTTCATATAGATGCAGCACAGGTTTCATGTAAAATAAGAGTATACGACAACGCTTGGCGAGGGTGCGGTAACTAGGACATTCAAGGCCATCTCATAAAATTGAAGTGTGGATTTAGCATAATGTTTTGTTAAGTCTGTCAATTAAGTTGATTTTAAATGTGTCACTTTCAGGTTACATGTCAGAGTGACATCAGTATCAGTATGTTTTGATGATATTTTCCAATGAAAAAAGTGAAAACAGTTTTTTACGTTCCCTGTATTTTTGTCGGTGCGTGATGCCAAATGTTAACTACGTTTACACCTCAATTTTCTGTCATTTTCATTTGAGTTACCCTTGATTGTCCTAGTTCTTTTTAGTAACGACCGTACCTATAATATGTATATTATAATTATTATTGTGATTCTATCTCTATCACAAATTTCTAGTGCATTTACTTCTCGGGAAGCTTAAAATTTTGATATTTTCACCACTCCTCTGAAGAAACGAAAAATCTTGTTAAAAATATACAGACCTGTTCCAGATTTAAATAAATATAAATGTTTGAGAAATAATATCAAGGCGAGATCGATAGTTCAACTTCCGGGAAAGTTTTGTGGTGAAACTAGACTTCCAAATATACGCAAAAATTCCCGTTTGAAGCGATCTGCTAAAAATTAGATGCAATGGTCTAGGTGTAGCCTCTAGCCAACACAAAAGCACAAGATTACAAAAACCGGGATTATCGTTCGTTAATTTTCTAAACTATTCTTGATACTACACGCAATCATCACTGACATAAAAAACGAACAGTTTGGTATCATTTTCGATTCGCGCATTCATTCTTGTCGAACCACATTATCGATTGTTTTTGTTTCAGATATAAATGTTTCGGTACCATTAATGAAGTATTTGGCCATCAACCAACGCTTATGCGTCGGCCGTCCCTCACGTTTTTGTAGTTACAGATCAACTGGGATATCATATCTATCTCTAATATTTGTAAACATTTCAATGACGAGTTTTTTTAACTTAATTTACTGCTGGTCATTTCAAAGTTTTCACTAGTGGATGCCGCTGTGAGACCAAAAAATATTTAATTGCACACCTACAAAGTATTTATTATACGTACCTAAAATTCAATGACATCACGACCAGTGGTGGAGGTGCAGGTACATTTTTCTCAAATTTAGCCACATTAATATTCAGCATTCTCATACAATTCACCTCTAATTTACACCAACTTAAGGGGTTGTTGACAAGAACTGGTTCAGTGATGTCCAGCCAGCAAGGACCTTTAATTTTCCGATCTAACAGAAATATTTCCAAACTGGTGGAGGCTAATCCAAAAATTTTTGAGAATGTTTTTGGTGTCTTCATATCATATATATGGAGACGTGGAAATGTCGCCTTAAAATTTAAAAATTGTGAGAATTGCTTGGCCTGACAGGCCACAGAAGACGTGTTAAAGTCTGGTACGGCCTGTCAGTTAAATTTCGGAGCAATGCAAAATAGCTAGTTTGCAGCTGTTTGAGCAAAACACTTACAGGATATTGTACTTCCATATAATCAGATTCAACCGGTACGCTTGGATCAAATGCATACTTTTTCTGTACATATCTAGTCTTAAATGAAGTTATTCCTAATGGTTTTATAACCAAAGCACTATATTCATTGTATACATCCTTATATGTTACTGGTTCATCTGTTGGTTGTCCCAAGTTATTTATTTTCTACAAAACGCAAACAAAAACTGGTTATCATTGCAGAAAATATAATAAAATAAAAACTTACATATGGTCTTGGCAGCACAAAAAACTTTCTGGGAATGTTGCTGACAGCCACACAGCAGCTAACATATTTATGTGACGATTGGCAATATGTTTTACCAAAAAGAAAAACTGTTCCTTTATGTTTTTCGAAGTCTTCATACGCGTCCCACCAAAAGAATCGAAATACCTAAAAAAGGAAAATTTAGCTGATGCAAAAATTCAGAACTCATTTATTTAAATTTTAAAAACAACCCTGTATATCAGGATTTTGAAAATGAAAGTGTTTAGATTCGAAAACAGAAAAAAATATATATAAAATTAGTTACTTTTATAGCATTTTATTTTGCTATTAATTTTTTAATGTTAAAAGTAACATTGTAACAAAATTATAGATTTATCAATACACGCTACATCCTAAATCCTATCTTCAAATAATGATCAAGTAAGCTGTGAAAAACTTAAAATCAAACAGAAGAAGAAAAGACTGTCAAAATTGATTGGCTTAAGTTTTACAGTTATAGTAGTTTTTAATGTATTTTTATACGCTATTTTAGGCTACTTTGATTCCTTTTTTAATCCGTTCACCCAGTATAACATGTCATGCATCTCTTTCTACAATTTTTGCTAGACGGTCAAACATTCATACACGTTGTCCCACCGCTGAATTGCAATTGAAGGTGAGGCATCTCCATAGAACCCATTTCACAAAAAAAAAACTTGTCCACACAGTTATTGGACACAAACGGAAGTTGAGATTACAATTCAATGATTGATATTGATGCCTTCGCGGAGTCCTTCCGAGAGCGTTTTCACGCCTTCTCAGTCATGTAACAAGCAGCAAAGACTTGGGGTTTTATTAATGGAAGTCAAAAGGACTTTTTTCCAAATATGGCCGAAGGCCTGTACCTGGTTGATTTGAGGCATTGCGCCAATAAATATTTCGTGATTCAAACTCAGCTCGCTTACTACCTACAGACCTACACCTAAGGCATAAATTTAACAAAAACTACCTTTTTTCCATCCACATCGACAAGAGGCAAATCACCAGCACCCGCATTGTCAGCATCTGTAGTATCATCAAATTCATTAATTGCTTCCTTTGCAGTACTTTCCCACTCATCCTCAAATTCATTCATTATATCCTCCATTAAATCCTCATCTAACTGGTCATCAAGACCATTTTCAATGACGGTGGTTTCCTGCTGAACTTTAGGAGTATTTTGATTCAACTCTTTGGTGTTTTGTCTCCGTAACTCTTGTGACTCAAACTCATCAATTTGAGCCATATCTAGATCATCGTCAAACGGATCTAGTGTCGCTTCAGTGTCAATTGTTAAATCTTCACTTTGTTTAGATGACTTTATTTGAGTTGGTGCCTCTAATGTACTGTTATTCATTGTGACAGCAGATGTACCTGACAACATACACATTTTTGAGACGAGGCATTAAAAACATTGTTAATATAAACAGAAAACCTGATAGATTAATTTTATAAATTTAAATTTTTAATACATATTAAAAGCAAAACATTTTAACAAGATTAATGAACATTTAGTGCCGTTATCGTTAAAATCTTGTTAACTGCATTCCGTAAAAAAATATGCACTGTATAACGAAATCGAAAAAGTAACACTCACTTTGTGAGAAAACTCCACTATCATCTGCCGAATTCCCATTAGATGCCATTTGAATTTTACTCCCGCTATTTTGTCTTGATTGCGACGCACTTAATCCAAGTGAAGGTCGCTTCGCAACTATCGGTTTTTTCGATTGCATTGTGACATTTTTCATGTAATCTTTCGCAATTTTATTACGAGGAACAAATACTGATTTTTCTGAAGGTTTTTTGGCAGTGCTCGATGAAGGTGTATCATCTATTTCACCCAGTATTTCTGATAACATGTCATCTTCATCAATTTTAATTTCCTATTAAACAAATACATATTAGAGAATTGCTTATTATATAAAGTAACAAGACTTTTAGTTATGTTGGAAATTTGATTCACACCACCATGTTTTCACCAGATCCACAACTCATCAATGGTAATCGGGAGGCAGTGCGACCCAAATCCCCAACACTTACGAAGAGCTTACACTAGCACGAGAGATGATGTGAGCAGGCAATATGCCCGGTGAAACCGGTGAAAAAAGTGCATTTTTAGTAGAGGAAACTCAGCTGAACGGTTATGTTCAGCTGTGGAGAAATTATGGAGACGTTTGCACAAATTGCTGACAAACTCACAAACAATTCAAAAGGAGACTTTAAGTAGTAATTACATTAACCAATATTAACCTGTTTCTTTTTTGTAGGCATATTAGAAATCATATGCTGTAAATTTCCTTTAATCGCTTGATCTGAAATAGCTTTTTTCTTTCTTTTGGTACCTTTACCCATTTTAGCAGCTTTTGCAATGGATTCTGAATCCAAATCATCATCAAATATATCACGACCATCCTCAACGTATCCACTTCCATCTACAATAATTATAAAATGTTATAAAAAGCTTATATTAGGTATTTTTTATACATTTATAATGCATCTTTAAACAGATTTAAAATAGATATTTTACCATTTCCGATGTTAAATTCAATTAATTCATTCATTTGGATTTTTTACAGAAATTCAACAACATAATATAGTAAACCAAATTTAGGTACATTCAATTTAACTCCTGTAAACTTGAAATGTATCAGAGGCAAAAAAAACACATAAAAAGCTGAAAATTTGTTTTTTGTACCTAAACGTAACGAGTTAATCCAATTACAATTTTATATTGTTAGAACCTAACTGAGGCACCTTCAGTAGTCAATTGAACAGAATCAAGTCAAGTCCTGCGGATGACAACCACTCGTGTCCGTGAAACGTTGAGAAGAAACAAGGCGATTAGAGAAAATAGTCAATACGCGGCAGCAAAATCTATACAATCAATTATTTAAATCATAGGCAAATAAAATAATTTCATCAAATATATTAACCATCATCGACAATCCAATCTTCATCTTGTCTATCTAATACTCGTTTAACATATTCTTTCTCATCAACAGTTTCGTATATGCTATCAAGTTCGTCAACTTCATATTTGTTTTTAACTCCACTTTTAATTTGTTTAAACTTTTCAAATGCCTTTGCTTTGTAGGAACTATCGCGTTTCTGCCGTTTGGTACGTCTTTCTTCAGCTACAAAAACATTTTATTTATCTATTATAACGTTATTAATAATAATTAACTCACGTGAGTCTCCCATATTCTACAGATTTAAAAAATGTACCTATTTATTATAAAACCTCAATAAAATATGTAGAGAAGACTGAAAGATAAATTTATTTAAAATATGGAGGTTATGGTTACTGGCGCGAAAATTGATGTAAACACAAATACAGCTTTCTTCTTCTTAGATGGCCTTCAACCACAAAGGCCCACTTTCCAGGTATGTGCCTTCGAACTCGGCCACGCTATATGTACCTGATCACCCGAACAAATAAATACTTGTTTTAATTTCCACTAATGATTTTTATTTTAATATTTACATGACACAGCAAAAATATATAATTATGAACTTCAAAATTATATAAAAATTTTAGTAGCCTTTTTGGAAATCTATGACGGCTGGCAGAGGGAACTGCTTCTCAAAGAGTTCAAGATTTTGTTTGAAATGTTCAGCTATGTCCTTAGGTCTACTTACACCGGATACATGTGGCGAAATAAATACCTACAAAAATATTAAATTAAAATCTTCAAATACTAGTTAAAAACCGATTTAATAGACACTAAATGACAAACTATAGCGTAGAAAATTTGTATTTAATGATACATGTAAAAAATATTTAGTTTTTCATCCAGAACAACCGGGTGTCAGTTGTAATCAATCAGAAATGCAGTAGTGTTGGTTTGGAAACACCATCCATATCCAACTATTTGCCAAGATTAATTAAAGTATTTATTTATTTAGTGGAAGCAAAGATTATTGTACATTAATACCATGAATATAAAATAAAATACAAATTATAGCATGAATCGTACAATAATTGATAATTAAGAACAAATCTTTTTGCACCCGACTTTGCTGGACATTAAATAAAACGTATGTCTGGCTAAATACCCTATGGTGAAGGCCATGAACAAAAGAAAAGAAGAAGTATCTTATAACCCAAAATTTTCTTACTATTTACAAATTTTTAAAACAAGAACGAACAACGAACAAATCTGGAACTTAATTTATAAATACTATCTGATGCTTACACCATAGAATAAGAAAGCTAGCTAACCTTTCTTATTCTATGCTTACACTTACAAGCTAAATTATGAAAATTGCTACCATCAAATAAAGAAAAAGTAGAATACCAAATGATCCTGAAGGGTTTATCAAATGAAACTATCAGAAATCAGAACAGCAAGCTATTGGTGAAACGTTATAGCACCTACGTTTTTGTTTATCTGTGATTGGTAACTTTTATTGATGATAACTATCATCTGAGTCTAGATATCTGTACCCACTAACGCAAAATTTGTGAGGAATATCTAATTTGTAGCTTATATACACTTAATTAGTGCATAAAATTTATGAGATAGAGTTAAACAATACAAATAAAATTTAATATGGAAACTAACGATCAAGAAAACAACAATGATTCAATTATGAACCAGAGAAGTCGCCAGGAGCGTTACATGGAGTTGTTAGATAGAATTGAAACTTTACGTAAGCAAAAATACCTCTCCACAAAATTATTTTTAACTATCTATTTAAAATCCTAGAATCGACAGAGAACTTTGGTATCGGCACAGTACATGAACTAGGAGAGGTCTTACGTACGGTAAATCAATTGGATGGTGAATGTAATTTTGAAAAAAGAGTCGAAAATGCTGACCAGACCCTATTAGACTATCAGGTGATTTCATCTGCGAGTTCTATGTTGAAGAAATGTATTCAAACAACTGATGTTTTTGTGACGGCTTATGACAGTGAAGAATTTGTTGAACATATCGTAAGTGCTGGTACCTATCTAGTTACTATTTGTTTTTGAGAACACTTGTAAACTCACTCTTAATATGAAAACTATAACAAAATTGTAACTCATACAATTTCTTAAGAAGAACAAATATATTTTGTAATAAATATTATATGCAGAGAACTTGAGTTCTGTAACTGGCAATTCTTTTAGAGGGTGATTTGGATAATATATCAGCATAATCCTGAAAGTCCACTCCTTGCCATTATCACAGAAGGGGGGAAATGACCCCACTCTGAGGACCGCGTACAAACAGTTATAGTTACTCAAATCCTTTTTTAGTGTTTGGTTATCCTATATATTCAGACAGCGCTGTGTTAAATGCACCTTCATTGTCAAAACTTTTGTTAGGGTTTCCTATAGAGTTAAAACTTTGGTATTAAAAAAGTATGTCTCTGGTTGACAGAACCTACTTCCACCTGTTAAAAAGGTACCATTGTTAACATATCCATTATATTTCCTCTAAATACAAATTTAGAATGAATTTTTCTTTTTAAGATTTCTTACATTAAAAATGACGAAGACAGCAATGAAAACCACAGTGATATAGATGAAGATAAGTATGATTGGAAGAAACTTTTAAAGATCGCTCGATCAGTTATACCAGATATACCGGAATGTAGTTACGTGTACGGTGCATACGATTTGGAAGCTATGGGGAATGTGCAACCCAAACAGAGAAAGCCACGGTTGGAAAAGGTGCAAGAACGTCTTGTAAAGAAGCAACCGGAAAAAGTGGTGAATGCGCACAAAAAGGATGAGGAAGGTGTGGAGGAGATTGTGAAGGAACTTGTAGATGTTTTAAATGCAGAATATGCCAGTCACGGCAAAGAACCGGTGGGGTACTTCGATTTTGTAATGGATACTAAGAGTTTTACGCAGACAGTGGAGAATGTGTTTTATGTGGCTTTTTTAGTGAGAGATGGCAAAGCGGAGTTAGATTTAGGTGAGTGTTTTTGAGAGGTTTGGCTATAAAATAACAAGATTATTGCTGATTACTTATTTTTAACTTAACATACAAATATTATATTGTCTGTGTGGTTCTGTGAATTTTCCATTTCTGTTGTGAACCCTAAGATGGCTAAACAAACCGATCCTCGAGACGCAAATCCTGTCACCAAATTGACACACCGAATCAACACCATTACCGGCTGTTGTAGGTGCGTTGCCCCATCGATGCGTTCTCCCTCCTTTCGATGCTGTCTCTTCATGATGGCCCTCGTAAATGGTACGCCTCCACCTCGGTCTGTCGTTCGCGATCTGCTCCCAGTTGTCTTAAGAACATCCTTTTACCTCTTGCTGCCCTCCCTGATTTCGTGAGCCGACCTTAAGCTGTGAATAAAGGATTTTCTTTGGAAGGCGTTCCGTTGGCATGCGTATTACTTGGCCAGTCGATCGCAGCTGGTGCCGGACAATCATCGCCTCATTGCTAGTTGTTTCAGCTTCCTCTAGAACGCTGATGTTCGTTCTTTTACAGTTCTAATGTAATCTATTCTTATGTAGAACTTCCATGTAGTTATGTAATTCATATCCAAACTGATGATGACCCTAGGTATGGTCAAAACATGTATTTTTATTGTCTGAAGAAGAGATAAGTATTAAAACAATTTAATAAATGCGACAGCGTTTTTTTATCCAATATATTGGACATCGACAGTAGTATGGACTACTTTATTAAAATTTTCGATAAATCTGGTTAAGAAAAATAGTACAAAATTAATTGAACTATGATTTTTCAGATAGGAATGGTGATCCTACATTAAAACCGGTAAAAAAACGAGAATTAGCAGCATTCAGAGAACAGGGGGGAGTAAACACGCAACTGTTGACACAAATTTCGATGGATTTGTGGCAGGTAAATTTTGTTTTATTTATTTATTTTTAATATAATTATTAATATGATTATTGTTTGTAGCAATTTAAAAAAGAGGGTGTGTTACAGCGACATAGAAAACGAACTGGTCAAGGAGATGAATAAAAATGTATTAATTAAATTATACATATGACAGTTATTTTTTGTAATGTATATTTTTTACTTTTCCTAGGATTATTTATTTGGTAAGCTGATAAAATGAACTATATTATCGTTATTTTATAGTTAAATTAAGTTACTACGTTCCGTAGATTTGTTAAGGTATATGACTTCAAATGACAGATATTCCGTCGAAGTGACCTTACTAGCGAATAATTTTGCTTAAAATTTATAAAAAAAAACTATTAAAGTTGTGAAAAAGACGGAGTTTTTATTATACAACTTTTAAACATTAAACACCAGCCACCCTGAGAAAAGCATGTTTGAAAAATATACTTAAGGAGCCTGTAGGTGACATGAAAACTTTACGGGGTGGGATTAGACGTTGTCCAAGATAAGAATGGGATAGCACATAGCATAAGGGTGCATGATATACGGTCGTATATGAAAAATTGAGTGTAAGTTGGTACTTACATTTTGCATTGACCATAACAGGCTATCTTTTCGTAAAGGCTCATCTTCAAATACATCCAAAATAGCTCCAGATATCCATTTTTCATTTAGTGATTTTACTAGCGATCTTTCACTTATTATACTACCTCTTCCTATATTGATAAACACAGTACCTCTTTCTAAAAAAGATGAAATGGAGCACCCTGAGAATTTGACGATTTACATAATTACAGAGTGAAAAACTCTGACACTACTACCTTAAAATAATCTACAGGCTGTTCACCCTAATTAGTTTAGTCAATTGAGTGTGAAAATGCAGAAAAAACTGAGGACATTATAGATAAATTTGATGCGGAAAAATCGCGAAATTTCTGTTAATGTTTAATTCCATTTGTTAAGTTTGCGATATAAATATTTATGTGCAATTAATGCGTTTTTTATTACTTTTAAGTAGGTAGAAATATGATACTTAAATGGATTGTTGAAACCAGTAAAATTAATAATGAACGACTTCATTAGAGGGGGGGGGATTATAGAGTTTACCCGGGCGTCATACTTCCTAGGTACGGCTGTGATCCACTATAAAGAGCTGCTTGTTTTATTAAAGATTGATGTGATTATAAGCTGTTTTCACGAAAATTGGTAGGTATTGGTTTATCAACTGCAAAAAACTACCTGGTTTAATCCCATTGTATAGAAAATCCTCAAGTAAAAGATGCAAATGTGAGACTGGGTCAAAACTCAATAAATTTGAATTATGTTTTGCATATAGGAGATATAGATATAACTAATACCTCGACGAGGGTCAAAACTACCTGCTTTCAGAAATCATAATAAATATACAATTCGGTCCTTTTACATTATTTATGGTAGGCATTCCCGGAATGCAACTTAGTCAATACTATTTGTCCTGAAAACAACTACCTTACCATAATCTTTCGCAAATAATATGTTATTAATACCTTTACAGTGTTCCAAAACATTACCATCAAGCAATCCTATGGTTTCATTAGTATGTGGTAAAACATTGATCAAATAGTCAGCTTTTTTCAACATTTCAGTTAGGGAACCATGATTATAATAATTGTTTATATGACTAAAGTGTTCAGACTTTAAGTCAATAGTTTTTCTTCGTCCTAGTGCATTTATAGATGCACCTAAGTAGTGTAATTGTTTCCCAACTGAAAAAATACACCAATATTATTTTTTCTAAATCGTTTATACGGGACGGGCATCTCTGAATAAAAGAATAGAACTGTTTGCATTTTGGGCTGTCACATGCAATTTACATTATTTGAATGTTAGTTAATAGTAAGCCTGTTCAACAATTAGGACCAGATGTCTTTACTGAGTGCGTTTAGTAAATAAATACTTACTCCTATTTCCTATATTTCCAGTACCTAATATAGAAATAGTTAGGTCATATAGAGCTCTATGATTAAATATTTTGCCCTCAGTAGCCCACAGGGATTTTCTTTGATTATCCTTAACGCCGAAGAAGTTACGTTCAAAATTTACTATGTTTGCTATCACATACTCTCCCATAAGTTTACCGAAATGTTCTCCAGAAAATCTAAAATAATATACATTGCCTGACTAATTGTAAGAAAGCTCATCCAGTAAAATTACTCCAATAAGCTTTAAAAAAATTGAGCTGCTGGATGTAATATGAATAGACCTTTGGGTTATAATTTTGTTACAATTGTAAGTAATTTTACTGGATGAGCTTTCTTCTACACTAGCTGGTGGAAGAACTAATTCACCGAATGACTCAAATCTAATTCTAGCTACGGCTAGGCAGGAAAACCGTTGTTCCGCAGTCTGATCATCCTCCACGCACAAGCGCTAGACGGAGAAATGAGTCAAACAATAGAGACCAGTACCACAAGATAAGATCTACTAACTTTATCGATGAATTTGCAGAGAGCGACACTGATTTGCTAATTTTCTGCATAGACTTTGTCGCCCTTTTTTGAATATCGGTAGTAGGATGATACACAACTCACAACAAAATTTCATGGTCATTAGTTTTTAAAGTCAGACTAGCGATTATATTATCCAATATTCTTATTATTAAAAAATCCTGAAATTTGTTCCGTAGCATCGCTTACCGTGTTACAGGAAAGTTAGGTATTTTATCAGGCACTATATGTGGCATTAATTTTTCAATTCCTGCCCAAGTTCCTTGAACCCATTTAACACTATCTGATAATTCGTATATGTAAGGCCCCAACAAGTCATAGTCGGCTATGATTATTTCGGAACTTCTAAGGGTAGCAAGGTCTAAATTGAAAAGTCATTGTTAAAGTCGGCATACTATTAAATTAATTACCTAATTTACCATTAGGAAGATTAATATTTCTAAACCTGATTTCTGGAAGTATTTTTTGCAGCTCATTAAATAAATTTGCTGATTTTGTTAATACACATACAGATTTAGAAAACATGTTATTTAAAAAAATAACTAGATTGGTATGGTAACTAGAATTAAATATTGATAATATAAATATTACTACAATACTTTCTATTACATTTTTATCAAGAGCGTAGAGAGTGTCATTCGATAGACTGATCCCAAAATCAGCTGATTTTGTTTACATTTTGTGCCTAAACCAGAAATGATTGTAGACCGGGGGGCCTTAACCTCTTTTTTGTTAACCACTTTTATATGACCGATGACCGCCAGTTGACGGGGAAAAGGGTATAAGTACCAAATAGATTTTCGAGATGTGGATGTTTTATTTATTTTTGATGGGGATTTTTTATGTAGCTTTATTTAGTGATTTTAGAATTTGTCTTCTTACCGTTCCTTGATTAAATAAATTTAAATAAATATCTGAGCAATAATGCTAGTGTGTCGTACCACAGAAAAAGAATAATATTTCTTATCGGGGACGTACCATACCAAATAATCAAACACTAAATATGTGTAAATAATAATATTTATTAATTAAGTAGGTAGTAAAAGCTGGTAAAATAAAAACCTAAACATGATCCGTGTTTATAATACATGCAAACTAGGTATAAAATATAATCATTTAAATCTACATAACCTATTAAAATGACTGTTATGCCACACATTATAGCGGCTTTCTTTCGCTAGTTTTCTTGACCACGATTTGTTGAATTTCTGAAACGTGATTCATAGATAAGAAACGAAAGAACGCTGGATAAGTTTACCTAAAAGCGGCAAGGGGATTACGGATCCGGATCGCGATGGGTGCTAAAGTGGGGATGAATCAGAAAATGCGTTTTTAGCGAACGAACATGATCAGTGAATCCAAACGCGTGTGGATCTTGAAATCAGTAGCGAAAGAAAGCAGCTAATATAAAAAAAAGATTTATTTACTTTTCTTTATTAGCTGCAGCTGCCAGGGCTATTTGGCTGTATGCTGATATCAGCAGGGGGGCCAAAAATTGAAGAAGAAGAAACACGCACACAGCTGGGTGAATTAATTTTGCTGGTACCATTGCCTAGACAATGATAGTACCTACATAATTTTTGGGGCGGGAGATGCAAACACATGTCGGTGCGATCACGGTAGTCACGTACGTACCTGGTGGCGCGGATAGTGATTGGATGGGTGGACGGTGGTTCAGGCCGAGTAAAATCCCGGGATTGGAAAACATAATGTTGGTTCATTTACTAAAAATAGTATAGCCACATTAGTGCGCTTAATCAATTTCCAAACATAAAAGTGAATCACCATATCCCCAACTTCGGTGACTAAAAATTTATGTTTAGGCTAAAATATTTAAAAATCGGTTACAGCATGTTCTCGTTAAGACAGGCGCGAAAGTAAGTTGCGACTGATTACAGGCCTTTTTACGGGACACCACCCCGTGAAGTACCATCTCAAAAAGATGAGCCTAACCGAGGACGACACTTTTCGTTTTTGCGAAGACTCAACAGAGACAACAGAACACCGACTACCGACTCGGCCTGAACCACCGTCCACATGCATTCACAGAGATGCATGTGGACGGTGGTTCAGGCCGAGTCGGTAGATTTGCCTATGCTAAGTAGTAGACTTGGGTGCTGGCGGATGGCAGTCGAGGACCCTGGTTGAATGTCTATCATGACAAGATTCCAATAATACAAGAAAAAGAAAGACGTATATAATTCATTGCAATTAAATATTACTTCGTTATGTTTTTGTAATTAATTACAAATTACTCTCGAAAAAGTTTTCATTAATTACAAAAAATATAGGTAATTTAATTACATTTTCAATGACTTCCCAATTAGGTCAATTACTTTTACTAATTTTGCGATCCAAAGTATACTAAAAAAATACTTAACATAAATTAAATTACAATTTACTTCAGCTAATATTGTAATTATTACAAATTATATTAAATAATAATTAATTACATTTACACCAATTACTTACCCAGCTCTGAACACGCTCATAAAGTCACAGTACTTACACATCTCCATATTCAAGAATATTTAGAAAATGAAGCTGAAATCATCATTTTAAACAATTTTGTATTTTTTTCCCTTTAAATCAAATCACACAAATATTCGAGTGTTTGCTGACCATTGGCGTAACGAAAGTCAGGTTACAAAAAAAAGGAAGATATTCTAAAATTGTACCAGGATTGACAGAATAAGGGCGATAAAAAATTATTTATATATTTATTTTGTACAATTTAATTAATAATGTACATAATTAAACTTACTACATATAAAAATATAATAATATTAAAACAGTATATACCACTATATTACAGCTACATCAAAATAACATACTAATTAGAAAATGTAAAACTCTGAGCTAGAATTTTGTGATAATGAATGCTGAAAATTACCCATTGATATCTGGAAGTTTCGACAAGATACAGCGTCATTTTCAATGACGCAACTCCCGTAACTTCTATATTTATGATTATGTTTTATTTCTGCAAACACATTCATAAGACATTTTTTTTAAGAAGATTCCAATGAAGTTTTTAGATTTTGTTTGCAAAAAAAAAAGTTTTGATGCTAAACTAAACTTTTATTTAAGGGACCACCCTATATATTCGTCAATATCTGTCGACCCATGCCTCGGCCTGGTTCTACCTAGTTCGACTGAGGCTCTGCTACATTAAACAGCTAGTAACTTTGTCCGCTATGCCACAAAATTATTTTTACTTTGTACAATTAGCAGTTATTGCTATTTTCAAACAGCAGCTACAAAATAGCTAATATAAAAATTTCTGGGACCTTATGGGTTCGAGACCATGTTGGAAATCCCGAGACAACACTTTTCGGGTAAAATCCCGGGATTGGAAAACATAATGTTGGTTCCTTTACTAAAAATAGTATAGCCACATTTGTGCGCTTAATCGATTTCCAAACATAAAAGTGACACGCCATATCACCAACTTCGGTGGCTAAAAATTTATGTTTAGGCTAAAATATTTAATAATCGGTTACAGCATGTTCTCGTTACGACAGGCGCGAAAGTAAGTTGCGACTGATTACAGGCCTTTTTACGGGACACCACCCCGTGAAGTACCATCTCAAAAAGATCTGGCCTAACCGACGACGCTTGTCGCCAATTATCAAATCAAAGCTCAAATTACTCGAGATGGCATTCTGTTGTTTACACCATCGTATTCTCATAGCTTATGCTCATAGGATCAACAATCTTTTTACTTCAAAACTATTATATAGAAGACTGCCTCAATATTTTTACCTACATACTAAGATGACATATGAATCGCAGCAATTAGATCCCACAAAAAAGGTATAGGTTATCAAAACATATCCTGAGTACGCCACTGCTTGTATGTTTTGTATAAGCGTGTATTTATTATAGTCTAGGTAATAAGTGTTACATTAGGGGTATATATTAAGGATCTACCTTCTCAATTTCTTTAAAGCGATTTATTGCATTACTTACTGTATGACACAGTTAAGAATGATACACTTTTATATTGCCTATCCATTTAAAAGTGTATTATTCCTAACTGTGTGGTACTATATTAGGTAGAAATACATCCAATTGTTATAATGGGGTTTATCCGAACTTAATCTCTTTGGATTTGTTAAGCCTTTACTACTTAGGTAGATAGTTTGCTACCTTTGCTACCTCTCCCCTATAAGTATAAATAACCTTATTTGAAACCTAGTTAGTATTGAGAGAATAGTTTACAAGTGAAGTTCAGTTAGTTCGATATTTCAAACAAAACAATATTTTCAAAGAAACACTACTCTATAACCCATTGAAAATGTCTGACATCACATCTTGTAATAACTTGTACAACAACAACGATGAATCCACACCCGGTGAGCCACAATGTGAACCAATTAATCTTTCCGAACCAACACCATCCATAAAGAGAGAGCCGGAATCCAGAGATTCACCATCGCCAAGCAAAACAATGTTAAGGGAGGATAATGATCGGGAGAGGGATCATGTCTCAAAGGCCATGTCACCGTCATCGTCACCACCGACCAGACTAGCCCATATCAAGATTGATATCAGAGGTAAGATTATAATAATACATTTACATTAAAAATCACCTAGAAATTTGGTTAACCATCAGCTTTCCTAAAAACAGAAATAAAATTGCAATTAAGTGGAATATTAAGATTATTGGATTCTATATCAAATATAATAGGCGCTATTTATTTTTAACTAAGTGCGAAGGACGCCAAAACTAGACAGAATGACCCTTACATATAGGGCACACACATTTTACATAAACAAATCATTCAAATTGGTCTCATTTTTTATCTTTATAAATAACGACCTTTAAATAATTTTTTTTGCATAAGTCCCCGGTTTCACTGCAGCCTCATGGACTTATTGTGAAAAGCTTTAAATCATAATATAAAATAATATTATGATTTAAAGCTTCAACGGCAAGTGAAACATGGCCAATTTTTTATCACAAATTAAACTGTCTCAAAATCATACTGCATTCAGCACAGTTACTGGTATGTTTTATATAAACTGATTGTATAGTGTTTGTCATATTATATATTTTCGACTTCAAATAGATCTGCTCGATTTTTTTGACACTATTTTCAATGCCATAATGACGTATATTACCGCACTAGTGCGTCCTTTAATATTCGGTGCAACAGAACTATAACAAGATAGTTTTTATATAAATAATTTAATAAAGATTGACCTACTTTTTAATAGTTTAATTTCATAGAACTAATATTTCATAATTTGTTACAGATGATGGTAATTTACTTGTAAGTATGGAAATCAATGGCGTAACATACGAAGGAGTTCTTTTTGCACAAAATTCCTCCAACCACACCAATAATAACAGTTCGACAGTGGGTGCCTAAGGACGTTTTAACATTTTTTTAGAAAGCCTTTTAATTCTGTTTAGTTCCTTTACATAACTGCATTAAAGTCTTTCTACTTAAATTTGGTGCCCTTTACGACATGCAAAGATCTAAATAACATATCGCATAAAATATACCGGGTGATATCTCGACTTTCAAATTTAAAATCAAGCCCAGTTCTTTAGTTTTCATCAAGTTGTGTATTATTCAATTCATACTATAAGATAAATAAAATGTTTCGATTCTCATTCGATATGTATTTTGTACTAGTTTTTGTATAATATGTTTAACTAGATTTATTAAGTTTGATTTAAAAGTTTTTGCAGTATTGTAAATATTAATATTATTTTTAATAAAGATTAAGATACATCAGATTTTGAGTATTATTGAAATAGAATAATTTATTAAATACATTTTAATGTATTTAATAATTTTATTATTTAACTTTAGTTAAAGTAAGTGTATGAATAGAAAACAAAGATGAGTTGCAGAAGAAGGAAACCGAAAACTGTTATAGATTAAAACGCCTACTTTCAAAAACTACTTTAAATATTTTTTTCCAATTTAGTGACCGATATGTTATTATTTAAAAGTCATATTTTGACATAAACAATCTTTTAAAAAAATTAACCAGTGGCATGCTATAGGGGTTAGTGGCACTTTTTATTCCCCTATTTTTTACGCCACTGGAATAAATCTTTTTATTTTTTTTGTAATTCCCTGTTCATTTTTGCTTAAAAAAGTAGTAACTTTTCATGGCTCTAAAGTGAACGGTTTTGCAGGAATTGGCCTCTAAACTAAAGTCTGCAAATGCCTGAGATACGGTGTAACATTACATAAATTTCGAAAATTTGCCATAATTCAAAAACGCCTATACATATTTTTTTTAAAATTTCGTGACCTCTATGTTCTTTAAAAAACTCATATTTTGATATAAACAATATTTTTAAAAAATGAACCAGTGGCATGCTATTGGGGTTAGTGGCACTTTTTATCCCCCTATTTTTTACGCCACTGGAATAAATATACTTTTTTATTTTTTCTTAAATTCCCTTTTCATTTTAGCTTAAAAAAGTAATAACTTTTTATGGGTCTAAAGTGAACAGTTTTACAGGAATTTGCCTCTAAACAAAAGTCTGCAAAAAATATATTTGTTCCAGTGACGTTAAAAATAGGGGGATGCAAATTGTCACTAACCCCTACAGCATGTCACTGGTTCAATTTTTAAAAATATTGTTTGTCAAAATAATGACTTTTAAATTTTAACCTTTGACACCCTGTATCTAGACAACTGTGCCCTTTAAATCTGCCAGAATGTGTCAGAAGATTTCGAAATTCGGGAATTTGGGTATTGAGAGTTTTGATGGTGGGGGAATAGCAGTGTCATGAGACCCTTTTACTACGTTGGGTATTTGAAGATTCAGTCTTAATAGTCTTAAAACTTCCAAAAGTAAACACGACAGACTAAACACTTTATTATTTAAGGTTAGTAAAGGTTTATTAGGTTATTTTTGTTGAAATTTATTTTATGGATCAGAACGGAGCCCATCATAACGCATGCGCAACTATCCGAGAAAACATAAACTTCAAGCAACTTTTGGGTATTTGGCGTCACGTAATCGTCATCCACCAATACAGTGAATCTCCGTTTAACCAAATCTCTCAATCATATCCCCACCTATGCAGGAAAATTTACTAAATTACCGCTAGACCTAAGCATTGTGTTTATTATAATATAGTGTGTCAGCGCTTGGTTAGTACCTGTCAACTAACACCAGAAAAATTTATTAATGAACGACTGAAGTTGATAACGCCGTCTGTTGTTAGATGATGGTACTAACCAAACGCTGACACATTATATTATAATAAAACACAATGACCTAAGCCATGATCAATTGCGGCGAGCTGCTCTTCTGTACCGAACTTACCGAGAAAGTTACTTCATTGTCGAATGCAATTCTGTAATGAAACTGTAGAGTTGTAACAATAAAAACAACAAATAATTTTTTGGATGTCGGTCGGTGGTGCCAAATTTATAAATTATTTTTCCTAAACAATAGTTTATAGTGGCCAAACTTTGGGACACTCGAGGACTCAATAGCTAGTTTCCAGGAAATGTACCAAGCAAAATCTGAATGTGTTATTTTATTTATAAATAAAATATGTATGACTGTATTATACATTAGTATTTAAAAATTATATTTTTACCAAAAGTCTTTTGATTGTATGTTATTTTGTTCACAACATTAGCACTCTTCGAATTATGTTAATGACTATTATTGCTTCTAAATTCATTACTCACAAATCATTTGACAATCCACTATAAAATTACTACCCACCAGTTTCCAATCGTTAATTATTATAAAATTCTCATCAAGGTCTAGTCCCAATCCTCATCATTTGACGTTCCAGATTCATCATCATCGTCCTCTGAATGTATAACTTTACTTCGTTCGGCTAATGCTCTTGCTAGAGCTGATGCTAAATCATTACCGTTTGATGCAGCTGAATTTGGTGAAGGACTAGAAGCGGGTTTGATTTCACGAGCGGTTACAGGTTTCAGTGTGCGACCTTTGCGGATATCGCTTAGAAGGTCGCTTCGAGCATCATCAGCTGCTGGTAATTTACGGTCCTCAACCGGCTACAAATAATTCATTATTTTTAAACAATTTGAAAAAATAGTCCATCTTTCTATATTGAATGTTTGGCTTCTAACTAGAAATGTTTCGAGTATCATACTCATCTTCAGTGGCTGTAATGTTGCCGTGGATTTGTTTTTTAATTTATATGACATCTATTCTCTCGTGAGTACCTCATAAGTTGATTAATCAAATCTCACAATAACAATGTGCTAATATACAGGGTGTTTCACGGTGGATGGTACCTTAGACGTCTTGAGAAAACTAAGTATAGCCCAACGATTATTACAAACTAGACTTTCAGACTGATAAAAAGTTGAGGGCACATATTTTGATAAGAATAAGGTAGACAATTAGGTACATTTGACAAATTAATTGACCTGACTGGTTTGTTGAGTAATTTGAAGTAGACCTGAATCATGTGTTGGTGTCAGCAAAATAATTTCGAATTAAATCCAACGAAATGTAAGAGTAGGACTTTTACAAAGAAAAAAAGAAAGGTTTAATATTTAGATAGGGTCGTTAGCACAACCATATCGTCCGTTGACTCCGTGGTCGACCTTGGAATTATTTTCGACCCTGAACTTGGTTTCGTGGAGAAACATATTATGGTTTTATAGTTAGAAATACCAAAAACTAATAATATTAGTTCATTGATGGTTCTATATAATGCTTACATTCGTTCTAAACTTGTAGAATTTTGAAATTCTTATTGTTTAAGGAGGAAGGAATATATCCTGAAAGGGGCACTGACTATGCCGTACTCTTAAATCGATTTAATTTACAAAGCTACGATCAAATGAACGATCGTAGGAATTAAGAAAGCGTTCCATTAAGATGGTGTATGATCATTATTGCTAGAAATCTAATAAACAAAACTAAATGATTATAAATTACAAAAATTTTTGCTTTTTCTTCGAATATACATACCCTCAAACTAGTTCCATTACGTATACTATCCATTAGAGCGGAGTTATCGATCATTGGGGGTGGTGGAGGAGGCGCAGGTCCTCCAACATCACCACTATCCACTAAAGATGCAGCCAACGGTGGAGGCGGTGGAGGAGGTGGAACATTCGGTGCAGAGGAAACAACATGTGTTTGCATCATAGGAGGATGAGGTTGTGGAGCTGTTTTCTTAATACCACTCATTTCTAACAAATAAGAAAAATATCTCTAAATATATTGTAACTCTTTACACTTTAAATCTTAATAAATTTAGAAAGATGAAAGATACAAACTAACCTTGTTGTAGTCTAGTATTAGGTGGTGGTGGTGGTGGTGCAGCTCTACCATGAGACGGTCTAGGTGGTCCTCTAGGGGGTACCGCCGGCGGTGGGACAGCCTCTGTTACAGCCTCTCGACCACCATGTTTATTGATAAAATCGTAAATGAATTCCCTAGTATCCTTGTCTTGTAATTGTTTTTCTGATACTCCAGCCTAAAATATACCCTCATTAAATTAACGTGTAGAACCTTTAACGTAGAAACACCTTTTACCCATGCAAATTATACTAGGTGAAGTGGTAAAACGTGATTACGATAGACTAACTAATTTAGAGCTAAAGTTATAATCTTTGTCGTCCTCGCTCGCGCTTAAGGCTCATTTATAAACTGAACTGAAATTCAATATCTTCTTAACCATACATACTTACCTCCTTTAAAAACTTCTTTAATTGTTCATCTTGACTATTTACATCAAAGCCAGAATTAGGATCCCATCCAACATGTGAGATATGTTTGAAATCCATCGGCGTACTTATATCGGCTTTTGTAATATTCCTTTTCCTTTTTGCCAGTTTTGCTTCAGGATTTGGACTTTGTTTAAAAGAATTAATTTCATTTGGCAGTTTTAGTGATTGTGATTGTGCAATTTGACGTGCCCGTTTCTCATCTTTCTTGCGACGCATTTGAATTCTCTGTTCAACCACATTTTTCATATCTCTAGCTTCATCAAAATTAGCATAATTAAATGCTATTATACTATCCTCACCTTCAAACATATGCAATTGGCTTGAAGACTCTATATACTCTAGATTATTGTACAATTCATGCTCCCACAACATCGCATTTCTAGTTAAACAAAACAATCGAAAGAAATAGCTTTTCCTATTGATGTCTTTCACAAAACACAGCACTCCTGTAGCCTTTTGATGCCATTGTGCATGATGTGGTGGTTGTGTGCTAAATAATTGCACCACTGCGGTACACAACGTTTGACAACGAATGCCTAGTAAACGAAATACTTGGGCATTTTGTTCTGGACTTAGAAGTCTACTATTACTCTGATGTTCTTGTGATGGAGGCATTCTCATTATTTATTATAAACAATCACTGGATCGAAATTTACTAAACAACACAGAAAATAATAATTTTAAATAATTATACAATAAAATCTAGGCGTATAAATGAATTTGTTATGATAAGTGATAATCAAGAGAAATTGTAAATCAAAATATTAGGTATTAACAGTTGACACACTTCCCCAAGTCCCCAACATAAAAAATTATCAAATCCAATACAAATGTCATGTCTCGAGTGTCAGCAGTAGACACTAGACACTACATGAGACAGGATAGTGAAAGTATTGTCAAAGCAATGTTGCCAATCAAAATTAACCGTCAAAGTAGCGTGTGGAATACCTAATACATTAGCCGAATTTTAGCGACATAACGTTTTATGAACGGTAACCGCATTTCTATAACCGTAATTTATGACATCATCGTGATGTCATTATATTTGTTAAACGGTAAAAAATTCTATAATGTAGGTCGGAACTGTGTTAATTTTGGTTATCTAAGTGCCAATAAAATTATAAAAACGTAACCTAATCCAACACCAACAAAAACAAAGCAAAAAGCACCAAGAATATTAAATATATTTTTCGCCTGCCTGCACTTAAACAGAGTTTTACCGCCCGCATATGCGGGCGGTAAATGACCTATTAGCGCCCGCTCTTTTTATTTATTTTTCATAGATGGCGCTACTGTTAGATTTCCAATAATAACGTTAACATCAGTAGTTTTCACTCACTTAACTTAATGTGCATTTCATCTAGAGGATAAGTTGACAATTAATTGAGAAAGTTTACTTAGGTAGTCGTCTGCCATTCCGCTAAACTCATTTAATTATTTAAAATTGTCCATTATTAATTAGTAATCACTTTTTAATTATTATTGTAGTACCGAAATATACCTAAGAATCTAAAATCAATTTTCTATAGCGAACACGATCAGATAATAATTTGACAGTTGCTTTCTACATTTAAAATACTCAACACTGACATGTGAGCCTGTCATAAGTTTATCTGATCTGAGTTTGTCAAAGGATAACGCCTATTATCATGTACGTCAAAATAAAAATACTCCCATTAATTACTGTCAAAAACTGTCAGTTCATAACAGTAATAATTAATTATTAAAATAAAGTAGTTTTGGTTTAATATTGTAGTATGACGAGGCAGGCGAAAAACAGTTGTAAGCACCACTGGCGGTAAAGCCGCTGCAGCCCTTCGCTGTATAGCTGCCCTCGCTCGCTTCGCTCACTCGTGCGTCTATACAGCGGCGGGCTGCAACGAATGCTTTACCGCCCTTTACACTTAATATACTATAACAACATCGCTAGAGTAGTGACACTTTGTCGCAGCGGCGCAGTAAGACCATAGTTGTCTATATGTATTAACCAATGACCTGTGGATGAGTTTCTGGTTTTCTTTTCTTACATCAGTATGAGTTTTTTTAAAATTTGTGTTTTCCTTCTTTTTGTGCATTTTTAATATTGATTTATTTAGGTAGCTAATATTATGGTGACGTGTCTTTTACAATTTAATTATTGTGCAACTAAGACTGAATAAAAATTTTGAATTAAATTTGATTTAATAATTTGGTTTGGTTCGTTCTGTTATCTTAGTGTTATTATTTTGACCATATTAGAATACTTTGAGATCATATTAGCATATTATTTAATATCAACAGGATTTTTAATTGCCACACAAGGATTTTCGTTCCATCATTTTATTCAGCGATGAGGCTTGTTTCGCCAAGGACGGCTGCCTCAACAGCCACATAACAGGCAATGAACACAATCCTCACGCCGCATGGGTGAGAGGTCACTTATAGCAATTTGCCTTTAACATGTGGTTCAGTATTGTTGACGACTTTTTAATGCGTCCGTATATGCTTCCACCTGGGCTAACTGGTAAAATCTACTTATATTATCTGCAAGGCATACTTCCTCATCTATAGGACTATACAGACATTTCCTATAGGTACCTATATCAGCTAAGAATGTGGTGCGAACATAACGGTGCACCGGCACATTTTGCCCGTTCTTTACAGAATCACCTAAACCACCAATTTCCTGCGCGATGGATCCGAAGAGAATCACCTATTAAGTGGCCACCGCAAAGTCCCGAATTAACCCCATTGTGTCAATAAAACAACGATCCAGAATCTGATCAGTCGGAAGTAATAAACGAACGCGCCTACTGAATAACCACAGTTAAAATAATTACAGTTGGTTCTCATCGTGTCGGTACGTCTGATGTTCATGTCTACAAAGCAATTCGACGCACTTATGTCTCTATATATATAGTATAATATAGTAGCGGGCCAGAAATGTATCTGGGAATGGGACGAGTCGATGCCGTTTTCAGCATCTACTGGACCTTCTTGTCTAAAGTTAATATTCGATGGTATAACTTCATGGAGGGTGGTAATTATACTTTATTACTGATGTTTAACTCTGAAACGTCAGCATATACCGAACTGTCGTTTGAAAAACTATGATTAGTCTTGTGAACTAGCGGAAAAATAGGTGGAGTAGACAAAAGATATTTATGGTCGCATAAAATAATGCAATTCAAAATTTTAATTTGTGCCTTGATGTTTCCTTCTTCTTTTTTTTTTTGTATACTTTTAACATTTTATTTTCTTTGTGTACCTATTATTATAGTTACGGGTTTTTTATACAATTTAATTATTGTGCAACTAACACTGAATAAAGAAAATTTGAGGGAATAAGACGAATTCCTACCGCATTGTTTAGATGGGCATTAATGTATGTGTTGTAGTAGTAAATTTACAAGCACATTGATTACATATGTATATTTAGAGAAAAAAAAACCAAAACAAAAAATGCTTAATAAATTATTTATTTGCTCACAAAAATTATGTACTTATACATGTTTAATTACAAATCTGAAAATAAATAAGATATTTCTAAGCTACATTAATGGAATGATATTATAATTATTACACATCTTTATTTTCAAAAATCACAAATGCAACATTGTAAATTAGCGACATATTTACCTAAAAAAATAAAAAAAATATATAATTACTGTAATAAATACGTATTGAACATTGATCACATTGTAGGTAACACAAAATATTGCGCAAAGCCTTATAAATATGACTAGACGTTTCGAAATACTGGAGTAATAAGATAAACTAAATTACAAAAAAAAAAAACAAAAACAAATCAACAGTATTTATAACAAATCTCAAATTGTACTTGTGCCTTTTTTAAAGCTAAATTATATATCATTATACGTGTATATAAGTTTTAATGAACTAAATTGCTTCTAGCTCGAAATCTTCTAGCACCCTGAAAAAATAATACACCATGATAATCATTAATATTACCTATATAGGGTGTCCAGAAAATGAACTGACAACTAAAGGCAGGCAAGACCGTTTCAGAATATGTTCGAGACACCATTATATAGATTATATTATAATATTTAGAAGTAAAAAAAATCTAATTTTACTGAGCGAATACCTACTTCTGAGCTTGAATAATACCCACTTACCCTAAATCGTCATCATCATCATATTTACCATTGTACTGTATATCGTCCATATCTTTTTCTGATATTATATCATTATTCTGAATATCGTTCAAATCTAAAACATGGAATAACATGGTCAGTAATTATTGCGGGAAGTCGTTTACTTTTTAAATAAGTTCAACGTCCTTGATAATAATCTAAATTGATAGCGCTAAGATGACATTCCGCTTCTCTCTTTAATAAACTTTTGAGGTCAAACTTTTGTTGTCAGAACGTAGAGCTCCACAAGGATCGGTTCTGGGCCCTCTCTCAATTGCAGACTAATATGCATCAGTCTATGACGGAGGTTGGGCGGTGGTTCAGGGATAACAAACTCAATCTTAATTTGGGCAAGATCCAAATGATTGATTTTTTTTAGACGAACTCATGAGGGTATTGATTTCACATACGAATCTCAACAAATAAATTGCCTTGGTAGTGTTCAGTTTTTTGGGACTGATTGTAGTTTGGCATCTGAGGTTAGGAGGTATGTTTATGCCTTGAGCGTGTTGTCGAGAAGCGTGTGTAGGGAAAATTCATAGTAAATTTTTTAATGTACCAACACGTTTACGAATTTATTCAAATTTACATAACATATATGTTCGACCGCACAGTGACATCTTCTGATGTATAGTAAGTTGGACAGTGTGATTACTAGTGACCTATTCATTAGCTGTTGATTAGATTATAAACATAAATCAAACTAAAAGTCATGGATCGCATAATTTAGTGGTGTTTTGCTTGATGCAACAATCGATTTACCAAAAATGTTATAATGGATGCAAAATGCACTACATACCGTTAAGAGGTGGCACTACTGCAGTACTCAAATATTCCGTGTTCAAATATGGTGGTAATTCGTCCTCTTCTTCCTCTTCATCTTCTGGACCCAATTGTTGAGTATCGACCATTTGTAACCATTGAGCATTATGTTGACGGAATTTCTCAATACGTATTCTATCTGCCCATGTTTTATTATGTTCTGATACGATATTTAGACATGCATTGCATATACTTCGGATAGATCTGTTATTGTCTTGTAGCAGATCTATTAAGTACGCCGGCGCCTCTGAAAAAAATACAAGTGACGTTACATTACTGATTTTAGGGAAATAATTATTGTAGAATTCTTGATTGGTTTGTTTCATTACTTTTTCGCAACTGGAAAAGAAATGAAGTTGACACACTGAAAGGAATCTTTCTTGTCTGACGAAACCAGAAAAGGGGAAACCAGGTTATGGGGTAGACAAATACTGTTTGACTTTAATTATTTGTACCAGCATTATCCTTCTTAAATGGTTTTTTGACATTTATCAAGCTTCTGTTAAAAGTATCAAATATTTACAATTTGAATAGATCTTGGTTAAGGCTACTCTCGCAATAGTATTTTCCAGTCATGGCGAATCATTGGCAAATGCTTGTAAGTGATCTATGTTAAAATATCCAAGAACAAGAAACATATATTGAGTTTTCGAGAAATACAAATGAGTATGAAGCTTTAAGTATAAATTAATTTTGAATAAAGTCTATTAAACTTACCAGTTTTTTCAATTAAATAAGTAACATTACAATCGTGCCATAATGTAACGTAGAATACAAAGACAATTTGTAAAACAATTTCATCATCTTCTTGGTGTGTTTTTAGCAGATCAATCAAAATTTTCATAATGCCTGTTTCACATAGTAGTTTAGCACAACCTTCGTCGGAGGCTGCGGTACCCAATAACACTATAATCTGTAATAGAAAAGATTAAAGTCATATTCGATATTTTATAATTAATTGGAGGTTCTATGTTATATTTAACAATAGCATAACTATCGAATCTAGAAGAAAAATAGACACAAAACAATAATTATTGTCAAATGCAAATTCGATATTTTTCTAAATCTATAAACACAAATCGATGTACCTAATTCTGATTCATATATTTCAAAAACTCTTTAATTTGCGGATGGCTCCAAAATCCTTGCATATCTGGTAAATTTCAGACATTATTAATGGGATGGTTTACATAGGAGGCAGACTTAAAACAAAAACTTGAAAAAGTGTTAAAACAAATTGCAGACTAAATATTCTGATGATGTACTATATGAACCAGAATCTAGTGAAAGAACGCTTTGGCCTGAGTCAACTCTTACTGAACATGTTTCTAAAGTTGTCGACAGGGGTGGACAGTTTGATGTGGTATATACTGACTTTTTTTGAAGGATTTGATAGGTTGGATCACGGAGTGCTTGGGTATTATGGATTCATTGATATGGCGGCTATAAATCCCATAACTATGAGGCTTCTTCGGCTGTTCCTCAGGTGTCAAATTTGGGTCCACTCCTAGTTTTAATTTTAATAAACGATCTGAATGATTATTTACACGTCAATAGATTGATCTTTGCTGATGGTCTTAAATTGTTTGCTCCTGTTCGATCTTTTGAGGACTGTGCAGCTTCAAAATTAATAGATTGCCATTAAATGCCTAAATCGCTGGTAAAGGAACACCTACCATCCAAAATTTAGAAAGCTCTACTGGTCAAATTTATCTTAGGTGATTTGACTCACATAATGGATACATTTTTAATAATAAAAAAAAGTTATCTAGACACTTACATCGAATTCTATATTATAAATTTAAATCAGGCTCTAGAATTCATGGAAGATATCTTACGAAGTCACTAAATGGGAGCCTATAGCTCAACTTTTACATTCTCTGCGGCTCAACCGAATACCTAAGTTATTACTCAATCAAACCCAGTGGAAAAGACCCTGTTTTGAGATTCATCATCCATTAATTTATCCGAAGGTGGTTTAATTAAATATACGTTTACACCAATTCAATATTCTAGTATCCACACTTACTTGTAAAGCTAATTCTGCATCAGTTGAATTTGTTGTTAGCATATTTTTCACCCATTTAACCATATCGAAATGCCTGAATATTTCAGCCCAATCTAAATCAGGCAAATACAAATTACTCAATATGCCCACACATTCTCTCACAAAATCTTCATCTTTCGATTCTACAACAGCTTTAGCTATATCACCAACAAATTCCTGCAAATAACTTTTCTCAATCCTCTAGATATTTACTCTTTCGCAAATGTACAAAAACCACTGGTAAATTAATTAATAAAAATTGGTCTTTCATATTACGAAACAATTAAAAAAAGGTCACTAATTTCTTACAATGAAAGAAGCGGCCGTGGACACATTATCTGATATATTCCTCAGCATTTTCATCAACAGTGGATCCTGATAAGCAAAAGCACGCATCATTAATGATTGCAGTCTGTTGTTTTTTATCATTTGTTGGGTGTTAGATGGGTTAGTTGCCAAATTTATACATAGAGCTACCATAATTTTATCACCTTCATTGTTTAAATTCAGAATCAGCATGTCAATTATCTGGAATTAAAAACAAATCTAAATTAAGTATCCTACATACTGTTAAAATATGGAACTTCGAAATGTTATGTTGTTCGTTACCGCTGAATGAATTAAAACACGTGATTTAATTTTTGAATTTCGTGGAATGGTGGAGATGGAAGTTTTATCTTATTCAGGTAATTAATAATAATATTTATTGTCTATTGTCTTTGAAATATCGTCGACCAAGCAACTCAATCGGGATGAAAAGGAAAGACATGGAGGCAATCGAACAGATATCATCGGTTTTTGGGAAATCCTGCCTAAGAAAAACAATGGTATGGGGCATGAGCTTTTTAAGCATGGTAAGGAATTACACAAGAACCTTCGGCGGCCCGGTGACGGTGAAATGACCAGTTAAAAAAAAACGAGGTTTACAGAAGCGGTGTTTACTCGCATGTATCTCCAATAACTGCTGATAAATTGTAGGAAAAGTGCCACACCCGCCAATATCCTCCCCGCCTATTTCTGCCATCGAAATCCCGCAATAGCGGACACACATTTTCCTCCACAAAACAGTCCGATATGAAAGGTGAGAATGGTACAACGCGAAATAAGCGTTCAATATTGAGTCCCTGTCTAGGCATGAAGCAAGTCTGCGTATCACATACAGATTGACAGATGTGCTGCGCCCAAGTGAGTCATCGAGTGTACAACCTAAAATCCTACCAGAATGCCCACTGGCAACTCTAGCATTTGCTGTAAATACGATTGACTGGATCTTATCACAGCTTTACTTTAAATAGTTGCTAGTGAACCACTCCTGACCGTCAACGACAGCGGAAGTGAATGAAGATCACTACCCCGGGTTATTATACTACTGACGTCCGCGAAAAGTATAGATTTATAGGGATCCAAAGAGTTAGGCAAGTCATTAATATATATTATGAATAGTAGAGATCCAAGAGCCGACCCTTCGGGAACACCGGCCCTCACACGGCTAAACTCTATGAACTTAAATCCAAGCTATGGCATAAAAAAGCACAACAACCAATAAATATTTCCGAAGTTTACAATCACTCGGAAAATTGATGAAGACCATCCTTGGGTGTCTTGGAACAGTTAAAAGAAGCAGTCAGAGAAAATAGAAGAGTAAAATTGGCGAAAGGTGTCTTCCTCCTGCATGACAATGCTACAGTACTCAAGAGTCGTGTTACGCTGGCCACACTGCACAAAGTGGGCATCGATATTATACATCACCGACCATATAGTCCACACCTGGTCCCGAGCGTTTATTTTTTGTTCCCAAAAATGAAAAAAATAACTCGATGGGATGAAATTTACGAGCCATGAAGAAAGCTGTTTCGGCGTATTGTTCGGCGAAAGATTCAACTTTTTTTGTATGAATGTAACTAAGAGATGTGAGGGTTACAGATAAATATATTGAAAATGCAAAATAATATTGCATCCGCGGTATTTAAAACGCCCCGTGGTAGCTAACGAAACCGTATATTTCGATAACAAAAATAACATTTACATTGCCAATAATATTTCTCACAGTAAAACCGTAGCAATGCAGTATTTTCATAAATAATATACCCGTTTTTCATTTTGGGAGTAGGATAAATTATTGGAGTACATTTATGCAATAATAGAGAAGACAGACTGCAAGTAAACACCCTTAAGAAGTGGTTAAAAATAAAAAATTATGCATGTTACAGAAGTCTCTCATTCTGGTTCCATCATCAGTAAGAAATATGAAAAGAAAGACGGAAAGCTATGCCATAAGAATCTATAATATATGGGTATTGCATAATATGATATGGAGAGCTAAACATTGGTAAAAAACCAACATAGCTTCGACGATATGCAATGTAATCAGCAACTTCTGAGATACTCATAAGCAGCAATAAAAAGAAATCTGGATTAAATTCGCAAAAAATAATAGCAATACTTACCAGACCAATACAATCGGTAAAAATATATTTAGTTTCATCATCGTAACTTAGTTGATATAGTAACTTTAATACAACTTCCTGATGCCTTTCATCCCCTATAATAAAGCCAAATCAATCAATCAAACAAACGTCTTAAATAATAATTATTTTATTTGAAACATTCCACAACTTATTAATACAAAGAAGATTTTTATTGTCGAAGCTTTCACGTACGTACTCGAGAGCTGGTATAACCACAGCATTCCGACTCTACGTCGGCACTTTGAACTAAATAGTTTGAAACTTGTGACGTATTACGCCGCCATTTTAGGAGAGAAGTCAGGTCCTGATTAAAAATAATTATATTTTTCAGTTTCTAACCACAGTACTGTACTTTTATTTCCGTAAAAATATTTAAGTGTAGAATAATGTCGCTGTCAATTTCAAAAATATTTGTGTTGTGTTATAGTGATTGAAAACATCCTTGAGTGGTGTTATAAGTTAAATATGTTGACATGATTGGATGATTTTTATCACATGATACAAAATAGCAGGATTTTATAGGCAGTTAAGACTGTCAAAACATTTTGAAATAAATTTGATTATACAGTATAAACAAACTAACTAAAATAAATAATCGATATGTAGAATCTAACATACACATTACAAATTTCACCATATAATTAATTTGTTAATATGAATTTTTTTAAAATTCCTGTTAACATATTTTAAAGTAAACTAAACTCTCATATATAATCGCAAAACAAAATCCTTTGGAAACATTGAACACGGGTGACTAATTTTAGTGTATTACAAGATAATCACATATATTTGGTTTCAATAGAAATTCCTCGAAGTTTCTTTGAAATATAACCTCGATATGTGTAACAAAATCCACAAAGGCATCATGCGGATTATTTAAGTTTCCAAATATGTCACATGACTACATATTCAGATTACAAACAAAATATTTATCTCTTATCTCGTACGCGCCGACACTGAACGGGATCTATCTACGTCTATGCGATTATTGACACGATCTCTCCTATAATGGCGGCATGCGCGACGAGATGCGCATGAAGCCTTGCAACCGGAGACTCGGACTGCTGTTTTGTTTATGCCGTGGTGTAACTATGACTGTAAATTAGTACTATGTACTCAGAGATATTTTAAACATAAGTATAAAAATATTAGTTTTAATTTCGAACTTTGGTATTGATAATATATTGTCGCCTTGTTTGAAGACACACACATTAACGATTTAGAGTATAAGACACTGATTCTCAACCTAACTACACTTAAATTGTATTTATTAGAACAAATATTTTTCGTGGGGATATCCATCCATCTTCAGAGTAGAGTTAATTACGTACAATTTAATTAATAATAAGAAAACTGTAGCTTTTTAATTTAACTTTGAGAAGGAATACCTATTTAATTTTCACATAATATGAAGTAGTATGGAAGAATGTTCCATACTCTTCTGAATGTGCCTTTTCACTTCTGATTCTGTCAAATTACAATTACTATTTATCAGTTGAACCAAAAACATAAAAAAATTAATTGAGATGAGTTCTTACCCATGAGACCAACAATTTGCGGCAGCATTCCAACTGAAACCATTTTATGTCGTAACTTGGCATCATACGACAAATTATAGAGTAACTTAAGTGCTAAATGGACTAGATCAGCGCTATTAGATTCTAACATCTTTGGTAATTTTTCTATCACATCTGTATTAGCCATGGCATCTTTATTGCACTGCATTATTGACAGTTTCTTAAGGAACGTAGTGACTATAAGTAAATTAAATGGAAAATATATAAATAATTTTGGCATTACATAAACCATGTGCATTAGAAATAATAAATACAAACTTCATTACCTAGAATGAGTAAATCATCATTTTCACGATCTAAGGCTTTGACTAATACCCCAACGATGTTTCGTTTCGACATTTTCTCCTCCACAGTTTCATCTTCAGCTATATTTAATAGCAAGTAGTAGGCAACGCGTAATAGATGCTCCTGTTTCCTTACCAAAGTACGAAATCGTTTCATCTACCAAAATAAATTATAAATTGAATTTAAGGTATATAAAAAACTACTACAATATTACTTTCTTTGTGTTTCATTTCAAAGTCGTTAAGAGAAAAAATCAACTATCATCTATCATACCCTTTGCTCAGTGCTCAGTTTCTTATCATCTATATTCTCCATGCTAATCGTCAGATCATCATACACGCTACCATCCAGCACGGTTTTAATTTGAGCATCACTGAAAGTACCAGATTTTGGACGGACTGGCTCTGGTATTCTACTTCTTGGTATCTCTGACATGCTAGCACTATTCGGACATGGACGACGTACAATGGGAGCATCTGTAGGTGCTTGAACACCTTCCAAATCAGCTTTCCAACGATCATACCGCCGCAGTTCATAATCAATGATGTCCATGCAAATGGAGCCTACCTGAAAATCACATAATAAATTTTGTGTAGTCAATTTTTACTTTCCCGACACAAAGGGACTAAAAAAATTGTTTGAGATAAAGACGGATATAACCATTTTGAAGTCCCCTGAGACGATTAAGACCATTTCCAGATGAAAGTCAATCAGTACTCAAAGTTTCAGAAATATATTTCTGTCCGTTCTCTAGATACTTCTAAAAGGCCATCAACTTTGGCGTACACTGTACAATAATCATTTAAAAGATCGATAATTAAGTTAAAGATGAGGATTTCAAAGTCCATTAACTTAATTTTTTTAAAAGAAACTGTGGGACAGTGTTCTTGTACTAATATCGGCTCTATAAAAAAAACATCACATACCGTACATCAATGGTAATAACATAAGTTAGAACCTTATGACTAACGGTTTAGTTAAAGGTAAACAAAATAATAAATATATCAATATGACCTCAGTAATTATTAAAGAAATACATAGTTTGTTAAAAAATAATTAACACGTTATAGCCTTGGTGAAAAAACATATTTATTTTAAGTAAAATACGAAAGATATGTTTGTCCATGTCTGGTTTTCATTTTTCAAGTTGCTGAATGGCTTCTTGGACTTAAAATAACTTTAACATTTCAGATACTAAACATAAAATAATTTTTCAACATACCAAGAATATTTGTGAATAATTCGACTAAAAATCAGTAACGTTGATGTTATTCGACTGCGCCAATCATTTTGATCCTGTTAAATTTGTTGAATACCCTGAACATGAATCACTATACAAATGCCGAGATAATAATAATAATGCCTTTATTGCCCAACAGTTCAAAAAACCATTTACAGAGCAACATTACAATAATGCAAAAACACAACGAAAAATACAATCTGAAATAAAAATAAAATCCAGAAATACTAATTAGTCTCTAGAGTGATATAGTGCAGATAATACATAGTTAAGTCACAGTTTATATACAGTTACTTCACCTGTCGGAACGTTTGTTATCTCCGTCTTCAAAGCAATTCGCCGCCCGTATATAGTATAGTATATATAGATATAGTATAATATAGTAGCGGGCCAGAATGTGGCTGGGATTGCGACGAGTCGATGCCGTTTTTAGCATCTACTGACCCTTCTTATCTATAGTTATTATTCTCTGGTTAAGTATTAACTAATCAACTAACACCAATGGTAATAATAATTCCACTGACAAACATCAATTAGAGCATACCACTCTCAACTCACAATACACAAATACATATAATACCCTGTTAACATAACAATTAATCTTATCAATCAGCTATTAAGTAAACATTCAAAATGTTTGGAATTTTGCACAAATAGTGCTTTCACTAAACGACAAATTTGGTCGGTCTTGCGACTTTGACCTTGTCGAAAAGCAATTTTCCTTTCGAATAAAGTAATTAAAACTGTCTTGTGGTCTTCCACAACTGAAGAGACGAATTGAAGTCGAAACAGAACGCCTTGTTCAATGACCAGTCAAACTGGGTCAGACTACGTTTTCAAAAACGATAGCCGCGCATCAGTGAAGTATACTCACCAAAATATCCACCACTTTCGATAACTACTAAATAATGAATATTCAACTAGAAGATAATTTTGATCAGAAAATAGTAACATTTGATTTGGAACTAAGTCGCCATTCTTTGAAGGACAAAATTAAATATGAGAAATCAATAAAATTTGTAAAAATAAAAGTCTAACGATTGCCATAATGCCTGTCTATACATCATAATAGCTAAATAGTCAATAGTACAACAAATTAGCGATAGTGATTACCATAACATAACACAAAATATCCAAGCCTTATTTATATGTGCAAATACATTATTTAAACATTTTATTATGTAAGAGAATTTACTCAAAATACTACATAATACACAAGTCTATTGATTTTTTAATTAAACAAACTATTTTTTAGTTAAACAATACAAAAAATACACTTGTACGTGCCTACCCATAAATGTTTGCTATACCTTTTGATTTTGCAATGTAAATTTCGGCATTTGTTTAAACAACAAGACACAACATTTCCTGTTTAAATCAATTTGATCATGCTTAAATCAAGTGAAAAGGATGTAAATTATTTAAATAAACAATAAGCATAACTACTATTAAGTATACCTAACACAGACTACACAATATACTTTTGGTTGAATATGGGCTAGTGAGTGCATCATCATACATAATTTATGTACAGATGTAAATTTTTCTATTAATAGACAATCCAATGTAAAAATAATGGGCTAAATGGAAACAGAGGAAACAGAATATAGAATATGTTGCCTATTATTTCTTTGAAGTAGCCTATCAAAAAGTGTAGCTACAATTAATTCGTTCAATAAATGAAAGTATTACTCCAATGTTTTTTTTTTTTAAATAATTGAAAATTAATGTTTAAAGTCATACTTTGTATTTTTATTCTGGTTTTGTTTTAATTCCATGTGAAATACCTACGATATTTTGATATTATGAATGAATTGTTTGTTGATGGGGGTTTTATATCTCATTAAACATATTGCCAATGCAAGTTGACGTTTGTGATAAATAATGTAATTTAGACTACTTGGTGTTTTAACCATACAATGTTGAACCAAATCTATAGGACACTTTAAAAAGCATTACTGTTCACCCTTTATTATTCTGATGATTTCTTTTTTGTGGTATGTGTATTCTAGAATGTCGACAATGTCCCTTCTCCTAATGTAGTCTTGGTGTTCTCTTACTCCAACTTTCAGTGGCCTACCTGTTTCTCCAAATATCTGTTAAAATCACATGGAATTTTGTAAATGCAATTTTTTGTTTTTTTATTTTCATTATTGTTAAAAATCGTAAAAAAATGTAAAAAAACCGTTCGAATGTTAAATGTATTCTTTTTGTTTTATCTGAAAGTCCTTTATTGTAAGGGAGATGCTATTTGTGTTGTGTTATTTTGAATATGCCCAGGATGGTCTATTTCGTGGAACGTTGAATTAAAAATAGTTTTTTATGTGAAATGTTTTAGGTTATATTCTATTAAATCAATGAAAAATTATTCAATATTTCGGATAAGTTTAAGAACTATACATTTTTGAAACCTTTTTTAGGCCTTTTGCCTACGCTCAATGTTTTCCAAAAGTTAATCAGGACCTAGAAATATCCTGAAGTATTTGTGTACCAAATTTGTTAAAAATCTGTTGAGTTTTGAGTTATCGTGGATACAGATTTGTCTGACCCCTTTTTAGACTTTCCACGGATGCCTATGGTACAGACATTTTTTGTCATGTATTTTTAACACCAATTCAACTACTTTTTTTCTGTTTGAATAAAAGACGTCTACTCCACAAAAAATTTTTTGTAAGTAATCCGTCAATCGAGGAGTGAATGTTATTGTTTGAATAAAAGACGTCTACTCCACAAAAAATTTTTTGTGGATAAATTGAATAAAAGACGTCTACTCCACAAAAAAATTTTTGTGGAGTAGACGTCTTTTATTCAAACAATAACATTCACTCCTCGATTGATGGATTACTTCAGAATACTTTTTTTCTGTTTTATTGGCATCTTGTCATGGATTTTACCAATATCATCATTTTTGCAGTCTATATTTGTTAACCCTTTTTCTACTATTTATGAACGCCTATGTAAACAAGTTTTTTTATCCTGCATTTTGTAGGTTATATTACATCAAAACTATATATATATATAGGTATATAATAGTGAATTTGTATTATCAGGTATAGCGGTCTGTAAATATTATTAAGGTCAATGAAAACTCATTTATCCAAAAATCCTCTATGTTTCGTCATCTATCAGTGACTTCATCAGGAGGCAAAGCTACAAAAGTATTCTGAAATTAAACACATACATTTAAAAAAGGAAAAAAAAAACAAACTTATATCAGAGTTAATTACACTAACCAAAAAACGTCAACAAAAAACATGACAACGAATAAATATATAAAATAAAAATTTTATATATTTATTCGTTGTCAAGTTTGTTTTTTTTTCTTTTTTTAAATGTATGTGTTTAATTTAAGAATACTTTGTAGCTTTGCCTCCTGATGAAGATTTTTGGATAAATGAGTTTTTATTGACCTTAATAATATTTACAGGCCGCTATTCCTGATAATACAAATTCACTATTGTATAGTACGGTCGATATAGATTATAATATAGGTATATATATTACTTTTTCAAATTTATTATTATTATAATTGTATTATTTTTATTATTTCCAATAAACCAACCTAACAAACGCAAAGCGCGCGCTCTACCAACAATGACAACGCCGACGCATATACAAATTACTTTATTATAATATGATAAGAGATATAGTTACCAACTACCTAACTGGTGAAATTTTCAACGCGAGAACTATGGAGACAAATATCAAAATAACGTGTCACTGTAAAGCAGATAAAAAATGCTTTCAAATGATGTATCACTCGACTCGAATTTGGGGATTGTGTTCACCCCTATCACAGGGCTAAATCAATTTCAACCAAAAACTAATGGGTTCATCTTAGGACTCTCCCAAACTCATATACCAAAATTTAGCACAAATGGTTGAAGCGTTTAGGCGCTATCGTGGAAGATTACACACAGACAGACAGATTTCCATCTCGAAATGGTCTTAATCATCTCAGGGGACTTCAAAATGATTATATCCGTGTTCATATATTTTTTTTTCATCGCGTTCACAAATACTTTCCCCTATAGGGCGGGAAAGTAAAATAGGAAAATACTTTCTTTATAGTTGTAAATCCTAATGAAGGTGCAAAGAAAGGAAAATCATTTGACAAGAAAAATCCAATAATAATATTGAACAGGAAATGTGCAAATTTTGACCTAAGAAACTCAAAAAAAAAAACAAAGAAGAAAATAATATAATATTAAAAAATAGTTTACCCATATTTACTAATAAAAAATATTTTCAAATGATAGAAAAAAATTAACTCCGCCATTGTCCAATTAAGACAATTTTTAAGCACACCTTATCTCATTTCTACAAATTTCACTGTAACACATGGACATGTCCATATATATCCACACCAAGGTTTTAAAAACACTTCTTTATTATATGCTCTCTAATTTAAACAAAAATTACAATCAGCCCATAAGTTATAATAATAACACAAAGATGTGACTTTGAACAAATAATATGTATATATAAAAAAAGGTAAACTGTTGCAAAATAAAATCATAATAAATCTCACCAACTGTTCTTACCTACCTTGCACTTAAGTATGACCTCATGGAAACGTGAATACATCGAGAAGCAGAAAAATGTAAACACCAAATGTGTACTTAGGGATATGCTGCGCTTCCAGTCTTCCCTAAGTACCCTGCCTAAGGCGCTTATTAGTGTCTCTGAAATAAAATAAGTGATATCAGGCAAAATAAATAAATAACGCTTTCGCAACCGTCTATTGTAGTAAGAATCGGGGTTAATATTTAGTATAATATAATAATTTACCATTTTTAGCAAGAGCATCTAAATTTTCCGGATCTCTAGCCAAAAACTGAATCATATTAGCTCCTTTAATTTTCTCACTCATACCCTCATACAGCAAATCAATATAATCCGATAGATTGTTGTAATTTGCCTCGTGCAAACCATTGGCTTTATCGATAATATTTTTATCACCATCGCCTATAAAATAAAAATCAACATATATATTAGATAATATAGAAATATATCATTTCGTTGTTTTGCTTTTAAAGTAACTTCTCATAAATTCATTAACAGAATATGTGCGAATTTTATATTTAGTAGTGAAATTGTCTAAATAACTCTGAACAAACAAAAAATTTATTGTAGTAATATGTAATTAGATTTAGATTTGATCAAAATGTGAATATTTCCACTATAGCTGAAAGTATTCAAGTCTAGATCTTAGATTATATTTATATAATCTAAAATCTAGATTAAGATCAGATGAAGAGTTATATTGAAGTTATACGATAAATTAAATACTTATAAACAAATTAATTAAACTGAAGTTACTAGATGTTCGGAAATACGAAGGTGGTTTGACATTTTGAATTTCCCGTGCAAAAACGTTGCCTCCCGTCAACTATAGAGACTACCGTAAAATTTTAAGCATGCTGCCATCTACACCTATATTTCAGAATGCGTCAATGTATTTCAGAATAATTAAATGTATTTCATAATGCATCAAATGTATTTCAGAATACTTAAATGTAGTTCATAAAGCGTCAAATGTATTTCAGAATAATTAAATGTATTTCAGAATACTTAAATGTATTTCATAATACATCAAATATATTTCAGAATACTTAAATGTATTTCATAAAGCGTCAAATGTATTTCAGAATAATTAAATGTATTTCAGAATAATTAAATGTATTTCAGAATACTTAAATGTATTTCATAAAGAATCAAATGTATTTCAGAATGCGTCAAATGTATTTCATATTAGATACCTGTACTTCAGAGTGTGTCAAATGTATTTTAGAAAAGTTAAATGTATTTCACAATGTCTCCAAAGTATTTCAGAAAAGTTAAATATATTTCAGAATGCGTCAAATGTATATTTCAGAAATCATCGAATGTATTTCAGAATAATTAAATATATTTCAAAAAGCGTTAAATGTATTTCAATTATTCAAATGTTTTTCACGGAGTATTACAACTATTTCAGAAATTCAAAAAGATGTGAGTGAGGCTTTGTAATACCCGTTTCCACCTACAGTTAGGAAGATTTTTATGTAAACTATGGAAAGTTGGGCAAAAAGGGACACGCAATTTTTAATTTTATTCTGAGCCCAAAATTCCACAGATGAGTTATAATTTCTAAAATACATTTGATGTTTTCTGAAATACATTTAACAATTCTGAAATACATTTGATGCTTTCTGAAATACATTTGACTATTCTGAAATACATTTGACACATTCTGAGATACATGTAACTAATATGAAATACATTTGACGCATTCTGAAATACATTATTTGACTATTTTGAAATATTTTTGAAGCTTTCTAAATAAATAAATAATAAATAAATACTTTATTGTCTAACAGGTCAAGACCCAATAACAAGACAATTCTAAGTACTAGACAATGGATATTATCTCAATAGTAAACCAAATAATTGATAAAAATGATCGAAAAAGCATAAGCTCAGAAAAATACACCATAAAGCAAGATAAAGTTAACAACAATACAACAAAATCACCATACGACAAACTCATTATACGCTCTACATGTCCAGGGTGCTCAAGTACCGATACAAACCAGCGCGAAAAGACCACAGTGACCCGTCAAAGTAATGTACAGATCGATGTATATTAAGACGATCGCAGGTTCGGCATGCTCGGTAAAGAGGTGATCTCCATGCATAATTGGTGTTGAAACGCGGCACTCTAAATAAATTCATCGTTCGAGAAAAGAATTGCGGTAAATTAAAGGGCAGTTGTTCCAGAAGGCGAGGGGAGTCAATTATGCCATTTATAAGCTTAAACAGGAATATTTGACCAGCCGAATCTCTACGAAAAACCAATGCATTAACATTAAATCTGTTTAACAATATATTATGGTCAATGCCCCTGACTGGGAAACATCCATCGATCTTAAAAGCTAAAATTTTTAAAAATTTTCTTTGAATACGCTCCAAGTTATTGATGTGTACATGGTATAAAGGAGACCATACAAAAGAGGCATATTCCAATCTAGAGCGGACAAAACTTACGTACAGCTGAAGCAGACAGTCAATATCCTGAAAATCAGTATTTGAGCGGAGAATAAAACCCATCATTCGGATCGCGCTTTGTGAAATAGAGTCAATATGAGTATCAAACGTCATTTCACTATCCATGATCACTCCCAACTCCTTTATTGACTCACAAGATTCAAGAACAACACCATTCAGCGTATAATTGAAACTAATTACACTCTGTCGTCTGGTAAATGACATGAGTTTGCACTTACTGACGTTGAGCGGAAGCCTGTTTCTAATGCACCATTCCTCAAGTTCACCGAGATCCCGTTGCAAGCATATGCAGTCGTCCGCGGTAGCAATTGGTCTATACAATTTCAAATCATCGGCGAACAAAAGATAGTCGCTAGAGACTTCAGCAGCAATGTCGTTTACATAGATGGCAAATAAGAGTGGAGCTAGTTTGCTTCCCTGAGGTGCACCACTGGTAGGAGTAAAAGATGAAGATCGAAAATCCCTGAATTCGACAAATTGCTCGCGGTCAGATAGAAAAGAATTGAAAAATTGAACAGTACGGTGTTGAAAGCCCATGATATCCAGCTTAGTCATAAGTATTGCATGATCGATCCTATCAAAGGCCTTCGAGAAGTCAGTGTATATCGCATCAACTTGTAAGCCATTATTGAGAGCTGAGCGTATATCCTGAGTAAAGCAGGTTAGGTTGGTAACAGGTGAGCGACCAGTAAAAAATCCATGTTGATATTGGGAGATGCGATTTTTGACTTGATTAAATACTTTCTGAAATACATTTGACGCATTGTGAAATATATTTAACTTTTCTGAAATACTTTTGAGACATTCTGAAATTCATGTAACTAATATGAAATACATTTGACGCATTCTGAAATACATTTGACGCTCTCTGAAATACAATTGGAAAAGGTGTAGTTTACGTTTGACAGAATTGTGACGTGCTATATGGCGTAGGCCTACCATTACGAGCCTGAATCGAAGACATAAAGCCTTGAGTGGAATCAAACAAGTTTTAAAAAAATTCAAAATGCAGACACAGGCTCTCAGTTTCCCATGATTGGTTCAAAAATAGAGCAACAATTAAAAATAAAATATTTAAAAAAAAAAAAAAATCAAGATGATTTTATTTAAATTATTGTATAACTCATTGAATACTTGACTATAGTAAGAACTATCGCATTTTTGTAATAAAAATGAATTTATTTAAGTTACTTCAAAAATGAATGTTGTGTAAATGATAGTGTAAAGTTTATAAGAAAAATGAAATGTTTTTTTGTATATCTGTCTCAAAAACAACTTGAATTTTATCTTCATTTAATAGCCCAATAAGAACAATGGTTGGTTATATAACATAACACCAGCAATAACATAATGCAAACTTTTATCTGAAACTCCGATTCAAATATGCAATTTAAAAATCTTCCAGATCAAACAATTCATTGCAAATCGTAAAATTTTGTGGGTAAATTCCTGGATGCCCTTAAGGAATTCAAATACTATTTTAAAAATCTGTCTTAAACTTGGACTATGCTGAAACTGTAACCAGGGAATAAAATCCTTGAGAGTCCAGATTAATTGATTTCAATTCAGGTGGAAGAAAGTGTACTAGTCAGCCAAGAACTTCTGATACACCCCAATAACACCACAGCTCGACGAAGTGATTTTACGCAGGACTATTTGAAAACTAAAATATATAGAAATCACCCTGAAATGGTGCAATAACATAAGAAAGAAATTTAATACAATATTCGCGAAATACAGGCAGCTTTACTCTAAAAGCTCTCCGGATATGTAAAGGTCGCTTGAATCTTGATGAACACCTGCCAGGGATGTATGAACCCTTATCTTGTTATTTAAAATTCAAGTTCTTATTGTGACATTATTTAATTAAAAAAAGACAATGCTTTAAAAGCAAAACTGGTATATATGTAGGTACTATACAGATTGACTTAATGAGACTGTATTCTGATTTAAACAGTCTATATTTGCATAAGCATGCTGGTCCTGATGGAATTCGACAGAGTTACTGTGTTTTTGTGATGGCTAGCTACACCCCATTTATGATCCTGAAACTAAGAGCCAATTGGCAAAACGCTACTTCACCTCTTTGAGCAAATCCAAACTCAAAGCAATGATGATTATTTTTTGGATATTCACACCTTGTTTTAAAGCTACATTTCATAATTTCTTTAAAATATCCGCGAGGGGATGACGTTTGATATTTATTAAATGTCAAATTTATTTTCTTAAAAATTCTTAATAAAAATATTTAGAGATGAGTCCAATTTTTTCAGTTTCATTTAGCCATCCTGTATAGTAATTATAAAGATGAAATATTTTTTTATTTACGCAACACATATTTGACAATATGATAATGTCCAAAGCATTAAGATATTTTTTAGCACAACCCAAAATAATTATGAAATATCATATCCTACACATTCAGCCAGGAGCGTATCTAGAAACAAAAATTATTCCGAAATATACACCTGGTTTTATTTAAACTACGACTATATGCACTAGGTAGATGTTTATTAAATTATATAACGAACTACCTACATACTTATAGCATTAATATAATAATTATAAACAAAAATTAGTGCGAAACCAAAGAGAAATTTAAATTAATATGTATAAACAATAAGGAACAAAATGTGAAATATAAAACATAATTTAATTAAAAAATTATAATGTTAAAAAGCAGTGTACCATAGCAGAAATTTCAATGATAATTTCAAAATTTATTTCTACCAAAATCTTACTTAATATTAATTATTTCGTACCATATTTTGTTCACATATCTACAAACCTACCTACATGTTAAACTAGGTACTTTACTAATTTCTAATACACCTACTTGTATTGGTTATTACAGAAGCTCGGCGTAGATAGTTTCTCTGCAAGTTGATAGGACTAGGCACAAAAAGTACCAAATAAGCCCTATCAGGGCTAAATTTATTTTCAATACTGCCTATCGTAAGCTGAGATATCCTAAGTGTCAGAATATTTATTATTAAACATTTCGCAAACATCATTTTGAGTTCTAGTTCAATAACCACATCCTTTCGCTTAATTATACAATTAATTGTTTTGTCAATTTTTACAACAGACAAGGCAATCGATGTTCAATAATTTTATTATCACTTTTAAAAATGACGTGACACTGTCTTCTTTGCAACAATTCACGAGAAAGTTGCAAAAACGAAACGTCGTATTGTGAAAATTTGTAAACGGTATCTGATTCTCCTCAAAAAGTATCAATGAGAAAGTGCTCTTAATTTTTTTATATCGGTGAAAATAATGTCAGAAATAAATACAAACTGAACAGACAATTTGGTCAGCAGGCCAAATTGAACTGAAACTCGTCCAATCGAAAATAAAGGCCTGTATTATTATTATTACTACTAAAATCACCAAAAATTGTTTTTTCAAAAATTTTCGAAAACGTTTGTTTACTTTTGATTGTACAACTTTTCTCTAATTTAACCGATAGTGTAACTTCTGCCGTTTCCAAGATTCCAATGCTATCCCACTCTTACCTTGGACACAGTGTATAACTTTCCTCGTAGAACTCAATTTCGCCTTCGAAATTAGTATACAGTGTCAGGTCAAGAAGTTCTTGGATCCTACTTTATTTTTTTTTAATCGAACACTCTGTATATTTATAGACTATAGATTTTTTTATCTACCTTTTCAAAAATATATATGAACCTTTTCTCAGAGTGTGCCAATCTTGCATTAGAGAAAATGGCCGTGTACAATTTTTTAAACAGGGTGTCCTAAAAATAAGAAATGAACCATAGTTGTGTTTTTTTTAAATGGAATGCCCTGTATAGGAATAGATTTTTAGATTCCCCGTTCAAAATAAACCTAACTTTCATTAAAGTACATCTCACCTAAACCTGGCAGTTTTTTAATATTTTAATTTTTATAAAAATATAGAGACATAATTTGAATGAAAAAATTCACCCCTATTCGTTTGTTCTTTTTAAGCCAGTCTGGGCTGATAAATAAACCCCCAATACTAAATACAGGGTGTCCAATAATATAAGCTATATGAACGTAAAGGTTTTTCTATAGCTATGTATATTTTTAATTTTGCATGGAAAAAGCACATATTGGTAGTATAATAGGAAGAATTTTTCAAAATTATAATATTTGTCAAGTCAGCCATGAGAATTTGACAAACCATATATAAACAATAACAATAAATAAATACGTTTTTAACTTCAATTAAATAACAAAATATACATAAATACTGATAAATTTTATAACAAATGTTCAAAATGATTGCACTCTAGGCACATTTGAATCCTTTTCTTAAATCCTTTTTGTTCCTGCCCATGTACAAAATTCAACACGATTTAAAATCAATATTGAAAAGTTCTTGATGCAGTTGCACCGTATTTGGGTGGTATCTTTCGTTAAACTGCCGCTTTTTTGGTATGATTTTGCGACGGGAACCTTTGGGCGTAAACTCGCGATGCCAGGAAATCGTTTTTGGACCACTCTCCCAGAATAAAAATCATGTCTATTCTTTCTCCTTTGGAATAGGTTCGCAGTTTTGATTAATTGAATTAAATCAAATGTCACAGATAAAAAACTGTTTTATGAAAAATTCTCAACTCTTAGGTAAGAATTTTCAGCAGACTATTTGACAGTAAATTCTCATTTCGGACTTGATTAATATTCTAATTTTGAAAATTCTTCCTATTATTACCAATATGTGTGCCTCTTCCATGCAAAATTAAAGATATACATATCTATAGGAAAACTTTACTTTAACTTTAATTTTTGCATTATCAAATACAGGGTGGTCTACATGAAAAGTTATACACCAAACAGTTTTGACACATTTTCGATAAGTTATCTGAACATTTAGCACAGTATGTTAAGAATTTAAAAGGGCTATGAAAATTTTGTTAACGGCATCTTTAGTTTTACGAAAAAGTAGAAACTTTCTATCTATAAAAATAACGGAGATACCTGGCAAAACTACCCAAAATGGAACACCCGATACAAACATATTATGTTATTATTCAATGAAAGTATGAATGTTTTAACAACGTACCTAATTAAATTAAGCAAACTGCTATTATGGTGTTTAATAAATAATATTAAAATCAATATCTTTTTTAATTCATTTCTTACGGTCCTTCGAGAGGTTGAGAGGTTATTGGGCATTTTCACGGCGTATTGCCATTGGAAACTATACTATTAACGTATAGTGTTGAAACTACATAACTACTTTATTACTGACAGTTGTATAAAAATAAAGGTGTTGCGCCTTCTACACTGAACTTCTGCAAAACCTGTAGGAAATATATTATAAAATTTGAAGCTATATAAAATATATACAACATAATGAATTTATGACATGACAAATAACTAAAAAAAAAAATAATTCAGAAGCACATTAGAATTATTTGAGCAGCATAAACAATGAATGGAAATATAAAAAAAAATGGAAACAATAAATCATAATAGAACAAATAGTGTTTTACCTGGTCCTCTAGGTTTTATTATATTATGTAATCTAATTAATTACTTAATTTGCTATTGTTTTTATTTAGATATAGATGATGATCACAAAGGTTAATTAATTACAATATAATTATAAAAGCTGGTAGTTTCACGTTTTTTTTTGCCCCTTCAGAAAGATGATAAGAAAACGTTCACTATATCAGTTTACCTTTATATTTAGCATCAAGATATACAGGGTATTCCAAAAGTCAACATCATCCCTTGGAAGATTCATCAACCAGCACAACAGTAACCAGAATATCAACAGATAGTGCTGAGTAAGGAATAGATTGTGACTAAACACAATAGGAATCCGATTTGACTTTTTATTGATAATAACATAAAATTAACCAAATACGTTTAGTAGAAGTAATACGTTCAACGACATTCAAAGTATCATATTAAATGAAGAAAGCTGTAGCCAAAATATATCTCAAAAATATATCAATACAGAAAAGTTATTAAAATCAATTCCAAAGAATTTATTTATTTATTAATATCCAATTTAGCCGAAACACTTAATATTTCAAATTGGGAATTACTTAAAGATATAATTGTTGATAAGATAATCACTAATAATAATAAATAGTTTAAAAGATTAAAATATAACATTTAAAGAGATAAGAGACAAAATACGCACTTTTCATAATATTATTATGATTACTATTATAGATGCCTCATGGAGATACGAGGGTTGCTTTTTATATTTCGGGATTTGGCAACCCTGGTGTTACAATCTGACAACTGACAGCTCTATCGTAAAGTTGGACATACGAGCGCTGAATCAAAAGACTAAAAACTGTGTTTTCTATTTAATTCAAATCTTGCGTTAATTTTGGGACTCCCTTTAGATCATTTCTATGGCGATACAGTATGTTGACTGAAATGTTCAATTGATTTAAATGACCATGTATGCAACAAATAAAAATTTAAACTGATATAGTAAATAATTAATAAGCAGTAAAGAATTATTTATTAACAATGAGACGAGTAGATTTTTAATAGCATCTCTCACAACAAATAAAGGACAAAATGAAAACCCAATCCCCCAAAAAGGAACACAACAAATAAATTAATTAAAACGAAAATATATCAATTAAATATAAGTAATAAGCGAAACGAAAACATTTTCAGCAAAGAGACAAAAATGATTATTCAGCACTTTTTGCTTTCTCTCAAAATTTAAATTAAAAATGAATAATGAAAATAATAATTTAATAAAATAAAAGAAAAAAGATACCTGGTTACCTATAAGAATTGGTATATAAGATCCTTTAATAACTTCAAGTTTCGACGGACCTGGATACATACAAAAGAAAACAAATAAAAAAATAAAAACTGGAGTGAGGAAATAATAATTAAGTAATAAACAAATAAACAGAGCAAATATGGTAATAACAAATACGATTTTATGAAATAGAATTGTTTAGTTCTGTTTATATTATTAAATAGTTTATGTCGCTTTGAGTGATTTTAAATTTGAACTATTAATTGAATGTTTTGAATATATTTTTTTTTAATAATTCATGTCCTGTCGATATATATTTCACTGTGGAGCTCGTGGGTAAAAGGACGAAATAAAGTTACAACACTTTCAAAAGGAAAGGAAGCTTGAAAAAAAGAGGAAATTAAACCTCGAAATGTTGCTAACTTTTACATAAAGTGTTGTATCTTTATTTCGTCAGCAACGTTTCGAGGTTTAACTTCCTCATTTTCAAGCTTTCTTCGTCCCTGTATCACCGGGAAGGGATTCGATCGATTATGGAGAAACTACACTGTGCCACAATCTGGTGTAGTACTTAGGTCGACGGGACCAATTCGGCTAAAATGTTTTCAAGAATCTAGTACTTCCGGTTATACCGGAAATGAGTGTCAACTTCCTTATTCCTTATTTCAAATACGACCCTATATAAATAATTTTTTTTTTTGGATTCTCCTTGTAATTCTAAACATATTTCATGCATAATATGTTATACCAACCGCCAGCCGTTTTCGAAATATTTGAAATTTTATGTCAAAAATGACGCTTTCAAAATAAACAATAATAACAATTTTTTATTATATGGAAGCTTTAATAATTCAATTTGTTAGAATATCCTAGGAGATAAAGACCTATTGTAGGCGCCTACGTATATTTTTTTAGTAAATAGTAATACAGGGTATTTGTAAAAAAGGGTAAAAAATCAAATTCAAAATTTTTAAATGGCAACCCCCCATTTTATAATTTTTTTGCATAAAAAATAAGGGTAGTTTTGACACAAGCAGACGTTTTTATAAAGAATGACTTTTTCTTCTAAATCTACAAATAAAAAAGTTGTTCTTCCAAACTCTGTCCAATGTGTCCATGGATAGAGTTTGGAAGAGCAAAAACTTTTGTATTTGTAGATTTGTAGCCTATGGACGGCTGATGTCGGTATTGACATTACAAAGGGATATCGAGTTGTGGTTTTTTATATCATGTTAAACTAAGATTAGAAATACTATACACCAGACCCTATAGGGATAGGGGACATACTTTTGGGAATAGTGCCCAATTTAACTTTCCCTTTTTTATGTGCCGCTTCTGTTTAATTAAGAAACTTTGTGTTTTGCATGTTTCTCATAATTCAGTGTAAGATTAATCGGATAAAATATAAATAAATAAACAAAATACCAAATAAATAATTTTTTCAAACCTACAAGAATCAGAAAAAAAAAATAAACAAATCAATGATATATTCTGAACACATAACAATGGCAGTTTGAAATCTTCTTAAAAGTTAGTATGGATCTAAAGCCTTTTTAATATTATTAAATGAGCCAATTTTTTTCGATTTTCAAGCCCATGAATATTTTGAAAAGTATCCAGAGTCGAAGACTAGTATTTATATTCAAAACATTCAATTAACTCTATTATTATATGACGACAATCAAAAGTATTAGCTTTTGGTAAATTTTCCCAAATCAACCTCATGTTTTATACGAATAAACATGACAGATTGTATTGTGAATCACTTATTTTTTGGCTCACAGATCATGTAGTATTACCAACTTATATATTATTTCCACATAGTATAAAATTATAGTGACGCAAGGAAGAAAAAACTCAAATACTAAAATAGTGATTTACTTATACAACCTGCGTCAGATATACTTACTAAAATTATCTGTATAGCCATAAAACAATTACTTCAATTTTATATTTAAAAGTAAAGTGTATTATTAGATCAAAAACAAATGCTTTGATTCTTTATCTTAATTAATTTGTTTTTTATGTAAGTATTTCTGTTCCGATATCATTTTTATTATGCTAATCAAATTTTTATTGTACGGTCTCTTTGACTCAAGCGACAGAGTTTTGATAAGTACAGAAAAAGATTAAATGGCCACAACAATGGTGATTTATATAACATAAATGTCCAGCAGTAACAAATTTTGATAGCGCCATCATCCGTCATGTAGAATAAATTTCAAATGGCAAAAATACACAATTTTCTCGAAATTTATTTAAATGGAAATACCGTGTCCCTCCGTAAAACACTACCATAAATGAATAATTGATAATAGTATAATTTGCGAAAGCGTAGAAGGGCCATACAAAATATTTTTTTTCAATTCTGACTGTTTTTACTGTACTATACTGTAAAAAACTCGGTATTTATTATTATTTATAAACAACTCAGAATTATTACTATTCTGAATTTTGTGCAGATTGTACTATACTGTAAAAAACTCGGAATGATAAAAAAATTCCGCACAGAACTCGGTACAAAATTGTAAAAAGTTCAGAGTTTTTTTTAACGTGATTCTATAAAAAAAGTCAGAACCAAAGACCTTAATAACACAGGAGACCACATTGTTTACATTTTCAGGGTTAGCCAACATCGTCCCTTCCTCTATTTATCCTAATACAAGCATTGCCAGACTTACAAATGTATTTGGAATATCTTTAAATTTTTGTCACAACAAAGAAAAAATGAGCGATGTAAATAATTATTTGTAACTAAGAGGTTAATAAAAATTTTTATTACTATACTTAGGTTATAAATTAGTTCATTTTAAGATTAAATTGTACAAAACGGGATAATTATTTTATTTTAGGAATTATCTCATAGTAAAATAAAAGCGCACTACGGCAACATCGTTTACAACTTTACGCTTCTTGTACGACAGAACACGGCGTTTTGAATGAAATTATAATTTGCGACGTTGACGTTGAGAAACACTCATGTCATTAGCGCTTTTCATCGTTTTTTGAAGTATTTTCCTGTTTTGCGATATTCTTGTGTGTGTTTTTTTAAACTTTAAATATTTATTGAATAACTATGGTTCGTGGTTGTGTAGTTTGTGGAAAAGTGGATAGTTTATTTCCAGATTTAACTTTTCACAGGTAAGTGTGGTTATGTTTGGAAATTTGTTTGTGTTTGGTGTTAGTTTACACAGTGGCGGGGTTTGTTTGATATGATAAATTTCTTACATTTTTAATTTTTATTTCTATTAAATTATTAGTAACAAAAGCAAACAGATACTTTCTGAAAATAATGTTGGTTCATTTACGCCCAACAATGTAACCGCTTAGTAATTCAAAGCAGCATTAAAGAAGTAAGTGGTAAATCTACGTAGGATATTACCTCCCTAGCTCTGGAGTATAAGGCTGATTATAGCCTTTTTACATTAGGTACTTATATTGTATTTTTTAATTTAGGTTTCCTCAGGAACCGGAAAAACGAAAACTCTGGTTTTCTTTAGTTGGCATTGCTAAAGGACCACTTTTGCCAAAAAATCCATGGTTATGCTCGGATCATTTTTTCCCAGAGGATCTGGCAACGAAATTTAAGGGAGCAAGATTCGTTAGAAAGGGTGCAAATCCTCGACGGTGTGAAGGTGTTTTATTTTTGGATGATGCATCCACTAGGTAAAAAATATTTATAATTATATTTATTATATTATAATAATAATTTATATTCTTCTAGCTCTGACTCAACCACAGATGTTAGGTCTGTGGACTCATCTGTTTTTGGAACACCTCCAATACCGAAAGAATATCCTAAGTAGGTTCTGTTATTATTATTTTTTGGATAAAATTAAACTAGCTAAGTAGGTATGTGCATTAACCGCATTTATATCCATTTTTAGGATTGCTCAGCTATTCTTAGAAAAAACTATTATGGAGTCCACTGTTTCAACCGCTAATATGGGGTCCCTAATCAAAAGGTATCCTTTAGAAAGGCTTTTTAATATTTTGATATATTGAATTAATACATATTTTAGGTCTGAAAGTATAATTGTTAAATCTATTCCTGGTACCTCCAGAGCCAGTTTCATTAGAAGCCAACAAGGGTTCAACCAGTTCTGTGACAGAAACTGCATCAGAAGCAGGAGAATCCCATTCAGATATAATTGAAGCCCCTGTAGCTAGTGCAAAAATTGGAAGTAAAAAGAGGTAGGTATTACACCAACATGTTTCAGAAGCGGGTGATATAAAGGGGCTGAAGCTAAATGTTGGTATATTTGGTACATTATTCAAATTTACATTTTACCGTTATGAAATTTTGATATTTGTTCATAAAAAGCTCTTTTTTAGTATAATTTACCAGGGGCTTGATATTTTTTAGGAAAAGGCGTTATTCTGGTGATATGGATAGTAGTGACTTTCAACCCCTACTAAGAGAAGAAAAAATATAGGAATTTAAAAAAATAAAATAACGTGCCAAAGGAAAAGAATACACACCTTACAAAATCAAGTTAGACGACTTAAAATCCGCGTAAAATCATTAAAAGATCTATTGATAGTTTTAAGGAACAAATCACAGATACCGTGAAGCTGGCGAAAAAATCAGAGGTGACTTTTATCATGGGCGATTTTAATGCCAAAGTAGGAAGTACACCACGAAAGGATATTACCGGTATATACGGATTACGTACAGCAAACGATAGAGGAGACCGGCTAGTTCAGTTCTGCCAGGAACATGATTTCATTGCCTCAAACACCTTTTTTAAACTTCCAAATAGAAGGCTCTATACGTGGACCTCTAGCGCCCATACCCCTGAAAGAATTATTCGCAATCAAATAGACTTCATACTTATTAAAAAGCGATACAGAAACTGCAAAAAGTCTGCAAAAACATAATTAATTTGTATGTTCATAGTATATAATTATTATTTATTATCATTGTGTTTAATTTAATATATATAGCTAAAAATAAACTATTGAGAATAATGTGCCTTTTTTTATTTCCTGACTTCCTATTTGTAATGCATAAAATGATTTTAAAATTAGATTATCTTCAAATTATACATAAATATATTAATTTAAGTATTGTTTTTTCGATATACGAAATGAAGGTTTTGCAGCTATATCAAGAAATACCTACTACAAAGAAAGATTAACAGACTTTCTTAGCGAATACCTTATACATATTAATATTTAAATTATTTTACTGAAAAACTCATTCCAATTAAATATCGACTAAATTTCAGTTTCAAAATAAGTTGAATAGCTCGGCACGTTGGCTTTTTAATGTATGCTATTAATTATATATTATGTATTATTGTATACATAGTTCAAAAGCAGTCAGCGATCAGTACGCCACTGGCTGCAGAACGCATACCGGAGATTACAACGTTGCCAATGAGCAACTTGAAGGCGACAAGGATAAGTCTTTCTCTCTCTTACACAATACTTGTTTACAAGTAATGTTGGCTCGTGTTTGAAAGCACGTTATCAATGAAATATTTTGTCTCCTGTGTTATTAAGGTCTTTGGTCAGAACAAAAAATTGTGTTTGTGTCAGGGTTGAAAAAAAGACGTTAAAAAAACAAGAAAACATTTTTTAATTGAAACAGTTTTTGGTTTGCTTTAAACTGTTTCAAATAACCGAATATAATAATAAAAAAACACGTTTAAAACACTAATACATTATATTATGCAATGTACACTTCGCCACATGATGTGGGGTGGAACACATTGGCGGATTGCCTAGGTCTAGAATGACACGTAGAAATTTGGCATATATTTTGTTGTAAATTTGTTCAGAGCACCGAATGACTATTGACGCACATATATTAACTAAAAGTTATTCTGTAAAAAACGTCTGAATAAAAAAAAATCCGAGCTTTTTTACAAAATTCTGTAAAAAAGTCAGAATTGAAAAATCTCGAGTTTTTTTTAGAGAATTCTGTAAAAAAAGACAGAATGGGATAAAGAAAATTCGAGTTTTTTTTATAGAATTCTGTAAAAAAGTCAGAAGTAAAAAATTCCGAGCTTATTTTTACAGAATTCTGCAAAAAAAGAAGACAGAATGGGATAGAATCCTGTAAAAAAGTCAGAAATTGAAAAATTCCGAGTTTTTTTTAGAGAATTCTTTAAAAAAGACAGAATGGGATAAAAAAAAAATTTGCAGAATTCTGTAAAAAAGTCAGAATTGAAAATTCCGAGTTTTAGAAAATTTTGTAAAAATAAGGCAGATAAAAAATCCGAGAGTTTTTTTAGAGAATTCTGTAAAAGAAAAGACAGAATGGGATAAAAAAAAAGTCAGAATGGAAAAATGTTGAGTTTTTTTTAGAGAATTCTGTAAAAAAAGACAGAATGGGATACAAAAAATTCGAGTTTTTTACGGAATCCTGTAAAAAAGTCAGAAATTGAAAAATTCCGCGTTTTTTTAGAGAATTCAGTAAAAAAGACAGAATGGGATAAAAATAATTTTTTTTGCAGAAATCTGTAAAAAAATCAGAATTGAAAATTCCGAGTTTTAGAAAATTTTGTAAAAAAAGACAGATAAAAAATTCAAGTTTTTTTTTAGAGAATTCTGTAAAAAAAGACAGAATGGGCTAAAAAAAAGTCAGAATGGAAAAAATTCGAGTTTTTTTTACAGAATTCTGTAAAAGTCAGAATAAAAAATTCCGAGCTTTTTTTTAGAGAATTCTGCAAACAAAAAAAGACAGAATGGGATAGAATCCTGTAAAAAAGTCAGAATGGAAAAATGTTGAGTTTTTTTTAGAGAATTCTGTAAAAAAAGACAGAATGGGATACAAAAAATTCGAGTTTTTTACGGAATCCTGTAAAAAAGTCAGAAATTGAAAAATTCCGCGTTTTTTTAGAGAATTCAGTAAAAAAGACAGAATGGGATAAAAATAAATTTTTTTGCAGAAATCTGTAAAAAAATCAGAATTGAAAATTCCGAGTTTTAGAAAATTTTGTAAAAAAAGACAGATAAAAAATTTAAGTTTTTTTTTAGAGAATTCTGTAAAAAAAGACAGAATGGGCTAAAAAAGTCAGAATGGAAAAAATTCGAGTTTTTTTTACAGAATTCTGTAAAAGTCAGAATTAAAAAATTCCGAGCTTTTTTTTAGAGAATTCTGCAAACAAAAAAAAGACAGAATGGGATAGAATCCTGTAAAAAAGTCAGAATTGAAAAATTCCGAGTTTTTTTCGAGAATTTTGTAAAAAAGACAGAATGGGATAAAAAAAAATCCGAGTTATTTTTACAGAATTCTGTAAAAAAGTCAGAATTGAAAAAATCCGAGTTTCTTTTAGAGAATTCTGTAAAAAAAAGACAGAATGGCATAAAAAAAAAGTCAGAATGGAAAAATTTTGAGTTTTTTTTACAGAATTCTGTAAAAAAGTCAGAATTAAAAAATTCCGAGTTTTTTTTTTTAGAGAATTCTGCAAACAAAAAAAAATTTTGAGTTTTAATGGGATAGAATTCTGTAAAAAAAGTCAGAATTGAAAAATTCCGAGTTTTTTTAGAGAATTTTGTAAAAAAGACAGAATGGGATAAAAAAAATCAGAGTTATTTTTACAGAAATCTGTAAAAAAGTCAGAATTGAAAAAATCCGAGTTTCTTTTAGAGAATTCTGTAAAAAAAAAGACAGAATGGGATAAAAAAAAGTCAGAATGGAAAAAATTTGATTTTTTTTTACAGAATTTTTTCAATTCTGACTTTTTACAGAATCTTGTAATAATAACTCCGAGTTTTTTTTACAGAATTCTGTAAAAGTCAGAATTGAAAAATTCCGAGTTTTTTTAGAGAATTCTGGTAAAAAGACAGAATGGGATAAAAAAATGGGAGTTTTTTTTTACAGAATTCTATGAAAAATTCCGAATTTTTTTTTACAGAATTCTGTAAAAAAAGTCAGCATGTAATAAAAAAAATCCGAGTTTTTTTACAGAATTCTTCTACGCTTTCGTAATAATTCGGAAAGTATTTTCAAGATTATGAAGATAGCACTTCCGTTTATACCGGAAGTAGGTGTCAAATTTAAAAGTTTTGGATTCTACGCAAGATCCAGTATCATGTAGTTATCATGTCCTATACCTGTCAACCTGTCTATCATTTTTGACATAATAATATGTTCTGATATCAAAAATGATGATTCAGTAAATTTGCCTTAGTTAAGTTAATCCTTTCTACAAAGAAACTAGCGAACAGTACCTGAAAAAGACTTCCTTATTAAGTTTCTCAAAAATGCTTAGCTTCAAGTATAGGAAATGATACCCGCCATCAGCCTAGAATCTTGTGTAGAATCCAAAAGTGTAATAATTAATTTCCAGTGAAAATAAGCAACCAGATCTCCTAAAATATTTTTTAGTTCCAACATTTTCATACTTCTGCCAATTCAACCTCCTCCTTAAACAAACAATTTTTATACATTCCGGGCAAAATGTAGTCGTGTGTTCTCGACAGATAGCCTTTTGTCACTACAAGCACACAGTTTTTTCTTCCAGGAACTGAAATTACATCTTCCTTCGACAATGGGTTTTTCTTCTACCTTTCTTTTATTAGTTTTTTTTTGTAATCGGCAGATAAACGACGTCTCGTCGAGTTTGCAAAGAATTTAAAAATTTACGATTATTTATGTGACATTTTTTGTGGCACCAGTTGAACAGCATTTCTTGAAGCTATGTATGTCACGAATTCTAACATAATGATTTAATACTGAATTCTTCGAACGATTATTCACAAATATTACAGATAATTAAATAACATTTACAAATTATTTTACCATTTGGTTAATAAAACTTTCGATAAGGTTTAATTTTTTTATTACAGTAATTTTATGGTTCGTTAACTTTTATTATGCCCACTAGTAGTACTTGTGAATTGAGCTGCTAATCGTTGGGAACCTACATTCTTATTTTATCATTACAAAAGAATAAAAGAAATCATACAGGGTGTCTCAAAATCAAGGAGCTAAGACAAAGTGTCCGCTTTCAGTTTATTGAGAATCTGGAACAGGTGTGTCTGTATATTTTTAAAAAGATCTTTCTGTTCTTAAAAAGAGTGTTGATTAAAAAATTTAACATTAGTTAAAATTAAAAAATAAACTATCATTTTTCATAATAACTGCGCTTACCTGATATGCATAAATATAACTTACGCTGCTGATTAAATACTTAAATATTATTAATTTTACTCTGGAATAACTTGAGACACTCTGTATTTTGATACATTGATGATTATGGAAGATTTTCACTATCGATTACTTAACGTGCTGTAGTGAAGCCCTAACATCGCGAGAATCTACAGATACCCAAGTCAATCAAATGTAAATTAAACATATTCAGTAAGAAATAGATGATCTCTGGTTGGTTGGTATTAATACTTCTATAATAAAGAAGATTGATAAGAAATTATCGATAATTAGAATTAACTTAATATCTAAACTTGGCCCTGCTATCAAAATTTGTCACTAGACACAAGTTGTGAAAAATACATCAAAAAACACATAAATTGAACTACAATCTACCAAAAAAATTTACATAATACACAAAAAATAAACACACTCGTGTAAAAAAATACATTAGGGAAAAACTTCTATGTACTCACCTTTCGGACCACCTTGTAGTTTCCGTTTTTTCAAATAGTATATAATTTGCTCAACTTCTTGTAGACGGGAATGATGAATTAAATCGCATTGATTCACAACTTCTTTGGCCAACACATGACAGTCAGAACGACTGTTCAGCATTGGTAGTTCGATGATTTTTTTAATATTCTGAAAAGTTTAATCCATTTAATAGGATGATATTACGTTATTGTGGTTGGAGTGGGATGGGCTGGCCGCATTTTTCCGTTTCCTAGACGCAGAATACATAAAACATAGATGTATGTGCTCGTGGTAATTCGCACATCAAATGTGTATCGAGTGTAGCCTAGCGGATAGCGTGTGCGCTTTGTAATCGCAAGGTTGTGGGTTCGATTCCTGCTCTTGCAATTTTTATTTTGTTTATTTATAATTTTTGAACAAAGTGGTTTGAATAAAGCAGATAGTTTTACGCGGTTATATTCCCACAAAAAGGGACGAATGATTTTTCTACGATACTAAAACTAATTGATACAAAAAATTGATTTAAAAATGTAATAATTTATGAATTATGTAAATATAAACCTAAATAAAACTGCTTACTTACCTTTTTCTCGCCATGTATGGAATTTTCCTTAGCACCTAAAATTTGAACGTCTAACTCATAATTTAACACTAAAGCATCAAGATGTGGATGAACATCTACCGATCCAGGTTTTCTTTCACTGAAACAGAATTTTGTCATTAAAATTTTGAGAAATATCTCGTTTCGTATTTTGATAAATCTGTTCGCGCAAGATTTTTTTAAATTGAATTCTATTGTCAGATGAAAGTATACAAGATATTATTTAGGCATTTTGGGCCTTTAAAAAATTACAATTTTGAGCTTTTAGGACCATTCTGATGAAATTGAAAATACTAGGGTCTCTTTTATTTTTTTATTTTAAAAGTCACGCGCCATTTTATAAAATATTAATTCAAAACTCTTAGATTCGATTCGATTTTTGTATAAATATTAATTATTAAATCATTAAATATGAAATTAATATCAACATTTGAAGTTTGATGATCAAATTATTATTTGAACTTGTTTTATAACTTATAGTAGTAGATTTTATTTTTCTATTTTATATTTTCTATTTTTTTTTTATTAATGTTAGCTTTATTAGTGTTATTGTTATTAGATAAATTTCAACATGCAATTGGATCGTCACATCTGTATGTTGCAAATAAATAAATAAATGAAAATTATAAAGAATAAGTAGGTATTGTTGATTATAGTTTATAGTAGTTTAAAGAATATTTATCTCAAGTTTAAACACTTTGTAATTAAAAATTAATAATTCTTATATCCATTTAAGGAACTAATTCTATTAAATAGATGTAAAATTAGATTTTGGTTTTTTTTTTCTATTTCTCTTTTCTTTTTTATTGTTTAATTTATATTAAATTTATGTTTTGTGTGTTTGGCATTAATCTCATTTCGAAGGGACCGCATGGAATAAAATACAGGGCAGTCTCGGTGTCTCATAAGTCATAGTCGAAGGTATTTGTGATCATATAACCTCACCGTTTTTAAGTAATTTTGCCACAGATTTCAGTTGGTATATAGAAAAAGGGGCCAAGAAATTGGTCTTACTTCAGGATGTTCCATGGAATACACTTTCAGATTGTCGTGAGATCTATGTAAATGAGTGGCCAAAATTCTTATTAATATGTGAAGACCATAAAGATCAAATTGATCGTGATAATTTAAAAAGTTTCAGATATCTATAGTAAAAGGATGGCTGATGATTTTCTACCGTTGCTAAAACCAATTTCTATAGCACTGTAGTGTTAAGGGACATTATTTATGTTCGGTCAAATTCTGTTGAGAATTATGTTATGTATTTCAATTTTAGGTGTATTCTCTTTTCTTTTTGTTATCTTAGTTGATTGCTCTGTAAGGGGAAACTGTTGGACAATAAAACTATTGCAACTTTAAAAAAGAAATCAAGCTCCTACACATTTTTACAAACATACTGCAAATGATAGACCATCATCATTCCTGCTACTAGTTTTAAAAAATCATTAAAATCTATCTTGCATTTTTTGCAATATATTTTTTTTTCTAAAAATCACAAAAATAAAAATTACCTACTCAAAAACGGTGAGGAATCACACCCTATGTTATACCTATGAACCTTTTTTTTATCACAAAAGACCTCCTCTATCACCCCCTTTAATTTGGACCAAGACTTATTAGTTTTATTTCACATAATGTTTAATAGTTTATTTGCAAAAAAAAAAACACAAAACCTATAATACAATAATATAAAAAATATATTGATATTGCAATAAGCAATAAAAACAAGAACATTTTTCAAAAATAAACAATATTTTTTGAAAAAAGGGCTATAAGGCAAGCAAGCTGATTCAAAGTTCCAGCCCCAAAAAATTAGTTATATGTATTCTTATGGGACATTGTCCTGTAACTAAGAGTAGACTCTGACTAATGTTGCAGAAATACATGCGACCTATATATGTTTATTTTTTTCTAGAAGTTATAGACACATCCGTACCCAGTACGTATATGATGTACGATTCGTTCAAAAACCATCTGGTCTAAGATACTAACTAGACAATGTCCCATAAGAATACATATCTTTCTAATACAAACTTTTGATACGGCCGTAACAGAAATATACTAGTTATACAGCAGTGGTGAGAAAACTTTTGGTACGGCCGTATCAGATATATACTTATTTCTGTTATGACCGTATCAAAAGTTAACTTACAATTGCTGTATAACATAACTAGCAGTTACTGTACAATTTTAGTTCAAACATGTAAGTAGCCCAAAACTTGAAAAAACACATTACATCATCTGTTATATACATTAAACAAAAAGTCACGCAAAACTTCATCAAACACAAAACAAACATACAAGTGTCTAAAAGAGGAGAACCGCAAAACCTTAAGATGTATGGGTTGGCGACGAGTTATATATTAGGTACATCATAAATGTTGTAAGAAAAAGAACGCTTGTTATTATATTGTTATACCAATATTAACTTAATACCTATCGATACTGCTGTCTTATAAATTTTATGGGTTCCAAAGTGCCTAAAGTTCATTCACATATTTAATGTATGGCCAGTTTGTTCATCAGTGTGTAATGGTATGTTAATTTAATGAAAAGGTGACATGTTCAACATTAAAGTAAAATAGCTTATCGGGGAATTGATCTGCTAAACAGAGTTGTGAATCAGAATTTTCGTCCACACATTATTTATCTTTTGTAATAATAATTGTAAGTACGTGTACGTTATTTAGTGTGAGTTCGTTAGTTAGACATGTGTGAGTAGGTAATATAGGTAGGTAACTACACATCTAATTGATATTATTCAAACGCATTGCATTATATCTTTTGCGGAAACAGATCATACACTAAATAATACGAATGTTCAAAAGCTATTTAAAATGTGCATTCGTTTATAGTAAAAATCTGATTGAATTTCCATAAACGGCAATAATGATGCGTCCTAATTTGGATAAATTACCTAGTAGGTATACTTAATCTGAAATGTAAATAACTAGGTACCTACTAAAAACTGAAGTAGATACCTACCTACCTAATTTCTATTTAACATACAATTAATGATCTATACTTAAATGAATTCTCCCTAGATTATTTAGACAGTAGGTAGAGGTATCCTAAATAATATAAAACGCATGTACATTTCAATTTAATAAATATTTATTTTAGCTGGGATGTAAGATTTAAATAAACTTTCTGAACTCTTGTTTGTAAAAATAAATAATTATCTTTTAAACCTCGCACACGCTTCTCTTTACTCAAATTGAAAGAAAAATAAATATTTCAATTGGCTCTATACCCAATATTTCTCCCTATTTTGGAATAATATGTAATAATAACGATCCCCTATCATTGCGTGTTACCCACCCTTATGGATTTTCCTATACAAATCAACATAACAGGCGTCCAAAACAACACTCTAATGTATTGTAATAAATATTTCCCTCAACCAAACTATAATATTATTAAAACTGCAAGCAAATCATAAATATACAAAAGACTGAAATAAAACTCACGTTCTCATATACTTTGCAATTTCGGGATCCATATCATAAAATATTCTATTGCTGTAGAAGATGATATAACAAGCGAGTATTAAAATTGATAATAGCACCACTAGCACAACATTTAAAATTATTATCATCAACACATAAACTTTAATAAACTAAATAAACCGTACATTTTTCCGAATTAAAAATATATCAACCACCACATTTGTTTGAATTGACACTGACATTGTGTTGTTTTGATTATTTTTAAAGTGCGATACCGAACTGAATTGGTAGTGCGCGAATCATGTGGGATAGGGGAACTGCGTTATCGACAATCAATAGTGCAGGTGCGTTACTGCCAGATTGTGTACAATTTAATTTAACAGTGGGGAAATTTATTTTACAAAAATAAATTCAACGAAATTATGTAGATTATCTTAAAAAAAAAACACACACAGGTATAAATTATCATATATCAACAACATAAAATCTTTTTTTAACTAATACCTAAGTACCTACTGATTATTTGGCTGAAAACATGCAAATACTATTATGTATCAGTATAACAATTATATAAAATCCGATTGCACCAACATTAGGGAAATAATAAACCTTGATTTTTTTGCACTTATTCTTTCGATAACGTTAGGTGCAACCGGCCATAAGTAGGTATCAATATAGGTAGTAGTAGGTATCAATATTACATTCATTTTTTTTAAATGTGCACCTATTATAATATCATTGATGGTTACAGGTAAGTAGGATCTTTCCTCACATAGATAATAAGTATTCGCGATCGTAAATCACCAATAGGTGGCGCTGCAAATTTCAAAATGGCTTCTAATTCAGTGAACAACAATAAATAGTAGTGGTTTTGTGTGTATAATCTAATTTATTACTAGTAGATAGGTATTATTATTTTGGGCTAAATACCGGTGCAAACTATATAAAAATCATTGTTGATAGTTTATTTATAATAAAAATGGTGAAATATGATGTAACAATCACCAATATATTGGAATATATTGGTAATAGAAGCCGACCATTACAAGAAGGTGAGGGCTGTATTTAGAGCAGGACATATTATACTATGTGGCGTGGACGCTGAAAAACCCACCAATATTAAGAGTTTGTCCAACTTGGAATGGCTCTTTTAAACTTACCGGAAGCGGATTTAATTATATATTCCAGTTTCTCCAAGACATTTGGAAATTAACGTGAAATTTGATGAAAATTTTGCTAAAATGCTAATTTTAGAGACAACAGAGACATTTTTTAAGAATATGATTCATTTTTATTGTTTAAATAAAGATATGTAAAAAATATAGCTGAGGAGACAATTAAAATATTTGTATTATTTTAGGTTTAGTAAAAAAAACACATTTTTTAATATACATTTTCATTTAATAAATAAACACTAAAATTTATTATCTGCTAAAATTGGGGATGACAAATTTACAATAGCCCCTATAACAGTTATGATATCATCAGAATATGGTATAAGAAACCAACTAAGTTGTTCTCTTAATATTTTAAAAATTTTAACTTATACTGCACACTGCAACAGATTAGTACATATATATAATAATAAGGTTATCTTCTAATCTATTATTAATAATACTAATTTTGGTTTTTATATAATAAAACGACTGAAAAACAAAGATACATAAGTGCTTCTACAGTATTTCCTATTTTTATACTCACATCAATATTTAATGATTTTACAACTAATTGTGATGGGTTTAATAAAAATGTTTCACACTTCACTAAAACTATTGTTCTTATTTAAAAATATCCCAATAAATCACCTGTACTCTTCACTTAAGTCACTATTTTTATCAAAAATAAAGAACAAAACACTCAAAATCTATAATACAACGTGTAATTCATTTTTTATTGTTCACTGTTATTGTAGTTCCAAAAACATTTCACAGATGCCACCCCCTTTGCGTGCGATCGCGAATAATGTGAGAGATATTATAGATAATATTATATCAATCAAACTGCTCAGTGTTGCCAAATCCCAAACTTTTTTTTCCCAAACATGTTTTTAATGTTGTCAGAATTTGGAGATTCTGGGCGATATCTGACTTGTAGAAAACAAAAATAATCAGAAAATATGTTTATGCAGTGTGTCTCAAATAAAATGGGTTACATGGGGATTTTAAAAGTTACATTTAATGTTAAATAGTTGCGCATTTTTGAGCACTCTCAGAATCTGTATTGAAAGCAAAAATATCTACAGGTATACAGGGATTTGCAAAACAACGGGTAAAGAGATTACTCTTTTTAAAAAAACCGTAATATTGTCTACAGTATGCAAGTAAGTTGGATGCGACTTGGTAGTTTTGTTATACCAGGCAGTGCCGATGTTATGACGTTTTCAAAATATTCCTAGGCGGTCTAGATTTTGAACAACCATAGCCAACTTTGTTATTTCTTATGGCTATCATATTGGATTTTAATGACGCATGATTAAATGCAAATATACTTCCATGATTAAATGCAAATATACTTTCGTACCTATTTGCATTTAATCATATTTATGTATTTAGTTATGATGATAATATGGGTACATTTCTTATCTTATTTCAATGAGCATTATAATAAATACATACATACATACAGTATGGTACAAATGAATGATCAAATCAGGTTATTTTAATATTTATTTTTCATTTATATGACACCATCATTTATGATAGCGTTGTTATAATAATTTACGTAAATTAATTTACATTACTAATGGCCGTCTGCACCAACAATTTTAAGCAGCACCTGTCCAGGATTTATGGCTTTCTTATTAATATCTGTTACATACTAAAGTCGCCTTTGGAATTTCCATCCTGAATGTAGTTTTTTGTCCAGAAAAATCAGCTTTCTCTGCATGTACGTCGTGCCCAATAGCTTAATATGCATTTTTAAAAGGATATATTTATTATCAATCGGATATACATCGATAATTTGTTGCATAATTCCAAAGGATGTCAGCTGCAGGTGTATAATCGTTTGGATTAGCGAAAATATACAAGCTAACTTTTCAAATACGACGTTCTCATTGGATAAGAATGGTACGCAAAAAATAATCCTCTAATATCTAGTAATATGGACTACTCTCTACGACAATATTCATTCACATTCAGGAAGATTTGATAATAGTTTCTTCTTTATCCATTTGTTTGTGGTAATCTCCAGTTGCTAGTCCAGATTAACCAATGTCCTATCTGCAAAAAATCCTTTCTTATACTGGATAAGTCGCCCTGACAAGCTTGATCCTTTATTTCAGGGTTCTTTTAGGCGCAACAGAATCGAATAATACTCATTTGATTCTTTGATTGAGTGCTCATATTAATTGTTGTCTTTTTTATTCCACATGAGTTTAAAATCTTCATAATTATACCTTTTTCGATCGTATCTATTTAATTCTTCGACATGTTTATCAACTTCTAGAGTGCCAGAAGGCTATAACCTCGACCTACTAACCATCTTTTTGCTCTGATTAGTGCCGTTTTGGATCATTGGCTGACTACAAATCTAATCTCTGCATTTTGTTCTTCCGCGGTGCAATTTTCAATCGGAATTGACATTTTCAACTTCAACTGATAGAACTCTAGGTTATGTTTACAAAATATTAAACAGCTGATCAGATGTCATTGCAACGATGCGAATATAAAATCTTGAAAGTCTCGTATTATGATTCATTAAATCATTTCTGACGTATTTAAAGTTGTCTTGTTAAATCCTTAATGATCGTCGTAACATAAATAATGATACCTACAAACAAGAGAAATTGAACACTACACTATCTGACTGTGAGTCTAATCTAGATAAATATAATTTCCTACTCAATTTATTCATCTCTCGCAACACGAAGACCACAGACCCTCACAAGTTGCTCCTCTCACATTACGTCACAGGAGCCCTTATAAAATTAGATACATAATAGTATTCTTTTCTTTTAGACTACACTGTACATCTATATTTATTTTTATTACTTTATTTAAATAGGCTTCATCCGTCTTTATACAACGATTGAATGAAAATGTCTCTTATCATTTTTTATATTAATTTCAGAAGATGCGCTAAATGGTCGTGTTTCAATTGAATACACCTGACAAAAATAAGTAAAACAGTTAGCAAGCAACATGTCACTAAATAATGATATTGTTAAACATGTCATAGTGGATGTTGATGTGGGCACCGATGATTTTATGGCACTTTTAATTCTATTTTATGCAGAACAATTGGGCCAAATTAAAATTGACGCAATAATGTGTTGTCACGGAAATACGAGTATTGAAAATGTTTGTAAAAATGTTATAAGGCTTTTGGAAGTAATAGGACGAACTGATGTAAGTTAATAATAATTCTGATGCGATGCGATAGACAAAAATAAACCTTTACAAGACAAATGAAAAATAATTTCGTGGCAAAGCGAACATTAAATCATATATAATAATATTAAAGTATAGAAGACAGATTTCCCACTCATACAGGGTTAGAAAAACCTTGATGATTTCAACGAAGAATTGCAGCTGCCTCGTATTTAGAGATTTCAGCAAATCCCGGCACCACGATTAAGTCATCACTCTTTATTGCAGCCAGATCCTATCCCTACAATCCTCGACCAGAAAGCGACGAACCAGTTACTGATGCATCCAAAGCCCTTAGAGCTGTCTGACTATATCCTTGTCAGTTGAGCAACTTCCACAATAAAACACTTTTACACCGCTTTAATTTCGTCATAAATAATTTGGTTTGATATAATGTTTAGGTGCCAGTTTACAAAGGTGCTGCAGCTCGGCTGATTCGTCCGGACGAGACTTATCCCAAGTTCCATGGAGAAGACGGTTTCGGCGATTTGGAACACAATCGTGAACCTGATACGTCCGTAATAAGATCGGAACCAGCTTCTATTGCTCTTCAAAAATGTGTTCTTAATAATCCGAAAGACGTATCTTTGATATGTTTGGGTCCTTTAACAAATTTAGCACTGACAATCAAATTGTATTCTGATTTTGTTGACAACATCAAAGATGTGTGGATTATGGGTGGAAATCATTCAGGTAAACAAATTCTTGAGATTTTATTATTATAGAAAGAGAAGCTCTGTGTCTGGACTTAGCTGGTTACCTATTGTTTCAGGTGTGGGAAATATCACCTCTTCAGCAGAATATAATTTTTATTCTGATCCAGAGGCTGCATATATTGCGTTGGAATGTTTAAAGTGTCCGATTTATCTTCTACCATGGGAAACATGCCTTGTTCCTAATATACCTTTCGTAAGTAAGTTCATAAAATATATTAATATAACATTAATACACCAGCTGGAACAACTCTGCCGCAGCGATATTCATATAATTCAAATTTACAGCTATAAGTACAGTTAATTCACATTTCAGTTGTTTGATTCTGAACAAGTACTAATCATCAATAAGTGCTTGAGTCAGCTCCAAACGTCGGTGTCGCGAGGATACACTATGATATTTATACATATTTGTTGAAAAAAACCAATTCAAATACCTACCTCTTTTACAGGAATGGCGTTTTGATACTTTAGGGGCTAGAACAGCTGCCATGAGCCTCCTAACGAGAGCAGAAAAATCCGTCTATAGCAAGAGCGAATATACTGATTGGTTGCCATGTGATGCATTTTTAGCATTTATTTACCTGAAGCCAGAAATATATATTAAAAAGAGTACCAAACATCATGCAACTGTAGAGTTGTTCAGTTCATATACCAGAGGCCAAGTGGTATTGGATCATATGAAGAATAAACTACCGAATGTTACTGTTATTGAAGAAATTAATACTGAGGCCTTTTTAGAATACGTTTTACAAGTTGGATCTAAAGTGTAGGATTAGATTCGTTAAATACCTAATTAATGTAACAAATCAATGTAAATATTAGAGATTTACATTTGTATAAACAAATTATGAACAATATAATATTATAATAATAATTATACTTACCTACATAAAAAATACAATTTGTCTGGCAGTTCTATATATTTAAAAAATTAATGCATTTATTTTGACAGCATGTGCCACTACAATCAATTTTGACATTTTCAACCTTTTTGGACTAGGATCAACAACTCAGATAGAACAAGGACTGTGAACAAGGTTACCAACTTAAATCATTGTTCAATTTTTTTGAACACGTACATTGAGTCATAGCATTGTGTTTATAAATCCATATAATGGCAATGTATACTCATGGAACAATAATATTGTACCGTCATTGTCTTTAAACCATGTATACTAATAACCACACTCGGTTCAGTGTTGTTGCTGGCAAAAATTTTTTAGTAATAGAAAATGGTGTGTAATTGTAATAAACGTAATAGATTTATGTTTAAAAAGTAATAGAAATGTAACAAATAGAAATACATTATAGGTTTGTTTTCACAAGTGTCAGAATCAGTCACGATTCTGCGCAAACCAATTAAACCGCACGTCAACAACGTTATGCTCAGAATCCAGACTGTTTCTAACGCTTGTGGGAACAATCGTCATAAAAATCTTATATTAATAATATTTAGAGATAGTTCATATCTCTGATAAATAGTTGCTTTATTTCGCTAGTTTTCTTGATCTGGATTTTTTATTCAGGATTTGTTGAATTCTGAATCGTGATTCTTTTCATTGCTATAGATAAGAAAAGAAAGAACGCTCGATAAGTTTAACCTAAAAGTTCTAGTCTAACGAGGTATAACCTCTTTAGACTAGAACTTTTCTTTTTTCTATAACGTGTTTGTTTATAAATATGAAATATGACATTTTAGAAAGGTTCAGAGGTTAGAATTTTATGTTCGAATGAAACGAATCATATTTTTTAAATTCCGGAGAGGCAAGGGGATTACGGATCCGGATCGCGATGGGCGCTAAAGTGGGGATGAATCAGAAAATGCGTTTTTAGCGAAAGAACATGATCAGTGAATCCAAACGCGTTTGGATCCTGAAATCAGTAGCAAAAGAAAGCACCTATTATCGTAAACCCGTCACAGATATTTCCCTAGAAAAGAAAGAAAGATATATGACAACAAAAGGAAAACAAGAGACAAGCCAAACATTTACATCACAGTTCTAACCGTATTAACTGTGTTTAGATGTAGGATCTAGGGCACATGACATAAATACAAACGACGATGTTTTATTTTATTGGTATCGACTTTTATTAAAAATGACTAAGATTTGGTATGCAGCTCTCAGTTTTCTGATCACAAACCTAAAAAATAAAACGACAGTTTTTTTGATCTCTTGCGCATCTCTCTTAGTTATGCCCGTCAAAGATTAAAGTACTACAGAGCATATTATAGGAAACCATGTTGAAGCTAACTGGTTTGGAATATCTAATATTCTAATATCTTATAAATATATTTAGTAGGAAAATGTATAAAGTTTTTGATTTTGACAAGTAATTTTTTTTCATATTTTAATTGAATTTGAAAGTAATAAAAAAGTAATAGAATCCATAAAAAGTAATAGATTCTATCAAATTAGACAAATGTCGTAATAAAGTAATAGACGATAGAAAAAGTAATAGATTTGTTACAATTGTAATAGCAATAACAACACTGACTCGGTTGAATATTGTGTTATTTAGCCAAGGCGCATAATACGCCTTGGTATTTAGCCACTCGCTTGAAATTCAGTAGTGAGTGCCATGTCATATGTCATTGTTGTTCGTTGTCATGTCAAACGCAAATGTCTAACACAGCTGAGCCAGTACTGTTTGTTTTTTTGACAATTTTGAATCGTGTCCTATTGGCGATTAGTGATAAGTGAAAAATTGTGCTTGATGTTTGATTTTGATCTAGTATCTTTGTGAAAAGGTGAACTACGTTTTGTTTATATCCTCTAATCTTTACAAACTCATCAAATCGTCTAATAACTTGTATACTGTGATATAAATTATTATGAGTGAATAACAAGTTTTTGAATATTGCTTTTGTCATAACAAATAAAATGGTTAAGCTTTACTGTATCAGCATTTTACATAAAGGCCCTAGCAGTGCAACATGGTTGAAATCCGCCTACGATCTACAAAGTTTCAGTTTCTTCCAACGCAGTTCCATACAAGAATTCATGTCATTTTTCTGTAAAACTATTGTGGAAAGGACGATACCTGCCTCAAGACAGTCAGTAAAAGAAGGAGGTCGGTACTGGATCTAATTCAAAATGTGAACCTTGTATTAATTAAAATATTGTTTTTAGAATATTTTTGTCATGTATATGTGCGCGCAGATAATTTAGCTGGTGTAGTAATATCAGATCAAGAGTACCCATCGAGAGTGTCCCACACACTTTTAACAAAGATATTAGATGAATTCGCGGAGAGGGTACCGGCAATAAATTGGCCAAATCTCCAAGAGAGGGATGTTGCCTTTCCACAATTACATGTTTATTTAGCTAAATACCAAAATCCCAGGGAAGCTGATGTATTGACAAAAATTCAGGAAGACCTTGACGAGACTAAAATCATACTAGTAAGTAATCAACTAATACCTATTGGTGCAAATTTTCCATTAGTTTGTGTACATTTTAGTTAAAATGTCTTAGTTCACTTAGCTTTTTTTAATTAGATTGATCCGCCCTTACTTAATCTATAGTCGTAGATTTTACAATACCATCTTGTTATTCATACAGTGTCCGTATTGTGTTTAATATAATTTCTTCTTAACCTTCTTATCTAAGTAAGTAGTTCTTACTGCTAATATATATGGGATGGTCATCTACGCGTAAACAATGATTATCTATGTTTTGGCGTAAACAACGCGTAGGCAATGTGAACTGTAGACAACGTGTAATCTATGCAGGAAAAAATAATTTGTTTGACTTTTGATTAGTTTATCACGCAAAATTGTATTTATTTTTAGCATAACAATATACAGGCAGTATTAAACAGAGGTGAAAAACTTGACGATTTAGTCCAAAAGTCAGAGGGATTAAGTATACAATCCAAAGCATTCTACAAAACAGCTCGAAAGACTAATAGTTGCTGCACATTTAGTTAAAAATACAAAATCAGGTATTGGTTAAAGAAATAAACATTAGTATATACCGTATTTATACATTCCTAGATATTTGGTCAACGAACAATAATCAATAATGTAAAATTGCAGGTTATAAACTTTTCATATACCTACATGTATGTAGTTTTAAAATCAATGTAAATTTTAGACTGATCAGGATGTATAATTATTAGCAAGGGCGAACAACACGTCAAATAATGAAAAGCACGATAATATTGCTTGTGTACACATTACCATACTATTTGCCATGGTTATACTTGTTTTGACATAGATTAAACCTGTTACCAACTTTAGAAACCAAAAATCCCAATTGCGCCCATACGCATAGTACTAACTTTAGTAGTTGAGCATTAGTTTTGTTTAAACTAATCTAAAACCTTAGAAGTTAAAGTTAAAACCTACAATTGCGCATACGCGTCCAATTATATATATACATCCTGGTGCGTATAAAATATATATAGAATAAAAATTCTGCATCTATTAATGATGTAGAAGGTTTATACACTGTCATTTTACCAATTATAATAATTATTATGTTGTCGAAAACAATAATGCGACAGTATTTAATTTATTTAATACATATTTATATAAATGTATTGTTAGTAATTTTTACTTGTAAAACTATAATAAATATATAATATATATCTACATATTATGTAATTATACACATATTTAATATATGTGTGGTGTTTAAGAAAACAAATAATGTGTGTTCTGCTGAATGTTTATATACTAGTGTATCTTGTATTTGTAAATTATATTAAATAAAGTATATTATTCAATTATGTATGTTTTCATGATGAAACCGTCTAGATTTAGCGAAGTTGATTCAAGGCTTTTCCACAGTTTTTTGATAATTTTAAAAATATTGGTAGGTACATTGTTATTCCTACATCATTTTTGGACAGTTAACTAGCATGAGATATTTGTCAGCAAATAATTAGATACATGCCAATATATTAACTTTTGTTTTTATTTACGTATTTTTACTGAATTAATTAATGTCTCTATAATAAAAGTAAATGCGTAGCAATCTAAATCTCACGATTTACTAAAAGTGAAATTTATTACCTAATTATACCTAGTAAATATGGTTTTAAATAAAATTACAAAATAAAAGAGATTATTTTGACATGTTGCTAGTATTTTTAATCTGGTCAGGTTTAAATGACAAACTACAGCGTAGATAAAGAATTGTGCTTTATTTTAAATAATATGATACATGATACTACAACCAATAACAAATCAATCAGAAATTATCATGCGCATTTTTGTTGTAAAAGTATTACCGTTTTGAATTGTGAGATATTCTTCAGACTCATTTCTATTTGCTTAAGACTTGAATTATTCTGCTTCGTGAAAGTTACTCGGGATAAAGTTGAGTGAAAACATCAAATATTTGTTAAAGCTTTGAACCAGCTCATAATTCACAGTAACGGAAATTCCCTAGCATCTAGCAAAATTGGACTCCATGTCTCTGAATATACCCATTAACACCTAGGCACAGCATGAATATCTTTATGGTGTTTTTCTTAAAAAGTTAGTACCGCCTAAGCGAGTACTAACTTTATGGCCTCTTGCAACTTTTCGTCGCATACAGCCAGCTCAGTATATTTATTTGTAATTTTTGTCAATGTGTACATAATATATCTTAACCTAAGTGAGCAACTAAATTTAGCTGGTCCGGGGTTCGAACCAACTACATTGATATACCCCGCCTTTGACAAGGGAACCTTGTCAAAGTACCTCGTTGTCGACAATCAGCTGTTAAATTTTTGAATTTGACCATTGCTGTCAATTATAATTTGACATTGGTATTTAATATACAAAATTAAAATATCAGAATATTACGACACGACGGCACGGATTCTTTTTCCAGTTAGAGACTTAGAGATGGGTATTAATTAGTCAATGGTCTATTAATTCTCTAGGTTTTTAATATTAGATATCTCCTCAAAATATTTATTTTAAGTTTATGTTGAATTTGTATTTCCTGATTGTTTCTTTCAATTGCTCTGAAACTTAATTACAATAAATTAAAAACAAAATTCTTTTTCATATCATTAATAATAATTACGTACTTAAAATCTACTCCGGTAATTTAAACAATTTCATTACAGCAGGACAAAGGTTATGTTCCAACTTATCACTAAATTCTAAATAATTATGTTGAAACGCTAAGTGTATACAAAGTTATATAAAAATGATCTTAAAACACATAAAAGTTCTTGAAATTGCTGGATTAGCTCCTGCCCCTTATTGTGGCATGGTTCTTGCCGATTTTGGTGCAAATGTTATTAGAATAGACAAGGTACGTTATTATCATTCCTGGTTCCTGTTTCCTCTACAATCTGGTGACTTTGTTTCATTACATTTTAGACCGGAAATAAACCAGATGTAGATGTTCTGGCACATGGTAAAAAATCTATCTCTTTGAATCTTAAAGACCTTAAAGGAATAGAAATACTACGGAAATTATGTAAATCATCTGATGTAATTATCGAACCATTCAGAAAAGGTGTTATGGAGAATTTGGGTATTGGACCAGATGTTCTACTAAAGGATAATCCTAGATTAATTTATGCACGACTCACTGGTTATGGCCAAACAGGGCCATATAGTCACAAAGGTGGACATGACTTAAATTATATAGCTCTATCTGGCTTACTATCCATGTTTGGAAGAAGCAACGAAAATCCAGTGTTTCCAGCTAATATTGTTGCAGATTTCGGAGGAGGAGGATTAATGTGTGCCTTAGGTATTGTTCTTGCTTTATTGGAAAGAACTAATTCGGGTTTGGGACAAGTTGTGGATATTTCTATGGTGAAAGGTGCAGCGTACTTGGGTAGTTGGTTATACAGATCCCAAAATCTTCCAGTTTGGGGCCGTGAACGGGGCAATAATTTCTTAGACACCGGAGCACATTTCTATGAAGTCTACAAAACAAAAGATAGCAAATATGTTGCTGTCGGTGCGATAGAACATAAATTTTATATGAAGCTATTAGAAGGATTAAATATCCCGTCTGACGAAGCACCGCAATTTGGTGATAGCGACAGTTTTAAAGCTTTGTTTACTCGTAAATTTTTGGAAAAAACTCGTAACGAATGGTGTGAGATATTTAAAGATTTAGACGCGTGTTTTGCTCCGGTTTTAGAGCTAAATGAAGCTGTTATACATCCGCATAATGTAGAACAGAATACATTTGTTCAAAACGTAGAGGATGATATTTATGCAGCTAACCCTGGTCCAGTTTTAAGTAGGACGCCGGGTGTATCTAAGGTTTTAGAGAAGAAGCCTAATTTTGGAGAACATACTATCGAAGTGTTACGGCAAATTGGTATTTGCGATACAGAAATTAATCAATTAGAAAATGATGGGGTTATTGAGTGTTATAAGCACTCGAAATTATAATTAAGCTTCTAGTCAAAAACATTTTTTGAGCATCGATATACGAGTGTGAGGCTAAGTTTGCAAGTAAAACTATGGACTTTTCAATCGGCCAATTATACGCCACAATGAAAATATGTTTACGGTTAATCAATTTAAAGAGGTGTAGATTGTAAATCCGGTTGTTGTGTTTGAATTTAAATTCGAAAGTAAAGCTATAGTGCTATTTAAACAAGGACTAATGCTTTAGAGTTTAGGCGTGAAAGTATTTTGTTATCATCTGTATTCATACACTTTAATAATGAGCTGTGAATCAATAGGTAATTCTAAAAAAGAAAGATCAAAAACTCAATAACAAAATTTTAATTATTGATATTTATTTTAAAACTGTTTTTGATGCAGGTTAGGTTATAGCGCGTACACATATTAAAACAAATATTGTACTTTATGCTATTTTTATTAGAAAAATGAAACAACTTGAATAGAAATACGTTATGCTAATCATGAATATAACTTTGTTTACAACAAAAAAGTTTTAAAAATGTAGGATTTACGGTGTACTATTTTATCAAAAATATCAAACAAACCAAAAAAGTACAAACAATAACTATTGAAATTTTGAATACCTACTTAAAACAAATATTTAACAAAATCATTAAATACTGCGAGCCATAGAAACTATATATAAAAAAAAAAACAAAAACAAATCATAGTTAACATAAATTAATTATCAACCAAATAGTTGTTGTAAAATAAAATATGAACCAAAACATTAATAATAATTATATAAACATTGTAAAACTTTATTATAATATTAATCGAAAAATCATTAACAAAAAATTAATAAATAATATAATATCAAAGATTAAAGATCTCTATTTTTTTTTATTTTTCTAAATAAAAGTATACTAAATCAGTACAGAACTCACCCTGTATAATTCACTTTATTTTTCTCACAAATTTTAGTTTTACAAACTAAAAAAGATTAAAGCACATTTCAGATGCCTTCATAGATACATTGTAACAATTCTGAAATATTTTGACTTGTAACAAAAAATATAATTTTCTGCCGACACTATGAGAAAATTGAATTTTACTGCTTCCATAGGGACGAGAAAGTATGCATTTCTAAGGCTAGCGCTCCAAAACACTCAAAAATGGCTAGGCAAGAAAATTAATTTTATGTATTTGTATTAGATGGCGGCACAATAATAAAAGCTATTAACAATGATGACAGTCCAATGTGACAGTGGTTGTCAAAAATCGAGCGCGTCTTAAAATATTCAATTTGAATTTCATTCATCATTTATAGGTATAATAAGCATGGAATCTCTGATTGATCGTAGTGACGAGGAAATTGAGTATTGTACCCCGCCTGAAATTCACGAGAAACCGAACGAAGTTTCGATGAATTTGCTGCCGGAAAAATCAAGTACCACATATGAACTTCAGTATAAACTGTTTATGAGTTGGTGTAGTGCTAAAAACGTTAAAAACTATAGTGAAAATGTGATTTTGACGTATTTATCGGATCTTTCACACAAATATCAATCTTCAACACTGTGGTCAATTCATTCCATGTTAAAATCTACGCTATTAGTTAAAAATATCGTAAACATTAGAAATTTTAAAAAAGTGACTGCTTTTTTAACGAAGAAATCTGTTGGCCACATTGCTAAAAAATCAAAAATTTTCGACCAACCGGATATTGAAAAATTTCTTGAAACTGTACCGGATGAAATACATTTAATGACAAAGGAAAGCAATCATATTTTCTTTTCTTTTTTGTATTACCTACAATTGTACGGTGCCTGCAGAAAAATAATGTGTAAACCATGGCGGTAAAGTGATTTTTTCAGGCTTCAAGAAGTGTCCGGGCTCGCTAAAGCTCGCCCGTACATTTCTTCTTTCAGCCTTAAAAAATGACACTTTACCGCCTAGGAATACAATATACTATTAAATGACAGCAAGAATTTTTGCAAATGAATAAATAAATAAAAGATTTCAGCAAAACATCGTTAATATACCTTATTCTAGACTAAACATATTCTAACTCTTACCATAAAAAATATATATATAATATCTTCCTAAAAAAAATACATATTTGATGAGAAAATTACAAAACAAAAAACATTGTATAGTTTGATTTAGGTTATAGACATTATAAACAAACAATTTTAGTAACATTTGAATTTTCGCAAGACTTTCCAGTAATGTGTTGAGATAATATCGTTAACAGGAAAGCCCTATATATAAATTATTAACATATTGGTTATAAACTAAATAACGTCGAGATAAATACTTAAAAAGTGACAATTTAATTTCCAGAAATGCACAAATATCTGATTATATTTATTATATATTTGGATTATCTTTAATTGAAACAAGTATGTTTAGGTATTTTTACCATTTCTCTTTGTATCTAGTGACAAGAACCAAGTTTACTGTCAATTAAATTAATTCAAAGTCATAAATTTGAGTAAAGTTACTCTTCAACGTTTACTTCTATAGCCACAAGGCTCAAGAGAGCAAGTCAGATATTTTACGCAACAGATATTCTGTTTCAGCCTCGAGGTGCAGTTTATATAAACTTTCCATTAAACTAATAATAAAAGCAGATTTTAGTCTCGTGCTATTGCAATTGAAAATTAAATTATCACATACCTAATTTATTTTAAAGTCTATGGATTAGAAAAAAAATCTACTACAAAAAAACTACGTTAGTATAAGTCAGTCACATCATTTCTAGGAGTAATTTATAATGTTAGTTTCAAGTTAAGATTACCATCAACATTTCAGGTAGAACTATAATAAATTCATTTCGTTTTGACCAATAACTAAGTCGCACAAAATTAATTTATTATTTTCTCACGACTTAGTAATATTTAACAGACTAAAGTTGCAGTGGTTTTCCTTTTATTCTGTTTTACTTGACCACACTTCATGTTGTTTTTTTTTATTAAAGATGCAAGTGAGTATTAAGGATTTGGCCTCCCCGATGTAGAACAGCATGCTTCGTTAGTTTTACACCAGATCTAAGGCCTTGCCTTAAATAATGAGAATAAAGGGAAACCAACTATTGTCTGCCTATCGACAGTCTGATCCTATTGTCTTCTTATTTCCACTCTACTTATTCTTAATAACTCCCAAATTATCAAAAGAACATTTATACTCAAAAAATGTATCACTACATTCTCCTCTTTTAATATAAAATAACACAGCACAAAAATATAAAGTTAACAAAACTTACTATAAAAATACCTACTATACTAAACCATAGTTCAAATTTGTATTGAATACTAATGTTCAAATACATAATTCCGACTCATTTGTCAATCTCATTTCTAAGTGTGACCAGTTTCATTGATTCTTAAGATAAAATTGTGTTAATAATAGCCCTGTTCATAGTTTATTCAGAAACTATCAGAACCAACCCCAACCGCAGCATCATTGTACAAACTTCGTTTAGTTATGAACTAGGTGAAACTCCACAGACTACTAAACGACTGTTCATGCCCGGTGCACTTGAGTTCATTTAAACAATCATGCCAGGTATGTAGCTTTCACATTTCAAAGGTAATTCAAAAAAAATTCGTCAACTCGTTGTGGAGAATTTTATTTGAATCATCTGATTTGCTCCTCGATATTATGGACTACTTTAGAAGATAATAATAATAATAATAAAGGACTTTATTAAAGGGCGAGTTTCAGTACAGTGGCAGATGTCACTGTTCTGTTCAACTAACCCCCTTATTACGTGCTGTTTTATATATTAGCCCCAACGATATACATATATCGTTGATTAGCCCTATGAATAATCCAATTATTACCTTTATTCTTTTTAATATAAATTATCAAAGGTAAAATAACATTTTAAACTTATGCAAATACCTTATAACAGTTTATATACCAACGATATATATTATATTATTATATCATTGATTAGCCATATGAATAATCCAATTATTACCTTTGTTCTTTTTAATATAAATTATCAAAGGTAAAATATCATTTTAAACTTATGCAAATACCTTATACAACAGTTTATATCATTTCGATGTGATTGTAATTCAATTTGTAAAACTATTCACACTAAAAATTGAAATATCTCAATTCATACCAACTTATATATTTAATTTGGAAGATCAAACGGCGTCTATCCCACAAAATATTATATACATATGTTCAAATTAGAACAACCAATAAATAGTCAGACATGTTTCAAGACACATGCTCTCATCATCAGTGACATAAATACATTAATTCTCTATTATTGACAAGGATCAGAATTTAAACATGTATACAATCTAAAAACCAAAAGATGTGAAATTCTGATCCTTCTCAATAATAAAGAATTAATGTATTAATGTCACTGATGATGCAACCATGTGTCTTGACACATGTCTGACTATTTAATGGTTGTTCTAATTTGAACGTATATATTATTTTGTGGAGTAGACGCCGCGCCGTTTCATTTCCCAAATATACACCACTCCTCCCTAATGCATTACTTCAATAAATTATGTATTTAATATTAACATTGTTGGTCTAACATAATATTAAAACTACAAATGTGAATTATGATTTACTCTAAACTATGGATTTTTTTATGACAATTCTTAGTATGATTGTTGTATTGTCTTGATATACCTACATTGTATGGTAGATGTCAGACCTCATCGTCATCTGTGGCGCTTATCAGACCTTCTGTAGTCGGTTGGGTTTTTCGAGTAGTGAGGTATTGTTTCGCATCAAATCGTACAACACTCTGGAGCACATAAATGAACATATTTTTTAAACTGATGATCATACGGGAATTTCACTAGCAATAAATAAATATTAATAAACACATACCTACGTAATACTAACCTCCAGAGTTTTGAATGTAAAAGTGATGATCAAAATTTAGAAAGAATGTAATTGAACAGCACTATTTAATAATATTATTTAAAATTTTAATCGCTCTTTATTATTTAGTTTTCTATATTTTGATATGTTTAAAGTAACTTTAGGTTTATTGATGAATCAGGATTATCCTATCAATGTTTTGATTTACAGCTTTTGTCTGAATGATACATACATATCTTAACTTTTATAATTATGTTCTTCTTAAACTTGGATATTTCATCCCATGTCCAAAAATTGACTCGTTTAAGGTTACTGTGTGTGAATGTATTATAGAAAAATAGAATAATCTACACGACGGAATGTATAACAATATCATTACTTAATGCTGACGGGCCTAAATTAAAATTAATGGTGAACATAGTTTCCGTTTATAATAAAAACCAATGAAGATTAAATATAATGTTTTTTTAGTTTTTTCTTGAACCCTTTTGGTCAATTTTAAAATGTATTTAATTTCTTTGCATTTTTGGGTTCATAAATTATATACAATTTACTATTATTATTCGTACATTTTATATTTTTTCAATATTTGTCAGTTCTTTTGTACTATTTTTTTTTATACGACGTACGTTTCGGCAATTAAATTAATGTCGGTCTCCAGAAAATAACTTCTATTCTGAACTTGCTTATATATGTTTATTTTGGTGCGAATCGATTAAGACTCATTCTTTGGTTTGACATACTCAAATTTCAACTGTATGGTTTTGATGTACTAATGTCGTAAAAACTTAAGTTTGCTGGAAAATGTCGAATTGAGACCTATTTTGTCTATCTATATAAGAAACCTTTTTATAACTTGAATATATTTAGCCAAAATGAATCCCTGATAAATATGACATGTATGTGTGACGTTGTAGGGTAAGTTCAAATTAATGTTTTAGATTAGGTTAGCAAGTTAAAACCCTCAACGTGGACTTTTGTTAAAATAATTACCACAAGAATGCAAATACTTACTTTACGCAAAAGTTGTGGATATACTTGCGAAATTTTCTCCCACTCTGGCAGTTGCGTGAGACAATGCGGTGATCTAGACAATTGCGCCAAATATTCTAGAGAATAGACCATTTTATCAAGTTGCAGTAGCAGTTCTTCCTTATCCATTGATGAATTTGAGCGAACTATTTCCTCGCCAGATAGTCGAGGTTTTCGTAGATTCATCTTATCTGTCGTGTATGAAAGAAATACCAAAACAGAATATAAATCGACAGACGATAATAGAAACACTTATATATTTTAAAGCCTAAGCAACATTTGATTTATATTCAATAAACTGAACACTTTTTGTGAATGGAACTTGTTATTAAAATACTTTTATTTACAATCTTTTATAATGGGACATGGTAAGGTATTAGTGTTAAAGGGTAAGACACCAAAGACAAAAAACTTCTTCAGTCATGAATAATTAATTCATTTATGTGAAATAGTTACGTTTATATAAAAATTCATTTAGATTTCACATTGTACCTATTTATTGTAAATATTGGAACTGTGGACAGGATCATGATATAATTTTAAATGCAATATATTTTTTTCTTCGTTTAATTGTCTCTAAGTTAAAGGCGTAAAAACGCATGTTTTTTAATTTTGCAAGGGATATTACTTTCTGTTCGCTATTAGTACACATCTCCCGATAAAAATTTGAGTGCTTTAATTTCAAAATTTGTTTGTTTTAATGTAGTTGAATCAAAAGGTAACGTTAAAACAATTCAAACAATTTTCTTCTTCAGACATACTCTCTTACAAGATTTTGATTATTGTTAATAAAATTTTACTACAGTATAATAGTATAGTATAATTTGTTTGCAAGAAGATTGCTTTATTAATATTAATTAGTTTCGGTTGTTTTGCCTATTTTTATCAGCGCAGCACATTGAGTTCTCTGTGAGAAACTTATTATATTATATTAAGTCCTTTAATAATTTAAGCGGTGTCTGAGAGAATGTTAATATACTAAAAATCCAAGTGCTTGCAAAGAAACACTTTATTTTTTCACAAAATTCAACACTACTTGTTATCAAACGCATTTATCGTATTTGTATAATTATTTAAAAAGAAAACACAAATAAATTTTAAGTTTAATATAGAATATTCAAAACATTTCATAAAATTAAATGACTAGATATCAGAAAGTGATAAAATATAATAATTATAAATAATGAAAATACTGATACACAAAAAATAATACATTAATGAGATGAAAATTTGAGAGAACATACAATTTCTGTCAAATAAAACTTGCAGAGCCTTCATATGTAATACAAAACAAAAATTTATTTAAGCAACGAAAATAAAAGACGTAAAACAAATATTTTAATATGAAACTGGCCGTTTTTCATTACGCCTGTATATTTTCTATGATATATTCTGCAAGTTTTATTAGTTAAAAATCTCTACTCTTTACCTGATTCATCACTCTGCCCATTTGTAAGTCCTCTACTAGGCGATGGCAGCGATTCAGGCTGTGATAGAGGTGTATCAGGAAGGTCATCTTCAGGCATAACAGGTTGCGGTAAACTATCAAAGCTGTAGAATTGAGTGACGTCTTGGATAGGTTCACCAGAGAAATACTCATCCAATATGAGCTTACTGGTCTGTAAATTGAAGAAAAATACTATATTTTTCATTCATCGACAACTACCGGATTTCTCAGTGTAATAAAGAAACCGTCTGAAATGTATTAAACAAAATGGAGTGCGCTATGATATTGTCAAAAATATTTTAAACCAGTAAAGCCAGGCAGTGTAAATGATGATTTAGTTAATATCGTTTGTGCTTATCAGAATTTTCGTGGACTAAATACCAAACTTGATACATTTCGAGCGACACTGAGTGATGGCGAATTCGACATCCTTGCTGTGAGCGACAGTCACTAAGAAACTTTCTGTTTCAGAGTGCAAGTAACCTTTGGTAGCTCAAAGCAGTGACATCACACGATCCATATTATCTGCATGGGGTGAAATGTAGAGTTTGCGATCAAGTACTTTGTCATTATCGGTGGCAACTTGCGCATTAAGTTTATGCTTTAGTTTATTTTCTAACGGGCCAACAATGACAAAGACAAAAACATTATCTGCATTGGGGATACTCAAAAACATCTGTACGGATGAAAATGATTAACTCTTACATACTATATATTTAATTCCAGCTGACCTACCCTAACCAAATCCAAGTTATCACCAGTAATTTTAATGGTATATCCGTGTGCCACCACAGTGTACTTGTACTCGCCAATGTTAGCATCGGGTGTGCTCAAACTGTGCATCAATGCTCTTGATGCTCTAGCTGATGATGGTAGAGCACTATCGTCTGATGCAGAGGAATTTATACTTGAACTTGAGCCTGTCAAGGGTCCCCCTATAATACCAGCACCAAGTTCACGCACTGGCGATGCATTCCGGCGAATTGTGTCTTCGATGAGTTGTTTCGCATGACTGAAAATAAGTGAAAGTATTTTTTACTTGTAATCCAAAACAAATAATCAAAATGGTTAGGCCATTTGTTAGTTTGTTTCTAAAGTACATGGTTTTACTCAGTGGGAAATATAAATATTAAAAGGGAGTTAAGAAGTTTATGAATCTTGAATGCTTTGTGGATAAAAACAAAGGTATCCACCTGCGCAGCAGGAAGAATTTGGGTAGGTATTTATTCAAATTGTACCCAAAAATCTTGAAAACCTTAATTCGCAAGCATGTAACCGATTTGGTTGGTTGGTTTGGTGGACTGGTTACGGGAAATTTGTTAAGAGAAGAGTGGTACTCCAATGATACACAAACAATTATATGAACATGTAGTTTCAATAGCAATTTAAAAAAAAAAAGACACCAACGGAAGGCATACACTCCAGTGGCTTTAAAGTATTGGTTAACGGTGAAAAAGGTTTATACTTAAGTCTAACATCTTTTAAGACGCTGTAGTGTTTCACAGCCTTATCATAAGTCACAGTGCATTGTACCAACTCATAGAATTTGAAAGACAAATAGGTGGTAACTGTAAGTAGTAGTTTTATTAGTCATTTCTTAAGATATTGATAACTCAAACTTACTTTATACTCTCCTCATTGGCACCAGTAATTTGTACTAACCTCTCTTTAGCGCCAGGGTTTACTAAAAAAATATAACAACTAATAAATAATTTGAATTTTCTATAACAAAACAAATTAAATGTGAATATAAGTATAAGTAGTAGATTATTTAAAACACATAAATATATGATGCATTAAAAAGTTAAAAATTACTTAAAAACATTAACACATAGTTAGAATAAAACAAAATTGGCAATACAAGTACTATTTTTTGTTTAACCAAAAGTGGTTAGAAAACCCGAATTTTCACCACTAGTTGAAAGTTTCACGATACATCAATTGAACAATTTTTATGATAATACCAATAGAGAAGGTTTCCCGAGCTGTTGATTTAAGTCATGATGACATTGCGCATATTCTACTTTTCTAGATGTTTAATTCATATGGCCAGACTGATGAGTTCGAATTAGATTGACGAAACCAAGATTCACAAATCAAAGACTAATTTAGCGCTATGGATAGTTGGTTTAAAGATCAGCTGCATGACCGGTCACCGGTATGGAGAAGGCCAGGAGGAGGATGTTTTTTTTAAATTTGACATATCTCCAAGAACACCTTTTCGTGGCGATGTGTACTGGAATTTCAATAGAGGGCTGTACATACTTAATTAATTGATGACTAAAGTGCTACTCAATATATTCAGTAGTGTTCGATAGATTATTTCAAGCTTCACATAGCACTTGTTGGAAAAAAAATCTTCTAATGCACGATAATGCTAGTTGCCAATGTATGATATGAATATTCCACTAGACTGGCCTCCTCGCAGCCCAGTTTAAACCAAATCAAGCATAAATATGTTAGAGAGTGTGGGCTAATATTCCGCAAATGCAATTGCCAATTATATTTAGGTTTGATCTTTTAATTTATATCATTTTTTTCTATTAGAAATATTGTTTTAAATTAAACGAAACTTACAAAAATATTTTTTCTTTTGGAATAATGGATATTAATATACTCAAAAAACAAAATATTAAAATGCTCTCACAAAGACAGAAAGTGACATTTGAATTTGTCTTAATTGTTTTCGCTGTTAAGAGAAATTTAGAAAGAAAATCATAGTAAATCGATGTATCTTATTTATCTGTGGGTCAATTTTATTACTTTCTGATGTCTCACAACTTGTGAGTCACAACGCTATGTTTTGGTGACCTTATAAAACAACGAGCATAGCTCTAAAGAAAAAGTACGCATTTGCAAAAATAGATCGATCAGCAGTTGCGTACTGAGAAGCCTCTTCTTTCGAAACAGGATTCACGGAGCTTATAAAAGAAGATAAACTGTGTAAGGCTTTTGCAACCGTCTACTGAGTTGCTATCGTTCCACGGGTTATTAGACCGCCCTCTTGTATAATAGAAAACACCCAATATGATGATTAAGTAACATGATAACTCCTGAAGATACCAACCACTAGTTTTGGCGAAACGTATACACGTATTATTTACTCTGTTGGTGATTTTGCAGATGACGTTAATTTTAGTAATTATAATAGTACAATTGCAAGACGGGTCTAGTGGTACATCCACTACATGAATTGATTATTAAATACAAGATTTTACTATTGTTAAAATATTTTTATTTACTATAGATATAATATAATAGATATATTAATTTTTATAAAAAGATATCAGTTGTAATCATTGCATTAAAAAATACAACAAATTTAATACGATCCTAAACATAATTTTATCTTGAAGTAGTTATTTAGAAAAACTTTAGACAACGACAACTAAAACGGGATTTACCTGACCGCCACAATTTGAAATTAAACCCAAATAAGTTAAAGACTTGTTTGGAAGCAAAACAATATTATTAACGTAAAACTAGGTGAAGCCTCACGGAAGATCCTGTAATAACATTTTCTTATCGCTTATTGAAAACGTTACTTAAAGAAACCATGCGTTGGAAGCTCATATTTTCATATCGCCATATTTTTTCACAAATAAAAAAACATCTGACCGAAAGCCTTACTATATTAATAATATTTAGACCTCGTAATTTGTTACCATTTGTCGCCATCTACAGACACTTTCGATTTTCATTTTCCCTTAATGACTTATTTAAAAAAGTGTTTGTGTGAAGTGGTGATACAGTAAAACGTGATTTCTAATTTCATTCTACGTCAAAGGTCATTCACAAGGACATATGGATTCGTGACATTGAAGCACTTGAAACGTCCATAAGTCGACGTTCACAACAGTGCATAAACCAAATTGCGTATTTTACGAAAGGATTCAGTTTTAAAGGCATCAAAAGTTCAAATAAGACATGAACTAAAGCCACCATACAAGAGGTTGAGTATTCGTCAATTATTTTAGAGAACAACTGTCGTATTTGAGGTAAGGAAAATCCACTCATGAAAAGTCCTTACATGCTCAACGAGACACGGTTTGGTCTGCATTATTGTCAGGTGGCGCAATTGGAGCATATTTCTTTGAAAATGCTGTTACAATGGTGCTGTTGTTCTCTAAACTGAATAATATCGATTTAGGTTGATACATGGTCTCAACAGGACGGTACAAATCCTCATTGTGCTAATAAAATAATTAATTAATGCGAAAAAAATTCCTAGAAACATCATTGCAAGAAATAGTGATGTTATTTGGACTATTTTCATTCGGGTTTTGAAAAACGCCAGGTCGATAAGAACAATCTACAATCATATAGAGACAATGATAAATGCTGCGTCAAATTGACACTAGCTAACGTTTCGCTGATCATCTTGTCGTGAAAACGATGTTAAACTGAAACATAACGTAAAAGCTTTCACGCAAAGTTGGTCTGAAGAAGCCAAGCCATCAGCGAAACGTTAGCTGCTGTAAATATGACGCAAGATTTATCCATAACCATTGTTTCTATAAGTTTAGTTGCCAGTGAAAGTTTTCTGTTAATCTACAGAACAATCAATTGCTGAACTAAAAGATGGTCGCTGATGAAATAGAGCCTCAATTAAATCAAAATATCAATAAAAATAACAAAACAAGAAGTGATCATCTGTCAGATTTTTTTTTCATATATAAATGTCATAACTGGTAGGTACTTCAATTATTATCAATAAGTTTTTGAAAATCTATGCGAATTATGAGTTTCATTTATTAAAAAAAGGGGCTCAATTTGAAAACCTTTTATTAACTCCAATAACCTGTAATGAATCACAACAACAATGAGGACCACCATAATGTACATTCAAGAAAATATTAATAACATTTCGCTTACAGCTACCTCAAAGTTATACAAAAAATACAGGAAATTCAGATTTTTTTTGTTTATGAATGAAATAACTTCCAGCTGGTACATATTTCTTCTTAAGAATCAGTTGTAAAGTTAAAATATGAAGTTGTTAAAATATTAATTAATTAAGGTGTGGGATGTAAATATAAGCTTTACAAAAAATTAGTACAACAAACAAAAATATGGTGATATATTAAATAAAAATCGTTAAAATAAAGAGAAGTAAACAAGCAGCAAATGCATTAACGTGCTATGTAGCAGTTTAGTGTTGTGTTACCTCTCTGAAACGATATGATAGTTTCACTAAGTTCCTCTATCATATGTACTCGACGACCTTTGATACCCATTACTACAAAAAGAACAACACAAAATCGATTCTTTCTTTTTCTATTATCAACTTAATTGAAAAGAACAAAAAAAAACAATAAACAAATCTTACCTTTCCCTGAATCAGCGTTTCGAATAACCACCTCGTCTTTACAATACTTTTTACCAGGAATTCTTGTGGGTTTAGGGAACTTTCCTGATGGTTTTAACACCTCGCCTGGAGCGAGTAGTGGGGGCGATGAGTTTAGGGAAAATACCGAATGCATGGATTCATTCAAGCTGGATATGGAATCGGTCATGTCGACCTGCGAATAAAACATAATTTTTGGATTGATTGACATATTGGATATGGAAATAGTAGGTGGATTTTTCTTAAAACACTTTCCTTCTTACCTGTGCACACTGGTTCACTTTCTTTCGATAGTACGTATTCATACCATCGGTAATCTTCCAACCTTTGGCTCGTAACTCAATCAATTCGAGTAAATGTAATCGTGTAAGCATATCGACTCGTAAATCGTCTTGGGCCTTATCCCGAAAAATTCTGAAAGCATGATCTAACTGCTCTTTGTAGAGTACTTCCAGATATTCACCATATCGCTACAAATATCGGAACTAATCAAATAATTGAATTCATATACAGGGTTTCATCATATATTTTTATTTTCTTTCTATCCTGAGCAATTTTCTGTGTTTGTCCCCAGAATGGTACTTACGGAAAGAATTTGTTAGTGACCTTAACACTATTATTTCATTTGTTAATTTATAATAATAATATAAATTTATTTGCGTATAAGAAAAATCAAAACAATATTACATTTTGAAACTTAAGATTAAAATAATTATACACAAAAAGGAGTATGAAGCATTCTACGAATGATTTAAATTCAACCCCTGGAGAAACCATCCTCGGTCCTGAGCAATATAAATTTAAAATTTTAACAAACACACAAAATTTCACATTCGCAGTAACATTCAAAGACTTCAGGTCAGCCGGAATATCATTATACAAGCGGAAAACGTTATATGTAAAGACCGACGAAAGAAAGCTGTTTTATACAATGGTGGATAGATTAAGCCCTTGTATCTGAAGTTCAAATTATGAACATCAGTCCTGTATTTTACTTTCTGTGACATATATTCGGGTTTATTATATTATTTTATATTTATTATAATGCTGTGAAACAAAGACAAGGAGTGATGCTTGCGTCTATCGCTCATGCTCAGCCACCGAGCGTCCCTCAACTTAAACGAAACAGGATCGTACTTGCGTATTCCATATACAAATCTTAAACAAGACTTTTGCATTTCCTGTATCGTATTGGAATCAGATTTAGTAAGGCAAGGACCGTACGTGGTGTCACAAAAATTGAAGTGGCTCAGGACAACCGACTCAGCAAGTGCTAGTTTCATTCTGCGTGTAAGCAGACGTCTGTTGGGATACAACATCTTTAGCGATATAAATGCGATTTGCTATAATTATTTTTGTATACAAATGTAGTTTGCTAGGAGTCTGACGCGTACTTTTCGACTCTAGTCTATCATTTGTGCCTCATGTGGCGGCCAGGATTAGTGAAGCTATGAAATCCTACGGTTTTATCGTGGGAAGCTGTAGAGGTTTAGAAAGTTTTGTATAACTCTTTTGTGAGTTCGAAGCTCGAGTATTTTTCCTTGATTTGGTATCCGATCTATCAGATTCATGTTGTAAAAAAAAACTTACCCGAAGATGTTGATTCAAATTGATGACACTCTCTTTGTAAGAGACGTTAGTATCGACAGCATTAGATGACAGAAGGGCAGCTACTTGGTCAACGGCTTGTAGAACATTTTCAACTGCAAATAATGTAAATCATACAATATAAAACCTTAACAACTATTATTACAGACCACAAAATCTTCAGAGTTTAGAACCAAAACATTTTAGTTTGGTAAGTAAATATTTGAAAATTATTTTTTTTAATGATTTACAAATAATTATATGAATATCTGAAAAACTGTTTAATATTTCACAAAGTTACAACATTAAAATTATTTATAAACCTTTAAAATTATAATAATTTTGATTGTTTTTGTTTTAAATTTTCATTACACTGAAGATAATTTCGTACATTCTTCTTAGTTTTTATTTTGCTTAAAGTAAATCTACTTTGTGGTGATTTTATAATGCAACTGTTGTTGGCAAATAAATAAAACATTAGAATGAAATCTTTTAAATAAAAATATATAGGAATATCATAATTTATTGTGTTTTATTATGAAATTACCCTTGAGTTAGGCGGTATTGAAAACATGCTTTTTTCTTCCCCCAAAAAAAATTATTTGCAGTTTTTAGTCAGCTTATTACCTATATTGCTTGGAATATTTTATTCGAAATTCATTTAAATTTAATAGAAAATATTTTTAAGATAAAAATTCGAGGGTATTTTCATTATTTTTTGGATTTTGGAATTCTAGAACATAAATAAAAAAGAATTTAAATTTGACGGTTTCACATTAAGTTTCGAAACACACCACCAGAAGCGCTGCAATAAGTTTTCAAAAAATAGGTAGAGTGCTCATCTATATATTATAATACTCCCTAATCTGCGCGCCTTCCTTATTCAGAGGTCTAGTATCTGAGTCAGGTAGTAATGAGTAATGATCTATTATCTGCTTTAATGCTGCTTTAAAATATATATAGGTAGATCCAAATTTCTGCAAATTAGTTAAGTATATTTTATATTTACTACACTTATGTCCATATATTTGAAGTCCTCGGTTCAACATTTCTGTAAACACTATCACGTTCTACCAAGAACCAATCTAGAAACACACATTATATTTCTAAATTACCTGAAGTCATGACTCCTTCCTGCCTTAAGGTGTTAGCAAGCATTTGGGCTTGACTTTGTGATTTAACCAATACATGTTTCTTGGGATGTTTTAATCGGGATGATAAGCCCGTAGACATTATTATATTCGGTTTCGGAACAAAGTCTTTGTCCTAAAAATTAAATCAGGTAAAATAAAAATAGAGCTACATACTACATACCCAAAAAAGAAAAATATAAGTAGAAAGTTTAGACAAGTAATGTTGTGAGTCACTATTGAGAAATAAATTAATTTCTTGTGTTTATAGGATATTGATCCATATTGACATTATCAGAATATTAATTTTAACAAATAATATTATTGTTATGTACGAATTCAATTAAAATTACCTCGTCAGATTCGAAGTTATTTTTATAAAGTTATCGAAAGTTTAGACAGCTGGTTTGCTTTGCACTGGATTGTACGCAACGCAAACTGCATAGTTAACGGTGCGCGTGCGTCCCAGAATATACACGTGGGCGCTACCAACAATTAGATTTTTTTTATTTCTATTATCGAAATCGAAAATGCAAATAGGTATATTAAGATTATTAAATTCTTGCTTTATAAGAAAACAGCACGTGGGAATATGGTACTTATATACATCCTACATAATTACAAAATAAAATGGTAATTCGGTTTCGATAACATTCTTCAAGTATTATTTGTTGACATAATAAGTAGTATTGTTGATTGTTGTTAGGTACAATAAATATGCTGCATGATGTAGTTTCGAATCAATAGATAATATCAACCCATCTCTGAATCACTCATTGACATCACCTGTTTTTTATATAATAATAATGCATCGAATGTATCCCCGGCCCCTGGCTTTGAATTTTTGAAATTCTAGTCTGACTGTATTCAAAACTTGGCTTATTGTCACAGCTAACATTGTTAGCTCTGTTATGGTCATGTGTTGCTCCTGTCTATATTTATCTGTGATTGTGATTCGAATCACAGATCAGCGAAATTAGAATTTGTGCCACACATCGAATTGACACATCTATGGTGTCACAAGTGATGATGTGAGATCGGCCTAGCTGACGTTCTTGACATCTTTTTCCTTCTCTTCTTCTGGCAATTTTCACTGACCTATGACAATCACACGTTCCTTCAACGTATGTGACAGTTAAATGCGAAATTTATCCTCAAAACGCTTTATTGCTAATGATAATTTTGATAGTTTTTTCTTCCTTTAAAACAAAAATGTAAGTGAGGTGAGTGCAGATAATCGTGTCACATCACATCCCAGCTGTACTGTAGAAGGATAACATCTGATTATCTGATCCACACATAACCTATGTGCTGATCCACTATTGTCAAATCAAACTAGTTTGAACTCGGATATTTTTAAATACATTGTTTGGTTTTTCATTCAAGAATGAAATTAATTAATGTTTAAATATTACATTCCATTCCTTAGTTGTATAGAAATTATAGTTTGGTATATGGAACACTTTTAATTTGTTTCAGTTAATATGTTCTACAAAAATTATATTGGTAAACCGACATAAAATTAAAAAAATTCAAGATGACTAATGAGAAAATAAATAGCAACAGTATCATACTCTGGAATTTATCAGAAAGAATAGAAATATGCATAGATATTTCAGAACCTGTAACAAAAATAAGCAATATAGAAAATAATTTCTATTTATTAACCACCAATAATAATGTCTATAGGGGAATATTAGAATCAGTTAAAGACAAACGATCTGTTACATTTCATCTTGTGCCAGATATTAAAGCTCTTGATTTAGATTGTTATAAGGACAATTTATTTATTATAAATACTGATGGAGATATATTTAAGTGCAATAGAGATTTACAAATATTGGAAGAAATCACATTAATCGAAGAGTACAAGTGCTCAAGAGGACATGATATAGTACAAAATAAATTTAAAGCGAATGCTGTTGCTGTCGGTGAGTTTGGTACACTTTTCATAAGTGATGAAGGCCAGCTATGGGGATATGGATATATGCCTCAAATTGGACTGGATTCTGAGCAACCAAAGCCAATAGAATTTTTCTCAGAACGACTTATATATAGTGTTAATGTTGGTAACGATTTTGCTATAGCATTAGTTAGCAAACAAAAAAATACTAATATTAAGGACTCTGAATTGCTTCAACCCAACTGTCCCAAGTGTACCTCACAATTAACGTCTCCTGTTTCACAAAATAGTGAATTATGTCCATTAGGAATGAAACTACAAAATAGTTATGATATAGAAACTACTTCAACTAGCAGTAAGCTGGATTCAAGCCCAAGTATGTCATGTAATAATGAATTTATTAACGATGATGATCGCACATGCAATAAAAACGATATGAATATAATATTTCGTAACACTGAGGCAGCTAAAGAATTTTTATCCAGACAAATATCGCGTATGTCTTCAGTTAGTGAAGAATACACTGAATTACCGACACGGATCATTAAAGAAAACGTAACTAGTGTTGCTAGTTTAGTGTATGAAGGTGTGAAAACCGTTGGTGATAAAGTTGCTACCCTATCAAGACATGTCAGTGGTAGTTCTGAATGTAATAGTGCGGAGAATATTCAAAAAAGTTGCTCGAAAGATGACTTTTCATTGTCAGTAAGCCAATGTAATTCAGAGAGGGACCTGTCTGAAAAAGAAATTCAGGATAGAGTTGATGCGATTTTGGATATGGGTGTCAAGTTGTTGAATTGTGAGGTGTGGACATGGGGAAATATTGGTCATGGACAATTAGGTAATTACTATGATTTCTGCAAGGCAGGTGTTCATTTCACAATAAAATTAAGGGAAATTTCGTTCCACTATACGCAACTTGTTCAACTAGCCTACCTAATCCAATTTATACTCTACATAAGTAGGTACTTCATCGTAATTCTTAAGTTATCTCGGCGTACCGTGAATTTTAATGTGTTTCGGGTGCTTTCACTTGTAAAAGGCCATTTGAGTTGAGGTTAAAGGTAAAGCAATTACAGTTAAATTGGCACCGTTCTTAGTGTTATTTCTTTTACTATATGGACTGTATTTTATTTATCTATTTTTCTATTATAACCATTTTGATCGAGGAATCAACGTTGGCAAGTATTCTCTCATCCATCTGTTCTAAAAAAGTTCGGCTACTTGAAAAGTAATTTCGTGGCATAGCGGACAAAAGGACTGGTTTTACCTACACAAGGGATTTTGTTTAATTTAGCAGGGCCTCAGTCTAATTCAGTAGAACCAGACCGAGGCATGGGTGGACAGATCCTGACGAATTCGTTTCGCTCTTATTATGAGCTCGTCAGAGTACCATAGTCTATGTAGATGGTACTAGTTTACATATATCTACTGTTGTAAATCTCATTGGGATTAAATGCAGGCCGATATTGTAGATGGGCAACGACTATGGTACAGTTTTGTTAATTATGTTATGCTGGTATATTGGAAATTACTTAATCGTTAATTAGAGTATTCTTTAACAGATTTATTCGACGAAAATGCTTCACATATATTAACAGTCGAGAATGACAATATTCTCCTTCAATTTCTGAATAAATTTACCGGAAATAGCAACTCCTACGGTATTACTCCGATGACAGGTACACTACTAATTTTTAACTATTGTTTTATTGATTTGTGTTATGCTTCTAACCTCGCTTCTAATTATTCTACAAATTTAGCTTTTTCATTTGTTTAATATTACCTACCTAAATTTATAAGTAATTTTAAAAATTATATTTACTTATTAGCTTTACTATTTACTAAAGTAGAAGATGTAAATATATATGGATACTGGTTTTTGTAGAACAGGTTTCTTTATTTATTGCCAATTTTTTGCATGTTTAAATTTGTTTATTATTAGACAAAATTTGCCGACTCCTACCCAGGTATATTTTCATATCGTTTGAAAATTTTGTGTCAAATTTATTATCAAATATTACGAGAATTAATTGTAATTGAATGTATTAAACCAGTTGAAGCATAGTATAATTATTCTCTGTATATTCGCTGATATTCTGATTTGATTGGTTGAACAAATGAATTTAATTGGTCGAAGTATCAAAGTACCTATATACAGGGTGTTTCAGAAAGACATGGCCAAAATTAGTCTAAGCGAACTGGTAATAAGATCGTTTTAGGAAGATTTAGAAGTCTTAGACGAACGGTGAAACCTGATATTGAGGCAGCTTATTCTGATTACATAGGGCGAGTGCAGGATAGTTTAGCGGAGGACCCAAAATATTTCTGCGTATACTTTCATGCTAAGAACAACCGGACAAGAATACCAGGCGTGATGAAGTTCGGCGATCATGAATATAGCGACCCTCAGGTAATAGTCGAGTGTTTCGCGGATTTCTTAGAGAGCGTTTTCGGCAGTCAAATGGATCTGCCGTCATTACTGAGATCAATGTAGCACATACTCACATGTCAATTCTAAGTATTACCGAAGATGAAATTCTTGATGTTCGTAAGACACTTAAGAATAAAATGACGGGGGGTCCTGATGGATTGCCGTCATTTCTGCTGAGAGCCTGCATCGGAGTGTTGGCGGCGCTATTGGTCAGGATATGTAATTTGACTCTGAGAACTGGTGAGTTTCCGGAACGATGGAAGGAGGCACGTGTGGTCCCTGGCGACAGGTCATTTATTGGTAATTATCATCCCGTGTCTATCTTGTCTAATTTTTCAAAGATTTTTGAGTCTGTTCGCTACAACTGCATTTGCGGTCTGGTGCAAGGACGGGTTTCCCTGAGTCAACACAGTTTCATGCCGAGAAGGTCAACTCTTACGAAGTTAGCAGTATTTACTGAACAGGTTTCCAGAGTTGTGGACAGGGGTGGTCAATTTGATGTTATAGATACGGCCTTTGCTAGGGCTTTTGACAGGTTGGATCACGAGGTGCTTCTTCTTTTTTCGAGCTTATAAGTCGAAAGCAACTGTCTGCCAACAATATTTTTGTAAATTGCTATTCTGAAATAAAGTATTTGTGTGCTTCTACGTCTTCTTACTTATATTTTAGGTATCGGTGACAATGTTAGACGTGAACGGCCAATGATCATAACCAAACTGTCAAATATTGGCGTGAGAAAAATCACAGTTCAAACATATCATGCCGCAGTTCTAACACTAGATGGCAGAGCATTTATTTGGGGCCAAAACAACCACAACCAAGTCACGACTGAAAATACTATCGATCAAAGTTCTCCTAAACTGTTTGTATGCCAAAACAAGAATGAACGTGTCAAAGATATTATTTGTGGCGCATGTTCTACAACTTTACTCACTAGTGCGAATAATCTAGTTTATTTTGGCAAAGGGCAATCGGATTTAGTTCAGTTACAAAACGAAATATCTTTGGATAAATGCAATGAAATTCTAAATAATGAACTCCCGTTGTACAAACATGTAGTTTCTACAACTAATTTTACGTTACTGAACATTCCACGAAGCCATTCAAATAAATTATATCAATTTATTATTGATGAACAGAAAATGTTTGAAGAAATGTTAACAATACAGCAACATATTATAAAACCACTGCAGAAGAAAACTAGCAGTATTATCAATCAAATATTATATGACAATTTATGTAAATACTATGGGGATTTAATACATTTTAATGCAGCAAATTTGCAGTCGTTAAATGAGTTTAGTAACAATTTAACAACATTAAATGACATTGTTATGTTTAAGTTTTATGAAGAACATTTATTTGTTTATAATAATTATATCAGAACGGTACAAGATATTACTAGTATTATTGGATTTAATAACATATCAAAATTAATTGAGGTGACCCAAGCGTTGTATAAATTAAGACCAAACATCAATAGAAAAGATAAAAACAGTGAAGAATTGTTAGTGTCGTTATTACTTTTGATACCTGTTACACGGCTTAACGCATACTTCGGTGTTATTAAAGAATTTCATGTTGAACTACACTTAGAAGTTCAAGAGAAATGGTCGACATTTATGGATAACTATGAACATAGTCAACAAAATGCTGATGCAACTAAGGAATTCTGGTTAAACTCTGGTAAAAATATTGATAACTTGAAAATATCCAACAGACGATTGGTTAAAGACAGTCATAAATGTCCGATCAATTTGTATAATGCTAGTCGATTTTCATCGCATTGGTTCGTATTGTTCAACGATGTCTTTGTTCATGTTAACGGTTCAAATGTGTATGTGTATAATTTGAAGATGATTTGGATTGAACCGCAACAGGATGAACATCATCAACAATATCAGATGTGTTTGAAGATGCCGGAGGAGAACTTAATATTAGGTATGTATACCCTCATATGCATGAATGGTATTTAGCGCTCAGTGGGGGTTCGCTTTAAATACTGATTTTGACAAATAAGCCCGTTGCTTAGTAACAGCCTGATGCGGAAGGTAGTGGACTGTTGCCAAGTTTGTTACAAACGTGCATGTGAAATTTGTCAGAAAATTAAGGGGCATTTGTCTATGTCAGATCGATATTCGGCCAGAAAATTTGTTGACAAACCAAAATTTACAATTTAAAATGTATAAATGTTTTGAAAATTATTAGAAAATCTTTATTCTTAAGTGACTAGTGAAGCTGAGACTAAAACGGAATGGTTCCATGCGCTACAGAATGCTGTAAAATTAGCTTTGGATAAGCCAGAGGCGATGCAACCATCAAATATCAGAAGTGGGACATATAACTTTCTGAAAAATGGATATTTTAAAGATGCCACATATACTGGTCGGTGGTTGAATGGGAAAATGCATGGTAATGGTATATTACAATGGTATGATGGTCGGAAATATTCAGGACAGTTTAGTAACAACACGATTAGTGGCTATGGTGTTATGGAGATACCGGGAGTTGGTAAGTGAAATATATTCATATTTGGTTGTTTGTGTTGTTGTGAACGCGCAAAAAAAATTGAGAGATGCCCACATGTGCAAGTGCCTGTCGATGCGATCATGGTATTAAAGTACCTGCTCGTGTGGATAGTGGTTGGATGGGTGGACGGCGCTCCCGGTCGGTAGACTTGCCAATGCCATGTAATTATGGACTACATAGTCGTAGGTGCTGGCATCTGGCAGTCGATGACCGTGGTTCGAATTCCACGCTAAACTGTAGGTTCAAGAATTCTCACAAATATATATAACTAAAGAAATGGCTAAATTACTTAGTTGTCCATAATATAAAGAGAGAGTGAGAGAAAATATAATAATTATTAAAATTCTGTTACGCAGGTAAAATATTTCAGATTATATTATATCTTGTCGGGCAAGTTTTGAGGCGACGTAACCGATTTTTTGTGTAAATAAATTGACAAATTTGTAGGATCTTATGAGGGACACTGGAAAGACAATCAACAGAATGGCGTAGGAACGTTCACCTACTCTAACACTGACACTTACAAAGGCAATTTTAAGGATGGGTTACCCCATGGACATGGTTTCGTACGAAAAGGCAATTTTATGGCAAATACCGCTTCAGTTTATATTGGAGATTGGGTGTCTGGTACTAAAACAGGTCAGTACTACTACAATAATTATTTAGTTAGTTGAGTTTATTGCTTGATAAACCCAATCAAATATAATTAATTTATAGGTTATGGTGTTATGGATGACATTGTGACAGGTGAAAAATATTTGGGTTGTTGGCAAGATGACAAAAGACATGGAAGTGGTGTTATTGTCACATCTGATGTGGTTTATTACGAAGGAACTTTTTATCAGGACATTTTAACGGTAATCAATTATCCTATTAGGGAGTTTTTCGACCCCTTAATTTAGTTTTAAAGAATAGAATAATGGGAACTTTGTTAGAATATCTAAATATAAATTGTTTGCAACGATTTAGATATTTTAATCACTCGGATTCGTTGAGTAGCCCGACAAAAAATTATTGTCTTACCAGTTCTTTATTTTTCAGGGCCAAGGTGTGATGATTCTAGAGGATGGTACATTTTATGAAGGCGAATTTAAAGGAACAGGTATGCTTAACGGTAAAGGTGCGCTTACACTGCCTTCTGGACATAAAATCGACGGTTACTTATCCGGTTCTTACAGTGAAGGTATCAAAATAAGCAGTGGTACATTTTTAAAAAATGCACAAACACCTAAATTACCTAATAATTTTGAGAAGTTCTGTACACCACCGGAACATAAATGGAAGGCATTATTTCGGCAATGCCATCAAGTGCTTGGTATACCAGATGGAATTAAAAATGGTGTACGATCGATAGATAATCAGAAGATATGGCAAAATGTTGCTGTGTATATGTCCAATGCAACCGCAATGCGAAAAAGTAAAATGAAAAACAGTAGTTTGCAAAACTCTCTAAATAATTTGGATATTATACCACCATTTGGTCGAGAAAGTATTAGTTTGATGGCATATACTGAGATTAAAAACTATTTGGCAAAGGTAAATATTAAATGGTTATATACATATATACAGTGTCCTTATTTAAACACACATATCATCATAAAGTTGAGTTTTGTGAATGTGTGTGTCATAGTACAAGCTTCCCCTGCAGTACCACGGGCGGTGGTCGATACGAATATTCTGTGGGACCACAACGTCACGACGATCCATTGTCACTGCACCAAGCCCTGGGACAAGCCGTGGAGCCCAAGGTGGTTTAGATGACAACACGGTCTGCATTAGAGATCTACCATTACTGAATAATATCAAAGGCGGTAAAAACCATGGATCCGGTGGCATGGTATCGCCCAGCGATGTATTCTGTTCAGTACCTGGCCGTCTATCACTACTCTCTTCCAACTCAAAGTACAAAGTCACTGTGGGTGAAGTGCAACGTAGATTATCTCCACTGGAATGCCTCAACGTCTCATTGTTAGGTGGCGTATTGAGGCGGGCGAAAAGTATTAATGGTGGCAGAAAAGTTGGAGAAGATTGGATTGAATCTACCAACGGGGCGGAGGAAAGCAGCTAATGTCACGTTACTGACGTTATTAGTTGAAGGTGAAGCCATACATTTAGCCCGTGATTTTGGCAACGCCTGCGAGACAGACTTGCAAGCTTGACAGGTGGCTGAATACCTTCTGCGCTGCACCCCCACGGTGAGATGGCCCGACGAAAAGAACACCTTCAAGCTCCAAACAAATCACCAAGGAGCTTATAGAACCAAGACAGTGCAACACCCGGCCGCAAATCCTACTCGATCCCTCAATACAAAGACTTTTAACGCATTTTTCGTTAATTAGTCATGGATTCGGCAGTCCAACCATTGTTGCTGCCTTAACAGCGATACAAAGTGAATCCTTGAAGCATTTGGACAAAGTGTTTCCTAACAATGAAAATATACATCAGAGACAACCCATGCTAGTCTCATCTTTAGATAAGGGGAAGCTGGACGATAAAAAGTGATAATAGTGATACAAAAACAATAATTATTTTCCACAAAAAGTTGTTTGTAAAAGTTGTATGATTATTGAATGCAGGCATATAAAATTATAGTTGCTGCTATATTCGTTATATATTAAAAAATATCCGTGAACGACTTTTTACCGTGCAAAATAAAATTGTTTATTATACAGAACCACAACAACATATAAAGAACAAAACATATATTTCTAAGATTTTAAGAAGAAACACAAAAGAAAGAAGCGAAGAAAACGCCTTATACTCGTACGTCAAAGGGCCGCTAGATCGGCCCAGAACATTACTGCTGTGCGCAAGAACTTGGCCTGCGTAAAAGAAACCAGGTACTATGGTCTCTAACCCGTCAAAAGTTACCCCCTAGTCCATCCAACTTCGTATCATATTTTCTAAAAATATTTCTATATTTTCCAGGCATTTGACAGCAGACTTCATCCTCTTGGAACGTTATTGACCAGTTTATCTGAAGTTTTTAGTACGACATATAGCGGAAAAATACATCCATTACTTTTATCGCATGCTATAAAAGAATTATTCGATATATGTAAACGAATATATGAAATTATTAGATTCCTGTTTCCTGCACTGCCTACATATGGAAATGATTATCTTGTAGAAGATGATGACAGGTAAGCTCATAATGGTGGCATAAATAACGCCTGCCATTCGTTGCGAAATAGTAAAACTTACCCTGGCCAGTCAAATATATCCTCTCCTAATAGCTATTAATAGTATGTGTTCACGAGATTTTTACTACCGCAAATATAAGAACGAAATTGGATTTTTTCACACTCACAGGCAAACATATTGCATATTTTTCATTTATTTTATTCTTTTTGAGTTTTGTTATTGCTAGATCTCTTGGTCTGGAGGGTTTTACGTTTATTATATACAAATGACCTACAAACTAAAGTTTTACGATATATTCGTAGAGGGATGAATAAAATAGTATGCTTTTGGTTATATGATTTAATTGGAAAGTGTAACAATAACGACAATATAACAATTTAGTACTTAGTATTTCCTCCTCTATCTCGAGCAATAGCCTGCAGCCTTCTAGACATGTTACGCCGACGATCTTGGATGGTTTCTTGCGGAATTTGATTCCATTCTTCCTTTAGAGCAATTCTTAATTCTGCAATTTAGTTAGGATCTGGATTACATACTCGTGTACGTCGCTTCAGAATGTCCCATAGATGTTCTATGGGATTAGTATCAGGAATTATTGGTGGCCAATCTTGCGGCAAGGGTGCGGACATTGTTATGCATTAGCACAAAGTCATTGTACCCAATAAAGCCCGCATAAGGTAAAACATACCGTTCAAGGATATTGCGTATGTACCAGTCAGCAATCACTTTTAAATTTACTTGAACAAGCTCTGTACGACTCCTCAAAGCATAACCACCAAAGCTAACGTTTTGTACAAGATTACATTCTGCGAACCGTTCTCGTTCTGTATACTTGACCACGTCCATCTGGCCACAATTGTCTTCTTGTTTCATTTGTAAAAAGGATTTTTCCCCAACGGTGTTCATTCCAATTAGCATGGGCTCTTGCAAATTGTATTCGACTGATTTTGTGAACTGGAGAAGTCTAGTGACTCTAGCGGGATGTTTCGGTTTTAAACCGACTTTCTTGAGGCTTCTTATTACTGTTTTGACACAGATGCGAAGCGGTAAGTGAGCGATCTCCCAAGAATTGTATTCGTAAATATCGGTCATCCCTTGGTGTACATCTTTAGTATTCTCCAGTCTCATTGTATCGTTTAACTCTACAGAAACAGTCGGATATGCATTCTCCGCTCATATCATCTTCTCTAATACCCTAATTGGCGAAAGTAACAATTTTAACAGAGACTAAGTCGCTTATATGTGGCATCTTATTTACGAAAATTACAGAAACAAAAAATGTCATTGTGACAACAGCACACAAAAGAGCATTCGCTGTTAATTGCCCAGTCCCACTATGACACGTTTGAGCTACGTTTGTAATCTGTAACATTATTTGTTTATTAAGTATAAAGGCTATCTCTAAACATTATTTTGTCTACAATTACATAAAATGTAAAACCCTCCAGTGCAAGGGATCTAGCAATGAAAAGCTTAAAAAGTGTAACAGAAAAACCATAAAATAAAACATAATGACTTAAATAAAATATGCAATATTTTTGTCTGTGAGTATATAAACGCATCATTGTTGGCTATTAGGAAATATTAACTCTTACGATTTCCAAGGTAGCAGTAGTGGCACACTCTGTTTAAGACTCCGTTTATACGTATTTCAGTGAAGAAGTGGTTAACTGGCAATCGCTACTTTATCCAGTTATATTACCGCGTGTCTATAATTCGCTGTTTACATTATTAACATTAAAAAATGAATCACAGGAGAAACAATACAAACGATCACTCATGGAATGGAATAAACAGTCTGATGAGAGTTTAATGCGATACCTTTCCATCGATGAGTAAGTATTGAGTTAGGCACCAAAACACTTATTATTTAGTTATGCACACTTGATCGCAGTTTTAATCATTCAAAAAGATACTTGGGAGTCTTCGAAGTGTAAATTCTGTACAGCATCATCATATACAAATATTCAGTCCTAATATTGATCCTAGGTTATTGCAGTTGAATCAAAAGGGTGATATATGAGCCCGGTAAGTAACGTTACAAACAAATCTAATACAAGCGTTTTGAATCCTTTGAATTTTGTTTTGATTAAAGTTAGACACAAAACGATAGTACACTTGCGAACAGTAATAATCTGTATGCGGATATACAAGCCACTTAACGAGCTTCGTCCTCAAGAATATGTTTCAAATGATGGAATGACCTAAGTTTGAAAAAATATTTTTTATTATAGAAGAACAGTGTGACTCAAATTTGAGATTGTCGTCAATAATAACTCCAAGGTTACCAGCACTTGAAACCCACTGAACAGCAACGTCATCAACGAAAACCCTATGATTCTTTTTAATATTGTTACTGTTCCGTTCATTGCCAAAACACAAAGCAAGCGTCTTATCTGGGTTAATTCGGAGTCCATTGTCTTTGCACCAAATTGAAAACATCTTTATCTTTGTTATTATTAACAGTCACCAAAGCATTATCTGCTTCACTAAAGTGAAAAGGCAAGTAGAACTATACATCATCCGCGTACATATGAAGCTACAGTTTTTGAATTTGAAATTCCATATCAAATGTAAACATTGAAAAGAGAAGAGGTCCCAGGATACTACCCTGAGGAACTCCGCCCGATGTCCCCCCGAAACTAGACATAACTTTCGAACTACTTCACCGATGCAACATCGAAGCCCAGATATCTTAATTTCACTAGAAGCATATCAAAGAAATCCAAGTCAAAAGCTTTACTTTGATCTAATAAAATTAGGACAACAGATTGCGAATTTTCTACAGCACGTGACAAGTCACTACCTTCAACAAGGCTGTATTGGTACTATGTTTTTTTTCTGAAGCCTGACTGCTCAGAGCGTAGCATACTATGCTGCTGCAAATAATTTTGAATTTGATCACTCACAAGCCGCTCAAGCATTCTGAAAAGGGCTGGTAAAATATTAATTGGTCGAAGCTCGTTGTAAGATGACTGCTTTGGAATTGGAATGACGTCGGCACTTTTCCATATGTCTGAAAAGATATCGAAGCTCAACGAGTCATTAAAAGGTTCTGTTAGAGCATTAACACAGTAGGAGTAGGGCATGGCTAGATTCAACATTTTTATAGATAGATAGATATAACATCATCGGTGATTAATTGATACATTAGATAGATTTGGTGGAACTTTGACTATTGCCTGTTAACAGTTATGAGAAATGAGAGTATGGATGTTCAATGAGTCTGTTCGTACAAGGCTATTCCCCGACATTTAGAAAATGGCAGCTGTTATACCATTACCTCTTTGCTACTGCTCTGGACAGGTCAAGATTGACAGTGATTGTTTACTGGATCAGATTAAAGCGTTGTCTCTGGTTATTTTTGAGGTGTTAATCGGCAAAATTATTTAATTCGAGTTTGATGGTTTAGAGGATGATTATGCAATCGAAAGCAGAGAGTTCTCGAGATGGTCAGAGATCACACGTGGTGTCCCACAGGGAAGTATTCTTGGACCGCTTTTTTTTGGTTGGTGTTACGCCTGAATTCTAAAAATATGGTGGCTACGTGCATTGGTAATAAATTTCTTAGTTGCATGATTAAAGCGTCGTGAGCATCTACGTGTTGTGATTGAGTCCCGATTGAATTTCAATGTGGTCCTTGTAGTTTTAATCATCGGGTTATTGGGGGCCATGCGACATACGCTGACCTCAAATCTACAGAAGATTGAGCCACTGAATCGCTGTGAAATCAGCTTTTATCCTTGAATTTGATAGTATGTGAATATTTTTATGCAATGCATTTTTTAAGTTCCCAAATATATTTGGATTACATTTTCAGAAAATTTATAAAGACTGATAAATCCCTCAAAATATCAACAAAAATATCAGCTTTTTTCGAAGCAATAGAAACCTTACAACAAATCAAGTCGATGTTCTCACCGGCTGAGAAATTAATTATCATTAAGGAGACAATAGAGAAGATGACACCAGTAGCTCAAAAAATCTTACATAACGTACATTTTGTGTGGAGTATGGATGATTTGTTTCCATTGTTCTTGTATGTAGTTGTAAGAGCTAGAATACCTGATTTAGGGGCTGAACTGGAGTTTATTGAGAAATTTATGGACCCATGTTTGGAGAATGGCGAATTGGGGATCATGTTTACAACATTAAAGGTAAAATATAGATAATGGTTTAGAATTTTTACTTACCGGAAAATAACACTCTGCATATTTGTAATTTGGAGAGCTTAAAACATTTTCCCTTTACTACATTTATTATCTTTTTTTATTTCAGGCATGTTACCAACAAATTCTGCAAGAGAAATCCATACTGCTCTAATTGCAATGATACTTTGTACCTTGAGAATATTTTTGTTTATTACCAAATTATGTGATATTACCAAAACAAGATTTTTATAGTTGTTGTGTAATATTAATTTTATTTATTAATTTATTTAAAAAAATGTCATATTAATTTTAATATGTCTAGAATGTTATTGTTATTTTAATATATACAAAATCAAAAACAGACGTTTGATATTTTGTTTAATTACTTTAATGTATTAGTCAGTCACTTATGTTTAAGTTCAAGTCACTGCCAATATACTCTTTGCATAAGTTTGATCAGCGTTGCTGATACCCAAATATTTTGGGTGATGCTAGCAGAAGGATAAATGGTCTCCTGCTTGCGTTTTGTGTTTACACTATTTTTATTTTCTATTTTTACGGCTGGTGTTACCTATACATTGGAATGTTTCGGCCTCTGTATGGTGGGATATGCATTACTCTGTGTATGTAGATGGTACGGTTTACATATGAATGAGGACCGATATTGTAGATGGGTGGGCAACGACTATGGTACTCTGACGAGCTCATACTAAGAGCGAAACGAATTTGTCAGTATCTGTTGAATCATGCCTCGGTCTGGTTCTACTGAATTAGACTGAGGCCCTGCTTGAGACAAGTTACCACAGAGCTGTCAATATGAGACTCCCATGTCAATCTCGTATCCAGGGACACACCAAGAAACTCCATACCACCTCGACAGTGACTTCGGGAGCATTCTCAAAGTAAAATACCCCGTTTTTGTTTTGGTCCGATTAAGTAGAAGACTGAGTCCCTATTCTCGAGTATAAGAGAATGTGATCACTCATATCACCAATATGCTCTAACACATCCCTGGTTTTTCTCCATTAATGCAAAATAGGTATTCTCAAACTCATATGATGTGAAATATAGAATGAAAGATTCCTACAATGTTGCCAATAGGCTTTGAAGCAAAACGCCGGCATTTATCGTAATAAAAAGATGATATCACGTACCTACATAACCTTTTGTTTTATTATTTATTTTGGTGTAAATTTTGTTTTAGCTAATTTGGTATCAGCATTTTATAAGCATAGAGACTAGGGTATCAGTTAATCAGTTTAAGGTAATCTAGGAAAATTGTATTAAAATTGTATACAGGGTGAGTCACGAGGAACTGTACATACTTCTACCATAAGTAGAGGCACGTTAGTGGATTATCGATTGATCACTAAAAATGTCTCCTTGTTTTGATTATTAATATACAGGGTGAATTATGGATCTTCACCAAAACAATGTTTCGTCATATCTTTTCAATGATTAAGTCGATTTATCTCATTTTTTTTATAAAAGTGTGTATTGGTGTCTGGCAACTAACTGACATATTCAGAATTGAAAAAATCCAGGTCCGTCTTCGAGAAAATTTATGGGACTGCTTTATATTAAACATTTCACCCTGTATACGATTAAAATAATTAGACACATGAGTTTACACAAACAAATAAGAAAACTAGGTTACTACAAACATTGTTTATGTGATTTCAGTCTATTACGGGTGGAAAAAGTTACATACAGGGTGAATTATTGGGATGAACCCGATATGCCAGATTTTTAAATCCGGCCCTGTAAATCAATTTAAATTATGGTATTTACCATACTGGAGCACAGTGTGTGTCGTTTCTGTTTATTTTGAAGATTTCTTTCTAATAACTAAACATTATTATACCGTAAGATATTTCATTATTGCCAATTTTCAATTTGACTCTAGAATGAATCTTTAATTGGAAATGTGAGGTGAGTGTAACAAAAAATTCAAATACCCAGGTCTAACTGTGTATGTATGCCCTCTATGAAAAAATTTTGGTGAAGATCCATAATTCACCCTGTATATTAATAATCAAAACAATGAGACATTTTTTAATGGTCATTGGATAATCCCCTAACGTGCCTCTACTTATGGTAGAAGTATGTACAGTTCCTCGTGACTCACCCTGTATAATGACTGGCTGAATCACCTAAAGGTGGAAGCCACATCATAAATATATATTCTCAAAATTACATTGTTAATAGATGAGCAAATTTGAAAAAAGCCGCACAGCCTTTGTAAGTAGCAAACAGAAACAAGTTTTAATTGATTTTTTACAAAATCAGGAAAATTTGCTGTCTGGGAGATTTTCTAATACTTTTATCAAGAAAAGCGCGAGACTATTGTGGGAGGAGGTTACCGTAATTCCAGGTGGTTCATGTAAAAACTGGATGCAATGAATGAATTTTTTAATAAATTTTAAATCATCTAATTCAAAGGCCTCCAAAGCCTTATACATTTTCCTTGATGGACGAGTTTCTTTTACTTCGGCATCTGAAATAAAAGTAAGCAGCTAATCATTAAAAAAGTACAAATAAATCAATTACTATAAGTACATACGTACCTACTAAATTGTTTAAACCTCTTCGTATACCGCAACTCTTCCATTCGCTAATTCCATTATTGAAAAATTATAAAATAAAAAAATCACGCAAACACAAGCCCAACTTACTGTTATAATTTTGAGATGTTATATTTTTACTATAAACGCAAACTCCTCCGTCAGATCACATGAAATATAGTAGGAGAATGGTGTTCTCTCGTTATTGTGTGATGTGATCTATCACTTTTGTTCAAGAATACCTATTTACGCGTTTCATGAGAACTCCGCCCACATTTTCTCATGAGAAGCAATTCCCTGGATTCGAGAATAGGCACCCTGGGTCCCTATTCTCGAGTATAAGAGAAAGTGATCACTCATATCACCAATATGCTCTATCACATCCCTGGTTTTTCTCCATTAATGCAAAATAGGTATTCTCAAACTCATATGATGTGAAATATAGAATGAAAGATTTCTACAATGTTGCCAATAGGTTTTGAAGCAAAAGGCCAGCATTTATCGTAATAAAAAGATGATATCACGTACCTACATAACCTTTTGTTTTATTATTTATTTTGGCGTAAATTTTGTTTTAGCTAATTTAGTATCAGCATTTTATAAGCATAAAGACAAGGGTATCAGTTAATCAGTTTAAGGTAATTTAGGAAAAATTGTATTAAAATTTGATACAAGGTGAGTCACGAGGAACTGTACATACTTCTACCACAGTATTTTATTCTGTGCTTCTACCATAAGTAGAGGCACGTTAGTGGATTATCGATTGATCATTAAAAATGTCTCCTTGTTTTGATTATTAATATACAGCGTGAATTATGGATCTTCACCAAAACAATGTTTCGTCATATCTTTTCAATGATTAAGTCGATTTATCTCATTTTTTTTATAAAAGTGTGTATTGGTGTCTGGCAACTAACTGACATATTCAGAATTGAAAAAATCCAGGTCCGTCTTCGAGAAAATTTGTGGGACTGCTTCATATTCAACACTTCACCCTATATACGATTAAAATAATTAGACACATGAGTTTCCCCAAACAAATAAGAAAACTAGGTTATTACAAACATTGTTTATCTGTTTTCAGTCTATTACGGGAGGAAAAAGTTACATACAGGGTGAATTATTGGGATGAACCAGATATGCCAATTTTTAAATCCGGCCCTGTAAATCAATGTAAATTATGGTATTTACCATACTGGAGCACAGTGTGTGTCGTTTCTGTTTATCTTAAAGATTTCTTTTTAATAACTAAACATTATTATACCGTAAGTTATTTCATTATTGCCAATTTTCAATTTGACTCTAAAATGAATCTTTAATTGGAAATGTGAGGTGACTGTAACAAAAAATTCAAATACCCAGGTCTAACTGTCTATGTATGCCCTCTATGAAAAAATTTTATCAGATTTTTGAAAAATCATATACAGGGTGAAGTGTTGAATGTGAAGCAGTCCCAAAAATTTTCTCGAAGACGGACCTGGATTTTTTCAGGTCAGTTAGTTGCCAGACACCAATACACACTTTTATAAAAAAATGAGATAAATCGACTTAATCATTGAAAAGATATGACGAAACATTGGTTTGGTGCAGATCCATAATTGTATAATGTATATTAATAATCAAAACAATGAGACATTTTTTAATGGTCATTGGATAATCCCCTAACGTGCCTCTACTTATGGTAGAAGTATGTACAGTTCCTCGTGACTCACCCTGTATAATGACTGGCTGAATCACCTAAAGGTGGAAGCCACATCATAAATATATATTATCAAAATTACATTGTTAATAGATGAGCAAATTTGAAAAAAGCCGCACAGCCTTTGTAAGTAGCAAACAGAAACAAGTTTTAATTGATTTTTTACAAAATCAGGAAAATTTGCTGTCTGGGAGATTTTCTAATACTTTTATCAAGAAAAGCGCGAGACTATTGTGGGAGGAGGTTACCGTAATTCCAGGTGGTTCATGTAAAAACTGGATGCAATGAATGAATTTTTTAATAAATTTTAAATCATCTAATTCAAAGGCCTCCAAAGCCTTATACATTTTCCTTGATGGACGAGTTTCTTCTACTTCGCCATCTGAAATAAAAGTAAGCAGCTAATCATTAAAAAAGTACCTACCTACTAAATTGTTTAAACCTCTTCGTATACCGCAACTCTTCCATTCGCTAATTCCATTATTGAAAAATTATAAAATAAAAAAATCACGTAAACACAAGCCCAACTTACTGTTAATTATAATTTTGAGATGTTATATTTTTACTATAAACGCAAACTCCTCCGTCAGATCACATGAAATATAGTAGGAGAATGGTGTTCTCTCGTTATTGTGTGATGTGATCTATCACTTTTGTTCAAGAATACCTATTTACGCGTTTCATGAGAACTCCGCCCACATTTTCTCATGAGAAGCAATTCCCTGAATTCGAGAATAGGCACCCTGTTATTCGAAAACCACTCACACGATACCATCTCCGCTCCCAACATTCGTCGTTCTACCTCATCCAAATAGTCACCCGAACAGGCCAGTGTGGTAGACATTACTACTTGTCCTTATTTATTTATTCAAGGACAAAGTTCATTATTACAGCATACATAAAAATAATATAAACTTATAATATAATTTAATGAAACAGTTTCCAAAATTATGCTCGTGCCGTTCGCAAGATGCGTGCAAAGACCGGAAAGATACTCGGACGACAACAAAACAGCCTTTGGCCAATCATGCCAAACCGCCACCGCCTCAAGCGTCGAGTAAACTCACCGATGATGTCCGTAATTCGTACGGTGGAACTCTTGGTGGCAAAGCTGAGAGGCTCTATTATTCCTGGACGGTACGTGTAAATTAATATTGGACAACAAATAGGAAGACGATATCAGATTGTTTAACAGCTTATACAAAATTGTTAAGTCTCTGACGACCCTGCGATCGCTCAACGTTGTGAGCCCCAGCTCATCCATCAAAGCACCGTAATCAATCACAAAATCAGTAGGTCGCGGACGACCAAGCTTGAAGTGAGTGTACGTAAGGAATCGGCGCTGAACTTTCTCGATCTGGGCAATACGGCAATATAAATATAAATTATACGCACTTATTTTAGATATAAGTAATATTTTTTCTTTACGGGTAATAGAAATCAGTACATCATGACAAGCCGGGACAAAAAGGAATTTAGTATTTGGCAGCATTTTATAAAAAAGAATGTTCTGGGCACACTACGTTGTAGAGCAGTATGTAAAAAGTGTGGTAAAGAATTGCAAGGTATAATGGACCGACTGAAAAGTCATGTAAAAGTAAAATTAATGTTATCAGCACCAGTAGTGGTCTTGATCTAAAAACTCTTCAGCCACAGCCTGGAACTAGCTAGAAATTATCTAGTTGGCAAAGAAACAGAGAAGCGACAACTCTGAAACGGGAAGTGTAAGTGGACGTGAAAATAGTGGAAGTAGCGGTCGTTTGCAGTGTTTCTTTGTGCGAACTGGACAAGATAAGAAGAAAGAATTGGACAGACAAATAGCCAAAGCCGTTTACGCATAGCATAGATACATCTGGGTCATCCCCATACAGCTGACTATCTTGACGAATTGGCTATTAACTCAATAAAGTGCAAAAATGAATATAACTTTAAAGTTACCAGTATTGTGACAGATAATGCGAGCAACATGGTCAGTATGAACAAAAAAATGAGCGAGTCGTCCAAAGATTTAGAAGCATACACAACATATTAGTACACATTGTGCAATACTTCAGAAATACCAATTTGCCAAATACTTGGTGGTATAACGCAAAAGGGCACAAGAAATTGGTCTTACCTCAGGATGTATACACTTTTAGATGGTCTTGAGATCTATGTAAATGAGTAGTCAGGCCAGAGAATGACTTCTCTGCTACAGCATTCTTGGCGAGTCGTATTGCCAGTGCGCCAACTAAATGGACCACTTTGATCTCCTTATACGTCTCAGGCGGCCTTCATCCCATGTTATTGAGCGTCGTTTTCAACGAAGAAATCACATCGTTCGCATATTTTAAAGCTGATACTAGATCATATGATGGACTTTGCAAGATTTTCGAAGGTGGGACTAAAACTTAACAGCATTTAGCACACTAGCAAAGAAACTATAAATTCGCTTTTTTCTGTCGCAGCTAAAAGTGTCGAAGCCATTGAGGCAACTGTCCTTGTTGCTACAGAAATGTTCTGCAAACTGGAAACAATACATGATTTTTGTGTGTTTTTTGGTCCCACTCCTGAAAACTTTGACAAGAAACGCAACGCAACGCTCTACGAATCTCATTCAATAGTCTCTGAGAAAGAAAATATGACTAAATTTTAGGAATGTTTTGGGTTTGGTATTTTATAGTTGATGGTTTAATTACAGATACTAGACGAAATCATCTAAAAAACATCATTTTATTTATTCTCAATCAATGATTGGATAACAACTTTAATAATGCACAGACTTTTTCTTGTGTGCATCGAGATAATCGTTCACGATTTTCTCCAAAACCGTGGATATTTCTGGAAAGACAGTTGTGTCAGAATTAAACCAGTGAGTGAAGTTTTTGTTCAATTCCTCAGTCAATTTTTCGGTTTTAGTGTCATCCTTGTAGATACCAGACAATTCAAACTGCAAGAATATAAAAAATTAATTTGTTAAAATTTCTAAAACAAAAATAACGGCAACGCACAACGCACCCGCCGGACTATTCGTTTCGCAACGAAATGTTGTAAACGATAAGTGCAACATTTTTTTTGAACAAATGGATAGACAAACATAGACTATTATTTTATTGTGGCAATTTTTAGAGCTGTTGGATGAACACAATCAACAGGAAAATAGACTTTGGGTTCACCCGATCAACCAAAAAAAAAATCTTGATGTCATTCGAGTTAAAACATATGATCCCGAAAAATTTTGCAACTACCTATTGTCGAATGACTATGAAAATGTTTGACGAGCTTTTTAATATATATTTGGAAAGCTTTAAAAATGTACGACTTCGCGACACGAAAGTTGCAAAGGATCTGATGACTTCTCTTCGGAAGCGCAAAATCACCCTCTTGTTGCGAGACGATGCGAAACGTTACATGGCGCCGTTGCACGAAGTGCGTGCCAGTTCGACTGATTACAAAGGAAATATGGTGCGTGCAGCGTTTCGCAATGCTGCGCGTTGTGGCTAGTGCGTATCCATGCATAGAAGCAGCACTTTGTCTTCACTTTTTAGTATGCATACATTTGCAAATTGCACTATATAGAGAGCCTTTCACTATACTTATAAAGGAAAAAGCAACAAGCGGGAAAAAAGATTGCAAAATTGAATTATAAAAGAATTTAGTAAACATTTGAAAGTTTAAATACATAGCATGTACATAATCTACGTACACATTACATGAGAATTTATTCTTAAACAAAAACCAACTGAACCTAAATTTGCGATTTACTATAGGCCTCGACTATAAAATGGTTTCGGAATTTCCCAGGTGTCCCACAGAAATCTACCTGCTTTATTGCCTACCATTAGGCGCTATGAACGCGTTAAGAACATTTTCAAAAGAATGCGATATAAAAATGTAAATGAGCAACCCGAAAAGGCCAAAATCTCAATAAATGCATAAAAATTTATACATAAAAGTCCGGTAATAATTGTATTATACACTACTACTCAGTTTAAAGATTCACTATATACAGGGCTTTTTACATTAAATTTCATTAAAATATTCTACGTCTTGAAAAAATTGCACAGTAAAGAGTTTTTCACTATAAACATTGTCGACTGTATTTTGTTAAATATTTAAAGTGCTAAACATGAAATACATAACAGATTTATAATCAAGACACATCGGCCTTCACCGGTAGGTTTGCTAATGATTTTGACTCTTCTGTTAATGAAAATAATAATATTTAACATCGTAATAATATACTTACAATGGCAGCTCTAAGCTTGGGTTTAATGTTAAGATTCTTAATATTTCCAGATGAGATATCATATTGAACGCTGAAGTTGATATCTAAGGTGCCTAGAGTTACACTGAAATATAAATTAAGTAAGTATACTGCGAAATTATATAATGCATAACCAGAAATTAGTATTACTTATAAACTTGCCCGTTTAAATTGAGTTTTCTAATTATTCTAGATTTTATTATTGGCAATAAAACTACCTACCGTTGTTGTTGGGTTAGCAAAGTATTCTAGGCATTATACAGGGTGTATCTAAATAACAACGAAAAAAATTAAGGTCATGGATTCGTGGTAGAAGATATTTTTGAAACGTAACTCCCCTCCAAAAATATAAAAACTCGGTTATGTTGCAGCAACATTTTCCCGAAAGTTCAACTATCGCTTTCGCCTCAATAATTTATGGCGGAGTTTATGCGGATGCAGTATATTATAATTCAAAATAAGTCACCTGTCAATTCATTCAAATTCTGACAACAATCAAGAAAAGATGAAAAATTCGCGGATGCCACAGTTTATTTGAACATTTTCACAATCAACATATTCCAGCACAGTTTCCTCAACAAATCCACACATTACGCAATATATTTACACATGGAACATGATTAGATACTTGATTTTCCAACAAATTTAATTTACTCAACTATCACAATAATATAACAAATATTAAAACATTATTATATCTAAAAAAACTCCTAATGACACATGTGGTCACATTTGGCATTCGAATATTGATTTTTTACCGTCCTCACCACGTTCCGGGCGTCTGCATTTAAAGACTATTTTAAAAAATCAACCATGGCATACCTGTTACCCAATTGTGTAAACGTTTACTCTGGTAATCGTAAGGTTGCAAGTTCAAAACGGGTCATGGAACTGTTATTATTATTATTGAAAACTGGGTCATTGAACTTTTTTTATTATTATTGAAATTGTAGTCCGTCTGCAATATTGTTACTCGAACCAGCTCGAACGGATACATTTGACGCGGATGCTAGAAATGGCAACTTTCTGTCACTAATAGAGATGCAATGTATCGATATATTATTTCTTTCATTATTAGAGACGCAAGAAAGGTATCGATATATTCAATTCGATATCAATTTCTTTTTAAGGTTGAACTATTGTCTCGAGGATTGCAATTGAGTCCGCTTGTAATAATTATAACATGCTAAACTAACTAAACTACGTACCGAACTACTTTGGTCAAAATTAGAAATAAAAAAAAATTGCAAGAGCAGGTATCGAGAACTCAGGACATTCTGCACCCAAAGCCACGCCCATTACCACTGAGCTACGGCCGACAGTGAAAAAATTAAACAAAATTGCATTAGAATCTGCGGTCTCTGTTCTACATATTTGTAACATTTAAACGCAATTTTCTCGAGAATGATGGAGGCAAATATCGAAAGTAACCTATTGCTGTCAAGCAGTAAAAAATGCCTTCAAATTATGGATCACTGCTATTTGTGTCCACAGCTAAAGCGATTTCAGCCAAAAACTAATGGGTTCATCCTCCCCCAAACTCATATACCAAAATTTAGCTCAATTGGTTGAAGGGTTTCGGCGCTATCGTGGAAGAATACATACAGACCCACAAGCAGACAGACTTCTATCTGGAAATGGTCTTAATCGTCTCATGAGACTTCAGCTATATATCATGCACATATTGACATTCAATAATTAGAAAACACCACTTAAATTTATAGCCAGCACATACATATCTACCTACGCTAATCTGCTTAGTCTATAATCAATTGTAGAATATACGAATGCTCGTAATTTAACTCAATCTGAAGAGAGAAACTCTGTTTTAAAAATATGGTATACGTACGCGGCAGATACTTTTTGATCGTAGGTTTCTGAAGAATTCTTGTTAATAATTTTTGGATGACCGCTTCCAGCACCTGCGAGTACGGGAAATTTGATTTCTCCTGTTAATGTTTGCGTCAGTTCATTAACTTTCATATGTGTAACTTCAGCCTTAGACAATCCTACGGCACTTGCAGAGTTTATATGTATTTCACCACTGCAAAATAATTTAAAAAATATTAATTTGATTAACAAAAATATTAACTATTAATTTCCATTAATAAATAATTATTTAATTTCTTTCTATGCTAAGCGGTATCAAATTATATAATTCTGGAATAATTTGTAACTAATATTGACTTTCCATCACCATTCCTTCGCTAACGAGTATGTATTATTACAATTCAGGGATTTCTGCTGTGAACTCTAAGATTGCTAAATAGACCGATCCTCCTCCGTCGTCCCAGCTTGCAGTCTACGAAGGTTGAAGAGTCCGCCGCCATCAAATCTGTAGGCGATTTCTATTCCCTCCGGTAGTTCATCCTTAACAAGTTGAAAGCCCTGTTTTACGCCAGTTGTTATTGGAAAGGGTTCTCCCGGTCTGCTGCTGTTGAGAACTCCTGTTTTCATATTATCGTGCAGGAGTCGAAGTATCCGGATGAATTTCTGGAGACAACCGTTGAGCTTCAATATCCTCCACAGAGCCTCACGGTTAACGGAGTCGAACGCCTTGACATGGTCTATAAAACCCATGTTGGCACTAAATATCATGTCGGATGTACCCCTATTGGGTCTAAAACCACATTGTGTTTCCGGCAAGCACCCTTCCGAGAGTGGGAGAAGACGATTGGACAAAATTCTTGCAAGAACCTTTTCGGCGATGGAGAGGAGTGAAATACCACGATAGTTTCCACATACTGATCTATCCCCTTTCTGAAATATAGTGACAATTGAGGCATCTCGCATTTCAGCAGCGTAAAACTCTAAATGGTCAACAATGAAGGATGCTTAGGTGGATGGAGTTCAGTCTTACCTTACATAGTCATTAGTTGGGATGGTAATTGTAACGTTGGAAACGCGAACTGGATCGGGTAAAGTTTTTATGAACTCCAAAACAGCCTTCTTGATGGCATCTCCAATAAGATCTTGAACTTCTGGAACTTGTCTAGCTGTAAGAGGGATAAGTTACTATAAGTTACAAAAGAAAGATATACAACTAAGTTGAGAGCGGATTAATTATCGAAATAATAGTCCATACTCCACAAATCAAATATACTTTACTCATAGAATCTGCCAGACATATTTCGGACATACAATGTCCATCTTCAGTGGCTTTAAAATTCAAGCTTCGTCACGCAAATCCGTCAACACATAGAGCCGATCTCAATCGTCAACACATAGAGCCGATCTCAATGCATTTTGTAAGAGAAAAGAAAATGTTTTAAACAAAGAATATTTAAATTACCCACTTTTTAAAATCTTATACATAAAAAGAAAGACAAACGCCCATTGTGTAATCACTCTGTCACATTCTCCATAAACAATAAACAAATTAGTTGGAACACCTTAGGTTTTTCTTACTTTTGAAGGGGAAATATTTGCTTAATCAAACAATATTCCTGATTAGGTATATATGTACGGTGTCCATTCGACCGTTTACAATTAAAAAAACCTTGTTCATATTTACCTGAGGCAAAAGCCAAGAAAATGAGAGCGCCAATGATGATTTTCATTTTGGGACTTTTTGTTTAGGTTATATGTACTAAGCACAACAAAATTGAAATTAATAAAATCCAAAATTTATACTAAAGTTTTCAAGTGGATAGGCCAAAAAATAAGTAGTGATATCATAATTTAATCTAAATTACAGCAATTTTTAGATTAATAATTTTTATAAAGTTTTTCTCCATGTATAACAACAATTTTGCATTGATTTAAAATTCTGTTCTGGTTATTTTATTAAATTATAAATAGTAATCAATAAATTAAGATGATATACAAAATTTACGTCAGTTTATTTGGTCTGACTATCTGAATAGTAAGTAGGCCTCAAGTGTGGCCCTCAATATGGATTTATGATTAAAATTGTACACATCACACTGCTACTAGGTAGCTATTTTTTGATCTACTAATATTTATAATTATTAAAATCTAGCATTTTACTAATAAACCTGCCGGTTGATATAAAATGATCGGAATAAGATAGAATCCTTCTACATTATTTTTAATTTCCCGACTCAGGGAAGTTATTGTTAAAGCGCTTGAAAAATTTGAGATAAAAACGGATATAACCATTTTGAACTCCCCCGAGATCCCTATAAGACCATTTCCAGATGGAAGTTACACAGTACAAGTTACTTTTTCGTAGTCAAAAAAAGTTATGGGCTCTGCTCTGCTGGATGGTTTTGACTAATAGCTGTTGTAGATTGCAGTTTAGTTTTAGGCATTCTAATTGACATCAAGGTATAATACAATACTTTTTAGTCTCGTAAAAAATATATTAAGCTGTTTTGTGGGGATATTTTAGTATTACTGGTTCAAGTACAGGTAAGTAGGTACTACATAAAAACAAAGTGATCTTATACAAATAAATTTATTGATTCCAAATTGATGATTTGTTTACAACTTGAATAATTTACTCAGATTATTTGTTGTGTGCATCAAGGTAGTCGTTGACGATTTCCTCCAATGCTTTGGCGATTTCTGGGAAGACAGTTTTGTCTTCGTCAACCCACTGCGGTAAGTTCTTGGTCAATTCATCAGCCAATTTTTGAGTGTTCGCATCATCGGCATAGATACCACTCAATTTGAACTGAAATGAATAAACGTAAACAATTAAATCAGGTTCTACAAATACTGGTTTGCTGGCAAGTTAAAACGCCATAGCGGTAAATATAAAAATGTGTCAGGGCTATAATATCACAATATTATAGTTTGACACAATTGACGTCAGGAATCACTCAAATTTTCGCAATAATCGCATGCTTAGTTTTCTCTTTTCAATAACAAACTCAGACAATAACATCAACACGGTAACGCCGATCATAAATATGTTATGAGTAGGCCAAATGATGAATTATAGGTGATTTAATTGTTTGTCGTTTATTGGATTGATACCCTTCAATTTCCCCAATAAAAGATATTCCAACGAACAAAATCACACCAGGCACTATTTGAGGATGCACTGCCTTTTCTACTATCACTTCTGGCTGTGCTCTGTGCAATAAAAATCTGTAAGACTGCTTACTGTTATGGCGAATCTACTCGCTATAACCTGGAAGCAGTATTTCAAATGCTGCTTGGTTTGAAAGTCTTTTGGAAAAAGAATTCGCAGGAGTCGAATAACAAAAAGAAGAAAGTTTACTACTTTTTCTTGGACCGATCGGGAAATACAATTTCCCACCAGAAAGTAACGTTTCCCCGGGCTCGGAAAATGGGTATTACATATCGGGAAACATTTTTCTGAATCCATTTGTTACTTTTACAATCCATGACATGAAACAAATGCCGTCAATTTATAGCATAGATGGTGTTTGTTTTAAATATTATTTCTTGGTTCTTCTTGATTCACAGAGCCAAGAAGAGTGGGTTAAAGGACATTTTGAAGAATGTTCTGCTTGTGCGACTGCGTACATGATCGAAAAACAACGTTTTGCAGAAACGTAAACTACTATTCAAGAACATTTAAAAAGAATTGATCATCCGCTCGTATAAGTAGCTTTTAAATTGATTCTAACTATTTATGATTTGGCTTATTAATGAAAAATAATATACATACGTTGGCAGCTCCAAGCTTGGGTTTGATTTCTACGTTCTTAAGGTGTTTGGTTACGAGGTCGTATTGGCCGCCGAAAGCAACATCTAAGTTTGTTAGGGTCACACTGAAAAATAAATTACAATAAAACCAATTTCAGAACTGAGTCTCATGAGGCAAACAATGTTTGAAAAGTATTTTCTTACGTACTCAGCAGTTATTTCACGATCGTATGATTCAGACGATTTTATGATGGTGATTTTTGGGTGAACGTCACCAGTAGCTTCGACCGTCGACAATTTGATTTCACCTGTTAATTTTTGGCTCAGTATATCAACTTTCATTTCTGTAATTTCAAGCTTAGATAATCCTTTGACGCTGCCGGATGCAATGTGGATTTGGCCACTGTAAAATAATTAAAATGTAAGAAAATATTAATATTAAAAATTATCTTGATTAAGGATTTCCAATTCTAAATTATTGATTGATATTTCGGCTACTAAATGGCTAAGGCGATATCCCATTAGGTGGCCTTCATTGCTTTTATACCAAGAATTATTAAACTGGAAATAATTTTTTCTACGGCTGTGAATAGAGTTTAACACCACCCAGTCAATTTAATACTTTTAACTCATCGTATTTAGGCTTACGCCAACAGGGCGAATAGGTAAGTTTCGAAAAACAAATATTTTCCTAAAAATTATGATGTTTTAAAAGTATTAAAACAGTCGTAGAAAAATGTGAAACTCACATGAAATATGATCTTACTCGTAGGAAATATATGTAATTTCATGTTCGTTGCACAATATACCATCTTCTAGTATCTAGATATAGAATTTCTTGTTTCAATATAGAGTTTATACGGTTTATGTCTAAATAAAATAAATAATAATAAATAAGTTTTGGACATTGGACATCGAATGACATTAATTTGGCGTTATTCGGGATATTTGCTCCCCAAGGGAGTTGGTACCATCGGTTGTCATATCTCTTAGATTGACGTATGAGGGCGAGAGTGGACTGCAAAGTGCGAAAGTGCTCCGAAAAGTCAAAAGCGCTTCTATCGACCGTGAATCTAATCATGACCTTTTGGAATAGATTGAAATTTCGTTATGTGTCCCATTCATGATACCTACTTAACTTAAGAAGCGATGGTAGAAATTGCAAAAAATGATAATATTTTAAGAAGTACGGTTCTATCTGCTCTATGGCTACAATTCACAATTGGTCGACCACCAACCGTGCGAATTGAGGAGAAACAGGGAAACAGTTATGACATTTTCAAAACTTTCAATACCAACTATATACGTTCGATATAAATAAATACATAAATAGTTTATTCTTACCTTACAAATTCATTTTTTGGGATGGTAATATCAATGTTGGAACCACTAAGTGGGTCAGGTAAAGTTTTTAAGAAGTTCAAAATTGCATTTTTAATAGCATCTCCAATAGTGTCTTCAACTGGAACTTGTCTAGCTGAAAGTTGTTATAGAATATATGACAAACATATGATACACAAATTGAAATGAGATATTTAAAAAGGTCTTCGTTTTGAGACTAGACTACTTGCGTGATTTAATTTGTAAGGAAATAAGTACATATTAACCTGGGTTCAAAAATGCTAGCGCCTTAAAGGTGATTTTTTATGCCCATTCATAAAATACTGCCGAACAATACTATTTCACACGGAATTTCCGTCGCGCGGATATTTAGGAGGGAAAGCGAACAGTTAATCTGCCTATTGTTAGAACCTTGACATTAGGTATAACTATGGCTAAAAATTTCTCAATTGGCGTTTATATTTTTTATTTAATATTGTCTTTTAAAGTGAAGCTTTATTTTTTCGCTCAAATAAATTGGATTTATTGTATAGTGTACGCGAATTATATCTAAAATTAGGGAATTCATGAATTCATTCCTTACAGAACGGTCAGTGTTGGAAAGTATATAAAAACTTTGGAATTACGCTTTGGAAAAGTGTGCAAAAGTTGCGTTTTATTATTCCAAACAATATTTTTTATTAACAGTTTTTCATTGCGTCTTCTGCCCTCTGTCAGAACGCAAAAGTTTGAAAATCGACATTTGGAATTTTGATTACCTAAGTGAGAGTTTCGGACAATTTTTCTACTTATCAAGGTTAATAGTAGTTGGGTGGAACTAAAAATGGAGCCATCAATCAACTTCAAATGAAATTAGGATGAGCAAAGATGCATCTGTCAGTATGGATCTTTTTCAGTATCTTGATGTCCAAACAAATGGCCCTACTGTGATTTCAGGTACACTGGGCAAGTTTATAGTCAAATATAAAAACTTGCCAGTGATTCATTATGAAGTTATTGACTGTAATTTCCCAAAATAGAGTTTTGCGACATAATTACGGATCAGAAATATCTTTATAAGATTTGTCTTGCAATATCTTCTGGAAAATGTTCTACGGATATAGCGAACCAGAATCCAGGAAAGATCAGTCATTCCCGATGGCTTACTTTGGCAAACCGCCTATTGCGACTGTACATTTCCACTGAAAAACCAAGTCAAAATTTAAAAGAATTAACAACAAATAATGTATGCACAATGTAGTTATACTGAATCCATCTTGTAAAATTGGGGGCAAAGAGAAACCATTAAGTTAAGTCGATATTTAAAGGCCGATTTGCGAGCAATTATACGCTCAGTTATACAACGCAATGTATTTTTCGTACACCGAAAAAACATGATAGTATGTATGCTAAATGACTTCGGTCATCGATCAGGGAACTTGCTATCCGACGTATTTTAAATGTCAAGGAAAGAGAAAATCTAAAAAAAACGCTTTTTTTATAATACGGAAACTGAATTGTGATACAGATGACTATACCTACTCTTTTAATTTACTGGCAAATTATTGACATCACTTAGCCACACCTCAGGGCAGCATAATTAGTCAGCTGCTCTATCTGGTCTACATAAAAGACCTTCCAGCCAATGTTATCAATGGCTCACTAAAATTTTTAAATATAAGATCGATGTAAGACTCAAAGAGTTTGTGCCAAGGTGTCCAATTGATCATCAACTTTGAGATGCCGGAAACCTTGCATCTCGGGAGACATAGGAGGGCAGCTAATCTTGAATTTTAATATAAGTTTTAATAACACCGATTTGCTATGATCGAAATCTGCTAAATTGTTAGGAGTCTTTATTGATGCAGACCTTAGTTGGACGGCGGCGCATATTGACTACAAGCAAACTGAGGAAAAACATATATGTCTTATAGTCGTTTCCGTCTTTCATGGATAGGAAATCGCTGCTCTCGGTTTTCACTATTTCTTACAATATTACTATGTGGGGCAGAGGTTTTTAAATTAAGATTCATCGATAGTAATCATGATTATGGCACTCGAGAAAGGAGCGTGTTATACTTGCCTCGTCCTAAACACGAATTCTATACAAAAAATCGCTTTCTTATATTATATATTATTATTTTAATTTATTTGCCGATGACATGATGAGCTGCCAATCCGAGAAGCAAATAAAAACTTTATTAAATACTTTTTAATGACTAAAGCATTCTACAACATATCAGAGTTTCACATGTTGCTACAATGACTGCTGGCGTATTTTATTTTATGTTATTTTTATTTACACCTTGTATTTTATTGTAATTATTATGTTTTATGTATTATTTTTATATCCTTTGGGTATTTTATGTATTTCTTTGTTTTATTTGCATATAATTTTTTATATTATATAATTTGACGTGTCTGCTATTTGTACATAATTAAGACATAATTACTTTATGTTTATTTGTTTGAGGAAACTTTTCAGTATGTAAGTGTTTTAGTATAATTTTTCATTGTACCTAATTACCGACGTAATTGCATCATGAAAATATCATGTAACATTGACTTGCCTATGTAATTTTTTGTACCAGGTACTGATGGTGAAATAAAAAAAATGAATTTGAATTTGACAAAGCCAGTTGAATTTATATAAAAGCAAGAGTAGATTCTCGCAAATCAATTCCAAAATTTGAGAGCAAAAGAGAGTTTTTACAATAAATTTATAGGTTAGATATTAATTTCGCTATTCCGTGAACATTTGCATTTCAATCAAAAAACTGTTAATAAAAAATTTCAGCCCACCCTAATAACTATACTTATATAAAAAAATATTTTAATTTATTTACCTGAGGCAACAGCCAAGCAAGCGAGAGCTACAATGATGAGTTTCATTTTGAGTCTTCTTTACGTTACACCAAAGACAACAGAACTGTATTATGAGAATCCATAAATTTAATATTTTATACTAAAATTTTCAAGTAGATCCTTTCTTACATAATTCATAAAAATACTAATTATTATTGATACGGTATAATCTGGTTTTAGTTGAAGGGTTTTTATTCAAGTAATTGAATAATGTTTATCAAATCTAATTATAATTTGTATTGTTTTACAAATATGTAATATTTTGAATAAAATCAAGTTTTTTAATAAATAAAATAAAAAGTTACACGTCAGTTGCCGCAAGCCATACAACAGAAGAATATGCGGAGGAATGTTAAAAACGCGAGGAGTTTATTGAAATTATATATTATTTATTATAAAAACTATGAAGTTTTACATTAAATTTACTAAAGAAAAAATATATATTCTTTTTATACATCATTTTCTGATGTGGAAAAATGAAATTCCAAAATAAATCTTGTAAAATTAGTATGTAGAATTACATAGCATTTGGGGAATGATTTGGTGGTAAGAGAGGGTGTTTGGATAGTTCGAAATTGTGGACTATTTTTTGGAAATAATTTTAGAATAAAAGGATAAATTACAGGATATAAGCAGACTTACCACTTACCATTTGCTTTCGCGTGGCTGAACTTGTTATCTTCTGCATTTGCATGTCCAAAAGCTGCCGGAGGGCCCTCCAATTATGTCACAACTGTACACATTACGTAATTTCCAGATACAAAAAATCGGTGATATTTTATTTTAACGATATTATTTAAGTAAACACACACATCCACACCTGTCGCAGAATTTTCTTCTGCCATTCGAAAAGTCAAAGTCGTTGTCTCTCCTACCCCATTCTCTTCCCCAATCGGGATTAAAAGACAAAGAAGGTGGGAACAAACGTATAAAGATTATTTAATTACCTTAATATATATACATATACTATATATAAAAAATTAAAAATTTGTTAAAACCGTTAGAGAAGAAGTTGAAGGAGAATTCCGGACCAGAACCTACTCTTGAGCATTTTTAAAAATAAATTACAAACATTTCTTGTTAGTAATTGTTTTTACTCAATTGTAGGTATTGTTCTTCGGCGTCGTAACGTTTCCAAGACTGCTTGTGATTGTAATTGTAAATTTATATCTAGTCAAATATTATTTTATGTGTTTTGTTTTAGATTTGTGTTAATGGTCCTTTTTGACTGATCTAAGGATATTGGTGTAAGATTTTTTTGCTTTCTTTTATTTTGAACTTTGTAATTTTCAATTGCCAAAGTGTATAAATTTAGTAAGATTGACTTGCCAATGTACAAATCTGTTGTATGACTGAATGGCTAATAAAGTATTATTATTATTATTATTCTTATATTATTATTATATTATTATTATTATTCGCACAGAGTTCAGCACTGCCGTAATACCTGAATGACCACAAGAATTCAGAACTTTTGGCAAAATCATCTAGGTTTGGCACATTCGAAGGAGTGTATTCATCCATCGAAAGCAAGAGCCAGGCGGTTGTTAACAAATACTTATAAAAACATTTTTATATTAAGTTTCCTAAAATTAACATAAATTCTGTTTATACAAATTATTCTAAATTAAAATTACATAAATATTTTTAAAATTTGTCTTTTATTTGTCTATTTATTGTTAGCTAATATAGATAATAGTGCCCAAATTGTAGATATAATAATATTTTATACAACTTTGTGTTTCTATATCGACATATTTCTAATAACTATAACTTAATACATTCAATCTTTGTCGTTTTTACCAGCATTTTATATAATTCTTTTTATTTCCAAAGCCTATTAGGTACCAAAGTTTCTGATTACCATATATATAAAATATTAGTCTAGCCTCTCAAATGTTACATCTCTGGTTTTAATTGACAGAGCGTTTTCACATTAAAAGTCTCATATACAACCTAAAGCTTTATTCGGGTTCGTACAAGAGCTGTTCTAGAACTGTCAGGAGTGTGTGCAGTTCAAATTTACATGTTCGGCTTTTGTTGAACTGACTTAGAACAGTTCTAGAACCAGTAGTTTAGTGTTCTGGTTTGAATTATAACCGTTCTGGAATTGTCAAAACCGATCCTTGGTTTTGAGCAAGTACTGATTTCGCACTGTAGATAAGCTGGAATGTGAATATATTTAAAAAAAAAACAATGTCAAGGGCAGAACTTTTAAGACCTGTAGTTCGTTTGAAAACCACATTTAGATACGCTGACATATGGCGAATCGCCATGAAATGGCACGTCAAAATGGTATTCATGTAATTATTTTAGCTTATCTGACCTCCAATATGAAGTAGCTATAATTTATAAGTAAATTATTTGACAAATAAATACTTTATCCAATTTTATATAAAAAATAACAAATTGGAATTTCCATCTTTTAGCATTTGAAGGACAAGAATTTGATAAACAACTTTGTTTTATTTGCGATAAAGTTGAGACATCTTGAATTTTTATTTTAAAACAATGATTTTTTATCAGATGACGTAAGAGTACGAGCAATATAAAATGCATATATATCTTGTATTCTAATTTAGGATCATCAGGACATGTTCATTATTTTAAATCCATAAATAAACCAATGAAACCCTTCACCCACAAACACAATTGCTGCTGATTATTTTTCAATCTGAACGATCTTTCTCAGTATACCTACCTATTCATTTCCGTTCATGTGGAAAAATAATCAGCATTCGAAAATAATGCGATAATTTTGATATTAACATATATATGTTAATATCAAAATCGCATGGGGCAGATGCTGCGAGATGTCAAGAGTGTTTATTGTTCAAAAACGAGTAGGTACTCCCCATTATTTTCGACTTGCAGATACCTTTAAACAAAATAAAATACTGACTGTATAGTTGGCATATATTTGCTTAAACTATTCGTATTTATTTAAAAAAAAAAAGGTCAGATTGTTAGAAACGGTTCTCTGCATAATTATCCAACAAAGGGGGAACTGGATCCTTACTCCGAGACCGAACCATGAGTCATACAAAAATCGGCCCCCTATTCCGGAATATACTACTTTAACATGGTACCACCTGATATAAAAGATTGTGCTAAAGAGCGAAAGTTCAGAAAAGAACTAAACACGTTTTTGGTAACGAGCGCTTTTATACGCTGCAGGAGTTTGAAGATTGTTGCGATAATCATTAATATGATCTTTATTGTTTGTGATCTTTATTATTTATTATGTATGTCTATATTTTACCGCCTACTTTTACTATTGAATTTTATTTATATATTGTAGTATAATGATGACGTGTTGTACATTGTACAATTGATATTGAATAAATATGGTTATTGTTGAAAACTGATTTTTAACAAAAAAAAATTTAAATTCGAGAAATTTTATCCTTTGCCAATTTAGTTTAATTGGTAGACACTCGCTTCGTATGCAACAGATTTTGGTTCGAATCCCACAAGTTCATGAAATCTTTTTCAGTTTATTCGTATTTTCAGAATGACAAATAGTTTCAACTTTTTTAAATATTATTTTCTGTTTCTGTATATTTTATTTGCATGATAGTATCTAAAATTTGAATAAGTAATAGATACAGTCGAACTTCTATAAATATAGTGAAAAACCAAAATGTCGACCATCTCCATTAAATATGCAAGGTTATGTGTATGTAAAGCTGGGTATACACTGGAAAACACACGCATATACGTGCGTACTCAATGTATCTGTTCTCAAATCATGTGCGATATTTATTTTTAGCACCACATGTGTTACATCCTGTTTATATTTATTAATTGTTATATTTATTTTGAATTGTGTTATTAGTATTGATGATGAAGTCAGTGAAAAAGTAAGTAAAAAGAAAAGATAGAGTAGTCAAATAGCATTATTAGCAAAAATAGCGTATTAGACTTTGATTATTAAAAGAAGAAACTACAACATGCGTGTGCCTTAACTCGCGCTATATTTTTCGGGTAGTAGTTTAGAAACTCTTATCAAGTGAAGTTTTACTATAGTGGTGTGTGTTGTGCCGCGATTTTTGTTTTTGGCGTACCAAAAAGAATTACTTGAATGCTTAATTCTAGACAAATTCATTATTGCATCCATTCATTTTCAAGTACACTATACAGCAAAGGCGTGAAGACAACTAAAGTAGCGCAATTTGTATTAAAAAGAACTAACGCGTATGCGCCAACAACGTGCTAAAGGCGACAGGGGCAAGCGTACACTGAATGTTTTCTTTGAGGACGACAAAAAATCAACAAGATTTGGCTCGACCGATGTGCGCTCAAAGTAGCGCGTGCGTCAGCCCGGACTGCCTGAGATAATGCGAACTGCTCGCCTACATTTGCATATTCGTGTGCTCTCAAATGTGTATCCAGCTTAACACACCAGATTTGTATATGTCCTAAATTATAAAATCTATATGAGCGACTAATTCGGAGTAAATGGCGGCTACCACAATAAAAATGTTATTAGTACCAAGAAAATATCTTTATATAGAGTATCAAGCCTGCAGTAGTTTTATTAATAAAACTAAAATTACACATGATATTATCTATTTTATATGTATGTAAATACCAATACGCAACTAGACACTACAATTTATTTAGATAAAATAATTTCTCCTCGGAAACTAGTCTTTCTTACGGAAGATCGAAATCTTATTAAAATCCTATCAATTAGAAAACTAGTACCTATCAGAAACCTACATAAATGGATATCGAGATTACTTAATTTAACCTGTTTATAGGATATTATGTACATGTTAAGTTTTACATATTTTTTTCTATAACATGAATTATAGCATAATACCTATATATAGATATACTTCTATTAGAATATCCTATAAGGTAAGGTATGGTATTTTTATATATAGGGAGTCCACAAATAAGAGGTGAATCCATTGAACACAAATCTTGGTTTGAAACTAAATTCGATATTGAAGTTTAGTGAGAATGTTAGTATGTTAACTGGAAAATCATATCCCAAACTCTGTATATGTACGCAAGGACCCCATATTCGCTAGTTTTGTCGCATCTGGCGTATTTTGATGTGGTTTACTATCCTGGTTTAATATCTAGTGAAAAATATTCTCTGCAAAAGATTCAAATCTCTTGTCTTCTTTACGCGCACAATTCAGGAAAGTTTGATCAGGTATCTGGGCATCTGAGGCAGTTTGGATGGCTGAATATCTCAGATCGCTTTAAATTTCATAAGTGACTATTGGTTTGTAAAATCAGCAGGACTGGATTTACTTATCTGTATATACGTACCGATATTATTATGTAGATAATTTTACCAACCAAATCTTTTTATCTCCCGAGTTTTTTGAGGCTGAGGACATACTGAGTGCTTTGAAAGAACTTAAACCAAAAATGACAGTTGAGGACGGTGTGCCGGCATTTATATTGAGGGATTGCGCGTACGCATTTACGGAACCGTTGTTGATTCTGTTTAACAATTCCTTAAGAAGTTTTACATTCCCACAATTATGAAAATCTACAAGAGTTTGTCCGGTACACAAGTCTGGTGACACCGACAAAATTGCTCACTATAGATCCATCTCCATATTGTCTAATTTTTCAAAAGTCTTTGAGAGAATAATTCATGAAAAATTATTTGGTCAACTAAAAAATTGCATAGTTAATGAGCAGCACGGTTTTTTTCAGAAACGGTCAACTGTAACAAATCTAGCTGAATTCTTCGAAACCGTATACTCTACGGTGGGGAAGGGATTACAAGTTGACACAATCTATACTGATTTCTCGAAGGCTTTTGACAGGTTGGACCATGCCACTCTATTACAAAAGATTGGCAATATTGGTTTTCATGCAGATCTATTACAATTTTTTGACTCTTACCTATCTGACCGCACACTATTCGTTGAGTATAATGCATTCAAGTCGAGGGGGTTTTCTGCGACTAGTGGGGCGCTTCATGGTAGCAATTTTCTCCATTTACATTAACGACATCGGATTGAATATAACGAGTACCTATAACGAGTAAGTTTCTGCTATTTGCAGACGATTTTAAATTATACAGGTTTATCGAAAGTAATGCAGATTGTCTGCAACTGCAGGCTGACCTAGCAATGGTTGAGAGATGTTGCATAACCAACAAATTACCACTAAATTTGTCAAAATGTAGGTTGATGACATTTTCGAAGAGTCAGTTTCCTATTCGTGTTAAATACATTCTTAACAGCTTTGTGCTAGAATTATCTCCTACCATTAGGGACCTTGGCGTGCTGATTGATAGTAAGCTAACTTTCAATCAGCATCTATATGCTCTTATTAAAGGTGCATTTCCGTCTCTCTCTGCTTTGTTATCAGAACAACAACAAATTTTCACAACATTAGTTGCTTAAAGATGTTGTATTTTCCCCTGATCAGGTCCAAATTGGAATATGCGTCTGTCATATGGTCACCAATATACCGGGTTCATGAGGACAGGATCGAACGCGTTCAAAGAAAATTTTTAAGTACGTATATTTCAAGGATCATGGACATTACCCTATAAGGGGATATGATAATGCACTATTGTTGCGTGGTTATGACGTTCAACCACTGTTTCTGAATCTGCGCCTAGTTCATGTGAGTCTCATAAAAAATTTAGAGACACAATCAGGTCATGTCTCAACGCTGCTTAATTTTAATTAAATAATTAAATCGACTGTGAGTTACAAGGACTAGGTCACTAGACAGACGTTACGCATATAATTTCATGCTCTGTTTCATGAAAATTATCTCAATTACTAGAATTTGCGTTATTATCTAACCATCATGGGACATGATACAGTTCACACCCCAGCAACAAAATGAGACAGGTTTACACGTATATTACAAGCACAACTATCAGAACAAAACGTAAATGAAATTCGCATAAATCAAAGTAAATGGATATATAATTGTTTTCCTATACATAATTTCCAGTAATATGTACCCCATATCTATAGATTACACCTTTCTCTGTAGACTGGATTATTTTATGAAGTGTACCTAGATTTAGGTACCCGCAACACAGCGGCGTACTTGATGTTTGTTGTAATAGGTTGTATTTTTAACAAATATTACCGTTACTGGCAAACAGTACTTTCAATTCCAAAGTCGTTTATTTATTAAGACATAAAATTACAATAATAATATTAATAATAAATATCTTACCATACCAACACTTAAAAATAATAATAATAACTCTTCTTCAAATATTTTTAGGTTTCTTACAGTAGATTTACAATTGTACAATATAAAGAAAATAATAAACTAAATAAAGCGTAAATTCTAAGTATGCAGCAATGAGAGGCATTGCTCGTTAAACAGTTCCTGAAACAGACTTTTTCGAAAGCTGACCACAGAAAACACCTTTTAATTCCTCTTTCAGATTATTGTACAGTGCGGCAACGTTATAAGAAAAGGATATCTGGAATATGGCCGTTCTATGAGGAGGGATATCGATAAGGTCTTTCCTCCGAATATTAACTCTATGAATATCAGTGCGAAAAGTTAATTTTCTAAACAAATATGGAGGCGTCCCGCATTTTACTCTTATGATAGAGAACCAACGAATGCAACTTTCTTCTATTAAGCATATTCAACCAATGAGCCCTTTCCAAAGTGTGGCTGATCTTGTCAAATCGTCTAATGCCGTACACAAGCCTTAAACATGAGTTTTGAACAGCTGCAAACGTTTCACGTCTTTTTGTAACAAACAGGGTCCATATACATATAGTCACAATAATTCAATAAAGAGAAGACAAGTGATTCACATAATAACATTTTAGTTTTAACATCGACTAGTTGGCGATACCCAAATAATACTTTGAATTTTACGAAACTACACAATACAATACTAAAAAATAAACAATACGATCGTTATTTAAGAAATTATGTATTTCAATAGACTTCACTAGGTGTGGAGATGCAAAACGTGTTGTATGTTCCTCACATTGGGCGGGTAAAACATTAGCAGTTCCATATCGTAGACAACAGCATCAAATAGCACCTCACCAAGCCCATGATCTCGTTGCCGCAGAGCATCGCTCAGAAAATCGAGAATATAGGCTGAATAATGTTGTACCATCTTTGACTATTGTCTTTTAGGGGAAAAATAGACAAAAACCAGTCGAACAGTCTTCAAGGTATATGAATAAATGTTACTGCTTGTGTATTTGATTAATGTTATTACTAATACTGTCTAATTTGGATCATGTGCTTCGTTCAGCATAGCGTTTGTGAGTAGGAGGCGAAATTGATACAGAACGCGTGTATTCACTACTATACACCAGTGCTTCGGTAGCATGATGGTAACAGCAATATGCCGGAAAGCGTGTAGACGTGGGTTCCATTCCCATCTGATACGAATGCTTTTTCCAACTTATAAAAGTAAGTTTTTTATTGTTCTGCCATATAATATTATATATAGGATTTAAGTGAATACTGTATATTGTCACGAGTACAGATTCCAAAAGAATTCATAAATTGATAGACAATGCAGAGTGATCCGATGCCCCGTCTTGTCAATTCAAGTGATGATTTTCTTTCTATTTTATCAAGCAGTTTAGTAAGAATTCAGTAGTCGTGATAATAGTTTAATCTTCTGTGATCGATCGATTGAAGATGTCAGTGTAATAGCCTTTATTCTAGATTTGCTTGCTCTAGCAGTTTTAGGTATAGGCGAAGTTGAGACCTCCCACTGGCTCTTAGTTTAAGAGATCATGCTTTTCAAAAAGTTTGGGCACTCAAAGTGTCAGTCAAACATATTCGCGATTTGCGTTCTGTTCAAGGGTAAATACTTTTAGACATCATTCTTGCACACACACAAAAAAACTCGCACAGTTTTCCAATTTTCATATCAAACAGTACGACAAACAATTATTTTGTGTAAACATTTATTAGTTTCATGGCAAAAAAGAGAAGGCTTCGTGCTGCCAGTAATTTCCCAGTCGTACTCCTAGTCACCTGTTCGGCGACGTAATTTTGCTCTTCAGTTCAGTTTTACGAGTGAATCAAACTTTTTGCTAATGATATAAAGTATTATAGCGAGAAAGTTCTCTAGTTCTCTACCACCACATTGATGCCCGTTAGAGGAAAATTGATGAGATGCTCTTTCCCGATTCTGAGGACTTTTTTTATTTAGTTAAAGTAATTAGCAACTTTTAGTTGCAGAAGAAACTATTGTGGGAAAACCAGAACATTTAAAATCCAAAGAAAATTGTAGCTAAAAATACATTTGATGAATGTGGTGCATTTGTTCATCCAAACAAGTTATTTCTTCGGTAGTTCTATCTTTAAATGTTCCAAACAAGATCAGAGGAGTTGATCGGTAGAGTAGCAATATTTTCATTAGGAATAGCAGAAGTTAGCATTCCATTCAGTTCAAATGATATAGATTTTAGTTTCAATATCACCTTATTTTAATTGATGAAAACTCTGACAGATTTTCATCGGTATCAGTGAATACAACACAGTTAATTTAAGGACTGGTTATCGGGGCACATTACAATTGAGAGAAATAGGTCGATGAAGTTAGAGATCAGTGAAAATTTAGGCTGTGCTGGATGTATTCCTCGGAAGTGATCACATAGTCTCCGAAATGCGTTGTTATGCTACTTATAAAATTGTACAAAAATGTAAAGCGAATATTTTTATGTAAAAATTGCTACTTTGTTGGTGTTTAAGGCTGGTTCAATAATATCTACAAAAAATCTTGCTACTAAAGCAAAGTAAGTGATTTGTAATGATTAAGATCTGTTCTGCCACTGCAATTCTACCGGTCATAAAGGTACATACACCCAACAAATTTAATTCTTATTTTTTGTTACCGTTTTCAACTATTTTTGTCTCGAGATATATTCTAGTATTTGATGGTAAGTAAAATGGGTAGGTAAGTGTATAAAAGCTAACTATCTATTACAAAATTCATCATTTCACTATTATTGCGTGGTGTGTCACAAAATGAAGGGTGTTTCGTTGTTGGTGAGTGTTTCAACGAACTTATATTAATAATAATAATCTTCAGTGTGTCGACTTCTACTGCTGTTCAATGTTTTAAAGCGGTCTTGGTGAAATATTTTAAATTATACAGAGCGTTTCATATAAGTACCTCATTTTTGAATTAAGTATGAAAATTATGACAGACTTTCATAAGAGTTACCCTAAATACAGAACGTTTTGATTTATTTTGATTTTTCTTAAATAACAAAGTTTTGGGAACAAATTTACTGTTACTAAACGAAACTATTTTTGTCAAAACCTTCTTCTGGATCCGAAAAATAGACGGTGATATATCTGCTAATATAATTGTGAAAAACTATAGCTTTTTAGGATATATTATTAATACATTCAAATCTTCCTGATGTCAAATGGAACATTATATATTTTTCAAATTGAAGTTGGTTGGTTTTAGGTCAATTACAGAAACAAAGTAATTCCTCTGGCAACGTTTGGACTTTTATTAAGTCATCTTTAGGACACTAAATGCTTCAGGGGCCTTTATAAAACATAGACGGCTAAATTTATATATTCCTGTGTGACGTAACTCACGCCTTATACTTTTATCAAGCTCAAAAATTTACCCACAATATTTCGTGCGAAATATTGTGATTTTGCTCTTTATTTTTATTCATTTAAAACACAAAAAATGAATAAACTTAATTACATTTATCAAATCCTTATGTAAAAGAGTTGTGTTTGGTGATATCTAATTGGTAACGTGCCGTGTGAATAGGGATTCACTATACCGGCTGGACAGCACTCATATTATTCCCTAGCGGGACAACAAAGCAAAACTTTTGAATCGAGAGTTTGCCTGTCAAACACATCGACTTATTAAATAATTACCAAATAATTAAATAAGGTATTTTTTAATACTTTTTGTAAAGTAAACGACTGAAAATAAATATAGCAGTAAAATAGTTTATTATGTTGTTAAATAATATACAGGCTGTTCTGTTAGAAAAATATTAAATCGTATAATATATACGAAATATGAATGAGTTTAAAGTAAGCGCGTAATATTAACTGGCAACTCTGTATTTTTTGATAATTATTGCCTTATTTTACTTTGATTAATTTTTTACACATTTTTTGTTAATAGTCTAACTCAAATACAATGACAGAACCCCAATCAATTTCAGAACGTAATGCCTTAACAAACTTAATATGCATTGCTTGATAAATAATGTAACAATACTTTAAGTTATGTTGGAAATTTGATTCACACTACCATGCTTTTACCATACGGGCCGTTTCGTTCATCCACAATTCATCAGTGATGATAGGCCGGCAGTGTGACTCAAACTTCTAACATTTACGAAGAGCAACATAACAGTCAATTCCAATTTATTTTCAGATGGCCGTTTGTGCTTTTGTGGCAAATAACGTGTTAGCAACTCGAGAACATTATTGTAAATGCGACTGTCCTAAGCCGTATTCCAATCTGTACCAAATTCCTGCATCACATTTCTACGCATCACAAAATCAAGATCAATCTTACTATTCAAATCATGCTCTACTGTCTTCTGCATTGGTACAAAACGATAATAAACTGCAATATTCTAATTATGGTCGTGAAGAACATAAACAGAAAGAGCTTACAGAAAATGAAGAAACAGTTAACTACAAACAGGTCAGTATTTATTTAATATAAAATTAAAATTAGATCTACCTAAGACTGCCTGCTATAATCCCTGATCTAAAGCCTCTAGATTATTTTCTTTAGGTTATTTAAGTATATGGTAAGTTAACCTCAAAATTAAGATGCACTACAGAATCAGTAAGTGACTGTTTTATGCAGTCATATATCTCTTTTTAACAAGGTTTTTACTTCAAACATCTGCACTGCATTTTGAAAGACTTGAAAGAAAGGCTCACGTTACTCAAGCAACCCCAAAAGTGAGAAACGAGGCTACTCACGCAAATCAAGCATCACAAAGAGAACACTATATGTCCACTTCGTTGTTACTGAATGATGCTATAAGTAAATCAAAATTATTCTGAAAAAAAATGTATTCGAAATGTAATACGGATTATTGTTTTGTTTTCATAAATCAAAGCTACAGGTTTACAGATAAAAAAAGCCCCTTCAAGTAAAAGATCATCATCAAGAAAATGCGCTTTGTTAGAATGAATAACTTTGGTCGTTATTCAAGAACGCCAAAATCTTCTATTCCAATAGGCTTGATTGAAGAATTATTTCAAATTATCATAATATATACATACATTTTTTTCAGCAAACTATCCTTGATTTAGCTGCTCAGCAGAACCAAAAGTACGAAAATCAAAACCTGTTCAAGACAAACGAACAAATTCAATCATCTGTTGATTTATTAACAAATGAACAGGCAGGCATTCAACAATCATCATCTTCATCAACATATTCAAATCAAGAAATAATAAATACCAAACCATTAATCACAAAATCAAAAGTTGAATTTAAACAACCGGAATACTTCGTAAAACTCCAACAACACCACGTGCATTATTCACCAGATAAAAATAAAGATGCAGAAGAATCAAAAGGTCATGATGAAGCTGACCATCATCATCACCACGATGAAAACATTCATTATAAATTTGAATATGCTGTAAATGATCACAAAACTAAGGATGTGAAATCACACAAAGAAGAACGTAATGGTGAGTTAGTAAAAGGTGAATATTCGTTTCTTGAGGAGGATGGTAATGTAAGAACTGTGAAGTATGCTGCTGACTGGAAGAATGGGTTTAGAGCACAAGTCTATAATTCAAAGAAAAAGGGAAGATAGTAGGTTTAATAACAATAACTGTACATTTATCTCAGTTAAATGTTCTTAACTAGTCCTGTTAGGGGAAGGTTTTGGGTGATATATGAGATTATTTAAGGTATCTACGTTACAAAGTGATGCCGCCTTATACGGTGGAAGGAGTATGCAATGTTGACATAATGGTAAAGACTTGATTGCTAATCGTTTAAAAAAAGAGAAGAACGTAAGAAAAGATGCAACTTTTTATATTTGAGAGTTTATTGATTTTCGGTTCTCGAACATTATTTTATCTATTTATTTATTTGTATTCTTGGGTAAGGTATGATAAAATTCCTATTTATTGGCAAAGTTTCGACAACTATAATATCTTGTCTTCTTCAGGTTCCGGATTTTACAAATAGTTGATTTATGTATTAATAAATTTACAAGTAACACAAAAATGAATATAAATGTCTTGTTTTCTTTTTTTTTTGGGAGTTCGTTATTTGTAAAAATTGGTTTACAAACAATTTAAAACCCAACGTTTCAGTAGGTATCTAATTGATACCATACCATATCATATAATTTAAGAATTTTATATTATTAAAATTTTTCATATTGTCTCTATATTTTCCAAAATTACGGAGAACTTGTTTCGTTATCCCTTGTTGATAAGTTTTAAAATTTTAAAACATTTATTTGCGAAACAAAGGACATGGCATATGTATGGTTATAAAATCAATGAAATTGAATTTTTAAATTTATTCAATTCAATAAAGCAAACAAAACAAATAATATAAGAAAAGAAACCACATTTGCTATACCTATACCAAGAAATCATTTGCGGGGTGTGGATCCATTGGATGTTTTTATATACAAGGTCTTGTTTAAAAGAAGTCTTAACTTCTTAACTTAAATTGTTTAGTTTACAGGGGAAAATTCCTAAAACTACAGAAATAACTAAATTTCATTGATTTGAATATGTGTTCCGTTGAAAGTTGCCGCGCTTCTTAACTTTTTTATTTCTATAGTTAGAAAAAAACTTTAGATATGAAAGTTGTAGTAAATTTTCTAATTTTTGTAATATTGAGACCGAAAAAAACACGTCAGCATGAAAATTCTTAAAACTGCAGAAAGAATTTCATTTAATTGATTTTAATGTGTATGTACCTATGCCATATCCTTTCTTTATGTCTTAACTAAATGTGTTACATTTTTAATTGTAAAAAATGTCAATTGATAACAAAATAAGTCCTAGGTAATTTTCATATATATTCGTAAACAAATTTATTAAATAGAAGAACTACCTACTTATGTTTTTAAAAAAGTTAAATTCCTAAATACCGAAATGTTGATTTAAGTTGTTGGTTTTTATTAACAAAAAAAATGACGACATAAAATGGATGTTTTTAAAACATAATTAACACTCCCAAAAAAAAACCAAAACAATCAAAAATTGGTTAAAAAAATATATATAAATTTTTTTATAATACAGAATAAAAATTTAAATATAATCTTCTAAGACACACTGGTACAAAAATAAATTAATATCGTGCTAGTTTTTACTCACCTAGACATTTTAAAATCCTCCAATCCATTTTTATCCTAATTTAGAATTTTTTTTTGTATATTTTGTTATATCATTTCAAAGATAAATAGTGCCTTATCTGTCTTCTTTCTTTTTATAAATACAAATCAAGGCACACTAAAGCCATTTCAGTTAAACAATGATTGGTATAGTTTAGTTGCTATTTCCTTAAACATTGTTTTTATATAATATGCTACAAATAGTCAAAGTTATATATTATGTTTTGAATAAAATTTGTTCAATTGTTAATGTTTGTTTCATTTCTTAATTCCACGCTTCTAAATTGATCCAAGAAACATTGAAATAGATAATTAATATTTTCGTACAAAGAATACCTATATATGTTTAAAGAAGTGAATACGAGATATTCTATAAATTTTAATATTGTACGATTACGATTTTTTCTCGAAAAAATGTCACAATTGAAAGAAGCTTGCGAAAATGTTTGCTAGCATTTTCAAAATGGCACTAATTTCTTCAAAAGTGTGATCGTAAGCGTCCGTCCATGTACTGGAAGGCCTTTACGGTGAGCTAGAAATTCACGAATGAACAAATCAAGATTTAAAGCGTATATTTCCCTCATGTGTAAAAAATCCTATGACAGGAGTGCAATTATCGATTGATTACAGCGGTAACTGCACTGTAGAAATCGAAAGAGCACTGCGATAATTGCATTGTTTACGTATCCACGGTAATCTCATTGTGAATCCATGATAATTAAAAATAAAATCAGTTTGTACCTAACAGCATGTTTTAAAATGAATATTTTGTATTAAAAAAAAAATAGAAATTTAATATTTAAACCAATAGGTATTTGTATTGGGGAAATATTCCCCCGAATTACACTCGTGCATCAAAATAACCAAATAATTTTGCATTCGAGCGTGTTTTCTTGGAAAAACTACATTCGGGCATTTCCTGTACTCATGCAGTTTTTAGACAACACGCTGTCTTGTAAAATTATCGGTAATTTTGATGCACTTGTGCAATTACTTCCGATAATGATGGGATTTTCGCTGCTCATGGCAGTAGGGTTTTCTTTCACTGTCTTCCAAATTGTCAAACTACTAATCAGCATTACTACTTTGAGGTTTTTCATCAACTACTTGAAAAAAATAGGCCAAAATAGAACTAGAATTGTGAAACAACAAGTTTGGAAAGTAGTGTTTAACTATTTGCATGAACTTGCACCTACAGAAGAGACTTTCAGTACCTACTGTTTTGATCCAATTCACATGGATCATTCGCATTGTAGGGATGCAAGAAAGATTGATAAATCAAATGACATCCGCTTCACAAAATTCTTTATATTTATGTTCAATTCGGGATGGGAGCCAATTACGTATGTAATGGATTTATACACAAAATGGTGAGACTCTTGGATTACTTGTAATATTCTACATCTAGTCATTTTGAATTTTTGGCGTGTATGTGTGTTTATATTCCATGTCTAAGGTTGGCAAATCCACCAATGTAACTGGGATAGTCTTTCCGAAACATGTCTGGAAATAATCCCATCCCGAATTGAACATAGATAAAAGAATATTGATTTATCAATGCATCCTGCTTCTCTTCGTTGGATTACTTCAAAAAATAGTTAAAAAGATGTTTTAAAGCAGTAGGTGTCATTACGTCTCATAATATGGGTAGGTATATTTCGTCAACTAGTATCGGTATTTTATAGCCACAATAATGTTGTCGCTGTGAGTTTTGCTTTTTTAAAAAATAATTTTTAGCCTCAGTTTGCAAAGTAAATTTTGATAATCAGATAATTTTTTTTTATGAAACAGTGATCCTTTCATTAATATTAAAGATGCTATCGCTATACACAAAACAGTGAAAGTAAATTATTCTTAAAGCATAGTCAATGATAAAAGCATGAAATTTTACAACATTTTCCGCTGTAACGTATAAATTGAAAGTAAGGGATTAGAATAGTGGTCTCTGTACGTCTAATATTAATTATTGTTATCTAACTCCATTCATCAATTGATCATTCGTTCAGACAATTTTTAACAGAAAGTAGTTTTACTTCTAGTTGGGCGAGGCATACGTTGGAAATAGATGCTAGTTATCTATTAATTGATACATTAATATACAAGTATAATACTAATGTTAAGAATAAATAACTACTGCAAACTACGGGTATAATATATAATAAAATAATATATTGTATAATAATTCATTTAGTTATTTACGGATTAACCAATTTACAATATTATTTATAATTCCAAGAAAATTACAACAACAACAAGAACAAAAATACAAAATACATACAATTTTCCTTGCACAGATTTCTCGTCAAATAGATTTTTAGACTAAACAATGAAATAGAAAATATGTCAACACTGTCTGAAAACTCATTTGTGGCCCTAATGAACAATTAAGCGGTGTTCTACGCGAAATCACGAATAACACATCAAGCAGATCGCAACAATCAATCACACAATGTACAATTTTGTATAATATAACTATATCTGTCAACAAATCTCAAAAATTTATTCTAAACTCTCTCCAATTTGATCTTATTTTGTTTATTGGCCAATAATTGTCAATTTTATGACAGTCTCTTACATTACATTATTAAAAATGGGAGTAGCATATCTCGATGAGGATATAGTCCCAACTTCAAAGATTCATTAAATATTTCAGAAATCATTGGAGAGAGTATGTAATAATAATAATCAAGACCTTTATTTATGGACGAGTTTCATTGTTTGTTAGTTCTTATACTAGTATTATTATTTCTTTTTTAAAATTAATAAATTTACTCGCAGAAAAACTCTTAGCGACCAAACAAGAAAAGTGATAGCGAATGTTTATAGGTAGTTAATAATAATATACCTACCTACAATAATTGCATTCATATAAACGCAAAAAAAAAATCAAAAAACAAAAAAAAAGAGCTTATACTGTCAATGTCGCCTCGTTTGACGGCATTCTTTTACTTACCTACCTGTTTTATATGTTGTTGTTTTTTTCCGTGAAATACGGAGATATCGTCAAGAGGGGCGAAATATTGTTTATTTTGGAGGAAATTGAGCACATCATTATAACTTTAGGACAAGATGACGACAGCGAGACTGATGATAATGATGATGGTTAAGTTGACGAAATCTAACAGATTGCCACCTTCTATTGCATTGTACCAGGGTTTTTCCCAAATATTTTTCCATCAAATTTTATCGAATGTATGCTTGACTTTTGATCCTCACTGAATATTACCAAGATGAAAAAATTTAAAGTACCTCGAAAATAATTGCATTTTCGTGGCGATGATATGGAATAAAAATAGAGCGCTTAACACCCTTAAATTCTGCAATTTGGACATTTGGAATTGGCACCGGTCCTAGGACATAAAGAAATAAAATAATTTTTGTCGTTTTGTAATTTTTTGTGTATATTTGAAAGTTTCAGTTTCGTTAGATCCATACATTCTCACATTTATATGTTTTTTTTTTGTTTTCTTTGATGAATTACATACACACTTACATACAGAAAAAATGCTTAAAATCTATATTTGTTAAGAAAAACAAATTATTATGAATGTACCTAGATTTAACTAATAAATTAAGAAGTAATCACAATAAATGCAAAACAATACTTTAAATCACAAAAACAAAACTAGTGAGTCAGACAATATATCTCCTATTTGGCACGATATTTTATTGCAGATTTATTATTGTTAGCTTAATGATATTGTTCACAGTCTGACAAGCATCTTAGTTTGTAGTCATGAAGTGGTCTGTTCTATAAATTTACCTAATGCTATTGGGAACGTCTTCAAATTTAAGTCAAATTATGGAAGGTGTAACATTTCCATTTATTCTACGACGTTTTTCTGTTTTCTGTTACTAAAATAATCTGTTTTTATTTATAAGAGTGTGGAAGATTATTTGTATAATTAAATTGCGTCTAAAACAGGCAAGATAAAACAATATTCATAAAGAAAAATCATATTTAAAACTTTAATGGATTTGTATTTTATAAATTTATAGAACAGACGGATATATCGGTACAGAGCATTTCAAACATTTGTTCCCTAACTTAGATTATAGAGCTAACAATAAAAGCATTAAACAAATAAAAAATTCAAACGTAAAGATAAATTGGATTGAATTTTAGAAGTATATCAAGTGAGATGTCATACAATAATTAAAATAAGTCTAAGCTAATATTTTCTGATCTACTCTGCACCCTCAGATAAACTACTATTAAAAAAATATGTTTTAAATATATAGGAATAGTTATTATAATGAGTCAACAAAAAGTCTTGTATGTGTTGGCTACAAACATCCCGCAAATAACATATTTCTGTATCAAATTGTTCGAAATTAAAATGCTCTTAGAAAAACAACAATGTAACTTTTTTTAATGTTAATAGGAATAAACTTTTTATAATTTAGCGCGTCGTGTTATAGTCTTGTGGAACTAGATGAACACTAATTTCAGTTTGTCAAATACATTTGAAATTTTTTATACATTTTCATATTCCTCCTATAAAAATGTGTTTTTATTGTTGCCAGTCTCGCGCTATTTGTAAAAATATGGCTCAATGATATTCTCTGTCCTTTTGGAATAGATAGTTCAATCTAAATTAAAAAAATTGTAACACCACGCATATCAAGGGAAAAAAATAATTAAAAATCTATCATAACTTCAGTAGGTATAATATATTTTTAAATTTCAGAAATATTTATTTCAGAGGGACTGATTGTAGTGAATTGAAACTATAATAATGATATTATAATAAAATACCTATTAGTGGCTAGTCATCTAACAAATATAATACATAAATTATTATTTATAAAGCAATAAACATTTAAATTTCATATAAACAAATACAGTTCTTAAAAGAATAGTTAAACTAACACACTAACTAAGCATACGATAAAAATTTACAAAAAATTATTCACACGGTTAAAATTATTTACTAAAAAACCACGAGTTAAATAACTTTATTCATTTTTCATGTTTTCAACACGTATAGTATTATTATTAAACATAGTATCTCTATTATTTTTTATATTTATTTTTAAATAGTATTTTGAGCAACTTGGTATTTAAAAATTAAAGAATCAAAATACCAAGTTAATAATAATTATTTTAACAAATTTCAAAATTATTTTTAAAATAAATCAATCTACATAATAATCAACAATATTTTTTTAAATTCAATATAATCATAGTTGCTTGGTTACTTTAGTTTGAAATAATTAATATTGTGCGATATTGTATTATAAACAAATTTTAGTTCTTCGGTGTTGATAATATGCGATTGATGATTAAAATAAATTATGCAATATTAGAACAATATAATTCAATTTCTGAATTTATTATTACAATTTTTGATGATTTTATTAATAATTTCTATAACAATTTCAGTGGTTTTAGACAACGATTATTAGTAGGTACGCGTGCATTACATAAATTTGCCATTTTTTATTTTGATTATGAAACAGACCTGCTAACAATCGCAGTTGCGAACTTGTGTAGAAAATAATATAGACTATAGACCAATAATATGAATATCAGCGACAATGGCAAGTTTATGTTGAATTTTTGCGTATTAAGCAAAATTAAAGATAGTTTACATTTGGCTTATTTAACTTAAATTATTTTATTTTTTATATGATAAACAACGTATAATTTGTGAATTTGAATATGTATTAATAATTATAGTACTAATATTGCAAAATTCATTTCAAGCGATCTTGATTAGAGATACTCAACGTGTCATAAAAATCTAACATGATAATTTAAAACGTATTATTAGTTATAGGTATAATAAGTAGGTAAGGTAATATTTGATAACTAATTGAAGTAACTAACTAAATTTGTGTTTTACTACTGGGAATTGAGTTCGTTTTAAATAGTAGATATTTCAAAATTGACCTTAAAAAAATATGACAAACAAACCTATCCCAAGAACTAGATCAATAAATTTATTCGATGTATTTTAACTAGATATATATTTTATTGACACATCGAGTACTTCTATCTACATAATTTTCAAAGATCTTATTTCGCTTAATTTAAATAAATATTAAACTATTCATCAATTAATTTAATTATTTTATCTTTATTTTGAAAATACATAATAATCATAATATTTTTTAATTTCTTCTTACTATTTCAATAATTAATAATTGTAATAATAATCTACGTATGGATCAACTATTACTAAAATTTTGGTATATATTTCAATATAATTAATTAATAATAATGACATAATAATTATAATTATATTAATGTATAATTTTTAAGTCCATATTTTGTTGTTTCCTTTTGTTTTGTTTTATCATTATTTTGCATAATATACTGATTTTGTTTAGTATATATTAATTTGTTTTCACTTGATTGTATTAGAGTTACGTTAAATGTTTTTTGTTTTAAGTTTTCATTTTATTTATACGCTTTGTTTAATTTATATTTTGTTATTATTATCTATTTAGTTAACATCTAATTAATTGGTTTTTATAATTTAATTGTAATGATAAGGATCTGTTGTTACGTCGGAAAATTCAGTTAAAATACGGCGCATTATAAAATTTTAAAGATTACTTATGAAATTTTTATTTAAACTAAAAGCTTTATTATAGTCCTATAATCTGAAAAAGCTGATCGAATCATGAATGTAGTATAGTTTAATTTAGTTTTACAAAATTATTGGTTGCTGAATAAACATATAATTTATAATACCTACTATATTTCTATCGTTAAAATTTTATAGATGCGCCAAATTTTATAAGTGATAATTTCTGTGTTTATTAATACGAATGAAGCTAAATTCAAATTTGATTCAAAATACTGCTCAAAGAATTATTAAGTTCCTGAACATAAAAAAATTTAAAATTGAAACAAAATTTGAGTTTAACGTGTTACACTTTCATGAAATAATTTGTAATAAAATTAATGTGGTTTATTATTTTTTAAATATTTTACTCTAAAATGTATTTATACAAAATTTTATTACTTTTAATATATTAATTATATTTAGTTTTATTTTTTATCATTTAGGATCGAAGTTTGTTTTTAACTCAAATAATTAGAATTTGTGTTATTCATTTACGAAATCCTACATATTAATATACCCCTGTAATATTCGAATGAGTGGAAAATAATTGATTATGATACTATGGCATCCTCTATTGTAATATGATTACAGAGTGATACAATTTGTGATACAATATTCTATTTTTGAAATATAAAATGAATAGAACAGAAAGGCGTATTTTTGAAACTAAGACAAAATTAAACTATTACATTTTTACAAAGAGATATTTATCATCATTTCAACATCACTGGAAGCTAGAGCTTACCGTTACCTATATGTAAAAAAAAATCTGTTGAATCTATCTAAATAGCAAATAATACACTTATTGACTGTCAAAATCTATAAAAACATATTAATATAATGAAATCAATATCAACAGAATCGCTGTTTAAAAAGCGATAAGCAGAAAATACATACAAACCTCCATGTCTATCAATAAAACTTTAGTTAATTTCCGAGATGATTTCAATTAAGACTAAGTTTTAAAATCCTCAAGATGTCAGCCAAATTTAACCTTATAGGTATGCTCCTGGAAAGTGATAGTGCTTAAATATAAAGTCTCGGCATGATAAATTGTATTAATAACTGTGAATGAAAACAGGATTACTCGCGTTTTCATGGATAAAGTTTCATGGATTGATTGATTTGCTGACACAGATAATTTATTATTTTATGAAATTGCCTAATTCTAAAAACGCATTTTCATGCTAATTGTATCTAATTGTAAACATTACTGTTGGAATTGTAAATTTAAGAGTTTTCAACCAACCAAAACATTTCTAATCTAGAGTAAAAATCATTCCAACTTACGTCCAAAAATTGAAAGATATAACAAAGAAGCATTTTGTGTTGTATTCATTGAATCAAGGTAAAATGGAAAAGGTATCACGAGTATGGTGACTGTTATGAATATTCAGAAATCTTTTACTTCATACTGACTCGGTATGTCAATGTAATTAAAAGATTTAGAAAATTATTTTATCACTCTGAAATCATTTATCGAACACACAGGAAAAAAGAACTGAACTAATACATTTTCAAATTGATAATAGCTTTACAATGCTTTAAATGTGAAACAGATATATTTCCAATGTGAATAGGCTTACGAATTACGAAAGTAATCAAATGTTTATTAATACGCCAATCATTGTAGATTTCAGTGACGAAACTTTGACTTGCATTATGTTAATTTTTAATTTTTAAATTATATAATTTAATACTTTGTATTCCAAAAATATAGAATTAAAAACAAAAAATATATAAAAATAAAAAAATAAAGATTTACCTTACGAAACCCGTAATTTAACGTGTTCTTTTTTACCTAGATAACGTTCTAATTTTCATCTAAGACGCTTGACCTTGACAATCTAAAAAATTTTCACAATTTTCTTCATATACATTTTTATATTAGTGCCTGCCTAATTAAATTACCCACGAGCCGCCACTGGTGCATTTAAACATTGGAAGCCTTAGGTTAGAGATTCATTGAGCGTTTAGCATTGTGTGATCATGAGTTGAGATATTAACTAACGAAAAGTAAAGTATCAGGAGCCTTTAATATACAAATCAGTTAAAAAAGTACTGCGTAAAATCATTATATACTACAATTCAACATCAGAGGACTATGCTCTGTGTTGAAAAATATATAACGGAACAACAACGTGCAACGTGGCGTAGGTTGTACTTCAAATAAATTATGCAAACCTTATTTCCTGTGTGTTTGACGACAAACAAGTATATATCGTGAAAAAACAATATTCAGGAAGGTTTACTCAATTACATAATCATTTGAATTACATTTTTATTTCATTAATTTATTTTTTTATTAATTAGACACGTACAATATATAATATTGATCAATAATGACGTGATATATAGTTCAGTCGGTAAAAGTCACATTTATTTTATTATTTAATATTAACAATTAAGTACTATTTTTATTATTTGTTTATAACCATATTATAGTTAACAATTCGTTTATTATTTTTTATATTAATTATACTTACTTAACAGTTCTTTTCATTTATTTATTAATTTAATTTAATAATTTTTGTTTATATATTTATACGAGATCGATACTTATATAAATATTATTGATAAATAATGTTTACTGACTTTTCTTCATCATCAAGTTTTAATTTTAGATATGAAAATGTTTATAAAAGGCATTAAAGAATTATAAAACTTATGAATAAGGAATTGTTAAACAAATAATTTGAAGTATGATTAAGCAAAGTAACAAGTAATTTCAGTAATAGCATATTTTTTTTTAGTATTCTAAGCTCGATTGGTTTAAATTTCTGTCCTAGTATAATGAGAACGTTTATAGACATGCTTTCAGCAAATTTTGCATAAATCTCGATATTATTTTGGTCAATCAAATGCATTTTTACAACCAGCAAATCAAAATATCAGATTTTTTTTATTAACGACATGTCAACATGCATTGGTTCGCTGTCGGGGTATTTATAAAGAAATTTGGATATTTCATAATGAAATTGACACCAAAATATTCACTTCTGATATAATGTTTTTACTGAGTAAGTTTGATTTTCATTTCGACACATTCTGACATTTGCGGTGCTGGGTATGACGTATTTCAGATTAGATTAGCGCTTTGAGGTCCATTCTTATATAGTACACATAATGTGCAAGGGCATTATATTTTTTAGTAGATAAAAATGTAACAACTCAAATTATGTACAAAATTTTAACATCTGATTTTATTTTTAAAATAATATGTAGACGAAATCATGTTGTCAGATTTTTCTGTATTTCGAATGAAATAATTTGTATATTTTGAATTGTAATGTCACATTTCAATTTTTGACATACTATTGATTGATTTCAATCTTTGACAATTAAGAATGTGTACCGAAATACGAAAAGCGTTATTTTCGAGGTTATATTGCACGTAAGAAACGGGGGAGTAAAATTTATTGTCAAGTCATTACAAGTGAATTTATGATAATTTTGGGATTCTTGGAGAACATCTGTAGATCCCATTACATAGAAAAAAAAGCTCGAATAGTTTTGAAAATAATCAAGGGTTTCCTTTATTGGTCCCATTTGTTCCACCTTTGCACAGTGGAAATAAAAAATAAAAACTAACTGGAATAAATATAATAAGGTAGTAAGAATAATATGACAACATGATATAACGCTAATGAAGTCCTGACAGGTTTCTTCATTTTTAGTGCAAATTAATTGATTAAGTTCAATATAAGGATTATTTAAGGGGGCCTGTCGAAGTTGAAGTACATAACTATTGGATATTTTTTGAGAGATAGAGTGCTGCTGAAAATTTGTCACACCTTGAGGTATAAGTAATTAATTGTTTATAGGAATATGCATCTTATTTTAAAAATATTATATTAATCGACTTCCTGCACGCAAAAATCTACAAAATACAAAATTTATTTTTGATGCCGATATCATTAATTTTAATATATTGAAACAAATAAAAGGTATATGTTACCTTGTAAGCTGTAAGCTCACATTAATTTTTGTAATATAACAGTCAGAAATTGTCAGAATTAATCTAAACATTTGGATTTTAGAATACGCATGCAATGAATGTTTCTGATTGCATAAAAATGCTCTAGAACCAAGGCTAATACTAATTTAATACTATAGGAAAAGTTAGTAATCAATATTTTATAATATTTGGTATACAAACTAAATTAAATATCTACTGATATTTTCCTATAAAATGAACTTGAATTTGTAAAGTTTTTTTAAGTGATTGTAACTTTATCATTAGGTTTGTATACCATACTTAAAATATATTTTATTATAAAAACGGTGCAATAATATATTTTAAACAAATTTAAAGATCATCCCCACAAAATTCAAAAGATTTGTTAGTGGTAGTGCCCTGTTTGATAGATACGCATCCATATTGTACCAATGGATGCGTATGTGATTGCATTATATTTGCAAAAACTGATATTAGACATTATTTTCTGGGTACATTTTGAAACTTATCAATAGCCGTTTAGCGAAATATCTTTTAATTAATTAACGAAGCAGAAATCTATTGAATTTTTCTACTGAAACATAGTGCTACATTTATCGGAGTCGTATTTCTTTTCTGATATCAATGAATTAGAAAAATTATGTTTAAAAATGATTTGCTGGTTCTATATTTGAAAGATTTTGTGTAAAACACTAATTATTGGGCATATATATTGTTAGTTGTTAATTATTAATTGATTAGTTTCTATAAAAATACTTAATTGCGCGAAGAGCTGTTCGACACAGGATCAACGGTTTGTAAATCCGCTTTCGGAATTTTATAAATCTCACATCCCATAGTTATATGATATAAAAAATAATTGTTAGCATAGCAAGCCTCTCTAGAATGAGTCTCACTAATAGGAATATTAGCGCAGTTTTTAGGCAGATTCTTGGCAAACGTATAGGTTACAGGAATGACGAAAGAACATCTGTATTGCTTGCTTTATTAAATAAATAAATAAACTAATATCTATAATAACGAACCTTCGTGGAAAATGATATGAATTCTAATATTTTGGAACATGGTAATTGACATATGAATGGGGTTTTAACTTTCAAAACTTTGAAACGCTGGCGGGGATTTATTAACCCTTAAACGCTATGGAAGTTGGCGTTCTAGTACCGTTGCTGAAGAATATATTGACGACTCTGTAAATAAAAAATAGCAACCAGAAACAAAATCGTGGAAGCTGTTTGGCCTATAAATGAAAATTCGTCAAATGTGCAGGCAGAAACGAGGGCTGATAGTTCGCAAAAAATAATAAACATGCCATCGTATTCTACAAATACAACAATAAAATCCGTAAACTTAAATTCAGGTATAGTGTTTCTAAAGTTAGTTTAAAATGATATAAAAAACCACAACTCGATATCCCTTTGTAATGTCAATAATTAAAGTTATTTTAAATAAATTATATTAGTGTTTTTGAAAAACCAATTTAGACATTTCGTATATTTGTTTTTCGACATAATTATTTTTAGTTTCCAAAAATTAAATTAAAACAATTTTCTTTAAAAAGTTTTATATATTTGAATGTTGTGTTTGTAATAATAAAGAAAATTGTTTGTTATTTTTGATGTGAATATGTTGGAATTTGTGTTAGATAGAAGAGAATTGTGTTTAAACTTGAAGAAGTTACTAATTAGTAACAAAACGTAGTTATTCATTTTATTTAAGTATGAACCGAACACCCCAAGAAAAATCAAATTGAAAAAATTCGGATTACAGTTCAAGAATAAGCAAAGTAAAAATAAATACAAAATGCACAAATGTTTTTTTTCAAATAAATATAAAATTAAAAGAAAAATATTTTAGACCTAAAAAATTTTAAACCATTTTTCAACTAAATTTCCATATATGTTTCGTTTCCAACCTATTTTTGCAGTCGTAGAAAAAGTATAGTGCTGAAACGGCTTTTTCGCACTAGTGTGACTTTATAACACTCGCCTACGGCTCGTAGCTTTCTGAGACGTGCGATAAATGCAATTTTCAGCACTTGTCGCACAATATACTATTTTAAAGTGGATCTACCCTATAACACTCGCGCACTATTAGGAATTTAATATAGTTTTTTCAAATATACGGCATTAATGATAAGTTTTCATTACGTGCAATTGTCTTTAACTACGTTTATGTAAACAAAGATTAGAAAACAAGCAAAATATTTTATAAAATCTTACCACTTTCAGATCTAATATCTAAATACAATTTCACCGTTTTTATAATATAACCGTGCACCATTTAACCATTCAATTCCCTAATAGAATAATCTACAACATAACCTTGTATTTGTATTACGGTATATTTATGTATAATATATAAATATTCTTGTTTTGTATCTTTCTAAATATATAGTTTAACTATTAGATAGATTAAAGAGCCCTATTGCTGGTTGTAAGTATTATGCACTTCCAGCCCACTGCTTGTAGTCTCTACAAGTGATTTTCGCGATGCGCTAAGAGCAGCAGCAACACCTGCATCTCGGCCCTGTTTGCGCGGTAGCGTGGTAGCTGCCTCTAAACTACTGTCTCTTGGCTTCCAAACTGGCGACCCTATAACAATACAATAGTTTTGTTTTGAAATTATGACAATTTTGATTATGAGAACAATTATTATTTACAACATGGAAATGGACTATTGAAAAGCTTCCATAGATTATAAAAAATTGTTTCCTTGTATTTGTGTATAGTATTTAGAACAATAATAATTTTACTTACAGGGTTATTCGTTTTTGGTTTTATTTCTTGCGAACACGCAAAAAATTATAAATAGGTTCTAAATCAAGCGCGGTCAACCCCTTAACTTGTTTTAACGATGGAACACTACCCTCAAAGGTTTGTACAGCAAACCATATTTTTAACTATTTGGTTTACTTATAAGATTTTTGTATCCTTTATGATTACAGTTTAAGATTTTAATTTATTAAATGTTCAAAATGACCGCCGCGCCGTTTGCTAAAACGTGTTGCACTGAATGTTGGATCATCTCTGGAGGAATACTATTCGCGTCTGCTCTGATACGTGCTTTAATGCCTCGATATCCAGTGGTCGATTTTAATATACTCTTACTAATCTTTTAAATCGGCCGGCGCTTGATTTATACTCTATTGTCGTGTTTTTACGTTTTAGCAAAAAATAAAAAGGAAAAAGATATGAATTTTATTGCAGACATATGAATAACCCTGTAGAATTACTAGATATATTGAATTTGATATTAACATTACAAATAAAGCAGGCTCAACCGGAAATAAAATAACAATTACTAAACAATTTTTTAATAAAAACTAGATTACGTTAAAAATTCTACGTAAGTGTCCAAAAAAGTGTTTTCCAATTCGATCCTATATTTTGAAATTTTTCTCCAGAATTTGATTAAGGGAACATAAGAAATTCCACAAAGATTAAGAGAAACATGACAAATGCATAGATCGCAGAGCTCGAATAACCTGAATTTGATATCGTAAAACTTAATAACAAAGAGAAGAACAAACATATTAACCAAGAAATTTAGATATTTAGAATTCGTCACAAAAACCGAATCGAAAATTCTGATAGTTGTAGATTTGAAAATAGTTTTGAAAACTACCTAGTATGATATTCAAAGGAATCCCAGCTAATATTTGCTGTCATAAAAGATTTTGTTTTCGAATAAGGTAAGATATTAACCGTATGTTAAGATTTTACATAATTTTAATTATTTTCTCAGTGTGATGATATTTTTATTGATGCGTAGGTATTATACTGTTAGTAACAACAATATATACAGTTTTCTACAAGCCCTATAACCAACTTTGACAGATGATACCTGGATTACTTAAAAAAATGTATGAATAGGGTTCGATCCCTTTTTTGTTTAAAACCATTTATAGAAACATAACATATTTTCATGCTTCAATCAAAAGTAGGTTGATAAATAAGAATGCCGGTTGACATGACAATAGCTCTTGTTGGTGTCATTTTAATTATTAATTTGACACTTCGTGTAAAAAAGTTATATGAGCACGTCAGTCAAGCAGCTCGAGAATATCACCAAATAGACACCAACCTATCCACACGGTGGTTAGTTCATCATTTCAAAGACATTCGTCCTACTGAAGTAAATGTAGTAGATCCTGTCCTTGATAACTCTTCAGTTAGTTTTCGACATACACCTAAACCTTAATGCATAACCGAATTTTGTATTGAGCAGAGAAACGTTACATCCGTTTCATCGCCAACATTACAACCGTTGGATGCTGGAGAGGCTCTACAACGATTAGAATTTTTTCGCTGGTTACTTCAGCAACAAGCAGAAAATAATCGATTCATATCGCTCGTCATGTGGTCTGATGAAGCGTGTTTTACTAGGGACGGCTGATTCTTAGATTCCTTGATGATGTAGAACTATTATTTAAAGTATATGGTGTCAACAAGACGGTGCACCACCACATAGATGAGGACAGGTTAGTCCTTGGTTAGATTAATAAATGCATAGGTGAAGGAGGCATTGCCAATCGTTCCTCCGACCTGAATCCTCTGGATTTTTATTTATGGGGACACGATGCAGCTGGTCTACCATGTTGCGATCAATACCCATCAGTAGTTACTTGAAAGAATTCAAGATGTAGCTAACCACATAAGGAATGATTAAAATCTCATTCGTTGAGTGACCGAATCTTTAGTTTTTGGAAGAGAGGCTTGCATTCAAGCCGAGGGTTAGCATTTCGAACAACTTTTATAATCTTTAAGTCTTGTTGTAATTGTTGGTTTTAGTTATAGAGATGAGCGATATTTGATAATCACTCGGTAAGCTATACATTCTACGCAAAACGAATCGGACCCATGTCCATTAATAATCTGTTTTAGAATTAACCCATCTGTCAAAGTTTGTCCTAGCTTGTCGACCACCGTGAATATAGAAATTAAGAATATGAATTTCGATTTTTTTTATGCGAGTTCTATTCGGAACTGGAGTAGATGTTTTGCCTTGTTCTCTAGGTAGGTACATAACAATTTCAATTGATTCTACAATTCCAAAATATCTACATTTCTTATTCTCTTCGATTTTTTTTTATTTCTATTATGAATTTAGATTTTATATAAAATATAAGAAAATCTTATTAACTTCTAGGGGTTTATCATGACCATAATCATGACCATATTGTAATATATTTTGAGGTTAAACAAAACAATGAAGAGTTTGCAATTAAATCATGATCTTGTATTTTGGTAAACTTGATATGAATTAAAATTTTATTAATGACAGAAGACTAAGAGTTACGGAAAAATTGAATACTGTAATAAAGAGAGTCTCCCAATATCAAATTCTGTTCAATTTACTAGTTTTTACCCTCATACCCATATTACGATTTCCTGAAGTCTTAGTTTTAATTTAATTAATCTGAAAAACTTCTAATTTATTCATATAAGCACGAATTTATAGTTATGTTTTGCTGCAAAAGTTAGATAATTGCTCCACCGACAGTTGCTAATTTTAAATCTCGATAAGTACCAGTATTTCTTTTAAATTCCGGATATGTTATTAATTTGGGCCCTATGCAACATAAATCTCAAGTGATTGTTGCTGAAAAGGTAACGATAAAAACATAATAAATTCAGAAATTGTATACTATTTATTTTACGACAATTTCTTTGTCTTTTTATAAAACTATTTTGGATAGCTTTTTACAAGGAAACAATTATTGTAGTTTTATGGTGCATAAATGCTATGTGTTAATGCAAGACGTACCTCAACATGTTATAATAATTAAGCTAAAATGGCTTTCGATCGTAAGGTCAACTATTATATGATTGGACGTAAAATATTTCTACCTGTCTTGTTACGTTTCAATAATAGGAAAAAATGAGACCACACACAGTTGTATAATATCTGCCAGGCGAATCAATTCGCTCACCTAAACCATTACTAGACTTTTAAGAAGTCATGTTGATCTGCTTATGAATTTATAGGAAGTTCAGAAGAGGCATATAAACACATGTTTGGCACTCCTGAGGCCTTACAACTTTTGCAAGTAGGTACTGCTCATTGAGCGACCCTAGTTGGCGGACAGTTGAAAATAAGTGACGGATAAGAGCGGAAAACAAAATTTGCCCATCAATTGCTATTACTGAATTAATATATTTACCCTTTTGAAAAATTACAAGAACAAAAAGCCATGTTTTAACGCCAAATATTTTCACAATAAGCTCTTTCGGATTTACTATTTATACACCTACTTCTTTTAAACAGGCAATTTTGATTTGATTTAGAATTTGCGAATGTGTGGACGTATAAGGATTAGGTTAATTTTGTGCTGAAATTAAAATTAACAAGAGAAAATACCATAAGAATCACAGGTTACGAAATATACCACAGAAGACAGCGGCTAAATATTAAATGCTTTATATGGAACATAGCTCAGTCGAAACTAGTTGACATATTCGTTTATCAAACAAGCCAGAAAATTTTTCACAGAATTGGTTTGAAGAGTATGCACAGGAAGACCTACGAGCAGTAACTTTGTGAAACACCACCACAAATCCAAGATCTAGTTCCAAAGAAGTCTAGTAAAGGTAATAAATACCAAAGTTAGTTGAATATTGGGAGGATTATTGAACAACAACCGCTGATGAGACACATAAACATTGTTTTTCCTGATTTTCAAGTCTGATGTTTAATTAGAATTTTTGATGATTTAAATAACACATTTACAATACCTGGTGTATTTTCTACATTAAGGGTTTTCTTCTAAAAACGGTAAAGTTCTTTCTATAATAACAAGAGTAAAATAGTAAGTTTTCGAAGTAAATTCACCATATAGAGACACAACTGGCGAAGAGTATATAAATTCGTTTGTTGAGGTGTGGTGATCGTGGAGGCGAAACTTGGGGGGCCATTATATCTTTTTATAATCCATTTATTTGCATACTGCTGGCTAAAAAATCTCCAGAAATTGTAGTGGTTTTAGGTGAGGTTATTGAATGCCAAAACTATCATACAGTCTGATTTTCTAGATAGTGTATTGTAACATCCACATGAATTCTAAAGCTGAAACTGCTCTATGATTATTGAGACTGAATTAATACATTTTTTCAACTTAAACAGTGTGTAGTTTATTAAGGTTTCATACTGCTACACATAAGAAGTTAACCTGAGGATAAATTATCAGACAGATAGGTTTAAAAAACAATAAAACCATGGAAAAAACAAATTTCCATTTAGACAAAAGCTAAAGTCCACTTTGTGTACTAAACCCTGTACATCTCCAGGAGTAAAGTTTCTTTATTAACAAACCCGTATATACTGACTAACTATTTTCAACTTCAACTAATATGAAAACTTCTAATCAATGGCAGACCTACATAATAAAAAAAGAAAACGTTCGGGCGTACGGAAAATATTTTTGCGCTTCTAGAAACTTTAAATGCAATTAAAGAAAATTATTAAAAGTACGTCTTGCAATGTATTATTTATAATATTTAACTTTTGAATAATTATTGATAGGGTCGGTGTAAGAGCCCAATAGACTTTTTTTAATACATATTTTTAACAACAATAATTATTAAGCAAAGCTGGTAATTCAACAGAGCGTGCAGATAAAGTGTGATTAAAATAAATTCGTTTTTTTTTTTAATAAAAACGAAAGCATTGAACATCAAGTGGAAGCACAGCAACAACAAACAATAATTTGCTTTTTTATATGCAATAATCATATCATGCTTGAAGCAAAAACGATTGTCCGATATAAAGACTACTTTATTTATAAATGCAATAAACTTTAAGACACTATTAACGTATTTTATAACTTCATTATATCAGAATATTTAGAAAGAAAATTGTATTTACAAATTTGATCCGTGCGCAATTGATTTGTAAGGATAGATGAAAATATTTTAAATTTGCAACTTTTGAGTTCCATTGACATCAAGTTCACCTTCTGATTTACAATGGCAAAAATACTTTTTTGGAATAATATTCCTCTGACATTCTTTAAAAATTCCTGCATGCGACATGTCCAGGACGTGTACTATGTCGTTTCGGTGATCAGAATTGGCCCCCTAGATCGTGTGATTTAACACCATTAGATTTCTTTTTATGAGGTTATTGAAAATCACAGGTCTATGTCAACAAGCCCACAACCACTCGTGTATTAAAGGAAGAAGTTAATTTCGGGACACCCCCTACAAGAGCGTTTATTTAGAAGGTTTTGACGTATCTTGCGGGCTCAGTTTAATGACAGTGAAACTCAATAATTTGCGTATGGATTCTCACTAAATGGCGCTTCCAGTTTTGCACAAAACTATCTGATTTAGAAAAAAGCTTATAGTTTAAAATTTACTGTGTTTATATTATTTAGATATTATGACGACTGTCCCTACTAGAAAAAATAAAACTCATTTGAAATTGTAGTCTTCTTCAGTAGAAATAGTTAAATAATAAATCTGTTTATGGTAGAAGGATATTTTAAAAATTGGATCGTGTTTTTTGGTAACATAAATTTGAACCTTTCATTCCCCTCTGAATTATTCAACGAGAGAATCTAATGTTATAATTTTCTCTCAGATTTATGCTGTCCAGACTTTAATTCCATTCAGTTTTCATTTAGAAACGCCTGTGAATTCAATTAGTTATGATGGATTATTAAATAGTGTAATAGAGAACATTTTAATACTTTTATTTATTTCAAAAAGCATGATAACTAACCGTTTGGCCGTCAAATATAAGCAACTAAAACCCGTTTGAAAGGCAGCCTTTAAAAGTTGAGTTCTTATACATGTTTAACATATAAACAATAAAATTTTAAAGAAGTAACTTCAAGAAAAAAATAAGTTAATCAGAATCACCATAATAAAGGAGAATTTTGTGGCTTATTCGACAAAATTGACAAGATTTAATATATGGACTGGCACCTTTTGTAGTCATCATAATACCTACTAACAAACTTTTTTCTAAATACATACTCAATCGTAGTTTATATAGTAGTTACTGGACAAACTCTCATTATTCAATCTACAATACTTAATTAGTGTTAATAATTTTGATTATATTATTTTGACATTATTTTAAAAAGAATTAAACTAGATTTTTTACGTATAAATCAACAAAATTCATGACTAAAACTTGGAGCGTATGTTGATAAAAATTGGTTGATAAATTAGTATTAACGTTAAACGGTACCTTTAAGTTAATTAAAAAGAAAAATAGTTTGGTACAATTCTTATGAATTAGAACGTAACAATTTTGTTGATTACTATACTTTAGGGATACGCGATTATCCTAATTAATAATTTAAGAGTTTCTATGATACTCGTATTAGGATTGCTTTTGTATTTAATAATCGTATATTTTAATAATGATTATATTATAACTAAATAGCACCCAAATTTAAGATATTCTTTATTACTAAGTGTACCTACTAATTGCTTAAAATTTTAATGAGTCTTTTTATTTAATTGATTATTACCCATTGATGATTAAATATTTATTAACGCTTTTACAACCACTGCTATCATATCAATTTAGTTTATTATTTACATTTGATTTTAGTGATATTAAGTAGGTAGTATCAGTTTATAAATTACTACTGTTCACACATATTATTTTGATATTAAATAATATTAGTTAACTCAATACCGCGAATTTCTCATGTAACTGAAGTTAAAAAAAAAGTTGTTCTTACTCATCATCCAAGTTCAGCCTATTATTAAACTTATTTACAAATAAGCCGCATTTTTGATGAAGTGGAGTTTTACTTACAAAGTTCTAACCTAAAAGTCCAAGACATCTGATTATTTAAATTAAAAACTCAATGAACGGAGAAGAAATTAATAAGGTTAATGTTAATTTAAATTGATATAATAAATAATAATAATTACGTTATAGAATAATGAATAAATAAAATTAAAATAAATGAAATGTAATACAAAATTAATTGATATTTTTACACGGAATTTTATTTTTAAGAATAATGTGTTCTAAACTAAAATTAAACATTAAATAATAAGCTATATATTTACATTTTTTTCTAAAACTTAATTACTCGTAGATATTCTTCCTGCTTATATAGAGGGTGAGTCACGACTAACAGGACGGTCTTTTACTGTACCGTAGCGGGGACGACTTGAATTTTTCAATTGTGTTTGAAAAATAAAATAGAGTTTTGTAAGAGTTGCTTATTTTTGATTTAAAAAAATATTTAATTAATCTTAGAGAACTAACGCACCACCAAAAAATAACCAGAGATTTAATGCTTTTGTATTGATGGGCTGTTTCTTTGAGAAACTTGATATGCTTTTGCCTTTTTGCAGAAATTTATTTTTTATTAATACAGGGTGTAACAAACGATATCGCCGGTTTATACTTAAAATAAGCGTCCGTGTTTCATTTTGGTTTAATTCGTCCCAAATTTTAACTAACCTCCGCCCTACATCGGCTAGGGTGTTAAAATTGATGACGTTCCTTTTGTAATAATCGACCAAGGGTATTCAAGAGGTTAACAATAGGCTTCTGGCTAGCCATGCCATGCTATTAATGTCGACTTCCGCCAGATATCGTACACGAGGAATATGAGGTCTGTTTCTCCACTACTTTTAGAGGTAATAATGTGAATAAAAAAAGACAATATAAATGAAAGATAAACCTTGACTACCCAGGGTGTTGCAAATTTTATGAAAAAAACACATATCGCAAATCAAATGTCCCAGATCCCATTCGGCCCCAGGCCGCGGTCGCCTAGTCTGCCTAATGGTTAAACCGATGCTGTGGACTGTATGCAAAGGACAAATCTTAATACACTGAGAACATGTTTGGAATTAAGGGGAGCTTAAACTGATCATTTTTTCTTCTTTTCTTTTATCGCTGATTCTTTTGTCAAATTATTTACTTTGACATATTTGTACTTAATGAGGTAATAATAAAGTAACGTGAGAGTTTTCTTTGAGGAATCTATACCATATAGCTCGTCAACGAAGGGCTTAAGTGTAAAATTTTATATATCCCTCTATCATCTCCCAAGTCTTGAGTATGAACTCCTGGGACACTCTATATAACTTGCTGTTATTTTAAACTGTAAGATACTCCAAATTAATGAGAGATACTTCAGTAATTTGGATAGAGTCAGATATTGAGTTAAGTAATATTACCCATTTGATAAGCTCTGTCCATTTAATCGTCTTAACTATAATTGTCAATAATGAGAATGATATTGATTTACTACTCCTAGGTACTAATTTTCGCGTTTTTAATTCACAATATTTTACATAAATATTAACAGTTAATTTCGTCACTGTTACTTGTTAATCGTGTCAACACAAAACTGTTAGTTCGTTTAATTTTCCCAATTACTTTATGTTCATCATGTTTTACAGTATGCTATCCGACCTTATCCGATTTTCCAGACAAATAACATTCTACACATGTTGGGTTCTCAATACTTAATGATCTAGAAGTCTTCTTTAATGATGATTTGATCACTTTTGGTTCACTTTTCGGACTGATTACGATTTCTTTTCGTTTTGGACTAACTTCCCGCGATGTAGCAGGACTAATTCCTCTACTATTACGTTTAGGACTAGTACTTTCAGACCGTTGGCTAGGACTTATTTTGCGTGCGTCACATATACTTGACTTACGACTGTGATTGTTATTCGGGCTCGGTCTACGTGAACGATTATTAGGACTCGGTTTACGGGATTGTCCATTAGGGCTTGATTCACGTTCATTATTACTGTTTTTACGCCTATTTGGACTAACCTTACATCCGTTTGGACTAGCTTTACGCCCGTTAGGACTAGCTTTACGTCCGTTTGGACTTGGTTTACGACCATTGGGACTTGATTTACGCGATTGTCCATTTGGACTTGTTTTACGGGATTGTCCGTTGGGACTTGATTTACGCGAATGATTAGGTGTACTTTTACACGATTGATTAGGACTAATTGAAATTGAGTTCTTTTTCAAAATACCACTAACTTCACGTTTAACAATAACTGGTTGATCAGATTTGTATTCCACTTTTCTGGAACGGTGTTGACGTTTATTTGGTGATATCTCAATGTCGGATACGTGCACATCTACTTGTACAGTTTGAATATTATGAGGTGGGGGTTTCTTACCTAAATCTTCGATTTGCATGGGTTGAAATGATTCTGGGGCGTGTGATGATTGGATTAGCCGCGCTTGGCTGCCAGTGCTACCGGCTGATAATGTCGAGGTTGTACTACAAAATTAAGCAAAGAGTCACCATATAATTTATGAAATACGTATGTTCTATTTTAAAGTTCAAAATAAGAAATATTTCGAAAATTGTTTCACAATAAAAATTTAGGTTACATTGTTATTAATAGGTGATATTTTATTTCGCTGTACCTTAAGGTTAAATGGTTTGGTGTTTTTCCTAACGTAGCTTTTGGCTTAATCGGGCCAGTTTGAGAATCATCTTCTCCTTCTGATTTTGCTCCGGTATCGTTTCTTTCGTTTTCATGATGTCTCGTCGTCTTTATTGGATCTAGAATTACAACGTAATATGTAACACTTATTTTCTGATTACCCAATTTAATGTTATTCAATAACCAATTATTATGCACGGTACTTTATGAAGCAAAAGTGGATTAAATGATAATATTCTGTATCCCAGTTGGTCCTCTATGTATGCAAAAAAAATACCGCCAAAAGAGACCGAGTGGGTGCTGTTGACACAAGCGATTGGCGAAAGAATACACGACCCAGCGAAAAACAAACCGTTGGCCAATGACAATGTTTTACCATCTTCTCGATATTGGTGGTATCAACTCCTACAAACTCTGAATGACCAAATACACAGATTGGGAAAAAGGCAACCTCGACAATAGAAGAATATTATTATTATAAACATTTGCAATCCAACAAACAAAAAAACATGCACCCCGGAACTAGTTACACAAGGACCCGAAGGCCCTGGACCTCCTATACCTCAAATTGGCAGATGTCATCTGTGTGACAGGAAAAGAGATAAAAAGAGTCGAAATCGGTGCAATAACAGTGTCTGCAAAGAGCATACGAAAGTTCAGTACATTTGTGGTAAATGTCAGTAATTACGTTTTTTAATATTTTTGGAATGTATCACTATATTTGTAAAGCAAATCAACAAAATACATAAAACTTTTTAGTATTAGTAGATTTTAGTTTGTTTTGACTTTTAAATGTACTTAATTGTCTATTTAATCGAAACTGGCAGAAAAAAACTTTGGGGTACATCTGTACCCCACTTGGTCTTAAACGTAAGTTTCTAGAGTCGGTCTTACGAAGGTTAACAAGGAATGTTAATCACAAATGCCATAACACAAAATGATACTTGCTTTATAGTAAAAACTGGAGAAACTGTTTTGGTAAATGTAAGACTGAATTGGGAAGCGATGATGCTACTTATACAAACGTTATTCTTTTAGGGTGAGTCACAAGACTAACAAGAAATAGACATAATAAAAACGAAACAACACTTGTCTCTGAGAAAATAATCTTAGTATTCGACATATTATTTATTTTGGTTACACACAAAACAACAGAAAACTACCAGAAATTCTGCTGGCGAGATAGGTGGGTATCTCACCAAAGTAAAAGGTTAGGAAGTAAATTGGCTGGCAATTGATGAAATGTAAAGAATTGAGCTGTCATCCTTTGACATTTTTGTAAAAAATTTTAACCATGGAACGCTACAGTCTTGAACAAAGAGTTTTAATTGTAAAAATTTACTATCAAAATGGTGAAAATTTCACTTTGTAACATTCGAGACTTCTGAGACTGCTGTGCGTAATTTAATTGCTAAATTTTAAGGTCACGGTACTGTTGCTGACAATAGACCAGAACAATACTCTCGTAGTGGCCGTAGTGGTGCAAACATAGCCGCTGTACAACAAAGTGTTGAGAATGATCCTGGAACATAAACTCGTCGACGTTTGAACAATTGGCCGTCACAAGAGGCACTTTGCGCAATATTTTACATAAAGATCTTCATCTTCACGCTTATAACCTTCAACTTATTCAACAATAGGTATTATCTAATTTTTCAAAGCTATTTGAAATTGTTATATATAATCGCATTTTTGCTCATGTGAGCAACATGGCTTTATGCCTCAGCGGTCGACTGTCACAAAATTAGCTGTATTTTCGCAGTTTGATTGTGATGAGTTGGATAGATGTGGTCAGGTTGATGCAGTTTACACGGACTTTGCCAAGGCGTTTGATCGAATAAGTCATGTTGTGTTCTGAAGAAGTTGTATTGTATGTATTGTTTGGTTTCGACTCACATTCTTATAACGCTGTGTCGGGAGTACCACAGGGGTCCAATTTAGGTCCTCTTATATTTTTAATTTTTATTAACGATTTGGCTCTGTATTTGACTTGTTCAGGACTCTTTTTCGCCGATGATCTGCAAACAGTGCTGAGGACTGTGAAGGTTTACAGCTTTGTCTGGATGCCATAAGACTTTGGTGTGCTGCGAACCGTTTGTATTTGAACCCCGACAAATGTCAGGTATATACACGGAAGAAAATGCCTCTGCATTATGATTATTGTATTGATGACATATCGGTTACACGTTATGATTCTACGAATGACTTAATATTATTGTTTGATTCTAAATTTTCTTTTAATGACCATATTCGTTCAAATGTAAGCGATGCTCTAAGAATCTATGGCTTTGTTGTTAGATGCTCCAAACCCTTTGCTGCCGACCTGCTAGACGTGGACATTTGTCAAAAAAAGTATGTTTTTTAGCCAATTTACTTCCAAACCTCAAATTTGCCCACCCGTAACAAAAAGAAATTGAGATGAGCAGTATTCTGGATGCTCTGTGCAAAAACGAATCACAAATCTTCCTAACCACTCTTGTACCTCTTGTGTATCAATTTAGTATTAGATTATGCTTTTCTAACACAAAACAAAATTATAATTAAGTACGTTAGTATTTTAGTAACAGACATTAAAGTAAACATTATAATTTTATTTACCATTATTCATACCACATCAATGTAAGAGGTAACAAAATACGAAATAAGTGGAGGTGAATAATCTGAAAATAATTTAAAGTAAAATAAATAACATAATTTCTGGTTACGATATTTTGCCATCTCGTTCGTTACACATGGAAATATACAGATTGTTGGAAAATGACACCGCAATATTTAAGGGGGTGATTTCTTAAGTCATTTTATAAAATAAAGTTTCCATAAACATAATATGAGGAAAAAAAGTTGTGGTTTTCGTTGCGTTATATCAGGACAGTATTGGAACTAAATTACGGTCGGTGGCGTACATTTTTTTGTGAATAACTTTTAACGCAACTGGACTTAATAATTTTGATCTAGTTAGGGCCATATAAGCTCCCTATATCTAGCAGATAACCCAAACTTAGACAGTTTGTGAATTCCCTGGTCAAGTGCGTCGAGCTTGGGGGAAATCCGTATAAACATTAGCATTACAACCGTAATCAATTTGGAATAACTACTTTATAATGTGTTTACATTGTCTTGTACAGTAGCAATTAAAATATTCAATACCCATGAATTAATTTTTTTACTTATAAAATAGGGTTGCCAATGAGTTTTTAATAAACTTCATTAGAACTTACCAGTAGTATCTCCCACAGTTTTACTTCGACTCCTAAACGTATTGCTCTCATTATCTGTGTTATCGTAATCGATATTGCCAGCAGACAACCTCTGTTGACAAGCTTTGGATTTTTTCGTTTTACCTAACGTGTGCGATCCCTGAACGATAACCTTAGCAAAATAACAAATCAAACGTACAAAATTAAGTATATTGGCCCATTCTGTGTTTTCTAAATAAAGCAAACAAAATTAAACGTATAACAATTTTACCTGGTGCTTTCGTTCCGGCCTTTCCAGAGTTTGACTGTTCATATGTTCACCTTTATGACCAGTTACTAATAGAATGCCGGGACCCGTTCCGGGCTTTGTTGATGGTATTGACATATTTCTAACAGATTCTCGTATAATTTGTCTAATAGTCTTTAAGAAGGCATTACGGAATTCCGCCGTACTGGAAATAAATGTATTTTGTCAAATAATAATTAAAATATTGCGGTCCTCTTACCTGTTAGATAGAACATAGACTTTTTCAGATCGCCGTTGCAATTGACTCCTTAAATGAATCAATTCCCACAGGAAATGTGAGTCCATATCTTTTGCTGAGGATGCTCTAACTTGTACTTCGGTTACTGGTATCAGTACTTGATATCTGATTATCTCTACTTCTGATGATGCGGCTTTACTCGTTACCCCCTTTTCAAAATACAAATATTTTAATATATTTAAGGCGATAATTTCAAATATTTACCATTAGTTTCTTTTTCTGTCGTAATCGTTCTTTACATAGAAATACTACTGCTGTTTTAAAAACAAAACACATTGCGTGAAGTTCTAGGCCTTTTTTGATTTTTCCTAGAAAGTCCGAGATGTTCAACCATTCAACACCACCGTAGTAAAGAAGATCACCAGGACTTAAATCAATAGGCTGAAAATTAAAAAAATATTTTCTTTGTTAAAATAAAACAAAATAACAAAACTATGTATGGGTAGAAGCAGCATTAACGTTGATGGGTGAGATTTTCGACTTGTCAGGTTAAACACGTTTACCACAAATAATCTTATTACACTGCGGCCCAGACAAGTGCGGTGAGATGACAACTTGCTAAGATTTCTGGACAGTAAAGGATTTGGAGATCTGTGTTTTGCAGATGACCTTATCATAATCGTCCAGGGAAAATTAGACCTTAGAACAGGGATTAAAAATGAACTCGTCAGAGTCAGCAATAATCGCTTTCACAAGGAGGAAGACAGCAGAGGGATTAGGATCACTGTGCCTTCAAGGTGAAATTGTGAAAATGTCCGAGTAGGCAAAGTATCTGGGGGTTATTTTAGATCCAAAGCTTACCTAGAACCCACATCTAAAAAGAATCAAAGCGAGAGCGGAGAGAACGCCTACTCACACGCTCTTCCAGAAACATGGGGACTGATACCAAAGAATACGATGGACTAGTTGTCCACTGCGGTATTCAAACTTATGAAAACATACGCTTCTCTGGTTGGATGGACGAAGATGAAATAGTATACCGCCATGGCTGAGTTGGTCAGGGTACAGAAATTTGCTTGCTTAGCTATCACGGAAGGATCTACTTCTATAGCAACAATAGAATAAGTATTGGTCACCCTTCTATCATGATACGGATAGAAATGGAGGCGGCATTCACTAGACAGCGAAATACAGAAATAGGGACATGCATTGGGGAGGGCATCACATACATTTCTATGGACCATATCACACCCAAATTCGAATTCGACATAAACCTCGAGGTGCATATCGTGGAAGGAGAGGTCCTCAACCGAGGCGGCATACATCCGTTATCTATGGGATCACATAGATTACGGACGTGTTGAAAACAGAAAGTGGACGGGAGTATACAGTAAGACTCGAGTCTAAGATCATCACTGGGCAAAAACACATCCGTATTTGAAGCGGAATTGTTTGCAATTTTGCAGTGTGCCAGACGGCCTTAAGGAGAAGGGATGTCAAAGAGAACTTAAGGTCTTGGCGGACCATAACAGGATTAACCTGATATACGCTCGGGACAGAGCGGATTGGTAGGTTAGATAAGACGCTGAAACCTCAGATAATGCCCCTGAAAGAATGGTGTGGGAACTTCTAAAGTGCTGGGCCAAAAACGACATATTGGGAACATATTCTTACACATAAACATGATTAGAAATTCATAACTCGTGCAACACCAGAACGCACTGGAATCGCTGAGAACTACTCGCCCTAATAAAAAATTGTTGGAAGATGTTTAACTGGTGTAAGAAACAAAAGGTCGGCAAAGAACTATTATTAAAGAATTGCTTGTTACATAAAGCAACAAGACTTTAAGTTATGTTGGAACTTTGTTTCACACTACCATGCATTCACCAGACGGCCGTTTCGTCGATCCACGACTCATCAGTGGTGATCGGCAGGCAGTGTGACCCAAATTTCCAACATTTACAAAGAGCTTTTACTAACTACTATTAGATTACGTTTTATCAGAAATTATGATGAAATGGAAGAAAGTTTTATTTGTAGGTGAAAAAGGAGATCAGTCTCGATTCTTCTAACGTAGATGATCGTGTTTTTGCTGAGAACAGAAGAGCAAAAATAACATGGTAGTAAATTCAACAAAGTATCTTATTCTCATTAGCCAGAAAAGGAGTGAAGTTAGTTAACCTCGACAAGCTGCGTTCTATTGGACAAATATGTCTCAATCCAGCGATTTTGAGCTTACCAAAGAGAATATGGTTGTTGGCGCTATAGAAAGCTTGATACCAAAGCCAGTGACAAGTAGTTAACTCAAGGAGGATGTACAAAATTATAATTCATACCTGTTTACAAGATTTTTGATGTTGTCTGAACAAGTGGTCAAATATAGCACCATACTCTTCATGTATCCTTTGCATTTCGTTTATATGTTCAGCTACTTTTTCCATACCTTTAAGAGCCTCTAGAATATATAAACATACATAATATTAACAAACTGGTTTCTTTAGTTCAATTTTTTCTTCCTTTCTTACCTACTAAATGTTGATGTTCATCTGAATTTGGATCAGTTAAATTCCGTAATTGTTGTAACAATAATGGATATTTTAATATCCTCTGTATAGGTTTTATTAAATATGATTCTAGGGTAGAAGAGTGTTGTTGCTTAGGATTTCTTGCCGATAGAAATTCTTGAAGTGCTTGGTTACCTTCATCTAGAAATTCATTAAGCATTTACTTTGTTGTTCAAAAAATAAAACTTAACACAACTTAAAATTACCAATTATTAAGGAAATCTCATTTTTGTAGTTTCTTGTATTATTATAATTTGAAATTAAATTGTTTCTAAGTAGTTAGAAGTTTGCTTCTTTTACTAAAAATTAATTCAAAATCATTGAAAATTATTGGTCGTTGAGGTTTCGGGAACAAAACTAATATCAAAAGTTGCCATGAAAAATTGTCTAACATAGATTTTGAAAAAAACCCAGTCTACTTATGGGATAATAAAATGTAGAATGCATACATAATCAAATAGAGGAAGCTTGAAAAAGCGGAAATAAATCCTTGAAACGTCACAAAATCTAAATTTGAGTGTTTGATTCTAAAACAATGCCCTACAACCCACGATTCCATCTACTTATAGAAAATACAGGGCACGAAATTAAATCATGAATTCTAAAATATGCTCGAGCCGTTCGCAAGACCCGTGTAAGGACCGGGAAGACACCCGGACAGCAACCGAACAAGAACAGAACAGCCATCGGACAATCACACCGAACCGCCACCATGACGCGCTCACCTCAAGCGTCGAAAAAAGTCTACTACTACTTGAGTTCTACCACTCAGGTAGCTCTTCAACCATGCCAACATGCCAATCCGTTCCAATTTATGAAAGCAGCGGATTTACGCAGTCGAAAGTTTTGGAATAATGTGTTGGATGTCTCAAATCCAAGATGAATCTTCGTAAGTTGAAAAAAAATAGACAAAGGAAGTAATTTTCATTTTACATTATAAGTCTCAATGAGTTTTAAAATTTTCATAATCAAATTTTCTTTATTTAGTCTTAGTTGCACTATAATTAAATTGTAAAAGACAAGTCACTATAATAATAATAGATACACAAATAAATCAATGATAAAAATATACAAAAGAAGGAGAACATCAAAACACAAATTAACGCACGTTGTCAACGGACAACCATTGAAAGAGAAGGCCAAGTTCAGATCAGAGCATCTATATTTATTTAGTATAGGCAAACAAGTTGTCTTTTTATGATTATTTCTAAAACACCATTCGTTGAATACATGCAACACAGTTTCAACTATAAATCTCAGCAGATCTAGAAAGCTCGCAGACACAATAATTGCAGCATCGTCAGCAAACATAGAGACATATCCCGTAGAAATATAATCCGGCAAATCATTCACAAACATCAGGAATATCAAGGGGCTCAGTACACTTCCCTGTGGAGTTCCCACATCCGAGATGCACTCATCAGACACAGCCTCACCTACTCCAACCCTAAAGGATCTATCCTTCAGAAAATATGAAAACCAGTGGTTTAAAGGACTACGAATTCCCAACGCGTCCAGCTTCTGATCAACAAAATTAATATCCACTGAATTAAAGGCCACGATCAAATCAAGAAGCAAGGCGATCACAAACTCATTCTGATCTAACCTCTCATACACAAAGTTCATGAAATTGACAGTATTCAACTCAGTGGAACGACCATCCCGAAAGCCTTGCTGACTTGGGGACAGTGCTCCATTCTTCTCTAAGAATAACACCGTCTGCGAATACATAACTTTTTCAAAGATTTTTAAAAAAACACTAAGGAGGAGTTGAATTGTATTTATTGCAACATCCAAGAATGCTTTTGCTGTCATTTTCTTTTTTTGGTGTATCATCTTAAGGTAGAGAATATGATAGAGATCTCCGGTTTGAGTTATTTTGTTTATTGTTTTAGGCTTATTTAAATCAAGATATAAACTTTGTATCCCATTTATTGGGGGTGGGATTGTTATTAATTTATTCTACAGCCTCATGTGAAAGAGATCTACCAGATCGGCGTAAAGGATAATGTTAGACTTCTACGTATTTATCGTTATGAAATTATCGCTTGCATATGAATCTAATGCATTATAAACATTTTTCTTATTACCTACTATATTTAATCTTTGTTTATAAATGTTAAATTCTTAGATAACGTTACTTTTTCGAAATAAGGTTAATTTATTGAACGAAGGTGAACTTAATAGACCTCGGAACATGCCTGGTTGTTAATCTAGCTTGGCTTCAGTTTTCAGAACATAGCATAGATAATGTTTGTTTATCTATGATATCAGGTTTAGGAATTAAAGGCTATTCTCTTGTATCTCATATTCTTATGTATCCATTAAATAACCTATTTATTTAGTAATTAAAATGATACGCTATCCTCTCTAGGAAGCTATAGCCATAATTTAACCACCAAAGAACTAAAAAATTATTTCATACTTACTTGGATGAAGGACTTTTTGCGCCTTGCTGTGGCTAGCGCAAAACGAACTGTATAATTTGAAATGATTTACATAATATAAAAATGCGCTGCCGACTGAAAATAGTACGTTCTGGAACAAAATAATAAAAATAAAATGTTAAATATTTTATTCTGAATTAAATTATTCAAGCAATTTAAAACAAACGCCACGACAGCTAGGCAGTGTGACCCATTAATTTTTTTCCCCGGTTTTCTGAATTTAATTAAAATGAATTTTTGGTTAAATTAATATATACAGAGTTTTGGTGGTAACAGCCTTTAGGATTTAATGGTGTCACTTATTTCGTGAAAAGGCATTTGCAAAAATGTGTATTCATAAATCCGTTGCAAATTTTCTTCACTTATTGGGTGATTTAGTGTATTTTAAATTTAATGGGACTGAAAAGTTAGGAGCTTAGATTCGTTGGATTATTATATTTATCACATTGCATGCATTTTAGTTTTGCTCCAACAAAAAATTATTTATTTACCGACGGGCGAACGTCCATTATATTTAGAAAAACGATAATAGTTCAAATCAAAGTAACAAATTAAGCAAAATTAAAGGACAAACTTAAACTTAAAAGAGATGCTTTGCGGATGTCAGGAAAGTACTTCTTGAGGCAAAAAAATCTAAAATTGGTGCGCTATTATTCACCATTCTCACCCAACGAGACAGAATAGAAAATAAGCGTAACTAGCTGATGAAAGAAACGTCTTGTTCGCATCGACAGAAGAAGAATATGTCTCAAAAGATCAGGACACTTATTATTTACATTAATGCTTATAATATCGTAGAGCAAAACTAGGTCGTGTGCTTGACGTCGTTAAACCAGCGGCAGCGTGTCAATACCAAGATGCGCCTCCAAATCTGCATGTAATTCCAAACAATCTTCTAATATAAAGTTTATATGCAGCTTATAAGCCAGCTATCTCAAACATTTGAGCTGTACCTGTTCAATCTTCAAAATATTAATAGCATAATTTGGTGAAGAAACTGCTGAAGTGAATTTCAAACAATAAGGCCTAACCAAACTTGTGTATAACAGCTCAAGTGAATAAACATTCGTGAAAGCTCGTGAACATCGCTTAACAAAACCGAGAACTTGAAACCATTTGATGAAAAGTGCGGAACAAAGCTCAAACAATAATTTAAGCTCTCGTTTTCCTCAGGAAATAGTCGACTCATTTGGCACTTATTGACCGATATGATATTATGAGAGCTGCGAAACAACTTAAGCCTAGGCTTACAGCAGGTGATAATAGCATTCCATATTTTTTGTCCAGGACTATATTGGAGCCTTGTTTGTTCCTTTATTGCACTTATGCCGAATAATCTTTTCCTGCTGCAGATTCCCTAATGTCTGGTAGACAAGGCAAGAGTCACAACCTTATTGAAAACTTCTCAAATCGGTTTGCAGTATTCATCAGTTATTGTGATTTATATTTCGACGAGTTGGGAGTGTTCTGGAGGAGGAGGAAAGCGAATTTATGACGGAACGATCTTGTATAACAAACCTCGCTGCCTTATCGCATCAAACCTATATCGCTATTGAAAGTCAGACTCAGGTTGATGTAATACTGATTTCCAGAAGGCTTTTAATCGCATTCATCACTACGTATTGTTGTCTGAATGATGATGATGATGATTGGCATATCGGAGTCCCTAGTCAATTTATTTAAATCAAGTCTTGTGGGAAGAGTGCAGTTGAATACGAGGGCTTTAGATGATACGAGTCTGTTGCTACAGGGATCAAATCTTGGCCCGTTATCATATTTACCATTTTAATAGATAAATTTATCAAAAAACAAAAACCTTAAGAGTAGGCTCGCTTTTGCAGAGGACCTCAAGCTTTATTCTGTCATCAGATCTGTGAGAGTTTGTGTGTGTTGATTGTGGATCATATTTCGTTATCTAGTTCTGAGCCGTGTGAATGAAGTTAGAGATTGTGATGTCCCTTTGGTGCTAGATTTACATTTGTCCCTAACACTACCTCTGTTCTATGAGCTTTTTGTCGTGCAATTGTAAAGATTTTAACAATGCATCTACTGTGAAGTTGTTATATTACGCTTTTATCCGCAGCAAGCTAGAGTTATATGTTAAACCTTCTACTACTGTCACATCAAAAGCTTAGAATCAGTACAAAGATGCTTGAAGTACTTGGTTTTTAACCAGGATTAAACTTATCCAGTCAGAGGTACAAATCATCGTAGTTTGTTGGATTGATTTTGTATGCTTCCGCTTAGTCAAGGTAGAAAGATTAATTAATTTTCTACGCTAAAGAAAAAATTACTGATTTTCTCATATTTTGTTCTGCTAGAAGTTACTTTTCTTCTTCCACATGCATAAGGCTCATTTTCATCAGTATTCTGATGTTTGTGAAATGTTAAAAAAGAGAGGAGTCATCAGGATAAGTTTAGCAAAAATATTTGGATAGAAGTTCTTGAAAATTATCTGCTTGAACCTGGTTGCTTTGCCTGATCGTCTGAATGCGAACGACTCACATAATCTAAGCTCCAGAAAATGTAAAAGGAAAATAATAGTCGCCATATTACTCACTGCAAAATGTTCACAGAAATGTCTTAGAGAAATATCATCTTGCTTCGAGATAATGCTTAGGGTCACACTAATGGTTGAATAAATTAATAATTGAATTCGCTAAACTTTGAAACAACACAGCTCCTAAAAATTTATTCATATTTCTTCGCGTAAATAATATTCTGGGTGGATACGACGTTTTTTACTATAGTCCTTATTCTTAAGAATCTTAACCTGGTTAAAAATAACATTTTAAATTATTGACCTCCACATCTACTCAAAGAGTTCACAATATTTGAATAAATAAACTATCGAATGAAAACGGGAAATCTGTTTTGCTAAAAATTTAACCCATACAAAAATGCATTGATTGTTAAGTGGAGAATAAGCGAATCATATTTACAAAATTTTAAAAGCAAAATAATTGTTCCAAACAAATTTGTGTGTTTAATGAATTTTCACTTTCATACCTCAGTCAGACAGCAGGTCATATTACCTTTCAACAGCAGTATTTTACATATATACATTATTTGATTTTTATTTATGAATGTTACCTTAAATTGACTGCTGTATTCAAATTTATGGAAATCCGGCTCTAAATCCAGTGCCTCTTCCAGATTCTGCAAAAACTCCCGTTGGAATGTAACGATTTCGTTAATGTTACCAAATAGAGCGTTGATTTCTGCATTTGACAGAAATGTTTCTTTTTTCAACGGTTGTAAATAATTTTCCAGTAAATTATTCAAATGCTGAAAGGTAGAAAAGCAATGACAAAATCTGTTTCTATTAATATAAAGCAATTGACATGGAGAAATAATTTTATTACAAGCTATTTTTATTTTATTTGTATTTAAAGCAGTCGCAGAATCTTTTGAACTCTTGAAAAGATTGCGATATCTCAGGTGGATGCATTATTAAAATTTCTGTGATCCAAAAAGAAAGTCTCAACTGTTGCATGTCTTTAGACAAAAATAAAAATTAATTATACCTACTTTCGACCACAATAATAATTATCTACACTCATCACACCTAAATATCAACGCAAAAAGGAAAATTACTTGATGAAAATATTTTTCTTTTACATAAAAGGATTATGGTGCAGAATAGTAATCTGCCGTCTTTTAATGCGACAAATGAAAATATCTCGGCAAAAGGCTAAAAGACTATTCTTGTTCATCATTATTTGTGAGAAACTTTGTGAATGCCGTGAAATCGTTTCTAGGTCAGGCTTTCTGCTAACTTTTCGCTATATTATTTCGTAGTGTCAACTATGGTTTTCAATTATTCTCGGCACATTCTGCGTGTCATTATGGTTAATTTAAATTTAAAGATGTGACAAGCTAAAATATGTAACATTTCTGCACAAAAAATATATTTAATACAACAGGATGTTTTTGGCGACATCTAGTGTAAGCAGGCAATATGCCCGGTGAAACATGGTTCACAAAAGATGGCCGGACGAGACGCAACAACTCCAACATATCCTATTGCCAACACTAGATGCGTCCGAATTCCCTGACATGAGGCTTTATTTGTGAATTGCTTGTTACATAAAGTAACAAGAGCCTCAGTTATGTTGGAAATTTGTGTCACACTGCCTGTCTGTGAAGGCTTGGTAGTGTGAAACAAATTTTAACATAACTGAGGGTCTTGTTACTTTATGTAACAAGCAATTCGTAAATAAAAATCTATTTCTAATGCTATCTTAAACTTTTAGGTTATGTTGACAACTTAACCATTAGGGGACCTTCGCTAGCAATTCTGACAGCAGTCATGGAAATACTGTTAGGATCTAAATGAAGTGGTACTGATGACGATGCTAGGGCTCAAAACAGTGGCAACAAAAACTGAAGATTCACATGAAGGCTACAATTAGAGTACAACAATCAGTTCTGATGATTCAGTGAAGATTGCAGCTAAACATCCTGAGAAAAGTCATGAAATTACTGTTATGTCTAATGCCCTTACTGCAGCTCTAACTGATGAGGCTCTAATGACAAAGCTAGGGGTCGGAACAGTGGTAAATAAACTATACTAGAGTTTGTGTTATGTCGCGTTGTCAGTGGGAAAACGCAGTCCGAAAACTGCTTTATGAAACGTAGCACGAAGGCTAGAATTAGAGCGTCACAGAAGATCCAATGAAGATATTAGCGAAAGATATCACAGGTCGTGGAATATAATATATACTATACAGAATCTAAACATGTATATTGGACGTAACGAATTAAAATCGAAGCTTTAGTAAATTTTCTGTAGAAGCTTCTATGCAAAATTTTTTATAACTCAACAATGTAACCATTCATAATTGTTCTAATAAGTAACTTACTTTAACATAAGCTCGTTCTGTATCTACCAATTCAAGTACAACTTTTCTTAATTTTTCAGCATCGGAAAGTTGTCGGGAAGGTGTTAAGCTAACCTGAAACAAATCAGCAACAATAGTATACCAAAAATCTCATAGTCTTGGAGAAACTATATTCTGTCACTTTTACTTTTGTGTTGTCAGTTTATAATACAACACAAGTAGTCAATAGACTTAGTTCCAGTCCTCAAGGCATTGCCTAGTTTTGGACTCGCAACCTTACGATTACGAAGACTTAACGTTGCCACATTGACCAACTGGTATACTATGATTATTGTAATTATACTATGATTGTTTTATTTAAATTGTCATTAGATGCAAGAGGCACAGAACCTAGATGGTAACAACGGTAAAATAGATACCGATATTCGAATGCCAAATTTGTCAACTTGTGTCATTTAAAAACGATTCTGCCAGATTTAGTTCAAGTGAATAATATTAAAACAAAAATACTGAAGTTTCTAATCATATTCTATGTGTAAGTATATTGTGCAGTGTGTGGGTTTTTCTCAAAAAAAAAAAAAAACTGGCAGCAGAGCATATCTTGGACCTTGCCAGTTAGTACTCGTATGTTGTTTAGGCGAGTAGATTTCCATAAGAAGCACAAACATCTTTTTTATTTTCTAATAACTTTACTTTCATCAAAAAGTTGACGATTTGCGAACTATTTTAAAAATGATTCCTTTCAAAGGAGCGTCAACAAAAGCAAAGATTAATGTACATTAATCTTTGACAAAAGTAAACGTTTTGATTTTGACAAAATCTTCACGGACCTGAACTCTGTTTCCGTTGGAGATTAGGAGTGACTAAGAGCTATCACATTTTATTATAGTTGAAGTGATTGAACACAATGTTTACAGGAAAGTTGAAAAGCTGTTCCAAGCTTTTACAAAGAATGCATGTACAAAATAATCTTATAATACTCGTATATATAATAATATTATTGTAAACAACAAAAATATACTTAAATATACTTCTGTTTGCATTTTTTGTTATCGAACATCAGAGATTGAATTGAAATGGGTCCCTGTTTTGTCATTACAGCTGAGAGCACTTGAGTGTTTATGTACGACCCGAAAATTTAACTACAGGGTATGGAAAGGCATACTTCAACTCTTTCAAGCCACGCAACAACAAGAACCAGTAACCAAAACACTAACGGCATGCTGATATGCTTCATTGAGAGAGATATATATATATATATATAAATTCCTGTGAAAGACAACAGATATGACCAGTCAAAGGATTTTTACTTTTCTGAACAGACACTTTAATCGTCAGAGTTTTTCATCAATAGGAAATTGAAAATTCATCTTAAGGACCACTCGAAAACATTCGCATGGCTGTATATGTTCCGCAATGCTATGAATATTGCTAACACTGTTTCCTGTGCTTTGACGCTCTATAATGAAGATATTTTGAGGAAGACAATCTAAAAAGGAATCGAATAAAGAAAATAAATCAGTCCCATTAAGGAGTTCGCACTAAGTTTGCTAATAATGGGGTAGTGGATTAGAGGACAATGTAAAATTCCCTAAATAAGTTTTCCTCATTTATTTGGGCGTTCCCATTTACCTCTAAAACTGATTAAAGTAAGACAACTCAAAAAGTATTTGATAACGCATAAAATACTCTATAAGTTTGATGTTATAATACTTATGGGGTAAAATATGCTGATCATCACTAGCGGATGTGAGCCATGTTGTATTTCGCCCATAAATAATCAAACTTAGAATTAAATGAGCATTTCAAGTTTTGATTTATAATTAATATAGAGCGATAAGGTTATGTCGAGATATTGGCAACAAAATAGAGTTGAGTGTCCTAATCGGGTCAAAGTCCACATTACTTTGGAACAATTTGGAAGAAACAATAAGAACCATCAATGCTCTTTAAACTAGATTTGTAATCCATATTTAAAACAAAATAAGATTTCAGTACATGCTTAAGAACATTTCATCAATTTGATAGTAAGCATTTTCTTCAGGTATTCTCTCCATTTTTAATTATCCTTGTACACAAGTCTTCTAACTTATTGAGTAGTTTTTGTTGTGTAAACTTTAATTTTTAAATATCCCAATAGGAAATAAACTGGTGATGTCTATACTTTGGAATATAGTTTAGAAGCTCGATAATATAGATGCTTTAGAAACTTTTAATCATGTCGAATCATTTATGCTAACAATGTTGTAAATATTATGACTTGACTTATATTTAGTTTATATATCTGAAAAAGTTTGAATTCTCACTGAGCTTACATTATTTCCTGTTGGACTTGGTTGTTTCCTTGTCTCCACTGGCGATCTACAAAAACCAGTAACTTGTTCAGCAGTTTTGAGCAAATTTTCAATTTCAAATGAGTTCGTTCTCGATGACACCTTAATGCCTGAGTCTGTTATGGAAGATGGTGGATTGTCTAATTCTGTGGAGTATCTATCTTTACCTGTAACAAACATACACAATTAGTGATATAATTTCCCCTAAACTTCACATTTTGTTGTTAGTAGCCCATAAACTATATTTTCTCAATACGAACTAGGTTAAGAAAAAGCTCAAAGTATTATATTTATAAATATATCTGACCTGGAGCAGGTACTATAAGGCCCGATATCATCTCCTCACTGATTACTGGCGGTTCTGAAGGTGGTGGTGGACACACTAAACTGTCAATAATATCATCTGTGGCACGCAAAATGCCTGCTAAATCTGGTGGTTCTGTACGTGATGATCGCATCATCATACACAACGATAGTTCTTCTTGAAGAACACTCTCTAAATACATCATGTCCAAATCGGACACAATAGCACCGTTTATTACCATGATTTCATCACCCTTGATAATTCCTTGAAAATACAAAACATAAATAGTTCGTATTATTACTAGTATTAAAATAAAGCTTATTTTTAAATTCATATTTTAACCCCACATGTTTATGAGGGACCTAGGTAATTGTTTTATAAAATCACATTAAACTTAACCTTAAATTGGAGGATGCTGCGACTATTAGGTCATTCAATAATGATTCAATGATGAAGTAATCGAGGCGAGAAAGAGAGATCGGACTATAAAAGTGGTATCGAAAAGTTGGAAAATCGCTGTACTCGTTGTATTGCCCTCGAAGGCAACTATGTTGAATAATAAAATAGAGTTTTGTCAAAATTATGTTACGGATTTATTGAATGTAAAAAATCGTCTAAGCTCTAAAACTGGCGCTGTGAGGTAAAATGGGAAGTTTGATATTCAATATTCACTTTCTTCTCGTAATAACCTGAATTTTTAAGGGTTGAGTTGACCTTTTTTTTTAAATAAAATAATGAAAAACAGGAGAGTGCTACAACTTTGAGCAAATATCGTTATCAAAATACGTATTTGACATATATTTTTACTTTTAACAAATAATTAGGAAGCATTGAAAAAGAATGCACAGTGTTTTAAAAGAACTTTTAGGAAACTTGCACCGTAGTTCAGAAAATATATTTAATTAGATAACGCGATTCGTTTAGCAACTTTTTTGTCTCTATACAAGTTTCTCTCGAAAATTAACCGTTATCAAATAAAAAAATAGATGTATCGCATGCTTAGATGGAAAACCCACAGTTTTTGCAACAGCCTGTAAGTATAGTGAATTTCTATAACCAAAATTATTTAGAAATTGTTTTTATATTGTATGGTTGTGATGTGCATAGTACTGCAGAAATTAATTCCTTATTTCTATAATTTTATTTATATTATAAAATTCCTTGAATTGTATACTTTTGTGTACTAAATAAATAGAAATAACAAGGTCCAAACTTTATTTTAACATCTAAATAGAGAAAAATATTTAAACCGAAGTTATTATGTTTTATTACCTACTGCATAAAAGTTCAAAGCCCAATTATTGTCCAATTAAACTGGAGTCATATCCTGTCTGCTAGTTTTATGCAATATAAAATTAACTTTAATTGCTAGTGGTGCGAGTTTATTTAAAAGAATTTATTTATTTAAAAGAATTTATTTGTAGTTAATATTTCCGAATCATTAAATTTAAATTTTCACTTAAAAATCATGCTATAATCATAGTTTGCTATCAGAATGCTTGTACAGTTATGCAGAAAAAAGTTAGTAAGTACCTTGTTAATGGATAAAATGGACTGCAAGTAGCACTTATTAGTTGGTGTACCAAATAGGCATCCGATTCTTATTTTTTACTCTAAGTAACTAAGTAGTATGTACAAATTTTCCCTAGTAATACCACAAAAGGTTAAATTATTTCCCGAAATTTTTATTTATAAAATTATTGATGATAATCGAAAAGAAATTAACCTCTTGGTATTCGCTAAGAAAATTCTACACCAAATTGTGTTTAAAGCAAAATAAATAATGTTTGAGAGCCATATATTTTTTTAATATCGACCGTAGATGCTAAAAAATACCATTTCAATATTTAGCAATGTTTTTAAACGGTTATGTCACAATACTTAAATATAGCCGCGAAAAATATTTCCGGAATTTTTTTTGGTTGCTATGGTAAGGTGTCAAAATTAAGGCATCTTATTGATTGAAAAAAGGTGTGAAATTTTCAGCATAATCAGCCTGACAACTATCAAGATAATATTTATATTCAAATATATCATTTTAATTTTGACACCTTGTATCATGGTTATTATTGATTTTGGTACCAAGGGAATTCTAGATAAATCATAATATTTTCATGTGAGTTATAATAATGAGATATTCATTACGGACCACCCGAAAAATAATATGAATATAAATAATATATATAGTTCTGATCACTTCCGATCCAATTTAGCAAATTCCATAATTTATTTTCGATGTTATATACGAGAGAAGAAATACCAAAAGCCATTTATTATATTATGTGCTTTTCTACATAGTATTGTGATATCGAAATATTTTTTAGTCATCATTGTATTTAGCCATCAAGTTTTCGTTGCTCCCTGGAGAGCTATTTTTAAGCCTAGAAGAAATCAAAAATTAATTTTGGAGGCTGTAGCATTAACGGAGCCCATTTCCCCCACATGTTCATTGGAAGAAAAGTCCTATTTAGATTTTCAAAAGCAGTTTGTAAAATAAGTTTAAAAGACCCTACATTAGTCAAACATTACCTCTTAACACGTTGAATGCCGAATGTATCCAACATGAATAGAAGCACAATGTTTCAAGGAATACACGTATCCACCTCGGATACAAACTGGTTTTTATATTTCTAGCCGTATGTATCCGTGTTAGATGCAGGCTTTGCACGTATTATTATGGGAGCTTTTATATAGTGGCCTGGAGAATCCAAAAACTGCTTGGCCTGCGGATTTTGTTTCTGTTTTTTTTTTTGCTAGAGCGGAATTTATAAGTGGTTTATTTAAAAAAATATTGCAAAACGATCAAACTAAAAAGGAACACGTAGTCCTAAGTAGGAGTTTCAAGCACCAAAACATTCGTAGACTTCAAAAAAACTCTATAAGCAACAATATTTTTCACACGGGACGTGATCTGATTTAATGTAATTAAAAATTAAAATTGAATGAATGAATTAAATGATGGAAATTAAAATTAAATTTAGTTTCCATCACTTTTTTTTTGTAACAGTTTAAATATGGACATCTTTTTCTGCCAGAACCTTGACTTTCTTCTAAATAATCTTGTGCCGCAGCTTGCAGATTCGCTTCAGTAGGTGGAATACGTTGCGTGTATATCCAACGTCGATACATTTTTAAAACCATGTTTCTAGAGAATCTAAATTTTTCTTACATAATTTTTGTTGTATTTTGACTTTAACAAAATAATATTTTATTAGACAATTCCGAAAAAAAAAATTACCATTGGAGCCAAATTTTTTGCTTCCATTGTGGCACTGAACGTGTTAAATAAGGCCTAATCAAAAGGTTGAAACGATTGACTGTTTTCTATTATACAAACATGCGTTTTTATACACGGTTTTCACTGTTGAAGTGTGAAGAAAAAATACTCTATTTTGAATAGGAAATCTAAAAATATAATACTATGTAGCGTGTATAGTATAGATTCGATTGACCTGCTGAAGTAACCAAATTTTCAAAGTAATCCTGTCTCTCGTTTTCCACAAACCTCTAATCTACCATCGACTGTGAAACAGCGTGTATATAAAAATCATACTTACCATTTTGCATTGCTACACTCTTATCTTCCACACGACTAACGTAACAACAAAGCTCATCTTGCCGATCAGCATTTTCTACTAATTCAGCCTCCACACTAAAGCCCCACATTTGCTCTAATGTGCTTCTTGATAACTCCACCTGATACAAAATTTTCGCACATACTTCTACAACTTCGTGTGTATGTAACTGAAAATAACAAACATGTTCCCTTTCAATTTAAATTAAAATTTTCAGCTTCCTTCGATACGAACGCAATATATTATATTATGTAATGTTGAAAATTAGAGTTTCTAATATCAATTTAACTTCATGTTGTTAGAAATAGCTACTTAAAGTTATACACAGGCTCCGGAGACAGAAATAAAGTCCTTTCCTATGGACTGAATCAATTTCGCACAGACGCAAAAAAGAACGGTCGGTGCACCCTTCGTTAGCAGCTCAATATTTAGGAATTGATCCTTGTCTAAAATGGGATTTAAACATTTTTCATCTAATTCAAAAGTTGCGGCTATGTTAACTAAACCAATTCTTGGGGTGACTGAATTACAAAAAATAACTTCGTTCAGTCAATATTAAGTTCTGAAAATACCGTGAGTTCCACCGGGAAGGGATTCGATCGATTATGGAGAAACTACACGGTAGAACAATCTGAAAATCTGGTGTAGTACTTAGGTCGACGGGACCAATTCGGCTAAAATGTTAGCTTGAAAACATTTTAGCCGAATTGGCCCCATCGACCTAAGTACTACACCAGATTTTCAGATTGTTCCACAGTGTAGTTTCTCCATAATCGATCGAATCCCTTCCCGGTGTTACACCCGGTATACGTTTGGTAGGAGTTTATGCATTCTCCTTAAAACCATTACAAATTATTCAAACAAGAATTTTAAAAGTTATGTATGGACTGAATCTTCCACATGATTAACATAACAACAAAGTTCATCTTATCGATCAGCAGTTTCTAGGTACTAATTCAGCCTGCACAATTGTGCTTCGTGATAACTCCACCTGCTACAAAACTTTCCCACATATACTTTTAATACTTCGTGTGTATGTAACTGAAAATAACAAGCATGTTTACTTTCAATTTAAATTAAATTTTTCAGCTTCCTTCTCTACGAAGGAATATTGAAAATTAGAGTTTATAATAAATATCAATTTAACTTCATGCTTATTAGACATTCAAATAGGTACTTAAAGTTATATAGAGCCTCCGGAGAAAGAAAGAATGTGTTTTCTTAGGCTTCGCTGCACTGAAGAAAAATCAAATATGCACGACACGTGGCGCCCAACGAGGGAAAATCGGTAAATCTCATGTAGACGGTGTACAGGATCCGATGTTATCGCCAGTATCTCGATTGCTATTAAAGTTAGAAGATTATGTGCGTTTTTTCTTTTTATAAATAATAGTAGTAGTGCTACTACTAAGAAGTTATTACGACCTCCCAATTATGATTTATTAAAATGATTGAGTGTCTTTAATTGTATTCTTTGGTAGTTTTACTCGCTTAGGTGAGTTTTTGCCAGTTTTCCTATATATTTTCCTTTTTCTCTTCTGCCTTTAAGCTGACGTTTAGGTATTTTATTATATTTTAGGCTGATGATGAATGTGTAAGCGAAACTAGTTCCTGCTTTTGTTGTTTCTCATTATATGTGGATTTGACTTTGAGTTTTACGTGTTTTATTTTTAAAATATATTATTATATGTGACTTTTTTATTTATTTTACTTATTAGACATTTGCCTTTGAGAGGTACTCTATTTTACAAGATTAATTTGCTCAAAAAAAAAAAAAAACTGTCAGCAATACTTTGCACTGGATGAAAAAGTTTCCATATAATAAAAGTTTGAAAAATGTTTAGGAGGCAACTATGTCGTAAAAGTTTCGTCAATGTGTCGTAAAACTTTTGTTATGAAACCTGACAATTCAATTAATCTTAAGTTATAAAAGGAATTCGATTGGAAAACGATGTAAAATATGTGGCATTTCATTAGTTTTTAGTTTCAAGCAAAATCAATTAATTGGGGTTTTGGCAGAAGTTAGAATTTTGGCACACGTATTAGGTATATCAATATATGGGTAAAATTTTCTAGTAAACGTTATCCTTTATGATAAAAAAGATGATAGATATACAGTTTCAGACGTTCATAAACTTCATCAATGACTTTACTATAACCACAGTATAATAAATAATACAGTATTCTGACTTTCCCCTTGCGAGCCGTTCTGCGCATTTCGTCGCGCATGCCGCCATTATGGGTTACAACGTCACAATAATCACATAGACGTAGATAAGTACCGTTCACTCCTGTGTTCAATATATAGTTCATTGTCGGCGTGGACGAGATAAATAAATATTGTGCTTAAATCTAATTCTGTGTTTTGTGTTTTTGGTATAGTGTTCGTGAGAATTAAAAGGATTTTATTTTTATTAACGTGTCTTGGGATTCATACAATGAACAATCATGGAGGACATGTGTGTGTTGCAAAATGTTGTCCCAATAAGCGGTACACTAGCTCTAAACATTTTTTTGCTTCCCCATAGATCCTGTTAAGTGAGTAATAGGTAAAAATAAAGATGAATACTAGATAATTTTACGTTTATAGCAACTATTTGTATAACCGTCAAATTTATATTACGAAATGGCAGTATCTAATATGTTTTTAAACTAAATGAAAGTAAAACATAAACACAAGTTGTCTCGTAGCAAGGTAGCATGATAACGCAATCAGCTAGAGGTTATATTATTGACAATATATATATGGCCCTTGTTTCACTAAAATTGCTGAGAACAGGATTCAGTTGATGCAGAATTGAGGCACACGGCTTGTATGTGGAATTCGTAGGGGTGAAAGAGACTAGCAATAAGATTAAGGAAATCGGCTGGTTAAGAATGAAACAACGTCGGATTTTCATTCACTAATTTTGATTAATAAAAAATCATCAGATGGAAATAGGCGGAATACTTATATGAGAGATTGCAGTTCCGGGGATCGGTGTATGATGTGAATATTCCTTACGCCACCGCTAGACTCAACATCAATCTCCGAGCGGTCATTTTCCTATACGGTTTCAAAATATTACAACGCTCTACCGGAGAATATAAAAAGTTTAAAGGGGTTTTCGTTTAAGAGCGCTGTCTGACACGTAATAGAACAAATTAATTTGTAAACATAAGCTAACTACTTAATTTGGCCAGCGATGTAAAACTATTTTCAGATAGGTTTAAGTTAAAATATAAGTTACGTTTAGGTTAAGTTAGGAAGCACTGCTTCAACTTTTATAAAAATGTCTTTTTTACTAATAAAGTCTGTATTATTGTTGTGTTTATTATTATTAAAAATCACCCAATCATGTCAACATTTAACTGATACCACCACTCAAGGCTGTTTTCAATCACTATGACACACCACAAATATTTCTGAAATTGACAGCGATATTATTATGTACTTAAATATTTTTACAAAAATGAAAATACACTACTGTGGTTAGAAACCGAAAACTATAATTATTCTTAGTCAGGATCTGACTTGTAACCCAAAATGGCGGCGTCTTACGTCACAGTTTATTTCAAAGTGCCAACGTGGAGTCGGAATGCTGTACTTATTAATGCTGTGCTATAACTGAACACAATCATAATTATTTTCGATCAAAAAAGTTTTGTTACTTGGTTACCAAAGCACAGTAATATTAATTTCGGTATGAATTTGACAATAATGCAGAGTTGTGCATAGTTTACCTAGCCATAGTGGGTATTCGTACATCGCATATTGCGACAACAAAGCACTATTTTAGGAAAACATGTTTACAATAATATTGTCAGGCCAAAAGTACAAAATGAGACACAAATGTTTTATCATATGTTGGAAAATCTTATTTGACTATCACATTCTTCGCTATACAGGGTGTTGAACTGCCACTGTATGCAAAGTAGCACACAATAAACATTAAATTAATATTGAACTTTTTATGAGAATAATTTGTAGACTTACACACAACATGGTCACGTCTAGTAAAAAATCGATTACTTCAGAAAATTTAACTTGCTATCGGCAAAATCTGTATGTCTTTAAGTTCTTCTAATATCTTTTGTTATATAGATATGAGAAAGACAAATTGATTTTGTAGAACATGTCGAATAAAAAACCCGCCTTAATCTGAAATAAAAAAAATCTGTACTTGTGTTTTTGTACGATTCTTCAGTTCAAGAAACTATAAATGTTGACCAAATTTTCTATAGAGTGTGCATTAAGAAGTAATTTCAGTATTTTAAAGTTTCTTTAATTGCCAGAAGTTTGAATGTTAAATAATTTGTTTAGGAGGATAATAATTTAATGTTCAAGAAGAAAATAGATAAAAATAGTAAACGCATATCACTTACGTAAGTTTCTATTAGATCGCTTCTATGGGGCACAAAATAATTGTGATCTTCCATTTCTCTACGTTTTTTTACCCTAATAAAATGTTCAGTAGGATTCAGGTTTTTTCGTCCACACGCGCTTGCTAGAAATTCCTCGACTGACATTGACTCTCGCACATAAACAGTCGCTGCAACACCATCTGGAAGCGATACTTTAACTGTTTTCTCGCCTTCGTCTCTGGAGTTAATCTGGAAAATTGAACAAACATTAGTATTAGCCTATTAGGTACCTTATATTGTGAAAGGTTTTATAATTATTGTTATGCTATTTTGAAGAAATGGCGTGGAGCTACATAATTAATCCTTATAATTCTGATCGTGCTGTCTTTGTCGTCGAGAATCTGCAAAAAAATGACCGCTATCTATGTGACTTAACTTAAAGCTGCGCCGAAGGTCTGTCTATATGGAAAATTTGTTTTTTGCTGCATCCCAACGGGTACTTTTTAAGGGGATTTAATGCGGCCACACTATTTTATGAATTAATTTAATTACATCTGCAAAAGCTCATTTTGTGTGCGACGCAGAGGGAGATATCAACTATTTCCCATCCATCAGTTATTGAAAAATATATGATCACATCCACCCATCTGACGGCTCTCATGACACGGTCACTTTAGGTTATTATCACTTTTTCAGTAATATTACTTCAAATACACAATGACAACTTCTAAATTGACTACAACTATATGGAATAACCATTTTATAACACTACAATATACAACATGTTGATAGAAATTGATCTTAAACATAACAATAATGCCGAAAACTCTTAGGCTATTAATGTAAACAAAGAAAATAATAATAAACTATTTGACACAAGCAATTTGTCTGTCGTTAGAAAAAACATCTTACCAAAACCAAATTATGACTTGAACTAGAAGTGTCAACTAAACTAAAATAAGTGACACCAACGTTAGAAAAAAATACTGCCAAATTATGACAAACCAACGAACCATGATAGAGAGATATGGTAGTCCTAAAATTAACGTCCGCCGCTATTAACGTTAAAGTTAATTTAACACCAACGATTTTCAAATAGAAAGATGTGGTAGTTCTAAAAAATAACGTCACCTATAATGATAATCATATTATAGGCAGCCATTTTTAGACTAGCAGATTTAAAATACCTATCTAATATATTTATAGTAGGTATTTAGTATAAAATTTTATAAGGTTATTGAAATTGACAAGTGGATTTATTATTTAAATTAAGTATTTATCAGATTATAACAACATTAATTAATAAGCAGCATGTACAGGGTGATGCAAAAAAAACATTAATTAGCCCACATTTAACAAATTTTCTACATTGCAATCGAATAAATTTTAAATGTTTAGAAATTTTTAGCATACACTTTAAATTTATATACGAGGTGAATCAAAAATATATTTGTTTATTTTTTTAAGGTCAAAAAAGTAATATTTTGAATAATCTTTTGATTTAGATTTGAATTCATGATTTCTTTAGCGTGTGACTATAAGCTCGTAGAGGTGATCTACGGGGTAACTCAAAAATGTTTCAATTTGTCTTCAATATTTTTAGGAGATATATAGATTTTTGAATTTTTTTTATAACCCTCAATGACTTTTGTCATAGATAAAACTACCACAAAACGACTGGGAAATCACGCAGTGATTTCTTGTTATAGAATAAAATCTGTCTGCTGTCTTCTATTCAAACCTAATTCAAATACAATAATGTTGATCAGATTATTTAGAAGGGAAAGGGCTTTGCTAATACAGGTATTTTTAATTCATAAAACTTAAAAGCAACCCTAACATAAATTATTAACAGACATTAATATTTCGTTTATTGCTGGAGCGCCCAATTTTTATAAATCCCATATATTTTTTTTTCATATTTATCGCCAAGAATAATTTATTCAAAGTACATTTAAATTTTGTAGTGTCAGAAAAGCTCTGCAGTATACATAAAATATGGCACCCTTTTCCTGCCTCATATATATCAGGACTTTTAAAAGGGGAGAGCGCGCCGCCGTTGAAAACAGAGTAAGCTTACAAGGGATTTTGAAATTCTATGTTGTCTTCAACGACCAGAGCTTTATATGTATATTTTATATTTTTACATTCAAAGTGTTTGTATATGTACTAGAATGGATTATTTGTACTGTTTGTTTTTAGACTGATGATATTTTTGGAATATTTTATCAGGCCCTATAGCAGATATTTAAACATTGTAGAAAGTCTATTTGAATAAAGCACGTCTACTCCCCATTGTATAAAGGTTGGTATGAAATCAAAAACGTAACATTTAAATGAGTATAATATCTTCCCGTAATATTTGATCAAATATACAGAATGTGCCTTTTTGAGTATAAGAACCCATGTCCGTTAATTTTGCCCTAAGTCGCGCTACTGCCTTAAGACATATACCCCTGTATTCATCGTCGTTGTTTGCGATCTGCCATAGAGCTTTGCAGGTGGTGAGAATTATATAGCGGCTAACCAAAGCTCTGAAATTCATATGCTGCTTTCAGGGCGCCGCCAGATGAAATGACGTTGGCGAAAACAGGTATAGTTTATCCAAAGTTGATTTAAAATATATAAATTTAACGATTCTACCGGGGCTATCCGTTCCCATGCCTCTTTACATTATAAAAGGGCATCGAATGTAGCGTTATTTGATACATTTCTCCCTCGTATATAAGACGTATAATAAATCATGCCTGCCAAAGGATACCGACAGTAATAAAGATAACTACAGTGACTGAGAAAAGTATTGGGTTAATGATTAATCGAAAAATAAAGAGTTTGCAGATAAATATATAAATGAAACAAATAATTTTTGGCAACGTGCTATTTTCTCAGATTAATCTAAATATAATCGGATGGATATCATATGGCATGGCGAAGACTTAATGTGGAATTTAAACAAGAAAATTTGTGTCCGACAGTAAAAGACGGTGGCACAATATTGTAACTATGATTTGTTCAATAGTTTTTCTTAGATTAATAAAATGAAAGAAGATCTATCAAATTAGATAATAATTTTCAATAAAACCTCAAGTGGATGAAACTTTTTGCAGTCACTGTATACAGTGACAGTGTATACGACACGACCGGAACACGTTGGGAGGTTAAGCATGAAGATTTATATGTGCAAAGCCAGCGTCTTCTTTAAAATATTTATTATCAGTTAAGGTCGTTCTACGTTCTATAAAAAATGTGACTAAGTAAGTAAAATTTCTTGTTAGTTTATAATATCAGAAGCATATTATTATAAATGTAGCTACTTATATGCATAACAAGTATTAACAATAGTATTAATAATTATAGAGGTATGTTCCTTGCTGTTCGAACACGGACTAGGAGGAGAAAAAAAAACAGATGCAATTAGACGAAAAGCCGAAGCATGGGAAAAGCTATGTTTGGAATATAATTCATTTGCTAATAATACAAAGGTAAGTTTTGGAAGACCTTCTTAACATGTTTTTATCCGCATCCTGCACTATAAAGTAGCAGTATAATGTGGCGTTCGATCGGTAGTGGCTTCTCTTTTTCCTTCCTGTTGCTTATATGTGAATTTTGTAGTTTAATTTTGTTAAATTATCGCTCTATAATAGTAAGAATACCTTTTTCAGCCCACGGTAATTCAATTAAGGCGATGATGGGACAAAATAAAACAATATCTCAAAGAAGAACTAGCAGCTTCAAGGAGACGTTTAAAGGCAACTGCGAGAAGTTAAAAAAAAAACTATTTGGATGCTGCTGTCCCTCATTTGAGTTATCCTTTGACAGTGAAGATATTGTGGGCTGATAATTGCTTATCACTAGCGTTCTGCTTGCAGCGACTATTCTGTCAGTAGAACCAAAAAAAATATTGCCGATGAGAATGACGAAAAGAAAAAATAAGCACAAAAAATACCTTTTGCTGTACAAATAAAAAGACATGGTAGAAATGTTAATAAGTTTGACAATACATCCTGAGCACCCTATGTGTAAAAGAAGAATGAGTGAAGGATATTTCAACGTACTACTGTACGTAGAGCTGGATGTGCTCCTACTGCTTGAACTAATTTGTCGTCTTCTTCGACACTGAAATTCAAGAGACATTGTTTATTAGGTGCTTCACGAGAAAACCACTTTTGAATAAACGTTCGCGACTGATGATCATATCTGCTCGGAGAGCAGACGCCTGCGAGGAACGCTAGCGGCTATAGCGGTGGTCGCTCAAAGTAAAACAAAAAATACGAAATGCACATACGCGTTGCTCCGCAATGATCATCCCGGTACGATTGCTTTGCCCAAACTGAAAATATGCAGACAAAAGAACTGTACAAAATACGTATGCAAATTGAAGAAGACAATTTAAGAGCAGCAAAATTGAGAAGAAAGGCAGCCGAACTGCAGTTACGCGTATTTGAAACCGAGTTCGAAATTGTAAAGCTAAAACATGAAAAAAAAATTAAATAAATAACTTGATATAACAATTTTATAGATTAGATTGCTAGTAAGAAATTCAAAATATATGCAAATCTTAGTTAAATATACCTGCATCATTAGGTACTTTTCATCTGTAGCATGGTAAATGAATTTTTGAAGCTCTTCTTTGGTTAGGGTCTTTGATTTCATTGGGACAACAATAATCCACATTTTTCTTTTCAAAAATGCACCTAATATTTATATACAGTGCAAGATGGTGTAGAAGTAGACGCCTAATGATTCACTATAATAAATGTCATTGTCCATATCAACGTCGGTATCATAAAACATTTTGTCCACACGAGTTTAATCTATTCGGGTTTTTTTTCTGGATGTTCTACAATATACGCAATCAATTTTACTAAAGTTAATGCTGATCTTAAAACTTGTACGAAAGTTTTACAACTCTATAAATCGTGTAAATTATCTACTTCAAAAAGAAAACGGTAAAAGGGTTATATATTGCGGATTTTTGGGTTCGACAGGTAATTAATATACCCTTGGTTTCTCTGATAATCTCAATTCTGGTGATATGTAGCTAGTATGCAGAATCGAAAATATATTTGTAGAATTTGCCCAGAAAGACAAAACTGTATTAGTCAAAGATTTATAAAGTACGATAGTTTTCCCTACCGATAGAAAGTATTTGAGCATAATATGAAAATAAGAACATCAAATTATTAAAAAGAAAACAATTTAAATAAATGAAATGGAGGATTTACAAAAATTGGAAAGAACGAAAAAATATTGAGTCGATTGTTTACTCTGCGGTTGAAGTCACCTTTTATTCGGCATGAGGCTTAAGGCGAACCATACACGCACAGACAAAAATTGAGTATAAGAAAGGAGTGTTAAAATACGGTGTATTTCTGGTATTACTGCTTGATATTATTAGAGGTCAAACAACTAAGATTACCTTGGTTTCAATGTTATAATACCTACTTTTAGCTACACTTTCACCAGTTGAATTTTTTGGGATGAAAAGTGTTCCTACGATACGAATTTCTAATAGGCCATACCTGACCTTTATTTTTTGAGGCTATTGGCTGTGAAGTTTATGGAATAATTATGGCTTACTGTCATCTGAGTAACGGCAATTATGCTTATCCAAAAAAATGTCTGGATTTTCCATTAAACGCTGCGCTGGTTCTTCACAAATTTGCAGCCTTCTATAAGGATCATCCTAACTAACTTCCATGTCATAGAATAGCAACTTCCATGGTTTGTCTAATTTTTTACACTAGTTTTTTTACACAACTTGTCATGTCAATCTTCATCAAAGCTAAAAATATATTTTTTGTCGATTGCTTTTTTAATGCAGATAACTAGATCCCTGGATCTATTAGTTTTTGTCTAATAGTGTTTCATAATTTAGAGATACGATACGGTTTAGGTGATCCCGGGATGTAAAACCCAAATCATGTGGCGCCCTTAAAATAAATTGACTTTCCATCGTATGACCCTGCCCGTCTCCACTGTTAGCTGGCGGCCATCTCTAAGATCACCTGTCTTGGTAATCTCATTCGGAGTTCGGGATATAACATAGCCTTCCTGACGCAATAATACTTAAAGCCCGAATATTTTCAAATATATAGAAAAGTCGTCACAAGGATTTTTTACACTAGTTATCTGCATTAAAAAAGCAATCGATAAAAAACATATTTTTAGCTTTCATAAAAATTGACATGACAAGTTGCATGTCAAACTTTATCAAAGCTAAAATATATTTTTATCGATTGCTTTTTTAATGCAGATAACTAGATCCCTGGATCTATTAGTTTGTGTCTAATAGTGTTTCATAATTTAGAGATACGATACGGTTTAGGTGATCCCGAGATGTAAAACCCAAATCATGTGGCGCCCTTAAAATAAATTGACTTTCCATCGTATGACCCTGCCCGTCTCCACTGTTAGCTGGCGGCCATCTCTAAGATCACCTGTCTTGGTAATCTCATTCGGAGTTCGGGATATAACATAGCCTTCCTGACGCAATAATACTTAAAGCCCGAATATTTTCAAATATATAGAAAAGTCGTCACAAGGATTTTTTACACTAGTTATCTGCATTAAAAAAGCAATCGATAAAAAACATATTTTTAGCTTTCATAAAAATTGACATGACAAGTTGCATATCAAACTTTATCAAAGCTAAAATATATTTTTATCGATTGCTTTTTTAATGCAGATAACTAGATCCCTGGATCTATTAGTTTGTGTCTAATAGTGTTTCATAATTTAGAGATACGATACGGTTTAGGTGATCCCGAGATGTAAAACCCAAATCATGTGGCGCCCTTAAAATAAATTGAATTTCAATCGTATGACCCTGCCCGTCTCCACTGTTAGCTGGCGGCCATCTCGAAGGTCACCTGCCTTGATAATCTAATTCGGAGTCCGGGATATAACGTAGCCTTCCTGACGCAATAATATATAGGGGATGATTGTCCTTTTGCTAGGGGTTTTAACGCCCGCAAAATCTTTAGATGTGGATTGTAATAAAATATGCTTAAAATGCCCTCGAAGTAACATCGATGTGTCCGAGCATTTCTACTTTAATTTGAGGAAAAAAGGAAAAGCTAGATGCATACTTTTCATTAGTTCTATATGTTGTATAAATATAATTTTTTATATTATCAACACTATGAAATACCTACTTATAATTTGGAACTAATAAAAAAGGCGGGTTGTGTGAGAATGGCAATGGGACTTTACCTATTTAAAAATAAAGGCTATATTATTATTATTAATTGCACGGTGACAAATCCGTATGGCATAGTTTATCTAAAAAAAATACCCGCGACAAACACTTATAAAATTCAACAGTCAAGTCACAGTAATCCGGGCTAAAAAACACATTCTCATGTATTTTACACCAAGTTATGAATAGCTCCAAAGGTCAAAGGGTTAATTTTCTTAAGTATTCCAAGTTCTCGGTTATCAGTAAACAATGTAGAACAAAATTACTTACATATTTATGCACATATTATCCCTTGGTGAGTAGCGTAGGTATAGGTTATTATTATAGGACTGGCGGCGTATTAATTAGTGAGAGAAAAGAGGTAGGTAACATGGTTTCGGGAAGAAAACTGAGAGTGTATATCGGCTAAATATTTATTCATATAAAATTAAAAATGATTATTTTTATGTAGTATTATTTACCTGTAATGATCGTCTACTTGACCCGCTATTTGATCTCGACAATAGCGGAGGTCGCCTTTTTGTAGCTCCTCTTCCAGCCAATAGGTTGTTGAGTAGTGAAGGACTTCGCGCACAAATAAATGCGTGAAATGATGATACGGTAAATACTCCTAATTTATTCAGTGTGTTCTTCGTTGCTCTTGAAACGTGAGTCAAAAGTGACTGTAAAAATTTAAACGAAAATATAAATAAAATTTTAAGTGCACAGGAAGTCCTTGAATAATTTTGATTTAGGTAAGAACTTAATTTTCAAGATACCAAGCAAGTGCTAAAATTGCCAAGTTTAATTAGCATTGCTTCAGATTATAAACATATGATTTTTAAAATATTATAAGCAGATGAAAAATTGGGTTTGTGTCTATAATCAGTTTGGAATGAACATTTATGTCTGGTTTTTCAGAATTGCCTTGTGAATTAACTATTCACACTAGTAAAGGCATAAGTAGAAATTTTATAGAAACAAGTAGTTCAAAGTGTACGCACAGTTTAAAGGTCATCTGCACACTTTAGTAGTTTGCACATTCTTTACTGTGTTTTTACAATTTCAAGATTGAGTCCCCATACCCATAAATAATTTATAATTTAATGTTTTCGTTAATTTACTTTTTCTTCTAATTTTTGTCTGTTTAAACCAATCGCCTTTTATTTCTAGCTTTGATACATCTTTGTTCTCTTCGTTTAACGTTTATCCCCATACCCAAAAAACATAATGCTAAGGAGTGTAAGGACCACCGTGAATGTCTCTTATGAGCGATGTTCCAAAATATTTCTGCGAATTATACACCAAAGAATATTTAAGAAAATTGAGGAGCATATAGCAGATAGTCAGTTCGGCTTTCGTCTATCCAGGTTTTAATTCAAAGATGCCGAGACGTTAAAACTGACGTTTTCAAGTGCCTCGTAGACCTGGAAAAAGCTTCTCACAAAGTGCAACATGATAAGATGGTGGAGATACTGAACACAACGGGCATAGATGATAAAAATCTACACTTCATAGCAAATCTATATTGGCGTCAAACAGCGAACCTGAGGGTGGACAATGATTTTACTGAGGATATTGCCATTAAGAGGTGTAAGGCAGGGGTGTATACAGTCTCCACTGCTCTTCAACTTGTATTCCGAAGCCATATTTAAAGAAGCTTGCCTTGACAGTTCAGAGGGAATTAAAGTGAACGGAATCACAATGAACAATAGTAGATACGCGGATGATACGGTGTTGATGGCAAATAGCATAGAATATCTGCAGAGTGTCCTTGATAGAGTGGTACATTTATGCGAACCGTTCGGCCTTAAATTAAACATTATAAAAACCAAGTTTCAGCTATGGATTGGACAGAATCGACTGGAAAGAACGGAGAAGATATCTAGGACAACAAATTAATTAAATAATAAAATCGAGTTTTGTCAAAATTTTGTTTTTTCTTACTTATCCTACGGAGTTATTGAATGACCTGTTAGTTCTAATACAACTGGAAGTAAAGCAAATCTATAAATATTTCAGGCTTATAAATTGGCATCCCTCATCTAAGTACCAAAATTTTTAAAACTATCGCAAAATTAGTATAACAGAAAACTTAACATACCATCCTCATGCATCACCCTATAATAAGCACGATTTTGATTTCCTTTAGGTTATTTTATCAAAATACCGCACCAAGAATTAGGATACAAACAACGGTTTTTTGCATTATGTTGAACCTTTTTGTGACATTTTATTTGTCTCTGTCAACATCAGAAAACACAAGCACAACTTTTTCGTGCTTCCACATTTTATCAAAAAGGAAACTCAACAAAACTGATTGACATGGTGTAATTTAAGTTTAAACGTGTGACATCAATTTAATTTATTTCTAAATGTTCCATTCATTTTCTGGAACATATAGTTTTATTAGCAAAACAATTATCATTTGTCTTTTTTGTATTCCGACACTTCAGGATCGTAAACTGTCCGAATTTCATCTAGCATAAATAAAAACTGTATAATATACAAGTCAACTCATTTACTAAATTAAATGAAACGGTATTTCTGGGGCTTAAGAGAAAATAATAGCATAAATTTAGAGATAAAGCCATTTTATCAGAATAGAGTAGTGTAACATATTCTAAGCTTTTTGTTTATTTGACGCATTTGCATTGGATTCTCGAATCATTGTTTCAGACGTGATGAATTTAGTGATTCTTGGGAATATCATTAAGATGAATGTGACTAAAAAGTGCGTGTCGGATGCTTGTGAGGTTATACTGCACTAGGTATTAAAAACTTCTGATATTAGGACGATGAAGTTTTTAATCATTAAATATCTAGTGATAGAGGTCTTTATTGCAGCAAAGCACAAAACACTCTCCAGCTTACAACATAACTCGAAACCTTCAAAAATAGAAGGAATTAAAGTTTTCATGCAATTTAAATTTAACTCATATTTTAAATGATTCTGAAACACATGAGAACATCTGCCTATTGGTAACGGATCTGACTCTACCTCAATGATTCGCTCAGATGCAAACGTAACGTACTCAGCAAATACTTCATTAATAATATTCCTGTCATTGACAAAGTCTCTAATGATGTGAAGTCTTTGTGAAAATATAACCTCCTCTGCTATGTGTTTCTTGCCTATGTATGTTTTTATCGACAATGAGTCAAAAAATATTTTAATGCTTTATTTAAATTAGTACTAAATGTTTCAAGTCAAAATTAAACTAAATTTTTGTAAATATTGCCACAATAGAAAATATAGATTGAGCCTTTGCTATGTCACAAATGTATTCGAAAAAAGAGAGTAAGAGAACCTGGCAGAGCTTTTGGAGACATGTGCTCCAACTCATGCTCTGAGCTGCCAAGTCGCGCGTTCGAATATCAACCAATCAAAATGTCTATTCCTGGCGTCGTACCGCTTTTGTGGAAAAATGTCAATCAGCAAATTTTGTCTACCAAGTAGATACAATACCGATGTCAGAGTGATGAACTTTTATAAATTATTAATCAACGAAAAATCCTTACTTCGACCGGATGCAATATTTTTATTACAATATACAGGGTGTGACAATAATTCAGATTACCTTGGGATTAGGCAATTCACCACTCTGCAAACTGGCCATGTAACATCGCAATCTGAATTGTTCACAATGTAATCGCTCCAAGTTTTCTTCCCATTGAATGACTTGATTGGCTATTTGTTGTCTGGCATCAGGTTCACTCACGACAGACTGTTGCATTTCGGCCATGTGTTTGAGTTTGTAATCCTGAAACAAGTAAGAAAAGATAAGTCTCACATTATCACTAATACCAGGGTACAAATACAGTAAAAATCTTTCTGTGAGTATTTTGGTATCAATAGAAAACTTATTAGGTATCCTCCATATGCAATAAGAAGTCCCCAGTCCAATGGATTTTCATAAGCCAGAGGCTGCAGAATTTTCAAGTACCCTGGCAAGATACGTGATTGTAATTCGCGGTTGGGATAGGTTAACGACTTTTACCAGAGTTGCAGGTACCTCAATGATCGTGAGGGTGTTATTGGCTGTTATTGCTTGATACAGAAATACTTATGCTTCTGTATGTAGTTATTAGTGAAAGTTAATTATTGATTTTTAATTTTTATTTTAAATGTATAAATTGTGTAAAATTTTTGGCATTAAAACTTGTTTTTTTTTATTTCTGTAATTTAAAATCTCAGAACAATATAAGTTAAAATTGTAGTACAGTTTCAGTTGAAACAAGGTACCTATGTTAATTATTGTAATTCGTTCCTTTAGCAAAGCATCTAGTAGAAAGTACAAACATAATAATTATTGAATTAAAATTTTGCTAATGCTATTTTTTTTAAAAAGTACATTCGTATAAAAAGTATAGTCTGCCACTCGTACGGAATTATCAGTTCCCATCCGTATTATACCGTGCTCGTTGCACAATATACTATTGTGTGTATTTGTTTAACCACATAGCCTCTGCTCTCATCTGAGTTTATTCCACCCTCTGTGGTATTATATCCGCCCAAAAATACAACTAAACCTTCTGTGCTCAAGAGAAATCAATGTAACTTTGCGTGCACGTAAATATTTGCAATCGAGTCAAATTTTAAACTTGTGACCTAGACTATCAATTTACTTTCAATGTCAAATTCAACTTCAAGAACAAAGTGATTTTTTGAAATTAGAGTGTCAAGAAGTTTTCAAATTAAAATTACAAAGCAATTAGAGCGATTCGTAGTTTTCTAAAATCTTGAGCGATTTTTTTCAAGTGAATAAAACTGCATTAATGGTAACAAATTAAAAATGTTCTTATTGAGTAATGTTTGTTGATTTCCAATTTATTCGGTAGACTTTTTATATATTTTCTGAATTGTCACCTAATTTGACATCTGATTTTTCTTCTCCAATTTTGTATATATGTACAGAATTACATGCGAATAAAGTTATTTATTATTATTATTAATTTGCTCATATACTTACTTATGCGGAAAAAGCGGAAAAAACAGAACAACTGAACGATGTTTATTTTAATTTTATTATAATCAGAATTTAACAAAATGCTATAAGTGACGAATCAAAAGTCAGATTGCTGTGAAGGTTAGTACTAAATAAAAATCGGATGGTAAAAATTGTAGTAACGCCATCTATGGCATTTTTGAATGGACTAATATATATTTTTTTAGTTTATTTCGAGGGTAAATGCAATGACTTATCTCCCTATTTATAATTTTTACTTGCAGCAGTACCCCCATATTTATTTAGGTGCTTATTAAAATTATTAAAAAGTCATTATTTCTTTTAAATTAAGATACGAATCTCAGCTTATTTTAAAAAGAGACGAATACATTTTTAATTGATAATTATGCATTTTATAACAGGTTAGCTGTTACGGAGAAAATTCACAAAATCGCTAGGAGCGATTTGAAGGTATTAAATATTGCGAGGCAAATTAATTACTCTTGATTTTGTTCCGTAATTGCATAGGATTATGTTGATTAGTTTGTAATTAGAGTATTATTTATAAATTGGCTTTCATTCAATTATTAAGAGTATTTTAGAATGTTATTAAAATATTTTATCAGTGACGGTGTAGTTTCTTCGGGCGCCTTTGTCTTACACAATTCTTTCTTAATGCTGCGCGCACACGAGTGGTCGGTATCCTTAAAAGTTAGTAGTTGATTTTTCTAAGATATTCTTCAACTACCATCAAAAAGTCTGCCTACTCAGGTGTCCAAATGGTGAATATTGACCTGTATTAGGCAAAAAAAACCAGAATAATTTTTTTTTTTGCAAAATCAGTTGAAGATAGAAGACAGGTATAGAAAAGTGTTAAGGCATAATAATCTGATATCGAATCGAATCGTAAAATATAACTACATACAGGTGTTTCATTTGAAATAAGAAAGTTGATATCAACTTCCAGTATAACTTTTTTTCATAGATAAAATGCTCATGAAATATTTTATGTATGCTAGTAAAATCTAAAGCCTAAGGTTAAAATCTTTGAATTACTATTTTAATAAAATTTTGTATAAACGTTAGTCTTAAAGCCCAAAACACCTATAAGACGACCTAATTCTATCAGTGGGTGCATTCATATTTATGTTATATGCCACTTGGATATGGGGAGCAATTTCAATTTTCTCGCTAAAATGCCAACATATTTCAAATGCCACATTAGTTAGTAGTTATAAAACTATCTTGTGTTCAAGCGGTATTCTCTATGTTAGAGTCACCTTTTATACCAGTATAATACATATTCTTGTCTTATTATGTACTTCTGTTTATTATTTCCAGATGTTAATACGAGTAGCAAGGCTGGGCTTATTAAATCAACGTAGATATATCTACGGTGATTACGTGTTAGAAAACGTTATAAATTAAAAATAATATTTTGCTTCGCTCTATGGTTCCTATTCTGTAAACATATTCCAACTAGCATTATTAATAATAAATTTATTTATTAATTTGTACAACAGGTGTATACATTGGCAAGTCATACAGAGAATATATAAATTTTTAATAAATCCAAAACAATTCGGTACACATTATTAAAAGAACACATCTTAGCCCATAGGTAAGAATATAATAAACATATTATAACAATAAGAATTCACAAAACATATTACAGAATTTCAACTGATCAACAACGAGTGCTGGCAAATTGCAAACACATGAAATACTATCAACAGTAGTAGAGTGTCGCAGAAAAACGTGAACATAGAGCAATCACATATTGCTGACAATTAAATTTAACTGAAATATACCGTCTCTTAGTTAGATAGTAAATGACCTTCAAATTTAGAGAAATAATAATTATTTTTTCTAGATATTTCATGCCGAGCATTTTTACTAATAATGTAGTAGTTCCACAGTAAAAATATTAATCATTGGCGTGCGAATATAGTTTGAAGAACCTTAAAATAGTTACTGGTACTGTTACACTACAGTTAAACTGAGAGGGTTTGTATTTAACCGCGTTCATGCGAAGTGGCCCTGAAGAAGCAGCCAGGAAGGTCAGCGAAATATTAGCTAGAATAAATTTGACGCAGCATTTATGCAGCAATACTGTTTCATTGTTTGAGAAGAAATCAGTTGTACGTGGCTGAAAATGGAGGTCATGGTGAACATTTATTTTGTTTTGCATTATGTACAAATAGTTTTTGTTGTTGATTTTTGTTAGTTTAGGTATATTGGAGCAAAAAAATATGAGTTGGTAATTGGACAAACCTATTTTAATTATCATAAGCAGCAGTCCTGTATGTCGCCATTAGTTTTTTCTAAAAGTTAGGGTGCGGTTTGTCATTTTATAACAGGTATAGCATCCTTGAATCATTCTTCTAGATACTGGATTAAGAAATACACATAGACCTATTGAAAACATTTTTTTGTTGACTATTCCATTTTTTCTCTATTCATATTTCCTCAGGAATTCATTATTCTAACAATATCTCTGGTATCCAATATCATCATAACTAACAACTAAACGGCAAAGGTTTTTAATAAAATGCCTGTCCCTCCTTTAAATCCATTTTTTCCACAATGCTAATGTATCTAATCATTTTACTAGCCATCGATTACGGATGAGCAGTTTACACCCAATGATAGCAACCTTTCTATTGCCCTGGTCTCTATGCGACAAATTAAATTACTCCAATTTACGAAACCCGTCAGAAATGGTTAAACGCACGTATGCGGAATTTGAACTTGGATAATATTCTCGTTATAGCCTGAGGAGAAAAAAGTTGAACAGTGTTGCCCAATTTAAATGTAAATGAGGATACATACTTAGTTTTTCGTTGAAAAAAATGTTATACGCAGAGAAACTGTTCTAAAATATGAAATGGAATTTTCGCATAAGCACTTTCAGCAGATATCTCTCCAGGGTAAGTATTTTCCTTGATTGCAGGATCGAGTTGCCTCTAGTACTCTTTCAGGGTTTTACGATAGTAGTTGTTATTAATTACTGACGCTACGATGTAAAATTAAACCGTGTGGTGCCCTGCTTAATGTCCACTGTAGGTGGCCGCCATTGTAGGGGTAAATTATCTGGACGATCCCTTGGTTAACGGAAATAATCTAACGTTGTAAAACCTATTTACTTCTAGCCTTGTACCCTCTTAATTTAACACATAGATTTTTGGCGCCCAACGTGGCTTACAACTGACTGTACCTCCAAACATAGATGATCAATGCTTATGGCAATATTAATACTCAAAAACAGACAGTGGAACCTCTAGTTCTCAAACAACTAATAGACTACACGCTACAATAGCTAAAAAATAAAATTGTATTGTACCTACTGGGCACGTTAATATGTTAAGACTACAGCAAAGTGTATTTCTCGTTCGTAACAAACGTTATGTCTTGAATGCTTATATACCAAGTACATTCAAAATATTTTGATTATTTTCAGACAAATTTAAATGTTAGTAACTAAAATTAATTTTAAAAGCATTTTTTTTATTATACGGGATGTTGTACATAAACTTTTCGGTCGACAGAATCCAAAAATTTAGGCATTTATGTTCAGTTTTATCTAACTTATAAAGCTTGAACTCTATTGATATACACTGTGTCCATGATAAGAATGGGATAACATTGGAATTTTGGAAACGGTAGAAGTTACATTGTTGGTTAAATTATTATTATTAAATAAGTTGTACAATTTTTTTTTTTTTATTTTCTGAAGTAATCCATCTTCGAGAGGAGTTGAATGTGTAAGACACAAATAAAACAACGTCTACTCCACCAAAATATTTATATATTATTATGCAATCAGCATGCAGCGCCAGACATGTTTCGGAACCTTAAGTTTCCATCATCAGTGGCTCAAAATAAACAGTCACGCAGTCATTTTAGTTAAAGTCAAACAGTATGGCATGGACTATATAAACGTATACAAACATTTAGTGGAAATTATTTGAATAAAATCTTATAAAATTAAAATATAAAACATTTTCTTATTGAAAAAGAAACTCAAAAAATATTTTGTTGTCAAAGTATATAAAATTTAGTCATTTTTATAGTTTCTTTTTGTATATATACAAAAAGAAACTATAAAATAGACGTTGTTTTATTTGTGTCTTAAAGTTGTACAATTTAAACACCTTTTAAATGGTGTTTTCAAAATTAATCTAACTTTAGCCGCTTTCGAGAATTTTTGAAAAAAGGATTTTTAGCGATTTCAGTTTCTATTTATTGATAAGTAGTAAGTAGGTACATAATTTTAAAACTTAAAGGAGTGTTAAGTTCAGGTATGAAATAATGTAAATAAGGTCAACTAATTTTAACTAGAAAAAATAATTGTCAAAACTCCCAAGAAGTATTTATAAGTATAAGAAAAAGTTCAAATGAATTGAGTAAAGTTAATATCTATTTGCACCTACCATAGTATCGTACATTTGTTTACGAATCTCAGCACACCGTATCCCAGGGGTATAATTATAGGTTCATGGCATTCAAACCCAGAGACAAAGAAGCAGAATGGATTTCTCAAACGTGACACAATATAGAGGCGCTTTTGAGGTATGTAATATCAGAGATTAGCTACACCTGAAGCTTATTTGGCTGTTCAATGTGATATGTGGTTGTTTGTTTCTCATGCTAACGTGAGAAACTTATTATACAGGCTGTGGGTGTTTGTAGTTTAAAGGGATTCTAATTATTTTTTTTTTGCTTGAGCTGTTTACATTATTTGAACGTATTCAACAACAGTGCAGGGTGCACGTAGTTAGCTGTATTGATCTATTCCTTCAGAACTATTATTGAGACTATCAATTGGAACTGAGAAAAGGACTTGGTATAGCGTTTCTAAAGTTAGTTTAAAATGATATAAAAAAACACAACTCGATATTCCTTTGTAATGTCAATACCGACCGCAACCGTCCATAGGCGCACCCAACAAAAAAAATGAACACATTACAAATTGAAGAGTGAATTAATAATAGAGGACTCAATGAAAGCCGTTTGCTCATTCAAGCAAGTGACACTATTATTTGCCATAGCTTTCATGATTTCCAAAATTTCCAAAAAATCTAAACGGGAGCCCTTATTACAACTATGTAACAGAGTTTCCAAATTTGAGGCCATTTGGATACTCTGTGTCGTATTCTTGTGATTGTTGGGGGGTGGGATATCCCTTAAGTGGCCACATTCACAAGCATCAACTAATTCCGTCTAGTAGTTTGTGTGCGACAGCTGCTTGACGTCGACAATTATTGGGTTCTTGTGAAATAAAAAAATAAAACAATATTCGTCCAGGATTTGCAGTTGAAATCAAGAACGAGTTGGATACTGTTCATGGGGAATCTCCATTATTAAACGCTGGTATAGCGAGTTCAAAAATGGTCGGACAACAAATCTTGCTGAAACACCGCGGATTGAAGATGAGGGAGATAGTTGGGACATGCGGCTTGTCTCTGCAACGTGTGCAAAATATTTTGCACGAACATTTGACTGTCAGTCCGAGGGATACTTTGTTTGCTGACTGTGTAAAACAAGCGCAATCATGTGGCATTGGTCATATGAAGGCATAGATGGATTGACCACTACCCAGCACAGACCAAGCATCACTCAAAGCAATGGTATTTTCTCGGCGAAAAAGCTCTGATGATGGTTAGGACGATTCCATCGGCGTGGAAGGGCATCATCACACCGTTTTTTCAGACAAGGAAGGTGTGATCCAGATTGTCTATTGGCTAACGGAAAAACGAGCACAGGGCAGTATTAAATTGAGATTCGATGAAGAATTGACGAGAAACTGACCTGAAGTGGCCTGCAAAAAGTGCATTATCTTATCTCGAATCGCCACGGTCAAATTGGTTTTATTGGGCTACAAGGTACTGTCGTAACCACCGTATCCTCTAGACCCGACCTCGTCTGACTTTGTTTGTTCCGAAACATGAAAACTTAGATCGACAGTAGGAGTTTCACGTTGACTCAGGACATCATCAGTGCCACCAATGAGTATTTTGCAGGTTTTTGGACATCTGATGTTTCTGAGGGCTTGAAAAAATTGGAGACACGCTGGAAAAAGTGTATGTCTTTATGTTAATAAAACAATTAAAATAATCAAAAGATAATGTATTCATTGGTAGTCTTATCAATAATTATACATGGTATGTCCCTCATAATAGGGAAAAAAATAATAAAATCTCAACTAAGAAAAATAAAAAATCACTAAAATAATTATATCTATAAAATTAGTATCAAAATTGATAAAAAACATAATCGGAAAAGCCACCTGAAAAACTGCAAATTTGTACATTGCCTTTTTGACTATATCAACGGTATCAGTGTGAATGTGTTGGCTATTTTATGGATGACAATCTGGATTGCCACATCGAACACATAAGTCTTCAGATTTTCAGTGCTCTAGTTTTGCGTAGGCGACTTAGATGTTGTTATTTAATATTCACAGATCCATTTATTTTGACATTTCCCATTTTTCGCCTATGTTTTGTTTCGTTCTGTAGTAGCTCATCACACTCAGTTGGAATTTCAATTTACAGATGAAAAGGTATATTATTTATTTCACTTTACTGGTCTTTGTGTTGTTAATATTGTTTGGAAATAAATGATCAAATTAGATTCTGCTTGGAAGCAGTTTTATTAACAAAATTGAAGGGTATTGTTTTGTAGAAAAGGGAGCGTTTAACTCCCGGTTTTAATAAAATTCAATGTAAGAAAGTTTATTTCCATATTTTATATTAAGAAAAAATATAAAAATACTGATTCTTTAAATATTAAAATTCTGATTTATATTAAAATTTACTTGTTCTTGTATGATGATATATTTAAAAAAAAAAATTCCTTCAAAGGAGCATAAACAAAAGTAAACGTTGTACTGCGTTTAATATTTATATGTATGGAAAACACATAGAATAATATTTTACACTTGTTTTGATTTTAAGAAACTCTACCCGGACTTGAACCTTATTTCCATAAGGGATTAAAGTGAATAACAACTATATGACGTTTCATTATTTATCATTATTTTCATAAAAGCTAAAGCTATACCCAATAATTATTTAATTTTTTGTATTTACGAATACTAACACTAATAAATACTCGTTCGATATCTTATATCTAGAAAATATTCCCAAAAATTGAAATAGATTTTTCATATTGCACACTACTATGTTTTACTTTTTCGGACTGTATTAAATAGCGTTGCGCTCCATGAATTTCTAATAGAACATTTCCTGTGCATGCAAGTAATATTTCATTTCAAAAATTATCTATAAGGAATGAATTACTACTGCGGTTATGTCCGTTTTTCCCTTCAAGCTAAAAACAAACGACGACAATCTGCTACCAGTCCCTTCTAAAACTAAGATAAAACAATTACTGGATGAATATCAGCGTGAACTTTGTCCACTTTCTGCGCCTCTATGTTCCGCTCCATTTCACATCAGCAGTAAATTCCTTGCCAGCTTTTGAGGTTTTCCACAGAAAATTTTCTCTCGTTTGCTTGTTTTATTTTTCATACTTTCTTATTCTTTCACTTATTTTATTTTTGTCTCTGACAAAGATGTACGTATATACGTTTGGATGGTATCCAGATATCCGTTCTATCGGCAAGCATACGTCATTGACGTAGATTTATCATGAATAAAGAAACGGAAATCCAAAACCAAATTCTAGAAATTATAAGTATTTGATTTATGAATGAAATTTGTATACAAAGCTCATAAAAGATGAGACATACTAACAGCAAATTTGTGTCTTAAAAATATTACGGGTAAAGTTGGGTACGGCTTTCTGACAATCAAAACAAGTGTAAAATATGCCATGTATTTTAACATACGTTTAAATAGTCATTGCAGGGAAACGTTTACTTTTATTGAGCCTTCTTTGAAGGGAAACATTTTTAAAATAGTTGCCAAATCGTTACTTTTTCATTAAGGTAAAGTCATTAGAATAGAAAACAGATTTGTGTGTTATTCATATGGAATCTACTCACTTAAACAACATACCAACTTACAATGTAAGGCTGCCAGACTGTTTTTCAAATTATTATTTTATTTTTGCTAAAATAATTTGGTTATTGAAAAAATTTCATATTATTTTTATTTCATTCAATTGAATTCATTCAAAGTCTGACAATAATCAAGAAAAGATGAGAAATGTGGTGATGCCACACTTTATTTGAACATTTTCACGACAAACATATTCCAGCAGATTTTCCTCAATAAATTCACACATTACGCAATATATTTACACATGGAACATGATTAGATACTTGATTTTACAACAAATTTAATTTACTCAACTACCACAATAATATAACAAATATTAAAACATTATTTTACCTAAAAAACCCCTATTATTTTAATACTATTCACATGAATTAAATCTGGCAGAATTGTTTTTAAATAACACAAGTTCACACATTTGGCATTCGAATATTGATTTTTTATCGTCCTCACCATCTACGTTCCGGGCGTCTGCATTTAAATACCATTTTAAAAAGCAACAATGGCATACCTGTTATCCAATTGTGTAAACGTTTACTCTGGTAATCGTAAAGTTGGGAGATCAAAACTGGGTCGGAAGGTTATTCAACTTTTTTTATTATTATTGAAAACTGAGTCATTAAACTTTTTTTTATTATTATGGAAATTGTAGCCCGTCTGCATATATTGCTACTCGAACGGATACATTTAATTTGACGCGGATGCTAGAAATGTCAACTTTATGTCACTAATAGAGATGAAAGAAATGTATCGAAATATTCCATTCGATTTCAATTTCTTTTTAAGGTTGAACTATTGTCTCGAGGATTGCAACAGAGTCTATTGGCCGTCTTTGTTATAAAGTAAGGTCTCATTTTTCCGATTCCATAAGACATTTTCAGATTTAATCATAGAGGGTGGTCCAAAGAGTTTACTGAAAACGATGTTAAAGAACAGTTGAAAGGCAATGTTTTTCAAATCGTATATTTTTATTTCACTTATCATTAAAAATGAGGGCAATTTGGTAATACGTTGTCGGTACGAAAATGCATAGTTTTCGAAATATCGGCAAATATAACATTTTTCTGCAGTAGCGTTACCTGTTCTCGAATATTACTTTGGCTAATTAATTTAGTTACCCATGAAAATATTACCATTTTTCGGTAGAAATATAAACGTCAAATCACACACCCTCTATACATACCTGCTTGATAAAAAAAGTTTCTCAGTTCGTGTATTTTCTAACAAGCATGAAATATTGACTTCAATCTTTCAAATTTAGAAATAAATATGCAAATTTTATGAGTGGAAAATACCTACCGATTTACCTCCATGTTACAGAGAGTAAACTTCTAAGTTTAAAACCTCCGCTTGTATATAATTTGAGTGGAAACTTTAATTTGCCACATAAACTCAAACCATCTAAATGGAAGCACAACTTTTAAGAGAAAGCGTAATGTTTTACGTTTTCTTTTTTTACATTAGGTATATTTTTTTTGTGTATGTCTGGGGATTTTCGTATGGGTTTCAGAAGAATTTTGTTGTACCTGGAATTACACATCACACTTTTTATTTATTCGTTTTTGTTCGTATAGCTTTGGTAACAACGAAAATAAGAGAACATAATCCTTTAAAGTCAGAAAAATAAGTTATATTTGTAGTGTACCAGAATTTATGGTTTTATACATTTTATTGTTTACAGCTAAGAAGCTTTAGCTTACCTAAATAAAAAAAAATACTTTTCTTATGAACTTACGCAATAGTTAAGAAGTATTTTCAAAACAAATTATATTTTTAGAAACACAGCTTCAGAAAAAATCCTGCGTCAAATTTTCCCATAGCAACGGAATTCAAAAATTGAGTTAATTAATATTTACCAATTATTTATCAATTTTCGAAAAATAATCCGTTATGACGAAATAATAATATAATAATAATATCAAAGTAAATATCAAGTAAAGCATAGACACATGTTATGAAAATAAACATATAATCTGTCTGGTGATAGTCAAAAATCGGGTAAGAAACCCTAGCGCGTAGCACTGGCATCATAGTGCCACTGTTCTGTGTCACATATGGGGTTAAACAAATAGTGTATAGTAAACTATACAATGTGTGGCTTTAGGAACTCCAGGTACTCCACGAAGAAACCCAGCATAATTATAGTATATTGCATACTAAAAACAAATAGTTACAACGTGAAGATTTGTATTTAGCAATGCATTTATTTATTGGTGTTTTTTCTGGTAGTTTTCTCTGTTCATTTACTTTGATTATTTATAGGAAAGTTTGCATCCCATTATATTTGCTATGAATAATTTCTAATACTGCAATGTTTTTCATATTAAGAGCTATACATACTGTGTATGGAATGTTTTTAATGTAGTTTAAATTGTTTTGCAAAACATTTGTGTCCAGGTTTATAAACTTCATTGGAGGCCCTCTTGTTGGAAGTACCTACGTAAATAGCTATTTATATTTTGTACCACTTACACGGTACCTAATTGATTAGCCTAAAATAGATATTTTATATGTTGCTTCTATTAAAATATGTACTTACATTAGATGTGGATAATGCTAATTTTTTAATATTTGTTTGTGTTGGTAGGCATTTGAATGATTAGTGTACTAATAGATGTTTAAAATTTTATTTATAATTAATATTTATTACACTTGTCATATGGATTGTCATCTCTCAGTTTTTTTGGCATCGTTGTCAGATTTAGTTTAGGCTAATATAAAAAAATTGAAATATATTTATCGCCCAGAATATTTTCGTGAAAATTAATTGAAAATAAAATTTTCGTAATATGAAACTAAAGCTTGGATAAGTTAAGTTGTTAAATAGGTATTTGCACTTGTGTTGAGTGTATAAATAGAATTCGGATTGATTGATTGATTTCGGTATTACGCCAATAATGAGTAGATAAAATTTTCAAATAAAGTATGGCATCCGCGCTTCTCGTAATTTTTCTTGGTTGCTATTAATCTTGTTACATTATGTAAAAAGCAACTCGTAAATAAATATATATGTTATATACATGTTTCGTGATCATAATCTCATCTTCAGTGACAACAAAATTTTCAAAAATTATGCCTTACAAGAAATTACAATAATATGCACATTCTAAAAATGGTAGAAAAAAGTAAATATTGGGATTATTACATGGTATGTGGAGTCTTATCATTTTGTGAAGTTATTTATATAAACTACTTATGTAACATTTTATCGAAAAGAAACATGAGCACAGCCCAGTGTTCCAAAGGAGACACCTTGCGTTATTGGTGTTAATTTCAAATTACTTCAAACAAAGATGCTTCAAATTAATAATACCATGCTGCCCGTCATGGAGAATTTAATCTTGCTCCAACGATGTTAATTCGCTCAAAGACCTATTGTTTAGTGTCTTTGACTAATGATAAGATCGTATTGTACCTAGTATAATTAGACTAGATACCCCCCAAATTCTTACAGACCAATTCTTCCCAAAGAGTCGAGCCACCTCGACTTAATCTTTCAAGTATATAATATATAAATTAATGGGTTTCACGGAATTACTACGTACGCTATTAGTAGTTAACTGGTGTCATAATTAAACGTTAATTGGATGACAAACGATTTTTAAGTTAAATGAAAACCATACTTTTTTGATCAAAATTGCTAATAACATTCGAAGCCACAGTTTTCTCGCGTTGTTTGAATTAAGTGAGATCACCATGCTAGCGACGAACAAATTTGACGCGGATGCTCAAAATGTCAACTTTCCTGACCGGACAATTGTACAGTTTGGTATTAATTTTCATCTACCGTCTAGAATTAATAGAGCCTCTTTTTCACGAGGGGTTCTACCGTACGAATTACGCACGATATAACTTTATCCCTAGAGTGATCAGGCCAATTCTCACTCTCATCTAGAGATCGATTTCTTTGCGCCTATCGGTGAGATTTTTCGACGCTTGAGAAGTGGGAATCCTGGTGGCGGTTCGGTGAAGGGGTTGGCGAAACAGAGACCGAGACCATTCTCTCGAAAAAACAACTTTAGTCTCGATGTCGTATGTTTTAAAACGCCGAATCGTTGTTGCGTGGTAAATTGTAAATTGTGCGTGTTTTTCGTTTCCCGAAATCTGATGAATTACATTACGTTTAAAGTGGATTACTGCAATTCACCACCACCAAATTTTGTACCTATTGCTCGTTTTTAACAAGGTATTGAGCAAAGTAAACTTGAAATTTTGTAATATAAATAATTTACTACTTTCGAAAGCTTTGAAGCATTTTGTAACCTATTTAAAACATTTAGTTTGATGGAGGGATGTTATACAATAATTGATCTCAGTTCTAACTCTTTATAGGCTTCAACATATTCCAGGGCCGTCATTTAGATAAGCTGTTAAAATAAGTGAAAATTTAAATAAACACATTTTTACATTGTATGATAATTCCGAGTAACTTTTTCATTATGTTGGCAAAATTTTAGGAGCTGTTTTTATTGAGCAGACTACTTATTTAAACAACTCTAGTATCTCTACTGATTGTAACATGCTAATCATTTCCATACTTTACCAAACAAAATATGTGTTCCACTGACTCTAATGCAAAGCTTCCAACAGAAACTTTACAGACTTCCGTTTTCTCTCTCATGCAATATATCGCACATGGAATCAACGCTGTAAAACGTCCGTTCTAGTTGTGCCAAGATATTATAGAGATGAAAGTTAAGTGCAAGGCAAAGGTAAGTAATGTAAATAGGCCGCCCGCAACACTACCTGATATTTCAAGTCTACACCCACATAAACGCAGACTAAACGTAGAAGCGGAAATGAAACTTAACGTGCTTCAATAGGTTTCTGCAACACATGGCTGCATAGTTAATGGAAAATATCTTATTGAAATAGCCGTATGAAAAGATTTATGCTTCCAACACATTAAGATTCATTAAAAGATTTATTATTTCTCTAAATGTAGAATTTAACAATGTTCATGCAATTTTTAATTAGTAATGTTGAAACATATAAATTTTTTGTACGATCGACCTTTTTTGATTGTTTACCGTGTCTGTCTTTATGACAGTAAGTGACATTTACTGGCTGACAACCCAAACACGACGGTAAGTAATTCACTTACCGTTCAGAGAACGGTAAGTAAATTCACGACGGTATATCATTGCGCATTTATGCTGACGTCATTATTTTGATTTTTAAATTGTATATTAAACGGCATTAACTTAACTTTAATAAGTATTTTCATACCGTTCTCTGGAATTATAGCGGCTATTCCAACATTCCATGCTTCATCAAGAGATTCACGTTCAAAGTCACTCATGTTCAATAATAATACTTATTTAAATTAGTTCTGACAAATATATGACATAAAAAATACGATAACAATCATAACAATAACAATTAGTTCCATGACAACGTTCAACTGCAACTTTGTAGAGGGTATTCAGCTAACCTGAATTTGTATTTAATTGAAAATATTAATTATTAAAAATAATAAAATTGCAATTTCAGCTATTTCGATCGTACAAAAAATAGTATAAGCATCTCAAACAGTAAGTAGTTTACCGATCTCCTCCAATTTTGGCGACTTCGCTTCGCTCAGTCGCCAAACATTGTCGTCGATCGGTAAACTATACTTACTGTTCTCAATACTTAATATACTATAACGAAGTAGTCTATCAGGATGGGAAGTGTATAGTGCATACCTATTTAATACTTAAACGAAAAAAGCCTATTCCACCAATTGAGTGTAATAGTCAACAAACATCTTTTGAGGTCGAAGCCTCATTTTCAGTGGTCTCAACCTCGAAATATGTTTGGTCTCCTCTGTTTGTTTGAAGTTAACAATTATTAACTCAATTTGTTGAGTAGAGTTTTTCCATTTAACCAATAAAATTTAACAAAATGTTATTTTCAGATCTATGCTTTCCAAAATATTCTAATCAAATTGAATAGACAATATTAATGTTAATTGATTTCTCTCGTTTTTCTACAAATATGGTATTTTTTAGTGCAGTAGAATTATTAAATTTGAAATGCCAAAAAGAATAATTTCTATGCAAATTCCTTTAAATCCAAGTATCAGCAGTTTGTACTCTAATTTTATTCAGACCGTTTTACAAAAATAAATAATAAAGTCATTATTATTATTTGTGAAATGACAATTTGTCGAAAATTCAATAGTCAACTGCTGTGAGAGTTTCAGCGTTTTTTGTTAAATAATATTCGTTTGATGTTTGTAAGGAATGGCAAGTTTATCTTTCTTAGTTGTATTATAATAATACCGCTTATGTTAATAATAATACTTTGTATAATTGTTTTGACTAATTCTTTAAATGTATTGACATATTTCGTATGAACAATATTATTTACCTAAATTCTAAAGTTTAATTGAATTGTGTTTTCTATTCATGGAATTGTCTTATCTTTGTTTTTCAGCATAGTGACTTTTAGTGACTAATCCTATATTTTGGGACGATGGTGGTTTAACGAAACTAGTCCCTCCTTTATTCATTTTTGGTATTAATGGTGAAATTGACTCGTTTAATTCATTTGATTAATAATCTAATTGTACTTACCGTTTCAATAGCTTTTTCTAATCGGAAAATTTCTTCTTGGAGCAAATGAAGTGTTCCTGTTTTGCCACGATGTCTTGCAAAAGCTGCTGCACAAGCACTGTGTATGCTGTTTACCCAATTCTCCAGCTCCACCTGTAATAAATTAAATAAAATTTTACTTCTGTATTCTAGTTATCTACGAGCATAGTCTGAGGCTTGTTAAACTCTATCGAAATGACGTTTAAGAACGCATCGAAATACAGCACCCGTAATGCCGCATCATGGTGATTAATATAATCAGAGACAGCATATTACGTAGGATAAGCCGATAACAAATAATGCATTAGTGTCCTGACAGGCAATAAAGAAACCGTCCGTCTCCGACTTTAGCCCGCTGGATCTTAGAAAGGAGCGGGTCAGTGGCTTCGACAAACCCATGTCCTCAATGGTGTTATGGAAGACACCGAGAAGGGGCATGTCCTTATGAAAGTCGAAAAGCCTTGTGACATCTGCCTCCTGTATGCGAGCCTTCCGGTTTGCGCGTGATAAGGGAGAGTTCATTTGCTACTCGTTGTGCTGCCGAAAAAAGAAATGCTCCAATTCCTGCACTCTCGTGATCTAGTAACACTCCAAACTTAAGATTCCTCGGCCCCGTCGATGTCGTGGAAGGTAAAGCCTTCGAATGGATGCCTTAGGATGATAACTTCGGTGCAATGATATTTCGCATCATCACGTCAAGTTCGTGCAGCTTCGCTTATTATTATTATTAAGTTAAACAAGTGATAGTTTATCATTCGTTATTTTATCTAGAATTTATGATTTGTACGTATTAAAATATCATTTTATATATCCCAATTGGCAATAATTTTCTAAAGCTATATAAAATACGTAGCAATAAAATAAACAGTTTATTTATATCCGCTTGTCGCGTATAATTTTAATTTAAATCCACACATATGCAGCTTTGAAAGCGCGTTGGGCAATTTGTAGAAATAATTTTAAACAATTTTCTACCATATACTCGTACCTACGTCGCTATTATGTTGTGCGAGTTTATTTAATTTATACAATTTTCACTTTGGAACATTTTTAATAGGAAGGAAATTGACTATTTACGTTTCTAGTTGGAAAAATTGAATTTGTTATTATGACTGAATGTTGAAGAATTTATATAAACGATGCGGTATAACATGCATAACAAATATATCTTAAAAATCATTTCTTATACAGTATACAGTGAGTACTAAAGAAGCGCACCTTCAACGATTGTAGGTTTATTATTCTTTAAGCATAGAATAAACTTGTTCAGCCGAAGACTAGAATATAATGTCTAAAATTGACTTATACATTTTTTCAAGCTAGATTCACACATGCATTCCAAATTCACCTCCTCAAATGTTATTCATCTGAATAATTGTATTTTCTTTTATAGCACATATTATTACTAATAAATAGTTTTATTTATTTTATTTTTTTTTGGGTAATTTAGGGTCACAAAATTACTCGAAATAAAATAATAAAAATACTTCGAATAAAACCAAAAATTATTTCAAAGTTCAAAGAGTAATTTTGTGAACCTAAATTACCCAAGATAAAAATAAAATAAATACATATATTTATAAAGGTTCAGGAATTTGAAGATCCAAAAAAATAGTTTTAGCTGTACCTGAACCAAAATATTATTGATCCAATTTGACTTCCATTTAAATACAAATCAGTCTTCTTTTTGTGTTTTAAAAATGGTTTACAATAATAATTATCTAAGTTGCACGTGCTCAAACTCCGATATCACGTCAATGTTTAAAGGATAAATCCTGGTAGCTCTAAAACCGTTGGTCATATTGGCAATGGTCATGCACATTCGTATAAAAAATCTAGGAAAATCGTTCCTTGTTTAAAAATAGTGTTGAATTCTTTTCCCAATATCGTAATGGTGCTCAAACGAATAAAAAAGAGCTTTGTCCATAGGCTGTAATTTGAATCCTTAATACCTCTGCTCTTTCCATATCAATCGATATATTTAAATAACAGGAAGCTCCATCAAAAATCAAAATGATTGGAGGACCACCAAATGTAGTTTGCGAAGTGTAGTAGCCATTTCACAAAAACCTCGTGAATTATGCATTTTTTTGGAGTCATATAGACAGTTTTCGAAAGTTGGTTTTAACCTTTTTCCTTTAAAGTATCACTTGACCCAATAGCACTGGGGCATCCGGTAATGGACACATTTTCAGCCTATTCGTGCGCGACTAAATGTAGATACCCTTTTTTCTCTAAATGGAGATCCCCTTGTTTCTTTTAAGAAAAGCTCTGTACCACTCATTCCAAGCCAATTTCTGTATAACACTAAAAGAGTTTCGAATGTTCTTTGATTGAGAAATGGGAACACACCTAGATTCTAATTCCCATTCCAACACCGAATTTAAGATAGGTTGCCGTCCTAGCTTTTGCTTTGGACTGCCAGATTTAATATGAGCTTTTAACGTTCGACGAGGTTTTCCGCAGTGTTGTTCCATCATTTCTTCCTTACAGTTTGCTCGTATGCCACGGTTTTCCTTCCCCGTTGCTGCATACAAGAAAATATTTATATGCGACAACCAATTAATACTGTACAGAATGCAGGTAACAATGCTCATATAAAATTTACTTCATTTAAAAGTGTGATAAAATATGCGGCTTTCCATTTAAAAATTATAACTTTCACCTGCCTTATTTCAAACACCCCAAGTGCAGAGGTGTGAAATTTGTTATAATCTCTAGTGCCCTAGTTGGACAAGTTCTATAGCTCGAGATTTTTGCTGAATTTATGCGCAGCCCCACAGATGTACATTATATTTCTCGGTTACCCAGAGACCCTTATGTCACACAAGCTGCCCCTGGCTACCATGACAATATCGTCAGCTTATCCTATACATTATATGCCTTGGTCTAATGGTTTATACAGTAAATCGCCTACGACCAGGCTCCACATTAAGTGGGAGGTTATTCCTCCTTGAGGCGTGCCGCGAGTTGTTCTGATGGTAGTGGTTTGTCGGTCGTGTATATAGTGAGCAACAAAACAAAGCAGCTTTCCTGATAAGCAATTGTCATAAAAAGAAAAACGAAAAACACTTCTTAATAATTGTATACAGGACCACGACCAAGTTGACGTTGTTCTGCCCTATAAATCCATTAACCTCCTCTGTGTACCTCTAGATAAAATATTTTTGTTAAAAACTATCAAATTCAAATTGTGCTAATATTAGCCACCTCAACGCAGACTAAAAATAAAACTTATCCAAGAACAAAACTATAATACCACCATGTACACCCACTAACATACAAACATGCATTGTGCAAACACTTTCTGCGTTGTACTATAGAAATTATTATTTAGTTTGTGCAAAACTGGGACTGGAACGAAAAGTTTGCATAAAAGTTTTACATTCAAAACTATTCACAGCAGCCTGCTAAGCGTCCCACGAAAATGTGTTTGAATTTAAATTTTCCACTTAGTATTTGATGAACTATTCAATTCTTATTAGTCGATTTATCATTGTCGTTAATCAACGGTTTTATGTGCGTGTACTACATTGGTAAAGCACGTTCCAATAAACAATTTCAATTAAAAACAAAAAAATAACAGCTGCGAAATAAAAAATAATAATAACACATATGTTGCCTCTATAAAAAGTGTGGTAATTGCAATTTTAATTCCCTATTTGGTTTTGAGTTGAATGCAATTATTACAAGAGGAAAAGTTATCACTCGTACTGATTGAAATTTTTGGATAACTACAAAATGAAAAATCACATGTTATTATATTTAGTGCAACTGTTTATTTTAACACTCTTCCTATAATAGTTAATGTGTTATTACTTATGTTTCAATCACTATATCATATGACACAAAATTCCTAAACAGTGAGGGCACTGCACTTTCTTTAGTTGTTTATGTTAACACTCTCTAAACATGTCAACGACTGAGATTTTCAAAAAGGCTGGATGTACAAGTTTCAATTTGGATGCCAAAAATAGAGTGATCAGTTAGTTAGATGCTGGATTAAATTCAATTATTTGCATTATTATCGGGTTTTATTTGAATTTACTGTTATTATCCTTACACACAGATAATACAATTTTTATTAGTATTAGTTGTTCAATACAAATTTAAGTTTCTCTTCATAATGAGAATTCGTCCCTCAACTCGGTCATTAGAACAACTATTTTGTCAAGTGTTTCGAGTTGATTTATAGTTAGACCCATAGAAAAATAAATAAATACACTTTATTGTCCAACAGACAGAACCCAATTAAAAGACAAAACAATCCAAAAATAACTCTAGATACTCAATATAAATATTAAACGAATAACGATACATAATTAGAACATACACAAAACTCAATCCATACAAATTCCGACTCCAAATTCATAGAGATACATTTTTAGTCTGTAGATGCCGCGATAAACCCTGTTTAAACTTGCTAGCCTTCATATTAAATAGGTTTATATTATTGATGCCCAAAGAATTTCAATAACTACAAGCGCACCATATGAGGGTACTTTGGACTCGTAATTAGTCCGAATTTGTTGAGCCTTAAAAATTTTGGGAACCCTGGAGTAGAAGTTTGGAATGTGAAAATTTATCTGTTGTAATACATGGGGCAATCGATATTTATTATTTCCTGGACGGACAGAGTGCGCAATGAAGACGTGCTTAGGAGAATGTCGAAAGATCTCGAGGTCATGTTTACACTTAAAAAGCGAAAGTAGAATACTTCGGACACATACTTAGGAATGACAAGTATGAACTTCTCAAGCTGATCATAGACGGTAAAATTGAAGGCAAGAGAGGCCCTGAACGCCGAAGAATATCATGGCTATGGAATTTGAGACAATGGTAAGGTGAGACCACGGCGAGTCTCTATAGGAAAGCAGTGGATAAAGTGCAGATAATGTTGATGATTGCCAACGTTCGAAGAGGACAAGACACTTGAAGAAGAAGAATCGATATTGATTGATTATCTTAACAAGAACATTTGCGAAGCAAAAATTAGACGTTTCGAAAGTGACCACAAGCCAAATCAATCCAACAGCAAGTTGTGGTAAAAATCACGTGGCGGAAAGTGACCATCAATCTTAAAAGCAAGATATTTTAGAAATTTTGGTTGTACTCGTTCTATCGATATTAATATAAAGTGTATTGTATATCGGTGAGTCAAAAAAAAAGTGTTTTTAGCCAATTTACTTCCTAACCTCAAATTTGCCAACCCGTTATATCTGGCTCCGGAAAAGGGACATAATCATTGTCTGACAGTCAGGCCGCAATGAAGTCATACACTTTTACGTCAAAGCAGTTCCCGAAGCAACTGGCAGCTCAACAGAATTACTCTAGCTTGGGTACCGGGACATGAAAGCATAGAGGGAAACGGACGGCTCAGTAAATTACAAACCATGGGCGAAAACTTGGCTTTGTGGTTCGCAACCCATCTTTGGAATTTCAATGCGATGTGGGAATTGCGTAAATGGGAAAAGTAACAATTAAAATCCTACTGAAGGAATACTCAGGCCATGAAAGAATCAAAGAGGTTCATTATGTCCTGGCAATCAAAAGCCAATAATCTTATCGAACTACCCCACTACCCGGTGAGGTACTCTCTCAAATGGATTGGCCTGAGTAAGGACGATAAATGTCGTTTTTGCTAAGAAGCAACAAAGACCACTCAAGACATGTTCTGTGATTGCATGGCACTGTTCTGCAAAAGTCTTTGACACCCGACGAAGCAAGGGAATTTGCCCCAAAATATTATCAAGGTTGGGACAACAATGCTAACTCTATATTAGAGTCATTTACAAAAGATTTCTTCAGGTCGAAGTGTAGAGAGGCTATAAAGTACTCCACTACAATATACTTTAGCTTATTTTTTCAAATAAATAACAAAAATAATTGAATGTTAATCCTTTTTACGTATAATGATACATTTTGTCGAAATGACACACGTTGTACGAGATCAAAGCATAGTTTGTAATTGTGGGTTTTATGTTATGTGTGTTTTTATTGGATTTTACCAGAAATGAATTCAATTTTTAATTCGAATTACTGGTTCGCAGCCAAAATATGGCATAAATCGTATACAGGAAATAAAATTCAAATATGAAATAAATTTTATACACATAACTGCATCAGACCGGTTGTTCAAATCGTTTTATAATGACTGCATTGCCGTATATTTTTAGCATGTATAGTGTAAATTGTGTCAGTAAAAATAATTAATTCATTATAATAAGTGAGACCTATTACACAAGACGTCGGAAGTCGCCAAAATCAAGCTTGCAACCAAATCCTAAGTAAATTAGCAAAAGGTTAGGTAGACGAATCCAATTTGTGTATTAGCATAAATATTATTCCACCCAAAGCATCGGTTCAAAAATGTGTCTTTTTTAACTTTGGTCTTGATACTTTTAAGTTAAGTTATCTTAATAACAACGAATTTCTTAATCTATGTTAATATGAAGTTCTATCTCGATATATTGCTATCGGGATCTTACAAATCCAATCGAATGTCCAAAGACCAAAACTAGAATAGTAATAATCCAATCATCGTAATGACAGTTTTATGAGGAATATTCACATCATACACAGATCTCCGGAACTTCAATCTTCAATATAAGTATTCCGCCTTTTTCCATTTGATGATTTTATTAAATAAAATTAGTGAATGAAAGATCCGACGTTGTTTCATGCTTAACCAGCCGATTTCCTTAATCTCAGCGCTAATGCCTCTTTCACCCATACGCATTCCATATACAAGCCGTGTGCATGAATTCTGCATTAGTTGAATCCTGTTCTCATCAGTTACATAAGGACATATATAAGATCGCCATAATTAAAATGCGACAGGATTAAACTGTCGCATAAATGTTTTTTGTTTGCCACTTCTGCCATCTTCTACTACCGTATATTGCTTTTAAATTAGTAAAAGCCCTCCTTATGCATTATATTTCGGATAAGTATAAATTTTTTAAATTTTTGACTCATTTTTTTGTTATTTTCGTATTGTAATAATTGACTTTGGCCGTGGATGAAATAAATAAATTTCTAAACCCCTTTCCTACGCTGTTTCCTAAAAGCTAATCAGCACCTACACATATCCGGTAATCTCAGAATCAGATTACAATCACAATATTTATTTATCTCTTACACGCCGACAATGAACTCTATACTAAACACATGCGTGAACGGTATCTATCTACGTCTATGCGATTATTGTGACGTTTTATCCTATAATGGCGGCATGCGCGACGAGATGCGCAGGACGCCTCGCAAGCTGAAAGTCGGAATACTGTATTTTTTATTATACTGTGCTAAAACGTCCTTTGAACGATGTCATACCCTATATACAGGTTCGTCCAGTTTCCAAAGTTGAAACTTTAGAGGCAGACAGAGAACCACAATGCAAAATTTGTATAAAATTTCAAATTAATTAAAACTACACTTTAGATAGGTATTTAAATGAAATTTGGCTCGATTGAATAGATAATTTAGATACATCTTTGTACCCAAAAAATATTAATTTACTTCAACCAGTGGCATGCGTCCGGACTCATCTTCGCACAATTTTAATGAAAAATACGCCACTAATTTTTTTTAGAACTCACTGTGCTTAAAAGCAGCCCTATATTATTTGTAGATGGTCATGACTAAAGAGCGGAGAAAATGCACAATGCATTATTTTGCATTTTTTGTCTGTTTTGTGCAAAACATGCATTTTGTCCAATAATAGAGCATTTTATTGCCAAATAAAGACCCAAAGTTATTGAAGATCTAAACTCTTTTTCTAACCCAACAGTGAAAGAAAATTTCATATTTATAAAAACAAATTATTCTTTTGTACCTCTAGCACTCACGACATTGGAGGCTACCTCTGTTTCTTTGACAGATTCAGTGGCTTTAATAAATCAATTTGAGGTAGATTGCAAAAAAGTTTCAGGTACTGTTAAGGCTGCGGTTATAAAAAAATGTATGCCAGTAATTGAAAGGCTTGAAAATCCTAAGAAATATTTCAGAACTTTTATAGGCAATTTGACCAATTTCGAGAGAGAACTGGATTTGTATAAATTAGAAACACACTTTATTCCAAAACTAAAATACTGTCCGTTAACTTCTGTAGATGTTGAGCGAATTTTTTCTATTTTTAAACATATTTTTAGATAGAAGACACAATTTTCTTTTGGAAAATTTTGAAAAACATTTAATTATAAATTGTTTTTATAACTGCAAAGAATAGTTTGTTAATTTAGGGCTTGTATGTTGTGCAAGTTGCTATTATCTGAATGGATCAATGGTATTGTGTCAGTGCAAAATTTTTATGTTTTAGATTATCTGTGGCATAGGTAAAACATTATGGGGTTTCTGAAGAACGGGTTTAATTATAAAGAAATAGTTCTGGCTTTATTTAAAATAACATTAATGTTCATAATTTTTCAAATAATAAAAATGCATATTTGCATTTTTTGTTCAGTTCGAAAATTGTATGCTAAATGCATACAGTGCGCATATATTGGCGTTTTTCGCTTGCATTTTTCCGCTCTTTAGTCATGACTATGGTACTGTCCACCCATGGCTCAGTATGATGGCAAGGTATTTGACTGCTGCAGTAATTTGTTTGCTAAAAAATTATTTCTATATTTTTCTTTTAGGTTCGCATATTTCTTTCATCAGTTTGATATTAAGTTGAGAGTTATTTCTGATTTGGTTGGATAAACATTTACTTTAGGTGTTTTATCTTCACAGGAATATAAATTTTGACTGTAAGCGATTTACTATGGTAACGTAACTTACGCAAAATTACATCCTTGTAATATTTTAGTATCGCTTCTTGCCATACCTTCGTCTATCCACATTTCAGTTTAATGCCTACTTAAAAATTGAAGTAAAAAGAAAATGGTTAAACGCTAAACATAAAATGCCATATCACAGTAACTCAGTCCTTAGAACAATTTTGTCATTAATATTAAAATCCTGTACAAAAGGCAGGGAAAGAGAGGAAAGAAGAAGGTTAAAAACCTTTTTTAATTATGGCGCTTTTTGATGAAGCCGCCGGGTATTCAGTTTTAAAAATTAGTTTCTAAAAATGTAAAATTCCAACTTAACACTCGGATGCAGAGAAGTTTTATACGTTGAAACTTCTTTCCCAGCGAGCAATATTATCTAGAATTTTTGCGATACAAGTACAGCATTTTTAGCTGAATTACTTTGATAGTGTATATTGAAACTATAGTTCTAGGGTTTTAATACAGCTTTAGTAACAAGAAGAGTTACGTACATTTAAAAGTATGTGTCTAGTATATGAAGTTTTGAGTTTAGCAGGACAACTTTTAGAGTTCATTCGTTGAAAGTATAAATAACGAGTTTAAAAATATACACAAACGGAATTACTGTTATAAATAAATACAAATACCTTGCCGACCTAGGGAAAGTATTGTGAACGCGCTAAAAGAAATTGAGATATAGGCGGATATAACCATTTTGAAGTCCCCTGAGACAAATAAGAACATTTCCAGATGGAAGTCTATCGGTCTGGGTCTGTACGTATTCTTCTCCGATAGCAATTTCACCAATTGAGCTAAATTTTGGTTTAATTCCACTGAAAATACGTGTTTTCGGTCATTTCATACGTAAATAAGTAGTTTTAAAAAAGTTTGTCTGTGTGTCTGTCTGTCTGCATCCACTCAAGAACCACTTAACATATGTTAACCAAATGTGGTACAAAAATACTATGTCTAGATGATAATTAGCTTTTAGGCAACATTGAGAGTAGGCCAGGAGTTTAAAAATTTAAAAAAATTATACGTTTTAAACTCATCCGAAATATTGAATCATTTTTCATTGGTTTAATAGAGTATATCCTAAAACATAACAATCAGAACCACCAATTACACAGGCCAACAAAATGAAAAAAAAAATTTGGTGCCAGAAATCTAACATCTGATTTTAGATGTTTTTAATGTGCTGATTCCAAAAATGCCACCAGATTTTTTCTATCAGCTCTAGTTTTTGAGATACACGTTACAGGTTAAATGATATATTTTTTTCTGATAAAGGACAACAAATAAAGAGATAAATATGTACTTAATCGTCAAAATAGGAATTTCCCAGAATCTAATTAGCCAAATGGATACCTGGAATTGTCCCTGACCCAATGTTCCTATACTAGGAACTACTCAATACAATGCTTTTACTTACTTTTATACCTGTAATTGCCTATGACCCGATCCTTCTATACCTGCTTGGCTGTACTTGATTTAGTATATTACTGAGTTTTCCCAAGTAAAGTTGTGCTATCATTTTGTGTAAATTTTGGTCGTTTTGTAGTATCAAGACACTAAACTGAAACAATGGCATCCACAAGCAGACGTACCTGTGTAAATCATCCCGATGTTTTTTGTTATGTGTGTGGTGAATACACTTTGAAAGAGAGCAGAAAAAGGATTTCTGACTTTGTGAAAAGAGCTTATCTTGCCTATTTTGGCGTTCATTTAGGAGATCAAGATAAATCTTGGGCCCCACATTTCATATGTAAAACATGTGTTGAACATTTGCGACAGTGGACAACTGGAAAGAGGAAGTGCCTAAAGTTTGGTGTACCAATGGTTTGGAGAGAACCGCGGAACCATCATGACGACTGCTATTTTTGTCTCGTTAATATTAAAGGCATAAATAGAAACAATAGACACAAATGGACATATCCTGATCTAGATTCTGCAAGAAGGCCTGTAGTGCATTCGGAAGAAATACCCGTTCCATCATTCAGCAGTCTACCCAAACTGACAGAAGATGATACAGAAACATCAACGTCTGACGAAGTTAAAAGAATTCAATCAGAAAACGACAGCGATTTTGAAGCAGATTTAGCAACTCCGCAGTGTTTCAATCAAGAAGAACTAAACGATCTTATAAGAGACCTGAATCTCTCAAAGGAATCCGCTGAATTACTTGCATCCAGATTAAAAGAAAAAAATCTACTTTGTCGAGGTACTAATATTACATTTTATCGTAAAAGAGATAAGGATCTGCTGCCTTTTTTCACTCAGGAAAATGACTTGGTATTCTGTAACAATATAAAAGGGCTCTTAGAAAAAATGGGTTTGCCTGAATACACTCCAGATGATTGGCGCCTTTTTATTGACAGTTCAAAACGTAGTTTAAAATGTGTTCTTTTACATAACGGTAACAAATATGGCTCAATTCCTATTGGTCATTCTACTACCATGAAGGAAGAATATGAAACAATAGCATTAGTTTTGAGAAAAATTAAATACGAAGAACATCAGTGGTCAATTTGTGTTGATTTAAAAATGATTAACTTCCTCCTTGGACAGCAGAGTGGTTATACAAAATATCCTTGTTTTTTGTGCCTTTGGGACAGCAGAGCTAAAAATGAGCACTGGGTTAACAAAAATTGGCCTTCAAGAGATGTCATGATTCAAGGAATACAAAACGTGATCAACGAACCTTTGGTTTCAAGAGAAAAAATCTTACTTCCGCCCTTGCATATCAAGCTAGGCCTAATGAAGCAATTTGTGAAGGCCTTAAATCGAGATGGAAATTGTTTTGGGTATTTGTCACGTAAATTTCCTGGCATTAGCACGGAAAAACTAAAAGCTGGTATATTTGATGGTCCTCAAATAAGGCAACTTGTTAAAGATCCACAATTCACCACATCAATGAACGAGACTGAATCTAACGCTTGGAGTTCATTTGTTCAAGTAGTACAAAATTTTCTTGGCAATCATAAAGCAGACAATTACGTAGAATTAGTGGAAACTATGCTTTCAAATTTTAATATTCTCGGCTGTAACATGAGTATAAAAGTTCACTACCTCCACAGCCACCTAGATCGTTTTCCAGAAAACTTAGGTGATTGTAGTGAAGAACAGGGGGAAAGATTCCACCAGGATATTAAAACTATGGAAGATCGTTATCAAGGACGATGGGATAGCCACATGATGGCGGACTACTGCTGGAGCCTTCAGCGAGACTGCCCTAGTAAACTCCATTCTAGAAAATCGTATAAAAGAAAATTTTTATGTGATTAGTGACTAATGTAATTATGTAAATTAAGTTTTTGCAATAAATACTTAAATCCATGTGTCTTTGTTTTTTTTAACTGTCAATAGTAATATTATATATTATAACAGTTATAACGTAAATTATATACACAATTTTTTAAAAAATCTCAAAAACTAGATCTGATAGACAAAATCTGAGAACCTTTTTACATTCTGCATCCAAAAATTACTCAGGAACAGTTAAAAAATCGCAGGCACCAAAATGTGTGTTGGCCTGTGTTATCTGTTAAAAAATAATTGCATTGTTAATAATTTTTAAAGCATTAATTAAGATTGTGTCGAGTGGAATTTTAAATCAGTAATACTGCCGTATTAACCCTTTTGTAGTTCATGGGGTTGTACTTTGTAAACTGAAGTGCAAATAAACTGATTATTCTTATTATTATAAAAAAAACCTTTTAAGTAGTTGAATTGGTGTTAAAAATACACGAAAAAAAATGTATGTACCATCATATGCGTCCGTTAAAAAAATATTTTATTTGGAAATATAGTTTGTCTTACGAGAAAGGTAAATTACTAAAAGGGCACAAAAATACTACTTTTCCACTTAAATATAGAAAGCTATATGCATCGAGAACAAAAGTTTATTTTTATAACCGTATATTCTACGTCTCTCCTTCAAATATTTTAGAAGGCCTTCCACTTGTTCGTTAAAACTATTTCTGCAAGAATGTTTGTGTACATATAGAAGATGCTGGAATTATGTAAAACAAAAGCTTCAAGTTGCATAACAAGAATTTGACCCGCATTTCGATCCTGTTTATGTATTTTAGAGTATACCGCATAATGGGGTTTGAAATGCAGGTAGAGGCAGAATATATAGAGAAGTATTATATTTTTACTTGGAGTTTTAATTAAGAAAATCGCTTCGTTGAGATAAGTAAAGTATATGGGGGTATGGTATATTTATTTCATGACCGCGTAGAGCCGTAGTTATTAATGTGTTTTGAAGTAAGTTGGTGTTGTGTTCAGATTAAAAAAAAACTAAATGTATAGCCAGAGTATAAGGCAGTAGAGAAAAGCGTTCCATTAGACTTTTTGCTAGTCAAAAAATTCTTTTTGACTTGTGTCTGTCACCGATGTTAAATATTAGATCTTAGTTCTGGATAGCTTCAATGTAGATTGTTTAGAAGTGCGTCCGTCGGACGCAGTCTAGATATCGAAACAATGCTATATTTTGAAAGTGTGTTTGTTAAATGTAATGATGACAGTGATTTTGGCGATGTGTCTTGGGATGGCGTTTGTGGTAACGATATAACTTTTGATTCTATAGATGAGAGTGAGGTTATCGAGGCTGCTAAGAAACTCAAAAATAAACTTACCCCTGGGCCAGACGGGATACCATCTTTTTTTGTAAGAGATACTATTGTAATTCTGTCCTCGCCATTGTGTCTTATATTTAATTTAATTGTTAAGAACCATACATTTCCAAAAGTATGGAAATTCGCTAAGGTATGTCCAGTATTTAAGAAGGGAGATCGCGCAGATGTGAGCAACTATCGGCCAATATCGATTTTATCGAATTTCTCAAAGATACTTGAAATAGTCCTATATAACCGTATATACAAAATTGTCAAGTCACAGTTGGCCGATTATCAACATGGTTTTATTACACAGAGATCTTGTCTTACTAATTTAGCAATATTTACGCAGATTACATCTGAGATATTGGATGAGCATGGACAAGTGGACGTTATTTACACTGATTTCTGCAAAGCATTTGACACTATAGATCATCAAACTTTAATTAGAAAACTTCCAAAATTTGGCTTTGATTTCGGTGCTGTCCTTCTGATTCAGTCTTATCTGCATGATAGACATCAGTTCATATCTTATAATGGTTTTAATTCCATCGATTATTTGGCCACATCTGGGGTTCCACAAGGATCAAACTTGGGACCTCTACTTTTTCTTCTCTTTATTAACGACCTTGGCGAGTCCTTGATTTGTTCTAAATTGATTTTTGCCGATGACCTTAAGATATTTAATTCTGTGGATGGTATCAGTGATTGTGATGCGTTGCAGATGTGCCTTGATTCCATAGGGGAGTGGTGTACACTCAATAGAATCGCTCTTAATCCGGCCAAATGTAGTGTTGTTACATATACGAAGAAACAGTGTCCCATTACTTACAACTATAATATTGATAAAATACAATTACAACGTTCTGACTCCATCAATAATTTGGGAGTGCTCTTTGATTCTGCCTTAAGTTTTAAGAGTCATATTTTGAAAAAGATATCAGAGGCGTCTAGGGCATATGGTTTTATTGTCAGAAATGGGAAACACTTTAAAAATATTAATACATTGAAAATGCTTTATTTTTCCTACGTTCGGCCAAGGCTGGAATATTGTTCCTTGGTATGGAATCCATACTATGATAGTCATAGTGTATTGATCGATAAAGTTCAACGTAAATTTTTGAAGTATCTTTGTTTTAAAACGGATGGCATATATCCCACGCGAGGACTCCCTTATGATTATTATATTGACAGGTTTAATGTACAGAGTTTGTTAGTTAGAAGGAGCTTAGCATCTGTAAGCTTTTTGCATAAAATGCTTCACAATCGCATCGATTGCCCGGATCTGCTTAGAAGGTTAAATTTTATGGTGCCAAGAGCGACTGCAAGGCGTATGCATACTTTTCATTGTTATATAGCCAATACTAATGTTTTGTTGAAATCTCCCATTCATACTATGTGTTTAACTTTTAACTTGATCGACCAGCACTGTGATATTTATAATGATTCTTTAAGTCATGTGTTATCATCTGTTGAATTGCCCTTGAGAATTGCGGGGAACTATAATGTGTGACTAGTTGGATCGTTCTGCGGATAGTTTATATTGATTTTATATTGATTTTGGAACGAGTTGTATATTGCTGTATGATTATTATTACTATTATTATTTTGACGTGTGTATATTACACTTTTTTGTACATTGTTCTGTAAATGGTTATTATACTGTAGAACAATAAAGCAATTATTATTATTATTATTATTATTATTAATGCTCTAAGCTTGATTTTCTATGTAAAAAAAGCTCTCAAATAACGTAAAACTATTTAAGGAGATTAATTGAATAATCAATCACCAACTTCTTCAAATGAAGGCTACTAGCAAGACATTAATGTATATAGATTGTTACAAGGGATTGTGAGCGCATTTTAAGGACTTCTAAAAATATAAACATGTAATCACAAATTCTCCGTTTTCATGTTACGCGGGGTTTAAAGTTTTCCGACTTAAACAGTTTATTTTACATTTTTATGGAAAACTTAATGACAGCTTTGGTGGACGCAAATGTATCATTGAAGGTCACATTTGCATCTACAAAATTGTTTTCTAAAAACTAAAAAATGTACAATTTTTACAAAAACACCAAGAGAAAATAAAATGCACCCCTATAAAATGATACTAACTCAGGAGTTTATGAAAGACGATTTTGATAGGAGAACATATTTTTGGGGACAAATAATACAATAATTAGAAGATGTTTTATTTTCTGGTGAATGTACCTTTACACAACACGATCATGCTAATCGTCAACATTGTCGCTGTTGGTCTACGGAAAATCCCCACTGGATGAGAGACGAACATACCCAATACCCTGAAAAGGTTAACGTTCGGGCAGGAATTGTTGGAGACCATATCATAGATCCCTTTTTTATTGATGGTAATTTGAACGGCGATAATTTTTTAGCACTGTTCCAAAATAATGTCATGCCAATTTTAACAAACTGTTACAGGAAACCTATAAGTTCCAGCGAATAGGATATGGTTTCAGGAAGATGTAATACCGCCGCATTACCAAATCAATATCCGGCAGGGGCTCAACTAAATATTTCAAAATAGGGATAGTGAGGCGAGGATTAATGGAACGGTCAGCATGATCGCCTGATCTGACGTCATGAGACTTTTCTTTATGGCAATATGTCTAAAGTTAGCATACAAAACTGAACCGCTCGAGAACACGAATAACGCTTGCAATTAGATCGGACACGCCTGAGACGTTTGGTAACGCCAAGACGTTCGCGGCGAACATTTTGAACATCTTCTACGCTGATATTAATGCTTTTTAAATTATCAATAAATAAACAGTATTACTTATTAGTTTTTTGAATGTGCTAAATTGAATTTCTGTGATTTTCTTTTTTTGATGCTAATTTTTGCAATAAATCTGAGAACACTTAATATATCCGAAACAGTTGCAAATGGGCAAAGAACATTGCACATGAAATATGTCTAGAATTTTCTAAAGAATCAAAAACTTGATTAATATGCAGGGTTTTGCATTGAAAATAAAAAAGTATAGAATTAATTCCATTTGGTCGATACACACTGAGAAATTAAAAAAAAAAGTCTAAATTCACCTTCTTACTAGTATTGACAGTAAAATTAATTTTTTTGTGTAGTGTGAGGCCGCCTTAAGCTCATGAAAGAATGATATAAATAAAATGTGTAGGAAAGGGACTTCTCGAATTTCAGCTGATTTACAGGGAGTCCCGTTTAATAGTTTCCCAAAAAAATACAATTTAGAGAATGTGACCACCCTGAAAATTACAAACTAGAGGTCAATGAAATCCAGTAAAACGGAGATAAGAAGGGAATTCAAATGGACCTGTTTTGTAAAGGATAACTTTTGTCTATCGCTTATAGATCTTGAGATATCTTCCGTCCACACACTAATGGATCACTCTGTATATGAAAATTATGAGAAATATGCCAAATGTTTTATAGAACATGATGTGGTGAAGAGTATATTGGAGAAACAGTTAGAAAAGTCTCACCTCGCTGAACTCGCCAAGAAAGATTGGATCATAACCTCGTCATATTTTATATATAAAGATTTGATTTGCTGTCTCTGCTAGCTTAAAGCATAATATGGGCAAACTATTCCCGATACTTCAATGTCCCTTAATATACACCATTGCATCGGTGTTCAAACCCATTATTCTAAACAAATATTCTTAGTATTGTAATAATATTTATGTTCGACTAAATTTCAAACACTTTGAGTATGTGATAATAGCGAGGAAGGCCTTGTTGCTGTTGTGTTTACGCAAATAGTCTCCAGGCATTGTAATCTCCATTTTCCACCTTTAATAATGAAGTATTCTATACCATACACATATCTTTTTTTGTTCAGAATAGATGTAAAGAGAAAGAGGGAACAATAACCGTGAGGCATGTGTTTAAGCTAAATTTAATGTTATATCTTTTGCAAAATGGGTTTGTGTAATCGGTATGTTATTGTATTTAACAGGAAGTTCAACGCCAGTAGTTCCGGAAGCGATTAGATGTTTTAGTGTTGCTGTCTTGGTTGCTTAAAATGCTATACTTATACAACGAGCCTATAATGAATTCTAGAAGGAAACTTGAATCTGTAAAAGTAAACATTAACTAAAAAGAAGTTGGCACTTTAACAAGAGGTTGAAATTTGTTAGATAGTGTTTGGTTTAAAATAAATGTGTAATAAGACACCACGCCTTTTTATTTTATAGATATTTTCTATTAGTTTGGGAAATATAATATTTTTGTGAATATTATTTTAAGTAGGTTGTTAACAATAAATGTTCCTAAACTGTCCTTTCAGTCAAAAAATTTAAGTGTCTGTTTTCTATCTATCTTATCATTTATTGATATGGGTTTTACCAAAAGCAATAAATACGTCTACAAGTAGGTACATGAATAACAAAAATATATAATTTTTGTCTCTTTTCTTTGTTCAACTTTTAGAAAACAGATGGACCATGTTTTCTTATTCGAAGAATGACATGTTTTAAATACAGTGTGGTCTCACTTTTGAACATCGAAATACCTTCATGTAAATTAAATGTCGGCCTTTTATTATTATATACAGAAGCTAGTAGTTGGGGAGTTAACAAGGTTTCCCATAACAAAGAATATATATAAACGGCGCCGAAAATATGAACATGCGTTTTCATCCAGTTAGCTTTTCCGGAGATTAAGAAGTCATTATATAATCGTATTGTTCCTAACTTTACAAACTTGTGATCTTCTGAAAAATCTCCAACATAGGACATCTTAACAATTAAAAACCATTATTACAGTCGACAGAAAAATGTATTTTATTTCTGAATCGCTCACCCTGTAGATGTATCTTTATAGGGGTATATTGTAAAAATGCCTTTTTTTCTGATTGGCTATTTTCAATCTAGGTACCTACTTCTCATGTATGTTAAGTGTTTTGGAAGGACAATCGGATTTTCGAGTTTAGATTCGTTTTAACCTTGGTAGAGTCTAGATGAGATTTCTAATTGTAGAAAGTTTCTTAATAATAATTGAAGTTCAAGTTCAGTAAGTTAATTATTGTAAAGTTATTTGTTTAATTGTTAAGTCAGTTATTATTGTTGACTCGTTGATAATGATGAGCTTTTTAACACTATTGCTCATACGAAAATAATATTTTTTAGATACATAGTACCTGATTGTTGTTTAACTAGTTAACGTTTCAGAAGGTCACAGGATTATCAACAAAACGTTAGCTACTGTAAATTTGACGTCCATCCAGAAGTATTATTTATATAAATATCTCTTTTGTAACTCCTTATGATATGATATACGCTGTGCGTATTGATGACTACGCGATAATCAGTTGGTCTCAACACAATGGATTATATTTCGGGCATATTATACTGCCAACCACCAAATCTGTGTCACAATATTATATTAAAATTTTATCATGAATAATAAAATAGTAAATAATGCTAAAATACTTTTTTTATAAAGTTGTGGGATAATAAGCTGTATTTCGGATTTCAATTAACAGCAAGGTTTTAAGAAATTTATCGGCAATCCTCCTCCTTGCATATAAAATCCAAACTAGTTAACAAATTTTGATATTCTGATGTTGACTTACTTTTAAAATAAATAAAAACTACTCTTGAAAGTATTTGTGTGTGAATTCTTACCTGACATGGTGCTTGGAACAGATAAGCGTCACCGAACGCCGTACTCAAACAGAAAATATAGTCCCGTTTCGGATGTTCTGGAATAGGTTGCATAATGGCACCATCGACAATAATTAGATGTTTTGGTGCTGCCTCTACTGATCTTCCCTCTCGCGAATCGCATGGGTAGAACAGCAATGTTGTTCCCTTTAAACATACCCAATAACCTTTCCAGCCACGTTTGCGTGCCAGTTCGATTTGGTGCTTTTTCCGTAGCAACCATTTTTTCACACTTAAAAATCTGCAAAAAATATAAAAGTTAATATTGTCAGTATAACAACAATTTCGATTTATGAGTTCTTTGATAACCTCTATTGACTGCCTTGCCTGATTTTACGTTGGGAAAGAGAAGAAAACGAGAAATGTTGTGTCCGGTTTAGGACCCAACCCACTTAATGGAACACTTTCCATTAAGTGGGTTGAGATGCTTCGAGGGGGATACGATCCTAATATTAGTCTATTCGTTCCCATGCCTCTTTACATTAGAAATGGGCACCGAATTCAGCGTTTTTGGATACATTTCTCCCTCGTATATAAGACGTATAATAAATCATGCTTGTCAAAGGAAGCCGCCTTATAAGAAAAGTAACTACAGGGACTGGCAAAACTATTGGGTTAATGATTGGAGTTTGCAGATAAATATAATACGAATCACGCCGTATTGTGGAAATGCGCGAGGAATACTTGCATCAAATAAAAGAGTACCGCGAGTCAAATAATATATTTTGACGAGACGTGGTTTGATACGCATGATACTGTGAGGTACGGTTGGGTAGACATGACTCAAAATTGTACTTTAAATGCTCCATGTTCAAGGGGAAAACGGGTTATAATTCTACATGCGGGAAGTGCAAATGGGTTCGTACCCAACGCACTGCTCTTGTCAACCAAAAACATAAGACAGTCTCCTGCGGACTACCACGAAGACATGACCGCAAATTTGTTTGAAAATGGTTTGCTGAACAGCTAGTATCTAATATTCCCCCAAGTTCAGTTATCGTTATGGATAATGCGTCTTATCATTCGCTAATGTTAAATAAAATACCTAATAATAATACAAAAAAGAAGATATATAAAGTTTATGATACAATTTTAAAAAATAATATGTTATAGACCATATCTGCGAAACACACGGCCATAGTATATTTACGTTTACCTCCATATTACTGCATATTCAATCCCATAGAATTGGTTTGGGGCAGTCTAAAAGAACAGTTGAGAAAATGCAATCAGAATCCGACTTTAAGCGCTGCACTCCTAGAGAATATAAGAACCGTTATATCTGATTTAGACAAAACTGACATATGGAACAAATCGGTGGATCACATTTTTCTGGCCACAGACCCTGTTATTATTCAGCATAAAGGATTTTTAAAATATGATAGGACATGTAGGCATTGTTATGAAAAGTTGAAATGGTGCGCCTATGGACGGCGGAGATCGGCATTGACTTTACAAAGGAATATGGGGTTGTGGTTTTTTATAGCATTATATACTAAGATTGGAAAGAGTATACACGAGAAGGGTTAATAAATTCAGCTGAGTGTTTACCGGATACTCAAACTGTTTGCTTTCTGTCAAAGGCCCATGTTTCGAAGCTTATACAACGGCAAGGTTCACTTTGTCAAAAGCTTTGGCACAATCTGTGTATACGACGTCCAGTTGTCCACCTTGTCGCATAGCCATACAAGCACACTCCGAGATAACAAGCAGATTAATGATGGTAAATCTTCCATATGGAAACAGTACTTGAGCAACTGGGGCCTGAGACGACTCACTAGGTGATTTATATTTTTGATTTAGATCTTTGGATGTCGTTTACGTTTCATCTTCAGTCTTCTCTCATCCAGAAGAATTGTTTTATCTGTATAAGTTTAGTTGCCTGTGGATCTTTTCTGTCTAAAATTATTGGATCAAATTTTCAACAGGAAAAAGAAAATAATGCATTCTTCAGATAGTATTTTCAGATTATAATTTCAGTTCGGAATGATATGAAAGTGATCAATTTAAATTATTCCGTCCCTCTACGTTTCGATTTGATTTTTTTTACAAATATATGAAGAGTTATTCAACCCTCAAATAAGGTTCCACCTTAATTTTGGCCACGCTGGGCGGGTTAGGATTGGTTAGGTTAGGCTGGGTCGGGCTATTCCAACTTATTTTAAAAGTTCGAGACAGTTTCAGCATTAATATTTTGTAATAGAATTACAAAAACCACTGTGTTTTTTTATTTTCTAAAAAATCTTTTATCAGCATTGAATTTGCATACCTTTTATTGTAATAGCATGTCAAAAATAATTATTGAAAGCCTCCATAGTTCTGTAATTTAGCAAAAGCACGAACAATAATGTCACACACGTCATGTCTTCTCAACTGACAATATGTTTATTAAACCCCCTATTTTTCTGCTTTTTCTGCACATTCACGTTTTACGTTCTCTGAATTTCCTGAATGCATTTTTTTTATGTCGCGTTTGCAAGCAAATCTCTTGCATGCACGAGTAAACACTCCGCGATTTCCCTACTTTTTTTATATTTATTCCTAAGGAATATACCCAGATATAAAATACATAGTCAAGCTGTTGGAATTTGCAACGATGCAAGTTCGTCAATGTAATAAATTATGTTTTAAAATTTTCAAAAAATAATCCATAGTAACTCAGTATAATCTTCTGCATGTACCGGCTTTCAACGTGCTGTACACCTGGATATAAATCCAATTATAATAGCGGATTAAAACAAGAGCAAATATGACAAACTAATATCAGTTTTTCTAGTTCTCTGATAATTTAAAATATAAATGACTAAAGGCTATTCCTAGATCTAATTTTAACCCCTCAAAGACCGCTGTGGTTTGATGTAAACACTTTCCTGAAAGCCAAATTATACGGGATGATAATTACCTTCAACCGCATGGAACAGACACATTTGTAAATGGTAGGAAGTGTGGTTATGGAGATGATAATTTTGTTAGGATACTAGAGGATTAGGGATTTTGTTTAATATATAAAATGCAACTTTTGGAATAGGAATATTCGTTTATTTTATAGTGCTTCTTTCAGCAAGGATATAATTGCAGCAAGTATAAACAGTAATATGACGAAGGTGTCTCTTACTTCAGTTAAACAATGTGTTGGAAATCCCATTGAATCAAGAAAATGTACGATGAGAAGCGTGTCCCTACAATCAAAAGTCTAAAACACGGGCTCATCAACGAGGCAACTCAAATCAACTGTAGCATCACTACACTTTGGCGAACTCTGTCTGCAAAAACTAAACTTTTACAAGTGCTGAAGTCATTTTCTTTAAAGAAAACGTATGTTTGTGATACAATTGCAGAAGATTTGGGACATACAGTGTTACGACTACCTCCCTACTACTGCGTTTTCAATCCTAGGGAGTATATGGCACCAACTCAAATCGAGGGTACGCGAAAAAATACTTCTCCAACTTTAAGTGGTAGATACTAAAGTAGAACTAATTAGGAACTGTTCGAATGACATTCCTACCGAGAGTTGGAAAAGATCTGTTAGTCATGTTATAAAAAATGTTGAAAACACTTCAACTTGTAATTCAATCATATTGTAATATTCTGTAAACTTTACTGTTGCATCTACACATCTGCAATTAAATGAAATCATCATAAGCTTAAGATTCAAGAAAAACTTATACACTTAGATATTGTCCAAACTCTGAAAATAATGCCTCCCCAACGTCCCATACATAACTAACAAGATTTTAACTACAGAAGAGGCATACTAATGTTACTGTTGGGAATTCATTTAGACCCTGAACTAGTTTCACTTAATTTATAGGGAACTATTATAATTTACTATTGGATTGTTGACTTAATTTGTTTATTAAAGAGAGTTATTTCAATTATAGCTTTAAATAAAAATACATAAAACCATAGTCTTGCAAATAGTACGGAAATCCTTGTCTTGTCGTAATTTGCTTTTCTTCGATTTCTGTTTTTACATTATTTTAACTAATTTTGTCTTTTGATAATTATTATAGGTAAGTATTTTTATTCCATCGTGTCGCTCTCAAAACGACAATTCGAACCATTTTTACCCACTTTAAAGTCTTTTTCTTACATTCCCTGTTCATTTTTGCTTAAAAAAGTAATAGCTTTTTATGGGTCTAAAGTGAACAGTTTTGCAGACTTTAGTATTAGAGTAGGTAGTTAATTCATACTAAAGAAGTTAATAGCAAGGCTCATTTTTAAAGTTGCTTGTAAGAGCATATCATTTATATTAAGCATAAATGTTTATTTATCATCAAGACACCAGTTGATTACGTTGTATATCTCTCTAATCCCAATGTTGTTAACTTACCTGTCAGGATTTGAACAGAATAGAGCCTTCTGATAACAAGAATGATAAATGGAATTATTATGCAAAAGGAGATGAGGGATTGAAATTGGGAATATGATAGGTAGCAGATAGTGTAAGCATAACTGCGAATTTTCGCTTATATCTTTCAAACAATAATGTATAAATCTAAATTAAAAAAAATCCCGATGGCAGGCAGTCGGAAAAGTAGATTTTCAATTTATATATTTTTTATTTACTTAGTCTAAAACTGACACCCACTATTAATAAAAAAATAATAGAATATTCCGACAGTCGCCAAATATAACCAAACTGTCATATTGACAGTTATTTTAACTGAAATATCCATTATACTATAACACATACGTAAGTACAGTCTTATTGTTATTTCACCAGGTGTTTATTTGTCAAAAATAATTACAGGTGTAGCAAGTGATGATATTTTTTTTATTTTTTTTTACTTTATATTGACTTACATTTACTTAAATATGCCAGTGCTCTATCATTTGATATGTAATATCGGTATTTTCTATTAACAGTGAAAAAAATAGGATTTTTTTAAAACTTTGACAGGCCGCCATTTTAAAATTAGCCCTCAGATTTCAATCGCCAACGAACCCATGACCTAGCCGATTTTTGAACCAAATTTTGTTTCGATTGGTCAAAAAATTTCCTATATCCCATATATGGTATATACAGATTTATAAACCTTTGAACTGAGGTCATTTTTAGGATCCAGGGGTCATGAAATGAAGGACTGCATAAAAATTTTTCAAAATTTCGGTTGTGTCGATCTCCTAAATAGTTATATATTTTTTTAAATCTACTAAAGATTTTTTTTAAGTCTACTAAAAAAGAGGCTAGTTATTGTTAGCTATATTAGCAAGTTTTGATTCGATTTAATTTCAATCTGTTAACCTGGTGCTAACTACATGTGGTTTTTCAATATAATTATTTTTGTATTTACCTGTGCTTATTTTGTTTCCTTCTTTTAATTAATTAAAAGCGAGTGATGAAGTGTCAGATTATTTAATACGATATCGTTATTATATTATCTTTCAAGTTATGTAATGAATAGGTAATTAGTTAACTTGACTTTTGACATTAAAAGAAATTCAGTCGCAATAATTATATAGATTATATTCAAATTACATTCTACAAAACTGAAAGAGAATTTTATGTTTTACAAGAAAATGCAAAAATATACAGGAAGTTTAAAAATAGTAATTGTTACAGTACATTTACGAATAGAAACCGAAAACGAAACGTTTTAATCCCGAAATCTGTTTTAACCACTGAGTTTTCATGAAATTTGAGCCTGGAGGATGCGTGTCACTTTTTTGGTATCTGTGATAGAAACATGTGTTCCCATAAGAAATCGTCCAGTTTGGGCCACACTGTACATTTTGTGAAAAATGTTTATTCAAATTTAGAGAGAAATATATTGAAATCAGTACACTTAACTTAACATACTTAGTTATAATTTACAAAAATCGGGTGTGTCTCCCCAAAACTTTCCCGACATGATATAGAATGAAAAATATATGACCTGCGTAAGGAAACAGACTTTTAATAATAATTATTATTATAATTGTATGATTTTCATTATTTCCAATAAACTAACGTAACAAACTAACTGCTTTATTAAAAAATTCGAAAAAAAAAATATTGCCACAGCTGGAATTCGAACCTTCCGAGTGAGAAACGCACGCTCTAGCAAGGACGCCAAAAACCTTTTATCAAATTAGTTTATTATATTCTAATAAGAGTTAAAGGGTCCAACTACTTATCTGGTGAAACTTCCTCAAGACTTATTGGGTCAAATATCAAAACTAACCTATTGCTGTAAAGCAGATAAAAAATGCTTTAACATGATATGGCTAAATCGATATCAACCAAAAACTAATGGGTCCTAGGACTTCCCCAAACTCATACACCAAAATTTAGCTCAATTGGCAAAAGCGTTTAGGCGCTAGCGTGGAAGAATACATTCAGACACACAGACAAACAGACTTCCATCTTGAAATGGTCCTAATCGTCTCAAGGAACTTCAAAATGGTTATAACAGTCTCTATCTCAAATTGCGGGAAAGCAAAATTTGGGACAAAATCAATAATTTTAATTTTATCCAAAAAATTTATTTAGAGGAGCAAATAAAATAATGGATCTTCGAGAATTATGGGAAAAATACGTAGCAGCACGTCTTTGGAAATCTTGGTTGATTCGTAGAACTTAAGCTACTCCAAATATTATCGCTGTAGAGAATATATCCTTCACCTTTTTTAATAATTGAGTTAAAATAAACTAGCCCAACATAATTTCTGCAGTCGCTTATCATAAACCGATAGCATTTTTAAATGTTTTTGAATGGTAAGATCGAACCATGGATCGCAAGCTAACCTATACATTTTTTGATTTTTGCAAAAATTGCTGTTGGAAGAATTACGAGGATTGAATGCTAAAGATACTAAAGGTTTCATGTGTTTCTTAAAATAAGATTTGTTTTAGTTTAAAATTTAAGTTCGTACGATATCTTTCGGTTACTTTAAGGCAAATATTTGTATAAAGCAGTTAAAACAACAAATTTCTAGAAATATCTATCTAAATATCTTACAACTTAAGCATCTATAGCAATGTGCTGTTATCCGACAATTTCTCTTTGAACCCGTTTTCGCTCTCTAATTTCAACCATATTTTCAGCATCTATATCATCTATGTTTTGCTTAGATTCTCTAACGGATGCTGATGTCATATTGTGTGCTCTGGGTTTTGGTAACACAGAAGCTGCTAAAATTTCTAATAAACCCTTCAATGCTTTCTAGTGCTTTTATCGTATATTGCATTTCGTAATTTGTTGTTAATTGCAGGCATATTAGAAAAGGAATTTAATTACAATTTGCAGAGATGGAAATGCACAATATGCGACTTTTTATTAAGTATGTAGGTCTGCAATCTAATAATAATAAACCAACATATATAAAATGAAAAATGTGCAATCTGTAACAGATACGAAAGCTAGTCTGTATATTTTGAGGTGACAACTAAGCTAGAGGCACCAATTGAGTTGCTGCTTGTCACAAAAGGTAAGTAAGGTTGAGTGAACAACAAAGAAAATGTACAATGGGCATTTGGTCATAAAAGTCCTATACGCTGTCTTTCGCTAGTACAGCGAATTTAAAAGAGAGAGTGAGACGTATTATCGAAGAAGACCCAAGATGCTCTATCAAATGATTGAGGGAACTCTTGGTGCGCAACGGTTATTTCAATTGTACATGATCATCTTCATATGAAGTCACTGTAGGCCAAGAAGGCAATAAGGATGGCAGTGCATGAACCTTGATTTGTTTCAAACACATAGGACTTGACTTCCTGAGGGACGTCATGAGAATTAGGACCCAGAAGGTTTTTGCATTGGCAGAGACACAGGCAAAAGCACTGATAGTGAGCCAGTCAACTACGATGTAGAAGAAGGTGCCAGGCGGTAACAACGACCATGAACACAACAACAGCAGCCACTTGCTAATTTCTTGCCACTTTCTTGCGAGACACAACGAGGGATACAACCAACAAGAGACTAGCAACAGAGGATTAGAACAACAGAGGAGAGAGCAAGCGAGGACATGGAGAGCGGATGGTTTCCGATACAAACAACAAATGAGGGAGTGGTAAGCTATTTATCTACGGGATTTCTCTTCCTTGGCCAAACCAAAAAGAAAAGTTGACCCAGAATTATATCTGGCTTACTATTTCTGGTCAAAACACCAAAACTATGAGATTTGGATAAAATTGTCTATTGATTTACCGTCTCAAAAGCTCATGTATAAACAAAGATTAAACCGGAACACGTAAGCCTATCTCTCAAGCTCTTCCATACGCCACCGACGAACTGAATAATGGCATCCTGGGTAGAAAAACGCTGCCTAAAACCAAATTGGTGTTCACCAATGATGTATTTGTTTACAAATTGGACAAGTCGTCGGTAGTACGCATTTTCAAAAACCTTTGAAAAAACTAACAACACAGAGACACCTCTATATAGTTACCAATACTCATAGGTCTTGAAGATAGGCACAACCTTGGCCAATTTTAATTGATGGGGAAATTTGCCTTCAAGAAAAGAACAGTTTGCTTGATTCCATAATATTTTTAACGTAATAAAGTCGATGTCGATTCAAACTATACTGTTTAATTTTCCAATACAAGGCAGTTTTGAAGCTGAGAATTATGTAAAAACACATACACATAAAAAATAATGCATACAGACATCAATACATATTATATTCACAAACGAGAAATTCGGTCACTGCACACTGACTTTTCAATGTTACAAGCATTCGTACAGTCTGCATGGTACTTTGTAATATATTACGTCAGTCCTTTATGTCGGTTTTCCGTTTTAAAAGCTTTTTCTCATGCCATTTTCTATAACCCAGAACTAAGACCTAAATTAAAACGGAGTGTAACATTAGTAGAGAACGATATATATACTCTCTCTTAAGATATATTTCAATTTTTAATTGCTATAGCATTTTATTTATTTAATTATTAAATTCTATGCAACTTAGATATTAATAATTATTGTAACTTCTTATACATAAAGAAATATTAAAATTCTGGTGACTTATTGCGGAATTAAGTAACATATAACTATTTATTGAAACGAAACTCAGTCTTATCCACTAAATTATAATTATGTAAAAAATATGCAACATCTAAATATGTTTCTAAGATTCCTGATTATTGAGCTTTTTTACCGTTTTCACTTCTTAGATCAGAGTACCTACATAAATATCCGACCTGTGTTCAAAAGTCCGCTCTGGTATTTATTTTAGTCATTCGGTTCATGTTCATTATTCTAGTGATGGAGCCAGTCGCCGGCGCCGCTAGCCCAAAATGGCCCACTTTTTTTCGGCCGTGATTCAACTAAATCTTTATTCAAATTCTTCTGAATAAAGTATATTCACATTGTTATCTAATTTACATTAGAACTAATTATGAACTTAGAGCACCCATTCGATCCTGGAATGGTGTAACAAAACGACACTGGTTGTGCCTATGTAGGATAGATTTTATCTGTATTTTCCTTAATAGTTTTGGGTAACGAAATTAAAGGGTTCTTAAGTGCAATTTCTAAGAAATAATATATTTTTGTTTAATATTATTTCAAAGATTGTAAATGTTTTAGCACGTCTTAGTATAGTAAAGCTATTATCTAAGGACCTTTTTTCGGTAAAACGCAATACATTGTCATGGTTATTTTATGGGTTTTGGAAATATAAATAAAGAGATAGTGAAATACAACCATATGTTGGTTGTGTTTCTTTGTCGAAGAATATTCCAGAAAGAATGAATTTGATTGGAGGGATGAAACGCTAAACATTGTCGAAATACCTACTTATTAATTAGATGTTAGATGATTATTGTATTGTATAGGTAACTGAAGTGTTCTCATGGTTTTTCCCTTTTTGTTTCTAATTCTGTTTCAGTAAAGTTAAGGTTTATTTCTTTTAGTAATAATTGTTTAATATTTCGAATAGTCGAATTTAAAGTCTGTTATAATTGTCAGATTACAATTATGATTGAAGTTTTGTGCGGAAATTAATTTGTAATTATATTAATTTATCTTTTCAGTTTGTTAGATTAAGATTTTCTTCCTCAGATTTTCATTTTCTTTTAATGTTTTATTCTTTTTATTTATGCATATTTATTTCTTTTATTGTTACTCATTTTTATTATTTATAATTAAATTATTCTTTTTATAGCCCCAAATCTTGTGTTTTTAGTTGAAGTAAAGCTTCTAATTGAGGAAAGCTTTAGATCTATCTTAGTAAATAGAAGGGTCATTTAAAGAGTGTTTTTCATATAAAGAAAGCGTGTTAAGTTACCGGTGAAATCTATAAAGTCATAAAGGTCAGTTAGTTTTATTTTAATACAGAATAGTAGAGTTTGATATTCTTTGTTTGTACTCGTACTTTCATAAATTAAAACCTAAAAGTAAAAGCAGCTCGTAAAGCTTATTATCGAATCCGTGTACAATTTAAAAAGCATAATCGGGGTTCACTTGGACTGAGGCTTTTAATCAGATTTCCTTCTAAGTGTGTAGAACACTCGCTGATTTAAATTGTCACAATGGATGCAATTCTTTGGGAATAAGTAACATAATAAATTTTTTCAATATGAAACTTTATGCTTTCAAGCAAAACTTACAGCTTTAGTCTGTTGAAATCTTACTGCAAAGTTATCGTATTCATCTAGGAGAAAAGCCAAGACACGTGAGTTTTAATTTATGTTTAGCAATTTTATAGACTACGTATTTGATTCGAAATCTGGCGCATAGAGCGCCATCATCTAGTCATGTTTGCAAGCGTATTTTTAAGAGTCTTTTGAGTTGGTGCTGTCGTCGTAACATGAGAATTTTTGAGGAAATACAGCCTGCTTTCCACTTTCGGGTATATCGCTTTGTGATTAATAAAATAACGAGAATACCTAATTAATTTGGGTTTTGGGAGGACTATCTAGAGCAGTTGCTTAAAGTGAGCACCATTAACCGTTTGGCAAAAGAGCGTTATATGTTTTCTATGATCCCGGGAGTGATGAATTGCATCTCGTTCTCAATGCGGTGCCTGAATTCATCTAAATTCTGTGGCCTATTTAGTTTTTTGAGATATCCCCATAGAAAAGTCTTAAGGGTCTCCCTGGCCACTCAATTCCACTTCTTCAACCTATCCAGTGATTGGGAAAAACCGTATTTAAATAATTTCTTACTACTCGAGCTAAATGTGTTGGTGTCTGGTGAACTGGGGATCAATGTATCACTAGGCTGGGATCCTGGAAAGTGTTGAACAAGAACAGGGATGATTTCATCTTGCAGTGTTCAAAGTAACCTTGTGCATGTCGAACAATGGCCGTCCAAACAGTAACTTTTTGTTGATGTTGGGTATGCGCTTCTATGTGGATTTGTGTCGGACCAGTGTCGACAGTCCTGTCTATTAACGGTACCATTCAAAATAAATGAGGCTTCGTCAGAAAAAAACTATATTAGGGTGGAAAATTCATCTGTGGATTATTACAAATTTCTTGCATTACTTAGTAAAATTCATCCCGCCGATAGACGTCGTCGACTGATAGCTCAAGTACTATTTGACCTTATACGGGTGAAAGTTGTTTTTACTGTTGACGACATGAGGAGTGAGGGCTTTCCTGAATACCAAGCAAAACGTTCAACTGCTCATCCTCGGATAAGGATAATCGCTCTGATTTTAGTAAGTCTTTTACATGACTATAAGTTGGAAATTTTTGAACCAATCTGCTTAAAGTAGACTTCGAAATATGTCGATCAGGATGCGTTGCATTAAACAGAGCACATTACTGATCATAAGATTTTTTTCGATCGCCGTAACCGACCATCATTAGGATTGTAAACCGATAGGCCTCGCTAAGGTGGTTTGGACAAATTGTAGTCATTTATCCCTAACTACCCTCAGAAAAGAGCATTATATTTACGTCTGTTATATTTACGATGTTGCTAAAACTACCCGTTTCCAAGTTTTCACGAAAAAACCACGGTTTGCCGTTTTCGACATCTTCTAATATACACATTAATATTTTCATTTCTTGCAAATATACATACGTATATTTGCGGACCTATATAGTAACATAACTTAAACGTTATACATTTATAGGTAGATCTTTTCAAGTGGAAAATCCAAGTGGTTGCACAAATGACATCATCCCATTCTATTTTCCTCGACAAAATTGACAATTTACTTTCAGCATATACATGTGTATATGTATAGGTAACTATATACGTAGCTATTCAATTGAAGGACCCTCGAATAGTCCTGTTACATATAATAATAAAATGTACGACAGGTTCGCATGGAAATTGCCATATTTGCAAGTACCTAAAGAAACATATAATTTACTTCAATATCTATTTTCAGATTAAAGCGAAAATTGGTTTCCAAATTATAAATCCATATGGAACATTGTTGTCTTCAAATAATTAATGTAACTAAAATTCGAATATACCAAAGCTGGACATGAGAAAAACTCTTGCAAAAAGCTTTTCGGCGTCAATCACGGTGCAGGAGGCTTAGAGATGAGAGTGATCCTGGTAATTCATAAACTGCGCTGGCATCGTTTGGTTCGTTTTAGCGAAGACGCTAATCGGTATTGGTATAATCTCGTATAAAAGCATCACCATAACTGAAGTTTTAAAGAACTGGGGTCGCTTAGCGCTTGCTACCCTGACCCAAGATAAGATAAGATAATAATATAAATGACTGTAGCACTTATCCTACTAAATCTACCAGAACTATTTTGACCAGAAACATCAATAATGATAATTGTCACCACCAAGAAGTATCAAATCGTGCTAGTACGAGAGTTGCCTTTTATATTTCGGGATTTGGCAACCCTGGTGTTGCAATCTGGCAACTGACAGCTCTATCGTAAAGTTGGACATTTTTGAGGTTATACGTACCAGAACGTTTTGACATACGAGCGCTATTTGTACCACTAGAACAACGCAGAACAGTCAATTCTGAGTGGTACACAACCATTTGTTTGCCAGTTGTCTTCCACTCAGGAAAAGCAACCGCCGAAGACGGATCACTCTTCAACACGACAATGCGAGCTCTCACACATCGGCTCAAACAACTGCATTTTTGAGCACCAAAAACATCGATTTGATGAATCATCCGCCGTATAGTCCTGATTTGGCACCGAATGACTTCTTTTGATTCCCGTACGTAAAAAACAAACAGAGAGGTCAACGTTTTTCGACACCAGAAGAAGCGGTTGCTGCATTCAGAATGCATGTTTTGGAGATACCTCAATCAGAGTGGTAAAAGTGCTTCGACAATTGGTTCAAACGCATGCAAAAGTATATAGATCTTCATGGGAAATATTTTGAAAAACAATAAAGTGATTTTCGATGATTAATATTTGTTTTTATTTGTTGTTTTCTCTAATCCCGAAATATAAAAGGCAACCCTCGTATAAACTCTTCGTAAATGTTGGAAATTTGGGTCACACTGCCTGCTGATTACCACTGATGAGTTCTGGATCAACGAAACCACCCGTCTGGTGAAAGCATGGCAGTGTGAAACAAATTTCCAACATAACTAAAAGTCTTGTTACTTTATGTAACAAGCAATTCGTAAATAAAGCCTCCCGCCAGGGAATTCGGGCGTATCTCCCACACCAGTAGTTGAACTGAACTGAGCTGAATATTCTTTAGACTCATTTATATTAGCTTTCTAGTAGGACCACTAAATTGAATTTTACAAAAAATATCTTGCGATAAAATGAAATTGAGTGAAAACATCTGATATATATATATATGGTATAAACGGAAATCGACCATCACCAATCTGCTTTTGTATTTTGGAGTTATCATTTTGAAAAAACAAACATGAAAAACGTAAACAAAATATGTATTGAAAATTAATATTTGTTTTGGCAATTCCACTATATGCAATTTAATTCCGTGTTTGTTAAAATTCATCTGCAATTTCTTTCTTTTTGGAACGCAACACGAATATTCTAATTATTTTAAATAAACACGCGAGTAATAAAGTATTGTCACTAGTGCCAATTCCGCATGGAAATATGATTTTATAATTCCTGTCGAAACAAGTAGGATTTGATGAGGCCATCTGTAATCTCTTCGATTTACCCTCTGTATCTCCAGATGTATCCTAAGAAAATCGGATACACAGCACTTCGCTCTTCTTACCCTCCATAGATCAAGTCCGCGAATCAAATCTTCACTGCAGGGATTTAAATTAAGAAGAGGTTATTATTCTTCAATAATTAGTCCACCCTATATACTAATTCTCCAGTTGTGTCGTCCAGTTCTAATATTGTTCAGTCACTCGCTTTTCGTTCTTCTTTTTATATAAAATTTTAATTTTTCCGCCTTCATACTAACGGTTAAACAAAAAAAAATAACGTTTTCCCTAAACATTTTAAATTAGCCTGTATGTACGTACTGAATTATGTAATTATCTAATTCCGCGATGACTCAAGTTACCAGTATATTGTGCTTTTTTTAAATAACTACATCAAGAAGCCAATCTGATTATTCTGTATAAAATATTTCTTCTCTAGAAATACTCAACTCTACATAGTCTTTGACCTTTGATGTGCACAGACTTCGCTTAAACAACACTATACTAATCTTTTATTTAAAAAAAAAATCGCTGGAAATGCCTTGTCCAAACAAACATTTAACTCGACAATACATACTTTAGCTAATTATAATTATTTATTAAGAAAATTGCATGCTACCTTCCCCTGAATCATATAATTAGCCCACGTATTGTCCACAAATTATAAACGTCCTGCTATTATTTAATTTAGTCTTTGAAAATATATTTTTATTATAAACACTTTTCAAATAACTTCAACAGTACCTCAGTGACGTTCATAAATAAAAGAAATCATGCTCGTGGTGTTATTAAAAATTGCATTGCTCTGTGTCTTGTCTACAATACCTGTTCGATCATTATCATCTAAATATAATCTGATTTGGTATGGACCGAATAATACAGACGCAAATGCGTATCAAGCCCGTAGTGAAGCACCAGAAGACATGAAGAGTGCAACAAAAATCCAAATCAACCAAACAGTAGCAACATTAAAAGTTTTGGACTTGTCCTTTGCACCGAATCTCCAAACTCTCATACTGGATAACGTTGGATTATCTGATATTGAGCCAGGTACTTTTAGCAATTTACCTCCAATAAAAAATTTATCGATTGTGAGAAATAGTGTTAAAGTTATTAAAGAGGGAGTTTTTAACAATTTAACTGTGCAAATGTTAAATTTATCATACAACCATATTCAAACCATAGTTCCGCATGCATTTAGTAATATGACTGAATTGAGTATCTTAATTTTGGATCATAACGAACTCACAAATTGTATGCCAGAGTTTATAAACTGTCCAAAGTTGTGTATTATCTCTGCTAAGTTCAATTTCATTGAAGAACTGCCCGAAGGTATATTTAAAGGAATTAAAGAAAATCGCCTCACCATTGATTTAAGCTACAACAAAATCAAAACTGTCTTTAAAAATGTGTTTGATGTAAAAGAGTTTCGCGATGTACGTCTTGACCATAACGAGTTAATGGATGCAAAGCTTTTAATTAAGCTCGTGAAAGCTGATAAAGTTGATTTATCTGAAAATCATATCGATTGTCTACCGAAGGAGTTTATGGAAAATGGTTTGAGCAAAATCAAAGTGTTAAACCTCACGAGTAATCCATTGAATTGTAGTTGTTTACATGATTTGCAGAAGAAAGTGAAAAAAAATATTGAGTTTCAAAAAATGTCACCGTTAGTTAAGAACATACAGATTATTCTACCGGAAAAAGACTGTGAAAAGAAGAACTCTTAAGCTTTGTATTGTACAAGATGGTTTGAATTATAATATTTTGTAATCTATATATACTAAAATGTAGGGTAAGGTAGGGTGCATTCTGTTAAATGTATCATTTTGTATTTCGATATTATTTATTAATAATTCAATATCATGAACATGAATAATATCTTGAGTTTCTTTAAAAGGTGAAATTCTTTCATTTAAATAATATACAACAAAAAATATTGCTCATATACCTGAATTTTGTGGTATAATCTGTTGATTACTTTTGCCACACCTGGTATATAATTTTTACGAAGTTCTTTAACATAATTTGAACACTTTCTTGACAAAGTCAACACAATTTGATTCTTTTTAAATAAATTACTAATGGCTTCAGTACATATTTATGTTCCCCGACAACCCTTATTAATATTTATAGGCCTACCCAAAAGCAGGACGAAATAGGGTAAAATTGCTTACAAAATTACCGTCACGAGAATAATAATTGGGTATGGAATTTGTATATGTGAACAAACCAGAATTGTGCTTGCTTTATGAAACTAAAATAATATTAAACAAATTTTAAATTTATAACATACATAATAAAGTTAATTAAAACAAAGAAAATTTTGATTTTTTTATTGGCCGAATGGTCAAAAATTTACTCTCAGTTTAACATCCATTTTGTCTTGAACCCTGTAACATATTGAGATAATTTTTTTAGAAATGTAGCTTGAATCTTGGATAACAGGTTTGACCTATAGTTGATTCGTTGAGAATTGGTTCCTATGTTTTTTTTTGGTTCAAAAAAATAATAATGATAATAATAATAAAACGTAATTTATTGGTACAAAATCCCAAAAGGCCATTGACCGAAGTCTTTCAGCCTATACAAAATTTAAATTAAAACAATATATTTATTACATATTGATTGAATATTGCAAAATAAAATAATCCTAAATATATTTGAAGAGGCAAAAAAAAAACAAACAAAAAATCAAGAGAGAAGACAAGAGATTAATTATAATTTAATTTTTTAAAATAATAAATATTTTCATTTTAATTGTTTATTTATTAATAATGTGTATTGTTTTAAAATTAACAAAAAGAAACGCAAGAATAATAATTAATAAAAAAAACTAGTTATTATACAAAATTCAAATTAATACAATATATTTATTATATATTGATTGAATATTCCAAAATAAAATAATCCTAAATATATTTGAAAAGGAAAAAAATCAAAAGAGAAGACAAGGGATTAATTATAATTTTATTTTTTAAAATAAAAATATTTTTATTTTAATTGGTTATTAATAATGTGTATTGTTTTAAAATGAACCAAAAAAAAAACCCAAAAATAATAATTAATAAAAAAAAAACTAGAAATTATAAAGAAGTAGTCCATTCTGAATTTCAGTAAATTGTATGTAATAGGAATAAAAGTAGATCTTCCACGAAATAAATTCAATATATTACCCTATCTACCAAAAAAGTTTTGGGACTATTAGCTCAATCATCAGTGGTTACGTAACTATATGGAAAAAAATCTGCACATTGCAGTGTAGGTTTTTGAAAACATGCCTATATATCCTTACGTAACCACTGATGATGGAGCTGAAAGCCCCGAAACATGTTTGATAGATAGGGTAATATATTGAATTTATTTCGTGGAGGATCGAATATTTTCATCATCATCAGTATTCACTCGCTAACGAGTATGAATTATTCCAACTCAGGGATTTCCCCTTTCTTAAAAAATATAGTGACAAATGAGGGATCTCGCATTTCAGCAGATACAGTTTCGGTGTTCCATATTTTGGTTATTAGAACATGATAAAGTTCCAAATATCACAGATCCTGCTTCTTTAAAAAGCTCAGGAGATATGCCATCAGAGCTAGCTGCGCCTTTTATTCCTATTACCGTTTTTGTCTCGAACATTAACGCTCTCTTTGTCTCCATTCAAAATTTTTAGGAGAAATCCTAAAACATTTGTGTTTACTTCTTTTTTTTTGTAGGTATTTCGACAAGTAATAATATTTTAATAATATTTTAAAGATGGTGGTAAACTTAAGTTGTTGCAAACAAAACTGAACTAAAAGCATATCTCCACATCATGAAGATGCAAGCCTATAATATATACTTCATCACTTCAACTATTTCAAATATGCTCGCGAAAATAGTTTTCTCTGGAAATTCCAGCTCTATGTTACCTGTCGAATTCTTTTTGCCATACTCCTTTGGGAATAAAGAGAAGTTTAATCGGACAAGACGAAAAACGAGCGTGATCTGACTTTTATTGTCAACGTTATTTTTTGCTTCTGTGCTATTTTACCTTTTTTTTTGTGTTATGTATTTGGATAAAATCAGGAACGTGTTGATACTTTTTTTTTTTGACCAAAAAGGTAAATGTGAAAACAGGCGACGAATAAAAAGTTATTTATAGGTGTATTTCCATTGTACAAATATTTGCGAAAGTTCTCCTTGGTGGTAGGTGTTACAAAGTTTTGAATAATTTCCAAAAAAAGGGTTGAATGTTATTGTATAAACCAATGTAATTAGAAATTTTTAATTAAACGAATAATTTGAAATACCGTCACAACCTGGATTATCATGGAACTTGTTAGAGGGAAAGTATACATGATAATAAAATTCGTTACGTGCTGAAATATTTTCAGGCTCTTTATGAAAAAAAAACTGATAATACCTAACAATGTTTCGAGTTTCTTCTTTCCATTTAATTAGCCATGAGAACCTACACCAAGCTGAACTTTGCCATTTTTACAATGGAAACACACCTATAAATTTTTATTCAACTTGGCTGGACTGGTTTACAATACTTACCTAATATAAAAAAAAAGATATGCTTTCGTTCAAAAATTAGTCAAATTGTGAGTGGTTTTTATTTTAACTGTTATTTGTCGGAATACAAAAAAAAAAAAATCGGCTGTGTCGTCCCAAAACATAAATTGTTAGATATAAATTTGGAATTGATAGTTTTGTTGAGTTTAACATTTTTTTTGGGTTGTTATAAAAAGAGATTTATTAGTATTATCAGTTTCAAATACTTATTTACATTATAAAAATATATTTGTATTGGATTATTCAAAAAAGTATAATAAATGCGATAGAAAAGTGAATCACGGTAAGTGGCCGCTTTCGGTCGTGTAGTCAGTTTTAATTTACACTTTGCACGCTAATTAACTTTCTTAGCCCGGAGTTTCCCTTTTTAAAAAACTTTATTTTCAAAATACAAAATTACAATATTTCTGGTTTACATTAACAAATAAAATTATTATAACTGAACTTGAAAAATAGCGTCTTCTTCCTATATATAATGTTTACTGCGGTGTCATTTGATCTCGCTTGGTCAGCATTTATACGGAGTGGACCATCATATAACTCCTCCCTCCTTAGAATAAAACTACGCCTGGTTTAGGGATAGTTGGTATGTCTGAGTTTCCAAGTTGGTCTTCTTTCCATTGAGTTTTCGTCCTATAATGCACTTATATACCATATATGAGCATATTCCAAACACTAACATATAGATCAAAATTGTCCATAGACTCGGAAATTTTGAAATGCTGTCAAAAATTGTATATGGCTGATTTTTCATGATTTTATTTTGTAACTCGTGTAGACTGTCTAAATTTATCTCTTGCAGATGGATACTTAAATTAAGGAGTGGAAGGTACTCTTTGGTTTCGTTAAAATCTGGGAAAATGATTGGCTGTTGACTGGAATTGGTTTCCTTTTGGTTATTGATTATTATTTTATCTTCGGTCTTTATTTGGCACCCAGTTGGTATTGTCGTTAAGTAACTTCCTAGTAACCTTTGGTTTTCTTCTTGAAAAGGGCATTTTAATTGTACAATAGTTTCCTTTGGTAGTACTAAAATCCATTTATCTGATTGGTCTAGTCGATTTATGATTGGTTTTGTTGCTGTGATATATGTTTGTTGACAGGTGGGGGTGTTTTTGGTCGATCCTAGTAGTTGTACTTCACAAGGGCTGTTTTCTTCGATTTCTTTCAGCATTGGTTTGTAGCAGAGGAAAGTTTGTGGACGTACGATTGTACAAGGCGTTCCAAAATGTGAATAGTGTAACTGACTTTTTACTAGATATGTATTACGCGGAATGACTACCTTAAACAGACTCTGATGTTTGACTGGTAGAGAATATAAATGGTAATAGTCGAATTTATTTGGGTATGTTACAGGAATGTGTAATAAAAAAGTGATTTTATTTTTATAAATAAAGCAATCTATTTCAATGAGTTTTTCGAACAAAAATATGTTTTCTAAGTTAATAGGTAAAGGCAATGAATTAGGACCTACAATGTGTTCCAACTTCTTTAGTTCGGTTAAAAGGTTATTTGTTTTAATTATGCTAGGGTGCATAGTTTTGAGTCTAGCAAAAGTTATTGAATTTTCTAAGTCTTGGAGCATAGAGTCAATTATTTCATAGAAACTGATTATTTGATTGATAATGTCTTTAATAAAATTATAGTTTTCGGGAATTGTAGTTCTTTGCACAATTAGCCCAATTTGATTAATTCTTTTTTCTATTAGCTTTTCATTTTGATTAATTTGTTGAACAGTATTGTTGAAATTCTGGATTATGCTTGTTGAAATTGAATTCTGGTTTTTGATAATTGTTGCCAAGTTATTTTGATTGGTTTCTAAATTATTGATGAGTTTTTCGTAGCGTTCGCCATCCGACGCGTCGAGGTTACCAGTTATGAGTTTGAAAACTGAACCTGCTGCATTAATAAGTCCTCTTTTGGTCCTTTGGGGGTGAGGTATCAAATTTTTGATTTTGGTTTCAACTCTTTCTTGAATTAAATTAAGAATTTTTATATAGTTAGATGTTTCGTTAAAATATTCATTATGTTTATTTAAAGAATTGGTTATGTTTTTGGTTCTGAAATGTAATTTGTTAACCTCCGTTATAATGGGATTTAAGTCGAAGTAATGTATTAGAGTAAAGGTGTATTGTACGAGTTTTGCTTGTCCAAGTTTAAGAGGTAGTATGCCAGGGTTATCGTCCAGTTGCCTAAGTACTATTTTGTCTTCTGCGTAAATTGTGGCGGCGAGCCTGAAATAAAATTTTGGTTTTTAGTCAAAGCTGTATGTTTGCCTGAGGGGGCGTTTTAAATTGTCCATATGAACTTTAGTTTGTGATTCTGTAGAAACGGTTTTACGGTTTTCATTTACTGAGAGGATTTTGGTGGGTTTTAGGAATTTGTCTGTAAGTTTTTGTCTTATGTGTTTCTTAGGGTAGACTTTTTGGTTTTCTGTGAAAATATCGGGTTTATCTCGGTTTTCGTTAATTTTAGAAATAACCTTCTCTTTATTTCCAATTAGTTTTTCATTTATATTAGAGTATAAAAGACGAGCCTTTTCTTTGTGATTATTAATATAGTCAGTTAGTAACATTTGGTCTAATTTTATATCGAATGGATCATTATCAGAAATATGGCCGTTAATAATGTCTATAGGTTTAAATTTCGTAACAGAATGTATTGAGTTATTATATGCTAAAATGGCGTAAACCATTTTTTGACTTATTGGAGATTTTGAAAACTCTTGATTATTAAGGAGGCGAATGTGTTCGCTTAAAGTGGAATGGAGTCTTTCAACTTGCCCGTTAGATTGTGAGTGATACGGAGAGCAAAAATGAATTTTAATTTTATGGAGGTTTAGCATTTCAGTTACAACCGTATTTTTGAATTCAGTTCCATTATCTAATATAATTTGTTCTGGGACACTATGATGAGAAAAGAAAATTAATAGTTTGTCAACAATTTCTGAAGCTGCAAGTGACTGAAGGCCATATGCTTGCGCATATTTTGAAAAGCTGTCGATTATTGTAAGGAATTTGGTTTTTTCTAAAGTGTATACGTCTATATGAATTATTTGAAAAGGACGGGAAGCAGTAGGTGTGACGTTCATTTGCATATTTATAGGGTGACGTTCGTATTTACTTCTTTGACAAATTTCACAATTGTTTATATAGGTTTGTACAGAGTCTTTTTGGTTTGGCCAATAATATTTTTGTTTAATTCTTTCGAGGGTTTCGTCGATGCCTCTATGATTATTTTTTGATTCATGATACATTTTTATGATGTCACAAATTTCAGTTTTATCGGTAACGTCTATTAATTTCTTTAAACAACGTCTTAACTTTAGTGAAGGCCATTTGAATGTTTTTCTTATAACTTCGCAAAATGGTTCGTAAATATCTGATTTTTCAAAATAAAGGTAATATTGCTTATCAGGCACGATAATTTCTTTAAATGTATTTAAAATATCGACATCAAAATTACTTTTGGAAATTTGGATGATATAGCGGCGTTTCTTTTCAAATAAGATTGTCAATTTTGGTTTTGCAGGGGAATGTAGTACTTGTTGTATAATTATTTGATTCGCACCGTAGTTTACAGGAATATCATGTATTGGAATGTCGACTATGGGGTCTTCGTTTACGTTTGTATGTATAGTCATGTTATCGTTGTTCGCTGCATCATCATTAGGTACTGGGAGTTCTATGTCGTTGTATCGAGTGTTGTCAGTGTCGTCCACTTGGGCAATAGTTGAAATTTGGTCGGTGTTGTGGTCAGCTGTTTCGTTTTCTAGTTGTTTATTAAAGTCTTCGATATAATCTTTTAGGGAAAATTTTGGGGATTCGTCAATATTGTTTAAATTTATTTCCGACATTACCTTAGAATTGAATTGTTCTACGCCTATGGGTTCTGATAGGTCTAACGTAATGGATTCACAGGTATTGTTTAAAATAGTTGTGAGTGCAAAGCCTTTTTTTGCAGTTGATAGTGATTCTGGGATTTCACAGTTATGAAATTTTTGATGTGGTATTATAATATCACCATTTTTTATGGAAGTCCTAATCGTAATTACTTGTTCGACACGCGGTGGGATCGTTATATTGTTTAATTCACATCTTGTTTTCTGGAATTGTAACTTAATATGCGTGTACGGTGTAACTAAATAGTTGTTATTGTAGTCTAAAGTTGCTTGCAATAATTTTAAATTATCTAAACCTAAAAGTCCATCAAAAATATTATGAAATTTAAATAGGTAGAATTTTAAATCTTTATTTTCGGGTAAATTAAATAATTTTGAAGCAGGCATAAGAACACTATGTCTATGAGCTGATTTCTGATATACTGTAGACACAACGAATGGATCGTCTATTATTTTATTCGGAAATAACTTTTTGGCAAGAATCGGGTCCAAAAATGAATTACTTGAACCGGAATCTATCAAAATTTTAAGGTTATTTTCTGGAAATATAATGTAGGATAATTCGTTAGGGTTGGACATATTAAAAGATATTGTAGGTGTTTCTAACCGTTCGGGGTTTCCTGGCCGTCCTGTCGAAAATTTGAAGCATTTTCTACAGGCTGATTATTAACTGGTTGTTCTTGTTGAGGTAGGTCATCGCAGGAGTGTTCGTATTGGTTAGGATATGCAGAGTAAAAATCTTGATATTGGTTAGGTTCATTGTACTGGCTCTCATCGTAATAATAGTCTTGTTGAGGTAGGTCATGTGATTCTACATTGTATAGTTCTTCAAAAGTGAATTTAGGTGGGTTATAATTATTATTAGGTTGATTTGTAAAGGGTTTAAATTGAGAAGTTTCTATGCCAGACATGGGTGTGGGTGTAGGTTGTTTTACATTTTGAGGTTTAAAAACATTAGTTCCATTGTTATTTGGTCTGCCAAAAACTTGCGAGTTTGTGGGGAATCTTGTTCCGTTAAAACGAGGTCGAATATTAACCGACTGTGGAGAAAAATTCGTTCGAAAAGCATTGTTTGAAGTTTGATAATTAAAAGGTCTTTGTGAAAAGTTAGTTTGAAAGGGTCGCGTATATAGGTTTTGTTGCATGGGCCTAAAATTTTGAGTATTATTTTTAAAGGATATATTAGGTTTATTTTGGTTTTGAAAATAATGAATATTATCCTCTTGTGAAACAAATTGTAGTGCTTGCATTAGAGTAGCGGGACGCATACATCTGATTGTAGTTCCCAAAGGCTCTTTTAATCCCGATAGGAATGTTTTCAAGGCAAGGTCGTTATACAAATTTCTTTTTAATGTTTTACCAGCAACTGATAATTCGTGCGCATCAACAAAAGAACATAAAAGATTTAGTATGTGTAAAATCCTGTCGTAAAATTGACTAGGTTTTTCATTAGGTGCTTGTCTCATCATAACCAGATCCCTATTTAAACAAGTTTCGTCTCTTTGATCGGCAAAATTACGTCTTAAGGTGTCCTTAAGTTCATTCCAGGTGTTAACATTTTGGATGTTTACAACTAATTTAGCATGACCACTAAGTTTGCCAATTAAAGAATTTAATAGGTATATATTGTGAAAATTATTTGGGTTAGCTATGTCGTAAAAAGAATCAATCAAAGTTTGGCAAGTAGATAAATATCTGTTTAAATCATTAGCGTTACCGTCGAAGGTAGGAACACAGTTTAGATATTCAGGTTTAAAAGTATTTGCCATTTTGCTATTACTATTATCTAAAGCAATAATTTCATTCAAATTATCTTTAATATTGACTTCTAAGTTTTGGTCGTAAATAACAGAGTCAGTTGAAGGAGTTTGCAATGAGAGATTTTCTAAATTTTCGATAAGATTATTGATTGACATTACATTTATCACTTACACTAATACAATCAGGTTCGCTCTGGCCATTACTATAAGTTCCAAGTCTTGATTAGGCGATGATGGTCCTTCTCAATCACTTAGTCCTTGCGACGATAGACAATATTGATTCTATCGACCGATGATCGATTGTTCAAGAGCACTTTATAGTTCTGCGATAGATTGGGATTTTTCGATGTCCAGAAAGTCCCTTCTATAAAACACCCTCGCACCAACGTCACAACAAAGGTTCGTATTTTCGGTAAATCCGTTGACACGAAAAAGCAATACGATTGATTCGCACACTTCCGAAAATCCGACTGACTGCGCCAATTAACTTTCTTAGCCCGGAGTTTCCCTTTTTAAAAAACTTTATTTTCAAAATACAAAATTACAATATTTCTGGTTTACATTAACAAATAAAATTATTATAACTGAACTTGAAAAATAGCGTCTTCTTCCTATATATAATGTTTACTGCGGTGTCATTTGATCTCGCTTGGTCAGCATTTATACGGAGTGGACCATCATATAACTCGCTCGATTTCGTTGCTGCCGGAGTTTATTATTTCGTGTATATTTTGTGAAATCTAACATCAGTAGTGGAGATTCACCCACGTATTACCACAAAGGATAATTTAAATAAGAGATGTAAGTCATAGAAAATTAAGTTCATGTTGTATTAAAGCGATATCAGAATTATCAACATTGGTTCATTTGTAATTGAACGTAAATTTAAAACTCATTGTTTTTACGTTATTATTTTTGTTGAATATTCTAATTACGATAAATCCATGCATGGTTTGATGAGTTTTAAAAGCAAATAATTCTTTAGTTTGAGTTGAATTTGAAAATTTGAAGTTTAGTTTTATTATTATCGAATTATACCAGTGCAGAGTTCTAAAGTGATTTGCATGTGTACAATTATACGAGTAGTACTAGAGGTATCAATTTGTAACTGTGAGTCATTTCCCAAATTACAACGTAAAATGGATTTGGAAACTTAAAATGATTTTGTGTTATTTATTTTTGTTTTAATGAAAGACATTGGATTTTAAAATTTGAAATTTATTTCTTTATAAAATGGAAGATCTACTTTCGCAACTTGTTAATGCAATTAAATCAGCGAAAACAGCTCCTGAGCAAGTTGACTTGCCAATATTTAAACTTGACCAGATGCTAAAAAGTGGTTAGTCGAGGTTGATAATATAAAAACAGAGTTTCAGTGGTCTGACCAATAGACTTTAGTTAGGGTAGGTCGATTTCTGACTGGTGTCTCAAAAACTTGGTTTGATTTGTGGTCGCCGGATGTAAAGACCTGGATAACTTTCTAACGTGATTTTATCGAAGTTTTTCCTCCTAAAAAGAATCTTGGTCGATTACTCTCTGAGGCTGCAGAATTCAACAGTGACTGTTGTAACACCTATGATGCATACGTTTTCCAAAAAGCAGGAATGCTACGAAACCTTCGAGCTCATTGGAAAGAGAACGACATTGTTGAACTTATAATTTATGGTATTAAAGAACGTGATGTTTGCACAACTGCGACAAACATGAACTTTAACAAAATTTCGGACTTGCTGACATTCCTTGGTTCTGTTACGAAACGTCAGTCCTCAACAGACAAGCGGGTGTTAGGCAGGCCCACTACCGATGAACCAACAAGAAAACGTTTTCGAGAACAGTTTGAAGATACAAGATACAAAAATATTAAATGTCATAACTGCGGAAAGTTCGGTCACATCAAACGACGATGTCCTATTAATTCATGTGAGCCAAAGCCTAGGACGTCAATCGTGTTCTCATCCATTTATTCTAAAATAAGTGTGTGTTCCTTTTGCGCAAAAACTGACAACAGTATGCTCCTAATGATCCCCGGTGGGGATTCCCCACTTATTTGTTAGTGTGCTTTCGTCATTTGTCTGCAATACATCAAGTTCGCTGTGTTAAAGACACTGTTATTTTGTTATTGTTATTTAGTAGTAATTTAATATTTTATTAATCATTTAATCAATTGTTGGCTTATCTGTGTACGAAGTCTTAAAAAATCATTCAAAATGGACTTACTTTAATAAAGATATTATATATTTTTTCCCAAAATGGACCTTAGCTCAACTCAATTTAGCCCTTTAAAAAATATTTTTATTATCTTATCTGGTTTTCATACAATAAGCCTGGGGCGCCGAGCTTCCGAGCTTGGGACACCCTGTACAGATAAGAAAGGACGCCGGCTTTATGTCGAAAACTAATCATTTTACGGTTTTAGGAATATTTTTTTTTTAGTCAAAGCGGTCAAGGGAAATCGCTGGAAAATAGATTTAGTAAAATGTGCGCTAGGTAAATCAAACTCTAAATTGAAAAACACTGTTTACTTAAAAATATACTTTTATGACGTAAGTGTTAAACACCCGGATTTTTACATTGAAATCTTCTATTTTTTAAATCTGCTACACTTGTCCTAAATATCAAAGCACGCTACTGCACTGATGTATATTATAGGTAGTCTTTCCCTTGTTTGGTTTGTGAATCAAAATAAAGCGGTAAAGTTTCCTTCATGAACATAAAAAGAAAAGCGTTCATATCTCTTTATGTTTGTAATTTAAGATATTCCTTAAGGTCCAACAATTTATAAAGAATGCGCATAATAATTCGGGAAGGTCTGTTGTTATCAGTGAGTCGAAAGGAAAATTCTTATCGGGAATTATGCTCTTCCTCTATTTTATTGCACCTTAAATTTCTCTGGTGAGCTATATTTATTTGTTAGATGTGATGCCTGGTTACAAAAATAGATAAAGAACTGTATAAAATATAAGAGCATAGTTTTACAATAGTTTGTTATTATTATTATTAACATAACCAATATAAATTCACTTTATTTTAATTTATCACACCCACGGTTTTTTGTTTTTCAGTAACCCTGAAATTTGTGCGATTTGGCTCAGTTTTTACTTTCCCGACCCATAGGGATAACGACCAGGGGCGGCTAGTGCCTCACTAACTTTTTATTCATGATGATTTGATATTTCCACCTGAAACTCTATTGGAGGCTTTGTAGAGACTACGTAAACACGTCCAAGATTGAAGATTCAACATCAGGATAATAGGCTTGCGAAAAAAAAGTTTAACGTCCTGTATCTTGTGAACAAAGCATTTGCGGACGCTGGTTTATATATACTGTTTATCTTAAAATCATTCATAGAATTTAATGTACATACTTGATTAACACCCTGTATAACAAGCAGATTATTTAAATAGGCACACATCACAAACAACACAGAAATACACACAAATAGGCTTCCAAAAACAATATGTTGGAATTTGAAATCCCAGCAGCGGCTCTACTGTTCCATGTCGTATTCACAGCATATACGTGAATTGTAGACCGCAGCAATATTAACTGGGATTAACGCGTATGCTGCTAAATTGTTTGTTATAACAGTAATAAGATCGGAGAGTGGAGGCTGAACTGGAATTACAATTTGGCACCAAAACATCGTTAAAAACTTGGAACGCAGATGAATTTAAAACCACGAATACATTGCGTTTTATGCAAACAAAAATCAAAAGTAATTATGTAAATTCGTTTGGTACGCGAACTATAGATGCTTTTTTGAAATAAAGCGAGCACGAGCTTATAATACATGTAATGTTCCTCCAGTTACAACGATGAGTAGACGCAAAGGTAGAAAAATAAAATGATATCTTACCAAAAAAATAATGGTGTCCTATTAAAACCACCCTCGTATTAAGCTTCATATGCATATAATTGTTTTAGTTTTAATAGGCTAAAAACTTTTAACCTCGTTAGTATTCATAATAATCAGAAAGTTTAGAGTCATAACAACCGTAGAGGGAGTGTAGATTAAGTCTCAAATTTATACTGAAAAGCAGATTCTAAACAAATTTTAAAGCTTGACTTACCCAATTTGTTTGGTGTTTGCATTATGGGAAAACACTCTTAGTTATGAAAAAGTATTATCTATGATATAAAGGACTTTAGGACTGACAAAAGGGATTTAGCTAAATTAAAAGGATTAAATGATCTGCCAGAGGCAACTTGCGTCAATCAAATTTTAAACGTTGAATACCTTATCAGATACCTACTTCTTACAATATTGCTTTTAAATAGATGAAGGAGTTTTCGTAAATTATTGAATTTTTACAATAGAAACGTTTCACATACATTTTTTATATTTTGTTTTGTGTTCGGAATTTGTGGAAGGTGCATTTTCTGTACCCTTCATAGCGTCTCACCCCCTGGTTAACCGAAAAAAAAATACAGCCGAATAAAGTAAAAAAAAAAGGCGATGGTACACTACAGCAACTGTTCTCACACAGTTACTCATACGGGTTATATCCTGATGGACCTGGTCTAAAAATAATTAGTTTGCAGCTTGTAATTGCCTCTCATTTTGAGTTGTCTTTGATCTTCCTTATCAACATCGCATGAGGCAAGCAATACTGGAAAGTTTCCAAGGCAGTGAAGTTGACCGCTTGTTTAGAAAGTTGCCAGATTTGTGTTAGCCTCACAGTGTGCTGTTTAACAGTGACCGAGGTCCTGTTCCTGTCAGCAAGTGTGTCTTACGTTTTCAAGGTCGCTAATGCGCGTTATCATTTCGTCTGTTGTATCTGCTGGACAATTTTAGTTTTGGCAGTGGAATTCCCCGTTACGATTAAGATATTTTCCATAGGCCATTGGATTTTTAGCTCCATGCTATAATCTCAAACCTGTGCCTTGAAGTAGCGGATCTGCTGTTCTTCTGTGACGAGCTTGACTGGATATAGTGGGATTAATTGTGGAGGGTGCCATTTATTGTACACAAGCTTCTAAATAATAGTTCTGATATTCTCCCGCACCAGTTCAATATCAATTCAGGCTATATCTTATACATAGGGTTTCTCATAAACAATGGGACACAGTGTAACAACAAATATTATTAATTTTATTACACAGAAACAATTAACTATTCCTTAAACAAAGTCGAGAAATAAAGATTTACTTGATACAATAATAGTATATTGTATTCCTAGGCGGTAAAGTGTCATTTTTTAAGGCTGAAAGAAGAAATGTACGGGCGAGCTTTAGCGAGCCCGGACACTTCTTGAAGCCTGAAAAAATCACTTTACCGCCATGGTTTACACATTATTTTTCTGCCGGCACCGTACAATTGTAGGTAATACAAAAAAGAAAAGAAAATATGATTGCTTTCCTTTGTCATTAAATGTATTTCATCCGGTACAGTTTCAAGAAATTTTTCAATATCCGGTTGGTCGAAAATTTTTGATATTTTAGCAATGTGGCCAACAGATTTCTTCTTTAAAAAAGCAGTCACTTTTTTAAAATTTCTAATGTTTACGATATTTTTAACTAATAGCGTAGATTTTAACATGGAATGAATTGACCACAGTGTTGAAGATTGATATTTGTGTGAAAGATCCGATAAATACGTCAAAATCACATTTTGACTATAGTTTTTAACATTTTTAGCACTACACCAACTCATAAACAGTTTATACTGAAGGTCATATGTGGTACTTGATTTTTCCGGCAGCAAATTCATCGAAACTTCGTTCGCTTTCTCGTGAATTTCAGGCGGGGTACAATACTCAATTTCCTCGTCACTACGATCAATCAGAGATTCCATGCTTATTATACCTATAAATGATGAATCAAATTCAAATTGAATATTTTAAGACGCGCTGTCACATTGGACTGTCATCATTGTTAATAGCTTTTATTATTGTGCCGCCATCTATTACAAATACATAAAAATAATTTTCTTGCCTAGCCATTTTTGAGTGTTTTGTAGCGCTAGCCTTAGAAATGCATACTTTCTCGTCCCTATGGAAGCAGTAAAATTCAATTTTCTCATAGTGTCGGCAGAAAAATCATTTAATTAAATGAAAAAATAATATACACTAGATCAAATTTGTCTAACTCAAGGACTACTGTTCTCAGTTTGCCGCGTTACCACTGTATTGTCAATCCGATCGAGATGATTTGGGGTTGATAAAACGCGATTACAAAAAAATTATTCAAACACGAAATATATGTATATATAAATTTGCTTTTATTTTCGCTAAAATAATGATACGCCCATGCCTTCAAACTGATAGATGTATGCCGCCGAAAGCTTTTTTACAATATCAATTCAGATAATAACGACTATACCCACTTTAAATTTTATATAATATAAATGTTTAATGTAAAACAATTATTTTTTTCTACGACTGTCTTTAAATGCCTTTATTATATGTTCAATCATAATTTGAAAATGTAGTACATTGTAATGCTGTTTATCATTTACCCGTGCGTAACAATATTTCCCACTAGTTACCTAGCAACTAGTGGGAAATATTATTACGCACGGATAAAATTTCCTGGTAATGACAAAAGTAGCGGCGGGCATGAAAAATCACCATAGCAACGCCGAAAATACAAACACCAAATTGACAGTTTTGGTATTTATAATTAATAATAATTATAATTAAGTATTTCGCTAATTTCAAAACACATAAACAGTGATAGTGAATATAGTTTAACACCACCTAGTCAATTTAATACTTCTAACTTATCGTATTTAGGCTTATACGCTAACAAGGGTAAGTTTCGAAAAACAAATATTTTCCTAAACATTATGTTAAATTTATTCAAAAGCATTAAAACAGTCGCAGAAAAAGTATAGTGTGAAACTCACATGAAATGACCATTTCCTACTCGTATGATTTGCAGAACTCGCCTGCGGCTCATGCTGCAAACGATCATACTCGTAGGAAATATATGTAATTTCATGTTCGTTGCACAATATACTATTCTAGAAATATACGAGTACTTTAATTGATTCATTAGATATTCCCTTTAAAGAGATTCATTGTTCGTTACATATTGTCATGTCATAGTTTTAAACTAAATATTATATAAATATTCTTGAAATAAAAGTCGACCTCCACACAATAAATTCAATAAATATCTCCAACAAATTACATTTGTCACCATACATGTTTCGCAGCTCCTATGAAACATAGCATGAAACTTACATTAGAAATAATGTGAATTTTAGATTTTTTAGTTTAATTTTTTTTTTAAATGTTTAATAACACAAATTTAATTTCAAAAACTTTTTATTTTATGACTTGAGAGAATAAAAAAATTTTTTCACGCAGTGAGTTAATAAATAAATTCCCAAAAATAATATGTACTAACTAGTATAACATAGCTTTTCGTAAGAATCTCATATAACCACTGATGATGCGGCCCGGAGCTGCGAAACATGTATGGTGACAAATGTAATTTGTTGGGGATATTTATTGAATTTATTGTGTGGAGGTCGACTTTTATTTCAAGAATATTTAACTATTCTACTCCACTTCGATATGGACTACTTCTTTCGAACTAAATATTATATTTTGATTATTGTAAGTGAATCGTAGAAAAAAATAGCACATTGCAATGTAGCTCTTCGTGAACGTAGTTGCGCAACCACTGACGATGGTGCTTTAAGCTCCGAAACAGGTTTGGTATAATAGCAGATAGAGTAATATATTGAATTTATTTCGGGGAGGATCGACTTTTATTCATATTACGTCTAATTCGTATTTACTATAATAATAGTTACGCATTTTTTAAAATCTGCCATGCTCGTTGAATAATTAAATCGGGCATTTTTCCCAACTAAAATATTGTGTTAGAACTTTAGGATCAATATTCTGTGCTGGCTTTTGTTCTTTAAATATATTTATGCAAAGCAATGGGATGTTGATGATTAATTAATAGATTTAAGTTTCATTACATGTTGCCTTAGGTATGTACTTGAATTGAAAACATACTTTTACTATGTACTGTAAACAAAAGTTCTGTATTAGCTAAAAATACTTTTATCAACTATGAAACACATTTTAATAGCCAGCATCTGCGAAGTATCAAGTTCCTAATGCTTTATCGGTTTACATTGCTGCAGTAGTAACAAGGGCGTTGCAAAGAGGGACAGGGGAGGGCTGTTGCTGCGGAGTTCAAATATTTCTGTCTGACTATGTTTAGTGCAACTTATATAGTCATGCGGGGTGAGCAGCGTTGACCCTAAAAAGGACTGCTCAGTGACTAGTGCAGGACACGATCTGCTTCACAGCCCCAAATCCTGAAGCTGAACGGCTATCACACACTCCCGGCTACGAGCTGGTTTGTAACTAGGAACTGGATCACACCATCCGGCTCCCGTCGCGACACCCCGATAACCCTAGGACTTTGGACTTCTCCTTCATTGGAATACGGCTGTCCGTAATTTTTTTTAACGTAGTAAGGTTGCTGCACTTCAGCAATCACACAATCCTTGGTAGAAACTGAAGTTCGACTCAATGGCATAGTGTCTACGAGGATTGAAGATTCCATCACTGCTGCAATCTGCTTCAATGGATGCGTGAGTAAGACGGTGGGTTCGCATCCTGGGTGACGCTGAAGGGCTGAAGGGATGGAAGCCTTCTGGTGCTTAATTTTTTATGCTGCGTGATTAGATATTAATTATAACAACCGGACAAAAGGCCACTTAGCTACTATGACCGCCATTATCAACACATACAGACGCACTCATATTCCCTAGTGGAACGCCTATAATTCTTGGGACTTGTTTATCAAAACAAGACTTTAAAAGCCTATAGTTTGTTGGTCAAACACTGTACTTGTACCAGACGGTCATTTCGTCAAGCCACGACTCATCAATGGTGAGCGGTCACTAGTGACAGCCGACTCTCGATTATTTTGTGGTATAAATCCTCACACAGAGATCGGGTTGTAAGCTAAATTGTGTTTACAAACATATAAACGCCCATAATTATTCGGGCTTGTTTAACAAACCAACAAAATATCCAACTCTAAAGAATATCATGTAGCCCATGGGGTTATTTTTACCCCTTTTTATTGGCCTCTACAATTTAGGTAATTCAGCCAACTTTTAGGTATGGATCTACAGTTTAGCGTGGAATGCGAAACACGGTAATCGACTGCCAGCACCCACGACTATGTAGTCCATAACTACTTGGCATATGCAGTCTACCGACTCGGCCTGAACCACCATCCACCTATCCAATCCCTGTCCGCGCCATCAGGTACTGGACTACCGTGATCTCACCGAGAGATGTTTGAACATGTGGAAGTCTTCCCCCCCCCCCATGGGGTTATGCCACGACTTTAGATACCGAAGTAAGTTTTATGTGGTACTCTATTGTAGTATATACTCGTATACAGGGTGAATCACGAGGAACTGTACATACTTCTACCATAAGTAGAGGCACGTTAGGGGATTATCAAATGACCATTAAAAAATGTCTCCTTGTTTTGATTATTAATATACAGGGTGAATAATGGATCTTCACAAAAACAATGTTTCGTCATATCTTTTCAATGATTAAGTCGATTTCTCTCATTTTTTATAAAAGTGTGGCAACTAACTGACATATTCATAATTGAAAAAATACAGGTCCGTCTTTGAGAAAATTTGTGGGACTGCTTCATATTCAACAGTTCACCCTGTATATGATTTTTCAAAAATCTAATATATTTTTTTCTGAGGGCATAAATAGACAGTGAGACCTGGGTATTTAAATTTTTTGTTACACTCACCTCACATTTCCAATTACAGATTCATTTTAGAGCCAAATTGAAAATTGGCAATAATGAAATATCTTACTGAAATTGTATATTGATAATCTATATATTATATTTATTTCATAAATAACTACTTGCTCAATTTCATTTTATAAACCTCGAATAGTTTTTACCAGCAAACCATACCAGGTATATACAAAATAATCCGCTTTCCAGCTCTGTTCTTAGCAAGGAAAAACATTTTCATTCGTTTTTCTAATAATACTTGAGAAGCATCCTTAAAAACCATAAGAACCTATCTTTCTACACTAGAGTATCTCTTTACACCAGAAGTGCTCTATAAACTCATCCAAGTAGATTCTTCTTTTTTATGTTTGAAGTTCTTTCAGACACAAGCGACTATCGAATAACATGCGAAAGAATTGCGGAAGAAAATGTTTTTTGAATTTAGCAATTAAGTGGAAAATCAAATGACTATTTTGCTTGAAATTTTACTATCGGAAAACTTCCTCGAAATAATAATAAATGAGCAGAATTACATTTCAAAGCAAGCATGTCCGTTGCCGGCTCAACTTCAGTTATATAATTTAGTACAGTTGATCTTACCTGAGGCATCGAATATTAACTATTGATAAGAAGGTTCAGTAGACGCTGAAAACGGCATCGACTCGTCGCATTCCCAGCCACATTTCTGGCCCGCTACTATATATACTATAACAGACAATACTATAACTATAAGCGCCGGCGAATTGCTTTGTAGACATGAACATCAAACGTACCGACACGAGGTGAAACTGTACATTATTTTAAACTGTGACTGAGGTGCGCGGCCCACTGATGGTCGCAGGAACCACTAGGGGAAATCTGCAACTCATTACCTCTCAATGCTAAACTTGTGGACAACCTACTTATGTGAACAAGGTTCCGCGGTACTTTTCACAACTGAAAATAAAATTTTAACTCCAGAGCCTACAGGCACCAAGAACCAATGATCCATCACTTAGTGAAACCGCTTAGGTTGTTTGAAAAGAGAACATATGTCTCCATGTGTAGTATTCTCCGCTCACACGTAAATTTAAACATGCTACCTTCCGTAATTTTTGTCATTCATGAGGTGATACCTTTATGAGGCTCTCTCTGTTTCTTAAAATCCATCATCTAAAATTTAATCGTGGATTTTTGAAATCTCCTCCAGAATGTAGATTGTAGCAAATTTATGGTATAGTGTATCTAAAGTTAGTTTAAGATGATATAAAAAAACACAACTCGATATCCCTTTTTAATGTCAATACCGACCGCAGCCGTCCATAGGCGCACCCTTTTAACTTTTCATAACAAAACATGCCCTATGATATTTCAAAAATCCTTTATGTATTAACAATTGTATGTTGATTTCGATAAAAGTATACTCTATTTTTCATTGCCGCTCCAACAGAGCAACATATAAACCTACGCTGAAAAAGACTGTTTTTGTTTTTCAAAATTTATATTTGTTGATAAACATTCTTCCATTTTAAATAATGATTATTTTGTACTAGAATTCAAAATTTATGTCTGCAGTGTTTTTGAAAATGTCCGAAACGATTACAGCGTGTACATTTTGGCTTTGTTTCATATGAATTTTTATTTTTGTTTAGAAATTTATTATTTTTAAATTTTTGTTGATTATCTCAAAATGCTCCCTCTTTCGAAGTTGAAGGTTCACACTTGTTTCTTGCCTCTCCTTCTTCTACTATTTTAATTTTTAAATTTTCTGGGCTTGGTAAATTATCTCTAGTTTCTATAGCAATTTGAAAATTTTCATATGATGGTGGTAAGGAATATAACATCATTATACTTAACAGATCGGCATTGATTGTTACCTCCATATCTGCTAATATGTCAACAGTATCCATAAATTTTCCAAGATGATCGCGAATGTCGTCATGATCGTTCATTTTGTGAAGTATTAACTGTTTTAAAAGAGTTGCTTTTCTAGCAGGACTTTTACTTTGGTAATTTTTACTTAAATCATCCCATCCCATCCTTGGATCTTTTACAATTTTTTACTTGTTTTAATTCACTTTGGTTATATTTGGCGAATGTCAGAATATTCCATTATTTGTTTATTAATAGTGGTTGTCAGTGGTAGACTAAGTATAAATAAAAAATACATAAATCAACAATCTACTTTTCCGACTGGCTGCCATCGGGATTTTTTTTACTATTATATAGGTAAAAAGTTTTTCCACAAAGAGTATTGTATACATGTTTGAATCCATTTGATAACTTAGACGGTAAGAGTTCTTGGTAAGATATATTGATGCCACTGAAGATGGAACAGTAAGTTTCGAAACATGTTTGGCTAATTCGAAGATCTATATAAAGATATGTTGTGGAGTAGACGCCTTTGATTTACAAAAAACATAATTATTTATTTGTGTGTTTACTATCTATCTAGGTATAATATAAGGCAATAAACAAACCGATAACATATTTTCCTACTTACGTGACACGAAAATTCCCATATTGTGTGAAATGGTCCAATAAATGGTTTAATTGTAAATCCGCAATAATTTCGTATTGGAATATGCATATTATGCGGTTAAAAGCAACAGTTATTTTGTGTTGAATTGAATTGCTTTACCAATCTATCTATTCGGAAACATGGAAGCTCTGGGAAAATTAGGATTATAGAGTTATAGCTGAAGAACTAATAGATATTATACAGGAATGAACAAATTGTTACCACATATAGTCAAGAATATAATAGATCTTGGATTATGTTATTTGTATTATCACTTTTTATCTTCCAGGTAAACTTTTTTGGCCAGTAAAACTAATTTTAAACTGTTTTAGTGAAGGACTTCTTCTCGTTACTGTTGCTAATTGATCTTTATGGAAAACTAATGATTTGGATAGCGGTGTCAACCCCTTTCGTACCGCCGGAGCAGGAGTATTCGGGCATGGCACCAAATACTCATAATCAATGGGAATCTACCCCGCAGCGGTAATTACCCTTAAAATATTTATACATAATGGGACATTCCCAAGTTCAGATCAAATTGAATTATTTTTTTGCTTCAAGTATTTTGATTTCACTCCTATCTATTAATCCAAGCTTTAACGTAAGAATCAAAAGGAACTTACCCAGCTTTTCTGACAGCCCCAGTGCAGTTAAACGATGCGGCTGCAGTCCCAGTTTGTTTCGCCTTGTAAGGAGAGTTCATAACGCTTTCCCCATCGTCCTCATCGGACACTGCCGTCGTCAGGGACATACGATCATCATCAGATATCTGAAACAAAATTATCTTCTTAGGAAATTGTTTTACAAACATATAAATCTGTTTCTTCGGCTATGCTTTGAATAGAATTTAAATTTACTTTATGTAACAATGAGGACTCTTCGGCGAAGAGAGTAAATGACATTCCCAAAAAGACAAGAGTGTAGATGACGAGAAATTGAGAACCAGTAAGGATAGCCGTACAAGTTCATTGTTAAACACATGAAAAATAAGGCAAAACCAATATTATCTTTAAAAATATCTGAGGCTTTATCTTATTGATTTACTAGCTCTTTGGCAATTACGTTCTCTGTCTTTTTTAACCTGGTGGTGGAATAATCTAGCTGCATTGGGAAACTTTTTATTTTTTAATGATACCAGTGTTTAAAAGTTGGTTTAAGTGTGTTAACTTTGTTAAATAAAATAACCAATTTCCAAGGTCATAGTTTTTTAGGCTAAAAAGTAAGGCTTGTGAATGCGTGAATCTAATCAAATTTGAAGATTGATTGAATACATTAACTGTTTTAAGAAATATTTTAATTTCATTAATTTTGAAACTTACTAAGAAAGAAACAAAAAATAGTGACAAATATTTAAAAAATGATATTTCTTAAATAAATTAATTTGATCAATTTGCTGCCTTTTTCACAATTGCTCTTGTACTCTTTTAAATTGACAGCAACAGATACTCTAAGACTACACTTTTCTGCCCAATAAGAACCATTTCCACTCCTAGTAAATCATCGCGTAAGACATTCGCAACTTTGATCAGTATAAGCATATATTAGAATGAAATCTTCTCGCGAAATGAAGAAAATGGAATAACGTCGATGACTAAGTTTAACTGTCCCAGTAATGAAATCTAAAGCATCAAATCCTCCTATTTTTTAACAAAATGGGAGCACTGTAATCATAGGTCAAATAACCTCCTTCTTATTGTTCCCTTACCTGTCATATGTCCTCGAATCTGTTTTTTTAACTCCACCTTAAATTCTTCGGTTACGGTTAATATATTCAGTATTATAGAGCAACCATCTTGTTCAATAGTAAATCTTTTCTTACCACATTGAATTCTAATATCCTGGCAACGCTGATTACCTACATCCATTCACAGCCCTTTGTATTTGCTTCTTGTTACCCTTAAAACTCTTGTCACGTAATAATGAATCCGTCCATCTTTTAGATTATTGCAATGAGCTTTGAAGAATCACTTGGAGACATATTCTTTTTTAAAAGCAAGAAGTAACACAAAAGCGTTCATAAAAAAATATTTGATAGCTTTTGAAAAACCGGAAATGGCATATCCTTTATATCCCTGTTACTTTCTATGGCTTGAATACGACCATGATTTTGATGATGCATTTAAACAATTTGCTGCCAGTTAGTGGCTGAGTAACTTTATATTGTTTACAAAATTGAATGAATAATTTAATTATAACAATAAGCTTAATGAGTTCATACAGTGTCTCTCAATTTCGTGAATTTATTTCTTGAAATATTTTTTTACTAGTTATAGCATTTGCACATACAATTTATTCCAAATGTGACATAATAGACATAAATTTATCTTTGCCAACCACTTAATAATTTAAAAAATATGAACAAAAACAGTGAGAGGTAGCAAAAGAGAAAAATGGAAATGTAAAAGTTTTGAATGAAAAATCACACTGTTTTTTAACTCAGTTATGTATTATGGGTCGTTATTATACTTCTGGAAAACACATAGTATGTTTTGACATTAATTATGATGACAAATTTGCATATATTCTTGGCACGTCCAAGCGGAATTCCAGCCAAGAAATTTTTGTATAATTTGCATTTATCTGGAAATAAATTATTTGCACGTTTTTAATATTAAAAACTACCACAGAATAGAGAAGCAATTATTATAACTACCTAGAATAGAATTAAAATAGTGTATTTACCCTTATGGAAATCAGTCTGTTTTAGACGTTTAAGAATAATTAATATTACAAGTTGGAACAGGGAGTATATTAAAGAAAACTATATTTGCTATGCTTCTCGTGTAAGTTTTTTTTTAATTTTTGTTTTTTTTCTTTAAATTCTAGACTAAAAATCAAAAATATATTACACAGGGAGCATAGAAATATTTTAATTGAATAATTATCATAAGTCAAATTCAACACCATTATAATGCAAATTTTAAGTATCAGAGGGGATTAAAAATTGAAAGTGGGAAGGCGATACAATATTGAAATGCATTTTATCTAATCTATCAAATTGAAAGGTTCTGACTCCTTTAAACATTAGTCCGTATCCTCCGACAGAATTCCTAGGCAACTATGCTACTATAGGTTTGTAAAACAAGAATTGGAAAAAAGAAGAACAACTTTGGTATAAAGCACGTTCGTGGAATTCCGCAGATCGTTTCGTTAAACTAGATCAGCCCAATTGCAGTCATCACTTTATTGATGCAGGTATATTTAGTTATTATTACCAAAATGTCCGAGGATTAAAATCGAAAACTGATACATTTTACAATGCTGTTTCTAGTGGAAACTTTCACATTATCGTCCTTACCGAGACTTGGCTTGATGATAGAGTTACAAACGGTGAACTATTTTCGGACGTATATCATGTTCATCGAAGTGACAGAAACTTTTGCGACACTAATACCACTAGGGATGGCGGTATTTTGATAGCATCAAAAAGTGATTCTTGTTTTAGTACAAACATTAACTTGCCCTTTTCATCGTATATTTCTCCATTTATAGATGTTTTGTGTTGTAAATTAGTTCATTAGTTCACTTAAAACAATGTCGTATACCAAACCGACTTGGTCGCAATGACACACCAACTACAATTCCGGCCGTCCACCTTGTGATAAAAAAAGTGTTATAATTGGACTTGCTGATAGAGCAATTAATCTATCTGATCCCAAGTTCAGATAGATGGCATTAACAAAGCAAAAAAGCATTGCTTAAAAACAACTACCCCATAGTTCTTCTTAACAAAATATTTAAAAAGAGAATACATAAATCATATAATGGGGTTTCGAACAATAACATCAACAATAATGTCACTACGACCAAATATGCATCAATACATACATACACAGAATTTTATTTGTTTAAGAACTTACAATTATGCAGTTGGATAAACACATTTAAAATTTTTCAATGTCAACGATGTTTTAAGGTACATAATTTTCTTTACTTTTATTATTGTATTATATTTTATTGATGTGACAAAAAAAATACCTGAGGAAGACAACATAATTGGAGTTGTCGAAACGTTGTTGTTTGTTATTTCAAAGTTCGAGTAATTTTTTGAACCTAAAGTACCCAACAAAAAAAAATAAAATAAATAAATTAGTATATGATATGTAATTTTTAATGAATTACAAAAAAACGCAATCTGAAAAAGGTTATATTTTTTATAATATAAATATTGAAAATTGCAATATCATACCAGTTCTACACAATATTTTACAATCATGTATATGTATGTATACGATACTTGCAATAAGAGAAATACAGATATGACATATTCTATCTATTACAGTATAATATACTCAGATACACATAGGTATAGTACCAGAGAGTAGACATTTTCTATATCCGCTTATCTATTCCTATCTTCTTCATGAACTAGATGAATATAAATGGAAATACATTATATTTATTCTCAAATTTATTCATAGCACAATATATAAATATGTAATGTCAGTTATTTCAATGCATCGACTTCATTATGTCGTTGGCGTATAACAAAATTGGGAAAAATATCCTCTAAAACTATCAGGATTTTTATAAACGTTACCAATACAATTTAAGCATAAGACTCAATAAAAATAGTTATTTATTATACAAGGGAAAAAAGTACTAGATTTTAGCTCGAGGTTGTGTTGTGTCTCGACGCGCAGCGGAGGGAGACAAAAAACCGAGAGCTAAAATCTAACTTTTTTCCCGTGTATGATACACTATTTTTTTCTGAGACGGGAAAAACTTCGATTTAATATTGAAAAAAGTCAGAAAATTATCCAAGTGAAATTTGAAGTTTTAAAAACCTTTCAGTAATCAAATATCTGTCAATTTCATTCCAATTTAATTTAAAAATTGCGAACATACCATCGGAGTCAGTAGAAGCAGCAAAAGTAGCGTCACAAATTATTGCCAGTTTTGATATATAAAGAAAATGTAATTTTTGTATAATAAAATTTCCGAAAATTAAATATCTACCGTTACTTATGTGTCCGGGAAAAAAAAGTACTCAGTTTTTTCCTGGGGATAAAAAGTGACATTTTATTACCTGTCAAGAGAGTAAATATGTCAAACTTTTTCCTGTCATAGAAAAAAAAAAGTATTTTTCAATTTTTTATTTATACTTGAAATGAACTTCATATTAAGTGGTAAAAGTATTAATCCTTATAAATTAAATAAATAATATACTATTCTGTCAAACACTGTACTTTCACCAGACGACGTGGATCGGTCAGTAGTTGACAACCAGACCCTCGGTTTAGACCCACACGGATACGAGTTGTAAAAGAGATGTGTTTCGCGGCATCTAGTGGTTAACAGGTAAAGTGCCGTGTGAACAGAGATTCACTAAACGACCGGACAGGAGGTCAGTGACCGCGTAAGGTTCAATTATATTATTTCAAAATGCAATCTATAAAAGTAACACGACAGAGTGAGTTTTTTTTTTGCGGTTGGCTAATAATTGTTCTGTTATCGCTATCTAGTACTGAATTGTTTTTTGTTTGAAATTTGTAATTTCTATTAATTATTAGAGTTTTGGATTTTGTGTATATACGTTATATAGCTCTGTAAAGGGATTATCCTGTTGGGCAATAAATTATATTATTATTATTATTTAGTACGTTTAATTGTTTTATTTTCTTATTTTCTTTTCTTTTTTTTTACCTACAATAATTGTACGGTGCCGGCAGAAAAATAATGTGTAAAAAGTTGGCGGTAAAGTGATTTTTTCAGGCTTCAAGAAGTGTCCATTTCTTCTTTCAGCCTGAAAAAATGACACTTTACCGCTTAGAAATACAATATACTATTGTAATCAAAATATCCAAACTTTAAACTTCTCGAAAAGTAAATAAAAAGAATATTAGCATATCACTATAAATTTGCGACTGTGTGATAGAGATAAAGAGAATCGAAATAATAATAATAATTATAATATACATATATACTTAGGTACGAAACACAATCGCCAAGCGTTGTCGTATACTCTTATTTTACATTAAATCTGTGCTTGTTATGCTGTTTTTTAAATGACAAGATTCGTTTCTTAGGTGCTAAGGTCTTAGTGCAATTAAACGCTGGCAACTATGTCATATAAAGGGCGACAGACGGCCGTCAGGTGGTTGTATTTCGTTGTATATTGGGTATATGCCGGAGTGACAGTGTTGCCAATTTTTGCTGAATTATAGATGAAAACACTTTGAAACACGCTTCATCTGCCTAAGAACAAGTATGATAAATAGGCTATTGGTGTGACATAGGACACAAGCACTGGCAAGGGTCAAGTCAAGTCACAGCGAAGAGAGAGCCTAAAAGAAATAATGTGTTACATTTCACAACAATAAAAAGAGGGAAATATATGTATATTATGGATGATAGTTAAACATAAATATATACCGTAAAGCCTGCTTCAGACAAAATTATAGTTTTAAGGGAAAAAGCTGGGTTTAGCTTAGGTTGAAAATTGTATACATTAATTTATGGTTTAAATTTTATATGGAAAAAAATAATTACACAATAAAATAAAATTAAATACTTAAATATTATTCATTTTACTGATTATTTAGATGAAGCGTTGCTTCATATGATGAGCCGCAACTTTAATTTACACACCTCGTATTAGTATGCTCATTGTATAATAATTATATTAAAAGTTGTATTTTGTATAATTTCTAGTATAGAGTCGCTATAAACGAATACTGAATAATTAATTTTTGGAAAGGCAATGACGTATTAAATAAAATTAACAGAATAATAATATTAATAATTCATAATAAATAACACATGTCACTTGAGCTTTCAGCATTGTTAAAGCTCCATTATATTATTATTAGAACATGTAATGAATGTACTTCGCGTAACATTGATGGTAAATGTGTTGGAACAATATGCCAATGATTATTAATTTTCATTTATATTTAAACTATAATGGTCCAACTAGAATCGGAAAAATTTATTGGCATATTTCATTATTGTCAATATTTATTTGAATACCTATCTATTTTGTATGACGCGTTAGTTGAATATGTGAATTTAATTGTAACAAATTGTAAAAAAAGCTGACATTGAATAGCAGTAACAATATTAGTTTTATTGATGGTTTTTCATACACAAGAACAATATTTATACGAGGGTAGTTTAGGGGAATATATCGTTTTCCTATGAACATTACTTTTCAGCAAGGTTGTCCCCAAATGCAAAGACAGGCAAATGATTGAGTAACGAGTGTTGACTTACATAATATACTAAATTCTCCTTAAATTATAGCTCCACCTCCTGCCTATAACTACATTGAAACATAATTGATGTAGACACAAAATTTGCATCATTATTAGTAAACATGTATTGGTAGTTGGCTAATTTTATTTGCCTTTGTAATTTTTTTATTGATAATATTCATTTAATGAAAAGATGAGGGTTCCATCTATGCTCTTATAAAAGTAGAATTTGGATATCTTAATCTACAGAGTGTAGGTTTTTTTTTCTTTTGTTCAGCAAATAAATTGTTGACAGTAAATTTGTTTTAGTAATATAGATTCATCTGTTAAAGCATAGATAAATGGTTTATCTATGGTTAAAGTGTTATTTTTGTTTTTTTCAAAACGGCTAAAAAATAAGTGCACTTGCTCATTTCCATTTGGGGACTGATCAAACGCCTTAATTCTTTGGAGAAAATCTTGTCTTCTGTAAGCGTTAATTTCAGTCAAATTCTAATCTTATTAAAATAAGTGATAAAAATAAAAGTCGTATCTCCTAAAAATAAATTTAATAGAAAAATATACCTTTTGTTTCAGCCAAACATATTTCGGAACGGAATTATTACGAAGATCGAAAAATTAAGAAAATCTTAAGATACCGTTATAAAGAAGCATTTTCTCCGAAGTTTCGAATCTAAAGTCAATAGTGACAAACTTTTTCTTTCCTGCGAAATAGTTTGAACGAACTTTAAGCTAATTTAAGCAATGTCTCATATATACGGTAAATAATATACTTAGAAGCATAGAACACTTTAACACTAAAGTATATACATTATTGTTTTTCGAGATAAACGTTCCAAAGTAGATAACTAAGTACTTTCTGTTTCATGCATATTATATTCGTCATATGGTTTATTAAGGATTTAGTAATTGAACAAGAAGATATTAGGGTGGAATTACATTATATCTAGTGGTCATCTAAGTTGCTCTCAAGAACCTGACGGGATGATCAGGAAGAAGTTAGTTAGTGTAATTTCAACGTAGGATTTACCTATATTCTAGAAGTTTGATAAAATTAATTAAAATTGTTAATGAATTACCTATTTCACAACTTTAAAAATATTTTTTTCAGTTTATTTTTCTTGGGGTGTTCGGTTCTTATAAAAAATAACTTTGCGAGACTTTTCTAGATAAAGACAACATCCATCTTGATTTTCGTCAATTGATATAGATCCATCATTAATTAAAAATGAGTTTTATTATATTTGAATGTTTTAAATGTTGTATTTGGCATTATAAAGAAAATTGTTTGTTATTTTTGATATTGACGTGTTGGAATTTGTGTTAGAAAAATGTGTTCAGCCTGAAGAAGTTACTAATTAGTAACGAAACATCGTTGTGTTTTTATTTAATTTATTTGACGAAAATAAAGATGGATGTTTTCTTTATCTAAAAAAGTTTTGTACAGGAATATTTTTTATAAGAAGCGAACAACCCAAGAAAAAATAAATTGAACAAAAATTATAATAACGGTTCAAGAATAATAAAAAAATAATTAACAAATTACCAGAGGCTTATTCTTAATAAAAAAAAATGTAAATTTTAAAACACCCATATAACTAAACAGTGTATATGAGATATCTTTTTATTTAAACCTCAAAAAGTCACATGAAGCAAAATCCTTTTTCCCATCAGTATACCTACCTTTTATGCAACATTTCGAATTTTCCATCCAACTGTAATTAGTAGCTACATCTCAAAATCTGATCAATATGCGAGGTATGGCTGTATTAATAAAAAAAAAAACTGTTTTTTTTTAACATAGGAGCGTAAAAGCAGATATTCAAAGCCAATTTGAATTGGTCCGCGTTTTTAGATTTTCTAATTTCACGTACCTGTAGTTTTAGTAATTAGGAAAAATTCATAAAAATCAGATTATATGTCTATGTGAGGCTTTTATTATACTAAATAGACTAAGATGTAACTATAGACTTTCTATTACTATTAATGAAACTTAATTTCAGTAAGGGTTGTGCAATTATTTGTCAACTTGCTTTTATAACGAGTGCGTAAAGCTCAAATCCCAAAAGCTGTCTCAAAATCTCGAGAGACTTTGCAGAACTTACTATTCATTAAATGAAATATCATAATTCAAAATTAGATAAAAATTTATATATTTAAAATTTTTCACATTCTAACGCTCATATTTTTTTAAATAAAAACTGTCATATCGAAATGAGTGATTTCTGTTGCCAAAGAGCGATTACACACACATTTCAAAATTATAAACAGTTTTTTTAAGGTTTTAAGGAAATATGTTACAACCTCAGAAAAATAAACAAACATAGAAGTGCCATAACAAAAAAATAATCACAAAAATGTTTGTAGCCTACATAACCTTTACTTTTTTACTAATAAAATCTAACACTGTTGCGAATTGTTCGTTTTATTCATAGAATCAGACTCGTATTTCACATCCCAGTCTAAATTTTTATTAGGGTTGGTCACAGTGTTCTTACATTGCAGAACTATACAATATTTATAATATTATATTTATAGTATTCGGCTTCCATTACATGTTCATAAAAAAATTTAAAGTAAGAAATCAATCAAATATGATATGATTCACAAAAATACAGTTATATGAAATAATGCGCATATCGTCAGAGCTTTTCATATACCTTCCGTTCAGTATTCTCGGTGAGAATATTTTGCTGGAAGCCTGAGAGTGTCGTACACGCCGACAATGAACTATATATTGAAGACAGGAGTGAACGGTATCTATCTACGTCTATGCGATTATTGTGACGTTTTAACCCATAATGACAACATGCGCGACGAGATGCGCAGGACACCTCGCAAGCGGAGAGTCAGAATGCTGTGTTATTTATTATACTGTGATTATACTACACTTACTACTAATACCACTATTTTGTGATATACATTTAAGAAATGTGAAAATAGTTAATCACATTCCGCAAATTTCAATAAAATGCTAAACTTTATGACATTGCACAATCCCAAAAAGAACATAACATTAATATTTCAATCGCACTGCGGCAGTCTAACGCTTAATACATTTTTATTGAATCAAATCTATTTCCAATAACTGAAGTTGTAACAAAATTTAATTCGAGTCGCTCCTTTTCTATTCTAACAACGGATATTCCATTAGGATAATATTTATTTGAATGATGGATATTTGCTCAAACTAAAAAGCTTTCAAAAATGACTTTTCTACGGCTGTTACCCACCATTAGCATTATATTTTTATGAATAATTATTGATAAAAGCGTGTTTATCCTTGTTTGAAAAGCGTCGCAAACGCAATTAGTGTTATAACTAGGTAGTTTGGTTTCATTAATAAATTATATGTTTTGTCAATGTTGTAATTGAATCTTTAAAAAGTTCTGACAACTGATACTTTAATTAGTCCAATCAGCAGATCCCAAAGGTTGTAAATTATGCTATTCTCTTTCTTTTCAATGTCATCCTAATTTTAAAAATTGTGAGATTTAGTTCATAACGGGTGATTTTGTAACAACTTTCTTTTTGGTAACTCAGCTGTTTTCGTGTAACTTTATTTATACTGTTAAACATGTTTAGTTTGGTCTATAATTTAGCCATAAATCGACTTACAAACGAACTCGCTTGCAGATTATTGAATTTTATTATCAAAATACTTCTTCCATTTTAAGGTCAGTTTGGGCGACCTTCTGAGGCGGCTATTCGGAATCTTGTGACTAAATTTCGCACCAAATTTAAATTATTGGACAACCACTAACACGCATACGTAGAGTACGGACAGAGCAAAATATCGCAGCTGTATCCGCCAGTGTTGGTGGTGGTTCGCCCCTGTATAACAACAAATTCGTTCCAAATTGTTGAAGTTTCGATATGAAAAAATGATGAAAATTAAACGGCCTAAAACTCGAAAAAAAAATTGTCACAATTGATGCAATACTAAAAAAGGTATTTAGAATTGATTATGAACAAAATTTTCTTTGTCCGGTTGATATTGCGGGACAGTAGAAACAATTTTCCAAATAAAAAAGCCAGTTCAAGATAATTATTAAAAAAACTAACTATACAGACTACAGACAAATTCAATTCTTCTGAAATAAGTAATGTAAATTCAATTATTTCAATCACTTTTTTCAGTAAAACAACCCTCAAAATTTGATATGAATTTCTTTATAACTAAAAAAGCAAAGATTTCTATTGACTATTCTAATTTTTCGATTAACTATCGTTAGAATGTCTGTTCCTTAGATACCTTACAAAGAAATTGTACGGAAAACTCTTTTTAGGTTTCACATTCTGGAATTAGGTCTAGCGTAGCATGATAGCTGTGCGTTATACTATTGATTTATCTATATTGTTCCAACAACAAAGCAGATTATTGGCATTGTAATAATAAAGTATTCTACCAGTTCAATGCAGTTTATTTAAAACATGTACCAACTTTACATTCCTTGACACACTTAATATTATTCATTTCAACGTTTAAATGCATAATTCCAATTATTCTTCAAAACTTTATAAAAAGAAATTTGCATTGCTAAATATATATCACTATTTTAACTTCTTTGGAAAATCCTTTTCCTGTATAGCGAAAGAGTTACGTTTTCTTTCGTCTCTAAATCCTTTATAAAACTTCTTACGCGATAGAGCAATTTTATGGTCTAAGTAAGAACGGCTGACAATCTTCAGATTTGGTAAAATTCAGTAACAAATGTAAATTGAACTAGATATATGCATCATCATACTTGTAGGGTTGGGTGAGCCTAGTAGTGAAAATTAGAATGTCAATGTAACAGAAACAGAGTTAGAGTTTTTAGCTGCTTTAGGCAACTACAGTAAATTTGTATTTATATATTTTTTCTTTTTTCATTCAATAAGATAGTGGAGTTCGTCACAATGATCGTTTTTGGGTAAATTAGGTAAAAATCACAATAATACACACTGATGTGAAATCTATGACAACAAGGTGTCCGAACAATTATTAAAGGGTATGCGAGAGAAAAACAAACCATACCCATACGGGAAAATCTACAGCTTATGGGAGGAAAAACTTCACTGCAAAATAACTATGTTTATGATAAATATTTTAGAAACAATTAACAAAACTCTCCCTCTCTTCACATTTAATTAGAATTGTCTAATAGCCACAAACTCAATAATTTCCATTAACACAAATCGTTATGTCATGGTAACACCTCTAACGGATGATGACTCTCCCACTGAACATACAACATAAAATAATGGCGGCCATTGTTAACCCTGCGGTGACATTATTCAAACGTTGTTAGGGTTGTGTGACGTGTGAAATACCATAATAATATACAGAATTTGCCTAGCCAGCCAAGAGATAGATAGATGAGTATTCAGAGAGGCATATTATGCTACTTGTGCTTGGCGGTTTACCTATCTACACCACGTTTATGTGTGAGGTGTATAAATGGGACAACACAACAATAATTAGTGTTTTGGGGACGGCTATCCTATTCAACTGCTTGTTTACGCCCTTTAATCAAAGTATTAAACTGCGTATCTGACCAAATCATGTTACCTTTACGTTAGGTTATACACTACTTATTCAGATATACCTAGTTGTTTTGATGCGTTAATTTATGACAACAATTTGCTTATCAGATAAGCTACGGATTTATAAAGAGTGTGTTTTTTGGACGCGGAGAACTTTAGATTGCAACTACTGAGTTTTCCAGCAGGCGATTTGATAGTTCTCGGTTGTTTTGCGGTTAGTTTGGTTTAGCAATTAAGGACCAAAAACGCTAAGTGTTAATTGTCTTTGGTTTTCTATGTATTCTCCCTCATCATAAGGGCAAACTCAACCCAACCGTCTCCTCCGGGGAGCGATGCATTACTCAAATCAAGAGATTCACTTTTACTTCTTTTATTTCTGTTAGCAGAAAGTCAATTATATCTTCAAGCATCTTTGGGTTCAGTACATTTCACCTACTTCCAAGTATGTTCCACAGTTTATTTTTCGAAGTATGAACTTCACGAAATAAATGTGGCTTACTATCATTCCAGTAACGGTAATTATGCATGTTCGTAACACCTCTAAAATGAAATGTACACTAATCGAAAAAGCAAACCATTCAATTAAAAAAATCCTCAGGAGTGACTGAAATTGAATTGATTGATTTAACAAAATAAAACATGTAACAGGTCATTCAATAAATCAGTAGGATAAGTAAGAATAAAACAAAATTTTAACAAAACTCGATTTTATTATTCGACATAGTTGCCTTCAAGGGCAGTACAGGAGGTTTTCGAGCGATCTGGCCTGAGCACCCACTTTTAAGGTTACTTTGAACTAACTTCAATAATGTTTAAAAGGACATTCTAAAACTTATATTCTCTAAAGCACATTATTTTGTATCTGCTTGAGTCAAACGATAAATTATTTATATATTTTCAAAATCTTTATTGTAATGATTTACAAAAAGAAAATTTTTCACCTTAAATATTATATTACAGTGTCTAATGTTCACATAATGATATAGTAGATTTTAAGTTTCAATTATATTTTACTTAAAAAATGACCTCATGATTCTTATCACATAAGTAAAAGAATTTTTCACAAAATGGTAGGTAATATGTCAGCATTGTTAAAAAACACTCAACTCTAATTTCCTTTCTGTATTCTAGTGTGTATACATGTTTGAATCTACAACATAAGCCAATATAATGGGTAAGAATTCTTTGTAAAGTTGTAATGCCACTGAAGATGGAACAGTAAAAGTTCAGAAACATGTTTGGCTAATTCGAACGTATATATAACGTATTTTGTGGAGTAGACGCCTTTCATATATAAATACATCCAGCTCCTCGACGTAATAGATTACTTTGGAAAATAACATTTTCAATACACTCGAAGATATGACTTAACAAAACTCTAATAAATTGAATTGTATATGCAGACATTTCATTAATATTATTATTATTATAGATAAAAACAAATCTATTTGGGGAAATTAATTTTCAATATAATGAATGAAAACTTGGAGTTTGTTCAACAATAATTTGGAAATAGTTCGTAACTGTATTTGCTAATGTGTAAAGTGAATCGCTTTTCCCATCGTAAACTTCAGCAGTTATATTGCCAAGTATAGTTTAATAATTTCCTGTAGTGCTATATCAATAGTCCTAAATACTCAACAAAGCAAATGCGAAATTGAACTATTACCTTTAACCTATATATCATACCTATCACAAATTAATATTTGAATATTATTTATATAGTTCTAGGTGATTTATAAATAAGAACCCTAAAAGTGCGACCAGACATGCAACAAATCCACGAACCGAATATCGGGTTGTCGCGAACATCATCGTGCCTATGTGCGGACGGGCAATGCAAACTCGCAACGCAACAAAGCCGCGAAGAATTTCGCGAACACCGCAACATCACCACACATAGCGCGGGCTCGTTCGCTGCTTTGTTGCAAGTGTGGACGCCCAGCGCTTGCGCTGTGGGTGTTTAGCACGTGTGACTCCTAGACTTTCTTGAACAGAAATTGCCTTTCTTCATTTTGTATCTGAACGACATATTTCTCTTCGAAGTTTCTTGAACTTTATTACATCTCTCACCAGTCGTAAAATTAGAAATAAATAGTGTAAACACAAAACGCTAGCAGGAGATCATTTATCCTTCTGCTAGCATGATCCAAAATATTTGGGTTTTAGCAACGCTTTGGACGGTGGTCTTCACGCGTTCGGTCGTCGATCTTTAATGCAAAATAATGAAAAATCAAAAGGATTTCGTGTCCGTAGATACAATAAATGAAAAATAATTTTGTGCCATAGCGGAGAAAACTACTGTATATGGGCAACGACTATGGTATTCTGACGAACTCATAATAAGAGCCAAACGATTTCGTGAGTATCTGTCAGTCTGGTTCAATTGAATTATTCTGAGGTCCTGATAAATTAAAGAAAATCCCTTGTGTAGGTAAAACCAGTAATTTGATTTAATAATTACCCAAGCATGGTACTAGAAAAACTTGGATTAATTTGGAATGGTCCCAATGTCTTTCAACGATTTAGTTTTATATATTTCCTAGTGTTTTTTTTCTTTTGTGTGAAGCTAGCTAACGTGAAGCTGAATCCGTACAAATGTTAAACACGTGACTATCTGCACCTTTACAAAGGATGAATTTAACATGAACATTCTGCAGTGCAATGTAGGTAGTATGACAATCAACATCTATTTTATATTCAAAGATTGAAGGAAACTTAAATTCTACATGACCATCCGGTTTATGTAAAATAACTATGCAGAAGGAATATATTCACAGTAATACAAAATACTACTTCAAAATTCTGCACACGCCTGTTCTTGAGGTAAACGTGGAACGTTCTTTTTTTTGTTGCTAAGGGTTAAGGTAATTAAACAAAATACAGTAGTTTTTACTATAACAGGTTTCTTCAATAATACTATAAGCCATAATCAGGATATTTCAAATGCAGACATGCTCCAAAGTCATTACATACATTTTATACTTCTTTTCAAAAACAAAGCAGGATATTAGAATAGAATATATTATATAATGCACGATCAATATTTGCATGAACATATCTGATATATAATATAATAATAATAAAAATAAAGGCCTTTATTTTTTTTATATTGGACGAGTTTCAGTTCAATTATGGCCAATGGCCATAATTGTCTGTTCAGCTAACCCAACACATATATGAAATTTAATGGAAAAACACATACTAATAGTAATATCAAAAAACTTGTATAATTAGAAAATAAACTTCTCAATACTAATTATTATGTTTAAAAAGAAAAAGAAGAAAACCACCATCATTACAATTGTTAGAATGTAACTAATCATTTCAAAAAAAACCAAAAAACCCTTTTTTCCATAGAGTGACTTTGACAATATATAAAAAAATTAAATAGAATATAAAAACACAAATTTGAATTTATAAAATTAATAAGATATCATCCGATTATTATGCTCCACCTATAAACAAAATTAACGCTAAGCTCTTCTGTAATAATTGTTTGCCACTTATGATGTTAGCACTGTACTGACGAAACATGTATGGCTATTAATATAATCTAGTATTATTAAAGATACTTTGTGGAAGAGACTTGTTTGATTCAGAGTTCCTTAATACCGAGGGTCCCACCGGGAAGGGATTCGATTGATTATGGAGAAACTACACTGTGGAACAATCTGAAAATCTGGTGTGGTACTTAGGACGACGGGACCAATTCGGCTAAAATGTTTTCAAGAATCTAGCACTTCCGGTTATAGCGGAAATGGGTGTCTACTTCCGACCCTATATAAATTATATTTTTTTTTTGGTATTCTTTATTATTTTCCTTTCTTGGGATCTAAGGTTCTTATAGGCAATTTTGTTTGTTTTTACTTTTGAAATATGTTTATTTCATGTCAAAGTACGTACAACGTTTCAGCTTATTCGCCTTCCTCAGGTACATCTCGTTTCTTACCAACATCGCATGATTCTGTGGGATTTTTGGTAGTATACCACTTTTAGTGGGTATTTTGTTTGAATAAATTTTTTTTGGATTCTCGTTGTAATTCTAAACATATTTTATATATAATATGGTATACCTATCGCCAGCCCTTTTTGAAATATTTGAAATTTTACGTCAAAAATGACGTTTTCAAAATAAAGAATAATAACAATTTTTTATTATTTGGAAGCTTTAATAAATTAATTTGTTAGAACATCCTAGGAGATATAGAATTACTTGAGCGTCCTACGTATATTTTTGTAGTAAATATTAATACAGGGTATTTGAAAAAAGGGTAAAACATCAAATTGAAAAAAGTGTCAAAATTCAAAATTTTTAAATGGCATCAAAAATAAGGGCAAGTTTATGAAAGGATGTCTATCCCAAAAACTGATAGTTTTCAAAATATTGGCAATTTTACATTTTTCTATTACAATAGTGATATGAATTTTATAAATTTAATTAATATTAGTTGGCCATGATGGCTTTTGATAGCAAATAAATATGACACTTACCAAAAATAATCCACAATTATGACAAGTTGTAGATATTAATTAGTAGTAATAATCATGGCGGGCGTATAAATTATACTCTCGCATACTATCTAAATGTGTTTATTATTTATGGATAATGTGACAGAGTGATGTCACAAACGTGTGATACATTTGCGGCCAGGTACCCAGAAAAACACAAGCCATCACCAAAAGTTGTTAAACGGATAATAGATAATTTCAAAAATTTCGGGTTGGTAAAGACAAAAATAAAACGGGGGTACTTCACGGCATATCCTACGACATCTCTGCGAAAATTTGCAGTGGAGTCTGGATTTTCTAAAAGCGATCGATTATTATATCTGGGGGACGATCAAAAATGAGGTGTACAGCAGGCATTTGACCACTAAAGAGGACTGTATGCAAAGAGTTCGGAATGCATTTGCCAATTTGAGTCAACCATCTATTCGGCGGGCAACACATGAACAATTAATTTTGAGATATGAAAAGTGTTTAGGAGTGCAAGGTCAAAATTTTGAATTTTTCTTAAAGTTATTTTTTTTATGAGTTGACCTTAGATAAGTTTGTATCACACGTTCACGTTATTAGTTAATCAAATTCTTCACATACTCGAAACTTTCGAAAATATGTATTTCCCCGGTATTTCTTTTTATAAACAAAGCAGGATATTAGAATAGAATATATTACATAATGCACGATCAAATTTTGCATGGACTAATATATCTGAGCCTGATTTGCTAATCCCCAAACAACTTTTGAATGAAATGTATTCTTTTATTGATTGATCTAATTTGCCAAAGCAAAATTAAAATACTCAGGACCAGCAATCTCTGTAAATGCGATCTATAAGTAAAGTGCACTAATAGGTATAGATTTTTCTGTCTGTATATTACCTACAAGTTTTATAACACATTATTTTTATGTCAAACACTGTAGGAAGTTATTATCCGACCGTCAAATGCAGGATAAATTCAACTTGATCCCATTCTCACAAAACTGTGGATTAATTCTATGTTTTCAATAGAACCGTCCGTCAGGGAAAAAAATCAGTGAAGTGAATGCCCGCATATTTTTCCCACTTTTCATTTATAAACCAACAAGTACTTTCATTATTGTATATTTCTGTCTATGAAACAGATAATATTGAAAACGTATAATCTGCTCGTATGTGAGTTTTCTAGTATACGATGAGCATTGTATACAGGTACAGGTTATGAGGAAAATTATTTCTGAGATATAAACCAAACTTATGTTTTATTTTTCCTATTTTGGTCAAGCTTGTTATGAGTTTTGTCGGGTTTCATAAATGTATAAGCAAGTCACATAATTCATCGAGGTCAGTTTATATCTTCCCGCTACGTTAAAGGATAACCGAGATACGAAGGGGTCCTAAAATGCAATATTTTCGATATTACCCTGTAACTCTGAAACTAAGAGGGCAATGATCATTTTGTTTGGGGCATATTTTGTTTCGCATAAAAGTATCTCGGGTTTGCGAAAACTGCAAGGACAGTCAAAGCTATAGATTGAAAATATGATATAAGCAAAGTTTCATAGCATCCTCTTCTTAATTTATGAAAATACTACTTGCATAATTGATATTCATTGCTATTATTTCAAGTTATACTCAAAACTCCACAAAAATTGTATTCTAGACTAGTCCTCGCGCATGCGTGTTTATGTACTATTTAATCAGCTGAGTTAAAAAGATTTCACAAAGTTTAAGAGCGAACAATTTCCACAAATTTACGAGAAACACGTAAAAAGGAAAATGAAAACAGTTGCAAAACATTACAAAAGTCCAATAAAACTTAATGTTGGAGCAAGAAAATGCCGAAAATATCTTGTAAACACAATAATCGATATCGAAAGTAAGTTGCAGTTGTATTATAATTAAGCGAGTGTTTTTATTTTAGATTTCTGTTGCGAACTTTATGTTCTGGACACAAAAACAACATCCCAACATCTGACACCTCTACGTCCTAAATCAGAAAACCTTAGAAAACTTTAACGTAATGACTATTTTATATGAAAAGTTGATAAGTAGATAATTCGTCTTTGTTCAGCTAGTTTTCAGTATAAATGAATAAATAAATTCGTCACAATATTATTTTTCCAAATATCAAAACGACTACTTTAAGATGTATCTTATTATCTGCTTGGGACAATAGGAGATCACCCTTACTCACCTTTACTCTTTTCGACGCCACTGCGAAAGGCACCTTAATCTTTAACTTTACCTTTAATTGGATCAGAAATGTTCCTGGTATATGTCTGTTAAAAACGTCTATTCCATTTTCTTTTCGGTTCCTTTTCCTGTTCTCTGCAACTATTTCGGTCTTATTTCTTTTACTTTTTTTGGCCAAACCTCTTATACACGTTTAATTTTCGCCTTTATCATCATAACCTCAGTTATTTTTATCTGTAATTTAACTGTCTATCATTTGATAAGAAATATGCGTGTATGTGTAGGCATATTTGATTTCAAGGATTATAGGACCTATTCCGAAGGGAAGACCCATTCTCATTAAAGTGAAATTATTCCCAAAAAAGACAACTATATTAGGAAAAATATAAAACATCCAAAAAACAGTCAGTCGTTAAGGGGGTCGTTTCAAACAAAACATCGGGCTATATACGTTTGGATTTGAATCTGGTTATAGCGCGTAAACCAGAAGGTGTGACGCCTTCTCGCTATGCTAAACTTATATCTTAGGAATATCACTATTAGAGAAAAAATAAAAGAATTTAACAAATAGGGTATATCGGGGTCTTCTGAAACAAAATAGAAATATATGGATGTATGTTCCGATTGGAAGGGTTGGAAAGTGTACCCTAGAAGGTTTGACGCATTCTCACTAGGCTCAAACTATTACTCAGGTAGAGGACAATAATCTAATACGACAACAACAAAAGTTGTTATAATAATACAAAATGGCAGCATTGTTGTGCATAAATCAGAAGGTGTGACGCATGGCCACTATAGTGGCCATGGCTCAAATTATTCCTCAGGAAGACGATTTATCCCTCTGAAAAACCATCTACTGACCCCATATTACATACAAAATATCTGATGTGTAACATACACGTAAGCTGCATCATTTATAATATTATTTTAGTGAATACAAAATAATATTTTTTAAGCTAAATAAAAAAACATTTTTGTGATATTATCGAAAAATAATTATAAAACAAATTAAAAATTCAAGTAGGTAATTTTAATATTTATACAGATACACATTATTTGTTTTGCACTTTGTGGCATGTACAAACAAAATTATTTTCATTTGTATAAAACAAATTTTGCGTCAACGTTGATAAATATTATCAGTCTCATAAAACTAGAGTAAGCAAAATATGTATTTTTCATCAATTAGTGGGACTAAAAAACAAACAAACAGAATAAAAATATTTTTTAATAAAACTTGGTTTTAAACACAGTACCTTTCTCAAAAATAACTCATTGCATCCCTCAGCATCAGGACTATCTTTCCAGTGTATATGCCGATACCTCAAGTTACCCAGAAAATGTGTTCCCTCCAATTTGGTTACTTCAGTTACCAATCGACGTATGTCCAGTTTTTTCACTTTAGCACAATGCTTTTTATAACGGCGTCTCTGCAATTCCTTCTCATCCATTTCTGAGACTTCGCCTTGGGATGTTAGACCTTCCTCAGCAACCTACAAAGTAAAATAATGCCTCGTAGATTTTTTTATTAGTAAAATTATAATGAGAGGCGAAATTGTTATATAGAAAGTCCAGTTAGTAGTATCCATCCAATTGGCGACTTGCTCTTGGGCTTAAATGGAGAATGTAATTACATAAACTGAACTAGATGTCTAAATTAATGAAATCGAACTTGTCTTGAATTTGGTGTACTTTGAAATCTTGCTAACTGAAAGTTGCAATATCCTTTCCAAGCTGAGAAATAAACAAGCTGGGTAATATACGACGAAGGGTCTTGGAGTCTCTAAAATATAGATAATGAGAGTCGCTCAGCTGAGATACAACATATTCAAAGACAAGGGCAATTGTAATTCTTATTACTTCGACGAAGAACGGCAAAAGGTCAATATTTACTTTCATTTATGGAGTGCCATCTCAAGCTTTTAAGGCTATTGGCCAAATATTAGTAAGAAGACAAAACCTCTCATTGGAATGCGAAACGTGCACAGTGTAATCAGGAGTAGTATTAAAAGCAAAATATAGAACTCAATGTCTAGAAGATGTAATGGAAAAAACACAATATCATATTATTTTGCCGCGGTAATGCAACCTTCAAATTAATTGAATTTACTGCTGATACACAGCAGATAAACGTGAGATATCATGTCTGAGGTTAATCCAAGGAAAATTATTTAAGAAAGCAATACGAAAATGTCCCTTGGAAAGTCCAGCAGAAATTTAACCTGGTTATATTCCATGGAAGAGGACTGAAATTGCCGGGATACTTATATAATATAATAATCGTATTTATTACCATTGAAGTATATTTGATTGGGTGACGAAATACTCCCAAGGTTTAAACGATATTTTGTGGAGTAGACGTTTTTCATTTGATCCTCTTGGTTATAGATTACTTTAACAGATAAATAAATATTTAGCAATGTCGCCATTTGGTTGGAAGGAATTTGCTTGCCAAAGTTTATATATTATGTCAACGTATAAGAACTATTATCACTATTAAGAAGCATAACCAAAAAGTGCAGAAAGCCATCAATTTATAAATTATTGATGTTTCGAATAATGTTAAAGTTTTGAAGTTCTTCAACAAACATTAAGTACCTCACTCAGATGTAATTGAAGAGCTCCAAATAGATTGAAGCAAGCAGTTACTGAAATTATTATTATTATTATTATTGCTACTTACCCAAGCACTTAATACCGTCTCAATAAAGCTGAACAGCTGTTGGACATTTGGCTCCAATTTCCCATAGGAGACATGTGATGTCAAATTCGCATTAGCACACACTTGTAGCAATAAATTATCACCAAAATGCACCGTTTTATGACGTCTTCGTTTCGACATTAACGGTTTATCACCACTGCCATTATGGTGGCACTCTGTGTGTCTTACACATTTGCTGCCACCTGGCTTATTTGATTCAACCATTTTTAACTTTTTATTAGACAGCTTTATTGTGTTTAGCGTGAATCTGGGATTACACAAAGAGAGTGTTTTTTTTTAATTAATTTTAAATTATTTATTAAATTTATAATTAAATTATATTTAATTAAATTTGTGTAATTTACTTTGATGTAAAATTTTGCACGTATACGATTAATTTGATTTAAATACAGTTTTGCATTTAACAGCAAATTGGTAAAAGGCACAATACTTGTTTACAATTTCAAAATAATAATGTACTTTGTAATGTATTATTTATTTATTTAAATTAAGGCAATAATGTTGAACAGTGTTTTGTAGTTTATCACAGCGAATGACGACTTTAACTTTTTTTTAAATAGTACAGCGTATGTGAATTTCAATACTAGGTACAATAAAATTATTAGAATAGTGTTAACAGTAGATCTTAAATTTGTTATTGGTTTTAACTTAATAAAAAAAGTAACATAATATAAGTAATTAGGTAGTTCATAGAAAAATTAAGACCCATTAGTGGTAATTAAAAACGTAGTGTTGAAATTATCCTAAATCAAATTATACCTTTGTTTGGCAATGATTAATTATTCTAATTGACTTTTATACTATTTCAAAACCTCAAATTATCGATTAACATGGATGTAACATGTAATGTTTAGCCAGTAAACAGTTTAATTTAATAATGCATGTTTTTAACAACCATTCCGATAATTTGTTGGATTATTAAATGAGGTACAAAAATCCCGATGGCAGCCAGTCGGAAAAGTATATTTTCGATTTATTCTAAATTTTTTATTTATTCTTAGCCTACACTGACAAAAACTATTAGTAAACACATAATCGACTATTCTGACAGTCGCCAAATATAACCAAAATGTCATATTGGCAACTGAAATACCCATTATACTAGATATATTATTTCACCAGGTGTTCATTTGTGAAAAATAATTCCAGGTGTAGCGTGTGATGATATTTTTCTACTTTTTGTTACTTTACATTGTCTTATATTTACTTACATATACATGCGTTGAAAAAACGATCCAGATAACCATTGTAGAGATTTAAGTTTGGTATTTTTTATTAACATGGAAAAAAATATGATTTTTCTAAACATTGACAGGCCGCCCTTTTCAAATTAACTTTCCGATTTCAACCGCTAACGAACTCAAGCGAGATATTGACCCAGCTGATTTTATTAATCAAATTTAGTTGCCATTGGTCAACAAATGTGGTCTAGAACGTGCTTCCAAATTTCCCATATACAGATACCTAAATAAACTTTTGAACTGAGGTCATTTTTAGGGTTCAGGGGTCATAAAATAAAGGACTGCATAAAAATGTCAAAATTTCGATTGTGAAAATCCACTAAAACATAAAATACAATTTGTTTATAAGAAATAAAGGTTGTAATTTATTGTTAGAAAACTAATATTTCATATCATAACGCTTTGTAGAATCTCGGAATATCTACTCTTGGTAAGGAACAAATATTTTCAAATAAACTTTCCAACGGTGCCAGTTTTCAAAGTCAGTTCTATGTGTACAACAGTTATTATAACATACGTAGGGGGGTACAACAGTTATTATAACTTAAAAAATTAAGAGGATTTCATGTCCGTAAATATAATAAATGAAAATAATTTCGTGGCAAAGCGGACTAAAATGTTGGCTTTACCTACACAAGGAATTTTGTTTAATTTAGCAGGGCCCCAGTCTAATTCGATAGAAACCAGACCGAGGCATGGGTCGACAGGTACTGACGAATTCGTTTCGCTCTTGTTATGAGCTCGTCAGAGCACCATAGTTGTGATGGGCAGCGACTATGGTGCTCTGACGAGCTCATAACAAGAGCGAAACGAATTCGTCAGTACCTGTCGACCCATGCCTCGGTCTGGTTTCTATCGAATTAGACTGGGGCCCTGCTAAATTAAACAAAATTCCTTGTGTAGGTAAAGCCAACATTTTAGTCCGCTTTGCCACGAAATTATTTTCATTTATTATATTTACGGACATGAAATCCTCTTAATTTTTCATTATTTGGCATTAAACATCGACGGCAGAACGCTTGGAGACCACCGTCCGAGCATTGCTGAAACCCAAATATTTGGGAGATGCTGGCAGAAGGATAAAATGGTCTCCTGCTAGCGTTTTGTGTTCATACTATTTTTATTTATATTTATTTCTATTTATACGACTGGTTTTACCTATACATTGAGTTTGTTCGGCCTCTGCATGGTATAGGATATGCATTACTATGTACATGTAGATGATATGTGTTTACATGTGTCTACTGTTGTGTATCCTATTGTGCTTAAATGCAGGCCGATATTTGTGATGGGCAGCGACTATGGTGCTCTGACGAGCTCATAACAAGAGCGAAACGAATTCGTCAGTACCTGTCGACCCATGCCTCGGTCTGGTTTCTATCGAATTAGACTGGGGCCCTGCTAAATTAAACAAAATTCCTTGTGTAGGTAAAGCCAACATTTTAGTCCGCTTTGCCACGAAATTATTTTCAGTTATTATAACATACGTAGGGGGTAACATATGCCATTTTTTGCTACTGTGAAATTTTGAGCAAGCTGCAACATTTACTTTATGTTTGATACATCTTGAAAGCAGTTAACCTCAAAAATGTGAATTTCGTGTGCTGATTAAGCATTAAGTACTTTTTGCGCAAAAAAAAAACATTACCGAAACTAACGAGAAATAAAGTTAAATAATATGGGCATTCTACACAGTCGATTTCAATGGTTAAAAAATGGTTTACGCCTGAAATTATCCACAACATTCATGGAATGATATTGGACCATCGAAGATTGAAAGTGCCAGAATTTGCTGAGGATGTAAGCATCTCAACTGAGCGTGTGCATCACATAAACACCACCATGTGGCCACTTCAAAGGAGAGTTTGGGGATGGCCAACCGCAATCCAAATGAGTTGTGCACCCCAGAGATGTGTCGTCGGCCAACAAACTCATGGCCACAGGTTTCTGCATTGTCATTTCATATTTCAAATTCTTTATTTGCCATATAATGTAATACATTACATTGTCGGCTCGTCAAAATAACAATAAAAATAAAAATCAAACAGTATAACAGTTACACATTACAAGTATCACATCGACAAAACAAACAATTAATAATTCAAAAATTCGTCAACTGAATAAAAACATTTACGAACAAAAAAGTCTTTCAGCTCGAGCTTAAACTTATCCATTTTCATGTCCGCGAACCCTCCAACTCTCAGAATCTTGTTAAAACATTTGATGCCGATATAGTTCGGGTTTTTCTGACCCTTCGATAGTCTGCAGAATGGCAATTCTAGGCTGTCCTTAATTCTCGTATCATAATTGTGTATATTTTCTCTTTTTTTTATTGATCCTGATAGCTTTTTTATGTTGACTATCAGTGCGTACACATACCGATTACCTTTATAAGGGTAAAGCGTGCACCGGAGAATATTATTCATAGCTGTTGGACAGATTTGGCACTATTTTGAAGCAGAAACGACCGCATTTAGTGAAAACAACGTGTTGTTCTTCCTAAGGATGCATACGTGTGTAGTCGCCATAGCAAAAATTGGAACTGCTACCTCATCCATAGTAGATCAATATTTAATTTTGTTGTGTAATAAGAAACTGACGCTTTTGTAGTGACCGACCTTGTATATTCATTCATTACTGTAAACACAACATTATGAAGATGAATATATGGAAATGCAATTTTAATTAAATTTCGCTTCTTAGTTAAAATAACATGTTGCCCACATATATGTAAGTAAGGTCATGTTATTATTACAAGTAGCTACTGCATAGAAACTAGTTGATAACTAATTAGCTTTGTGGTTTTACTAAAATCAGACAATTTCGTTCGGGTTAACTATGTAGATAGTATATTCTAGAGATGTTATAGATAGAAATATATTACTAAGTGTGATATATAATACACTATGGACACTTTAATTATAATTAAGATTATGGCACAAATTTAGATACACCATCCACAGGTATTCCACGAATTTCGAGCTGCTCCGACAAAGTGCCACAAGCGCAAATCAACTATTTTATTTCTCGATGACCAGAATTGAGTGTACTGAGCTTCGGGGTCGGGTTTGTTTCAGATTAGATCTTAATACAATTTCTTGCATCTTTTATAGTTTCATTTTTGATGTAAGACAGATACTCAAGTTCAAAAAATTCTTTCTTCGGGGTGTAACTCTTCTATTTTCACTTAATTTAATTTGAGAAGTTTTCAACAATCCATGAAATAATTGCTAATTTTAAAAATAAACAGTTAACCCTATATATCCCAGTAGTTTCCAGTGAAACCTCTTGGAAACGTCAAGGAGTGCCTTATGATATAAAACCGTCTGCCTGGAAACCAATCGTTAAGCTTAAATGCTAAATATTTGACGAATCTGCGGTGTATATATTCAATGTGACCAACATGAAACGGGATATTGTTGAGGAATTTTAAAGCTTGGATCTCTCCAGCGCATCATAGTATATACATGTATGGCTGATACGTCGAGTATCACTACTCCTTGCTAATAAGCCTAGTCGTGTATTACTAATCCTTAAACAAAAGTGTGCGTAAGATATTCCACCTTGCTGATGCACTTAATAAATATGATGATAAAAGATAAACAAGGGTGTTTATTTAATTCCGCAGAATAGAGGGCAAGTGTAGTCAATAAAAATTGCGATATTATATTTCTATTTCAATATGTTCACCTGCAACCCCAATAAGGCTTATCAGAACTATCCATAAAAATTATTTTAATCTTTCGCCGAAAAATACGCTAAAATTGCTTACGTAACTTTTTGATCGCAGGTCTGAATTATAGGGTGGTTGGTGATATCTAAACCCATTTTAGACAGGGCAGCCAGAACACATACAATCCTTGTGTAGGGAGTTTTGTCGAGCAGGATGAAGACACCTTCCGTCAAGTTTCCTCTTCTTTTTTGATCTGATTGCTTCTTTCAACTAATCTTAAAAGCGTAGTACTCCCCAGTATAGAAACACCTCTATCTTTATAGTCGTATTAATAGTATTTCTTCTGAGTCCCGAAAACTGGTCCCCATGAGTCTTCAAGCTGACAGTGTGACATTAATGATTTTGGGTGGTAATAGTGTATTTTTTATGACATTACAGGGAGTTCTGCTTGGATTTCATAATGATGAACTCAAATATCATCTCCAGCATTGTTTATCGTGGGAAAGATTCCCCGTAAACCGATGACATTTCTTCCATTATGGTTTGAACATGCTTTCCTTACTTAGTCAGGAACTTTATTACATGTATTTACTTATCTTCCCGCTGAAGTTGCTTGAGCGACGATAGTTCAAAGATTAATGGTAAACCATAGTAATTTTACTAATGATTAGTCCTAAAACATGTCAAAACTAAAAATATCCTCAGCATTCCGCCGAATTAGAAACGCTCAAGGGTCGTTTCACTTAGTGCTGGAATTCAAACACATTTTGCGATCTCGAAAATATGGAAAACTTATTTGAACGTTCAAAAGCAATTTGTTACACCAATATATAAGCGTAATCAAGTCCCCAGGGAGCAACACAAAATATTTTCTGGTCAGCAGCAAGTTTAAACATTTGATTGATATTTCTGTTTATAAAACAAAAATCGAGAATATTAAAGCTGCCAAAAATTGCCTTCTGGCACTCCACTGGTGGGTGTAAAACAAAGATTTGTGATCGTTATATTCGACATAGTCATCACTGTGTTACTATGAAATTAAAAATCTAATATTATTATATCTATGCAGGATTTCTCATGACTACCTTTCGCTAAAAGTTGCCATGGTTAGAAAAATTTAGGATTCAGTCTTAATACATCTTTGGCGTGGCCCCTTTGTGTCTGAACAGATCTCACCAGTCTAAGGCGGGTCCTGCATACATAAGGACCCACACAGACGCACATACATTCAAACGTGTATCGAATTTTTGGATACGAACGCAATACCCTTCAGCATTATACAATTATACGGCGTGGGAGGTCAAAACTGTTTCTAACAAGAGCGGTTTGAAATAAGTTATGGAACCCGTTGTCTTAAATAATTATTTGATGTAAGCTCTGTCTCAATTCCATGAATATCTTATGAGTCAAATGATTTATATGCATTGCAAAATTCAAGCTATTTTGTTTGAGTTTGCTAGTTAATATTTAGCCAACTAAAGCTAATATTTTACGATTTAATTAAGATTACTTGCCGCCGAATTGTTTAATTTGAAAAATAATTGATTAGTTTTATTATTAATGACTTACTAGGCTGACATTTATATAATGTTCCAGTTATTCCAAATGCAATTACAACTAAATCAAACAAAATTCATGACGCACATTGAAATAGATAGATGCAACTTCATTTAAGTGTTTATTTTAAAACAAATAACATTTTCACATGATAAATTATGTGAGGCTTCTACGGCTGTCGCCTGTTCTGGTTTTTCATGTTAACATAATATAATAACGCCCAATTAAGCAAATATATACTTAACTCAAATCTACCAGAGCAGGTTGACGGGTCTTCTCAGGTACTGTGCGCATATCGTAGAGTTTTTCATGGTTCTAACATTGAGAGGTTTGATGCGGCACTGAGTACTTTCTGTGCTAATGCCTAATGCTAATGTTAATTGTAATGATTATGAGGGGGCGTTTGATCGTTTTTGGGGAAGGCTTAAGGTGGCGCTTTGACGTCTTTTTTCCCATCCGCATGTACAAGTCTTCTGTAGGTGGTTGGAGCCGATCCCATCGGTTTCAATTCAAGGAGCTTCGATGGCTTCGGAGCTATGTGCATGTTTCTGACCTTGAGCAACGTTAGAGAAGCTTAAGGGCATCAGTGCGACGGCGAATTCGGGAGCAAAGGGTTGGTACTTTTGATTTTGAGCTTTGCAACTCAGATAATAAATCCAAAACCATCTGGAATACATTTAATAGAGTTACAGGGAAGTACAGACAGGTATATAAAATTAGTAGTATAAAATGTAATGGGATCCCAATGAAATTGCCTCAGTGTTTTGCGAACATTATGCTAGCGTTGTAGGTTCTAAATTGGAACATCACTTTCAGGACAATCTTTCAGCATCATGCACGACGGGTCCGATTAATCCGCGAAGTATGTTTTTCACCCAGTTTCCGAGGAGCATGTACTGGAAGTTATCGAGGGTTTGAGAACATCAGATCGACTGGTCCGGATGAGTTTCCCGTTCTGGTGCTCAAGAGTTGTAAAGCGGCATTTGCTCCTATTCTAGACCGTCTTATGAATTTGTCCGTTGTTTCTGAGATTTTTCCGTCGAAACGCAAAGAAGCCATTGTGATTCCCATTTTTAAAAGAGGTAGTGCCGATGAAGTAGAAAATTATAGACCGATATCGCTACTTAACGTAATATCTGAAGTTTTGAAAACATCATGTCTTCGAAAATGACTGCCAGTTGATGAGTAATTGTCAACATGGATTTAGGTCTGGTTTTTCGACGGAAACCTGCATTGCCGATCTTGTGCAGCATTTGCATGACTTGACAGGCAGGGGCGATTATGTTGTCGCGCTCATGTTTCAGTTGTCTAGGGCTTTCGATATTGTTGATAAGGTCTTTGTAGCGGAGACATTGTTTAACTTGGGAATACGTGGTCAGATTAATGACTGGATTTATACGTATTTATCTGGAAGAAGGTTTGCTATAAGGATTGAGTCACAGACATCCTCTTTCAAGGATATTAATATTGGTACGCGTCAGGGTATTGTGTTAGGGCCTCTCTTGTTTCTATTGTTTGTGAATGGTCTACCTTTGCATATCCCATTTGGAAGTTTATTTATGTACGCTGATGACACATCAATAGTGATATCAGATCGAGATCCTGATAAACTTCAGAATAACATTAGTGTGGTTCGGCAAGCTTTTTTATTATGTTTTAACATGCTGCCGTGCCGCTTGAGGGAATCTCAATCGGAGAAAATATTTAAGGGCACATTGAAAGATTTTTTAATATCAGGGACATTCTACACGCTGCAGGAATTTACCGAGTCATGTGTTCAACTCTGATATAATGAGTACTTATGCTCGCCTGTGATCATAGCGATGTAATTTTTTAAATTTGTTTATTTATTCATTATTTTTTTGTTAATTTATTGAATGTTTTTTAGATGTATGTGTTGTTTTTGTCTGTATTTTTTGTTTATTTGTATATATCTTTTGCCTTTTGACTTGCCAATTGTACTTACAATATTTGTTAAATATTTGACAGCTTAGGTATTGTCCAATTTCTATCCTATCAAATTATATATATATATATACTTTGGGTCAACAGTGATATACTATAACACATTTGACTACAATTTGTCATGAAACTTTTCTGACCGGCCCCTTTCATGAAGTTTTTTCAATAACGTGGATAACACAGTTTAGTCCACCACTTGACGAATACTGTTGATCACTGCTGCACTTTGATTGGGATTGATTCCATTTGTGCAAACGTTGTTCTATCATGCCGCAGATTATTTGATAGAGCTGATACAAAGTTTATCAATAACGTTTTCTTATTATGGTCCGAGGGCTTTCAACGTACTGCCTGAAAGGGGTAGGGGACTGCCTGTGAAGCTGTTTAGGTCTAAACTGAAGGCTTCTTTAATAGATGAGTGTTTTATTCATTTAATGACTTTATGTTGAACGATTTTAATGATTTTTGTGTTTAGATGTATTGTTTGTCACTGATCAAGATTGTTTACTGTTACTAGTTTGTGCTTTTTTCTTTTGTTTTCTTAACTTGTGTAATGCTTTGTAAAGTGTTTATACACCAATAAAGATTATTATTATTTTTTGTGCTGTTGTTAGGAATTTTAGTTCGCAATCGAATGAATTGAAAGGATAGTAAGGTAAAAGTTGTTCTGAAAATCAATTTTCAAAACGCTCGCTGTGTTGTTATGTCTTCTTTTATACTTTCGCGCACAGGGATAGTATTTGTGAACGCGCTAGAAAAAAAAATGAGATAAAGACTGTCTGTGTGTATGTATGTATGTATGTCTGTCTGTATGTATTCGACCACGCTAGCGCCCAAATGCTTTAACCGAACTAAATGGTATATGAGTTTGGGGCAGTCCTAGGATGAAGCCATTATTTTTTGGTTGAAATCGCTTAAGCCCTGTGATAGGGGTGAACACTACCGCTAAATTTTCACTATACCTACACCAGGGAACAATTTGTTGTCTGCCTATAGACTAGTTTCGATGGTAATTATCCTGACACCTTTAATCTTTGTAAATATCTAAAATGCAGTTTCAATTCGGAATACAAATTTTAGGTAATTTTTTATGTCGTCATAAGCAACTTTAAATAATTTACGATGCGCAATTACTCAAATATTAGCATACGAAAACTTTCTCGAACTTCTTTTCCCATTGCAAATACGCTGATTACCCTGAACTCTATTTCTCTCTACTTGTTTTTATTGCCTAATAAAAACCATTCCACGTTTATATGACCAAATAAATAAAATCAACTATAATGTACTATATATGGCGATATAAAATTCTTTTATATATTTCAACGTAGACCTGCTTTTATGGACTGTTGAATGATATTGAATAAAATCTTTTATAATAATAGCAGTATATTGTGGAGAAGGGTATTAAAGGAAAAACTATTAATCAAGACTTTTATGCAGAAAATCATTTTTATAAACGAAAGCTTTGTGTGTATTATAATGCCGTAGATTTTAATAATATTAACTTTTTAATACATTCAAAATCTGGTAATTTTCATTATCATGACATGCATTGTAAAAAGGTTGTTCGGTACGAGTTGATACAATTAAAAGACAGAAAATTGGCGGAAAATGACGTGAGAAACAGTGAGGGCGAAAAGTGACGCATAATTACTTTTTTTTGAAGAAAACTCGTACATGCCACTTTGGGTTTTAAATTGCCCGTTCCTTGATTACACGATCGCATTTAATAATGGCCATAGTGAATCTTATAACGTCAGATCAGAATTGATCCAGGACATTAGACGTTTTTGCAGTTATATGGTGGGTCGTGAATTCTCATAAAAAATACGTCCAATTATTGGTAAGCTTCTTCCTTATTTTCATTTCGTTTGTTGTTTGTTTTTGTTCCCAAGATTCGCTAGACTCCGACGCATCACGATGGTGTTAGAATTTGCGTTCCCTCATCATCCACGCGTTTCTCCTGATACACTCAAGGAAAACCCTCAAGTGAGGTCAAAATATAAATGAGGTAAACGCCACCCACAGAAAATTAGAGCCGGTTGAATAATCAGTTGTGCGTTGTTTTCGCCCTCGCACTCCATAATCCAAGGATATCGACTTAACGGAGCCGAATTTAATCAGAAGGAAAATCTAGTGCAAACAGTTAAAAAATAATAAAATAAGAAATTCACTTAATTCTATTACCTTTCACATCAAGTTGTTTAAAACCGAAAACTTGAAAAGAAACTTTCTGTGATTAATTGCTTTAATAACAAAGCCGTTAAAAACAAAACAAAAACAATGCTTTGTTTCGACAGGAATATTAAATTATTCTTTCTGTTTTAGACCTTTAAAGAAAGCACAGTTTTTCTAACGAGTGGCAAAAATAAGTAAATAAACCTACTAAATGAGCAGAGCAAACTTTTACACTAATTTCCTTTTCATTAAAACGACGTTCTTAATTAATAAAGTTATGTTTCAAAGTCTTAAAAAAACATAAACTGGAAGAAGTCTATTAAGTTTAAACAGGTTCGTTTAAAGTTTTTGTATTTACAGAAAAATTTTCAAGTTCTTTTGTAGGTCAGCATGTTTTAAACAGTAAGCACATCCAAACATAGAAAAAATATTCGTTTATTTGTTGTTTTTTTTTTGGGTATAAATTGGATTGAGTAAATGCTTTTATTTGTTAAAAATTTTACCTCGAGATGGTGCTTATTACCATTGTAATGGTAATAAGCAATGACAACTTCTTTTGCAAGTTAAACTGACAGTTGCTTTAGGGTTTGTTTGCGTTACCATGCTAGTTTTGACCAGTGGACTTTAATATAATTAATTATTTTAATTTTCAAAATGCAGCCTTCAGGAGTTGTAGATAAAGATTATTAAATATTTACTAAACAAATCTATTCCTGTGGACGAACTGAACATATTTATGTGCTCCATATCACACTGGGCTGTGTCTGAAGCGACGTAAAATCATAAACAAAGCCTCGACCTAATACCCGCTTAAAATTTTAAAATAATTCAATACTTAGTTTACTCAAAACGTTATACCATCGACTAACCATCACCGTGTACGATCCCGCAATTTTTCGTCATTAATCTTACGAAAACCTTTTGCTTTAGTTGCAGGACAAAAGTATAAGTTTTACTTAATGCCATAACTGAAAAACTTAAATTCGGTGAATTTGGAAGTAATAAGTAAATAGGCAAGTTATTTATACATGTTTCTTCTTGGCTCAAGGAAAGCGTTTTTATCTTGATAATTTACTATTTTTTGCAAAATTATTTTAATATTTATACTATTAAGATTAATGTTTTATACGCTTTAATTCGTAAGAAAAATTTTCATCCTAATATTTACATTTTAATCTCATTTACCAAAAGAACAATCGAATAATAACTTCACAATTTAAGTACACGACATGGCGACAGAAGTATTTTTATATTTTGAAAAGTTTAAGTAATTTTTCTTAATTGAATTAATTAAAATATGTAAATTTGGGTCTGAATCAAAATAAAATTCCGTTTTATTTGAAAATATAATTTTGTCGCTACTATTTATTTATATTTTGTTACTCTGATCAGTAAAATTAAAATAAACCAATAAAATAATATAGGAATGGGCAAAAACCCTTAAATTAAATTAAAGAAATATTTCAAACAATTATTAATTATTTGTGACTTCCTTTTTATAAAAATCATTCTATTTTGAGACAGTATAACAAGAAAATATTAAAAATATAACGGAATAGGATTATAGCTCACTTAAGGACCATTTAAATTATTATTATTATAGTAAAATTAACGTTTACAACCTTTAAATATTTTTCTTTAACTGTAGATGATTTAAATTTACACTCAAAAATTAAAAACTACACACATATATTATATTTTTTAACAATATTTAAATTTTTATCCTATATTTATATCTCATTAATTTACAATAATTTTTTTATCAACAAATCACCGATACAAATTTGTCGTTTATTTTATCGAAAATTTGCGTGCGAAATAAACACCGCCAACTGCTACTCTACGACAACAATAATAATGCGATTTGTACGGCGTCCCGACGCGTCCCAACATGACGTTAGACTGAAATATTTTTCGCGTCTATTACACCAAATACACACTGTGCTCTTCGTGTTGGTTGGATGGGGTATTATACTGAAAAGAGCGTCTAGAGTGGCGATAGAGGCGCCATTCATCATGACGGGATTTTCCCTAACTAGGAAGCCAGGTCGATGTGAGAAAACACGATTGGAAGTATCACTGTTTTGTACAGGTTTGTTTTTAATGAGTATTCATTATCTTACTAATTAAAACAGAAGATGTACAAAGCAGGAGGTATAAAAAGCTTGTTAGCTGAATTGTGTGTCATACTAAGTGACAAAATTAAACTGAAAAGCTAAAACAAAACAGATTATAAGACTACGTTCAATTAAATTTTCCGTGGACAATAAATAGTTCGATATGCACAGCATATCATATTGACTGTCCAAATAGATTTTCTTTGCACAATATATTATAATTATTAATCTACGCCAGTGTCATTATGACATATTTATCATTTTCATTTTGGGGTCATTATAACCTTCATAATAGCACTCAAGTCAGAATAATAAAAAACAGAAAAAAGTACTACTTTTACTTAATATTATTCTTGCGCAATGTCTTCGATATCCGAAGGGACACTGTGAGTATCAGAATCACTCATATGAATACTTTTTCTATTAAATTGAACGTAAAGCACAACATTGAACGCAAATAATGACGTTGTTAAAGATTTTAAACCCTTTTTACACTCTTTTCGAATGCCAATGTGATTTATTTTTTATATTTAAGGTGTTGGGTTATACTCTATTAAACCAATTAAAAATTATTCAATATTTGGAATAAGTATCAGAAGTGAATTTTTTAAAATTTTAAACCCTTTTTAAACCCTTTGCTTACGCTCAATGTTTTCTAAAAGTTAATCAGCACCTAAGCATATCCTCTAGTAATTTTGTACCAAATTAATATAATAATAATATAATTGAGTTCGAATCGAATATATACATACATTTCTTGCATCTCTATTAATGAAAGTAAGTTGACATTTTAAGAATCATCATTTTAATATATGCCAAGTAGCCAAACAATTTTGCGAAATCCATAAAAAAAATAATAAAATATTAGTGTTTGACGTGACGAATGTTATTGTAAACAAAACCAAACGGATACATTTAATTTGACGCAGATGCTCAAAATGTCAACTTTCTTTCATTAATACAGATACAACAAATGTATCGATATACCTAGGTATTCGATTCGATCTGAATTTCTTTTTAAAGTTAAACTATTGCTTCGAGGATTGCTATTGAGTCTATTGGCGGCTTCTAGACATACTAAAATCTAACCCTACCAGAACTAAATTAGATTTCCCTTTTCAATATTTTATTGAAAACGACTTGATGCGCTATATATGTATATATATTTTCGTATATATTTTCACCAAATTTCTAAATGATCCATAAAGTGACGGACGATTTATTTTCACGGATACCAAATATACGTCTAAAATGAATATGTTTGCAGTATATACACTGCTGTTTTACTCTCCTAATTTAGAAATTTATAGTTACAGCAGCCATTTAGGTTTCATGGTTTACAACTTATAAAATTTGAACTATTAATATTCTACAATAAATTCTGGTAATTCCGATAGGTCAGATTTTAGTTGAGATTTGTTTCCTATTAAATTTAATTTAGTTTAGCGCTCTTTCACAAAAATCTTGTCTCTGGATATATGTGGCTCTCGTTTCAATTACTTTCTAGATCTGTTTTTAAGCATTTAAAGTTTGGCAATAGTACATCATATAAAAATGGTCTATAAAGCGTGCAGGATAGTATTAAATAAAAAATAACTAATACAACTAAATTATATACAACATAAGAACCCAGAGAGATACATTTGTACTTGTAAACGTCCCTATTCGTATAGTCGCTTACTCTGACATGAGTGTATTTCTTATTTTGCCCTACGACCCACGAATCCTTATTCAAGTATAATAATCATAATATGTATTTAGTTATTTCATGAATGACTGACTATTAATCTGTTTCATAACAAACCGTCTAAACAGACAAATACTTTTAACCTTATTCTATAAAATATACCTATGCGACAGCATGTTAATGATGTTTAACAAAGAGCGCTACTTGCATATATCGTAAATCAATAAATCCTCAAATATATCGTCCAGCCTATCGGTATTCATGGCACAGGCATTATGTCATAAATTATTGGTCTGTACACCGGCTTATCTCTTATAGATTTCCTTTTCAAAAAGGAAACTTTATAGCTTATAGATTATAGGGAAACGATAGTTGGAGCTGAGTTATGAAGTCTTCCTTTTAGTAAGTATCTTAAACAAAGGACGCAACCTTTAAATGATCTGTACTTGGCTCAATTTATGCAACCTCACATATGTATTTTAATTCATTTGATCTAGTATAGGTAAATTAAGGATTATTTTATTAAACTCTTTAGTTTTAATCTATTAACATTATTATAATTTACAAGAGGAGCTATGTAACATACACGTTTATCATTTAGAGCAAACACAATTTGTTTCTATAAGAGAAAAAATAAATAAATAAAAGGCGTAGACATTTTGCAGCATCAGCAATTTATTGTTTTCGCCCAAATTTAACCATTCTGGTGGGAAAATAGAACGAGCGAATGAAATGCCAAAAACGGAAAGTAAAGTAACAAATAAAACAGCGTGTGTGTGTGTAGTTTTTATATGTGGTTTGCTGAACTGAGAAGAGAGTTAATAATTATTATGAACTGTAAAATTTAGGAGCATACAAAGAAAATATAAAATAAAAATGATAAAACGAGAAACAGTGAGAGAAAATTGAATTTCGGTTAATAGCACATTTTGTGCGAATGAAAATGAACCATTATCTATTGATATTCGTGGGTTATCTTTGCCTTTAGAGTTAGTTTCATCCACGTTGAACTATTTTGTAATTGGCAATAAATTGTTCGATGAATATATATGTTATAATTTCAATTTAATTATATGTTTGTGATTTCCTTTTTTTGGAGATCCTACCGACTGCGCCAATTTGTTATAATTTTAAGGTTGAAGAATTAATTAAAAAAAAAACACTTTAAAATATTAAACACATAACTTTATAATTCATTTTGTAGTAATCACTTTTCGACAAGTATAAAGTTCATTGTAATAAAATTCAAAATCAAATATAAAGTTATGTGTTTAATATTTTAAAGGGTTTGTTTTAAATTTAATCTTCAACCTTAAAATTATAACAAATTTATCCTACCGACCGCGCCAATTTGTTATAATTTTGAGGTTGAAGATTATATGTAAAAAAAACAGCTTAAAATATTAAACACATAACATTATAATTAATTTTGTAGTAATCACTTTTCGACAGGTATAAAGTTCATTGTAATAAAATTCAAAATCAAAAATAAAGTTATGTGTTTAATATTTTAAAGGGTTTTTTTAAATTTAATCTTCAACCTTAATATTATAACAAAACAAATTTATCCTACCGACTGCGCCAATTTGTTATAATATTAATTTAATTATAATGTTCGTGATCTCCTTTTTAGAGGTCCTACCGACTGCGTCAATCTGTTATATTTTTAAGGTTGAAGATTAAATTAAAAAAAAAAAACACTTTACAATATTTAACACATAACTTTATTATTTATTTTGTAGTAATCACTTTTCGACAAGTATAAAGTTCATTGTAATAAAATTCAAAATCAAAAGTAAAGTTATGTATTATGTATTATCTGTTTAACATTTTAAAGGGCTTTTTTTAATTTAATCTTCAACCTTAAAATTATAACAAATTTATCCTACCGACTGCGCCAATTTGTTATAATTTTAATTTAATTATAATGTTCTTGATCTCATTTTTATAAATCCTACCGACTGCGCCAATTTGTTATAATTTTAAGGTTGAATATTAAATTGAAAAAAAAAATACTTTAAAATAAACACGATAACTTTATTATTCATTTTGTAGTATACAGTTCACTGTAATAAAATTCTCTACCTTAAAATTATAACATATATAATGATATTCAGTATAGAGAAAAAAATATGTTTTCTATCCAAAGTAAATATACTTAAACCAAGTCAGATTCATTAAAGAAAAGGCCAGGAGCGTCATTGTTGGACTGCGGCTAGCAGCTCTTTAGTGCTCAATGCTCAACACATATACTCTACATCTACATAATAACATACTATACATGGTGATTTTTTTGTCAAACTTGTATACAGTGAATCCATCTGTTAGTTTCTAACAAATTTTTTACATTTAATTTAATCTCGATTACAAGAAAGCGAGGAAAAATTACTAATAATTTGTCGTGCTTTAATAAATGATAAAATAAAGATCCTGTATATTTTTATCCGCCTAGAAGAGAAAGTGGCACATTGCTGACTGACAGTTGTCTGTTGTTATTATTGTATTGTTTAACATGTCATATATCAGAACAGTTTTTTGGGCAAAAGTAAATTTGATTTACCCGAATTGTTTACAATTTTCTCTTTATGTTTAGAACTGATTCAGTCAATATTGTACTTAACCATAATAATATGTTCGCGCTATTGACAAAATGCAATACAAGCCGCCAAATATTTATGTTATAACATACACTGTGTCTGATAATAAAAACTTATTGCACCCAGTTTCGATGTTATTGTCATCACACATAGATATACACTATACACTGCCCCTATCACAGTAAAAAATTTCAATTTCAGAGTAATTCTACGCTGGAGAACAATATAGCATTTATAAATTGCATGCGATATAATGGTTTGAAATATAAAACCAAAAGGTATTTTATATTGATTTCTCTGTTTGTTCCTTTTAATGTGGTTGAAATGTAATGTTACGTCAAAAATAAAATTTCTGAAATAATAACAACCAGAGGTACAATAAAAACGTAGAATCGATTAAAAACAATCGGTTATGTCACCCCAAAACTTTTGCGACAAGATATAATATAATTTAAAATACTATATATGACCTGCGTAACAGAATTGCATTATTTTTATTATTTAAAAAAACTAAGAAACTAACTACCTTATACTATATAAAATACAAAATTGCCAGAGCAAAGATTTGAACCTAACACTTCACCACTACAAGTGCGCGCGTCTCAAACCTATTATATTAATTACATGGACTTTATGGACTGCCAACAACCTAACTGGTAAAATTTTATATAAAACTTTCAGAAGAACTTCACCACAAGAGGTACTGCTAAAGGAACTTGCATCAACAATCTTAAAGAAAACACTATCAAATGGGATACAGACGGCTCTAAAACCAATAAAGGGACAGCAGCAGGAATATTCGGGCCCGGCACCAAATAATTAGACCGAATTATTGTTTTACAAAGGCTCCAAATTTTCACAAGTTGACGATTTTTGTAAAAGCCGCACGAGATCTTATACTAAATTGTTTTGTTTTTGATACATAAACCAATGCGTCTTGCTAGACGCACACTGTAGAGGTGATTTAATCCGTTACTATTCGAAATACCTACTTATTATTCCATATCGAATATTAAGCGAAATAATAAGAAAAATTCCTCAATAATAACGTATAATTCCTATTCAAATTTCCCTACCGAATATAAAATACAGTCATACGTATATTTCTTAAAAGATTTCCGAACATTTTTTGTGCTTTTCCATGCGACATTTGAATCATATTTTATTCAATAGCTTGATGGGATATCGCGTATCAAAATGTTTTTAGCTTCTCCTCATCTATATTCTATCTATATGAGAAAATGAAAATATCAAACGAAAAAACAATGTAGGTATGAAAAATTATCATTATTTGAACGTTGTTGACTTATGAATAAACTTATAATAAATTGATCATAATAACATATGGAAAGACAATAAAAAGCAAATTTAGGTAAGTGATACCTAAGTATCTTTCAGTATATTTAGCTCTTGATATCATATGTCAGAAAAGATTTCTGGGTAAACAATATGCTAGTTCTCAGGCATTATTAGCAGGTCTTTTTAATCTAAGCCACTGTCTAACTTTTCAATGATGGTTTATCACTTGATTTCCAATTACAACAATGTATGTACTAGATTCATTATATTATATTGATCAAGAAACAGTTAATAATCCTGGATTCAGCAGAATACCATTTACTTGAAACTGACCAAGTGCAGCAAACTGTTGTGCCTCGTGTATTTCAATTGAACATCTTTTCAAAGTACAAACAATAAAAAATACATTATTTGCAAAATATTGGAAAACTGGTTGTCTATGTTATGAATACTGCGGGAAAAAAGTTTATTTCCCAGTGAGCGTTTCGCACTAGCTGTGTTCACTTACTGCATGAAGCGTATGTGCTTGTCACATCTATAGTTTGGAAAATTCTTTTTTCACAAAAGAAAAAAAGGACATCCAACTGAAGCAACAAAACACAGAATTTTAAAGTTATATTGAATTTTGGAGAAGTTCACGCTTTATTGTTCAAGATATATATTATAAAGTTTTGCGGAGTAGAGGATTATTAAAAATATTTGCAAAGAGCAAAGTCAGTAGATGGTACCTAATAGTGCATGTATTTGGAATACTGGCAAAATATTTTGTAGAAGTTTTAAGCTTATAAACGTATAACAAAGAAAAAAACTTTTATGTAAATCTTGGTCTTATTATTTAGTATAAAGAATGATTTTTAAACTAGCATATTGTAATAATGGAAATATCATGCTACAGTATGCTCCTAAAATGCTACAATAAGCCCCGTAGGGCTACAGTATGTACAAAGCGGGGGCTGGAAGAGGAACGGTCGGTGCGATTGAAGGACTAGAAAGACGAAGAAAAAAAAGTGGTAATACGGATTCAAATGAACATGATTGTTACGAATGGACCTACGTCGCTATGATTTGCTAAAGGTCTATCATTTCAGAATGTCTTACTTTTCGAAAAATATATAAATAAATCTTAAATAGTAAATTAAAATTAGAATAAAAATAATATTTTTTCAGTGAAGCTGGTTGATTATAATATACAGTCGAACCTCTATATAGTGAAAGATCAAAATGTCTACCGAATTTGCACTAGAGAGTCTTTCACTATATTAATAATAATAACAATAATAATAATAATATTCTTTATTGTCTAACAGGTTATAGACCCAATTACAAGACAATATAACTAAATAAATAAGCTGCTAACAATAAACTAATTAATAATCCTACAAAACAAAAAAAAAGATGAAACTAGTAAGAGAAATCATAATTTTAATTTTACACATCTACACAAATAAATCAATGAATATAAAAGAAATGAAAGATTGAACAAAAAGAAAAAAGAATACAAAAAAGAAACAAGGTGCACGATAATAAATGCTGATGGTGCAGACCACATTATAAATAAATAAATAAATAAATTCTTTATTGTCTAATAGGTGAGTCACCCAATTACCAGGCAAGTGCCAACTGAACCTAAATTTGCGATTTACAAAATAATGCGATATAAAAATGTAAATGGGATCAAGATCTCAATAAATGCATAAAAACTTATACTCGTACATAAAAGCCTGGTAAATATTTTATTATATAGAGTGCTACTCATTTTAAAGATTCAGTATATGCGGGTTTTTTACATTAAATTTAATTAAAATATTCCAGGTCTGTAAAGAGTTTTTCACTATATAGAGTTTCACTATAAACAGTGTCGACTGTATTTACAAAACTACAGTTAAATAAAAGTAATTTTCCTTATTTTTTCCACATAATACACAAAGTTATGTGCATGTACATATGTAATTAAATTAACAAGTTAATCAATACAGAAACAACAACAACGCTAGCATCAACACGTAATTATACAGAGTGACCCATCGTGTACAACCTTAGTCTGGATATGAGCAAAACTATAATAATTCAGAAAGCTGTAAAAATTTAGCTGTACTAGGATCAAATAACAACACAGTAATGTCATTGAACATAAACAGAAACTAATGACACCCTTATAAAAAAACTTGCGTGCATGGCCGCCGGAAGGGGGGTCAAGCGCCCCGTCTTGCCCCCCCTGGAACACGTTAATACAGGAAAATATCACATACATAAGTTTAGTGGTAAATGATTTAAACCGTATCCAAGATATACAGAATACTGCAGATTCTATCAACAAAGTTATTAAATTTTTTCGTGACAGTCCCATTATTTTGTGACACGATGGTCCTCAAAGTACAAATCCATCAGAATATTTTCCGAAAATTACGAAGAAATAAGAGGGGCTTTGGGACATTTGGCTTATTCAATAGAATTCAGCACAGAGACATGATCAAAAGCTAATCAATTATTAGCTGCAGTTTCGACTTGTAAATTCATACTCTGTCTCCACATCATTTCACATTATAGTGCTAACTTGGAACCGGTGTGCAACATACTACAAGGAGAAATAATAAATCTTCTTTCGGCAAAAAACCATATTAAAACAATTTTGTCTGCACTAAAAAATCACAGATCTGACGCTGAAAAATACTTTAAGGAAATTTTCCAAAAATCTGAAAAAGTTGGTGATAAATTTGACATACCACTAAGAATTCCTAGACTGGGATCAAATCAAATTTATAGAGCTAATTACGAAACGAAGTCTTGCGAGGAATATTACCGTGTTTCTTTGTTTATTACAAATCTAGATTCAATTATCCGCTCAATAGAGATAAGATTTTCGGAAGAAACAGAAATTGCATTTTCTTTGTGCCTGTTTCATCCAGAGTTAACTGTAACAGAAGAGTATAGGAAATTAATAGAAAAAATTCCTTACATAGCCAAAGTATACGATTTAGAAAATTTAGAGACTGAGAGTGAAACATGGTATGAAATGTGGATAGAGAAAAATAAAAATGAAAATATTCTGTTAGAGTTCGCCGATTTATTGGGAAAACATTATGAGTTTTTCCCTAGTAACAAAAAAAGCAATTGCTATTTTTTTGGCTTTATCTCCAACAACGGCCACAATTATTGAAAGATCGTTTAGTACCTTAAGACGGGTGAAAACTTGGTTAAGGTCTACCATGAGTGAAGAAAGACTATCGGGATTATGTCTTCTCAGCGTACACGCAGAGAACATGTAAATGATAGATCGATTTTCGCAAAAACGAAGGAATATTCTACTGCTATTTTCTGATTACTTATGTTCAACTTATGGTATAACCGATCAGGATCAGTTTATCTTAAGCTTTTTTTTAATTATATAATACTTTAAGTACTTAATATATAAATTAAACTTCAAAAGAAGTTGTATTGACTGTATAAGTATAGGTATTTTGCCACTTATTATATACATCCTATCTCTACTTGTGGTAGTAGTAAAATAATTTTGAACTTCGTAGGAAAAGCCCCGAAACAAACAAGTCTATTTTGATCAAGTACGATCTATGTTGATCAAATATGTATATATATAAAGCAATTTTTTTTTCTCGGGTATGCGGTTCGTTAGAATGAAACTCAACTTCTTATACGCTCAATATTTCGTCAATGTTTACTGACTTCATCAGAATCAACTACAAATCATCCAAATAATGTACAAAAAACAGCACAATAGATATTAAAATACAAATAGTCAAAGTCAAACTCACTACAATAATACATATTAAAAAACACAATTTGACAAATTCAACAGTTAATATTACAAAATATACTTACTAGATAAGAGTTTTTTTTTTCTGTTCACAATGGTAATAACAGCATTGTTTCGATTTTAAACAATATATTCTTAGTAGTTTTACATTTTTAATACAATAATTTTAAATAGATAAATAAACCTGCTATGGTCTATCACTCGCCCATTTGATAACGGCATGTGTAAAAAATTGAGATAACCATCGATAGCCAGATCTTAAAATGATATTTGTTAAACACTGTGTCCTCGATTTTGTTAGATTAAGTTCAAAATGTTGCAGTAAATATTGCTCAAACCCTTCGTATCTTCTTTTGAGTTGATAGCGTTTTGTTTTTTTTTTTTAATATGATACATCTCGTAAAACAGTCTGTCCTTGTAGTTTGCTTCTTTTGTTAATATTTTTATATTAGTGAAATCAAAAGTGTGACCAGTATTAAGATTGTGTTGCACTACAGCACAAAAGTTCTTTCCCAGTCTGCCGTCACTCTTGTGCTGTGCAACCCTCTGCCTAAGCCACTGTCCAGTCTGACCTATGTATTGTCCCTCACATTGCTGACATGATAGTTGATAAACTAAATTGTTGTTAAATAGCAAGGGGTTTTGTTCTTTACTTGGGAAAAAAGTTTGAAATTATTACATAAACTGTACTTTGCTATTTTTATGGTTTTCTCATCTTTGAACAATTTTGTAACTTGGTTTGTTTAGCCTTGAATATACGGTAATTTTTTATACTTGAACGTTATTGGAGGGTTGTCATCAGTAGGTCCGTCGGGCATGTTCGATCTGTAGATTAGGATCTTTAAAATATGACTGGGATATGCATTATTTAAAAACAGTGACTCGAGGCTTTTGAGATTGTCTTGCAAGAATATTTCATCCGATATATGCATCACTCTATTTTTCATTGCAATCACGGCGTTGAACTTTTGATTCTGCGGATGGTTAGAATAGTAATTCAAAAATCTACCGGACGATGTTGGTTTTTGATACCAGTTTAGAATGATGCGGTTAGATTGTGTTCTGACCACCTTGGTGTCCAAAAATGGTACACTGTTATGAGTTTCAGTTTCAACCGTAAATTTCAAGTTATTATGAAAGTCATTGAAGTGTTGTAGGGTTCTCTGAACCTCATCACCCGGAATCGAGCAAATCCATCCGATTATATTTAGATTAATCTGAGAAAATAATACGTTGCCAAAAATTATTTGTTTCATTCATATATTTATTTGCAAAATCTTTGTTCTCGATTAATTATTAACCCAGTACTTTTTTCCAGTCACTGTAGTTATTTTTATTAATGTCGGTATCCTTTGCCAGGCATGATTTATTATACGTCTTATATACGAGGGACAAATGTATCAAAAAACGCTGCATTTGATGCCCTTTTATAATGTAAAGAGGCATTGGAACGGATAGCCCCGGTAGAAAAGTTAAATTTATATATTTTAAATTAACTTTCGATAAACTATACCAGTCGGTCGATGCCAGTCAACAAATACAGTTTCAACATTTGCTAGCGCTAGCCTCTTGCTTATTTTACTAGCGCTGGCGAAGTTAAAAGATTTTGTACTTTTATGTACCAGTCAAAAAAATTAAAATGGCGCCTATGCACAAATGGAATGAAAGTGAAACGTTATCAAATTGGTATCGACATGACACCTGTGAAATGTCACTAAAAACGGAGTGAGAAATTCCATGCTGCAAAATTAAATTAACGTCGATAGGTGTCCGTGAATGGGTTATAAATTACAAATAAAAATGTTTCAATAATAAATATTCAAACGCAATAGAAAGTTAATATTTCCCTAAAATAATTGACGAATAAAATGGTGAAACTATTTAACAAAGAGGTTTTTTTTTTCAATATTAAAAGAGCTATTATAACAATAATCATAAAAAAAAATTAATAAGATTTCGTATATATAGTAAAAGTCGTAATTTAAAAGAATAAATAATACAACAATGAATTCTTGCAAAAAAATTTACTTGCAGTTAATTTTTTATAAGGGCAACTCAACCAACTAATAGCGGAATTTAATATAATTGATTCTATAAAATGGAAATATCCTTTACTAACGTTCAATATGAAGTTTAACATTTTTTTTTCGGTATCTTCATTTATGTAACTTATCAACACTTCATTTTCTTGAGATCATCCTTTGTGATAAGGGTAACCAAAGCAAATCTAATAACAAAGGAAGAATGAAAAAGAAGCGTTCCGAATTATATTTTTTGTCATAACTATATTGATTAACCCCATGGATCAATCATGCTTATCTAACAAAACGATAGATAATAACTTACCAAAACTTTAATTCCGTCGTGAAAGTCATAAGACGCGTGCGCACCAAGATGTCGAAAACATAAACAAAATATTTCCACAAAAAGTCTAATAAAATTTTTACAATTCTTCCTCTATTTCAATTAATTGAAGTATTTAATCACTTTACCGAATGCGAAACGACCGGAGAATTGTTTCATCAATTGTGATTCATTTATCAAAGACAAATCTAATTCTAATCTAGTTTGAAACATATTATGTACTGTCTTAATTTAATTACCAAAGAACATAATATATTACATACGTTTACACATGATCAGCTGATAGAGTTGCAAAGCGCCTCTACCGCACCGACGTTTTAGAGCAGCTTTGCAGTTTTATATATAAAAATATGGGAAGCGAATATAAATATTTTCGTTTGATATGTTTTGATATAGGACTCTAATCGATGCAATTGTTTTTGTGATGTTTGTTGAAAAGGAAAAGTTAATTTATGTGTTTGTTTTTGGAGCATATGATACCATTGCTCTATTTTACGTGTGCACTGCAAGGTGACATGATTTCACTTGCGAAAATCGCCTTGCGCAGCTGCAAAATTTTACCAGGAATGAGAATGAGTGCAAGGCTAAATAGAGCAGATCATTGACGGCGCTTTAGAGTTTTCTTCTATACGATTCGTTTTCTTTTTATGAACTTGTTGATGAATTGATGACATGTTAAATGGAGTGATTTGAAACGCTTATAAGCAAAATGAAATCTGTCATATTACTAGAAGTGTTTTATACAAACGGAATTTATGTTTATGTTAAGTTAAACCATATCAATTGTTATGAAAAATGTAATCCTTGTGCGTTTTTTTTTTATTTATTTTAAAAAATTCGGGTACCAGAGGCAATATTTCAGCTTATATTTGTTCTTTAGACCCACACTCACAGTCCTGCAATAGCAGATCCAGATCTGTACTACAGGATTAAAAATACAAACCGACGAACTCCTTTTGTCAACGAGGCCATCGGTGATGCGCTAACAAGCGGTGAAAAATCAATTCTATTTAAATACCTAGTTTCAGAATATTTTTTCTTTTATTCTGTTTTCATATTATAGTAATGGATAGGTATAGTATAGGGTTATTCAAGATAAGCGTTTCATGATTTTTCAGACGATAATATATTTTTAAGATTGGATTTATTGATATAAAAAGTCATAGAATATAATTTGAACGCTTAACTACTACGCACTAAATGCAGTGCATGTTTACTATGCGTGGGTTCTAGGGACCCAAATTTGTAAAATATATTTTAGTTACATTCCTATTTTTATTTAATATATATGTTACGGGTAAAGTTAGATAAGCGAGTAAACCTAGGTTTACCCGGGTAAACTGCGTAATACCCAAGACTCTTATTGGGTAAAGTCCAAAATATATTTGGAATTGTACACGTTTCGGGCTTTACACGGGTAAACTGCGTTTTATCCGCTTTCGCTTGGTTAAACTTGGATGTACCATAAATGACAAGGCCATTAATGTTTGGAAAACATATTTTATTCAAAAAACATATTTTATTCAAAAAACACATTTTACAAATAAAAATTAGAATTCTAAAACTGTATTCCCTTAAAGGTAATCTACTCACGAGTGCTTATTTGTTCAAACAAGACAGCAAGCTGCTGTGACATTTCGAGTTGCAAAGATTTCCAATAGCTTTACATTTATTGGTCATGCATTTAGTTTTCCAGTTATATCGTTTATTACCTTGACCTCCTAAAAGGGATTGTTCGTTTGCAAGTTGACGTAAGCTCTTCTTTTCTGGTGATACACTTTCCAGATCTACAAATTTCTCACTGCATACAGAAAATTGGTTCCTGGACAACATTTCCTCTATTGTTCCTTTCTCGTTTGCTATCTTATAAAAATCGTCATCGGTTTTTTCGATAACCGTCATGATAATGCTTCTAAAATCGCTCCTCCCTCGATCAACGTCTGGAATTTTCACTCTCACTGTATCGCTAACAGAACATGGAGGGAACTTCGATTTAGATAAAGCTTTCATCTTCTTTGCTTGAGTTTCTAAATTTATTTTGCGTCTCTTCTGTTTGACTGAATATTTGTTTGGCACAAGCAAAGTTCACACCTTATATTACCTTATGTACTTGGCTCATCACATTCTGCACATTTGGTATGATTTTCTGCAGTTTCTATATTATTGGCGTTTTCTTTATAATTATTGTCGACGTCTTCCACCTTCAGTAATATCTTCTTGCGGATTGTCTATTTGTGGGCCACTATGCATAGACTGGTCTTCGAATTGTTCTTGTTGACGCTGTTCTTCTACACCAAGTTCCCTGGCGACTTTCTCAAGCTCTTCTTCGGTTCGTAGATTCTCCATAGTTTCTTTTGGAAAAGCTGATGTGGATAGGCCGACTTTAATATCATGCCCAAACATGGCGGCGCAAGGGGCTCGTTTTATTCCATCGTGGTATGCCCTGTTTTTCATTAATTGGACAAATCGCAGACCTTGTGACCTTTGCATAAAGTTTTCATCGTCCATCCACGTCATGAGCATATTTTGTATATCTTGATTTGCTCTTTCCACGCTGCCTTGTGACTGACTATGACGTGCTTTGCCATGTACAATTTTAAGGCCATTCCACATGGAACATAACACTTCAATGACACGGTTCGCGAACTCCCGCCCGTTGTCTATCAGGATCTTAGGAACTTCCTCAGCCCTTTTCGATTTTAATGGACGTATCTGAACAAATTTCCTTAAGTGGTCCTGATATACCAAGATAGATTTGTATTCTCCATCTGGATGGGATTGCATGTCTATAAGATCCACTTGACAATGGCTGTTCATCTCCGAAACACCATTGGCGTAACCACAAGTTCTTTTTTGACAGATTTCAGTTTTTTTTGACACTCTAAAAGATGACGCAATAATAAATTCCTACACCCAACTTTAGCCAAGGGAAAACGGATAGAACGCGGTTTACCCGGGTAAGGCCCGAAACGTGTACAATTCCAAATATATTTTGGACTTTACCCAAGAGTCTTGGGTATTTCGCAGTTTACCCGGGTAAACCTAGGTTTACTCGCTTATCTAACTTTACCCGTAACATATATACATATAAAAATATGTATGCATGTTTTGGTTGCTGACACAATTTGAACACATATAATCAGCCTTAGCAGAATAAACATATTGTTTTTTTACACCTTTTAGGTAAAAGGTGTAAAAAATCAATATATTAAGTAATAAAAAAAATAGGAATGCGAGTAAAATATATTTTACAAACTTGGGTCCTTTGGACCCACGCATAGTAGTTAAGGGTTGAAATTATATTCTTTGGCTTTCCATATCAATAAGTCCAATTTTAAAAACATAGATTCATGTCTGAAAGATCATGAAACTAAATAAAAAAAAATGCTATGTAGGTACATAGCTCCCATCCTTTTTCCGTGGACAAAAAGCACACCTTTTTCGATTGGACTTTGAAACGTCTTGTAGCTTGTCCGCTATATTCATGAATGACGACGTATAAATGAAAATTTATCAATGAAAGCCTCATTTGTGTCACAAAACGTCAATGTTGACATTTAAATTCGTCAAAATCGGCTTAGGTATATCACATTATACATCGTTCATACATCAATTAGGTCTAGAATTTTATGTAAAATCCGAAACACACATTCTGTTCCTTTGAAAATAACGAAGTTGATGCCAACTTCCGCTATAATCGGAAGGAACACGCAGATGCCAGTAACTTATTTGAACAGTAGTTTCTGAAATATTCTCATGAGCGGTCACCGTGTTGATCGATTCTAATTTATATTTTTTGTTTGACATTTTCAAATCTTCGTTGAATCCTCTGTAAGCTATTCTAGTGCAATGCATAACCAAGATTCCACACAATAGACGCTTATATTCCAATTACGATCGAGCAAAAGAATTATACCGTAAAATAAAGGCTTTAGGTGACACAAAATGCTTTTTATTTCGCATAACAAACCCAGACTCTTATAGAAGGACTACATCAACCACATGTACCACAAAACTAAGCTTATAGTGTCCCCGCCAAATCTTTAACCTCAACGCACATGCCGCTTAGCAGTCTATTTATGTTATACACAAATTTCATTGGATTTATTTTACGAGTAAAAGTTACAGAAAAACACATTTATTTAAATTAAGTTCCTTTTGAGTGGACCAGTGAAACAGGACACTCAATTAATTCTGCATCTGAAGACAGTCAAAAGTTGAGGTAATCAATGAATAAACCTTAAAATCATCAACAATTAGTAGGGAGTGACATTTCCCGCCATTAACAATGTCATGAATAAAACGAAAAATAAGAGGGGACCCAACACAGTACCCTGGGGCATGATGTTGCACGGACTTTAAATCTAGTAAATAGTTATAATATATGCTTAGTAATGATGTAAAAATAAACGAGGGCATCAAAAGTCCTTTGTCTATATAAGGAACTTCTGGAATCATTTGTAAGCTGAAAAATTACAACAAGATGTTTATTTAACCATTTAGCCAAGTTAATATTGTATTTTTATGTAGTAATGGATTCCTTTTAAGTTTTTATCTCTAAAAAAAACCCGCGGATGATGGAATTATGATTCCGAAACATGTCTGGCTAATTTATATTCGAATATATATATTTATATACATATATAAAGATATTTTGTGGAACAGACGTTTTTAATTTATAAATGTAACAACGTTAGTTGAAACTATCAGTTTTATTTGACTGGTTTCCATTGCAGGAAACCTAATAGCTGCAAGTATTCAATTTATTATATTAATACTATGAAATCTGGTAACACGAAAATATTAATTGCCTATAGAAGATTCACTCTCAGTCTCTAAGTGGGTCTACAAACAAAAATAAAATGCAGTGAATTAAATCGATACCCTATAGCATTTGCACATAAACTGCAACTGAAAAATATTCAAACAAAACACTTTTTTGAAATTGCTCTCATTTTTCTCTGTCTGGCATCTCAACAGCTCTTTCATTCCCGTTCCACAAAAATATCATCCCTCCCACTTACTCACCAGGGATTACAAAGAGTTTTCTAGTAGATTTCTAGCAAAGCTTGTGTACAAGTGGTGTTGCTTTAAAACTCATTAAAAGTAGGGAAATGATTTTTTCTCCATGCGCGTTAAGAATACTTGATAGATAGTAAATGTTTTTCCGCACATCCAATGTAAAAAGTTTTTCCATTATCGAATAGAAAAGACAATTAGGCTCAGAGTTTCAGGATAACTGCGAAATACGGTTATTTTTGCTCAAAACCATTATTAATGCAAAAAAATTCAGAAAACTGCAGGGTGTTTCGAAGTGAAACCGACATACAGTAGCAGTGGACGTTCAAAATAAAAATAATAATAATAACAAATTTTTCTTACAACTGCAACAGGGCAAGGTTGAGTTCTGGTTTACATATGCTAATATGTAACCCTTTACTATGTTGTAAAGATATGTCACCTAACATGTTAAGAGATCATTCCATAAGTCCGGAGTACACTCTTTTCTATGGCAAATGTGGCCGTTTCTTTGCGATTTCAGCCAATCGATCCAAAAGTGCACAGTAATAGTCGCTGTTGATGGTGGTTCCTTTTTGGAGGTATTCGATGACTATTATTCCGTTCACATCCCAAAATACAGTCGTCATCACCTTACCGGCCGACTGTTGCGTCTTTGTTCGCTTTGGATTCGGTTCGTTGATTGCTGTCCACTCAGCTGACTGTCTTTTGGATGATGCTGTGTTATAGTGAAGCCATGTTTCATCCATTCTCACATATCGACGATAGAATTCCATTTTACTGCGGTTTAACAGCGCTAAATACTCGTCTGATGCATCAATTCGTTGTGGTTTTTGGTCGACTGCGAAGTCTAGCCTAATGGCCACTCATACCTAACCCTCAATACTTACATAATACAATAAATTAAACTTAAAACTAAACCTCCAAATTAACAAAACTATTAACTAAACTAATATATAATAATACCAAAAATTCCCAAATCTTACTACCACTTATCAGACGGCAGCTAAAAAAGAATAGTTGAGAGTTCAAACCATGACTATAAGAATGATAATAAAAATATTGTCTTACATATTTTTTAAATACTCAAATCAAATTTTTCTTTTAGGACAGTTGTAAGGTTGTTAAATTGCATCACAGCATTATAGGTGAAACTATGTTGGAACATAGCAGTACTATGACGAGGCATAGTTAATTTTATAGGGTTTCTAATATTCAGATGGTGAATCTCTCTACGGAAAACTAACTTTTGTGACAAATATGGAGGAGTTGCAGTTTTAATAATCCTAAATAAACAATTAAGGAAATCGTATTGGAAAATATATTTCATTCTTAACCATTTCAAAGTTAACAGCGATGGTGAAACGTGATCATATTTGCGAAGATTACATACAAATCGGCAACATTGGTTTTGTATTTTTGCATTCGATACGCGTTTACACTACCTAAGCAAGGAAAGAAAACAGCGTTACAGTACCTCATCCTTGAAAACACAAAACTCTCGCAAAGAACTTTCTTCATTTTAAATGATAGTAACTGTTTGTTTGCATAAAGTAACCTTAAATGAAAGAAATGTGATCGGAAAATCTCAGCCTCTCGTCCAGATACAAGCCAAGGACCTTCACAGACGTCAGAAGTTCAACCCTCTGTTGATCAATTTTTAAATTCAAACGCTTTTTTAAAAGGTTCCTACGTTTCTTAGGACAAAAGATAATAAACTTTGATTTACAGGGATTTAATTGAAGGTTATGGTTAGTAGCATATATACTAATATTCCGTAACTGTGAATTAATAACTTGATTAGCATGAACATATCTTTCTGATGGAAAACTAAACATAAACTGTCTGTCATCAGCAAAACATTGAACATTTCCGTCAACTACAACCTGGTTCAAATCAAAAATATATATTAGAAAAAGCAAAGGTCCCATTACAGAGCATTGCGGCACACCAGAAACAATGTGGGATGACATGGAAATTTTATTCTCTAATATTACACGCTGATGTCTCTCATCCTGATAAGCGCGCAAGATATTCAAAGAACCTTCATCAAAACCCAAATAGTGACATTTTGCTATGGTTGATCGTGTCAAAGGCTTTTGTAAAATCTAAACAAACTAGTGCTGTTGAAAGCCCACAGTCTAGTCCTCGTATTATTTCATCAGTTTCATTTAAAAGACAGGTTGTAGTGCTGAAACCCTTACGAAATCCCGATTGATTACAGGGAATAATACTGTGGCCATGGACGTAATCATTTGTTTGTTCGTACATAACTTAAATTCAACAATCCCCTTCTCTACCATTTGTGTCGATGGAGGATAATGTTTATCAAGCCATTGTTTGGTTGACACAGTATTTTTTTCATCAAACAGCAATGATTTATAAAAACTCGAAATTCACTTTTTTCCATTTTTTTTAATATCAAACGTTGCCTCACAGAAAATGTTATAACTCACGAATCAATAGTCAGATTGCTGTTAAATTTATACACGTATCGTTTGAAGGTTAGTACTAAATAAAAATCATATGAAAAAATTCTAGTAACGCCATCTATGTGTCATCCTGCGGACTTATTTGTATACGATGGTTTTGTACAGTAAAGAATGCCAATACGCCACCGTATACGCTCCATATTCTGCAAACTTTAATTTTATCAGACTTGTTAATCACCTCCCAATAATTATTTTCACCATGAATAATAGAATTTCCAACATAATATGTATTATAAATGTGTCGATCCGTTTTTGCCATTAATTAGTCTAAAACAACACCCAACGATAATAATTATTGTTGGTTGTCACGAAATCATTTTGTTACAACATAAAATACAAAGGCATCCGTAAACAAATTATCCAACAAAATGTATTGAAGTTTGTAAAAGCCATAAAACAAAAGCTCTCCCAGCTCCGACGTTTAATGTGGTAATATTAAAGTTTTGCCAAAATATACATATAGAGCAAAATCCTTGAAATGTGTGGTGCCGCATTTCTAAAATCAACATTCAAAGTTTTGCATTTTGTTTAGTTTACCAGTAAATTTTAAAATGCCTTTTGTTTTGGTAAATGGGAGTGTGAAAAAGAAATTACATGAAATGGGTTTGAAGGGAACAAATAATACGAATAAGGAAGTTTGGTAAGCGTCATTTGGTAGAGAAATATTTTACAAATTCATCGATTACTTTCAAAGTGATTTTCGAATACTTAAGGGTAATAATATACTATGTAAACTATACCTTCGTAGACTTTAACCTGGGACGAAGATCATGTCCACATCAGTCATTGAGCTTACACTCCAGTCCTGTTACCAGATTGTCCACTAGAAGTACCCACAAAAGGAAGCAAAGTAGTCTTTTTATTATTGAGGGAATGGGTGATATTTCCGACTAGGTTATTAGGTGCCTATTCTCCATCTAACTTTCCATCCATTTTCCTGAGGTGCTTTATATGGCAACAGTGTTCAGTGAGAGGGCTCATCAACATTTTCGGCTCGCAATGACTATGATTCAAAAATCGATTAAGATACGTTGAATTCTATGGCTTGTATAGATCTCCTAATTTTCCGTCCTTTCCTGAATACAAATCAATTTCAATTTTCTTTGCGATTGCTATCTGATTATCAAAATATATAAAACCGTATGTTCATACTGAAGTTTTAAGTTTTCTATGCAAATTTTTATTCATATATTTAATGGAAATTCTAACTTTCTTACTGATCTCAGCGCCACACCAACCGATGCAGACACAAAGTAAACATTTAAAAGTAAAGCAGAATTCCCTGCAGATTGTCTGGAATTTTTCATAAAGTTCAGCGGGGCATGCAAGTTTTTGCATCTATCATTGGAAACTTTCAAAATACTTATCAAATTTAAACAGAGGTTATTAATTTTAGCTGAATGATGCTTATTGTTTTTAACATTTTCGACGTAGCTGAACCTTCGAAATCATGCATCGGACGATCAATTTGTAAATTATACGTTTACTAACTCAAAGGCTTCCTAATATATAAGAGCAATACAAAAAATTCCTCAGACAGCATCATGTAGGGAACATTTTGTGAATTTGAAAACAATGACTTTTCCTTGCCTCTACATGTACGCACTCATAATTCATATAAAAAAACAAAGTGAATCGATTGTTAAAAGAGCAGATGTTCACAATTATGGCACTAGAAACAAAAATAACGTGGTTTTGCCATTTTCTAGACTAAGTATTGGTCAGAAAAATCCTAACTATATCGGCGTAGAGTGTTATAATAAGATTCTGAAAATTAACAAATTTAAGAACCTAACATTTAGGAGATTTAAGCTGGAGATGAGAAATTATTTTGTGGATAAATGTTTTTATTCTGTGGATGAATTTTTGAACTATACAAAGGATTAATATGTAGGTATCTATTAGTTATTATGTTTCACAACACAATCCCAATAATGTAACATGTTGTATTGTTATCATTCGGTGGAACTAAGAAATAAATAAATTAATGTACTTTTTCAGTTTGTTAGATTAAGATTTTCTTCCTTAGATTTTCATTTTCTTTTATTGTTTTATTCTTTTTATTTATATTTATCTGTTTTTCTTATTTTTATTATTTATAATCAAATTATTGTTTTTATAGCCCCAAATCTTGTGTTTTTATTTGAGGTAAAGCTTCTAATTGGGGAAAGCTTTAGATCTATCTTAGTAAATAGAAGGATCATTTAAAGAGTGTTTTTCATATAAATAAAGTGTGTTAAATTACCGGTGACATCTATAAAGTATACAGTGATCCACAGTCATAAAGGTCAGTTAGTTTTATTAGCTCTCCATATCATATATGTAATATATGTATATATGGAGACTATTAGTTTCATGAAAAAAAAATTTTTTTTAATTTCACCGGAAATACTTCTTTTTGGTCATTTTATACATAAATAAGTAGTTTTAAAAAAATGTCTGTCTGTCTGTCTGTATCCACGAAAACGCAAAAACCGCTTAACAGATTTTAACCAAATTTGGTACAAAAATACTATTGGACATGGCAAGGAGCTGATTAGATTTTGGGAAACATTGAGCATAGGCAAAGGGTTTAAAACAGGGTTCAAAAATTTAAAAAATTCATAGTTCTTAAACTTATCCGAAATACTGCATAATTTTTTACGCATTTAATTGAATCTAACCTAAAATATTGAACATAAAATATTAGACCACATTGGCGTTCGAAAATAGTGTAAAATGGGGTAAAAAAGATTAAAAAAAAACGTATTTCTTAAACATAGCAGAAATATTAACTAGTTATTGATAGTTTTGATAGAATATAACCTATAAAATGTGTCATGAATAACTTACTTTCATAGGCGTTCGTAAATAGTGGAAAAGGGGTCAAAACATAAAAAATATATATTTCCTAAACTTATTCGCAATATGGAATAATTTTTCATAGTTGTGATACAATATAAGCTAAAAAATATTCCATAAAAGAATTGGTTCACACAGGCGTTCGAAAATAGTTTAAAAAAAGGGTCAAAAACGAAAAAAAAAACGTTTCCCAAATATACCAGAAAAATTGGCTAATTATATATAGCTTTGATATAAGATAACCTAAAAAATGCAGCATAAAATTTTTATTCACATAGGCGTTCGTAAATAGTAGAAAAAGGGGTAAAATAAAAAAAAATTAAAATGTAAAAAATTTTATATTTAACCAGATGAATTGGTGTTAAAAATACACGACAAAAATTAATGTACCATAGGCGTACGTAAAAATTCTATAATAGGGTCAGAAAAATTTTTTATCCGTGATAACTCAAAAACCACTTAACGGATTTTAACCACATTTGGTACGAAAATACTACAGGATAATTATAGGTGGTGATTAACATTGAGCGTAGGCAACGGGTTTAAAAGAGGTTTCAAAAATTTAAAAAATCATAGTTCTTAAACTTATCCGAAATATTGAATAATTTTTTTAGTTGTGATAGAATATAACCTATAAAATGTTACATAAAAGAATTAGTTCACACAGGCGTTCGAAAATAGTGTTAAAAAAGGGTCAAAAACGAAAAAAAAATGTTTCCCAAATATACCAGAAAAATTGGCTAATTATATATAGCTTTGATATAAGATAACCTAAAAAATGCAGCATAAAATTTTTATTTACATAGGCGTTCGTAAATAGTAGAAAAAGGGGTAAAATAAAAAAAATTAAAATGTAAAAATTTTTATATTTAACTAGTTGAGTTGGTGTTAAAAATACACGACAAAAATTAATGTTCCATAGGCGTCCGTGAAAATTCTATAAAAGGGTCAGAAAAAATTTGTATCCGTGATAACTCAAAAACCACTTAACGGATTTTAACCACATTTGGTACGAAAATACTACAGGCTATTTATAGGTGGTGATTAACATTGAGCGTAGGCAAGGGGTTTAAAAGAGGGTTCAAAAATTTAAAAAAATTATAGTTCTTAAACTTATCTGAAATATTGAATAATTTTTTATAGGTGTGATAGAATATAACCTAAAAAATGTTACATAAAAGAATTAGTTCACACAGGCGTTCGAAAATAGTCTTAAAAAAAGAGTCAAAAACGAAAAAAAAATGTTTCCCAAATATACCAGAAACATTGGCTAATTATATATAGCTTTCATATAAGATAACCTAAAAAATGCAGCATAAAATTTTTATTTACATAGGCGTTCGTAAATAGTAAAAAAAAGGGGTAAAATGAAAAAAAAATTAAAATGTAAAAAATTTTATATTTAACTAGTTGAATTGGTGTTAAAAATACACGACAAAAAGTAATGTTCCATAGGCGTCCGTGAAAATTCTATTAAAGGGTCAGGAAAAAATTGTATCCGTGATAACTCAAAAACCACTTAACGGATATCCTACAACATGCAGCATAACAATTTTGTTTACATAGGCGTTCGTAAATAGTAGAAAAGGGGGCAAAATAAATTTTATAATAAAACTAAAAAAAAATCAATTATTTTGCGTACAAGAATTTGGCCTAGATCTGAAATATAAAATATCTGCGTATAAATAGTGCCTCCAAAGAGAAGAAAAAGGCACAAAACCCGATACAAAAAAAAAAAAAATAGCTGATGTCTAAAACAAAACAAAAATTTAGATAAATGACAAAAAGGTCATAAAATTATGACTTTTACACTTAAATATGGAGAGCTATTCGTGCCTCGAGGGCAACAGCTAGTTTTAATACAGAATAATAAGGTTTCATATTCTTCGGTTGTACTTTCATCAATTGAAACCTAAAAGTAAAAGCCGATCGTAAAGCTTATTATTGAACCAGTGTGACTGAGGCTTTTAATCAGATTTCTTCAACACCCGCTAATTTAAATTGTCACAGTAGGACACGTGATGAAAATAAAAACAATCCATGAATTCCCTATCAAATTCTAGCAGTGATGCTTTATCCATTCTTTATTATATCTTTGATTCTAACAAAAGGTAAATAAATACGTTCCCAATTAAGACACAGAAAGCTGATTTTTATACCAAATCACAAGTATTTGCATGATCGTTCCCAAACCAAACAACCCAAGCATCCACGAAATGTTTCTCTTTTAAAAAACATTTTTATAGAATTTTCTTTAAATGCCAATGTTTTATGTAATCCATCGAAGTCATTCTAAATCTGTTTTCTCTCAAGTGAACACGATTTATAGGAAAAATACAACAAAAATTTGAGACAGAAAATTGATTCATTATTTCCCTGCATACAGCCAGAATAAAATAAGAAAAAGTCTATAAGCGGAAGCGAAATTTATATAAAGCTGTCAGGGTGCTAACAGGAAAACCGAAGAAATATTTTTGTTTTATTTAGATAATATAAAGCAATCGATCGACGGGATGTAGGGGCAGGGTTGTGCTAAAACACCGTAAATATTTAACAACCTTGATGAATAAAGAGCGGACAAAATTAAATAAAACAGAGCGCATTTGAATGCTTCCAATTTTACAAAAAATTTATACATTTTCAGAAAAAATGTTTATTTACTATGTAGAGTAATATTAACAGTTTTCTTGTGGGATTCGCTTTCAGTTGGTAAAATTTGGCGCTTTAATTGTTAAGCTGGATCTTTTAAGGGTGAAAGTGTAAATCTTTTGCCAAAATTCGTTAGAGTTGTCCAATGGAGGTTCGATTTCTGACAACGATGTTGGATGCAGCTGTCGTTCTGCCATACTGACTCTCATAGGGATGTTTGGGCCGGCGGCAGACAAGACTTTTTCAATGAAATTGCCTGTACAAATTTTTAATAGCAGATAGCGACAGTCCATTATGCACGTATTTTGGGAATTATCACAGTAAATTTATGCTCATTTTGTAAATGCTTTTCACCATTATCAAGCGTTCTTCGTATTTTTGTATGTAGCAAAATATTAAATGCGATAATTTATTTTCATTGTATTATCAAAATTGTGTTAAAAATACATTATAGCAGCAGGGTTCTACTGAATTTCAGTAATGTAACGTTGTTGCTTTGGTATCAATAAAATACGCTTAGACCCGAAGATATAAACCAAAAAGGAACTGGATGATAATGTCAAAATGATTTCCCCAGAGTGACGAATCGTTCATCCATATGTCCACATCGACTTTATTTTAGTTGATTTAACGATATTTACTTACAAAGTCCAAGTGTATTGTCGTATTATTATGTTGTCTCCAGTTCAGCGAATAGAATTTAAGAATAAATAGAATTTGCACGCTGTATTTTTATTGTAACATGTGTGAATGTACGTTTTTTTTTGGGAATATTTGTATCGTTAATTATTAACTTACACAGTCTGGTTCAACAAAAAAAATAGATCATCGGTCAAGGTAAACGTTAACTTTTCAACACGACGCCGAATAAACCAAGAAACTACCGTTAGTCAAAGTTCAAACTCTCACCTACATTCAAGAAAAAATATTTGTGATACTAAAAAAGATAAAGTTGTTGGCCAATTGCGTTTCCCAAGCCGTTTCATTAACAATTGAATATACACGCATAAACAAAAATATATTATTTGAGGCTAACTGGTACAAAAATAGTTTAATAAAAACTAGCTCTACATTTTTGAAATTTTTATATAACAAAAACGTCATTCTGAAACTCTTTTTACCTGTTTAAAATCTTAAAGAAAAAAATGAACTAGAAGAACTTTGCCAAAAACATTTCCAAATAAGGAACAGAAAAACCAAGACCGAAAGGGGAAAATAAAGCAGATTAAAGTAATAGCAAAGAAAATACCTCACGAAATTCAGGCAAATGCTTCACTGCTTCTTTAGACGTTAACAGAATATTAAATGAGAAACCATTAGGAAATAACGCTATAATAAATCTAAATGATACAAAGTCAAAGCAAAAACACAATACATAGAAAGGAACAAACCAAAAGAAAAACATGAAAATAAAATTGAAGGGAACGAGAGTAAAAAAGGCTGAAGTAAGGAGGACAAGTCGGATTCAGAAATTTATAGCCAAAATAACGGAAGAACAGCGCAAGCAGAAAAAATTAAAACCATGGGACGAGCACGCCTCGTGAAGGTCCTGGTTTTCCATTTTTTAATATTTAATGAAAGTCTATTCTGAACACACCAATGATGAAAAATAATATTGCAATTACAACAATAAACATATCATCGAAATTGAAAACGTGCGATCGTCAATTCCTGTCTATGTAAAGTATTCACCAATAATAGATAACAATACGCACATATGTACACAGAAGTTTTTCACAGTCATGATTGACAAGCACCGAAGTCATTTTTCAGTATTGAAAAGAGACCTGAACGTTTGTAAATATAGCACTAACAGAACAAAGTATGCTTTTGTTGAACAACATTCGAACACGGTGGAATGTTTTGTTGTTTTCGTTGTTGCTTTTTTCATATTATAAGTAAAAATAGAAGTTATTTATATCGAAAAATTGAATAACAAGTCGATTATTGAATAACCTTCATTCGACATGGGTGCTCGATTGGGGTTGTTTTTAATTTCGGGGAATGGTGAGGATATTTTCAGTCACGAATGTACCAAGTTTTATCTTATTTGGGTCATTGTTCTTTAAATTATCGTCGATCAAGCAACAGAAGCGGGAAGAAATGTAAAGATACGTAGAAAATTGAAGACCCCGGTGTTAGAAAGTTGCTGACCAAACAAGGAAAGTCATTATGGAAGAGAAGAGATGTCATCGCTTTGCAAATAATCTTTTCCAGGATAAACAAAGGTTTATTAGTGGAATATGCTTTGCAAGCATAGTAAAGAATCATTCGAAGACGACTATCGGCCTATCGAACTGACCACTCCGGCAAAATCGAACACGATATGCTCAAGTAGAACCAAGTCGTAGAAACGGTTGTGTCCGACACAATAATTTTTATGGTTCAGCGATGATTGAAAGCAAGACTTACCGTCACAAAGTCAGTCGGAAAATTCATGGCGACCCTCTGTTGGGACTCTGAAGGAATCCTATTGATTATTATAGCGACAAAAGTGTCTCTAAAACTGAAGTATACTACGCTCCACTTTTGTAACAGTTAAAAGAAGCAATCAGAGAACAAAAGACAAAAATTGTATTGATACTTTAGTACACAAAAATCACAAATTATAAATCACCCACCCTAAATTCCAGACCTGGACCGGCGCGATTATTATTATTATCAAGCGATGAAAAAATAACCGTGAGAATAATTATAAAAATAGTCTTATAGTCTCATAGAAAGCATGACTCCATAACAAGACAATACATTAAAATACGTAGTCATTTTCGAAATAATATTTCAAAATTTACATTTAAATCAAATTAAAGGATGAACATAATTATAAGAAATGAAATTAATATTCTAAAAAATAAAATAATGCAATTTCCCAGCCGTCCAGGGTCCTCAAGTATTGGCACAAATCAGTCCGCAATGATTTCTGAGGCCGGTCAAAGTAGTACAGAGACCGATGTATATCGAGGCGGCCACAAGTCTGACATGCCCGGAAGAAAGGAGACTTTGAAGTATAATGATTCGAATAAAATTGAGCTATATTATAGTATGTACATTTGCTCTATTTTGTTTGTTTGTTTTATTCAGTTTATCCAAAGTAAAAATTGTGGTAACTTTATACCTATCCATTTTCTAAAATGGAAATATATAGATAGCTGAGTAGCTTTTATAAAGGCGTTTGGCAGGTTAACCTGGAAAGCATATACGTTCGAGGTAGTATTAAGTATAGGGAACTTATTTTAGTGTCCAAATAGTTTTATTGATGTGTAAGAGTTGAATACCTGTTTTTAATTAGAACTGTTAGCAACGGTTAACTTCTATTATTTCTTTTATTATTGTTTATCAGTTGCAACTGCGGATAATGTGCATTCGTCAATAAATATGTTTTCGAAAGAACTCCTATAAAATTATTTCTTGATTGATTTATAAATAATTGTTGGCTGTGGTTAACAGTCAAGTACTTCTCCAAACGGAATAATTGATCATTGAAATGTTTCTATATGCATTTATACTATAGAAGAAACTAAACAAAGGCAACTTAGAGTCAATTTGTAAGCTAACGTAGGTATGAAGACTAAATAATGTTTGACGATTTGTGTGCAGTAAAATGGCTTTTGCAGAGGAGTAATAAAACGAAATCAAAATAATATTATGTCAAGTAATAAAAATTAAAGAAAACAGTATAGGACAGAATTTAAAACCACCACTCGTTGTTTTTTTTTTTACTTTTTAACATTGCAAATGCAAAACCATTAAAAAAAATAATTTTAAGGAAACGTAAACCCAACTGTGAGCAACTATGGTTGTCTCGTCTTCGCCATTGCAAATGATATTCTATTAGGAAATAATTTTAAAGTAGGAAGAGAAAAGTTTTTGAAGTGAATTATAACCGGATAGCAAAGAGAAGAAGCTTAAACAGGACAGCCATTTTTTTATTTAAAATTACAGAAAGATTTTGTATCCATAAATATTTTAAAGTAACAATCATTTTGTGGCAAAGCGCACGGGATTTTGTTTAAATTAGGAGAGCCTCAATCTAACAGTGCAATAACTAAGGCTGGGTCGACAGAACATTTTTAAAGAATTCGATTCGCTCTTAAACACATTAGAGATTGGTTTTGGTCCTGAATATTCTACTGCGTGTGTGCTATGTGGGTGATGCTTGTAGAAAAATAAAAGGTACCGTTGGCGTGTTGTGTTTTGTATCTTTACTGCTGGCTTTACATATACATTGGATGCATCGATTTGTCTGTGGGTTTATATGGAAATACATGTTTCCGCTTTTATATCTCTATGCATAGGCATAGGCAGGTCGATATTTGTGCCTCAGTTTGATTGCATTGCAATTAGATTGGAGCTCTGCTAATTTGGACAAATTCCTCTGTATAGTTAAATCCCGTAATTATATTTTAATATTTGATCTGGTTTTATTATAATAACAAGCGTCAGTTCCAGTGCTCGAGCCACTAGTTAAATCTTAAAAATATTAACTCATTAGTCAAAGATGAGAACGAAGAATCGATCGAATCGAATATATCGATACATTTCTGGTATCTCAATTCATGACAAAAAGTTGACATTTACAACATCCCCGTCAAATTTAGAATGTATCCGTTAGGTCTGCAGTTTTGTTTACAATAACATTGGTCAAGTTAAATGCTATCATTGTATCAATTTTTTATACATTTCGCATAATTGTTTATCTACTTGACATAAATATATCAAAGTGTTTCAAATTTTCCGCGCTATATCATAACCGTAAATTCATATCATGACAGTGTACTATAATTAATGAAATATCTGCTAAAAAGAATTTAATAAACATGTCAGGTAACAATATGTGCAGACAGGTTACAATTTCAAAAATAATTAAAACAAAGTTTCATGGCCCAGTTTTGAACTCGCAACTTTACGATTACGAAGACATAACATTAACACAACATTATTAATTTTTTAAAAATGTGGTTAAATGCAGAAGCACAGAACCTAGATGATGACGACGGTAAAATAGACATATTCGAATGCCAAATGTATCAATTTGTGTCATTTAAAAACAATTCTGCCAGATTTAGGTCAAGTGAATAGTATTAAAATAAAAATAACTATTAATTAGGAGTTTCTTTTTAGATATAATACCAAATGTTTTAATTTTTTTTCCACCATTGCCAGATTTGAGTCATTTCATTTAAGATATTTATTACAACAAAAAACAAACTTATTTTTCGAAAAAGTCTTGCTTGGCAAAAAATAAGAGAATAAAGTTAGCTTTAGACATTGAATTCAACGATACCGTGGCGTCGGTTAAAATAATTGTGCATTGGCCGTAAGTAATTTACCCGAAATCTATTTGTCGGTATTTATATTTATTCTTAGTTATTCTTGTTTTTATAATAAATTTCTAAAGTGTGTTGGAAAAATATGGATTTAATAAAAATAAATTATAATTTAAATTTATCTCAAAGTATCGAGTTCACGAAAAACATGTAGAAGACTAAAAAGATAATCAATATTATTTTTTATTAGATAGCAGAGGCGGCGCGCAAAAAAAGCTCTTCAACACTTTTGGAATGTGATTAACGACATTTTGATTACTTTCGTCTCTGTTGACGTGGATGCGAGACCTGGATCTATATTATCTTCCTTATTAGTATTAGTATAAAAAGATCACCTTTTGATAGTGCTTTTGACATGTGTCATCGTATATATACCTACATATAACATTTATGCCTTATACAACCCCTTACCCGATGATTTGAAAGAACTAAAACTGACGAGGTTCAGAGCCTCTTACAGACGTTATTTGCTTGAGATGGTTTAACATTTTATTTATTTGTTGTTTATTTGTGCAGAAAGCAAATTATGTTTCCAGCGCTAAATCAATGCGGATTATCGTTGTCATAATATGATTATATGTTGATAAATTTTTTGTTTAATCAGGGCTTGAATTTCAAAATCAGTGTAAACTGCCTTCAAGTCCTTTTTGAAGTTTAATATTTCTTTAGTTTTTTATATACCTATCTACACATATTTAGGTATGTATGTGAATGATGTGTAATAGAACTACAAATAAATGGTTTATTATTATTATTATATGCCATTTTTTAAAGGGAATTTCCCGATAACATAGAAATCGATTCGCTAGTTTGTTGAAAATGAGGGTTTTATGACAGTAAGATTTTATAAAATGGATATTCTCGTGAAGGTTTATGTTTTAGTAATTAAGCACCAGCAGACAGCGTACAATTGATTTTCAAAATTTTGTCATGATCGTGCAACAATGACTGATATATCATGTGAACGTCTACCAAAAAACATCGACGCTGTGTGCAAAATGATGAACAAGATCGATATCTGATCTACAGTTGTAAAAATATATATTCCAGATGGCGTCCACATAACTTTGGTGTAAGGAAATGCCAAATAAACCTGACGTTAGAACAGCAAAATACCAGCCCGCACACAGCACGTCAGCAGTTGACTATTTGAAGAAGAAACATGTAGAAATAATGTGTCATTGTCCATATTTCCCTGATATATCACACAAGCGGGGACCCACGTAAAAAGGAAAGAGCAACCAGACTAAAATTTAACCAAATTTAATGGCTATCGTTTATTTCCCTTTGCGGAAGCGTGCTTCTCCGATAGATGGGTTGGTTTCCTAATATCTAATGGATTGCTTACTTGTCTGAAAATATTCCACGAATATCCAAATATCTGTCAATCCTCTATAATATACAATGTGTCCAACGATAGTATTTGGAAGAGGAAGAACTTTTTTATTTGTAGATTTAGAAGAAAAAGTCATTCTTTATAAAAACGTCTGCTTGTGTCTTTGGAATACCAAATTTACAATTACTATACAGGGTATATCAAAAATAACATTTTTAATGATTTTCATAAAATTTTAAAAAAACCAAAAATCAAAATCATTAAAAATTTTATTTTTGATCGTAAATTTGGTATTCCAAATTGTAGTTTCGACACAAGCAGACTTTTTTACATCTACAAAGAAAATAGTTTTTCCTCTTCCAAACTCTATCCGTAGACACGTTGTATATCGATGCCAGTATACAAGGAAAAGTGTCCAAGTCCATTTGCAATAAGTTTTCAGGAGAGGAGTTTAAAATTTTACGTTCTATCAAAAATAAGGTATTAGATATAGGTCGAATTTGTATTTTCAGAATGTTAAACTTTAAGAATACCTTTGAAAAAATAAAAAAAAATAGTTGGCAACTGCCATTTGCAAAAAATGGACTTGGCCACTCTTTCCATTTTCAAAATTGGGTTTACAAAGCAATGGTCATTTTAATAATAGGTCAAAGAAACGATAATCCAAAAGTAAGAAACTACTATATTACCTAAAAATTGCTAATGACATACATTTTACTGCGTAAAACTAATTTCTACCTGAACTATTATCAGTTTCGCTAATATCTGCCATGCGGTCCTTTATTTTAGAGTTCGAAGGCAAGGATTTAAACTATTCATGGTATTCCTCTGGAATAACATTTTCAGCACAAATTTGTTTTTCAGATATTGGTAACTGGCATGAATAAAGAGAGTCGATAAACATTGTAAACAAACCTAGCCATATGCATAGAAAATTAATATAACCTTAAAGTGCACAACTTACACGACATAATGAGCAAGTCTATAACCTAAGAGTTCACCGCTTGCACGTAAAATTGACGAAATCCGCCTTAGCTGGTTTTACTTGTCTAAATTTTCTTCAAATAAACTTGGTCAACATGTGTTTAATAGGATAGATAAAAGTAGCTCTGAGTTAAATGATGGTCACTTTTACCACGTCACTGTTTTGCATCACTTGGTCATATTTTCTAATTTTTGGTGTTTTCTGGACTTGGTCACATCGATATGTAAGATTCAGTGGATGTTATTATAAGATCCAAAAATGGAATCCATTTCAAATTTAATCTACCTATGTATGTTGATATAGTTCACACTTTTAATGGTAATACAATAAAATATCTTTATTGTGGAATTATAAATAACCTAAGACATTAACTGACACCCAAGACATGGTTACACCAATGTTCCAATAACATGAACCCTATCCTATTTTTCATCTTGCGAAAAGTCGAGCAATTTAAAATGAAAAATAACAGGGAGTAAATTTACACACATATACAAACATACATACCTACACTTATAGAAGGAGACGCGATAAACTTTACGATCCGCAGTTTCTGAAATATTTTCCTTGCAAAGTTTTTAAGGAAATGAAGAACTAGAGAGCGAAATAGACATATATCATTTGAGTTTGCTATTATGTGTAACAAACAGCAAAGGTAATAAATGACGTTAAGATATTTTACAACTTTTTTTGTAAATAACTCAGTATCAGATAGAAACACATGAAAATAACTAAGACTTTATTTTCGGTTCCACAATAATTCGTTAGCTCGTTAAGTGCTATAAAATTTAAAGGATTCCCTTAGTCTTAAAACTCGACAAACATCTTCCTGTATATTCCTCACCTCTATACAGGCCCGGGTGGTAAAATTTCTTTATCCTTAACATAATACGATCCATTTATTATAAAAAGTAATAATATTTTTCAGAGTTAAAATTCTGTAATCTTGAAAACAAAATATGACGTCCATGGGTAAATAATAATTTGTAATAATGAATCCAAAAGTGGTATTTCAAAGACATCTCAAATATTTTGAAAACTACTAAACATATTTACATTGAACGTAGATATAAATAATACCAAAATGTCAGATTCTGGGAACCCCTTATGTTTTTCAAAATCAAACACTATTATTATAAGTCAAGAAGTACATTTAATTTGGTTATGTATGTAATGCAAACTAGCTGAATTAAATATTAACTGTCTGTTTGAGAGTGCTCGTCCAACGAAATCCCTCATGTGCTCAATTAGATTCATGTTTGGTCATGGTAATCTTTGGATATTCTGAATACCTAGTTCATTTTGTACTTTTCTCGTGCGATGGGGTCTAGCATTGTCTTCCATAAAAATGAAATTGGCTCCAATTTAATTTGGAAGAGGATAAATAATTGGTTCAATAATGCTTCGAACATAATATCTATCGCCTATCATGTCATGTCTGGAATGGGAATAAGCTGCCTAACAAGAACATGCATTGTGCCTCCCCAAACCATTACGGTATGGAACGACTTATCTGGCAAAATATTGTCTTTCTGGTTGCCCGGGCCTTCTCCAAACTCTGTGTCACTAATAAAACCAAATCTGGTTTCATCCGAAAAAAGGACGTTTCGCCACTGATCTAAAATCCAGTCTTTGTGTTCGTTTCGTTTTAAAATTCACGAGGGGGTCCAAGAATTTTGGCGGTTTGTGTAATTTCCTAGTTCAACAACACATTAATATTTGGAATTTGTTTCACACAATACTTTAACTAGATGAGTTATTTAGCTAATAGCTAAATTCATCATTAGTAATCGGGTCCTCGACAGGTAGTAAAATTCCAAACACATCGGTAGGTTATTATATTATGATTTGGACCTTCACTCCCTATTACCCCATTGTCAGCATGGTTTTATGAGGGGCAATAGTACGGCTATTCGATTGGCTAAGGTTCTGATGACGTTAACAGAGCTCGTGATAGAAATAAGAACAGATCTGTTGTAGTATTTTCTAAGGCTTTTAACACTATCAATCACAGATTGTTGATAGCTAAACTAAAGTGTTACGGTTTTGATGGTGCGTCTTCACTGTTTAAGAGAAGTTTTACTTCAGATTGTATAATACGATTCCCAGGGGTTGAGACCTAATACATTACAGTAGGTTTTAAGTTATACCTTTTAAATAAATCGTGAATAGTTTTAATTCGTTTTTTTTTCTCATTTCTCTTTTGCTACTGTTCATGGGCGATGAAGTTTCGTGGGTTTTGTCTAATATATCGTTTTAATCAAATGCATGTTTTTGTTTTCTTCCTTTTTGCATTTTTCATGTTCGAATTGTTGCTGCTTCTAAGGTTAAGTAGAGCTAAAAACTAGACGTCGCCTTTTTTAGTTTATACAACGCAGAAAGCTTTAACTCTACATTTTACAATATTTTTCTTATATAAACTTGTTCCATATGCAAAAGTTAAAGCTCCTATTTAAATACAGAGTGTCGTTATGACTTAGTAAAGTTTACCTTAATAATATAAATTTCTTGAGGAGTTTTATTTGAATAATTGTTTTTTCTCAGTTATTTTATCACTGTAATAGCATTATTGTTTGTAATAATTTAAGATTTACCATTAATTGGTGTATTTCGTTTTGAAAATTTATTTGTCTCACTTTATATTACGAGTATTTATAAACTTAGTCTTCTTATTCTTTTTCTTTGGCTGCATCGCGTTGTTTGTTTAATTCGGAATAAAAAATCTCAAATTCTTTCCTTAAGGTATTATTATAATATGGTCTAAGAAAAATAATAACATTTCTAATTAAATAACGTACTCATCACACAATATAATAACAAATTAATAAACTTATTTTCAAAAATCACTTACCTCTGATGACGTCAAATAGCACAACCGGGAGTCTGCACTTTCAATGGATGCCTGCTGTACGATACCATATCTAGTTGAATCTCTATCGCTCATGTAATCCGATCTTAAACTGTCTTGTCGATCGAATACGCCCCTGTCGAAAATTAATGGGATACAATTTTGCCGTAGTTTATCAACTGTTAATTCGATACTAGTTTTTGAATATTAATTGGAGCTGTCTCTGTAAACTACAGGAGATTTATTTGCAGCAATATACGAGAACACAGTTTTCAATATGGGAAAACAGACTTTCGTCTATAATTAAAATCCTTTATAATATGCAAAATTAATGCTTACTTAATACGAGTATACACATAAATATTGCTATAGCTATGTAGAAATCTATAATTCAGGGGAAACAGATTGTGTTAATGTTCTTTTTGTTAGATGCATTGAGTTATTTTAAGTTAAGCTTTGGGAAAACTACTATTTCTGGCTGTGATATCGGCAATAACTTCACCAAAAAACTTTTCGCAAGATATAACAACGGTTAACTTTGCCTATGCTTAGTTCCATTATCTAAACTTCTTCAAATTCTTCTTACCTTTGCTCAAAGCTATCCGCTCTGTTGCTTTTGTATCCGCTATCATTCATGCTGCTGTCTTGTCGGAGAGATGGCAATGAATCCCACGGTGAACGTTTATGTCCAGGTGGAAGATTGTTACCTTGAGCAGAACTAAATGTTGAACTTCCTGATCGCCAGCCATCAGAATGTCTGAACCACTGTGCCCTACTTGATTCCCCAATGCAAGAAGCACATCTGGAACTATATTTCAGCAATATACACTATCGTTTTAAATATCAATAATGAGTTGATCAGGAAAGCTTTACACCAGGACTTTGAAGAAGTTGTAGTTTTGCATTATGTCGTCTTCTCTACGTTTATTTTAATGCCGCTTTGTAAAATTTCGGAAAGTGAGAGTCATCATCTTAATCTTTATATCTGGGAAAAAACTACTGCGTCAAATTATAGAGCTGTCTCTATCATCAACCATAGTCTTTTGGCCAATTATCAATGATTGACTAACCATTTGAAGCTCAGAGTATTGGAGCTTTTATAATAAACCAATAGTTAGCTATTTATTCACAATCTTAGCCTGATTGGCTTATCAAGAACATTTTGCGTTAGTTGGAAGGCTATTTGCTGATCAGGTCATATATGGTACTTGCAAATGTATTCCACATAAGCCCGATTTTCTTGAAGTATGGCCCTAGTATCAAATTTAGTGCCAATTTTCATTTAATGAGTATTTGCAGTTGTCTGATTACTAGTGATTTTAAATTGTTCGTGGTATTTGTGGCAGAACTATTAGTGGTGTGGCACTTTGTCTACGAACAGACAATTCTGAAGATTTTTTGAAATAGTCTATTTATTTTTATTTTATTTATTTATTTATTTCCATAAATTACATAATATAACAAAATTATTAACTTACTCTAATGATTTCTAAATAAATAAATAAATAATAGGGAGGGAGAATGGTGCCTGCAGGATGTAAAAACTTTGCGAGGTTTGTCCACCTCCTACAGGCACTCTAAAAACTCTCCATGCACTTTTTAATTACTTCAACTTATAAACTTGGTAATATTTTCAAAATTAGTAACAACAACTTAAATTATAATTGTTACGAAAATTCCTATTCAAAGATAAACAATAAATATTAAAACAAAATAAAGTGACCAAACTGTATATAATGTTGATACAGGGTAACAGACACAGAAGCAGCTTCAACTCATAAACTCAATGTTTTGACCCCTCAACCAACTTTAAAGTTTTGATATAAAAATTTTTAAATCGCTTTATTTTTCATCGGAGTGGAGTTGAATATATAATAATATGTAAATAAAACTACGTCTACTCCAAAAAATCATGATGATTATGATGATGTTGTGGAGTAGACGTAGTTTTATTTATATATTAATTATGAAGCGGTGCATGTAGTACTAGTGAGCTCTCATAAACCGGTTTCTTCACAACATTGTTTTTGAATAAACTATCAATAGAATGTTAAAACGTTGACATATTAATTATTCTCATAGCATGCTTTAAATATCATTGTACTGTTGCCAAAAAATTAAGCTCAATAAATTATTTACATATTAATTAACAAGAGGCTCATGTAGTACTAGTGAGCTCCCATAAACTGGTTTTTTCACAACTTTGTTTTTGAATAAACTATCAATAGAATTTTAAAACGTTGACATTATTATCATAGCATGCTCAATAAATTATTTCTTCTGAGTAGATGGAATCTTTTAGAAATAGAGGTAGACCACCCACACGATGGACAGATAACATAAAACGTGTAGCAGGAAACTGGATCCAATTTGCACATGATCGAAATACGTGGCAAAATTTGAGAGAAGCTTTTGGTCAACAGTGGAAGCATAAGCTTCATGAAATATGTTTTTCAACTTTATGTAGATTTTAGATTCGGAATGCTGCAAATGAAAATTGGAATAATCACGTTTCTAAAAATCTCTAAGTTTAACTTAATGGGAAGAGGATATTACCATTTCAAATCAAACCCTCTGGATTTATCGCTGCTATAAAATATCCAATATAATATTTTAACATTAAAAGAGTCTAAAAACTAGATATGTTTATGTATTTTACATATGTTTGCTTACCCCGTGTTATGATCGCTTAAATAACCTCGTTCCCGTATCTCCCTCTCCTTTTCACGCTCCCTTAACAATTCATTTCGGTCACTATAGTACCCATCTCTGTCTCTATCACGATCTCTAGGTGGCCCTACTCTGTGGTTCAGAGGCAATGTTGAAGACTTGTTGATTGATGCACTAGATGCAGGTCCTGCAATATGAAATCATCTCGTCACTTTTATACTTGGATATATAAGCGACTACTTACGTTTTCTAGGAGGATATGGACTACGTTGCGTTGAACCTGGTAAGCTTTCGGCAAACTCTGAAAACAATATTATATTGAGATTAAATAAATATTTTAAGAATTAGTATGAGTCGCACCAAAACTTACTTACACAGCGTTGAATTTCATAATGTAAAATGAAAAGAATAACTTCAGACAGGTGTTTAGCCTCAAGTCTAGCGTTAACACACCGCATCTGTTAAGGTGCGTCCAGACTTGCAACAAAAATACGAACAGAACGTCGTCGCGAACATCATCGTGCCTATGTGTGGACGGGCAATACAATCCCGCAACACAACAGGGCCACTGCTTTGTTGCAAGTGTGGACACTCATACCTCGCGTTTTGGGTGTTTAGCTCGTGTTCGGTAATTGGCTGTTGGCTTTCTCCCTTGAAAAACAGTATATTTGGTGTTGTGTTGGTAATTGCGTTGTTTATTCTTGAGCGCAGCAATGGACTGGATCCAAGAGATAATTTTACATCTAATTGAGCCTTCCCAGGTATTATAATAAAATTTGAAAGAATGATGCATGGACTCTCTTCCGAAATATATAAGATGCTGCTGCAATTTTCATTGTAGCGCATCAGTGAATTCGCCGTAGTTACTAATTTACTAAAATCGCGAACACTACAACGAACATGTTCGCCTCTTGATGGTATTTTTATTAAATATCTCCATGTTCGCAACGAGGTGTGCAGCGATGTTCACTTCGATGTTCGCGACGAGGTTTTGTTGCAAGTTTGTACGCACCTTTAAAGGGTTTACCATCTCATCGCATCAACGGTAGACAAATGCCCGATATAGTGTTAACCCTCGGCGGAAATCAACTCCTAGGTCACTACTATGTACAGAGTATATGCCCCTGTAATGGGACTGGTGCAAGTGGCACCAATCGAGAGGACGATAGTCGGTCTCCCTCTCTCCCACAATCCTGTTGTTAGACTAGGTTTCGCCAAATAGGTGTAATATCAACCTAGAATATTCTTGGTTCGCAGGATTATTTTAGATGGGTGGGGTTAACCGAGCGAATTATCATCGTAGAGATTGACTGATAGGAAAAGTCAGTGCATCAATTAGTCTCGGATACTATCGCAGAGTAAATCTGTTCCCTTACTACTCAGATTGCAGACAGACAACCACCAAACACACAACTACCGGCCCTACTAGACGGCCTTGATCTTTGCACAATGTCTCAAGTATCCAATTATGGAATGAAAAAGAATGTTACCTAAACAAACAAATTAAAGCGTTTAACAAAACGTACCGGATCAGTTTGCGTTCTAAAAAATTAATTGGCACTTACCTAAATTTTCCATACTTTGTGTTAATAATGCTTCAAATGTATGTAAACTGTAACTTTCCGCATCCATGCCTTTGGCTAACGTGTTCCGTAAATGCATTTCATATTCTAGTAGCAATCTGCTAGTTGGAGAACCGGGAGTTGGAGTTGCATTTGGATTCTACAAAGAATAATAAATTCAGTATTAAAATTTAAATTTTTATTTAGTTTCCATTATAAATGCCAAAGCAATTAACTATTGATAATAGAAAAAGCGTAAGAAAACCCAAGAGACATTGCTCACTCTGACTCATCAAAAAATTCAAACATTTTTAATTCAACTTCTGATTACCTGAAATATACTTGCCTGATGATGTAAATGCCTTCGTCCATAATGATGTCCAGGTTGCTCTGGATCAGAGTTACCATTACTTGAACTAGGCGTAGTGGCATAACATTGATTATCAAATATAACATTATCTGATGGCGGACTAAAATCACCAGCCGCTCCACGTTCTAACTCTAAATAAAGGCCACGGCCTGGATAACCTCTACCAATCTCGTGAGAAGATCTAAAAGTAGTAGATAATTCCATCCAATCCATTTTGAATTTAAATATAAAATGTTTACCTTGACCCTGAAAATCGTGAATTTTGTGCCATGGCAGATCGGGGATGAGGATGTCCCGATTCAGGCTCTGAATGTCGTCCACTATTATTTTGGTGTCTAGGTTGATGGTGGGTATTGTAATAATGGTATCGTCTTCGACCCATTTCTGGTGATGTGACAGGACTCTCTTGGCTTGGCATTGGCTTTAGCATTCGTTTTAATGTGTTACTGTCCAGACTCATGCCTGGCTCCCTGAAAATTTATTATAAAATTACAGTCACCAAATCTATAATCCTCTCCTTCATTAAGTTGTAATATGAAAAGAAGCAGCGTACATCATTTAATTTCATATTCGTAAAATAATAAGGACCGAACATTTAAACTAGGTGGTTGGCCTTCCAGGAAATCGCAAAACTACAGAAATTCAGGACCGATATTTAGTAGTTTCTTCTTGGCGAAAACGAATAGCGACAGCAAAAGACCTTCAAAGTACACTTAGGATGGCTCATCAGGAAACCATTTCAAACCAGACTGTTAGAAACAGGTTACGGGAAGGAGATTTCACACCCAGAGGGCCGGTACGAAAACCTGTTTTAATTCGACATCATAAAACTATGCGATTAATCATTGCTCGTGAACATTTGGGATGGCAACTTAGACAATGGAGGCCAGTACTTTTTACAGACGCATCAAAATTTCATCTCACTCGTTGTGATGACCGATTGCGTGTGTATAGACGTCCGGATGAACGATAATCCACTGCTGCTGTACAAGAAGTATCCAGATTTGGAGATGGTCCGATAATGGTCTGAGGTGGAATAAGTTTGGACGCAAAAACCGATCTTGTAGTGATACTGGGAAGTCTTACAGCTGCAAGATATATGGATATCGGTCTGTTAGCTCAGGTTATTCCTGCAGCATATGGTATAGGCCCTGATTTTCTTTTCATGCAGGATAATGCAAGGCCTCATACTGCTGCGATTACTATAGATTTCCTTAACGAGCATGAAATTCGTAAAAATCTTAAAATCTTATTTGATATATTGGACAGACGTGTTCGACGTCGTCCAAATCCACCTCAAACCTTTCAGCAATTAACAGAAGCCCTAATCGAAGAGTGGAACAGTATATCACAGGAAGACATTCGAAGGCTCGTGAGAAGAATGCCAAATAGTCATTCGTGCTGCTGAAGGGCACACGCGATACTAAAACACATTGGTTTTCCGATAGCGGAACATTGCCATTTGAAAAATGTTTTCTTTTCATTTTGTTATTGGCACTTTTTTTTAAATGTTGATCTTAGTTTACAAATAAAGGATTAGTTGAAAGTTCTATTAATCGGTGTTTTACAAGAAAATATGTGTCTTGAATCTAAATGGTCATCTGTATATAACTATCACTTAATAAATTACAGGGTTATACAAAAGTGTTCCTTTAATTTTTTTGAGCAGTGTATATCATTTGAATTATCTGAATAAATCAATAATTGTTATGGCATATGAAAGCTATCTGATTTCTGTTCAAAGTGCAATATATATATTCCAGCCACAATCTACGATGAGACAATTCTGCTGATGTAGTTGATGCATTTTCTATTCTTTTCAAGCGTTTTTGTTGCATCAGATCAAATTGTATACAGCGAGTCTTTGATCGCTGATCGAATTTCAGTGGGATTTCTGGAGTTCGATGATATTTACTCGTGTAATGCCATAAAAACAACTAAAGCAAAAATGACTTCTGGTTGTGACGAGATTCCCGCATTCGTTGTTAAAAATTGTGCGTATTGCCTTGCCAAACCTTTGCAAATTATCTTCAATGAATCCATCCAATCAAAAACTTTTCGTTATTCGTGGAAATTGGCTAAAATATGCCCGATTCATAAGTCAGACGATGCGAATAAAATAATAAATTACCGTCCCGTCTCCATATTGTTCAAATTCTCGAAGGTATTTGAGACAGTACTACAGCGGAAAATATTTAATCAAGTAAAACATATCATTGTTGTGAATCAACGTGGATTTTATCAAATGCTGATTGTTTATGGCTTCAGTCGAATTTACTGATGCTGGAGGGCTGATGAATTCACAAGTTGCCTCTAAAGTCTGGAAAATGCAAACGCATGATGGTAACAAGGAGATGCCCACCTATAGAATATCAATAAACAATAAATGGTTCAATTCTTCACAGATGCATGATTTCGAAGAATCATGACATACCAACATAACTCAGAGCTCTCTTCGTGCTGTGCGATGCACGAGTGGTTTTTGGAATCCAGATTGTCTCATAAAACTTTTCCATGTGTTGGTCGGATCCAAGTTGGAATATGCCGTAGTTATTTTGGGTCCAATTTATCAAGTATATATCAACAAATTTGAGCTTGTGCAGCTCAAATTTGCAAAGCCCTCAGGATTGATGGTCACCTTCCAGAACGAGGACTTCTTAACTTTATCCTGTTGAACAGATTTCAGTTTACATCACTGTAATCTCGTAGAATTGTAGCATCTCAGCTTTGGCTTTTTAAGCTGATTAATGGCCTAATTGATTGCCATTGCTAATTAGTTGGAACCGATTGGTTTTCAACTGGAATCAATGGATACCTGACCGGTTATGTTCCCACAGATCAGAGTAAGAAGCGTACCATCATTCCACATTATGCACCCCTAAAACATTGCACTGCCACATTGAAATGGGAGAACTTCTCTGTAACTAGCAGCTCTTGATTGGCGTCCCGGAACTCGCCAAATGAGTACCCGATGATCGTTAGACACATACTAACTCTAGTTTCATCCGAAAACATGACATATAGTCATTGATCGAAACCGCAGTTTCAGTGTTCAAGCGAGTAACTCCTAAAGTTCGACGGCTCGTTAGATTAGCCTCATGAAGTTGTCTTCAATGGTTTGATCAGTCAGTCGAATTTGATGCGACTCTTCCTGTAATGGTCGGCTTTCTACGGCTTAATTAAAGAATAAATAAATCCTGAATGGGGGTTGTAATGCAATGGCAACGTTCTCTTTACAATTTTGCAGATTTCCGAGTTCTCCAATACCGCTAAGCTAACAGGGTAAAGTCTAGGCCAGGATTCCTGACAATCAAAACAAGTGTAAAATATGCCATGTGTTTTAACGTACGTTTAAATAGTCAGCGCACTGCAACGTTTACTTTTGTTGAGGCTTCTTTGAAGGAAAACATTTATAGAATAGTTCTCAAATCGTCACTTTTTTCATTAAAGTAAAGCCATTAGAAAAGAAAACAGATTTGTGTCTTATTGTTATGGAATCTACTCGCTTAAACAACATACCAACTTACAATGCTCTGCTGCCGAATGTCTTTCAAATTATCTCTATGCTACACCTCGTATTTATTATTTGCGCAATAGCTTAATTAAACTGAAAACTATTTAGACCCGACACACCCCCAGATAATTAAATATAATCTTAATTTCCCAAAGTTTATTTTATTTTACCTTTGCTAAAATAATTTCGTTGTTGAAAAAATCCATATTATTTATATGTCATTTATTCAAATTCCGGCAAGAATGAAAAAAATATGAGAAATACGCGGATGCCACACTTTATTTGACATTTTCACTATAAACATATTCCAGCATAATTTCGTCAACAAATCCACACATTACGCAATATATTTACACATGGAACATGATTAGACACTTGATTTTCCAACAAATTTAATTTAATTTACTCTACTACCACAATAATATAACAAATATTAAAACATTCATATATCTAAAAAAAAAACTCCTAATGACACATGTAGACACATTTGGCACTCGAATATTGATTTTTTACCGTCCTCACCATCTACGTTCCGGGCGTCTGCATTTAAAGACTATTTTAAAAAACCGACCATGTCATACCTTTTAGCCAATTTTGTAATCGTTTACTCTGGTAATCATAAGGTTGCAAGTTCAAAACAGGGTCATGGAATTGTTTTTATTAATAACTGTAAGTAAAATTCAAGCTCAACACACCTATTCATATCCTCCGTACTTTTGGACTTGTTCCTCCTACTTTGTAAATTATTATTCAAGTTATTATGGTGATGCGCCGCTCGTAATTCCGCCTCTCGCACCATGTCAATATCAGTATAATCTACAGATTTCGTGTTTGTTAACACATGATGTAAATTGTCTCTTTGTTGAGGTCGAGTAGAGGTTGAGGAAGATTTCGTTGGAGGTGCTAGTGATCCACCAGCTTGGGTACCTTCAGATTTTGAAGATTCTGTTGTTTGGGATTGGGATTCCGTCTGACTGACCTGCAAATAATTTCAATATATTCAGCATATTATTATGTTGGCCAAAGAGAAATTGACACAAGAAATTGAGTAATCTGAAGACTTTGTTTTATCATATAAACCGTGTTTCTTTTTGGAATTTGTATTAAAAAACACCTCGCTGTTATGACAACTTTGCAGCTGTATTTTACCTAGTATGCTTACCTAAAACGGCTTATTGTTTTGTACATCATTGTAGCAATCAGGGACGGCAGCAAAATAGGTACAAGGATGTTAAGACCAACATGAAGAATTGTGGCTTAGATGTAAAGAACAACTGGCGTATCATTTACGAGGGTTATCGTGTGTTTGAAAAGCAACGTCGACGACATGAGGTTGCAAAGAGACAGCATCGAAAGGAGAGAGAACGCATCGATAGGACAGCGCACCTACAACAGCCAGTGAATTGTAGTGATTGGATGTGTCAATTTTGTGAGACGGTTTGCGGCTCGAGGACCGGTCTGTTTAGCCATCTTAGAGCTCACAACAGAAATCCCTGAGTTGGAATAATTCATACTCGTTAGCGAGTAAATGCTGATGATGATGATACCGCAGTAAGTTAAATCATCAATCGGTTTGAGAACCATTTGTGTTGTCAACTAGCTGTCTCTACTTAAGTCATTCAGTTGTGGCAGCTGCAGCGTTTCTTGTATTTAGCAAAAAGAAAAAAAACGGAAGAATAAATATTGGGTACGACCAAGTCTCCAAGAACGAAACCTATATGTAAAGCTAATAAATTATCTGAGAAGAGACGACTTGTTAGCAGGACCAATTGAAAATGGACAATTATTTCGGTTTTTTCTCTGTCTGGTTTTGAATGGTTGATCAATCTTGTTGCACGAAAACAATAACATTTTTCCAGGTATATTTTCTTTTATTTTTGTAATTTACTTTTATTTATTAACAAATCGTTCGTCCACGCAATCACATGTTTCAAACGATGTTTCCAGCTTCGCGTCTACACAAAGTATAAGTCGTCAACATACGTTGACGTTTACCGCCATAAATGGAAACACGGTTCTCAACATTGGTTTACAACTTTTCTTACCAACATAGCTGATTTTCAGAATAATTCAGAAACTGTTGCCACCAACACAAAACTTGTCAATTTCCTTTTGGTCGATACCCGGCTTTAGAATTACCTGAGATCCAACGTTATTTTCAGTTCCAACAGATGCCGTTACAGTCTTTGGTTGTGGAGCTGCATTTGAAGTCATTGTACTTGTATCAGATTGTTGTTGAATACCCCTATCACGCATTTGCCGTGATTGACTGCCTTCTCTTTGTGTACCTTTTGGAGCTAAAAGTAATTTGAGGTGTACTTAGTGTATTTTATACAAAAATAATAACAAAACCTAAACCTCCGTAATAATATCTTTAAATTGTAAATATACCTTGAGTTGTTCCTGTTTGTGTAGCACCAACATTATCATAAAGGCTAGTGGAAGAAGTTGCAGCGGTTACTTTATCGGTTGTACGTGCCTCTGAATCAGAAGTTCTAGTCGTTGCACGTGGAAGAGTTGATGAACCTGAGGAAGGGAGAGTATTTAAAACTACAAAGAGAACTTCATTCATATCCCAAAGAACAAAAGAATAAACGTATTTATCCTAAAATCAGTTTGTCCTATTCTGTTGTTGTTTCAAATTGCTGGTTCGGTACCAGTAAGCGGCGAAAAAATCGATGAGGCCGCTATTTCACACAAATTGAATCAGTTTATTAAACAGGTATACAGGAACATGATTTTTTAATACATTATATGTGAGACAAGCAGCCTGAACCTAAAACCTCTCCCGCAACGTAAACCATCCCGATCTAATGAGAGAAACACTTATATGATCGTATTTTCGCAGATCATAGATCAATCTGAGGCAAGAATGCTGAATCTTCTGAAGGGTCTCTTTATCTCTACTATCTACTATACAGGGTAAGCCAATAGACAGTGATACAATATACGATATACGCTAAAGTAAGGGCATCAGAGAACCGCAGCTTAACATCCACAGTCAGAACATCCCGATGCATGTATAGTAACTTCATCAGCTTTGAGTAAGATTTTGGTGAATATCCTCATATAACAAGCTTTGGCTGAAATCAGCAGTATATATGAAAAATAGTCGGCCCAGAATACTACCCTGAGGCACTCCCATTTCAAGTTGCTTGTGATCATAACTCCCAGGACTTTTTGCATATTTCCAGATTTTACGTGCTCTCCGTTGATTGTATATACGATTTCTGGGATATTCGGTCCTATATGAAGAATAATGCATCTATCGGAGTACAAATTCTTTCGACAAACTGTCGACCAGTCCGAGAACCGCAAGAAATCAAGAAATAAGCATAGACATCTAATAATAATAATAATAATAGCATTTATTTCCTACAGGTCATACCCATTTACAGGAAAATCTAAAGCACACAACACAAAATAACACTTTATATATAAATAAAAATAAAAGAAACAAGATTGATATAAAGTAAATAATAAACACAGTATAGGTAATAACAAATAATAAAATAATAATGATAAATAATAAAACAATAATAATGAATAATAAAATAATAATAAATAATAAAACTTACTTACAATTGCAGACTAAAAAGATGTTACCATGTTATAGAGCAATTCATCCCCTGAGAACCCTCGATCATCACCCATTAAGAAGGCTATTGGTGATTTCAGACAGAGACGAAAAGTTAATGTCCAGGTGACCACAATGCCGATTAAAGGAATCACACATGAAGTATATCGGACTTTGCGACAATACATTGGTCCTGGAAGGACCGATGGTGAACGGGGCAACATGCCTGGCTTCTAGGCGGGGCACACGAAATCTTATCCCCTGTAAAAGATCTGGACAGTCCACTGCACCGTGTAATATCTTATACAAGATCTTAATTCCGCATAAAATTCTTCGCAACTCGAGGGAGGGAGTCTCGAAGCGCAGAAGCATGGCGGCGTGGTCACTTGCTCTCGGTGGATAAACATTATCCGCTCTGAAAACCAGATACTTGAGAAAGCGTCTCTGGACTGATTCCAGAGATCTAATATGGACTCCATATATGGGGCTCCACACAACGGAACCAAATTCCAACTTTGTCCTAACGAATGCATAATATAGCACCTTCATTGTGAAAATATCATTAAACTGACGACAATTTCGAATAATGCAACCCAGTACACGATTAGCACCAGAAACAACGCTCAAAATTTGCGGCACGAAGGTAAACTCTCGATCGAAAATGACGCCCAGGTCCCTAACCTCAATCAATCTTTCTAAGGAAACACCGTTTAAGCAATAATTGAAGTTCAACGCGCTCTTAAGTCTGGAGAAACTGACTACCTTACACTTTGAGACATTGAGCATTAAACGGTTACTGATACACCAATCGCAGAGGATCTTTAAATTGGTCTGCAGGAATTCACAGTCTTCATATGAGACAACACGCAGAAAAACCTTCAAGTCATCTGCATAAGCGAGGCTGTCACAAGTGAAGGTCTCAAGAAGGTCGTTAATAAACACATTAAACAGCAAGGGTCCAAGGTTGGAACCCTGCGGCACGCCCGAAGAAGAAGAAAAAGTAGATGACTTAAAACCCTCGTACTCCACAAACTGAGATCGACCAAGAAGATATGAGCGAAAGAATCGTACCATCCGCTCAGAAAAGCCGAAATCTCTCAATTTCCTCAATAGCAGATAGTGATCCATACGATCAAACGCTTTCCGAAAATCAGTGTAAACCACATCCACCTGTTGTAGACGATCCATAGCGGAACAGACAATCTCGGAGAACACGGCAAGATTAGTTGTACACGATCGCTCGTTCAAAAAGCCATGTTGTTTATTCGAAAATCTATTTTGAATCTGTGGATACACCTTGTTATAAATGACGATCTCAAGCACCTTTGAGAAATTACAGAGGATCGAGATTGGTCTATAATTACTGATAATAGATGACGCGCCGGACTTCAGGATAGGGATAATCTTAGCTGTCTTCCAACAATTAGGAAAGCTAGATGATTTAAAAATCAACCGAAAAATATGTAGTAATGGAGACGATCATCTGACAGACTTCCGTCGAAAATCTTAATTGTTCAGTGCGAAAAAGCGCAGAAGAGATTGGTAGGGTAAGACATAGACTGGAAGAATTTTAGTAGCAAACAAGTAGCACCTTTAAGGTACGTTTTCGGAAGGACTGCTGGCCAGACTGCCGCGTGTAAATTGCTTTTAGGCCACTCGAAACGTGACTGCCATGGTATCACGTGAGTTCATTTTGCAGTAAAAATGAGTAAAACATTGTCCAGTGAAGAAGACGAAATGCTGAGTGAAAAACTGTGTAAATTTCGTCTATTTATCCATGGAAATAAGGATTTTAAGGAGTAGAACTTTAAAGTAGCCTTCTTTATGTTTTGGATATACCTATTGGAAGTTTTTACACGATGAAATGATATTAGTAACTTTACTATATGATCTTCTTCCTAGTCTTCTAAATATAATCCGTATATTATCTTTGTATATCAAAACTTAATGCTTCAGCAAAAACCATGAATCGTAGTAACTTTCAATCGACTGCCAGCTGCGACTGCCAAACGCGATGGTCAGCAGTCCTTTATAAAGCTCACTAAGTACAGGAAGAAAGAAGGGTTGTAGAGACAATGATGGAAAAAGTTGACCAACTTCTCACTAAAATATTGAGGAATCAACATTTATGCTCCATGTCCTTTAAATGGCCACAATTGGAGCTCCGAAAATCCTAATTGGAAGGAAATTGGTCGTGAGATAATTGGACATTGCTGAACTTTTTGTTACACAGTGTATGAGAAATGGCGCATATAGCTGCTCCGGCGTTCTAAAAATAGTAACTGACCTACAAATAAGACTACCCCTGTATCCAAATCAATACTAGAAGGTTATTGGCAGTATTTGACTGACATCGAAGCTAAAATACACTCACCTCTATATCTGGGATCCTGTGCTCTCAGTCTAGCATACTGCTCGGCGGTCATACAAGTGCACTGAGGTTCTCTAGCGGCCCTACTCGGTGATGCAGGTGTACTTAAAGGTTTCCGCTTCTGTTTGAACTTCTGTTTGTTCGGCGGTTCCAACTTCAAAGAGTATGAGGAAGAAGCTTTGCGGGAGAATTTGAATGAAGGTGACTGCAACAAGTCACACTGCGTTTAATAAGCATTTTTGGGAGCCACTACGACATCAAATGCACGAGATATACTAATTTTTCTTTCGTGCTTTTTTTTTATTTTAAATGATATACAAAAAGTTGTTTGTATTTTTGCAATTATTGATTATCTCCAAATCTGCAGATATCAAAATCTTGTACTGAAGTTCAAAGTTATATGTTACATAAGAAGTTGAAAATATTTAATGTACATGCAAATATAAAATAAATACTTACACAACATTCCCTAAACTGTTTCGCATCGATGGGTGATGTAAAATTTAAACCCCATGTGTCATTTGTCATGGGGTCTTTCCAATAGACAAAACATTCGGAAGCTTGGCCTATCCTTGTACCTAAAACATAATCTCTCTTGTTAATTGTCCATCCGATGTTATTTTTTTGGTATTTCGCAAGGATCCAATTTGAATCCTCTATTGTTTACTCTATTTATCAATGACATAAAAAAAGGTTTTTTTTTCACAGTTAATTAAAACTTTTTGCTGATGATCTTGAATGTTATGGGAGAAACGGGTATAGTGGACACAGTATACTATGATTGAAATTGAAATGTCAGTTGAAGTCAGAATATATATAGTGACAATAAAGTATCATTGCCCACAATGGAAATATGCGGATTGTTAGATGCAGTAGTTCTGAACTATAAGTCTAAAAAATTCACTTTTTTGACAAAAGTTATTGCTTTCATTCCAACAACCTCCAAAAAAACACTTTCATCTACAACTCCAAATTCCAGTTAAGGCGAGTAGGAAACCCAAGACGATGAGTCAATAATAGAAGTTTGTTGGTAGACAATTCAGGATGGAAGTCTGCATGGTTAGATCAAGTATGTTAGCCATCTCCTGAACTGTGTAATATATAAATAGAACTATAGTTGGGTATGGAACTGAGCAGGTTACAGTATAGTTTAGTTTTATCTACAAAAAAGATCCAGCTGATAAGGCATAAGGAAAAACCACAAATATTTTTTGTTTGAAATATGTTTTATTTTGAAAAGTTCAATTGTTTCCCTATTTCAACTGGAACTTGAAGTAATTTAGAAAATATTACGATCATACTTTCGAGTTATTTAACAATTCGTTTGGTTTACGTAACCTCATAATTTTGAGGATACTATAAAAACAAGGGCTTGTTCTTTGAAAGGGTCCGTTCGACGTAAGTCCCCGGTTTCACGTAGCCTCATGGGCTTATTGTGAAAAAGCTTACAATATTATAGACAATATTTGTTTACACTGGGTAAATGGCCCAAAATTTTTTGAGTCATATAAAGTTTTACCTGGTTGGACGAGCCGAACGTCCAATATTTTGTCTACTTGTGAATTGTACGCTGTTATATGGAAAACGCATTCCGGTGAATCTTGAATGCATGTTATATTTACTGGTACTAAGTCTTCGCTGACTTGCTGCCATTTTACTGTGCCTGCGCCACTGGCCGAAACGTGGAATACCTCTGCCCAAAGCCTGCAAAAAAAAACACCATTTAAACTTATAAAATATCGAAAAAAATATACATCATAATAAAACTTGCGACCCAAAATAACTCGTCATCTAAATTAGACACAATTTTCACCAAAAGGGCTCCAAAACCACGATTGGTTGAATCTTGTGTTCTATAGCTTTACCCCTAGCCACTCCAATTTTATAATTGTAAATTTTACCCCCTGTCTTGTGTTGTCATTCATCAAGGCATACATTAAAGTAGTAGATAAAAAATCGGAAAATTATTAAATTCTCAAATAAGACAGCCTATTTTCAAAGTCGTCAAAGTTCAAAGTTCATGTGTTGTCCGCCGAATAGAATGTCCACTGAAATTGTTGATTATTTTTGACCAAGTGTCATATTTATTTTCTATCTAAAGCCATCATGGTCAAGTAAAATCAATTAATTTCAAAGGCATATCTCTATTGTAATAGATAAATGTAAAATTGTCAATATTTTGAAAAGTAGAAATTGTTGGAATAGACATCCATAGACCTGCCCTTATTTTTGGTGCAAAAAAATATAAAAATTGGGGGTTACCATTTAAAAAATTTTCAATTTTATTTTATGCCCTTTTTTTTCAAATATCCTGTATTAATATTTATTAAAATAATATATATACAATTAGTAGAGTATCCCAACAAATTAAGTTAGTAAAGCTCCATTATAATAAATAACTGTAATTATTCTTTAATCTGCAAACGTCATTTTTGACAACAAATTTCAAATATTTCGAAAACGGCTCGCGATCGGTACAAAATAGTATGCATGAACCCAAAATAAAAATATAATTTATATAGGGTCGTATTTACAATAAGAAAGTTGACAACCACTTCCGGTATAACCGGAAGTACTAGATTCTTCACAACACCTTAGCAGAATTGGATCCGTCGACCTAAGTACTACACTAGATTTTCAGATTGTTTCCCAGTGTTGCGTTTTCCTAATCGAATGGAACTCTTCCCGTAAAAAAAATCTGTTGTGCCGGATTTACCTTAACAAATGGCCGTCGCGTCTCCTCGACGTCTGCCATGGTGAATCTTCGTAACGGTACGCTTTTCTGATCAGTGGCGCACAAGAGCAACTTAATTTGTTACCTAAAAACAAAATATGATATTAAATTATTATTATCATCTCTGTGAAATATTCTTAAACAATTACATAACCAAAAAAATATATATCAGATTTTGCAATAAACTATCTAATTAGTACGATATTCATAATTTGTAAAAACTCTTACCCATCGATGTGCTCGCAGGGCACTGGCACTGCCCCCGTTGTCACCACATACTGTCAGCGCCGGTGGCCGTAAATTCTGGCCCTCTAGCGCTCCACTGTCCACGTACGCCCCTGTTTAACGATTGGGAACGTTGGTGGTGTGAGGTTGTTTTGTGTTTGTGCTGCAAATTACCAGAAAATGCTTAGTTTACGAAAAAGACAACTTTCATTTTGAAGAAATTACTTCCTTGCAATATAGTCTGCATTTTTTTGTTATTTGTTTAACTACTACTATGAAAATGCTTTAAGGATTAATTAAAATATTAAATTAAACATTATAATATGAGAAATTATCTTTAAATTTTGCTTTAGAAATTATTGGATTAGGTATTCTTCGACTAACACTTACTGCTTGTGCCCATAGCAATTTTCAATCCAATTTTTTTAATTTTGGTTGAAAAACAAAATAGTTTCATAGTTTTGATTAAGACATACATTATTCCGTAGATGTTTATAATATTGCGAATGTTTTTTTCTAAATTCAAATGAGTTCTTCAATTGATAAATATGCAGATATCGTGTTTTGTTATGGTTTGTACAATGCAAATGTAAGAACAGCGGCCCAAGAATACCAAATTCGGTATCATAATAGACGTGATCCATATTACAAAACATTCACGTCTACACTTCACAGGCTTTACCTAGAGTTACCGAACGACCGCATCATCTAAATATTCAAACTGAAGAAAACATAGTGGATTTAGTTTTAGAGGATCTGAAAATTAGCATTAGAAGAATATCAACTCAATTGGCATTATCTCAAACAACTGTTTGGAGAGTATGAAATCGAGAAATGCTGTATTCCTATCATCTTGAAGATGTCCAGGCCCTACATCCTGAAGACCATGAAAGGTGCCTACTATTTTGTAATTGGTTCTTGGTAAGCAGCAAGAAGATGAAAGATTTTTAGAGAAAGTGCTCTGGTCAGATGAAGCAACTGTTACTAGAGATGGCATAAATAGAAACCATAATGAACATGTATGATCTTTAAACAACCCTCGTGCTATTAGGCCGCGAAATTTACAAGAACGTTTTAGTATCAATTTTTAGGGTGCCATGTTTAACAATCAATTATTGCCGTTGTTCGTAATTAATGGGCATTTAAACTCAAATCAATACAGTTATTTTCTACAAAACAGCCTAGTCGAATTTATTGAGGATGTACCTCTGAATATTGTTCAAAACATGTGGTATCAAAATGACGATGTTCCTGTGCATCGTGGTAAACAAATAACAGAAGTTTTAAATCAACTGTTTCAAATCAATAGGATTGGTTTGGGAGGTCCCATTGAGTGGTCTCCAAGATCACCGGATCTGAATCCGCTCAACTTCTGTTTATGGGGGCACATGAAACAATTGGTTTTACAGTGTACCAATTATAAATGAAAACCAACTATTGGAGAGAGGTCATGAAGCTGCTAGGGAAATAAGAAACGATCATGATATCCTTATTAGAGCTACAAATTAATTAGTTGAAAGATGTAGAATGTGCATTACTGTCAATGGAGGACAATTTGAACAGTTGTTATGGATTTTCTTATGTTAATTTCGAGTTTAGCTTTTTATTGTTTTATTGAAAATATTGTTGCAGGTTTTAGGTCTATTTTATTTTCAAGTATCCAATATTCTGTTCTTGTAAATACAATAAAGCCTAAGACTACATTATTCATTTTCTTGGATAAACATCATATATATCTAAGCTAGCACGGTAGCGGTCAATGTATTCCATTATAGTAGGTAAGTACAAAAGATATATTAACAAAATCCAGAGAGAGTACGTTATGACGTCATCCTCCGGGACATACTCTGTAGATCGATGTGTCCTCATTGAATGCCCCTCCCTAAATACGCCGCGTGTGTTTATATATGTTACCTATATATACATCTACACCACCAGATCCCGAATCCAGACGGTTGGACATTCTGATTATGTCTTTGCCAGTGTTTAGCAATCAGAATTGGTATTTACATAGAAAAACAGAACACGAAATCAAGCAAATATGTAAAGTATGTGCTCGTAATCCTCTCTTATTTTGTATATACTAGAGTAGCTTGGTCGAGAGAATTTGCATCTGGTAAATTTTCTGGCTCTTTAAACCTCTTCAGCTGCAATTAGATTTATATTTTCTTGCCCAATTCAAATCCTAGGTGATATTACATTTTTTATAAAATCTAAAATTGGTATATTTTATATTCCTATGTGTTCACGTTGGTTCCAATATTATTTTTTATTTATTTCCAAAACAGTTCTTGCTTAATTTAAATTCCGACATCTTCAGCATTACTTTTTCTTAGTTGTTGGTGAATTCAATTAAATGCTAAAATCCCTGAAAAGCGAAAATACTCCAGGAGTGTATGATAATTTATTAATTTGAATATTCCCCTTATGGGACAACTTCTCAACATAGAATATAATTTGCATTTAGAAACCAAAACACGAAAACAAATATTTAGAGCAAAAACAATTAATTTTCTGAGTATATGTAGGTATATGGAATCAATATTTCTAGAATCAGCTGTACTTTCTCAATTTACTTAAGCAAAACTAGACTAGTTAATTAGTGAGTCTGGACAGATCCTAATTCCCACCGCATAAGTGTCTACTGTGACTCGTATTTCACCTAACTGCTCGTTTATTCTGATCTTGATTCTTGTTCAGTTTTCTTCTGGACTCGCTATGGTGGAAGAGTTATTTCCACAAATGGAATGCTCTAGATTTAACAAACCACATTATTATTAGTAAAAATAACGTTTTAAAAATACGTTTTTTACACTATTAAAAATGCCCAATGTAGATAGGTTTTTCTCACTGTTAATAAATCGGCATAAAGATAATGACTGTTATATTTTCGTTAGGAAAACACGACAATAAGACGTTTTTTATTTCTATTACTTAAGATTAATTTATTATGCGTTGGTTTTAACGTATAAAAAACGTTAATTTTATTAGACCTATTAATAAACTATTAAAACGTTAAAAAAACGTGTGAAAAGCTGAATATGGTTAGACAGTATGTTAGAAAGTATGTTCAAAAAACGTATTGTAATATAATAAATTTAACATTCAAATTATCGTAATATTAACCTAAAAGTTTTCTTAAGTTAGATTTTGGCCAGAAATGTTCGTATTAAAAACGTTGAATTAAAACGGTGTTATTTTGTACCAAAATAATACGGTTATTTTTTAAACATATACGTTTAATCAACCAGTGACACGTTGATTTTACGTATGTGTGTTTACAGGGTAGATGCCGTTACTAGAATTTTTTCCATATGATTTCAAAAAAATTCACAAATTGGATATGAACGATCGCAACTTGAAGGTGTACGAGCTAGCTGACATTGTAAAAATATCAGATGGTAGTGTTTTTACCATTTTACACGAACATTTGGGTATGCGAAAACTCTGAGCAAAGTGGGTGCCGCGTTAGCTCACAGTCGACCAAAACCAACAACGAATTGATGCTTCAGAGAAGTGTCTGGCGCTGTTAAACCGCAATAAAATGGAATTCTATCGTCGATATGTGACAATGTATGAAACATGGCATCACTATTACACACCAGAATCCAAAAGATAGTTAGCTGAATAGACAGCAATCGACGAACCGAAACCAAAGCGAGCAAAGACGCAACAGTCGGCCGGTAAGGTTATGGCGTCTGTATTTTGTGATGCGAACGGAATAATATTTCGGATTCTCCAGATTTAACCCTCAGCGCATTTTTCCTGTTTTCAGATCTCAAAAGAATGCTTGCTGGAAAGAAATTTAAATCCAATGATGAAGTAATCGCTGAATCTGAGGCCTATTTTGACGAGAAAGAGAAATCGTACTATACAAGTGGTATCGAAAAGTTGGCAAATCGTTATACTCGTTGTAGTGCCCTCGAAGGCAACTATGTTCAATAATTAAATCGAGTCTTGTCAAAATTTTGTTTTTCTCTTACTTATTCTACGGACTTATTGAATGTTATTTACGGACTTCCGGTTCAGTGTACGCCTCTGTTGGTAGTAGCCAGTTTTAGATGTGTGTTCTCCCTAAATATAGGGGTGTTGTAACGTTGCAATGACAGCATTTCATCGTGTAAAACCCAGAGACCTATATTATTATTATTGGGGGAGAAAATATGGGGAATGAAAATATACAACATTCATATACGTTTTGTATCATGCACATACGAGTGGGTATCTACACTGTGAAAAGCAAAAGTGATTACAGCTTGATGTGTAGACGGAAATGAGAAAAATTAGTTTATAATTGTATAAGATTAAAATAAAATTTAAGATTTTAATCAACGGTATGACTCATATTTGAGGGAAATGATATCGTTGCAACATTCTCTTGAAATACGTATTTGTTGGGATCAGATTGTAGCATCATTTGTTGTCATGCAAAAATATAATATTTAGAAAAAAGTCACTCATTAAGGCAATTATTTCATGGGATCTATGACAAATTGATCCTCCAAATAAGTCGGAAAACTTCCACCTTCTTCAGGTAATAGAAGATTTTGTCTGATATAGACTTGTCAATTTATTACAATTTCCGTAGATTCTATAAATATTTTTTTTTTTGGCTCTGCACGTCAGTCCTCATCCTTGATTTTTTTGGAAGCAGGTCTCTATTCGCACTTTATTGATTTAGTTAGATTTTTGATATAAGACTTTACTTGACACACTGTATAAGCAGGATGCTACGCTATAGTAAACTATGCCAACATCTGAAATTTGTCGCAGTTATTTATTGTCAAAGAGTTCATCTAAGTAAGTAGAATACTAAAATAACCTCCACAAAAGAGATGTAAAGCCTATTCGTGAAACACAACAAATTAATTTTATAAATAAATAGAAATAGATTGTAAAACCTAATGTCAGTGACCTCATGATGGATACTTTGTCACATGGTATTACCTACATATTCATTGTGCAATATAGTTTCCAGAACCGGACCACAGTGTATGGTCTCACTTGGCAAAAATTATGCGTTTGAATTCTAGTTTCCACCACGAACATAATTTTCCAAACTGGCCACATATACAGTGTGTCCTAGATCTAGATTACCCATTTTCTAACTTGGAAACCGCGACAACGTTGGTGATATGGTAAATTCTACATAATTTTGTTGCAAATTTATTTTTGTCACAAGATTTGAGTTATCTTTGGTGGTCTTTGAGATATTTAAGAGAAACAACTCCTGAAACAGATGTATAAATTGAAATCATCGAAAATCAAGTGAAATCACAATGATATCAGATCTGATAAGAGAAAAAAGGCGCTGGGTGCTAAATCTGGAGAATACGGTGGAAAAAATTATAGTAACGCCATTTATGTGTCATCCTATGGCCTTTTTGAATGACATTATATATCGATGTTATTTAACTTTTAAAAGTAAAAGGGAGATCTACAACGCATACTTTTTAAGTCGCATAAGATACGTAATCCCAGTGTGGGGCACCTGTGGTGTTGCAGAATTTAATAAGATTCAGGTTTTACAAAACAAACTTTTAAAAATCATGTTTGGATATAGTAGGTTTACGCACACGGTTGATCTGCACAAGGAGTTAGGTGCCTTTAATTTGAAACAAATAAAAAATTTAGAACAGTGTAAGTATCTGTATGATGTGATTAGTACTTTACTTTAAACCGTTTGTAAAGTTTTATTTAAACCTTGGTTTTAACTTTATAAAATGTTTTAAAATTAAACTGTTTTTACAAAAAAGGTAGCTAAAACCACACTTAACATTATACTAATAAGTATAACATAAAAATCCTTACTGGGAGTTTTTTTTCAACAAAACTTACAAAATGGTTGAATGTGCCCCCCTTTCCCCTACGCCCTTGATTGCTCTCATCTAGAAAATACGAAACTTTAGAAAAATGCTATAAAAGCAGAAAAAAAAAGCATTTATTCAGCAAATCTTAAAAAATAATCCTAATCCTAAATAACAGACTAAAATTCCTGCATAGGCACCGATTCTTTATTTCGTCGATGTGAGACCTGAGGGTGAGGACATTTCAAACAATTTTTTTGATATTTTCATTTAATATAAGTTCTATTGTCAATTGTCAAGTTTTAGTCCTAATAGGGGTAACCGACTGTTGAGATTCACCCGGTATGCTTGCAACTTCTAAACAAAAATTTCGAGAATTATTCATCTGTCAAAGTTTGTCATAGAGCTTGTAGGACACCCTGTATATATACTTCGTTAGCAAATAACAAAGTACGTTATGGATTGTTCTATATTAATTACGTTGATGAATTTATTAATGATGGTGTAGCATAGTAGATAATAACAGAGTATACTATAATGAAAACTACCATAATAGAGCATGCAATTTCTAAAAATATGTTCACGTTCGTTTAAATTTGACTAAAGTATTGTTAATTTAATTAACCGGATATAAAGTAGATTATTAAATATGATAATGGTAATGTAGATAAATATAGATTAATATAACAAAACATTTTCAAATAATACATCATCGTCAAATGCAATAATTACAAAATAAATCTGAATACCTATTCACTTTTGTCATAACTCTAAAGTAAATTTGATAATAATACTTCACTAAATGAGGTCTGTCACTAAATACAGAGAATGCTAACAAAACGCGCATCCGGATTAAGTGGCAAAACGTATCTTTAAATTTTTATTACTCATCGTCAAAGGTTCTATTCATCGATTATATAAAATAGTTCTTTGATTTCAAAGATCCCGATTAATTTTTTGTGATCAATCATATTGCATCTGTTGAAGAGATGGATCGCCGGTATCACTCCTTGATATAGAGTTAAATTAAGCTAATAATTAAAGTAAAACAAAACTAGTGTTACCAATAATAATTTCGATTCTGAAAAAATAAAATAAAATAAAAAACTGCTTTGTTATAGATAAAAATCGAAGCTTGTTTTTGACAGCATTAACTTCTAACGAAATAAAAATTGTCTCAAATATAATCAGTGATTTTTATAATATTTTTAAAATTATTTTAGCTCAGGAAAAATTCCAAATATTCACAAATACTTTTCATGTCGAGTAAGAAACACTTTAAAAATTATTATATGAGAGAATTATACAGCTTGTCCAATGATCCAGCTGATTTTACATTGCAGAGCTGTATTAACTAAAACTAGAGTAATCCGGTTAAAACTGCATCCGTATTTGGACGCTGTTGGCACGAATTCATTGGATTCTGGAATGGTAAGTTTTAGCAACACATGAATACAATAGAAAAAGCAGCATGGATATATTTCCAACTAGTTGTGATTAATTTATTGCAAACGAATAAAAAGAACCGAAACCCCCAACCAATCGTTGCTGATATGCCAGTCTACATCAAGGTGCTGTGCTGTAACTTGTGAATCCAATCACATATTGACTAGGTACTTTCATTCAAATTTTAGTAATGTCAGTAAAGATCATTAATATATGATATAATATATAATATAGCAATAAAATTGAAAGATGTGAATATTTGTATGTAAAAAAAAAAGATATTTTATACAATGTGGTTTTAATAACGAACTGTAAAAAAAAAGCTAATAGGTAAATCAGTTTTAAACGATCGATTAAATGCTTCGTAAACTGCTAGAATGCTTTGGAACTTGGAAAAATGTAAAACTTCTTCCAACGCATTCAAAAATGCTTGTAAAATCTGTAAATTACTAAGTAATTAATTAGAGACTGTTTAAATTGATCAGAAACTGAAATATTGCTAATCAAAATGCTTTGGAAACATGTCACTGTTCTAAAATTAAAATATTAAACAGAAAGACTGCTTTGGGAATCTGTAAGTTGCTTCCCAAAATTGAAACGAGAGTAAAGGAGGCGCCTCACAATATCCTAGAAAACAGATTTTGTTTTGAAAATGTTACAATGCTTTGGAAAAATGTAGAAAGCTTGTAACTTTAAAAAGATTGTGAAAATGTATTACAAACCTTGAAAAACTGAACTAATGTTTTGGAAAACTGTAAATTGCTTAGGACCATCTTCGAAAACTACTTTTCTAAAATTGCAAAACTGCTTTGGAAATCTGGAAGTTATTTCCTAAAATTGAAACGATAGGAAAGGAGGAGCCTCACAATATCTTAGAAAACAGATTTTGTTTTGAAAATGTTACAGTGCTTTGGAAAACTTGTACCTTTCAAAAGGATTTTCAAAAATGATTATGAAAATTTATTACAAACCTTGAAAAACTGAATGAATGTTTTGGAAAACTGCAAATTTCTTAGGAAAATCTTTCAAAACTACTTTGCTAAAATTGCAAGACTGCTTTGGAAATCTGTAAGTTGTTTCCTAAAATTGAAACGATAGTAAAGGAGTAGCCCACAATATTTTAGAAAACAAATTTTGTTTTGAAAATGTTACAATGCTTTGGAAAAATGTAGAAAACTTGTAACTTTAAAAAGAATTTAAAAAAAAATTGTGAAAATTTATTACAAACCTTGAAAAACTGAATTAATGTTTTGGAAAACTGCAAATTGCTTAGAAAAATCTTTCAAAACTCCTTTGCTAAAATTGCAAGAATGCTTTGGAAATACTTCCGAAATATACAAGGATTCATTAAGATTCTTCTAAAGTAGTCCATAATATCGAGGAGCAAATCAGATGATTCAAATAAAATTTGTGGAGTTGACGAATTTTATTTGAATCGATTAATTAAGACTAATTTGGTGGGATATATCGATGCTAAAGCACACTGTGTAGGCACATATATTTGCTAGAAAAATAGAGAAATGTATATACATATTCATTCATTCATTTTAAAATGACCTGAAGAAAGCGATAAACCATCGCCAAAACGTTGTAATAAAGTTAGACAAGCGAAATGTAACTTTTCGCTAAAAATTAAAAAAAAAAGAAAATTTGTTGATTAGCGAAAGAATAATGACCGTTTGCTCCAACAGTTTTAGGCAGCACCTAATATTATGGAGAGTATAATGACCGTTTGCATCAACAGTTTCAGACAGCACTTGACATTAGGGAAAGAATAATGTCCGTTTGCTCTAACAGTTTTAGGAAGCCCCTATAACATTAGGGAAAGAAGAACCTTTAGGTGCTGCCTAAAATAATTGTTTGTGCAAATGATCATAATTCGTCTCAAAAATCTTAAAAATCAAAAACTGCTAAACAATGTTTCGATTTTATCATTTGAACTATGGAAGTGTCTGCTATAATTTTGAATTACAGTACGAGAGAGTAATTAATATGACGATCTATAAAACAACTAAGCACAACATTAAAAACTTTGTATTTATATTGCTACTTTAACAAAATTATACGATAGGTCGGTATATTAGAGACAATTCCCAACCATTATATTATAAAACACGTTTTTTAACCCTGCGCATCTTACCACCGCGTTTTCACCAATATAATAACATCACAGTTGAAAAAAATGATATACATCAGAAAAATAAATAACGCCATACATAAAACCATTTCAAAATCGGCTGGAAATCATTGTAAATCAGATATTTTCAAAAATTTACCTCCAAATTATTCCAATTTTGTGCATTGATTTTGGCAGCTTCCACACTACCCTTGGCTCCCATATTTTTTCACACTCCTATGTACTAGAACACCTTTAGCTGTTTGTTTTTATTTATTTTGTTGAAATAAGACCAAGTTTAAACACAAAACAAAGTCAAAACACAATAATCATTTAGTAAATACCACTAACTAGTAAATAAAACAAAATAAATAACACGTTAATACAATAATTGTTACTTTTGCTAATATTGTAAATTTGGCACAACGTTTTCCCGTTGGAGCTTACAAATGATATAAATGATAAGTTTATTGTTTGTTTTTGGCACTGGAAACTTACAATAATAATAATTTTATAATAAAAATGGTATTAATAAATCGACCCGGTATTGTAGTGTTTGTACACCGAAATATACGTACGTATTTCAGGTCACAGTAGGTTTTGGGAAATACGCACTAGAGGGCATATTGGTGTGTGAAGGTTTTTAGAGCGCTTGCGTTTATTTTTCTGCTCAAATAGGGTGGTGGTTTTCGCCTACTCTCGGGAAAATGTGCGGTAGAGCGGCTCTAAAAATTTCATTGGCGTGGTTTTTGGGTAATCAAAATGTGATTCTATTATGCAGTAACTTTGGTCTATAGAGGCTGTCTCATAAGTCATGGTCCAAAGTAAACCGGTGAAAGAGGAGGTCATTTGTAATAAAAAAGCTCATATAAGACGGGTGTGATTCCTCACTGTTTTTGAGGAATTTTTATTTTTGTGATTGACAACTTTATATTTATTTGTCAAAAAAAAAAATTGCAAAACACCCAAAGACATTTTAATGATTTTTGTTAGAAGAAAAAGTTATATTTTGTAGAGAAATGCTTAGAAGATGATCCAAATTGTTTAAATTGGATTTTGTGGACAGATAAATCAAACTTCTGGCGCACAGAATTTACACTATTGGACACCAAGTTCATGGTAAAACCATTAAGAAACGATGACTTTCAACACCAATTTGGTATTAATTTATGGGCTCCTATAATAAATCATTAATGGCCCATTTTAGCCTACCTGGAAGATTAGACGGGCAACAGTTTTTACGATTTTTGCAAAATGATCTGCCAGGACTTAACTTTAAACCACTAAACTTGAAAATGCTCAATATAAGCACCCCTTAATAAAAAAAATTACTTGCCTTACTTTCTGAACATAGGACTCGTTTTTAGATTTATGGGAATTTGGTTTTACCAAAGACGATTAGTTAAATATTATTATTATGTGGCAGACAAGGTTTTCAACGCATTGCTTCTTGATGCGAAAGCTAAAACTAAATTTATCTTTCTGGCGTCTTTTGAGTTTTCTTATGTAATAATTTTCGTTTGACTATTTGAGTTTTTTGTATTTTGATTGTTAACTAGAGTAGGAATTTCATTCTCTGATGGCTGCTTGTACTTAGTGACATGATATGAATGATGATAATTGTAAACAAAGTTATAAACGATATATCAAATTTCGACCAAATTTGTCGTTTGTGCAGTTCGATTGACTCTCTTTTTAGCTCTTCTAGTAAATATTTGATGTAGTAGGCGTTCCAATAAGAGTTTCAGGATATTTTTTTTAATAAAACCATCCTGAGCATATTTGTAGTGTAATCTCACAAATAATGCGTCGAATCTCTTTTTATTTTCAATTCAGGAATTTTGTGGGGATTCTTGGCATATGCCTTACGTTTAATGTAACCCCATGCAAAGAAGTCTAGCGGCCGGCGTTTAGATCATAAGACCTAGGCGGGAAATTAACATCCCCATTTCTTGAAAGATGAAAGAACGCCGTCTAACTGACATATGTGGATTTGCAGCCACACTTTGACGTACATTCTCACTACTATCAACCGAGCGAGCGGTACTCTCAGAATTGCACAGACCTAGTACTTTAAAATTTGCGCACATAATTGCGAAAAAATTGATTTTCGAAATAAGTTTTGACAATGTAAACACGTTGGTCTACTGTGCAATTCAAATGAGGCAAAAAAATCATTGAAATATTTCTGATAACAAAATATAATACAAACACCATTGGGAACCTCTTAATGCAACATCACACACAAGGTAAAGCCGCAAAACCTATCAAGTCGTTGGATGTAGCTAGTACACTTTGTGCAAGAACACTTTGTCTTCAAACACAACTTCGGCTTCCAAAGTTGTCTCTAAACTACTCTTGGATCTGGCATCAAACCAAGCCATTGAGCCAAAAAGAACACCTTATTCAAAGAACTATACTATAAAGCTGCTTTGCATAAGACTGATGAGAAAAAGAGCAGATTTGAAACCTCCTCCGGATTCCAGACAAAATATTAACAAACATTTTTTGTTCAAAAATAAAAATATACCTACATTTTTTTTTCGTCAAAATATTTATAATCTTTCGACATTTCGTCACGCGTTTGTGATTTCTTTAGGCAACTAAAATAAACATTTTCATTGACAAATATTGGAAATAACAGTAACAAATCTTTAACAGGAGAAACACCAAGGCTCATTATTTGGGTAATTCGTCACTAATGACCATTAGTCGGTTTGCGCCACAACAAGCGAATGTTATTTAAAATGACATTCACATTTTTACACTTTAAAATAGCTAGTTATTGTTTAAAATCCCTACTTTATCAAAAAGCTGTTATTGTCATTTCCGATTTGTGTGTCCAATGGTATGAAATCATTTCGTAAAAAATTTTAATTGGAGAACAAAATATTCAAATTAAAATGTTTTTGTTCATTTACCTAATGAAACCACAAACCAGTGGCCAAACGTCGCAAATTTATGACTATTGACGAAAAAATTTAGTTTTGTGTTTCGGCTTTTATTTTGATTTGGTAAAATTGCGAAATTCCACAAGTTTTGAGAAGCTGCTATCAAAGGATTTATAAAATATCAAAATTTAAAGTATCTCATCGAAAATTGTTGATTGATGGGAAAGGACATATATGTCTACACAAACCCTGCTAAAGCACAAATATATTTTCCATAATGGGTCCAAACCTTCTTCTGCAAGGATTGAACCGAGGGCCTTTATTGTTACATATAACCTATCTAAAATAATCAACTCTCGGCATATGTTATTTGCTTTTATTGCTTATATTATAAATATGGCTTTAACTGAATTTTATTGAAGTTATTGGCAAATTGAGTTTAGCCTCTGGTTACTTTGAAAAAAGGCAATAATGGCTTCAGCCAAACTACCATTTTTGAGGGTAGTCAAAGATTATTCTTAATTAGTTAACTGGAAGAAACTGCAAGTGGCATTTGAACAGGTTAAAAGGACAGCAGCAGTTGAGAAAAAAATATCTCATATATCCAGAACAAAAATACAATTATTGTTGTCCTGGCAAAAGATTCAGGTATTTTCTGTTGCTTACAATAAAAATTGGAACAGTAGCCTGATACCAAATTCAATTATAATAGATCTGCATCAGGAATGGCGTGGAGGTGTCAGAATGGGTCAGGAACTTTGGGAACCTATCACATTATGCTTTTACAACTCTAATTTGCTGGAAAAATGTCTAGAAATTTATTTAGCGTATAACTTTTATTATGATCAGAATTTTAAAAATATTTGTAGGTCTTTATTGCTAATAATGCTCTAAGGTAAAGTCCAAGTTAAGAATTATTTTAATTTATTGAATTTGCAAACCCTCAACAAACTTTAAACGCTCAATGCGTATCAGATACACTACGTCACTGTACAAAAGCAGGGAAAATAATTGACTGCACGTAAGAGGGTAAACAGAGGACTGGATAATTAAATTTTTAACGGTAGAAATTTGATGTTTTGCTTTGAACAATACAAATTACTCAGATTCCCAAGTTTTGTTCATCAGTAGCAAAGTACAATTACAAATATAACTCGGTCATGATTGAAATTTCATTAAATCAATAAACTAATTTTGAGGAAAAATGTTTGAAATTAGCTTTGTGTGTTTTAACGAACAGAATTTACCGGAAAATATTACGATTATATTATTTTTGATAAAAAATCTGATTGCAAACAAACAATGTAAAATTATCGGTATTACCAATAAGAGATTGAATTTTTGTCATTCAATTATTCTGTATTTTAGATTATTTTGCTAAAATGCTATAAGGGAATCAAATGGCCTCTCTGGCTTTGTTGACATAAATTTTCAAGACTTTGGCAAACAGTTTACATTTGAACTTCGGGAAATGATCTGGCAGGTAATGGTTTCTTGTAGTAATTAATATGATCCTCTCGTGAGCTACGGGACCTTTTTAGGGCAGCCTATATAAAAAAGTTTCGTGATTCATTTGAACATTTTATATCTTATTTTTTTGTTTGTTCAGATATCAGATACGCTTCTAATGAAAAATTGTCTTGAATCAAAATTTGGATCGATCTACTCTCTCTTAAATCTTTACTTATGGATGGTAGGGTATGATTATGTGTGTAAATTATTTGTACTTTCTTAAAGAACTTTATCTGGATGGCTACAGCAGCAATGCAAAGTTTAAATAAGCCTATTATTAAAAAATCCTTTTAAACTAAAGACATTCCTCTTCGGAAATCTTCCTACTCTGTTGGTATACTTTACTACTTATTTTACTTTAGGCCATTCAATAATTCCGTAGGATAAGTAAGAAAAAACCAAAATTTTGACAAAACTCGATTTTATTAATCAACATAGTTGCCTTCGAGGGCAATGCAACGAGTATAGCGATTTTCGAACTTTTCGATACCACTTTTATAGTACGATTTCTCTTTCTCGTCAAAATAGGCTGAGTTCAATCGATCCAAAAGTGCACAGTAACAGTCGCTGTTGATAGTGGTTCCTTTTTGAGAACTGTGAGCTCACGCGACACCCACTTTGCAGTGTTTTCGCATACCCAAATGTTGGTGTAAAATGGTAAAAACATTTATAATGTCAGCTTGAATTTGCGATAGTTCCTAACCAATTTGTCAATTTTTTTTGGCGTTTTTTAGAATAACAGCCTCATTTGGGCGTCCACTGCGCTCTGCATCATTATGCTGGTACGACCACGTTTAAATTCAGCAATCCACTTCTCTACCATTTGTCTCGATGGAGTTCTTATAATGTTTATCAAGCCATTGTTTAGATTCCACTGTATTTTTTGTTTCATCAAAAAGCAAACTCGAAATGCACTTTTTTCCATTTTTTTTTTCAATAAGAAACGCTGCTTCACACAAAATGCTATAACTCACGGATCAATAGTCAGTTTGCTGTCAAATTTATACACGTATCGTTTGAAGGTTAGTACTAAATAAAAATCATATAGAAAAATTTCTAGTAACGCCATCTCTATCTGATCCTACGGACTTATTAAATGACCAATATATTATTCTTAATTGTTTAGCTAATTGTTATTAAGTGATTCAAATTTTATTACAAATTGAAATTTGTTATATTTATATACTTAAAAATACCTTCGCCCTGTATTTCAAACTTTCCGGTCTTGCAAAGTGCAAAGTTACAGCAGGCAAGCACAGCAGCGGGTGTGGCAGCCCTCCAAAACTTGCCTGCATCTAAAAGATTTGCTTTTACATTGTTGTCAAAGTGAATATCTACAGATATTGTTAAACTAATTCCAAAATATCAACTAAATGGCTATAATTTGTGTTTCACGAATAATATAATAATACCGGGGCGATTCAATTAATAGTAACAAAATATTTGTTTTAATAATGGTTGTTTTTGCATTAAGAGATATAAATTTCAAAAACAAATAAAACTTAATAAAATTTAAGCTTCTACGTACTTACCGTTGTTTAATCTTAATGTATTATTTACAAAATTTTAGGCCTCAAGAGTTCAAGTCTTTATCTTTAATATCTCACTTATTTTTTTATTGATATTATTAACAAAATGTAAATATAAAAAATCCAAAAATATTCACTTGAAACATGAATAGTATATTTTATAGAAATAACTAATAAGTACGTAAAATTTTTGATTTATTTATAACATTTGCTGTTTTAGTTTTTTAATTTAATATGTTTTTAGTTGTTCATGTGTTTATTTATTTTTTTGTTTAATTGTTGTTGTTTTTAATGTACTTATTTAGCTTAATGACATAAATAGTGCTAAATGTAAGCAGTTTTTCGTCACAAGGAAAAATTTTTTGAAATGAATGATGCCACAATGAAATAATATACAATAAATTATAAGATTGCAGCTTAAAAATAATTTAACAGATAAACTAAAACGTTATATTTAATATTTGTGTTTAAATGAAATATATGACAACAATTTAGCAAAAGAAACAATTTTATTATTATACAAAAATAATAAAAATAATACATTTATATACTAGCTATAAATAAAATAATTACAAAGCATTTTAACAATTTTTAATAATAATCTACTAATTTATAGAAACATAATAATTACTTCTTAGAGCAAAACAAACAAGTAAAATATAAAAAGCACAGTAATATGAGTTGTAGGTATGTCAGAATGACGATATTTTTAATCCGAAAATAACGTAAAATATCTTTTCGATTTAAAGTATTTTTAAATACGGGAAATGCTTAAAAAGTCATATGTTTCAAATGTGTTGTAGGAAAATAATAGTTCAGAAAATGCATTTGATTTATTATCAAAGTCAGATATGTTTGAAGAAGTTATCTAAGTACAATTTGAGGTTTAATGATTCTTAATATGGAAGATATAAGACAAAAACAATAAGGCTAAGCATCAGATCGAAACCGGAAAGACCATTTAAAATTCGTCGCTAAAAAGTGGCAAACATCAAGTAAGAAAACTATTCATTTTGATACAGCTATAACTTCCGTTCGTGGCAATATAAATGCAGTAGAGAGCCACAGCAAGATAGACAAGTTCCAAAAAAAATTAAAAACGTTGGCAAATATTGTTCATACGATAGTGCAGGGTTCATATTAAGGACTCGTTTCAACTTGTCCCTATAAAATATGTGCCTTGAAAGCCGTAGTAAAATGTTCTCTATCACTAATTTAAAATTTATATTGGAATCAAAATACACTAACAAAATTATTTTTCGAATGAAACAGGACATAATATAACTGTCAAAAATTTTATTGGCCATAGATGACAGTTATAAAAATGAATCAGGATTAACAACTTTTTTTTAATGATACATAAAAATAAAAAAATTCTCGATTATTTCATGTTAGTTATTCTCAATTGGGAGAAAAACAAATTGGCCAAAGAAAGCCTTTTTATTAGTATTTAGTTTTCTTTTCTTGAGCCTTATTTCTTCAATATTTAGATTTGAAAACTTCTTAGGATGAGGCTCACAAATTACAACAACAGGTTAAATAACGACCTTGTTATTTATTGTCATACATTGTTCATACAAAAGAGAACACTAGTTTGTCCACTGGACGATTTTTGTATGTAAATTACCTGAAGAAGGCAACGGATGTATGTTGCCGAAACGTTGTGTTTTTTAAAATGTTTGACAATAAATAACAAGGTCCTTTTTATTAGTGTACTAGAAGGGGTCAAAAATAAGGAAAGTCATATTATAAATAAAAATACCTGAAAAATAGAGGCATTGAGCGTTCTGAAAATATTTAATAATAGGTTACGATATAAAATATCTTACTCTCTTTTTTTTATATTATCTAGAGATCTTGCAAAGTTAATGGACGTCGATATGGTGCTTGTAACTAGTGTAAAAGTTATGGTAAAATGAGTGTAAGTATGCAAATAAACGACTAGAAGAACGTGATAAGAAACAATTATTGCAAAGATGAATCAGTGGAAACCGAGATTACATGTTTACATAAATTGACTGTAATTAAGGAATAGATAGAAAAAAAGGGGGGTAAGAAAGGACAAAACTAAAACAGTTATTATTATACGCGTGGAGTATTATTTGTGGCGCGAGGACACAATGATTAAAGATAATTTTTTAAGATATTTTACCTTATTTCGTCCATTCAAAAAATGATCATTCTGATTATATTTTTTGTGAAATACTTTGCACAATTAATTTACCAATAACAAATAAATTATGAACAATCTATTCACGTATTTTAAACAATTTTTTTATTATTAATTAACAATAAAGTAACAACACAAGTAAACAATCACAGGTTAGTGTAACAACAATAAATTGTTCTTAAATATATTTTTATTACAGAGTATCACGATCAAAATATTAATTATCTTTTAAATTGTAAACTGTACAGAGCTTGTAAATTTAATTTAAATTTTATATCATCTCGTATTGTATCGGTTTTAAACTCGTAACATAGTAGGATATTAAAAATTCATTTGAAAATTCTCATCGTGGGGCGTAGACAACATTACTAAACGTGTGATGTAATGCGCATAAGGTTTATAGAGGGCGCGTCTCTATTCTATGCAGGAGATGGTTTTTGGGGATTTTCTATCGCCTTACAGGGTGCTGGTTTAAACAACACCTATACGTTTAATTGGGGAAAGATCTGTGAGGAATAATGTCCAGATCAATGGTGCATATTTTAACTTCTCAATTGAAGTGCCTATACAGGGTGGTCCAACGAAAAGTTTGCACCTAGCTTTTCTCTTTTTTTTGTAGTCGAATGCGAAAATGCTCGGACACGTCGATTTTGCTTTTGAGGGGGACACATTTTAAACATATTTTTCGATCTGCGCCTTTAACCCCCTAGCGGGGGTGAGTTACAACCCTAAAATTTTAAATGGAAAGAGGGGTCTAATGACATATCATTTGAAAGGACACAAAATTGTCTTTCTAATGATACCCTATTTGTCGAATTTTACTAAAACAGTTAATACGAAAACGACTTTAAAGACATTAAGCCGATAATTTTGGTATTAATGAGAAATACAAATAAGTTTTAATTATTACGACTGAAAACAACTACAATCATTTCTAAATTATTTACTTTGAAGAAAAACGGGATTTCAAAAACACTATCTTATTTATCAGAACTAAATTCCTCACTAATCGTTTGCGTTTTTTGTTGAAATAAAAACTGCAGATACGTGTAGGAAAAGAATTTACACCGTTTATTTTAGTCTTTTCATTGATTCAGTTTGGTTGCTTCTCAAGTTATTTTACTTTTACCGTACAAAATGATTTATTCCATTCTAGAACGAGTTGAAATTGTTAAACTTTATTTTCAAAATAATAGTAGTGCTAGACTTACGGCTCGCTTATTTAATGAGAGACATCCCGATAAAAATGTGAATGATGTGTACGTTGGCAAGTTAGTTAAAAAGTTTGTAGATACCGGATCTGTCTGTAATGTAAAACACCAGCCGCAGAAACCGATCAGAAATGAAGCTGTGGAAGTCGCTGTTTTAGGGCATGTTGAAATGGATCATAGTCAAAGTACCCGTCAACTAGCTGAAGCCTCAGGTGTCTCCCGTTCGTCCATAATACGAATTTTAAAAGCGTACAAATTTCATCCGTACAAAATCAAATTAGTACAGGAACTAAATGAGGATGATCCTGATAGAAGGCTGCAATTTTGTGAAGCAATGAGCCAGCGTTTAATTGAAGATCCGCAATTATTATTTAACATTTGTTTTTCCGACGAATGCACATTTTATTTCAATGGAGCTGTAAATAGGCACAATTGCCGTTACTGGGATGACAGTAACCCACATTTATTCCGTGAGGTTCATACCCAGTATCCTCAAAAAATAAACGTCTGGTGTGGCATATTAGGAAATCATATTATAGGACCACTTTTTATTCCTGGAAATTTAACTGGTGAAGTGTACCTAAACATGCTTGAAGACACAATTGATCCTTTAATAACACAAATAATAGAAGATGACCAAAATCATACTGCTGATCGGCTTTATTTCCAGCAAGATGGAGCACCTCCGCACTATGTGGCTCCTGTAAGACAGTTCTTAGATGACCGGTTCCCTGGACGGTGGATTGGAAGGAGGGGCCCAATTGAATGGCCTGCCAGGTCACCGGATTTATCGCCTTTAGACTTTTTTCTTTGGGGGCACTTAAAAAATAAATGTTTTGCCACGAAGCCCGAGTCCATAGAAGATCTTCGCCAACGCATTACAGAAGAGTGCAGAAACATAACACCTGATATGCTACAAAATGTTAGAAATAGATTTGAACAAAATCTGTATTATTGTATGGAATCAAATGGGTCACATTTTCAACATTTGTTAATGTAACGTTTTAATAAATCAATTTAACAGCTTGTTTACTTTTTTTACAAAGCAATGTTAAAACTAACAAACATTGGAATGTACTAACGATTGCAGGTGTTTTCACTCGCAATAATTAAAACTTATTTGTATTTCTCATTAATACCAAAATTATCGGCTTAATGTCTTTAAAGTCGTTTTCGTATTAACTGTTTTAGTAAAATTCGACAAATAGGGTATCATTAGAAAGACAATTTTGTGTCCTTTTAAATGATAGGTCATTAGACCCCTCTTTCCATTTAAAATTTTAGGGTTGTTACTCACCCCCGCTAGGGGGTTAAAGGCGCAGATCGAAAAATATGTTTAAAATGTGTCCCCCTCAAAAGCAAAATCGACGTGTCCGAGCATTTTCGCATTCGACTACAAAAAAAAGAGAAAAGCTAGGTGCAAACTTTTCGTTGGACCACCCTGTATAAACTAAATACTAGCTCTTAGCTAATATAAAACAACAAAACTGCTGTAAATTTCGGGGATTCGTAGGCAGATAGATAATATGTTATAATTATTAATTGTACGTTTTTATTTCTATAATTTTGGAATAAAGTAATTAGGTAGTTAGATTTAGAATAACTAACATGAAATAGTCGAGAATTTTTTATTTTTATGTATCATTAAAAAAAGTTATTAATCCTGATTCATTTTTATAACTGATATCTATGGCTAATAAAATTTTTGACAGTTATATTATGTCCTGTTTCATTCGAAAAATAATTTTGTTAGTGTATTTTGATTCCAATAAAAATTTTAAATTAGTGATAGTTCTCTATTTTACTACGGCTTTCAAGGCACATATTTTATAGGGACAAGTTAAAACGAGTCCTTAATATGAACCCTACACTATCGTATCAACAATATTATCCAACGTTTTTAATTTTTTTTTTTGGAACTTGTCTATCCTGCTGTGGCTCTATACTGAATTTATATTGCCACGAACGGAAGTTATAGCTGTATCAAAATGAACAGTTTTCTTACTTGATGTTTGCCACTTTTTAGCGACGAATTTTAAATGGTTTTTTCCGGTCCTGTTGTTTTTGTCTTATACCTTCCAAATTAAGAATCATTAAACCTCAAATTGTACTTAGATAAATTCTTCAAAAATATCTGACTTTGATAATAAATCAAATGCATTTTCTAAGCTATTATTTTTCTGCAACACATTTGAAACATATGACTTTTTAAGCATTTTCTGAATTTAAATATCCTTTAAATGGAAAAGTTATTTTACGTTATTTTCGGATCAAAAATATCGTCAGTCTGACATTCCTACAATTCATATTACTGTGCTTTTTATATTTTACTTGTTTGTTTTGCTCTAAGAAGTAATTATTATGTTTCTATAAATTAGTAGATTATTATTAAATATTGTTAAAATGCTTTGTAATTATTTTATTTATAGCTAGTATATAACTGTATTATTTTTGTATAATAATAAAATTGTTTCTTTTGCTAAATTGTTGTCATATATTTCATTTAAACACAGATATTAAATGTAATATGTTAATGTTTTAGTTTATCTGTTAAATTATTTTTAAGCTGCAATCTTATTGTATATTATTTCATTGTGGCATCATTCATTTCAAAAAAAATTTTCCTTGAGACGAAAAACTGCTTACATTTAGCACTATTTATGGCATTAAACTAAATAAGTACATTAAAAACAGCGACAATTAAACACAAAAAAAAAATAAACATATGAACAACTAAAAATATATTAAATTAAAAAACTAAAACAGCAAATGTTATAATAAATCAAAAATTTTACATATTTATTAGTTATTTCTATAAAATATACTATTCATGTTTCAAGTGAATATTTTTGGATTTTTATATTTACATTTTGTTAATAATATCAATAAAAAAATAAGTGAGATGTTAAAGATAAAGACTTGAACTCTTGAGGCCTAAAATTTTGTAAATAAAACATTAAGAAGAAGGTTTAGAATGTTATTATTACAATAATATAATAAATAATAGAGTATTTTGTATATTTTAAATGAAAATATTTCGTTGTCTAGATGATATGATATTTTAAATTGTTCTAATGTACCTAAAGCATGCTCCACTGTACATTATTAAGGCGATATCCATATTTCAACCTTTGGGAAAATTATGGGGTGACACAACCGATTTTTTTTCTTTGTATTGAGTCTCTAGATAGTTAATAATATCTTAACGTTTAGCTAACAAAATGAATACCGTATACCTAAATCAAAACAATATATTCAATATTGTTCTAATTTTTATAATAAATATTTTCCAAAGAATAGCGAAAATAAATAAAAAAAAGATTTGTCAGAAGTGGGATTCGAACCCACGCCCACATAAGTGGACCAGAACGCTCATTCATACCTGTTTAACAGGCAAGGTATACCTTGAGTCTGGCGCCTTAGACCGCTCGGCCATCCTGACATATACATTTAAAACTTATACAAGGTATTACTAGGGGGGATATCGTTATTATATAAATATCTATTTTAATATTTTTTAACAGTTTTCAACACACATATTATTTTAGGTATAATTAGAAAAATTATTATATTTATATTACATATTATGTTGTATATTTACATAATTTTTAACATTATATTTTAGATATTTTATATAGTTGAATTTAATGGTGAATTGGGATAATATCGGAATGCACTAATCCATACTCCTGATTTTTCTATAAAGCTGAGGTTATTGCTTCCTGGGTTGGAGACGAATTGCACCAAGAAATATTATATAGGGTGTAAATTTAAACTGTCTAATTTCAGTAGTAAATAAGTACCTGTACCTATCGGAGAACAATGTTTAAAGCAAAAGTCTATACTTAGGTAGGTATTTCAAAACTATGTTTTAAGCACCTAGTATTGACTGTGAAACTTGCAGTGTGAAAACAATGTTCCATCAAGACTTTTGTAGAAAAAAAGTGGTTTTCAAAAATTTTTCATTTCTAATATTATGTAAACTGTGAAAACGAGTGCCTTAGGATAATCAATAGAATATTAGGTCATTCAATAAGTCCGTAAGATGACTTATAGATGGCGGTACTAGAGTTTTTTCCATATGATTTTTATTTAGTACCTACTAACCTTCAAACGATAAGTGTATAAATTTGACATCAATCTCACTATTGATTCGTGAGTTATAGCATTTTGTGTGAAAGAACATTTGTTATTGAAAAAAAAAAGGAGTACAGTGAATTTCGAGTTTTGATCAAGCATTACTCTTTGATGAAAAAAAATATAGTGAAACCCAAACAATGGCTTGATAAACATTATCCGAACTTTGCTCCATCGGGACAAATAGCAGAGAAGTGGATTGCTGAATTTAAACGTGGTCCTACCAGCACAAATGAGGAAAATAATAAGGAAATAATTTACACAAAACAAAAACAAATTTCGCGTGCAGCACAGTACACGTGATAGAAGTGAATACTTCTTTCACGAGAATTTCAAACTACAACATATTTATTTCTCTTGGGTAAAGTATATATTATTAATATTTTTATTTGACTCATACTTTTCAAACGAATCCAAGCATCACGAAGCCCCAGCACAATCTTCTTCCTTATGGCTGACCCTCTCTATTATTTCGTTATTATATATGATTACTGTTTACGTCTGCCTCCATAAAAAATTGAATTCAATACCTACACCGGTTCTATCGACAGTATCTCGTATAATAATAATAATAAATTTATTTGCAGTTCAAAAAAAAAAAAAAAACAAGTTACAACTCTAATAATTATTACATTACCAAAAAAACTAGACTACAAAAAGGTCTAGATGGCTGATTTTGAAATCTAGGCCCGAGAAAAAAAAACATAATTTACGGTAACCGTACGTACCTTAAAATACCTAATTCAACAAGAAAACTAAGAAATAGAAATATAATTAATATTACAACAATAATAAAAAAAAAATGTAAACAAAATTCTAGTTAGTAACAAAGAAATAATGTTGATAATATCTTTTATAAAAGTGAATTTAACAAAAGACCACGCAATTTTCGTCTGAATGTGAAAAGGCTTAACGACTTCAAAGTATCCTAGTAATACTAGTAATACACAATGTTTGCCTTGTAAAATAACACCCTAAGTGTAGCTGTGCCTATGCATGCACTCGTTTTCTCTCGCCGCAATATCCATAATAGTGTATGGTATAGGATATAGTGCGTAGCATACACCACAAATATCTCTGTCTCTCTCTCCCTCATGTTTGTTATATGCTTCATCTCTTTTGCGGGACGAAAATATTAAATCGTGTCGTGATGTGACGCGACCTTGAAAAATCACTCTCGGCCAAAGAAGTATTCACTTCAAAAAACTGATATTGGTGATGATTCAAAGAAAAGTCAATCAATGGTTTATATTATATACAATACTTGAAAGTAGCAGTGAATTAAAAAAATTCTGCTATGGAGATGAATCTTTTTGATTTGTAAAATTGTAAGTCGTTGATAATGTAATGCGTAATGTAATAATGGGGTTCATATGTTTTTTTAGTATTTTAATTCAATTTAGGTTAGTGCTATCGTCAAAAGTAAATGTTGTAGCTGAGACAATAATAGTGCTCAGATCTGAGGGAAACGAATACGTAAAGACAGTAATTATTTCTATTTCAATATATTTAGAGTCACAAATTATCTATAACTAATATCTAGTACTCTGTAAACAATTTTTTGGGTATATACGGAGCGCTTTAATATTTTTACATTTTATTTTCATATATAGGTATTTACTTAACCTCTTTCAGTTCACATCGTTCCGCTGTTCGATATTTAAAAAAAAAGTATTAAAAGTAGCTAACTACATTTTTTGAAAAGGCTATGTCAAACTATATAAATGAGGGCATGGCAGGACTATGCACTTCTCTTAGCAAGATCCAGGACACACTGCGTGTACGTTTATAGAGCAGGAAAGGGGCGCGGTAGTATATTTCATTCACTAAATGCACGTAAAATAAAGCACGTTATACCACTAGCAATAAATCTCTAACAAAAACTTTTCATAATTATTAATTACTTAATAATGTTTAAAATCATTTCATACTGATACAACTACTTTCATCATATATTACGAGGGTTGCCTTTTATATTTCGGAATTTGGCAACCCTGGTGTTGCAATCTGGCAACTGACAGCTCTATCGTAAAGTTGAAAATTTTTGAGGTTATACGTACTCAGAACGTTTTGACAGACGAACCCTATTTGTGTTGTTTACAGGAATTTAAAAGATTCATCCCGGCCCAAAAATTGAATTAAATCGTGAACATTTTCGTGCGATTATTTTTCACAACTTTCGACGTGGATTAACTCAGCAACAGTGCATGGATGAACTTAAATCAACTTTTGGCGATGAAGCTTCATCAAGGACCAGTGTTTATCGATGGTATGGTGAATTCAATCGTGGTCGTAGTTCACTCCAAGACGAATTTCATGAACGTCGTCCAAAATCAGTTGTTGTTCCGAAAACCGAAGTAAACAGCAGTCGACTGTATGGGTGTTTCAAGATGAGCCAAATCCAACAAAAGTTGTTCGCTCACGAAGCACATCCAAGCAAATGGTCGCCTGTTTTTTCGGAAAAACTGGACATGACGCAACCGTACCACTAGAACAACGCAGAACAGTCAATCCTGAGTGGTACACAACCATTTGTTTGCCAGTTGTCTTCCAAGAAATCAGGAAAACCAACCGCCGAAGACGGATCACTCTTCACCACGACAATGCGAGCTCTCACACATCGGCTCAAACAACTGCATTTTTGAGCACCCATCGATTTGATGAATCATGCACCGTATAGTCCTGGCACCGAATTACTTATTTTTATTCCCGTACGTACAAAACAAACTGAGAGCTCAAAGTTTACCCAATCAGAGTGGCAAAAGTGCTTCGACAAGCGGCTATAAAGGCCCTAATCTCATCAAGAACAGTGTGGAATTGTCAAAAGAGACTATCTGGTATTAGAAGAAACAATAATCTGCATTGGGTTTAGCCTGAGATATATATATCAAAAATACTTCATAAAAATTATATCAATCATATATTTTAAAATCCGACCTAATGACCACATTACTAAAATCAGTCCCAATCGATATTTTAGGGCCTAGATATTGTCCTTGTACTATATAAAACATGATTAGGCAAATCTGTACGTCTATTGAGTCCTTTATTTGAAATCGGGTCGATGGATCCTCTCCTGCTAGCTACACTGCATGCAGCAGCCGTAGCAGCAACAAACGAGATCGTTGCTATGGGATACATAAGCAGGAAAACGTAACAACGTAATTGCACCAGAAACATAAGTATGTATAATTAGTTAAGTATTGAAAATGTAAGCTAACTGATTTTTAAGTGAGTTTTATACGCGATCGTAAGTTTTGTCAAGAGGTTAGAGAAGTTTTTACATGGAATACTTTTATAAGTGTTTAATTATGTTAGGATTCATTTTAATGGAGGTACGAAAAATAGCTAAGGTTATGCGAAGAGCAGAATGGTTATTTTTTGGTTTAGTGCTGGAAATCGTACTGTGAATCAGAAATTGGCTAGGATTTGGAGACTCTATAACTGAAACTACAACAAGAGCTGCACTTCTTTTTTTGTAAAGTTGAATCGTCAGGTTAAGGTCATAATCTGCTTGAGATACAAGACTACATAAATGAACTTCGGAATTTTTGGTCTAAGGATTGGGAGCAGCAAAATAACATCCAATCGGTCGCTATATTTGCAATAAAGTTGTTATAAAGTACGTTGGTACTATATGATTTTTCTCGTCGAATAGAAATTTGAAGGCTATGCCCTGAACTGAATGTGCTCATTTGAGATATTGGAGGCATTCATTGTTAGTTAAAAAAATTGATCTTTAACTGACTGTTAAAGTCAAATATAAACTTAAAGCCGCCAAGTGTCTTACAACTTTGATGCGAAATATTTTCTAGAAAAATAAGATCCAATTATGTAGATCAACCGGTTTCCATTAATGTATAAAAATTATAGCATGACAACAGTGAGGGCTGGCTACTAGAATTGAGGTGCTCTGGGCTTTGGGCACAGTGAATTCGCTGTAAGTTTGGAAATAGCTCATCAATGTATATAGAGCCTCTCCCGGTAAGGATGAGAAGACAAATTAACTCTAGATTGACTTTCTGCGTGCCAGAATAATGGAAGAGCTCAGATTACGTGTTAAATCATTTTATCCATAATTTTGTCTATATAGTAATGTATATCTATCTAATTAAAGTAAAAATGAAACAAAAATATAATTTTGAATATTTTAACATTTAAGTTCTTTAAATTTCGATGAAATATGATAATATTTGGATGCATAGCGTCTTTTAATTTGGACAGAAATCCGACAGCATGGCATGACAGCACGGGCAAAGAAAAACGTCTACATCTCTATTGGATTCACCATCTCTTTGCTTTTGGCACTATGAGACCATAGAGACAGTAGATTTCTAAAAATATAGCATGCCAACAACTACAGTGTAAAAAGTAGATGGTACGTAGGAGGAATGAAACTCAAAACCACCTGAATACCCTTCTGTCCCTCTCGTAACTTAAAAGCTCTCAAATCGAGTCAGTTAGCATCACTGGCCCACACAGTTTAGAATCATTGGCGACATTCCGAGGCTGACACATTTAGATGGCCTAATTAGAGGAAGAAATGCTTCAGAGTACATAACCCTTCTATTAACACACATGTACTTGAACAACCTATGGGTACTACTCAAGGTTTTTTTGTTGATTATTGTGAGTGATTAGTCAACAACCACTTATAGTCTACGGTTTCCCTCCAACCACTGAGAAATGAAAACAGCAAACCAGTTTTTTTACGAAAATTTATTTTATTACGTATATATAATATAGGTTAATTTTTTTTGGCTTTATGTTTACTTTTCAGAATAAAATGCGTAAGTAAATGCTCCATAAAAATTATTTGAACCTGAGTATCAAAAATACAACTCTAAATAAAATTACTACTATATTTTAAACTTATATTTGTACTTTAAAATTAAGTATAGCCTTATTAACTATTACATTTACTCAAAAATATTTTTAGGTTACAACGAAGTAAAAATAACCATTTAAAGTATGAAGGATTCCACAGGATTATTCAAGGACTGGCTCAACTTTTTTTATATCTGTCTAGCTTTTTAGAATTCAATGCCATATTGATCAAGGTATTGGGCATGATGCAAGCCATTTATATAAAAACATAAATATGTGACAAGTGAAAAATATTTTGACTTTTTAAAGTTATTAACTGCAATTGCAAATAACTTTGTTCTGTAATTAATTACAATTATTACAAATTACAGGAACAGAATTCGTAAATTAATTACATTGTTAAGTACTTTTTCAATTACTTTCACTATTATGAGTACTTCGGTTACAGTCAATATAATGAAAAGGAAGAGGTAATTGTAGAAAGTAATTGAAGCTGCAGTAACACAATGTAATTAATTACAATTACAAACTGCATTTGATAGTAATTATTCATAACTGTAATAAAGAATATCAAAATAATGTATATATTGGTATTCTACATGAATTACAGATTTGGAAATTACAGAAATTATCTTATAAAATTTGTCAGAACCAAGTAATATTAAATAATATTGAAAACCTTAAAATGCTAACGTCAGTTCTGTTAAGAGTATTTGGCAAAAAGAAATGCGAAACAAAAACCAGAACTCTTTTAATAGAGGTAGATAAAAACTTAGCTTATTATACAAACCCTAAAGTATTTATATGTACTATCGATAATACTGGCAGGATGGAAATGACAGCAATATGATAAACAATCATTTTAGTACAGTTACTAAGGTTTAGGGTAAGTTAACTGCCTAAATTATTATTCATTAAAATAAAATGAAATTTTCAGTCGCTGTATAATTAAAACATTTACGTTCTGCGCAAATTAAAATTGTTTTATTATACAAATTTTGAGGTAGAATCGTGTATATCATTATAACCCGTGATTATAATAATTATTTTGTTAATTTAAAACTAGAACATATGCTAAAATAAAACCTAGATGCTATTAAGATAAGTAAATAATAAACTTAAAACTAATTATTAAATATAATTTCAGTTCTTTGATTATCAATACCTATCCACTTATTTCCCTGTAAGTAGCGGTTTTAGACTTTATAGAATTAAAAATACTGAGTGTAATGTTGTCAATGTGAGGAGTAATCTAAATATACGCTACAATATACCAGCAGGGATATTAAGTTTATTTTTTTGACGAAGAGAATGAAATTATTGAATTTTAATATAATATGATAGAGTTCCGATTAAAAAAAAATAATATAAGTTTAGGACATAAATAGCTCACGTCAAAATATTTATCTAGAATCGGTTACCTGTGTTTTAGAAGATAAAAAATTATGTTAAGACCTCGACAGATTTGGTAGCTCGTAATCAATTCCAAAGAAAAAATCATTGACCGAAATATTGAGAAATACAAAATTTGATTTATTTCAAGTTTATGGATGATGTTACGCCAAATTTCCTAAACATAAACTGTTCTAATAGAAAACACGTCAGGTTTTATATCTCTTTTCAAAATTTTCACAGCGCTCAAACAAATTCGTTTGAGGATTATTATTTGTTGTTTATACCTTCTGCGTATGAAAATTGCACTTTTAAGATCCCTCATATTTGGTAAATACGAGAATTCCGTTCACAATCAGGACGGACGGAACATCCTAGTTGGTTTCTTATTGATTTCGGGGAACTTTTTACATTAAATATTTGCAAAATTTATAGAACTAATAATTATTAATCTAGCCAGTTTTGTTGAAGGTACACAGGGTGCTTAAAAACAGTAGCATATCAAAGTATCATGTATTTTCTTGCACAATTTTCAAAATGTCATATTTGTATTATTGGAAGAGTTTCAGTAAACAATGCTTAAGATCGCATCGACTTCATGGTCATTAGCTCCAAGTTGTGTCTTATTTTGCAGTTATTCTAGAGAATCAATACTGAGTAAGATATATTGGAAACTCATAATTGTAAAAATCGGTCATATATCCCAAGTCGATTGGAATCGATATTTCACATATCAACTACGAAACTAAAACCTACACCTATTTACGATTTGACTTAAAATACCTACAAACTAAGAAGGAATACTTTTATTAATAAAAATCCAATAGAAAAAAAAAAGTTTTCTTGGAAAATCATGTGAGAAAATAACAAATTAACTACATGATAGACTTAACAAACATAGTCTTCTATTTGAAATAATAGGTATTATATTATATAGGTAGTTTGAATGTAAAAATAATTTCTAGACCGAAAAAAAAATTAGCCTCGATTAACCTGACCGCATTTAGACACTCCACTATAACATTCAGCACTTGTCTTAAATCTGATTGGTTCATTTAAATATGTCGCCGAATTCAATAGCGTATTGTTAGGACGGTGCTTAAAACTTTGAGTGGATTGTTTTTCAGATGCTAGATGAACTAGGGCGCATGCCCGCTCTAATAGCCTCCCAAATATATCCCCACCACCATGAATCAAGGCGCAGTACTCTGCACGCACTCAGTTAATATACACGATACCTATTGAAATGCTCTGCTGCTCTGTCTGTAATTTTGATATATCAGGTTCGTTGTTAGATTTATTTGCATAACGAAAATCAATTGGGAACATGTCGTACGAAAAAGAAGCGAAAAGGCTTTAGGCGCTTTGGACCCAAATTGAGTATGAAGAAGGCGCGATTGAATCAGGAAGTGAGCACAACATAGACTTGGATCAGGGTATGATGAAGTGCTGGTTAATTTCAACCAAAATAGTGATGAACTCTAGGACAGAGAGAAGATGAAAACATTGATGCACCAACGAGAAGCCGAACAGTGTATTTCGGAGAAGATTGTTCAAAATGGAACAAGTTTGTTCTAACTGGACGTGTTTAAACAAAAGCAGAAAATATTGATATTCACTTGCTGGGTGTCAACTAATATGCGAACGCTAAAAGTACTTTCGATGAGGTTAGGTTAAATTTAACGAAGGTTGGAAAAATACTTACATTAGTTAGGTAGTAGTTAAAATCAGATTATTTTTCTGACACAACTCAAAAGATATGGTAATCTGCATAACATAAAACAGAGAAAGCGTGATACCAAACGTATCCATCAAATCGTGAATTAAATTCTATAGATTTTGCAAAAATACAAGTAACCAATACAAATAATAACAGTTTTTGTTAACTATTATTGCAGGAACTGTAAAAAAAAATAACTAACCTTTTCAAAAATTCTTATTTATGTACCTACTATGTAACTACTGAATTATTATTAAATTGTAGTTAAAATAACTTATAAATTTTGATATACAATTTTTTTTAAATTAAGGTAATATTTACAAAACACACGGAAGTATTAAATTGAAAACGACCAATAAATAAAATATGTAAAATATCTACCAGGAAGTTTTCTGTTCATACGGTTTTGGCACCATACAAAATATTGATCCCTACATTAAATTGTGCTTACACTCATTCTACTCTACTTGTAGTTGTTTAACCCCCTTACAGATGGCGTCAGTTGTATTTTCACTCGTATTATTGCTTTGATCAGATTCATGATTTTTTCTCGGCAGCCTTTCCGTTCTCTCTGGTTTTGTTGGACATTCTGCGATTAGATGTTCTTCACTTCTGCAGTTATGACATTTTTTTGGTTGCGGGCTTAACGTACATTTCGCGGCTATGTGATTGGCGAACTCACCACAATTGTAACACCTAAAAGGTTAAGTTAAAAGTTATACATTACAACATTTTTTAAATTGATGAATAAATCCCTACCTTAATTTGCGTCGTTTCAGTCTAGGTCTTCTGGGAGAACCTTTACAATCTACTCCGTTTGGACCCAAAACTTTAATGGCTTCTAGACCTTTTTCTGTGACGTGCCATTCGAATTCCAAATCTTCGTTTTCTGCCAGTGAACGGAAACCACTCATCTGAATAACACTCTGAAATGAAGTTCATTTTTATGTGAATATTTAGACATAACTGGCCTCTATTTTGTTAATTTGCCTCCCGATTTGGCTCTTAAACTAGTACTAGATTTAGACTATTTCAAACTGAGGTAAACGTGCACAAAATCGCCATAGGTGGCGCATAGGTACGGCATTAGGCAAATGGAAAAATAGACTAATTTAATATTTGATAATGCGTTATAGCGGATTTCAGCGCGGTTGTTGTTTATTTTATTTTTATTTTTTTTTATATTTAGTTACAAAATTATCTTTCCCAGTCTTAAAAAATAAATATGAGGTCTTTTATTTTTTTGATTTGAGGTAAATTGTACCATGAACCATGCCCCAAAATCTCGTAAACCTTTACAGGGAACCTGTTCACTATTTGGGTGCTAAGCTTTACGACGTAATCCCATCTGATATCACAATACGGAATTAATTGAAAATGTATAAGAATACAAAAATCTAAAATTTACAAGGATTTCAAATATTTAGAAGAATTGGTAAATTGTTGATATTGTTTTATAACAAGAATTTGTGTCGGTTAAAATAATTTTGTGGCATAGCGGACAAAACAGTATTTAGGTATCCACAAACAAAACAGGAAATTTTCGAAATTTTAAAAGTGTCGATCTCGTGAGTCGGACTTACCGGTTGTTGAACAATGATAAATAATAAACCTCTTATAAATCAGTATACCTGCCCTTATGTACGAAGGAAATTAAATTATTATTTGAGAACTTGTTTGTTAAAGATATTACCACAAAATATTATATTTCACTCTAATTTTTGATATTGTTATTTTAATAAAAGTTTTACTACATAATTGTATATTCCCATTTTGAATAGTGTTCTAAAAGCAAAATATCGGGTGAAGTGGCCCCTAATGAGTATAAACGAGTACGAAATATGCCCATATAGTTGTCTATAGTTGATATTTTGAAGTAACAAACTTCAAGGGTAATTAAAGTGTATTTTAATTTTTTCTCTTATACTTTAAATATGTTACTATCTTTATTATTTACAAATGCAAACAAATCACAAAAGAATAAAATGAAATAAGGTATTATTAGACAAAAAGTGTTTAAAAAAATAATATCAATGTTTGAATAAAAATTAAGAATTAAGAACCATCGGAAAGGGTTTAAAAAAATTCCAACAACCACAACTTGTGGTGCCTGTCGAATTCAAGAATTTCACAGCACATATTAATTTGAACCCTGATCATGACAAAATTTTAAGGCAAAGAGATAAGGACTTGAATCAAATTCTTATAAAGGTCTGTTAGGTATTAAAGAAATGAGCATAGATCAATAAAAACCTGTCACAAATATAGTTATGAAAGATTTCATTATTCAGTTTTAAGTTTATTAAAAAATATAACTCAGATACCAACTTAATAGAAACAATATATCTGACCTGGTGCACAAAAACATCTTGAGTTTTATCCTCAGGCGTAATAAAGCCCCATCCCTTGACCACATTGAACCATTTACATTTTCCTTTTCGTCTACCGGAACTTGCTTCTGAACTGCTTTGAAGTGCACTTCCGCAATTGGTGTCTTTGTTTATGAAACATAATAAAATAGAAAAGTTAATTAGCTGTAGACAAGCATGTTATTACATTATACAGTACATATAATAAGCTAAATTTGTAGATTAAAATCATTTGAATTTTTCTAATATTATGATATACTTAATGTACGGACTCCATGGCATTGCTGTGTGTTTGCAACTTGCGAGTAACATAAAGGTGTTTGTCCCGCAAAGACTATATGATGCGATGCTTAACCCCACTTTTTCAAAAATAGAGTTCTGTGAAAATAACGAGGAGGATGTGAGTTGTTTTACGAAAAGATGTCGCCAATCATGTCCCGCTTGCTTATCAAAGAAGTTATCATGGTTTACTCTCACAATTATTTATAATGTAAAACGATTATCAAAACTTTGGCGAAGATTTAGAAGGTCTGTGAGTGAGGATGACTTACGGGAATTTCGAGAGTTACGTCGCAGTTGTAAAAGACAGCATCAGGGTTTCGTTTCGGGATTATACTGCCAGAATTGAAAATGAGATCAATCTAAACCCTAATAAGTGTTGGTCATCTGTATATAACTTGGAGAACACAGCACTAGTATTCTCAGTCAAATAATCTATATAAAGATCATTAGGTTTTAGATTATTAACTCATTTGCTGACTTTTTTCAATCATCCTTATCCGTTTCATCTTAACTAGGTGGAGACGATGAGGAAATATTTTCGAATGTACAGTCATTGGGTGTTTTTGACGTTATCAAAGCACTAAAAAGAATGAAACTTAAAAGTATTTGTGGCTCCGACAGCTTTCTGGCATTTTTCATCAAAGCTTGTGCCTTTATCCTGGCGATGCCATTATCAGTTTTATTCTATATTTTTCTTAAAATATGGAAAACTTTGAGACCCTATCCGGTCCTAAATAAAAATAGGATTGAGCAAACATCAAAAACTATCGTCCTCCTATTGCTTTAACTTCAAACTATAGAGATAGTACTTCACAAAAATTGCTTCTGCATCTGACACGACAAATCACTGATAAACCGCATGGCTTTCTTCCTAGTAGATCAACTACAACCAATCTCGTTCAGGTAACGCAATTCCTTTCCCAGCATATAGATAGAGGCAGTCAGGTTGATGTCGTTTATACAGACTTTTCAAGGGCTTTTGATCACTTGGATCACGTTATTTTCTTAAGGAAATTGTCACATTTTGGTTTCCTTTGTCCTTTGTCCAATTTTCTAAATCATATTTACTTGGCCGTCAGCAGTAAGTACATTCTATTTAATGGGGTTCAGTCATAATTGATTGAAGTTACTTCTAGTGTCCCACAAGGATCGGTTTTAGGGCCATTGCTTTTCAATGTTTTTATTAACGATATTGTATCCTCCTTGAAACGTATATGTAGTGTGTATGCTGATGACATGAAATTATATTTAAATGTTAGATCAGTATCGGATTGTCAAATTTTACAAAAGGATTCCATGAGTTTAACGTCGTGGTGTGACAATAATAGTTAATTAAGAGCATTAAGAGTCATAAAAAAAATACATTTAGGGGAAATTTTAATGCTTTCGCTCTTTTGTAAAATTTAACTTTGTCATTTTTATATTTTATTTTGTTTTCTATATTTTTAAAGAGTTATTTTTTGTGGTTCATGACGACTGTGAAGAGTAAGGCCAAAGACGTGCAAAAAGATGAAAACTTGGGTTTTCTAACCTTAACATCAACAACTGCAAGAAATTATTTTCATGCATGGTATCATCCGGCTTCTGTTACTAATGATTTTCTCGAACAAGGTAAAATGTAAATCCTTTTCTAGAGTGAGCAAAATCACCTCATTTTCCCTATTTATGGAACTTAGAAGCTGCAATTGGTTGCTTCACGTAAATTGCCAAAACACATACTATTTTGTTACTGAAGAAAGATATTCTCCAAGAAACCTTATTCTATGGTCAGGAAGAACACAATATATTTTTCGTCAAATTGCTGTTAGTGTTAACAATTTGATCGGTTAATTTTAGGGCTCCTTTTAGCTTGATTTACCCCCCTACAACATAAGTATTTTGACAATAAAATAGCCAATTAATAATAAATAATATATGCAATTATATTATAATTCCCTACCACTATCTAAAATAAAATCATTAATTGACCCTCAAAAAAATACTTTAATTATTTGTACACAAGGGTCGCTTTAATAAACCCTATAAATAATTATCCAATTTAAAGTTTCGAATGGAATTTCTTTTATGTTGCGTAAGCGGGCATATAATTATCTATTTTAAATAATTATCCAACAAAACATAAATATAGAAAGGAAAGAGGAAAAAAGAAATAATGAAACTTCGATAGAAAACATAGATAAACATAAATTATAGTTAAATAATTCTGTATAATTATAAATTACAACAACCAACCTCGCATTATTTAAATTCTTATATTATTGTATTCTCTTTTAATAGATGTTAAATGAGCTTATTTATATTTGGTTACACGCATTTTTTAGGAGAATAATATATTAAATAATAATTATTACAAGGTATACTTTCTTTAGGTTTGGTCAAATATGTAGTTAGTTAGGTCAGCGAGTTCAATATAAATCGGTAAATAGTCCCCATTGTACTGTAACCAAATCAGGGTCTGCTGGGTTTATGCATGTTTAAATTTCTTCATAATTCGCTGGTAAAAGAACTGATACTACTATATTTTGCATGCTCTCAAAAATGTATCGAGGATATATATGCTGACTCAAAGACAATCGTCACATCGTTTTGGGGAGATTTGAGTTTTATTTCCCGAAATTATAGACAACTTCACTTTAAGATGGACTACTTTAGAATCTTATGTTAAAGTTTGCCACTATGCATAAATGTGCCTCGCTTACAGTATAGATCCGGAATGGACGTACCCGCGTCCGAATGTTGTAAAAAATCGACTATTTACTGGAAGCGTTCGTGAAAGGAGAAAAAGCAGATAAATAGCCAACGTATAGCAGGGACAGACAATCAATCAGTGAATAGATAGCGAACAGTGTTGTGACATATAAATAGTAGTATAAATAAATCATGAGAATAAATATAGTCATATTCATTCGTTTAAGTTATTAGTTTGTTTAAGTGTTTAGTTATTAAGTGTAAATAAATTAGTTCTAAATAAAGTGCATTATTATTTCACACAACGAACTCAGAAAAACGTTGCAATACTGTCCATTAATACCTATATACATGTGCAATGTCGATCGTGTATCTCTTATGAAAACATACGTGATATTATTCGGCATAGAGGTTAGCTTGCAGCTGTGCAAGAAATTTTTAAATACATCTTAGATCGTACTTGTTTAATTTCGGTGAAAAGACAGCAAAGCTTTTGTTTTTTGTTGCCACGAAAAATATATTATTTAGGTATTTTGTTTTTATTCTAGTTAGATTAGAGACAGAGTCCAGGTTAATAAGCAGTCTATTCCAAATGAACAAAAATAAATATGATGTATTCAAAAATATTTCTTCATTTCAGCCAATTTTGTAAATAAATACAATAAATAAAATAAATTTGATGACACTTTATAGAAGACGTAACGTTTTTTATGTAAATAAATTTAATAAATATATTACTCGGCCCACAATTACTTTACGACCACTAGTAAAAACGTAAATATTCCACAAGTCTGCAAGTGCAAGTATTAAATTATATTTGTGTGAAATTAGAGGAAGAAGAATTTTTTAAACTTGATTTTTTACCAATGCGAGAATTATTTAACTAAAGATTTTCTTGAAAATTAGAATTCAAACGAGAATGTTGCAACGCCACTGGTATTTATAGGTAACTTGAGCCAATACACCTAAATCTCTAGTCAGTAAAAAAGAATAAAATTCACCCTTAGATTGAATGTATTATTATTATTTGATTATTATACCTGCCTATGCCTGTGCAAAAACTAAATAAGTATAGCCCGGCTTTCAGCTTTAAACGGGCTTATAATACGCGGGAAAAGTTATTATATGAAGGTTGCCTTTTATATTTCGGGATTAGAGAACAAAAACAAATAGTAATAATCGAAAATCACTTTATTGTTTTTCAAAATATTCCCAAACCAATTGTAGAAGCCCTTTTGCCACTCTGATTGAGGTAGCTCCAAAACATGCATTCTGAATGCAGCAACCGCTTTTTCAGGAGTCGAAACACGTTGACCTCTCAGTTTGTTTTTACGTACGGGAATAAAAAGAAGTCATTCGGTGCCAAGTCAGGACTATACGGCGGATGACTCATTAAATCGATGTTTTGGGTGCTCAAAAATGCAGTTGTTTGAGCCGATGTGTGTGGCATGATGTCATAGACGTGTTTCGAAGCACCGCGATCGTATTTTTTGAGCATTTCTTTGGACCAATCGACACGAGTCTCTTTTTGAGCGATTGACAAATAGTGTGGGATCCAACGCGAACAATTTTTTTTGACAATCAAATGTTTATGCAATACTGAATGTATGCTGGTCCCACTAATGCCTAAGGTTGTCTCAATCGCGCACAGCATCAATGGTTTTCGCAACAACAACTGATTTTGGACGTCCTTCACGATATTCGTATTGGAGTGAACTACGATCACGATTGAATTCATCATATATTATAGATAAACACTGGTCCATGATGGAGCTTCACCGCCAAAATAAGATTTTTTGTCATTTTGTTGGCTAAAAAAATAGTTTCTGATATATAAATACAATTAGGGAATAAAATGCACAAATCGGATCATTTCAAAAATAACAACGTTTCCACCCGGTATATCAAAAACAAATGAACCTAGATTAATTCTGTTTGCGGCATTGAAAGTTTCACGAAAAAATGGCACAGGGTCGCCAAAACCGCAAGTCTTTATCTTGATTAACAGCTGATATATACCATGCAGTCTTAACCAAAATAGTACGCTGTATAAACATAAAATATTAGGTGCTTATTCTAAATAGCTAATGTCAAATTTTGAGAGTTTTAGTTCATTTTTCAAGAAAAAAGTGATATGAGTGGTAATTGATCATGTCAAATCAGATAATCTTCAACAAGTAATTACTTTTGCACTGTCTATAGTAGGTAAGTCACTTCTTGTACAATTGTATACCATAAATTTATTTTATATGGTAACTATAAAAATCACATGATGTATTGATTAGATAATTTACTGCATTAGAGAAACCGATTCTGTCGTGTTGAAACACTGTGTATATACACAAGTGCAACGAACGTAAAGCTTTAAATAAAGCTACCCTTCGGTATCCGTTTTCGGGTACTTTTCCCATGCCCATAAGACAATCTATGATCTGCTTCTCAAATACCGCACAACACCCATAAGCGTAGAACATTTTAATGATAATTAACATATTTTTATAATTTACAACCAAGAATAAATAAAAACTACGAACCTCACTCTAATGAAAGGACAACTGATAAGAATACGAATAAAATGCTACGACGAATTTTATTTTGAAATATATTTTTGGAATAAAATCACGACCCTGCGAAATACTTTGTTCAATATTTTGCTGCGTTCCTAAAATAAACAGCAGCACCTTGAAATAAGAGTGCCTAAAGCAAAGGTCTTGCGCACCCTTGTAGCTTTTATCTTCGTGGTTTGTTGGTATAACCGGTGATCCTAGAGTAAAAATTTCTTGACAATTATTTCATTCTTCATAATTTGGAAAACAAAGAGCAATGTTTTGGTTGCATTTTACCCGACATTTCGCTTCTTGTTGCTTGCATTGCAATTGTCCTAATGCCTCGTCCTTATAGGGATAACCGTAGCCTTCCCTCTGATGTTGAGCGATGGATATGGGGTGCCACATCGGAGACAACATGCTCATAGTCCCTTTTATCTATGAATATTTTGCAAACTTAGAACCCGTTTATACTACTACTATATCGTATTCAAGGTCTAATTATGTCTCTTATAGTTTTTAACATAGACTCTATATCCTTCCTCTATAATGCTTGAGTTGCCTGGAGATCCCCGTCCATTTTTCCCGCGATGGGATAGATAAATTGAAAATTGATTTCAATGTGTCCCCAAAAGCGAAATTCAAACTAATTACTGGCTCAGAACAATCACAATCAGGTGACAATTAAACGTTTAGACTCTGAAAAAAGTGGTAAAATCGTTGACTATTTTGATAGGATCACTTATCTAATCTCTTTACGTAATAAATGAAGATTATGAAAAATTATGCAGTGGGGTGAACTCTTAATTGCAATTAAATAAATGTAATTAGATGTTTCGAAACTTCCATCATCAGCAACATATGACAAAGTTTTAAGGAACAGTGAATAGGCACACCAAGATTTTTACACTTTTATAATTTTAATCATTTTCCGTCCACAAAGTGACAAAAGCTTTGAAATAAACCAGATAGTAATACATCGGTAAAATAATGGGTATTTTGAACTATTGTTGCATATGGTCATAATTATTTCTATTTTAGGCTTCTTAAGTTTCCTAAAGATAAAATCGTAATAAGTATAACATTATGTCCTTTATGCCTTGTTAAGAAAACAATAATTATTAACATATTTTCACATTCTCTTATCCGTATTATCCATATTACGAGATGCAGTTTTAAAATACTTATGTTTTTGCAGAAGAGCTGTGTAGCCTGAAGCTTTTTTCGAAAAACGATGCTGTAAGCAAATAAGCATCACCGCTAAGCTATTGTTTGGTTTTTCCAGAAAAAATGATAAGGGAAAATGACGTAAATAGGAAAGTAAATTATCGTGAAATCTCACGTGCAACTCGGAACACAGATTATTGAAAAAGACGGCGAAAATTAAACAAGGGTAGAAAACAAAATCCAATGGCACTTTAAATGCCATTGAAAACTACCGAAACTTTGGAAACAAGAGTAGTAGTAAAGACATATGCCACTTTAAATGCTATTGAAAACGACCATATGAAGACAAGGATAGAAAATAAACTCATAAGATACTTTAAATGCCATTGAAAACAACCAAAACTTTGGAAACAATAGAAGAAATTAAACTCCTATGACACTTTAAATGCCATTTAAAATAACCAAAACGTTGGAGACTAAGGTTGAAAATAAACTTCAACGGCAATTTAATTTGCCAAAACTTTGGAAACAAAGGTAGAAAATAAAATTCTATGACACTTTAAATGGTATTGAAAGCAACTGAAACTATGTAATCAAGTCATAGAAAATAAACCCATAAGACACTTCAAATGGAGATAAGGTCAAGCGTCAGAAACTTCCTTGCTTGTCTGATGAATAAGGCGAAACGCCACACAGCGCATCCACACTGTCGTACGGTAGAGTAGTTCGTCTTTCGAGAGTCATCAGACACAGCATTAGGGATGCCAATTTTAGATCGATTTTTTGGAAATCGATTTTTTTCGAACCAAATAATCGATATTTTAATCGATTATTTTGAAAACGATCTTTTTAGAATCGATTATTTTTTTACTAGAATCGTTTAAAAGATCGAAAAAAGTGAAAACTTTATTTTACATTTTCATGGTCGTCGATATCTCGTTCAACTAATACCGAACTCTCTGAATTGGAGTTAACGACGTCAATTGGACAGGCCCTACTTAATGCTACAAACGCGGAATAGTCGAAAAGGTTTTCCGAAGTCGAATCAGTTAGTACGCTTGCTATTTGTCTTAGATAATGTAATGATAATGTCTCTGTCTTAGACCCACGATTTATACATTTTCAAAAACCTCTTGCCTTTGACATATTATCAACTGCAATAAACTTACAAAAGTCTGAATCCGAAACCTACAAGTTTTGGAACATCCATTGTAAATTAGCTATTCAGACATAATACGGTCCTGCCGAAATCGGAGCGGTTATTTTCCAAAGCTGGAAACATTATGGATGAATCGAGGAACCGACAACAAGGAGAAAGGCTTTCCAAACTGCTCTTTTTGAATTATTTAGAAAATGAAGACTGGAATTTATAATTAATATTTTTTTTATTTTTCAGAATATATTTTTATTTTCGTTACCCTGAGTGTTATTTTTCGTTTTTATTTTTTTACGATTTTTGTTGTTAATTATCCTTGGAAATGAGCAGTACAGTTAGGCTCATATATGATTTCCCAGTTTCTACCGAATTTATTTTTAATTTTATTAGAGCAAGAATCGATCTTTTCGATCTTTGTGAATCGATTCAAATTTGGTCCGATTTTCTGAAAATCGATTTTTCTAGAACCGATTCGAATCGATTCAAAAATCTATTATTTTTCTAAAAGATCGGTATCCCTACACAGAATGACCGTATGACTAGCCTACGATGCTGGTACATCCACGTAACTCTACTATAATAAACTCCTATGACACTTTAAATTCCTTTAAGGACAACCAAAACTTTAGAAACAATAATAGAAAATAAAGTACTATGAGAGTTTAAATGTAATTGAAATTTTGCTGAAACGATTAAGACCATTTCCAGATGGAAGTCTGTCTGTATGTATTCTTCCACGATAGCGCCCAAACGCTTTAAACAATTGGACGAAATCATAAAAATCAAAATAAAAAAATGCATAATCGTTGTTTTTCATTGACACGGCATCGGCAGTGTAGTACATACTGTAGGGAAACTAAAAAATTATTCTACATCATAGATACTATATGATTAGCAGAATAGTGTCTCTCTTGAGATAGATAAAATTTAGTTGGAAAAGGAAAAAACCAACAAGTTGGCTTTTACTTTTACTGTTGCTCCATCGTAACTAGCTTAATGAAACAACTATATACTTTAAAGAGCTTTTAGCACATTATTATACTAATTATGTATATACTTGTATATACTCTGACATAGTGGTATGTCTTTATTTACATATTTTTGAAGATATGCGTGGAATTCCAGTCACTTGTAACTCACATAGGTGGTATAACCGTTGAAAAATATGTCTCTAGGTAAATATTTAATCAACAATATTAAATTTTATTATACAGCCTAATTCATCCAAAAGATTTGTTGGAATTTACATGAACAGTTAATGCGAAAACGACTTTAGGAACCTCAACTTCGAACTTTTGGCATTCATGTACATATCCTAACAGATTTCAATGATGAATGCACTTGAATGAACTTATCGGAAGGGTTTTTTGTAAAAACAAATAGATCCGGCTGTTTAGTTTCAAGTCTCACGTAACACACCGCACACTTAAATTAAAGCGTGATTATGTCATCGCACCAACGCAGACAAGTGCCCGGTGTCGTGTTAACCTGGACCATCGCATCGGAGGCGATCAACTCCTAGGTTATCGACTCTGAATGTGCAGAGTAAGTGCTCCATGGGATAGCAGATAACACCGGTGCAAGTGGCGTTAGTCTCGGTTACTAAGGCCGTGTTAAACTGCACAGGACATCACTACAAATACTAGAAACAGAGTGATCTGATTCTGAATTTATTTAGCGGGCTACTATATCATCGTATTAATTAAAATAAGCTACTCGGGTTGATAAGCAATTCACAACAACACATTTTATGGAAATCAATAGAAAGACATAAATTATTTGTTTATCTCTTTCAGGTAGGTACAGAAATTTTAGAAGGAATTTTTTCCTGCTGAAATTAAGTGGTAAAAAAAAAGTCCCGTCCTTCAAATGTGCAAAAAAAGGAGGTACAAAATGTGATCCAGTATACCGGAAAGATATAACAGGATGCGAAAATTTTCTTAAAAATGTTAAACTGAAATATTCAAATAATTGTTAAAAACAAACCATGCTCCTGTCAAAAGTATTACATACTAAAAATATCTAAAAATAAGAGTTAAATTTAACAATAATAAAATTAAAATGACTAAACGAGGGACGAGAGAAGTTGTGTTTTTTATAATATACCGGGATATCAATATTAACTTTTTCTAAATTAAACGTCTGATAAACAAGAGATAAACCCATATTATAATATATTATTAATACCTTATTTCAAATTTGAGAATGGATATGTTTACTGATTTATTTGCTTAGCTAACAAATCAGAAACCATACTGGTGCTATATCTTACCTACCTGTTTTTACAAATCAGTGTGAACTTTATGTGCGGTTCTGATGGTTCTTCTGGATCAAAGTAAGGCGTTTGATCTGGTAAACAATGATCAACTTCTTTGTAAGTTATCGTAATTGTGGTTTGGGGAGTTTGCTGTGAATTGGTTTCGTAACTATTTAAAAGTTGCATTAATTTGTTCGTATGCGCAACTTGTTTTGGGCGAGTAGCTTTATTTGAAATTGCGATTAAACGTGTGCATCCCTACTTGCGTGCTCGCAAAAGATTCACTCACTACGTTGTCAGTAATCTTCGTAGAGATCAACCAATCAAATCTTTGGATTTTATGAAATTTTCGATTTTCGTATATTTATTATTGGTTTGATGTTTTATTTATAAGGTTACAATTTTTTAAATTGTTATTAGTTTTTCGTGATTGTTTTCATTAGTAATTTATTTAATACTCCCTAAGCTGTGTATTTATTGTATTGTTATTGTTGTGTAAAGCGTGAATATGAGTTGCCGGGAGAACAAAAAAAAGCGCTCTGCAAACGCAAATGCGGAGCAAAAAAGCCTTCTTGCCCAGTTTGTGAGAGAGCACCCCAATTTGCTGTTACGCAAATTAAAGGCAAATTTCTCTATGGAATCCTCAAATAAACTGTGGGAAGAGGCATCGAATTTAATAAATTCTGTGCCGCTTCAAGACCAGCCAATACATTAATATTAATTAAATTATGAAAATTCATATTTAAAAAATAAACAAACTGAAATAACTCAAAAAAAATCCTTATAACTAACAAAATGATTAAAAGATTAATCACGCGATATTCAAAAATTAAAATTTATTTGATGTGAAATGCCACTGAAGCCTAATTACCATGCACAGCGAAGAAAGTTTGCAGAATGGATTATTTCAGCATCAGCAAATGGACTCTGATTTTTCGAGCAAAATCATCCTAAGCGACGAGGCACATTTTCACCTTGTAGGGTTTGTTAATCGCCAAAACTGCCGCTTTTGGAGTTTTGAGAGCCCACATGTGATTGTCGAAAAACAAATGCATTCAGTGTCACTGTTTGGTGTGGATTTTGGGTTGGAGATTTACTAGTTAAGTTTATTAGTTAATTTGAAATGTAAGTTTACCTTTTCGAACTTTATTTTTAAAAATTATTTATACCTACCTAAAAAATTAACAGAAATTAATTACAATGATACAATTTCGTCGTCTCCACTATTAATCAAAGGGACATGTTTCGGAGTCCCAGCTCCATCATCAGCCTTAAAATATCGCAACTATGGTGGTGTTAAAACATCATATAGGCAGAGCAGTTAAAACAGTAATTTTCTCAGACAGAGTTTGTTAAGGGCCCTGCCTATATGAAGTTTGAACACCACTATAGTTGCGATATTTTAAGGCTGATGATGAAGCTGGGACTCTGAAACATGTCCCTTTGATTAAAGTTTTAAAAAATTAATAGTGGAGACGACGAAATTGTATCATTGTAATTAAATTACACTCCACTGCATCAAATGGATTATTTCTTTAATAACAAATTAACTCACCATTTTCATTTTTGGAACATTCGCTCGCCATTTCCGAATAAATATGTCTAATTTACAATAACATCAACAATAAAATTTAACTGTGTATTTTAAAACAATTATTATATTTAACACAAAGTAATAATTTTTAAACTTTATCACAACATAACACGTCTCAAAACATATCATAAAAATTGAAAACTTAAATATAAAGGAACATAGGAAATAGAATACCCGTAGACCCTTACATAGATGCGTGGCCCAAACTGAAGGGTCGTGAAACCGTTCTACGCAGTGAAATCGTTTTACTATAAATACCTAGTAAATATATATTGTGAAGGCGCATAGTTTCAGAAGGTATAGTCAAAAAAAATTAGAATGTGTGTTCCTTATGACATAGGATTGTCATATCTTATAAATTTCAGTAGTATCTAAACGAATTTGTCGAAGAAGTTCATGGAAATAAGAAATTATTTCACAAAACTTCACTCACAACCTCATTAAATTTAAGTAACTATGATTAAATGTTTCGTTACAATCTCGGCATCATCAGATATCACAGAGAAGCACTACAAAGAAATACACTAACAATTCTTACAACTTTGAAATCAATAAAAACAATCCACCTACGTGTTAAGTAAAAAAATGAAATAATAAAACAAATTTGAGCGTATGAGTTTGCGGACTACTTCAGCTCGGTATATCATCTAACCTTTGCTGCAATGGCGCAAGAATTTGGTTCTTTTGATTTTGGGGAGGTAACTGAGGAGAGTATCTTCAATAGCGTTAAGAAGCTTAAATCGAAAAAGAGTTCAGGATCGGATGATATACCTAACGATATCGATAGGGGATTTATAGAGTTCTTGGCAAAACCTTTAGCCCACATAATTAATGTAGCTTTAAAGATCGGCATTTTTCCAGGGAAGTTAAAAACTGAGGTAATTACACCTATTCTGAAAAGTGGGAAAAGAAACCAGGTTACAAACTGCCGTCCGATAACTGTACTCGGTTAATCCTAATATGAGTAAGCATGGTATTAGATCAACTACTACTCTATAAGGTGGACCATACATTATTGCTTTTTAAATTGGGAAATCTTTGTTTTTCTAGTAAGGCTGTTGCATTCATGAAGTCATATTTACCAAATAGAAGGCACACTGTTAGTATAACGTGGATCGACGAAACGGTCGTCTGGTGAAAGTATGGTGGTTGACAGACAAACTCTCAGAATTTAGGTCTTGTTTTGTTAAACAAAGCCCATTTCTAATTTATATAAATGACCTAGTGAGGTTATATAAATTTATATAAATGACCTCACTAGTGTCGCATACTACTATTCGCGGGGTCTCCTTTTTGCCGATGATTTTAGGATATTCAGGGGTTACAGGTCGACATTGCTTTAGTGTCGCAATGGTTGAAGCAGAAGAAAATGTTAGTAAATCCTCTTAAATTTTCTATGCAACGTACACAAGGAAAATCAATTATATTTCTTATGATTACAATGTAGATTATATATCTTTAGAACGAAAAACTAAGACTAAAGACCTGGGCGTACTATTTCAATCTAATCTTAAGTACAATGATCACTATCAGTACATGATTGGGAAAGCATATAGATCTTTGGGATTTGTTACGAGAAACAGTGTATATTTTGGAATATCAACCATTACAAAAGTTAAAGAAGTAGTCCATATTCAAGTGGAGTGAGGTATTCAATATGGGAAATAAAAGTCAATCTCCACAAATAAATTTAACACATGCCTCTAAGGGTCTTTAATCACCATACATGTTTCGAGGCATCCGGAACATATACGAGAAAAACACAATGTCATTTGAGGTACGGCAACTTGTACAATCAAAACTGTACCAGTGATTAATAAAAAGAAACAACAGGTACGACACCAATAATTTTGTCGTAATATGACTTAGTTTTGTTTTTGTGATTATATAATTTCTTCCATGAAATGACATTGTGTTTTTCTCGTATATGTTCAATTACATATGCCAGCTTTTCGATAAATGAAATCCACGACTGATGATGAGGCCGGGTGCCTCGAAACATGTATGGTGACTGAAGAACCTTAGAGGGATTTATTAAATTTATTTGTGGAGATTGACTTTTATTTCCCATATCATTACAAAACTATTTAATATCTTGCTTCGCACGCATCTTGAATATTATGCATCTGTTATTCGGATGCCAATGGCGTATACTCACTGAGATATTATATGATGTGCGTGAACATATGAGGTTTACCCATTTAAAATATCGTACAACTATTTGTCTAGTTATTATAATTCTCAAACACTCTCTAATATCTCATCAATGCAGCGCCGAATTTCATCTTTCAGAGCGTCAGTTTTTTGTGGTGTGTTCATGTAAACCCGGTCTTTCAAATGGCCCCATAGAAAATAATCCAGTGGCGTTAAATTAGAAGAAGGAGACGGCCAATTGACATCACCAAATCGAGAAATTACGCGACCTGGAAATTTCTCATGCAATAACTGAATTGTTTGGCCGGCTGTGTGGCGCCGTCTAGCTGAAACCAAAGGTCACTGATGTCAACATTAGCCAATTGTGGCCACGAAAAATCGGTTATCATGGTTTGATAGCCCAGAAGAAAATAGAAGATATGTTGCAATCGGAAGTTATTTAAATTTAGATTTGATTCTCTGATGCATATTTTTTTCTTTTCTTTTTTTTTTCTTAGTGTTTCGCATCAATTTATTATTATGATTTTTCGTTTTGTTATATTTAGAAATTTATTTGTAAAGTGATCTTGAAGGTTAAGTGTTAAAGAATAGCTTATTAGCTAAACTTCGCCTTCCTGATGATTTGATGTATAATGTATTTATACATTTTTAATAAAGACGTTTATTATTATTATTAATGTATTGAGTGTTTCACCATTGAGTACAATGTATATCGATAAACTAATTTGCGATTCAGAAATTGATATTTTTAACACCAGTGTTAAGCAGATTAATAAAATTATTCCTCATTTTTCACCTGTATTATGGATGACCTAGAACGTTTTTATAGTCTTAAAAATATCCTTCTTATGCAATTCTAATCTAAAAGTGCGTTTTTGAGGTTCAATTTGTGTTAAAAAATTTGCTGGCAATCCTATTGTGCCGCTTTTATCGGGCGCTCTAGTAGGAAAGTTCCTTGCGCTCCCCTCGGCCGTAGTTCATAAAATATGTCATAGGCGTTCACTAAATGTATTGTATTATAATATTTTATTATTTATATCTAATACCCTTAAGATTATGATCATAATTTACCATTATATGTATTTCTTTGTTTGTTATTTCACTTGATTTACATCCTGATATAAATCATTTACTAAGACGAAATGAAGGAAGATTCGAATATAAATAAAATGCTCAATATTGCGATAAAATATTAGAACTAGGGGTAATTATTTTAGGACAATTTTGCATTTTAAAAAATGCAGAATGTAATTTTTAAACCAAGTTTAATTTGATCAATATTCTAGTACCATTCTCTGAATTTATTTAAGTATAAATCAAACTTCTGGTCAAAAATACTATATATGATACCGATCTCCTGCTAAGCTAAATTTGAATACAATTTAGGACCTAATTGTCTAATTTCAAATGTTCCTAGAACCTCAACCCTCCGTACACACACTGTTACACCCCAGCAAATATTTATAAAGAACGCATTTCGTTATCTCCAAGTTTGGAAGTAATACCGCTTGTGTAAATTCAGTTATTTCAACCTCCTGTACGCGTGTGAAATGTTGGAGGTCCGTCCTTAAGACGCGTTCCATCTAGTTGCGCCCGAATTCCCTGGCGGGAGCTTTATTTGTGAATTGCTTGTTACATAAAGTAAAGTCTTGTTACTTTATGTAACACGCAATTCACAAATAAAGCCCCCGCCAGGGAATTCGGGCGCATCTAGTTGCCTGCATATTGCCTGCTCACACTAAATGTCGCCAAAACATCTTGTTGTCTTATACGTATGTTTTATTTTCATATTCAGTTTAAATGAGTGAATATATTTATGAAGATTTAGTTTAAAATTTTTATTGCAGTACCATAAGTTCAATAAATAGTATTTGAAATAACCAGTTTATTTAATTAATTTATTTTTTTTTATTTGTTCATGTCGCACCAACCCTATGGATTATTAGCGACGCCAAGGTACGATTTCTATTTATACATTACATTATTTATTATTTTTAACTTTCACAGTTTATTTAGTAGTTCGCAATCTACCATAAATTTAAGTATTTTTTTAATATTTCGTTCTTGGCCTAATGCTTCTTCCATGGTCTCTGATATGTCCAGTTCTCTTCGTATTTGTTGGGTTTCTTCAGTAAGTAGGTGTTTAATTGATTGTGTTGTATTGCAGGTGTTACATTCGGGTCTATCGGATTTGGTGATCATAAATTCATGCGTGAGCTTTGTGTGACCTATTCTAGGTCTAGTTATAGCGAGTTGTTGGTGTCCTCGTCTGGGTGTAAAGCGTCAAGGTTTGGTTGACTTTTTGGATTCGGATAGCTTTAATTGCGATTGGTTCCACATGTTTTGCCATTTTTCGTATGTTTTTTGTTTGATAAAGGCTTTGACGTATGTGAGAATGGTCTCTGGGATGGCTAGGGCGTTTTCATTCGTTATGCCGCGTGGTATTTAATTTAATGATATTATTAGTAATATGGATTAGTGATATCCAGAAAATACCATTACAAAAATAGTTTTGCTTTTTAATTTAAGTAATATCGATAAATAAGCTTGGGATAGCGCATACCCCAGTATTAACTTGATGTAAGAAAAAACAAGTGTGGAACGGAAGGTTAATTTAGTCTTTAAATAACCTTACTAAAGTTAGGCTTAAGTAAAACTTATGAGTTCTGAACTGGTCACACGAATGTTCTAATATCCTTTAGACAGCTATCGGGTAGAATGATATACTTGGCCAATATTTCAAATACATTATAATATATTTATAAAGTAACAGAACAGAATGATGATGGTATTGCCACTTTTTGTTTGGTAGTAATCCCTTAGATAATAAATTATCCAAAAGCGTAAACCGATTAAATTTTGTGAAGGCAATACATATATAAGGAATTTTACAAAAAAATATCAGCTTGTATCAGAATAATCGAATATACTAGCAGAGTAGAATACATTCTCTGCACCACATAGCTAGCGAAGCTTATCATAATAGAAACATTTGGTAAACTAATATAAAATTTAAAATTAAAATAATTATGGTGATAAAAATTAAGTAAATTAGTACTCTCCCTAAGCCTATTGTATTTTGGTTATTAAAACATGAGAATGTTCCAATATCGAAGGTCGTCCTTCTTTAAAAAGTTCAGGAGAGTGTTTTTAAGTTGTCAAATAGCTCTGTCAACTTCTTGCAGAGAAGGTACATCTTATTATGTAAATAAGCAAAAATATATGATTGAGATCACCTATCAAGTTCCCACAATCACAACAAGGGTTATCTTTAATTCCTATTGGTAATGATATTGTGGATAGAGCTGCAAAATCTGCCTGTGGTCTCCAGAATATATTGCCGGCCTTTGTGTGCAGTGATATATCTGGGAAAAGATATGGAGCGATCATTCGAAGTCTTCCAAGAACCATTATTTAAAAATCCATCCACATTTGCCCTGCAAAAAAGATATACCACATATTTTTGATTTCAACGTCAGTCGGTTTTACTCGTCAACAATTACACGAATTATACTAAACCATGGCTATTTTCCAGCACATTTAAATTATTATTTAAATGGTGTAATTGTTGACGAGTAAAACCGACTGACGTTGAAATCAAAAATATGTAGTATATCTTTTTTGCAGGGCAAATGTGGATGGATTTTTAAATAATGGTTCTTGGAAGACTTCGAATGATCGCTCCATATCTTTTCACAGATATATCACTGCACACAAAGGCCGGCAATATATTCTGGAGACCACAGGCAGATTTTGCAGCTCTATCCACAATATCATTACCAACAACTCCATTATGGCCCTTTGACCAAACAAAATTAACTTTGCCATGTGAACAGATATCGCATAAAGGTGATTTTATGTCAATAATTAAAGTATTATTATAATATTTGTAGGCTGGTGCTTGAATTATTTAAGCACTGATTGACAGTCAGGCATAATAGTCAGATTATGCAGCTTATTATCTTTTGCCCATAACAATGCTGATTTAATAGCTATGGCCTCTGCTATAAATACAGAGCTTACCACAGGTAATCGGCATTTTTGTGTATAATATAAGGGAGATCTGGAACAAAAAAGGCGCAACCCACCTGATCCTCAAGTTTCGAGCCGTCTGTGTAAATATGGAAGGAAATATTACTATTTTTTTCAGCTCTGAATTTAAAATATGATTATTTAGTTTGGCATTATCTGTATATAGAGGGTATGCAACTGGGATCCTAGGAGTTTAAGATTTGTATTTGTTCATTAAATAAAGGAAATTTTTGTTGGCGATTAATATATTGTGCGAAGGAACTGATAGATATATGTAAAAGCTGTAACCAGTAGAGGTGTTTCCAATATTTAATTGTAAGTACAGAATTAGTATGAATGTCAATAGACTTGGATAGTGTATCGTTGAAGTGATTAATTTTTTATTTATAATTGTCGATTTGAATTAAATACAAATTGGAAATATTTTGATACGTCACATTTACATAAATGGTGAGAAATATTGCTGTTGGATAACTATGTATATTCCCTACTGAAATTGGCGATACCGGTACTCCTCAACAAAAATCGAGTGTAAATACATATTTGTTTATGTTATTAGATCGATCAAATATTCTACATTTTCGGACGCCTATGTTCTTTGAGTACACACCACATTCCAACGTATAGTTTACTACTATGAATTGTGACAGAACAAGCACACCAGAAGAATTGTGCGTATATATACGCATCTATTTTATTCTCATTCATAAGATTTCCCTGCTCATTTATGTCGGCTATATGAAAAAATAATCATAGAGTATATTATAAATTACGAAATAGATGTGCTATAAGTGGAATAGTTAACTAGAGATAGTATATTATTCAAATTTATACAGTACGTGGGGGGTGTATGCAGTACACATGGTGGTCCTCAAAGTTTGAACTTTAGACTTTAGTTGAGAAGTATTTTTAATTGGAATTTAGATATGATAGTAGAATATTCCCAAAGTTCCTTTAGGGATAAATGGCACAAAGGATTTTCTAACAGGTCTATAAGCATTTGTGACCCAGACTAGTAAATAGAGATGAGCATCACTAAAATAAAAAATCTCCCCAACACTTTCCCGTACAAGATATAATTTAATCAAAAACACAGAATTTTAATAATAATTATTATTTGTCTTATTTTCAATATTTCCAATAAACTAACGTACCAAACTAACTACTTTATTCAAAATTATAACAAAAAAATATTCCCAGAGCTGGGATTCACACCCAGAACATTCAGCATGCACGCTCTATCAATGATCAATGGCACCCTTTACTGTATTATATTGTAATAAGAGTTATAGGTTCCAACAACATAACTGGTAAAATTCTAAACGTAATTATCTCGAGAATTATGGCGGGAAATATCAAAATTAAGATATCGCTGTAAAAAAGATAAATAATGATGTATCACGCGACCCCTACTGCTATATGAAAATTTGGCGGTTGTGCCCACCCCTATCACAGGGCTAAAGCGATTTCAACCAAAAATCAATGAATTGGTTAAAGCGTTTAAGCTAAAGTTGCCACGAGACAAGGGTCGAGACGAGACAAGACGAAACTAATCTTCGTCTCGTTTTGTCTCGAGTATTAGTGAAAAAATATATAGACATTAGGAGAGTTAATTAGACTTTTTCGATGTGAGACCAATCTGTCTCCAATCTAACAGTAAAATATCTAGACTTCAAAGAAAAACAACATCACATTCAAAATACATAATCAGAATATATATATAGTTGCCTTATAAAGGTTTAAACAAAGTAAGAGATTTTTAATTTTAAACAAAAATTATATTTTCTGAGAGTATAAGTGCAATAAACAACAGCCAGTAAATTCATTGCATTGTAATATTTGTTTATTATTATCAATACAGAAGTGTTAAAATAATTTGCCAACCTTCAATAAGTTTTTTCCTGTGAATTTTTTACAAAATGATTATTCTAATTTAAGTGTTCTAAAGCAAAATGTCGAGCGGTGTGGCTGCCTGATGAGTATGAACGAGTACGAAGTATGCGCAGTAGTCTCTACTTGATACTTTGAAATAACAAACTTCAAGACGAAGAGTAAGGAAAGAGAATTTTATTTTTCTCTTAAATACTGTAAATATGTTAATAACTTTAGTAAATTGCGATGCTTTAAGTACAGGGTGTCCCAAAAACCATTCCCCACCTTTTGAGGGTAGAATCTATGACCAAAAATAAGACAAAAATCATTTATGTCAAAATTTCGAAAAATGTCTGCATTTTGTGACCATTTTGAATATTAAAATGAAGTAATTTTCGAAAATAAAATCAAATGTTCAAATTCAAATTATTTATTAACTAAACACATAATAAAACAAAAACATTTCAATTTACAAAGGCAAGTGTTCGAAATCCTCACTATTTTATTCAATAATTGTTTTCTACACGGCCTATTGCTTTGTTTGTAATTTGTGCTAAAGCTCCATAAATGCGAACAATAACATCATCTTCACTGTTGGGTAGGACATGGTAAACCGTATTTTTCAGATAACCCCAAAGCCAAAAGTCTATTGGGTTGAGATCCGGGGACCTAGGAGGCCAACAAATAGGTCCTCCACGATCGATCCATTGGTTGAGAAAACGTCGATTTAATATCTCTCAAACATTTCGAGAATAACGGGCAGGTGCACCATCATATTGAAATACAATATTTGGCCGCTGTACTAAAGGAACTTCTTCCAGTAGAGTTGGTATTCTGTTATCGCAAAAATTGGGATAGTTTTCGGCGTTTGGTATCCTAGGTAGAAACTGTGGTTCTATTATCCTATTTCCCAACAGACAAAGCCACACATTTAAGCTCCAGCGTGCTTGCTTATGTGATTCTCTAATTTGGTGCTGATTTTCGTAATTCCAGCAATGCAAGTTGTGCTGATTGAACACTCGTTGCTGGTTAAAATGGGCTTCATCACTCTACAGTACTTGTTTAAAAATGTCTTCATTTGCATCCAGGCAATTTAAAAAAAAATCTACAAAATCATAAGCGCAACTCAGTATCCCCAGGATGCATCGACTTTATATGATAAGGATGCAGATTCTCTCTTTGCATGAATCTGTTTTTATCCAGATTTAAATTTTTAATCCCAAGTGAAAGATTTGTCTAATTTCAATATTCAAAATGGTCATAATTTCATAAGGAGACATTTTTCGAAATTTTGAAATAAGTGAGTTTCGTCTTATTTTGGGTGGTAGATTTTACCCCCAAAGGGTGGGGAATGTTTTTGGGACACCTTGTATATCAGTAATATATTGTCGGGAGATTCCTACTCAACATTACCACTGGTCATAATCGGCTTCAACATGTTAAATGACTGAATAGAAAAGCTTGTGATAGAACTTGACAAAAAGACTCACCAAGTGATGAAATATTCATCAAAGCTTTTAAAGCAGGTAGAGATAAAATGCTTAAGTATTACTACAAAGCAAATTGGGCCTCACTCATAATGACTTTCTGGGGTGAAGAAATGACAAATCAATCATACCAAAAATTATTATTATTACTAGGTAATTATATTTTAATTTTTAATATAAGATAATATACTTTAATTTTTTTTTCCTTTTTTTTATTGTCTTGAAGGCTTTTATCTCGTCTCGTCTCGATATTCGAGACAAAAAGCTCTCGAGACGAGACAAAACGGCGTCGAGACGAGACGTCTTGTGTCTCGTGTGTGGCGGCAAACCTAGTTTAGACAGACAGTCTTCCATCTGGAAATGGTCTTAATCGTCTCCAGGAACTTCAAAATGGTTTATCATTACCATTATATTACATTCAAAACTTTCACAAGCAGGTTAATTAGTAAGTTAATTAACATACAATAAGCAAATTAATCTTGCCTTAACTTTGGGACACCCTTTATTATTTTTAGTATAACAATGGTTAAACGAAGAATAATAAACGTATGTAACTTTTTTTGTGATAGAAACAAATCATATTAATCGTTGTTGTTTTAATAATATTGTTATTGATTTTGGAGAAAACGGTGTTGGTGAGTAAGAACAATAATTCTCCCGGATATCATTCCTGATTTCTGAGCCATGACCAAAAGTTTCGGTGCGCTTGATCACTTTGTAGAATGCAACAAATAGTCGATCGAATTTAAAATTGCTAGTAATTTACAAACGCTACAAAAAGTGTGTTGTTAAAAATTCCTGTCGTTAGCTATAGGAAATTTTCTTTAAAAATAGTACCTAGAATGCCGTATCCTTGACGAAACCATGGATAATACTCGATACTTTTTACATAGAGACAATATTGTTGATCATTGAACATCCTTGTAGTTCATGATATAATGTAGAATCTTACACATAAATAATTTTATGGAATGAAAAAACGAGTAAACAAAATAATGTATGCCTACATATTTTTATCAGAAAAGGAAGTTATAGATAGATTAGGCTTTTCATTATTATGTTTTGAATTTGTATTTACTATCTACCGACATGATGACTACCAAATTGGGTAAGAATTTACAGAATCATTTGAAAATAATATACAAGGATTATTCAAAAGTTATATATATTTAATTTATTGTCTCAAAACAACTTATTTACCGTTTCCAACATCATAGACGCACGGAACCCCCTCTGTAAGCCATACTACAAAAGGATAGCCCTCATAAGAGTACTCCGATTTTTAGGTATGTCATTTATATTAGAAACAGACTCTAAGTACTCCCAGTACCTTGGAGTTTAACAATTGCCAACATTTTTGTCTGAATTTTATTTTTCAAAAAGCAGGATTTTCACTACTTATACAAAATAGTATTATTGACTTACAATACATATTATACGTTTTCAAAATATTATTAGCAATTGTGTTCTGTCAATTATCATCCCCAACATCTACTTTCTAACATGGAATAATATAAAATATTATCGATAGGCATATTTCAAAGAGGGTGATGGACAAAGGGGGTGAGTTGAATAAACACGTGCGCCATTTCAAAGTCGGCAGGGCGTCTCTAAGCAACAACCAATCATAATTCAATCTGGACCAGTGCGTTTTCCTGCTCCTTACTTCATTGCAGTAAATTATAAAAAAAATTGGAAAATGGTGAAATATTCTCATAGAGTTGTGTTTTAATTATACGAGTTAGGAAATCATATCACTTTTGTGTAAATATTTCTGCTAATCGGTTTCGACATTCTTGCTGATGTCTATTTCAAAACTTTTACAATATTTAAGCGGAAGTTTGAGTCTTCTAAAATCAAACAGAACTTTTGACATAGCCAAGCTTCTGTAAAAGCTCATTGATATGATACATAATGAATAGGTTGGATGCTCGACATAATTTAGTTTATTAAAAATTGATGTGTTATTGGATTATATGCTGACTTTATCAAAAGTATAGCCAGTAATTTTGACTCACTGACTCAACACATATTTTTCTTATTACAGGCACACATGTTTCAGAAGCAATGTTTCATCATCAGTGGCGTAATAGAACCTTATGCAGGATGAGTCACGAGGAACTGTACATACTGCTACCATAAGTAGAGGGACGTTAGGGGATTATCAAATGACCATTAAAAAATGTCTCCTTGTTTTGAATATTAATATACAGGGTGAATTATGGATCTTCTACAAAACAATGTTTCGTCATATCTTTTCAATGATTAAGGCGATTTATTTTATTTTTTTTACAAGTGTGTATTGGTGTCTGGCAACTAACTGACGTATTCAGAATTGAAAAAATCCAAGTCTGTCTTAGAGAAAATGTGTGGGCCTGCTTCATATTCAACACGTCATGCTGTATATGATTTTTCAAAAATCTGATATAATTTTTTCAGAGGGCATAAATAGACAGTTAGACCTGGGTATTTGAATTTTTTGTTACACTCACCTCACATTTCCAATTAAAGATTCATTTTAGAGCCAAATTGAAAATGGGCAATAATGAAGTCTCTTACTGTACAATAATGCTTAGTTATTAAAAAGAAATCTTCAAAATAGACAGAAGCGACACACACTGTGCTCTAGTATGGTAAATACCATAATTTCCATTGATTTACAGGTCCGGATTTAAAAATCTGGCATATCTGGTTCATCCCAATAATTCATCCAGTATGTAACTTTTTTCACCCGTAATAGACAGAAAACAGATAAAAAATGTTTGTAATAACCTAATTTTCTTATTTGTTTGAGGAAAACTCATGTGTTTAATTATTTTAATCGGAATGAAATTAACAAGCCAGGGAAATTTTTAGTCATTAATTAAGAAGTAAAATAAAATACAAAACAATAACCAAACAATAAAACAGTTTTAACAATGTGGAACAATGTAAAAAACAATTTAATAAACATTACGATTATAAAAGATGTGCAAAATGAAATCCATCAGCCTTAATACACTTTTCTTGACGAATGTTTAAATGTGTAATGGACTTTCTGATTGTCAGTGGGTCATTTCTGGTAATATTGCAACAGTGAATAATTCTGTTAATGAGCTGTTGTATTTTATAATCGTTATGTTTATTAAATTGTTGTTTACTTTGTTCCACATTGCTAAAACTGTTTTATTGTTTGGTTATTGTTTTTTATTTTATTTCTTACTTCTTGAATACACTCTTTAGTGAATATGTTAAAGATTCTGATAAGAACGTTGGAGTGTCTTTGTAGGTAATATTTTATGAATGCAATTGATAAAAACAAAATAGAGACAACATAATATTGTCACACCCGGAATATTGTAATAAAAATATTGCATCCGGTCGAACTAGCTATTTTACGCTGATTAATAATTTTTAAAAGTTCATCAAAGTTTATACAAGTTCATGACTTTAGCATCGGGATTGTACCTAATAGACAAATTGCAAAGTCAGCAAAAAACGGTACGACCGAGTGGAGATAATCAAAGGTTATAAATTTTAACGCAACAGAAAAAACGGGGTCTTCTCTTCAAACATAAGGGAGACTCTACCCTTATTTTCTAACTCTCAAATTGGAACTAGGTGAAGGCACCGTTCCTATTAAACCCATATTCTTATACAAATCTCTTTCTTTTTTGTGACAATATCAAGGCTAGTAACTATTGTTAATTGGGCTTTGTAAAAAGTAAATTTACAACATAATTTCATATTAAAAAAAGCGTTGACAAATGGAATTAATTGTTCACCTATTTTTGTTTTAAAGGCAAATAACTTTATCCACTAAATAAAATAATATCATAGAGCACTACTATGATATTTTTTCTTTAAATTTTGAATAAAAACATTAATTTTAATAGCAAAAATATTTTTAAATTTTAATTTTGTTCTGTAATAAGCAAGGACGTGTTCGAGGGCGTGTCCTTGAGATTTTTTATTCTTTACAGAAAAGAATATAATATTTATACAAAGGACAATATTTCCTAGAATAGTACCTACTTACATATAACTTTGAACATATTTTAAAATTGTTTACTATAACTATAGAAAAAAGGGCAAAAAGGTTTGACTAAATTCTTGGAAATTCTATGTTGAGCGGACGTAACTATAGAGAAATAATATTTATGTTTCTATTTATTTTATGCCTACGACTACGCACCGATGCCAAAAAACCACTTTATTATGTTGAAAACTAAGTCAAGTATGTTGCACTTCAAGGAGAAATTTTATTGCATTTGCATGTTGAATTTCAAACCCTAAATTTTTAGGTAAACCTTTGATGAATTTAACATAAAAATTGAATAAATTTTTCCTATACATAATTATATTGGAAATGGTTTGTCTTAACCAAAGCATACAATCATTATTAATAAAGAAATAGAACAATTTTGTGAACAGCTATAGAAACAATGCATTATTATGACTTACCCTTTTCTGGTTTGGGTTGCATATTTTCGTTACTGTCTAAACGAGGTTGGATCTCTTGATTATCTTCTGAGATAGGATGTTGTACCATTACAAATGAGTCCTCTAAAGAGCAAAAGAACTGTTATTGTAACTTGAAAAACTACACAGTTTTGCTATATTTGGCATTTCATTAATTTTTCTGGTTTTTTTCAAATGTAACCTGTCAACATTTTTAGTTTATTATTTCCGTATAAAACCGATATCTTGACAAAATCTTCTGTAGAGTTGTATTTTAGGTACTGTAATTTGTTCGAATGTTCTAATTGAGACAACTCTTTTCCAAACACACTATTGCTAAAATATAAAATTGACTTGTTGATGAAACGGTTTCACCACTGATATTTTAGAAACAGTGACTCGATAGTACCGCATGAAATATATCATTGAATTTGTCTTGGAATGGTTCATTTATATCTGACATAATATACAGGGGTGTGCATTTGAAAAAAACCAAAAATTAATGAAATGCCAAATATGGCAACACTGTGTGGTTTTGGTAGAAGTACAGCTTTTATGCATAATTTTTTTCTATCCAAACAGAATCTAAAAAATCATTCAAATAACTTATGTAATCTAGTTAACATGTAGGCTAAATATTGAAGGTAAACGAGAATAAATTCGAAACGGTGCATGTAAATCCCATACTACGAGGGTTGCCTTTTATATTTCGGGATTAGAGAACAAAAACAAATATTAATCATCAAAAATCACTTTATTGTTTTTCAAAATGTTCCCCATGAAGATCTATACACTTTTGCATGCGTTTGAACCAATTGTCGAAGCACTTTTGCCACTCTGATTGAGGTATCTCCAAAACATGCATTCTGAATGCAGCAACCGCTTCTTCAGGTGTCAAAAAACGTTGACCTCTCAGTTTGTTTTTTACGTACGGGACTAAAAATAAGACATTCGGTGCCAAGTCAGGACTGGTAATTGGCCAAGATGAACACTGGCGGATGACTCAACAAATCGATATTTTGGGTGCTCAAAAATGCAGTTGTTTGAGCCGATGTGTGAGAGCTCGCATTGCCGTGGTGAATAGTGATCCGTCTTCGGCGGTTGGTTTTCCTGATTTCTTGGAAGACAACTGTCAAACAAATGGTTGAGTACCATGAACTTAATTCAATTTTTGGCGATGAAGCTCCATCAAGGACCAGTGTTTATCGAAGGTATGGTGAATTCAATAGTGGTCGTAGTTCACTTCAAGACGAATTTCGTGAAGGTCGTCCAAAATCAGTTATTCCGAAAACCATTGATGCTGTGCGCGAACTGATATTACAAGATCGTTATGTGACCTATCAAGAGATTGAGACAACCTTAGGCATTAGTGGGACCAGCATACATTCAATATTGCGTAAACATTTGACTGTCAAAAAAATTTGTTTGCGTTGGATCCCACACAATTTGGCAATCGCTCAAAAAAAGGCTCGTGTCGATTGATCGAAGGAAATGCTCAAAAAATACGATCGCGGTGCTCCGAAACACGCCTATGACATCATGACAGGTGATGAATCGTGGATTTACGCGTATGAGCCCGAAAGTAAACAGCAGTCGACTGTATGGGTGTTTCAAGATAAGCCAAATCCAACAAAAGTTGTTCGCGCACAAAACACTTCCAAGCAAATGGTCGCCTGTTTTTTCGGAAAAATGGACATGTCGCAACCGCACCACTAGAACAACGCAGAACAGTCAATTCTGCGTGGTACACAACCATTTGTTTGCCAGTTGTCTTCCAAGAAACCAGGAAAACCAACCACCGAAGACGGATTCACCATTCTTCACCACGACAATGCGAGCTCTCACACATCGGCGCAAACAACTGCATTTTTGAGCACCCAAAACATCGATTTGATGAGTTATCCGCCGTATAGTCCTGACTTGGCACCGAATGACTTCTTTTTATTCCCGTACGTAAAAAACAAACTGACAGGTCAAAGTTTTTCGACACCTGAAGAAGCGGTTGCGGCATTGAAAATGCATGTTTTGGAGATACCTCAATGAGAGTGGCAAAAGTGCTTCGACAATTTGTTCAAACGCATGCAAAAGTGTATAGATCTTCATGGGGAATTTTTTTTTGAAAAACAATATAGTGATTTGTTTATGTTCTCTAATCCCGAAATATAAAAGGCAACCCTCGTATGGTTGTGTGAAACAAATCTCCAATTATAAACTGCAATTGAATCGGTTTGAAGCGTAATATTAAATATTTTTTTAAAGTATTTTGTCAATGTTAATAATTATGAATTAAAACCAATTTTTCTCCTTACGGTGGCGATAAAATTAAATTTGTTTGCAACTTTGAATTACCTTCTACACATTCAGTTCCTGGAGCAATATTTTCTTGGTTTTTTTCTAATGCAGACTGTGTAATAGTTGGGTGCTCTAGCGTGGGTTGTTGTTGGTCTCCGTGTTCATCTCCTGAAGTTAATCCTGTCATTGATACTCTATACGAAAAAAAATAAAATAACAAACACCTAGCGTGTAACATAAATTTGGAGAAGTTTTACCACCTAGATACGTACTTTCTTCACAGATATCGACAATTTTATTTGTTTAATGGTACATTAAGTAGTTTTAAATAATAAATTCATTATATTCCTTTGTAGTTTTCGTATCCTGATAATTTCTTTATATATGACAATTCCACAAGCCTACATGCAAGGTATTTGTTTCTCCCTTATTTATTTTTTAAATTTTTGGTAAACATTATAATAACTAAACAATATGAGTACTTCATTCTAAATACTTTACGTTCAATTTATTATTAATTATTTCGATTTCGAAAGTAGTAATTGGTAATTTAATGAAATTCTCGTTATATAGGTACATTTCTCATAGCCAAACAAAGAATATAATCAATTTATAAACACCGTAAATTTATTATTTTTATAGATTATTTAATTTTATGAAATCTAGATGAAGATCACTATTATGTTCATACCTAAGATTTATAAAATTACAAAAACACAAACATGCTAACATAGAATTCAAAAATCAAACTAAAAAAATAATTACTTACAACCTACTAGTAAAAGAGCCAACATATTCTGCAACAGTATACACTAAAACAAGACATAAATATAATAAAAAAATTAAAACAAAACAGTCACACAAACAACAAACAAATAACTAGTAACAATAAGAAGATATTTACTTCCAACAATAAGTATATAACACCACTTCCGTTTTATTTTTCAGAAATCAGCATTTGGCCGGCAATGAAAATGGACGAAAAATAACTATTCGGACCGTACGAAATACCCCCACTCCAACAATTTTTACCCCAAAACCCTTAAAAGCCTATAGTCACAATGATATTCTGTTATATAAAGATTTCACTTTCCAGCCTCCGTTGTCGACAGCTACATATTTTGTAAAGAAAGTTTTTGCCTGCTTTTTCGGGGTTGAATTCATGTTGAGCCACAATTTATTTTTTCAGTAATACACCGGAATCACAAACGCACCTTATTGATCATTAGCCTTTGAAGTAACGATATAATCAATTTGTATATTATTATAAAATGATAACTCATTAAATTTATAAAAGAAGGTAAGTTAAAAAGAAGTTTATAAATACATACAACACCAAAAGTGGTGAAACAACAACACTTTAATATTCGAGCATCAGATGTCGCTATACACTTTTTTGAAGGTATAGTTAATTTAAAATATATAAATTTAACGATTACATTAGAAAAGGGCATCGAATGCAGCGTTTTTTGATACATTTCTCCCTATGTATGTAAGACGTATAATAAATCATGCCTGCCAAAGGATACCGACAGTAATTAAGGTAACTACAGTGACTGAGAAAAGTATTGGGTTAATGATTAATCGAAAAAAAAAAAGAGTTTGCAAATAAATATATGAATGAAACAAATAATTTTTGGTAACGTGTTGTTTTCTCAGATTAATCTAAATATAATCGGATGGACATCATATGGTATGTCTCACATAAAGAACCTTGGTGAGGTCCAGTTTAACAAAAGTATTAAATCATTTTTGATATCTCAAGCTTTTTATACCTTTGAGGACTATTTCAGAAGCGATATTGTAAGATTTTTCTAGATTTTAGTTTGTTTTATGTTGTTGCTATTTTAATTTGTTTGTAAGCCTTTCTTTGTTGCTGTAACTTTGATTGATTAATTTTTGTTCTTTTTTTCTACATGTTTTGTAACATAAAATGGTGAACAAATATATCTATCTCTCTATCTATCTATGGCAAAGACTTAATGTGGAATTTAAACAAGAAAATGTGTGTCCGACAGTAAAACACGGTGGCAGAATATTGTAACCATGATTTGTTCAATAGTTTTTCGTAGAGTAATTAAATGAAAGAAGATCTATCAAATTAGATAATAATTTTTAATACAACCTCAAGTGGATGAAACTTTTGGAGTCACTGTATACAGTGACAGTGTATAGGACTATAGGACTGGCCGTGTCTGATATATTACACACGGCCAGTATACGACAGGAGCGGAACACCTTGGGAGTTTAAGCATCAACATTTATATGTGTAAAGCCAGCGTCGTCTTTTAATTATTTATCATCAGTTAAGATCTGAAACTACCTAATGAAGTGACGAATACACATATTATAAAATGTTTACGATCTATAGAAAATGTTACTGACTAAGTGAGTAAAATTTGTTGTTGGTTTATAGTATCAGAAGCATATTATTATAAATCTATCTACTTATATGCATGACAAGTATTAACAATAGTATTAATTATTATAATTTCTCCGGTTATTATATAGTTAGTAGCTAACCAGAGAGCACATTAACATTAAGCACTAGATGTCGCCAAATACATTTCGTTAAAATTGTTCTCATGAGACCAATTTCCTCTAGACATTTTGTAAGGAAACAAAATAATCATCGAGTTTACCTAATTAAAAGATTCTGGTTATATAAACAACAGATATGGATGAAGTCGCGACCATATACCTATCTATTGCGCTATCATAGATAGATGTTTCACCACACAGGGGCTTCTTCAGATGTAGATTAATAACTAAATTACTTTTACTACTCTACATCTGAAGAAGCCACTCTATGATGAAACATATATATTATGTAAATTTTAATAAATTCGTGATAATTTTTAAACGTTTCTTTTTCTACATTACATACGTTCTACATATTTAATATGAATGTTTATCAAGTACAAGTCGAAACTATCAACTGTTTAATTTCTTGCATACATACTACTACCGTTTGTTATTTACAGTATCATTGGTATACATACACATTATATTATGCAATTTGATATAGGGAATCCTCGACAATTCATCAAAAGTATGACAGATTAATGCCCGTATGCCCACAAGCTGACTTTGTGTATTGGCAAATAAGTTCGATCATCCATATTAGTTTTAACATGGTTAGCCTCCTTGTAATATATAGGGTGGAAATCTAAAGCTAGTTTCCAAAATTAGAAATGTCTAATCTGTTGAAGAATAGGCACTGCAAGTTTCAGCAACAGATATGTCCAATATTTTCTAAAGTAATCCATTACGACGAGTAGACGCCTTTGATTTATGAAATACAGTCAACACTGTTTATAGTGAAAGTCTATATAGTGAAAATCTCTTTACAAGTTATTATGACGTTTCGATCATTTTTAACAAATTTTAACACCAAATTTCTATTATTTACATAATAGTAACAACTGAGCTCGACCTAAAGAACAGCAAAACAGAATCCCAACAATATGAAATAATTGTTTGCACTATGTTAAAGCACTTGGACCGTTCTACTCATTATTATTGCAGAAATAATAATTGAATCGGAAACTACCAACAGTGTACTGTCAATCAAATGTTCAGAGGGTGATCTATAGTTTGGTCAGTTTTTTTATCGACCAAACAGAAAAAAAAATACATTAGGGGTTCTGTCGTTTGGCTATTGGCAACCATTTCAACAAAAATATTTACCAGAAGTATATCTACTTAATATTAATATCTCTCATACATTTCGATAAAGAATAAGACAGTGACATATTGTTGATTTAATTTTTTTATAATAACCTATTTGCTTATTAATAATTAATTACAGCGCCAGATATTTAATTGAAATTACAAGTAATTTCTCATTCTTTTTGTAATTGATACGAATTTGCGGTCTTTTCTAATTTTTTGTTAGTTGAATTTTTAACTGTTTTTTTTTCTGGATAATCAAATTTATATGTTATATGAAATATATTATGTCGATGTAGATTAATCAGAACAAAATAAATACAAATAAAAATCTAGCAATTGAAGTTATTAAGCTTATTTATAACCAACATAAACTCTAAATACAAATTTTTAAATTAAAATTCGAATATTCAAAATTATTTTATGTGACCAGCTCAGTCTGATTAGTTTAGGGTATACCTACCAATCTTTTTGACCGTGTTTCGTTCAACACTCCACTTCGATATGGACTACTTCTTTAGAATATTCTAGTTAGGTTAATTTATGATAACATAATTTGCTATAAGCAATTTAGCAACATGCTGAAGATATTCCGCAACCTACACTGTTGTTTGTACGAAAAATTAAAATCAAAAATCGTAATAGCATCAACAAATCTGAAATACTGAAATTCCCTTTGCGCAAATTAATTTTCTCAAAAGCAGCACAGCAACGTCATAACTTAGAAGCTTGGCATCGTCTTCACATCCTTTTCTTGAAATACAAATCCAGGAGTAACACATATTACTAAACTTCCTTGCTTCTTGTTGTAATCGTTTTTTGTCCCCTTGAGATTTAGTAAAAATAAAAATCATCCTCATAAATTCTAAATATTTTCTTGTAACAAATATCGAATAAAAGTTGGATTTTATTAGGTAGGTAAATTGTGCTGTCTGATTTTTTTCTATTTTGTCACATTTGTTTAAATTCATGTTAGGGCATGAAAGCATTTTCGAGCACACGACCATTTTTTTCTTTAACATAAAAAACTAAGCTTCGTATAAAAAAAAAACAGAATAAAAAATTGGTATGAGGGCAACGGTCAAATCCATTATGTGAATTTACACAAAAGATCTATTTTTTTCTTCACCATGCAAATAAAACGATAGGTACCTAATAATAAGGGAGATCAAAACAGTATATGGAATGGAAACAGTATATGTTTTTTTAATGTAGGGCAGTCTGGGACCTATGATCCCTATATGTATAAGTTTAGTATAATGCTATAAAAAATTATTATACTATATTATAATGATGAGAAATTACTATCTCTCTAGGAAATTAGATCTTACTTCGAATTAACAATTATTAGTAAAAGATTGTATTGGTGTTAACTAAAAAGGGCATTTTTTCCTTAGCATTTATTTAAATTATGCCATGCGTTTTTGCTTTAAAAATTATGCCAAATGATATGCATATCAGCAGTGACATGAGTTTCCCGGCCTGTCAAAATTGAAATTTTTTTCGGAAAATTTCAAAAAATTGCTTTATATTTTTAAATGTGAAAATATGTCAAAGAAAAAGTTGTTTGTTACCCGTGTATCAGCCGTCTGCTGCAATTTTTTAAATCTTTCAAAAATTATAAAAAAATATTTCGGTAATTTAAAATTATATTTTAAAAATGTTTAAATTACAAATTATTATGTGCTTTTCCATAAAAATCTTTAACAAAAACTAAGAATTACTTTTGCATTTTACTTTTTATTAGTAGATTAATATTTGCATTTTTTTCGGAAAATTTCAGAAAGTGGCCTTATCTTTTTAAAAATTAAAGGAAAAAGTTCTTTGTCTCTTACTTTTACCCATGTACCGATTTTCAAACGTCTGGTGCAATTTTAATTTTTTTATATTTTTATAAAAATAAGCGTATTTTAATATCTTCCAAAAATTATTAAAAAACGTTGCGGTAATTCAAAATTTTGCGCTTTTTCCATAAAAAAAAATAAATTCTTTAACCAAAACTAAAAATTACCGCTGCATTTTAGTTTCTTTTTTTATGTTCTTGAACCATTTTTTTTTTGTTTTTCTTTGGGCTTCATCAGGTTCTTGAAAACAATTTTTTTTAATTTTTAACCAAAGTTACATTTCGCTTGTCTAACTTTATTTTCTTAACAACGTTTCGGCGACAAACCTGTGTAAACGTGATGTCCTGCGAAATATATGTATATTTATGTCTAAAAAAATAAGAGATTTTATACAATGTGATGTTATTGACGAACTGTAAAAAAAAACTAATAGAATGACCTGAAGAAGGCGCTAAACCATAGCCGAAACGTTGTTAAGAAAATAAAGTAGACAACCGAAATGTATCTTTGGCTAAAAATTAAAAAAAAATTGTTTTCAAGAACCCAAAGAAAAACAAAAATAAAAAAATTTGCATTTAAGATTTTATTGATTTTTTTATTAACTTTACATTTTCTCGGAAAATTTTAAAAAATGGCATTATTATTTAAAATGTCAAAAGATATCCAGGAAAAAAGTAGTTTGTCCTTTAAGTTTTTGCCCATGTACCGATTTTCAGCCGTCTGGTGCAATTTTAATTTTTTTATAATTTTTTAAAAAATAGGCGAATTCGGATATTAACATCTTTCAAGAATTATTAAAAAATGTTTCGGTAATTATATTTTCAAGTTACAAATTATTATGCGCTTTTTCTTTACCTCACCATTTTAATTTTTGTCGATTAACTAGATATAGATATATATATACTCTATGAATTATCTCGACCGTACTTCAATAATTTGAGAAATTATATTGGGTAAATCGGTCTGTCATGAAATAATGAATACTCATTTATCCTTATACCTCTATATTTCGCCAAAACATTCGTGGCTTCATCAGGAGGAAAAGCTACAATATATGTTTAAATAAATTACTATGTCTAAATAATTATGAATCTTTAAAATCACTTACATCAGAGTTATTTAACTATCTTTTTAAAATACATTTGGTCGTCCTACTTGTTTAAAAACATTGAAACATTAAAACAAAAATCTTTTTCCGTTTTATACGCTTAAACACACAGAAAGTAAATCACATTTATGATAGTATATGCATATCTTCTTCCAACTATTTTGTGGACAGAAATTGAAAAAAAATGCATCGACAATTACAAAAACAGTTAAAATTATTCGATGGTATACCAGGTGTATAAAACTATTTACAAATATTAATTCAGGAGATTGGAATATATCACACTCAATTGGTTAATGTCAGATCGGGAATTAATTGTATTATTCGTTTTATTTATATGAACCATCTCCAGAAAAGACCGCTTTGTTAAATTCCTTTCTATATCCAAAATTATTGGTTCAGCAAAATTGAACGTGTGATCGAGATTCAAACTATGATTAGAAAAAAAAAAAAGATATATATATATATATATAATATTTGATTTCTTCGTAAATTTTCAAAAAATGACCTTATTTTTAAAATGTCAAAAAATAGGAAAAAATTGTTTGGCTTTTACTTTTCTACCCGGTGCAAATTTTTATTTTTTTCTATTTTTTCAAAAATAAGCATATTTGGATTTTTAAAGTCTTTCTTCTCTCTTATTATGCCTAACACTGTTTTTTCCATAAAAAATCAAATCAAACAAGAATACCTCACAAAATTGGAATAATTTAAAAAATTTCCTTTGCATTTTAATTTTTTGGCATTTTTTATTAATTAGATTAACATTTGCGTGGAATCAAAAAAAAAATACAAAAAATGATGGTAATTTACTTTTAATGGAAACTCGGCAATTGACTTAATATTTTAATTTTAAAAAACAAAGAACAGAAATTATTTTAGAATGCTGTGAAAACAACATCTACTGTTACAAACTGTAAAAGAATTAACGACCTAAAACTAATAAATAGGATTGTTTTATTGTTTTTGACTCTTTTATTCAGTTTTAGAGATCGTAACTTCAGCTTTAAATGCACAAATCACTATTTTGAACTTCATAAATTTAAAATGAAAATTATCCTAGAATAGTGTGAACAAACGCTAAAGAT